>JBBFKN010000027.1:1296827-2593655 GCA_039654755.1 Calcarius lapponicus | reverse complement strand
GTATGTGTAGAAACACAAGGATATCCTCTCCCCCATGTAATGAGAGGGTATGGCCCTTCAATAAATTTAGATTCAAGATTCTGGTCAAGTACTGGAGGTCTTTGAGGTGTGTGTACATGTTGTTATGAAAGTGCCTTAGGACAGGGAGGTTTGGTTCTTTTGGAGAGCAATTCATGAAAGTATATATGATATTCGAATTCATGAAATTCAAATAACATAAAATACTTTGCACAGTCTCTCTTGTATAGAGAGAGCTGGGGGTATATGTACAAATCACAAACGGGAAGGGACCTGCTGTGGAACGTGCCTTGAGCTGTTTTATTTTCCAGCATCAGTCTCATTACATGGTTATGACAATGGGAAGATGCCATCAGCTCACATCCCAAAGAGCAGACCAAGAACTTAATGTTACAACTTACTTTAAAAGATTTTGACCAATCCCAGAAAGCAAAAGCATATTGACAGCAGTTCTATCCAACCACTATAACCACAAGTACCTTTGGTTAAAAAATGCTTGATTATTTTGAATACAATACCTGCTTGTGAGCCTTGAAACACAATGCACAGAGCTCCATTATTAAGCTTCAAACTTCCTAATATCTTGCTAGAAAAACTTTTCTGTAGTTTAGGGAGTTTTTTCTAGACAAGCGTTAATACACAGACCATTGTTCTATTTGTCCTTGCTTTCTACTTTTAAAATAAATTTTCTGCTGGTCTATCTCATGGCTGCTGCTTAGCTCTAATCACATTTCTGCTGTCTCTGAGGCCTGCCTTTTGCAGCATTCCCAAAACCCTCTGATTTTGTGGATTCCCACAGTGAAAACAAGTTCAGCCACTTTAAATTAAATGCTCACTGATGTAGATAGTATTAGACATGGCACACTGCAAAATAGAGCTGCTATAGATTTTTTGCTGTTAGCACATGGGCACAGGTGTGAGAATTTTGAAGGAATGTATTTTATGAACCTCTCTTCCATTGACAGGAAACTGAAACAACTACAAGACAACATGAAGAAATTGACTCTGAATGATTGGGGCTTGGATGAATGGTTTGAGGGATGGGGAATAACTGGATGATTGAAAGATATCTTAAAGGGAGCTTTGTTATTACTAGTAGTTATTATTATATTGCTTTGTGCTATTCCATGCATATTGAAATTGGTGACCCGCTTTGATAGAAAATACAGTGAAAAGGGTTTGGCTGGTGCAAGAAGAAGAAGGTGTGAGTTTTAGCAATATATCTGAACAACTTAGGCCACACTGTGCACCAGCCATATTGCTTGTAGTTATTCTTATCAGAGCCCCTCTGGAATTCACCAAGGTTAATAAGACATGAACTGTGCTAAAGGAAGAAAGAAAAGGCTGAGAAACAGAATACCAAGACCGCAAGAACTCGATAACAGAGGGCTGAGAACCACCTGGACTGTGACCAATCACATACCCTGAAAAGTGTGTGCAGAACACATGGACAACACAGAGGCACCAATGAAGAGATGCGTGATCAGCGTGTGCAGTAGGGTTAGAAAGTGTAAATAAGTGCATAAGGTAAACAATCAATGGCTTCTGCTTAATCATATTGGTTAGTTGTATGGGAGTCCTGTTTTCCCACAATGGGTGCCTGGGAAGGAGGGATGGTTCTTTTCCATAGAAAGGAAAGCACTGAGGCAGGAGGCAGGAGACAAGTGACCCTTGCAGGCCTGGGGCCTCATTGCCTCCTTGGCCCTGCTCAGCAGCCTGGCAGGGGCCACCCCATGCTCCTGCCCTTGGCATTGCACATCCCCACATGCCAGTGCCCATCCCGGCAAGAGCCCTGAGCAAGGAGGGAGGGACAGCATCTGCCTGGCCAGGCCCTGGGGCTCAGGCCTTGGCCCTTGGCATTCCTCAAACACATCCAGCTTTGCTCAGCACCAGAGACACCCTGGCCTTGTTTATCCCCCATCTGTCATCACTGCCTCCAGTGTTCTGCTCTAACTGGAACCTGGGGACTCTTTCCCAGTCATGTCTCTCAGTGAGATCCATTAGAACTTATAAGAAACTTTGGAGTTTAAATTTAAGTTTGAGTTGTTGAGAAGTTTTTTGAACACTCTCTAAGGGACTGAGTCTGATGTAAACAACACCAAATCCCCAAGAGGCTCATTAAAGTCCTTGTGCTGTGTCTGTGCTGCTGAGCTTTAAAGGAACAGCTCTTCCCAGGACCAGCTCCTCTCCCAGCCCAGCAGGGCTGAGGGCTCTGCCTGCAGGCACTGAGGGGACAGGAGCCAGGCAGAGACAGGCTGAAGGCAATCAGGATTGGGAAGACATTGAGCTGAGACTTCACCTGGGGAAAGATCTTCACAGCCCTGTGCATGGTGAGTGTGTGGGTGCAGGGCAATGTCTCCTGTGCTCCTGGATGGATCTCCTGAAGCCAGCACAGCCCACAGCCTGGGGGATGTGTCAGGAGGACTCTCCCAGTTTCTCTGTGGCACAGCAGCAGGAGGAGGAGGAGGATGTGCTGCAGAGCGGGGCTGCCCTGGGCACTGTCAGAGGGACAGGGCAGGACGGCTCCTGCTGCCAGGGACGGCTGCAGGGGCTGAAGCTGGGGCTGCAGCCAGGGCTGCCCAGGGCTGTCCTGCAGAGCAGCTCCTGCAGCCCTCAGGGCTCTTGGCCAGCCCAGGCCATGTGCCACCTGCCAGGGGCAGCTCTCAGCCTGCCTGGCAGCTCCCCATGGACGCTGCAGGGGAGAAGTTGGAGGGGGAAGGAGCCACCCCCATCAGGGCAGATTCTTCCTGCTCTGGAGATGGTGCTGCATGGCCAGGGCTGCTCTCAGCTTTCTCCTCAAGGGAAGGGAAAGGGGCTGTCAGCTTTGGCTGTGTCACTGACACTCCTGCACTGTCAGCCTGGGCATCAGCAGATGGGCCTCAGATCTCCCTCAGAAAGTGCCTCCTCAGCCTCCTCTCCCTCCAGACAGCAGCAGCAGCACCTTGGCTTGCAGCATCTCTGTTTGTCTGGCCTGCCCTTAAGGCCCTGCTGCCAGGGAGATGCCCCTGGGCAGTGCCCTGTGCTGGGAGGGCTCTGCAGGGCAGAGCTGAGCCCCCCAGGGCTGGGCTGGGCTCTGGCAGCACTGGCAGGGACAGGGCTTGGATAGAGAGAAAACAGCTCCCAGTAGGCACAACTCCAGGCAGCAGAGAGCCAGGCCAGCCCTTGGTATCCCTCCCTGTCCAGCTGCAAAGGGAAAGAGGGAAGAGTTCGGAGAGATTGATTTTGTGTCCTCAAATACGCCATAATTTTTTTAAGTGTAGTTTTAAATTTGTTCATCCTCTACTAGAGGGAGAGAAATGAGCAAAGAGCACCTGTGTGGGACCCAGCAGGTCCGACTGCTCTGGGGCACAGGGAGCCCTGTTTTCCCTCTGGGCTCCGCAGTGTTCAGGCTGAGAGCAATGCTAGGAAAAGGACTTCTGCCCCTTCTAAAAGACACACAGTTACTTACCACCCCCAAACCTAAACTCAGTAAAAAAAAAAAAAAAAAAAAAAAAAAAGGTAAATAAAATTTCCCAAAAAGAAGAGAAGCATTTTTGAGTGCTTGTGTAAGAAAATAGCATAGGATTGACTCAAGTTACGTTGTCTAAATTGTTCATGTTGTCTTTGAACAGCTCACAATGTCCAGAATGAAGAAATGTCCAACAGCAGCTCCATCAGCCACTTCCTCCTGCTGGCATTGGCAGACACGCGGCAGCTGCAGCTCCTGCACTTCTGCCTCTTGCTGGGCATCTCCCTGGCTGCCCTCCTGGGCAACGGCCTCATCATCAGCGCCGTAGCCTGCGGCCACCACCTGCACACGCCCATGTTCTTCTTCCTGCTCAACCTGGCCCTCAGCGACCTGGGCTGCATCTGCACCACTGTCCCCAAAGCCATGCACAATCCCTCTGGGACACCAGCACCATCTCCTACTCAGGATGTGCTGCCACAGGTGTTTCTTTTTCTCTTCTTCATTTCAGCAGAGTTTTCCCTCCTGACCATCATGTGCTACGACCGCTACGTGTCCATCTGCAAACCCCCTGCACTACGGGACCCTCCTGGGCAGCAGAGCTTGTGCCCACATGGCAGCAGCTGCCTGGGCCAGTGCCTTTCTCAATGCCCTGCTGCACACAGCCAATACATTTTCCCTTCCCCTGTGCCATGGCAATGCCCTGGGCCAGTTCTTCTGTGAAGTCCCACACATCCTCAAGCTCTCCTGCTCTGAATCCTACCTCAGGGAACTTGGGCTTCTTGCTTTTAGTGCCTCCTTAGCTTTTGGTTGTTTTGTGTTCATTGTTTTCTCCTATGTGCAGATCTTCAGGGCTGTGCTGAGGATCCCCTCTGAGCAGGGACGGCACAAAGCCTTTTCCACCTGCCTCCCTCACCTGGCCGTGCTCTCCCTGTTCCTCAGCACTGGCTTTTTTGCCAACCTGAAGCCCCCCCTCCATCTCCTCCCCATCCCTGGATCTGGCAGTGTCAGTTCTGTACTCGGTGGTGCCTCCAGCCTGAACCCCCTCATCTACAGCCTGAGGAACCAGGAGCTCAAGGCTGGAGTTTGGACACTGATGAATGGACTATTTCAGAAACACTGAACTGCTGGAAAATTTCTGCAGATCACTTGTAATAAAAGTCATGTTTGATACATCTTGTTGGTTTTATTTTGGAGGTTATTTTACTTTGTTTTACTTTTTTAAGATTGTCCACAAATAAATACAATGGTTTGTACCATTTCTCATTTTGTTTCTCTCAATAATTGCTCTGGCCCCAGACTGTGTCGATGAGGAGCTGCGCTTTTGATGGTTTAAGCAAAGTAAAGGATCTCCAGGAAAGTTTGCACCAGAGATCCCCCTCTTGTTGCCTTCTCTGGAGCTGCATCAGCAATGTCTGTGTGCAGAGCTGGGGCAGATCAGGGCTGGCCCCAGCAGCTGTGCCCAGCAGCAGCAGCAGCACTTGGTGTTGCCAGTGCTGCTGCCGTGGCCCTGCCCCGCTGCCCTGCTGGCCCTGGTGTTGCTGCAGGGCCTGAGTGCTCTCGGGGCCGGGCACAGCCCTGGGGGTGGCAGTGCCGGGGCTGCAGCAGGGACAGGCCATGGGCACTGCTGGGGCAGTGCTGACGCCTCAGGCCAGGGCCTGGGGGCTCCAGGCTCCTTGCCCAGGCTCTCTCAAGAACACGGCCAGGCCAATGCTCAGCACAGAAAAGCCCCGTGAGCAGCCCCAGGCTGGCCGTGGGCAGGCTGGGGGTAAACAGCATGGCTGGGGCTCTGCAAGGGCCCTGGGGCAGACGGGAAGGAGCAGCAGAGCAGGGGCTGATCCATCCCCAGGGCGCTGCACAGCCCAGGGCAGCGTCCCAGAGCGTCCTGATGGAGCTGCCAACAACGTCCCCGCTCTGCAGCCCTGGCCTCTCCCCCAGCTCACACAGGTGCCCCATCCTTGCAGGCACAGACATGGCAGCACTGGCTCAGCAGCCCCTGTTTGCATTGCACAGAGCAGGGGCAGCACCCCCATGCTGTTGCTGTGGGGGACATGAACCTGAGGGAGCACAAATGCCATCAGTCCCTGGGGCCAGCAAGGGCTGGGGGACACCAGGGAAACCACGGAGGTTTGTGACAAACCTTCAAGATGATCAAGTCCAGCCTGCATCCTAACACCACCTTGTTTGCCCAGAGACTCCTCAAGATTATATAACTCCAGCTTCTTCAGGTCCTTTTCACCAGATTTCTCTTCCAGACCCCTTACTATTCTTGTTGCCCTTCTCTGGACACGCTCCAGCCCCTCCATGGCCTTCCTAAATTGGGGGCCCAGAACTGGACACAGCACTCGAGGTGCGGCCTCACCAGTGCCAAGTGCAGGGGAAGAATCCCTGCCCTGCTCCTGCTGGCCACACCCATTCCTGATCCAGGCCAGGAGCCATTGGCCTTCTTGCCCACCTGGGCACACTGCTGGCTCATGTCCAGCCTGCTGTCCATCAGTGCCCCAGGTCCCTTTCTGCCTGGCCGCTGTCCAGCCACTCTGTCCCCAACCTGTAGCCCTGCAGGGGTTGTTGTGGCCAAAGTGCAGGACTCAGCACTTGGTCTTGTTCAACCTCACCTTGTTGGATTTGGGCCCTGGATCCAGCCTGTCCAGGTCCCTCTGCAGAGCCCTCCTACCCTCCAGCAGATCCACACTCACACCCAGCTTGGTGTCATCTGCAGATTTGCTGATGCTGGACTCAGTCCCCTCATGCAGATCATCAGTGCAGATATTGAAATCCACGCTGGCTGGCTCTGATCCCTCGGCCATCCTGTGGGTGCCCTGGGATGGCACTCAAGGTGATCTGTTCCATAACCTTGCCGGGCACCCAGGTCAGGCTGACAGGCCTGGAGTTCCCCAGCTCCTCCTTCCAGCCCTTCTTGGGGATGGGCTCACATTGGCACCTCCAGTCCTCTGGGACCTCCCTGCTGAGCCAGCACTGATGGTAAGTGATGGAGAGCAGCTTGGGGAGCTCATCCACAGCTCCCTCATCCCCCTGGGATGGATCCCATCTGGTGCCACAGACACCTGTGAGCATCTGAGTGGCTCAGCAGGTCCCCAGCTGCTTCCTCCTGGATTACAGGGGGCTGTTCTGCTCCCTGTGCCCATCCACCAGCTCAGGAGAACACTTGTCCTGAGGACAACTTGACTTATTCTTGAAAACTGAGGCAAAGAATGGGTTAAGTACCTCAGCCTTTTCCTCATATTTGGTAACCATATCTCCCCCAATAATGAATGGAGGTTCTCCTTTCCCCTCTTTTTGCCATTAATGTATTTTATAGAAACATTTTTATTATCCTTCACAGAAGTGGCCTGGTAAAGCCTTAAGCTTTCACCTCTCTAATTTTCTTTCTGCATGACTTAACCACATCCTTAAACATTTCCTGAGTTACCTGCCTCTCTGTCCAAAGGTGATGCACCTTCTTTTTTGCCCCAAGTTCCTGCAAAAGGCCCATGCCCAGTCAGGCCAGTCGTTTTTCATTCTGGGTCATCTTTCAGCATGCAGGGACAGCCTGCTCGTGCTCCTTCAAGATTTCTTTTTTGAAGGGTGTGTGTGGACCTCCTGGTACCACGGTTCTGGACTCCCTCGAGGGGGCCGGCCAGAATGGGAGGGAAGTGAGAGAAGCCTGAGTAAGGGAGGCACCTCCCAGAGGGATAAGGTGGGACCCCCTCTGGGAATGTGGAGGAATAGAAGTGTGAGTGGCAGGCAAGGGACAGGCCTTCCCCCTTAAGGCCTGGTAGGCGCCCTCAGGGCGTGCTGAGGGTGGCAGACAAATTGGTGAGTTGGCACGAAAATCCCAAATGGACCTCCCGGGTGCAGGGAGGATGGGGGTAGTGTGAGTCATGCAGAATCCCTGGAGGGGGGACACGGGTCCCTACCAGGGTTCAGGGTGCCCCGAGTACAGCAGCAGCACCGAGCAGAGCCAAGAGGGCCCCAGTCCCCAGGGTCAGACGGCGGTGCTGGGGGGTTCAGTGTGCCACGGTTCAGGTAGAAACCGTAAACCCACTGGAGACCACGGTCCAGGGAGAGGCCGTAGCTTGAGGACTAAGGTGTGGAGTCCAGGCCAAGTGAGGCAATGAACCCCAAAACTACCCTTTCACCGAGATCATTCCTATGGGTGGGGTGGCCAAGCCAAGCCCAGGCGGAAGGCGAAAGCAGGGGACCCATCTGGGTCACTCTTTAGCAATAAGGGGTGTGCTACAAATAGGTCCTGGCAGAGAGTTTTCAGTGACCTCTTTACTCTGTAAAAACAAAAGAGGGATACGGTTCCAGAGCCGGGGCAGTCTGGCCAGGGCAGAGTCAGACAGGGCAGGCCCCGAGTCTCTGGCGCCAAGGGCTCCTCGGCATTGAAAGTGCAGCCTCAAGGAGGCGAGGCGCAGGAGCCGGGTGGGGTCTGCTCAGGTTAAGGGGCCAGAGCCAAAGGTCCGACCAAGGAGTGATCAGACCTAGGCCTAGGGCAAGGAAAAGGAGTCTCTTGCATAGGCTAAGCGAGAGTGAATGGAGTGAGAGTTCTGAGCCCAAGAAGAGTGTGGTGTGAAAGCATTTTCCCATTCTCCCATTCTGTTTTCAATAAAGGTTATCCCTTGTTGTAACCCTTTCCCCTCCCTTGAGAGCAGGTATGTAAGAATTGTGAATGCAAGTGGTTAAGGAGTTATTTGAATTGTTTAGGTTTGAGTTAAATACAGAAAATAACTGAAATAAGTTGAAAGGGCCAAACAAGCTTGAGTTGTTTAATTATTGCATTTCCTGTAAGTATTCCTTGTTTTGGGTAGAGGCACATTAGAGTTTCTTTGAAGGCCTGTTGAGAAGCAATGGGGAAGTCCCATAGTAAGAGAGTAAATTCCCCAAGAAAGAATAAGAAGAAAATTAAAAACATCCTTCCCAGTATTCCCTTAAGAAAACTACTTAACAACTTGGACATTTGGGAAATAACAAAAAGATTAAATAAATAAAGATGGTCCGCTATTGCACAAAGGTATGGCCAAGGATAAACTTACAGGGGCAGTGGCCGTGGTACAGTACACAAGACAAGCAGCTGTGTACTCAATGACATCAATACTTGAGCACTCAAGAGGACCCAGACATGGAGCAGATACAGAACGTCACCTGTTGGCTAAAGCACGCCTCAGAGGAGGAAAATACAAGAGTCTATAAATTAAAAGAGGGAAAGCAAGCTAGTAAAGTAAAAGAAGAAGAGGCTGGCAAGGCTGAAAAAACCTGGGAACCCCTTGACCACTTACCTCCTCCTACCCTTGCAGTACCTCAAATCCTTCCTCCAATTCCTCTTTCTGTGGACCCAATTCTTCCTCCTCTCCCAGCTGTCATTCCTTTACCGCCTCCTAAACTCCACTTATCCCTCCACCACCTTCCCCTCAACCCTCTCCTTACTCTCTTTACCCTTCACTACTGTCCCCTTACCTCTACCATCTCATGCACCCCTTATTCACCAGCAAGTTCCTGCTCTGCCTCCCCCACCACAAACGAGAAGCCAAACAACATCTCAGAATCTCATGCCCAAGAGTGACGTTACCCAGTCAGCCTCCACAGCTGATGATGTAACACCCGGTACAAAGAGGCTGAAGCGGAAAAATTGTTCCCCCCCCAAGAGAAGTTCCCATGGGTGGGGTGGCCAGTGAGATTGGATTTCTAAATGCTCTCTTGAGTGCATCCGAAGTTAGAAACTTTAGGAAAGAATTGGAAAATTTAGTGTGTAGGAGTGATGGGACTGTCGGGATGGATGGAGACGAGAGATCTCTGCAGCCAGGTCGTGGAACTTGGCGTTTATTGCAAAGGGCCTGGGTGCAGGGCTCTGCTGGGAGCTGCCAGCCACAGCTCGGAGCAGGCCCGAGAGAAGAGAGGGGTAGAGTGTAAGAGAGTAAAAGGGGTAAGAGCTGAGAGACAAGAGTAAGAGTATGGAAAGTAAGATAAGGTGGCCGAAGTTCCCGTTAGAACACAATAAATCCTTTTCTGTGTTGAATATTCTGATTCTAACTAACCAATCTAGTACAACATACAAATCCTAGAGCATTTCCATACAACCTGTAAGAATCACTACATTACCATACTGTGCTACATTTTAAACCCTAAAATCTACTCTTTGGACCCCTTCTGCCAAGCTGGCAGGGTCTGCTGGACCCTTGGACCTGCCTGCTTGCAGAGGGTTTTGTTTCATCAAAAGGGGATTCCCTTCAGCGGCCACAGCATTGTTTTCCTGTTGTTCAGTAACTAAGGGATGTCAAAGCTTGCTTTCATTTCAATCTCACTTATAGTTTCCATATTCTCAAAATCTTTTGCCAGGCAATCATATTTATAAGGCTTTCCTGTTTCATCTTCCCCCAACATTAGTGGAAGACCCAGTATGAAAAGCAAATCAAATTGATCCATTTTTAGGCCCTAATATTTATACATGGGGAGAATTGAACTCCATCTTTAACATAATATTTTCCCCAGAAGAGACTCAGTTAATAAGAACTGCAGGAATGAAATTTGGGAGCAAGAAAACCAACCTGGGCCCCCAGGTGACCAAAAATTGCCTTCAGTGGAGCCTGACTGGGACCCTAATCAAGAAGAGGGGAGAAGGAATATGAGAGATTACAGGTCCCTGATGACCAGAGGGATAAAAGAATCAGTCCCTAGAGGGAGTAATACCAGGTTAGCGTTTGATGGCACCCAGGAAAAAGACGAGACCCCAGCACCATGGCTTAATAGGCTAAAGCAAAACTTCCAGATTTACTCTAATGTTACCTCAGACAGCCCAGAAGGCCAATCTCGGGTTCCCTGCAGTCAGGGATGACCCCGAGAATCCTTTTTTCCCAGCCTGGTGTTTCGAAGAAGGAGTCTGAATTCTTCAGCTCTGGTTTCAAGGTTGTTTATTGTTTCTTAACTATAACATTTTTTCTCTGGCCTGCCAGAGGTCAGACAGAGGCACACTCCCTGTCCCTGGGCTGGTGTCTGTGTTTTATACTATGAACTATGTGTACTTTATTTATCATTACTTTCCAATACCTATCACCTATGTTAGACAGTCTACTTCTACTCTAAACCAATCCTAAAATGCCACCATCCCCAAGAAGGTGGAGGCTAAGAAGAAGGAAGAAGAATAGGACAAGACCCAAGTCCCTCCATCTTGCCTCCTAGACCTCTATATAAAAATCCCCAAAATACCATTTTACACCCTGTGACAGATTCATTATCATTCTACTTAAACTTCTGTGACTTGTAATTCTTCATACAAGGTTGGTAATTTGCTCCATGGATTAAGATCAAAATCTCAGGTGTCTTTGGCTTCCTGCCAGGACTCCCCAGCCCCCTGCCAGGGGCACGTGTCATCCAGGGCACCCAGAGGGGTGTCCTGGGTTCCGACAGGCCAAGTCCTTCTCAAGGTACAAATTGTAATCAAATCCTGGCCGGATATCACATGAAAGTTAGAAAGAATAGAGGACTGGCAGAAAAAAGTATTAATGAACTGCTGAGAGAAGCCATAAGAGCATATCTAAGAAGAGAAGAAGAAAAGACAAAAATAAAAGCTAATATTATGGTGGCCATAGAAAAGTGTGAGACCCAACAAAGACGGGGCCAGTAGAACCACTTAGAAGAGACAAAGGTTTTATTGGACCAAAGGGGCTAGGGCTCTACCCAGTGACAAATATTGTTATTACTGTGGAGAGAAAGGACACCTAAAGAGAAATTGTAAGAAACTCCAATTAGATGAAGCCATAGCCTGGGAGCAAGAAACTCTAGAGAACATCTGAAGAAGAGATGACTATGGTTGTCAAGGGTTCTATGCTCTGGGGAATTTAATGAACCATGTAGAGGACCCCTTGGTAAATTTCGAGATCGGTCCCCAGAAAGATGAATTTGAATTTTTAGATTATGACGGAGCAGACAAGTCATGTGTGACTAAAATACCAAAAGGAATCACAGTCGGTAAAAAGGTCTGCAAAGTATGAGAAGCCAAAGGAGAACCATTTGAGGCCCAGATTATAGAAGATGTAGAAATTAGAGGAAAATCAAGAGAGTGTTGAGCTAATTTCATTTACATTCCCAAGTTAGGTTGTGATTTATTAGGACAAGATTTACAAATCAAATAGAGAACTAGAGTAATCCCAAATGAAGGAAGAATGGTAGTACAAATAATGGTCTTAACAAAGGCAGACATAGATGAAATCAACCCAAACGTGTGGGTGGGGGAGGGAAAAATTGATTGTTTGAATATGCCATGAATAAAAGCAGAGATGCAGAAAGACTCTCCCCCATTTGGGTAAGGCAGTATCCAATTTCCCCAGAGGGAAAGAAAGGACTAGCCCCAGTGATTGACCAGCTGTTAAAGGAAGGCATTTTAGAACCATGCATATTTCCACATAATACTCCCACACCAGCAGAGAGAAAAACTGATGGAGGGTATTGATTAGTACAAGATTCAAGAGAAGTTAATAAAAGAACGGTTACGAGGCACCCTGTAGTACAAAACCCGTACACCCTTTTAAGCCAAGTACCTAAGGAGCATGCATGGTTCTCTGCCATCGATTTAAAGGATGCCTTCTGGGCGTGTCCCCTGGCTGAAGAGTGCCAGAACTGGTTTGCCTTTGAATGGGAGGACATTGAAAAGAAAAGAAAACAGCAAGTAAGGTGGACATGTCTTCCCCAGGGGTTTACAGAATCCCTAAATCTCTTTGGCAAGCTCTAGAAGAACTCCTAGAACAGTTTAAACCTGAGAATGGGGTATATATTTTACAATATGTTGATGTTTTACTTCTATCAGGAGGAGAACAAGACAAAGTTAGAAGTTCTAGCATACGGTTCCTAAATTTCTTAGGGGGGAAAGGTCAAAAGTATCACAAAAGAAACTGCAATTTGTGGAACAAGAAGTAACATATCTAGGACATATAATCGGCCAAGGGTATAAAAGATTAAGCCCCAAGAGAATTTTGGGAATTCTGTCCATCCCTGCCCCAAAGACCAAAAGAGATGTTAGAAAATTATTAGGTTTCTATGGGTAATGCAGATTATGGCTCGATCAGTATACTAAAAGTGTTAAATTTCCATATGACAAATTGATAGACTCAGAGCCTGTAACCTGGACCTCAAATGACGAGGAACAGCTTCGGAATCTCAAAACTAAATTGTCCTCTGCCCATGTACTAACTCTACCAGACCTTAAAAAGAACTTTGACCTGTTTGTAAAGGTGGAAGAGGGGATAGCTTGCAGAGTCCTTACACAGGACTGGGGAGGATGCAGGAAGCTGGTCGCAGATCTCTCCAAGTTACTGGATCCAGTAGCCAGAGGGTGGCCAGCCTGTGTGCAAGGGATAGCGGCAACAGCCACCCCAATAGAAGACACACAGAAACCAACCTGAAAGGGGAAGATCCAGGTTCATACCCCACACCATGTAAAAGCTATTTTAAGTTACAAGGCCCCTCAGTGGCTAACTGACTCCCAAATACTAAAGTATGAAGTCATCCTAATAAATACCAAGGGCCTCGAATTAGTCACTTCAAAATGTTTAAATCCAGCCCAGTTCCTCACGGGAGAGACGTTAACAGACCTGGAGCATGACTGTTAAGAAATTATTGAAATGCAGACTAAAGTGAGAGAAGATTTAGAAGATGAGCACCTCCCATATGGAGAATTTTATTTACAGATGGATCATCATGAATGGTAGCTGTTTTGCGGAGATAAAGAAAAGAACCCCACAACTTTGTTAAAGTTGTAAAAGCCGGTATGTTTATTACAGCGCTGGACGCATGCGGAGATGCTCTCCTCAAAAGGCATGCGTGCCCTGGGAATTTCAGATCCTCTTTTTATCTTCCTTGTAAATACATATGCATACAGTTTCACAATAGGTTCATACATATTCATTTTTACAAGATTTCGCGTGACACTTGCTGCTAGTTTCGTTTATCAGGAAGAATTCCTAGGTCAGGCTGACTTGTCCTCGTACTAGAACTTGTTATGGGTTCCTACCTACCCCTTGTCTCCTTATTATGTCTGTTATGCAGTTTTTCCTTCAGCTTTAACCTCAGAGACTTTTTACCTCTCCTGGACATTTCACTTAATTCAAAATGGGCTTTTACTCTAGGGATTTTTACTCTGTCTCATTCCCCCCTTTCCTAGGAAATAAGTAAATTCTTTTACTTAAAGCAAACCCTTACGACAATAAGTGTCTCTTAATGCTTTACCATGAACGTCTGATAAAGAAGTTAACACAGCTACTCGTTGCAGTATTCTCCAATTCCAAACTAACAATATAATGGATAATCTTAAACTTATTCCAACTAATATTAACAAAACTACAATGGGATGACATAACTTATTAAGGATTCTATTCGCAGTTGGTGACCACCCAAAAATCACATCTCACCAGTGATGATCCATATTCTGTTTTATTCTTTGCAGTACTTTGGTTATTTCTTTTGTATCATGTTGGACAGTGATTAAGGTTTTCTTTCCGCTCTCCTGGATTTCTTTCAAGATCTCCAGTAGGTCTTGGTGCTTAATTAATTGTTTTACTAATGTAAGGTTCATCCCAATAGGGGTAGGTGATAGTTTGTGATACATTGTATAATTGGTTTTAATCAACTGGTGAGATGTCACTGGGGCTGAGTACGAAAAATCACACCCGATAATCTTAACAAAGTTACAAATACAGAAATTAGAATGATTTCTACTAGACAAAATAAAATCGTTGCTATCAATTCTTACAGTAGCACAGGCAGTTCTCAGGCATACACACTCTTTTCCAGTATATACGAGCACAGTCTTCTGGTCAGTGTTTGGATGAACTTCGAAGTGGCAAATACTCTGTTCAGTGTCTAGACACACATCTTGAGCATTAATAGTATTGCTTTCACAAATTAATCCCATCTGTTTTCTAGTAATGCAGGATTCTAAGTTTACTTTCTGCCACTTTTCATTTACCTTTCATGCCCACACTGTGTTCTGAAGGGTGGAGTACTGTTTTTTTCATGGTTTAATCTTAGTGCAATGATGGGATGGATAACATAAACAGTGGCTTTGTGTATTGTAAGCACAAAGACAGTGGCCACACTAGAAGCAGGATCATAGGTGAAATTTAGTCCACCAGGATTGAAACTTCTTTTTAAAATCAGTCGCATTATCCCAGACAATTTTCTGAATTTCAGCTGGAAAATTACCTTCTCCCCCTTCCCATATGATCAGAGCTGCTGTTGCCTGCATCCATAACTGTGCTTGTATACAACTGAAAGCTAAAGACACATTATCTTGAATTGTACTAAGTGCTTTTACTATTAGCTTGTGGTCTTGGTCCCCGGCCTTTTCCACTGTGACAGTACTTTTGAAATCTGAAAACTGGCTAGTTCCTAATGCCAATAGAGATGACTGAAAAGGCTGCTTCAATTTAGTTAGGCTACTTGCAGCAGTGGCCAGTCTATTCATCAGTATTTCTGAATCAATTCAGTTTAAAACTCCAAGCCCTGTCCCTAATATCTCAGTTAGATATTTTCTTATTCTGCTCCTGAGATATGCTTGTCTTTGTAATCACGTTGTCCAGCCTTCAAAGGATGTTTTTAGGAAGGAGGAGCAGGCTGGTTGGATTTTGAGATGTTAATTTGCATTATTAACATTATTAACTCAACAAGTTTGAGAGACCATTCTGCATTGAATAACAGTTGTTCACCCACATTCCTCACTACGTAGGGGCCTATTTCATACACTTCAGGTTCAAGTTTGTGTTGGGTCTGAACTATTTGAGTGCTAGTATGGGTTATGTAAGGTCTTGCTGTGTGCAGTGTCTCATCTCGAGCCCAAAGGCAAATCACTTCTACAGGCTGTATCAAGGTAAAATTACACCGACAGTCTGATTCACTTAGGTTATCACAAACTTTCTGATGTTTGTATGTATCAGGAGAGATTGAGACACTAATTACACCTGGTTTCTCATAAGCTGTCTCATTGACCATCTGACATCTTACCTTGATTTCTTCTCCTCTGGTCCCTTGAAGTGTCCACAGTCCCCGTTCCTGCAATTCCTGCTCCTCATATACCTGATCTCCATGAATTACTACAGTGGATAGATTTAAATCTCTTATCTCAGAAGGTTCTCCCATGGATCCAGTATACTGATTAAACGCCTGGGACCAAGGCCATTCAGCATTTCTTTGTATAGAGTACTCTCTAGTTCTAAAACTTCAGTTATAATTACATACAAAACAATTCTGTAAACTAAAGTATGAACTACCCCCGACCGCAATATACTCATTTTGCCCGAGTAAGTTTTAGTCTCAGTTCATTTTCTCCTGGTGTCACTCTCCAAGGGACTCCTGGGGCCTTCTTCACTTGAGAGTGGTGGATCCGGGCATTCTGCTTCTTGATCTTGATTGCGGTGAAGGTGGTGAGAAGTGCTTGCAGTGGTCCTTCCCACTGTGGTTCCAAAGTCTTTTCTGCAAGAGGCTTAACATATACATAATCTCCAGACTGTATGTTATGTATTGGTCTATCTAGCTCCTTGCTCTAAGTTCCAGCCACGTGTTTCTCAATTTCTCTGAGCTGTTTGCTTAAAGCCACCATGTAGGTGGCCAGTGTTATCACCCCAATGTGGGTGGACATTCCCACATTCCCTTTTTGTATTCCTTTAGCCTGAGGTTTAGTTCGAATTTGCAATAGTGCCAGTGGAAGAGCTTGGGGCCAGGGTAGGTGAACTTCCTGCCCCAGTCTTACAATTTGCTGCTTAATAAAATGATTCATTTTCTCTACTTGGCTGCTTGATTGGGGCAGTGTGAAGTTCTCAATCCATGCCCAGATGGCTACTAATCTGTTGCACTGCTTTGGAAATGAAATGTGATCCTCTATCCGAGGATATTGTGGCTGGAACTTAGAAGCGTGGTATTATTTCTTGTAATAAGACTCTGGTCACCTCTCGGGCTTAGACAGTACTGGTGGGGAAGGCTTCTGGCCACCCTGAAAATGTATCTATCAATACTAATAAATACTGATACCCCCCTTTCCTTGGGAGTTCTGAAATGTTAATTTGCCACTGCTGTCCAGGCCCATGGCCTCTCCCAGTCTGACTAAGTTTCGGCCTGGGGTAATTTTGGGGTTAGTCTGGAGGCAAGGATCACACTGTCAATTTACCTGAGTAATAATGGCAATAAATTCTTGACAACGATTCTCTCAATCAGATGCGTGTTTTAGAAAGCCTGTGGAAACTACTACTTTAAAGTCAACACTTCATTTCGATGCACTCTGTATCACTAGCAGCCTTGGTCATTTTGGGAAAGGAGCCACACTTTATAAAAGCTTTTAAGTAGTTAGGCCCCGATGTGTTTTCTAGTGCTTCTCCTTCCTTAATGACCACAAAAATGAGAAGGGATTACCAGCTCTCTTTCAATGGTAGCTCACCCCTTGTGGTTGTATGTCTCTTTTGATTAGTATTATTGTATTCTGGCTTACCTCTGAGGAAAATCTGTCCATAATTACGTCACCTTTTTCTGCTTTCTTTGCCTCTCCATCCGCCAGCTCGTTTCCTTCTTCCAATTCTGAGCTCACTCTCTCTTGTTCCTTAATACGTCTTTTCAGGCAGCTAAACTGCTTCCAGCAGCTGGATTATCTCTTGTACATGTTTGATGTTCTTCCCCTGTGAGGTGAGCAGTCCCCTCTCTTTCCAGATGGCCCCATGTGCATGTACGACTCCGAATGCATACCTCGAGTCTGTGTAGATGTTTATTCTCTTTCCTTTTGCCATTTCCAAGGCACGGGTCAGGGCAATTATCTCAGCCTTCTGCGCAGAGGTACCTGTTGGTAAGGGTCTAGATCTGATTACCTCTCTGCAGGTGGTCACTGCATACCCAGCACGCCGCTTCCCATTGGCAATGTAGCTACTCCCGTCAGTGAACCAGGTCTCTGCATCGTCCAAAGGAGTGTCCTTTAAGTTGGGGCGGCTGGAGTAGGTAGCTTCAATGGTCTCCAGGCAATCACGGTGTACTGCTTCTCTTTGATTTCCACTGAGAAAGGAAGCTGGGTTGACAATATTAGTCACCACTATCTCTACATCATCTTGCTCTACTATGATGGCCTGGTATTTCAGAAACTTCTGCTGTGAAAGCCAGTGGCCACCTTTCACTTCCAGTACTGCAGACACTGTGTGGGACACTAGCACAGTCATTTTTGTCCGAGGGTAAACTTGTGTGCCTCTTGAATATTCAGCACAACTGCTGCTACAGCTCTGAGGCAACCTGGCCATTCTCTGGCCATTGCATCTAGTTGCTTAGAGAAGTAAGCAACTGTCCTTTGGTAAGGACCCAAGTCTTGAGCCAGTATTCCCAGGGCAATTCCCTGTCTTTCATGAGAAAATAAAAAGAATGGTTTACTTACATCTGGAAGTCCCAAAGCTGGAGCTGACATGAGAGCATTCTTTAGCTGGTGAAAGGCCCGTGTGGCTTCTTTTGTCCACTGGAGATTTCTGTTTCCATCAGCAATAAGAGCATAGAGGGGTCTGACGAGCAGTCCATAATTATAAACCCACAGCTGGCACCACCCTGCCATGCCTAAGAAGGTTCAGAGCTCTTTTATTGTCTGGGGTTTCAGGGTTTGGCATATGGCTTCCTTGCGAGCCTGCTCTAAAGTCCATTGCCCAGCACTCACCTCGTACTCCAGGTAGATTACTTTCTGTTTCACTACCTGTGCCTGTTTCTTTAATACCCTGTATCCTTGGAGTCTTAGGAAATTCAAAAGGCTTACCGTCCAGGCCACACATGTTTCCCTTGTCTGGCTACTAGGGGATCATCCACATACTGCAAAAGCCTTCCTTTTTCCTGTGGAGCTTCCCGGGACTCCAGATCTTTTGCAAGTTGTTCTTCAATTGGAGTAGGGGAATTACTGAAGTCTTCAGGAACATGGACCATGTGAGCTGTGTTATTTGAATGCAAAAATTTTCTGGCTGGCTTTGTGGATGGGGAGGCAAAAGAAGGCGTCTCTCAGGTCTGAAACAGTGAACCAGGTTAGCTCAGGTGTTAAACAAGTTAGTAAGGTATATGGATTTGCCATCACAGGATATAAACTCTTTGTTATCTTATTGACAGCCCTCAATCCAGTATTATCAATTATTGGGCTGATTCCTTCCCTATCTTCCTTTTGAAGGGGGGGACTACTTAATTCTCACTGGTTGGGCTCTTTCCTTAAGCTTGATTACTATGGGGGGGGCATTTCACTCTCCTTGGTGCACCATAGGCCCATACCTTCGAAAACACTTATTTTTTACTAATGTCCTTCTTAATTTCAATGGCTGTTAATGTTAAGCCTAACATCTTTATATCATTTGCCTCCAGAGTAACCTTTTCATTTGAAAATATTTAGCGAATTGAGCATATACAAAAGCTTCTAAGTACACATGTTACTTTAAAGGTTTGCAAAGGTATGCCTTCTCAGACTGGCCAGTTGCTCCTCACACTACAACATAAACATTCTCCACAGGTACTAAAAGCTCTATTTAAAACTATATGGCCCCTGTATCAACTAAAACTCCACCCCCTTTTTTGATCTCACTGCCTCTCGCAGAGGGGTCTGTTACCTCCTAGTTCTGAATGAAATTGGACTGCCAGGAGGGGGATGGGTGCAAATGGGTATACCTTTGGAGCCTGAGTCCTCTTCCCTTTTGGGGAGGTCATCTTTATGCTTCCTCCCTTACCTTAGGAGGAGCCTTTAACAAATCATATGCACTCATTTTGTGAACTGCAATCGCTTTGCATGATAATCTTTGTTTCACTTCCTACATTGCTATCTTATGCTGCATGCTGAGCAACACGTTTGATTTGCTTTTTCTTTCCCCTATTTTCTTTTTCAAGGGCCCAGGAGGGTGATCTGGTCCCACAGTCCTTTTTGCCATTCTTGGTGACTTCTTAAAACAAAAGCATATCAGCATATAAAACTTTATCTCATTTACTTTCTCATTTTAAAACAGCATTAACTGCAATGAGGTATTATAAATCTTTTTACTTTCTGAGCTGCCCCTACTGGCAGCCTTCTCCCCCTCCTAAAAGGGGCTAGTTCAGGAATCTCTTTGCTCCGGTTAGTTCTCATTACGCTATCTTGTTTCTACCCAAACCTCTCTTCTCAGAGCTTTACAGTAGTTGTGTTTTTTCTTTTTTTTTCTTTCTGTTTTTTTTTTTCTCTTTTTTTTTTTTTTTTTTTTTTTTCACACACAATTCCAGGTGACAGGTATCAGATGTGATTTCTTACACGCAAGTTTTAAGATCTTAGGTTCTGAATCAGCTTGATCAGCGTCCCTCACAAACTCACTTCACTGCTTTGCTGTGCTTGTAACAAAACTCTGATATGCCCACAAACACAGATGCACACACACCTCCTTATCTCAAATTCACTAAAGCCAGGGCTTGGATTGCTGTGGGGGGGGGAATTCTTGGAATTCCTTTAATTGCTTTACCACAGTTAAACATAAATCACCATACCATAATTCTTCTGTGTAAAATACTGCTCTTGTTGCAAACAAAATACTAAAATCTCCACAAACACCACTATACACTCCTAAAATCAAATTACCACAATGCAGTGGAAGAAAATCACCACACAAAATCACTGGGAAAGGGCATATCTCTCAAAGTACCTACTTTTCTCAACACAACGCAGCATACCACAATTCTGCATTTACCCAACATCAGCTTTCCCTGGACACAATCAAAATAACGGCACACAGTGAAATTCCAGAGATCGAATCCAAACATCCAGGGCAAAGAAACTCTTTGAGCTCTGTAACTCATGGTTAAAATGTACCAAATCTACACAAATCACTAGATTTAAACACAATAAACACCGTCACTGACGTTTCTCTACTCATTCCGCTTCTCTGGGGGCACTGCTTGCCCCCACAGCCTGCCGCAGCCAGCGCCTCAGGCTTCACTCGGCCGCTTCAAACGCGGGTAGAATTCACCCCCCCCGCGCCAGGGGTGAACTCACTTGTTCGCTCTCTCTTTCATACGCCACACACTTGCACGATTACAGACACATTAACCACACAATGATACACCGTCCGGACATCACACACACACACACACACACACAGAGGTTCACTGGACTCACTCCCAGGATCGCTGGGGGTCCGCTCTATCGGACACCCCCGTCTCTAATTCTGCTGCCGCTGCTCCATCAGCTGTACAGCTCCATATCGCTGGTGGTCCGCTCCATCGGAACCCACCCCCCTGTCTCTAATTCAGCTGCTGCTGCCCTATCAGCCACAGCTGCATCCACAGCACTCAGACGTCTCTGAGTGACTTATGTCTTACTTGGCCTCAGCTCTTCTATCTCTCTTTCTCCCCCCCCCTGAACATACCGTATTCTTCTCTCCGCTGGCCAGCAGGTCCTTGTCTGTCCTCGCAGGAGGCAAGCTGAGACGAGCGGAGCCCCACCAGGAAAAAAAAATCCTAGGGCGCGCCTTGGAGGTCCGTCTATCCCCTCTGCCCCTGCGGGGACAGAGAACTCCTGGCTGGCTCGCCAAAATGTTTTGCGGAGATAAAGAAAAGAACCCCACAACTTTGTTAAAGTTGTAAAAGCCGGTATGTTTATTACAGCGCTGGACGCATGCGGAGATGCTCCCCTCAAAAGGCATGCGTGCCCTGGGAATTTCAGATCCTCTTTTTATCTTCCTTGTAAATACATATGCATACAGTTTCACAATAGGTTCATACATATTCATTTTTACAAGATTTCGCGTGACACTTGCTGCTAGTTTCGTTTATCAGGAAGAATTCCTAGGTCAGGCTGACTTGTCCTCGTACTAGAACTTGTTATGGGTTCCTACCTACCCCTTGTCTCCTTATTATGTCTGTTATGCAGTTTTTCCTTCAGCTTTAACCTCAGAGACTTTTTACCTCTCCTGGACATTTCACTTAATTCAAAATGGGCTTTTACTCTAGGGATTTTTACTCTGTCTCATAGCCAGTAAACAGGTCTCAGGATATTCAATGATAGATGAGAGAACATGCAAGTTGAATAAATGGGAAAGCTACCCTCAAACTGGTCTGCCCAGTGCTGTGAAATCTATGCCCTGAAGAGAGGGCTAGATTTACTAGAAAAAGACAAAAGAACAATCTATACCGACTCCCAGTACGCATTTGGGATTGCCCATACATTAGGAAAAACATGGGAAGAACAGGGGTACCTAAATTCTAAAGGCAAAAATGTAATACATAAAGAGTTAAGAAAATTAGTACTAGAGTTCCTGAGGAAACCAATAGAGATAGTCAAAGTTCACATAAAAGGACATCAAAAAGGGGACACCCTTGAAATAAAGAGAAACCAATTAGCTGATCAAGTAGCGAAAAAGTAGCCTTGGAACAAGGTAGTCCAATTAAAATTTTTAAGATAGAAGGAATACCTAGTAGGGAAAGAAAAGAGGAAAGACCCATCTTTGACAAGAAAGAATTAAGAGAGTTAGAAAAGATGAGAGGACAGCAAAAAGAAAATGGAGAATGGTGGATCCCTGATGGACAGCAAATTTTAAACAAAGTTCTAGCCTGAAAGGTGATGACTGAGTAACACGAGTTGACCCATTGGGGAATACAAGGCTGATGTGACCACTTTCCAAGGGATCAAATGTGCATGGGAGTACGTAACATAGCAAAGGCAGTTAACAAGGGATGTTTATCTTGCCAACAAATCAATCAGAAAGTCATGAGAAGAGTACTATCTGATCTGGGGGAAGAGAGTTGGCCTTGCACCCGTTCCAAAATGTACAGGTAGACCTCACAGAAATGCCCCCTGTCCAGGGATACAGACACTTATTAGTGACCGTGGATCACCTCACCCATTGGCTAGAGGTGTTCCCGACCAAAAGAGAGACAGCCCAAGTAGACACAAAAGCAATCCCAGAAAACATCACTCCCCAATATGGGTTGATAAATAATGTCGATTCTGACCGAGGTCCATATTTTACTGTCCAAGTCTTGCAACAAGTTGTTGAAGCCCTGGGAATGAAATGGAGGTTGCACAGCCCATCAGCATCCTCAGAGCTCCAGAAGAGTAGAAAGAATGAATAAAACCATCAAAAACGTGTTAACTACATTAGTTATAGAAACCCAGATGAATTGGCTTAAATGCTTACCCTTAGCACTGTTACAAATTAGAACAAGGCCTCAATCAGGTGTAAGAGTCTCACCTTATGAAATGATGTTTGGACTCCCCTTCTTGATAACCTCATATAGCACTGGAATTTATCCAGAAGGAGAGACAGTCACCCAAAAATATCTAAAGGCTATAGGAAGTATGTTAGAAGATCTTAGGAAAAAGGTCTATCTCCCTCACACCTCTCCCTTAGACACCAAGGTACATAACATCAATCCAGGAGATGGGGTGTTAGTTAAATCATGGAACACTGCACCTTTAACCTCTAAGTTTGAAGGCTCTTTTCAGGTCCTACTCACCACCAATACAGCCATACAGACCCAGGAGAAGGGGTAGACACATATAACCCAGATTAAAGGACCTGTACCACCTCCCACTGAAGAGCCAAAACCAACCACAACTCCTACTATGTCTTCTAAAGAATTTATATGTTAAATCAGATTCTAAGATTACAAGCAGTACTTGAGATGGTATCAAACCGAACCTCTCTAGCTTTAGACCACATAAATGACCAACTATCCCGGACCAGAACTGTAGTTCATCAAATCAGACTGGCAGAAGATTATTTATTGGCCGATGAAGGAAGCACACGTGAAAAATTTACCTCCTCTGAGTGCTGCTTAGAAATGGATGACCGCAGTGAAGTCATTAGAAATATCTCAAAGGAAATCCGGAAGTTAGTTTATGTTGGAACACAAGAGTGGACCCCTACATTTGATACCAGCTGGTGGGACAATTTCTGGTCATTAAAAGGAAACTGGTGGGAAAAAAAACCCTTTTTCATCATATGTGAAATTGCTAGTTTAATCCTCCTACCTTGCATGCTCCCCTGTATAATCCGAGTTGTAACATCTGCTGTACAAGCAAGTTTAATGATACCAAAAGGCCTTAATAAAAAAGAAGTAAAAGTAATCATGATAATGAATGATCAAGAACGTCAAGATGCCAAGCAAATTTACAACCAATATTAAAAATTGTAAGAAAATTGTACTTTCAAGAAGAAGTAATTGCTAATTGGTGCAGGCTTGAGCCCAATCGAACAATTAGATGGGGAAATTGTAGAGAATACATCGTTAAAGGAGTTGATATAAAGTTCATTGTTAAAGGAGTTAATATAAAGTTCCAATGTTAGTTATAGATTGTTTGTTGAATGTTTTATAGTTATGTCAAGTTCCAATGCTAGTTAAAGGATTTATAATTATGTAAATCCCCTTCCTGTAGGGTGTTACCCCCACTGCTCCCACTCTCATCTAGGATGGCGAAACATCCAACACCATAAAGAAGAGGATTATGTCACCTAATAACCAAATATGAAAATCCCAGAAGACCTAGCAGAAAAGAATGACCTAATGAAAACCCCTAGAACAACAAGCCAGCGTGCAAGTGAAGAATTAAAATAACACCTCTAACCAGAGAAAACATCAGACAACATCAGGACCCTGGTCAGAGCTTTTTGCCTTCGTCACCCTCACCAGAGCAGGCCAAGAGCAGAACAGGGACCATGAACCTGAAACCAACAGTGTCTACCCAGAGACTGTCGTGAGAAGAGAAAACCCAGCTCTGCAGGACGATGGAGCTGACATCCTCCTCCTCCTCCTCCTCCTCCTCCTCCTCCTCCTCGCCGTCTCGGCAGCAGCGGTGGTGTGCGCACACCCCCATGGGTGCCCCACCTGGAGTGTTTCCAATAAAGCTGAAATCACTAAAGAGCTGATTGCAGCCATTCATAACACTCAGCACTGCAGTTCCCTGCTCAGAGCCTTGGGCTCCCTGCAATCCTGGCCTCAAGGATCTGCTCTCACCAGGCCCTGGGCAGCCTCTGGCACTCCCTGCCCTCCCTGGGGCCCAGCCATGCTCCAAGGCACTTGGAGTTTTGCTGCTGCCTCCTTGAGCAGCTTCTGCATCCTTCTCTGCGTGCCTGAGGCTCCTGGAGCCAGCCCCAAATCCACCGTGGGGCTGATTAAAATACAGAAAGCCCTCAGGAGCTCTTTGTCTCCCTTCCATTGTCTTGGAGTCTCCAGGGCTTGGGCAATGATTGGAGTCAGTTTGGAGTTCTCTTCAGGAGGGACATTCCAAAGTGCACATCATGATTTTTGGTTTTAATCAAAGAAATATTTTTTAACTTTTCATTTTGGAGAAGAGGGGACAGAAGCATTCCCCAAGTGATCTTGATGCTGAATGTCTCCTTAGGAGGTCTGGGCATGGAGAAGAATGAGCCCCTTGCAGGCTGAGCCTGTTTGGACAAGCTGCTCCTCACCCCCAGCATCACCATGTCTGACATCGCCCACCGGGAACTGACATCACAAAACATAAAAAAAATTTAATCATTTTTCCTTTAAATAAAATTATAATGAACAAAATGATAATTTTATTTTTCTAATTTATGATAGTACTAGTCCATATTTTTAATGCCTAATTTTTATATTTACACTTTAAAATCGATACATTTTAGCAACCAAGAAAATTATTGGTCATTTGTTCTAGGTAACAAAATTCCCTTCATTAATTATTAATCACTGTTGGCTATTGATTTCTTCCTCTGTATGATAACTAGTAATATTTGTAGTCCTTTGGGCACCATTTTCATCATCTTTTTCTCCGATAGGGTCAAGAGGGCCACTCTGGGGTCCCTGGAGACATTTCTGGGGCAAATTTGGGGTAGTTTTAGGTCTGGGGAGGAATTCAGAGAGAACTTGAGGGTCTGGAGGACACTTGGGGGAGCCGGGTGGGCACTTGGAGGGGACCTCGGGGATTCTGAGGGACAGTTCGGGGTCCGGGGCGGCACCTGGGGATCCAGGGGGGCCCTTGGAGGTCAGGGAGGGGAATTTGGGGCCCTTCGGGGTCCGGGTGGGCCCTTGGGGGGCTCGAACGGGGCTCTCTGGGGCGCGGGGGGTGATGGGAATTGTAGGCGCGGGTATCATACGGTTTAACGGAGCCGCGGAGCATCACGGGAGTTCGAGGCGCAACTGCAATGGCTCTCGGTGGGGCGCAGGGCATGACGGGAGTTGAATAGAGATAGACGTGCGCCGCGGAGCATGATGGGAGCTGAAGTCCCGGAAGTGGCTCGAACGCGATGTTTGCGGGTCCGGGAAGGCTCTTGGGGGAAACTTTTTGTGTCCGAGCCGCGACTTGAGGTCCTCGGGGGGAACGTAAACGGTTCGGGAGCGCTTGCGAGGAGCTCGGGGAGCTCCAACCTGGCTGTTTAGGGCGCGGGGCACGGCAGGAGTTTTAGGCGCGGGACTGTGTTCTGAGGGGCTCTGGGGCCGCGGGGGATGAGAGGAGATGAATTCCCAGAAGTGGCTGTACCGGGCATCTGTGGGGTTGGGAGCACTCAGGGGGTCCGGGGACGCTTCTGGGAGGTCCGGAATGGGCGCTGAGGGGGCACTGAGGGATCCTGGAGGGTCTGAGGGACGCTTATGGGACAGATAGGGGCGGATCCCGGGGGTTCCGGGCAGCGCGGGGCATGACGGGCGTGGTAACCCCGCATCCAATATGGCTCCATCGGGCCGCGCGGCATGATGGGAGTTGTAGTCTTGGCTCCAATAGTGATCCCCTGGGCAGCGGGGCATGACGGGAGTTGTAGGCAAAAAGAAAAGATGGCGCCGACAGTAGGCACCGCCCCTGAGGACCCGATTCCCGGTGCTGATTGGCTGTGGCTAGTGATTGGCAGGAGCCTCGACAAATGAGATGCAGTGGAGGAGGGAACAGCCGATTCACCCTCCTCCAGTCCCTCCCAGTACAGACCAGTAAAACTCCAGAACAGACCAATTCATCAGAAGTAGAACCCAGTACAACACCAGTGCCCCTCCAATCCCTCCCAGTACAACCCAATCACTCCCAATACACCTGAGTTCATTCCCAGTCATTCCGAGTTCCCCCCCAGTGTCATCTACAGGATGCCCCAGTGTCCCCAGTCTTCTCCGCAATGTCCCCTGTATCCCCAGTTTGCCCCAGTATCACTCCCAGTATTTCCTGGTATGTTCCAGTGTGTCCCAGTGTATCCTCACAGTCCATCCCAGTCCACCCAGATTCCCCCTCAGTATTCCTTGTGTACACAGTTTGTCCCAGTCCCACCCAGTATCACTCCCAGTATGTCCCAGTGTCTCCCACAGCGTTCCCAGTGTTCCCCAGTATGTCCCAGTGCTCCCCAGTGTTTCCAAGGACAGTTGAATTTCTCGCGGTGGCCATGGCAGCCAAACCCAGCAGTGGGGTCAGTGCAGTGCCCATGGCCACAGCCCCTTGCAGGGGCCCAGTGCAGCTGGGGCTGATGATCCACCCTCACAGCTGGCCCAGGGCAGCTCTGCAGTGGCTTTGGTGGCACCTGGGGCTGGCACACACCTGAGCAGTGTGTCTGTTTGCAGTGGGGAAACTCAGGAGTTTCAGATTGCTGCAAAAACCCCAAAAAGTGAAAACCCCTCTTAGGCTGAGTGCAGCCAGCTCTGCAAGCACAGCAGGTCCCAGGGGAGTGAGGACAGACAGGATGGGGCTGGGCAATGTGGAGCAAGGTTGTCCACACTGGGTCAGAGCTCCAGGCACAGCTTCTGGGAGCAGGCCAGAGCTGCTGAGGAGAGACCCTGGTTCAATATCAATCACAGAATGCTGCAATCACCTCTGCTCTAAAGAGAAATAAAATAAAATACAGCTTTTAAAATAGGAATGTATATTTTTTTAAATGGTCTTTATAATCTTTCTCTACAACTGGACTACGAAAACTTTAATGACCCTCTCAGGGCTTTGGTGTTGTTTACATCAAACTCAGTCCCTGAGAGTGTCTTCAAAAAACTTCTCAAGAACTTAAATTGAAACTCCCAAGTTTCATGGAGTTTTAATGGGTCCCACGGAGGGACATGACTGGGAAAGTGTCCCCAGGTTCCAGTTAGAGCAGAACGCTGGAGGCAGTGATGACAGCTGGGGACAAACAAGGCCAAGGTGTCTCTGGTGCTGAGCAAAGCTGGATGTGTTGGAGGAATGCCAAGGGCCAAGGCCTGAGCCCCAGGGCCTGGCCAGGCAGATGCTGTCCCTCCCTCCTTGCTCAGGGCTCTTCCCGGGATGGGCACTGGCATGTGGGGATGTGCAATGCCAAGGGCAGGAGCATGGGGCGGCCCCTGCCAGGCTGCTGAGCAGGGACAAGGAGGCAATGAGGCCCCAGGCCTGCAAGGGTCACTTGTCTCCTGCTCCTGCCTCAGGCCCAGGCCCAGCAGCCATGGCCAAAGTGCTGCCCAAGTTGGCTCTGTTGGGGCTGTCTTGCAGCTGCTGCACATGCCTGTGCCCTGTGCAGCCCAGGCTGTGCTACGGTGTCCCTGCCCTGCACCTCTGTCCCTGCAGGCTGTCGGCATCCCCCGGCTGCCCCACCTGGCTGGGCCCTTCCTTTGCTGACAGCTCTGCCTCCTGCCTGCCTCTGCCTGCCCACACAAAGCCTGGGGCTGATACCAAAAAGGTTCATTCCATTTTTACCCTGCCTGTGAACTTTCAGCACAGGAACAAAGCATGCAGGGGCTGCTTTTCCAGCAAGGATGGTTGGAAGAGAAGAAGAAGACATCTGGCTCAAGGGTGCAGGGATAGAGTAAACAAGGAGTGAATCTAGGAATTTGGAATGGGTTTTACGGAAATGGGTAAATTGTAATTCACATTTAGTGACTGTATAGAAGCAACACACTGGTAGAATCACATGTCCATTTAAAGTTG
The DNA here is from genome assembly GCA_039654755.1 of Calcarius lapponicus. Classification (NCBI taxonomy): domain Eukaryota; kingdom Metazoa; phylum Chordata; class Aves; order Passeriformes; family Fringillidae; genus Calcarius; species Calcarius lapponicus. The sequence continues at coordinate 2,565,360 of JBBFKN010000027.1, read as the reverse complement.
GGAGTTATCCCTCATTAGACCTCAGGCCTAAATAAATGATGCCCTCTGAAATAGCAAATGAGTATTCAGGAGCCTTATTCTGATATTTCTGACATTTGGTGACAGTGGGGCCTCACAGACCCAAGGAGTCGCCTGTGACACTGTGCAAACTCATGGAACAAAGGGGCCATTGTGACAGAGCAGAACCCCATGGAACCAAAATCCACTTTGGCACATTGGTGTGACGGTGGTCACAAGGTGTTTCAGGGCAAAGGAGAGATGAGAATGTGGACTCCATTATCAGAAGGCTTGATTTATTATATTAAGATACGTATATATTATAACTATACTAAAAAGACATGGAAAAGAGAGAAGGTTTTTCTGAGAGGCTAAGCTAAGAACAGAATAGAATAGAATGTTCAACAAAGAAGCTATCCCGGACTCTGTCCGAGAGAGCACAGTCCTTCATTGGCCATTAATTATAAACATCAGAAAGGGGCAAATCACAGGTGCCCCTGTTACATTCTACAGCAGCAGATAACAACTTGTTTACATCTTGTTGCTGAAACTTCTCAGCTTCAGCTGGAAAAACCCTAATGAAAGGATTTTTATGAAGAGATGTCGGCAACACATTGGGGCCACATTGAACCAATGGTCCATTGTGATACTGCGGATCCAAGGAGACCATTGGGACTGAGGAACCTCATGGAACCAAGAGTCCATTGTTCCACTGTGGGGCCCTGTGGAACCAAGGGCAGCACAGGGACATTGTGGGGCCTCATGGAACAATGGAGACTGTTCTGACACTTTGGGACCCACTGGAACCAAGGGGCCATTAGAGCATGGCAGGGCCTGGTGGAATCAAGGGGACTGCAGTGAACACTGTGGGTGTCCATGGGATGAAGGGTCTGTTCTGACACCGTGGGACCAAGGATACCATTGTGACACTCTGGGGCATCATGGAACCAAAGGTGCATTGTGACACAGCAGGGGCTCATGGAACCATGGAGGCCATTCTTACACTTGGAGGCCTTGTGGAACCAAAGGGCCATTGTGGCACTTCAGAGCCTTGTGGAGCCAAGGGTGTTGCTGCTGAGTAATAGAGTCCAAGGCCATCAGAAGGCTAAATGACAGTCTTTATTTGGAAACCTATTCTTTTCTATTCAGTCCCAATACGGTGTACCTGAGTGGTAACTTAATAAAAACACTGTCATCTTGAGTTAATTAAAAAGACACCCACTTCTGAATGACCTTATGGACAAAACAGTATATTTAAAAACACCAGGTGCATATTGTTTAGAATTCTTTCTCTCTAGCTCCCTAAAGTTTCCCAGACTAATTCATGGGGAAGTTTATCTAGCTTTCTCTCTTTCTGACCAGAGAGCTGCCGCCACACAAGGGGATCATAGTGACACTGTGGGGCTCCGTGATTACAATGTTTTGTCTGTAGTGACACTGTAGGGCCTCATGGAATCATGGAGACCATTGTGACACTACAAGGCCTCATGGAACCTAAGGAGCATTGTGACACAGGAAGCCTCATGGAACCAAGGACACAATACTGAAACTCTGGGGCTCCAAGGGACCAAGGAGGGATTCTTAAAGTGCAGAACCAAGGAGACCATTGCGACACTATGGGGCATTGTGGAACAAAAATCCATTTTGACACAGCATGGCTGAAGGAAACCATGGAGGCCATTTTCACACTTTAAAGGCCTTGTGAAACCAAAGAGCCATTGTGGCACTTTGTGTCTCCATGGAACCAAAGAGTCCATTGTGACACTCTGAGGCCGTGTTGGGCCAAAGGGCAATTGTGGCACTGGGTGGCACCATGGAACCAAGGGACCATTGTGAAACTACGGGGCCCCATGGAAGAAATAAGGATTCATGGAACAGTGTGTGACTCATGGAACCAGAAGTCCATTGTGACATTGAGGGGCCTCATGGAACAAAGGGGGGACAATTGTGATGCTGTGGGGCCCAATGGAAGGAAGAGGCCAGTGTGACACAGCTGGGCCTCATGCAGCCAAGGGGCCACTGGGATCCTGAGGAGCTCAAAAGAACCAAGGAGCCATTGTGACACTCTGCAGCTGTGGAGACCCTGAGAGGCATTCCCTGGTTTAGGGAGACACAAGAAGCTTCCCTCAAAAGCTGTTTGACCCCACTGGTTCCTTCCCCTTGTTCTGTGTCTCTCAGCCACTCCCTCCCTAATCCCCCATTGGCCCCATCTTTGTACTGCCCTCATGGCACCGATCATCCCCTTCCTCTGGAGATACAGAAACCTGGACTCCCCCCAGGAGTCCTGCCTTGTGACCCTGAACATCTCACTGCACGGTTGCTTTAAACATCTGTGGGTACCATGCAAAGGCCCTTTTTGCTTGCCTACCCTGGGCTTTATTAGCAGCTATTCCGGCTGCAACAATGGTCCCTTATGGCAGTGTGGATCCAAGGACACCGTGGTGACACTGTGGGACCTCATGGATCCAAGGGGCCATTGTGACACTGAAGAACTTCATGGAACCCAGGGTCCATTGTGACACAGCAGGGCCTCATTGGAACAAAGGAACCGTTGCTGGCAGTACAGAAACTCATGGAACCAAGGGGTCGTGGGGACACAGCAGGGCCACATGGGACCCAGGAGACCAGTGACATTTAGGGACCTCATGGAACCAGGGTCCATTATGGCACTGCAGAAACAAGGAGACCATTGTTGATGCTATGGAAGCTCACAGAACCAAGCAGCCATTGTGACACTCCAGGGCCTCCTTGAACCAGGCAGACCATTGTGACACCACAGAACCTCATGGCACTGAGGGTTTATTGTGACACAGTGGGGCCCATGGAGCCAATTGTCCATTGTGACAATGTGGATCTGAGGAGACCATGGTGACACCATGGAAGCTTATTGAACTGTGGGTCCACTGTGACAAAACAAGGCCTCATGGAACCAAGGAAACCATTGTGACATCATGGAACCTCGTGGAACCAAGGAGGCCATTGTGACAGTACAGAACCTCACAGGACCAAGAGTCCATTGTTATGTAGTGGGGCTTCATGGAACCAAAGAACCACTGTGACACAGCAGGGCCACATGGAACCAGTGGTCCTTGGGGATACTGCGGATCCAAAGAGACCATGGTGATGCTGTGGAACCTCTTGGAACCAAGGGGCTGTTCTGACACTGGGGAAGCTCTTGGAATCAAGGCAACCATGTTACACTGTGAAATTTCATGGAACAAAGGAGCCATTGTGACACTGCGGGGCCACATTGGAAAAAAGGACATGGTTGATAGCACAGAATCTCGTGGAAACTATGGGACGTTGTGACACTGCAGAGCCTCATGGAGCCAAGGAAACCACTGGGAAACTGAGGAACCTTATGGAACCAAGCAGCTGTTTTCACACCACAGAACCAAGGAGACCATTGTGACATCATGGATCCTTGTGGAACCAAGGGTCCATTGTTACAGTCCAGAACCAAGGAGACCATTGTGACAGTACAGAACCTCACGGGACCAAGATTCCATTGTTATGCAGTGGGGCTTCATGGAACCAAGGAACCATTGTGACACAGCAGGGCCACATGGAACCAATGGTCCATGGAGATACTGTGGATCCAAGGAGACCATGGTGATGCTGTGGAACCTCGTGGAGCCAAGGGGCCATTGTGACACTGTGGGGCCCCATGGAACCAAATATTCATGGTGACACATCAGGGCTGCTTGTGATTAATTGTCCATTGTGACCCTGCATATCCAAGAGTCCAGGGTGACACTGTGGCAGTTGATGGAACCAAGGGGCTGCTGTGACACACCAAGGCCTCATGGAACCAAGGAGAGCATTGTGGCAGTGCAGAACCAAGGAGGCCATTTTGACAGTACAGAGCCCAATGGAACCAAGGGTCCATTGTTATACAGCAGGGCCTCATGGAATGAAGGGGACATTTTGAAACTGTGGGGCATAATGGAGTCAAGGACACCACTGATACTGAAATCTGTTGGATAGAAACTTCTGAACAGAGTTTTGAGTATTTGAAAGCAGGTATTCTTTATTAGAGCATAGTGGACACTTGGGCCATCCTTCCTCTATTTGAGTGCACTGAGCATCAAATAAACAGAGTTTTATCACACACCCTGATTATGTATTCATTAGCTATCCCCACTTCCTTTGAGTTTATTTGACATAGTTGCACCTGTTATCACAAATCCTTTTATGGTTCTTTGGGTTTTTTCTTCAACACACAGTGCCCTTTTTAGGTGGCTGTTCCTTGGACCCCCCTTTTGAGTAAGGGCAATATTATTGTTTTGCATAACTTCTGTTTTGTCAGCCTTGCAGAGCTGAGCTGGCATCCTGCTTGCATTTTGTGTGACTTCTGTTTGCCATAGGTACATCCTTAATCAGTTTCTCCAAGGCTGTGCTGTTCTGTTCTGCTGTCCTTGACAAGAGTAAATGTTGTTCTGTTCTCCTGCCCTTGTCTCAGTGCTCGCCCCGCATGAGGCGTCTGCAACCCCCCCAACCTATGGGCCTGGGGTGGGCAAGTGTTCCTGGGGAACAGGGGTGGGAGAGCTGGGCTGGAGTGACCCAAGGGATGTTCCATTCCATGTCACACACCATGATCAGCAATCACCTGGGAGAAGCGGGGGGGGGGGGGGGGGGGGGGACAATGGGGGTAGGGGATTAATTTCTTTCTTAGGACATTTTTCTTTCAAACAGCACCTACACATACAGAATTCTCTCCTGCCACAAGGTGGTCAAACAACATCTGCTGATAGGAGATTTCCTGTGGATTTGCTTTTCTTCTGCTTGTGGCATTTTCTTTTTGTGGTTGGTTTGTCTGTGGAGTTTTTGTGTTGTTGGTGGTGGGTCTTGCTTTGGTTTTTTTATTTGGTTTGGGTGGGTTTTTTTTTGGTTGGGTTTGGGTTTTTCCCTATTGAACTGCCTTTCTTCTGATGCATAAGTTTTTTTCTGCCCTTTCTTGTGCCTTGCTTGCACCTGATTGCAAGACAAATTGTCCCAGCTCAGTCATCTTGCCCAATTACATTTTGCAGTCACCATTAACTAGACGAGGTCAGTCACAGACTCCCTGCAATTTGGCAGCATCTACAAAGGAATTGAAAGAACATTTCATGCCATTGTAGAGACAATAGAAATGTTCCACAGTGGTGGCCAAGGGCTGGTCACTGAGGGGTTTCACCAGGGCGTGGCTGCCAAGAGGACTCTGTACCATGGATGGCATTTGACCCTCATTGTTCAGCCAAATTCCCACCCAGCCCATGTTCCATTCCTTCAGCCCAGCTCTCTCCAGTCTGGCTCTGAGGAGACCACAGCAGACCCTGTCCCAGGCCTGGCTGAAGTCTGGGCACACAACATCCCCTTCTTTTCCCTCCCACGTGGGTTCTGCAGTCCCTGCCCTGTCCTGCCAGTGCCTGGAATGGCTGCAGGAGGATTTGCCACATCCTCTTCCCTGCTGAGCCTGACCAGGCTGTGACTCTGCCAGTCCCCCTCCCTGCCCTGTTTGCAGACTGGTTCCATGTCTGCCCTTCCCAAGAGCCCAGGACCCTCTGGGATGGCTCTGGCCTTTCCAAGGGGTTTGAGAGAGGTCCCACAGTGACACTGCCCGGCCTTCTCAACAGCCCTGACACCAAAGGCCTTTTCCACATCCCTCAGTTCCAGGTCAGTGCCCAGAACACAGCACAGCCCTGTCCAGGTCTATGGGCTGGTTCAGAAGAGAGGCAGCTCTGATTTCTCCCCACTCTAGACCTCACTCTATCCAATGTCTCTCTCTCTGCAGTCCATGGCTGCCCTGAGCATTTTTTCCTGGAGCTTCCCTGCCTGGGATATTTCTCTCCCTGGCCATGATGCTCTGCTGGGACTCTTTTCCCCTTCTCCTCTCTAACTTCATGCAGGTCTGAGAGCTGGGATTCCAGATAAAACAGGCACTGCAATGTAGTTTATTTTCTTCAAATGTAACGATAGCCCAAACCCTGGTTTACAGAGCTTCTGGGTCAAATTCAAGTGGCACACAGTGAATTTGATGGGGATGATTAAAAAAATTTTATTGAGGATAATTTTATAACAGAAAACCCCATTGAACATTACCAAAGACCTGGGCAGGCCTATTGGACCTGTCATGAGTTCCAATCCGAATACTGTTAAGAAGAAAACAGGCAATCGGTTGCTTCAGAAATCATCCACTCATCATTTTCCTCAGGGCATCCTTGAGCTCCTGGTTCCTCAGGCTGTAGATGAGGGGGTTCAGGGCTGGAGGCACCACCGAGTACAGAACTGACAGGGCCAGATCCAGGGATGGGGAGGACATGGAGGGGGGCTTCAGGTAGGCAAAGGCTGCAGTGCTGACAAAGAGGGAGACCACAGCCAGGTGAGGGAGGCAGGTGGAAAAGGCTTTGTGCCGTCCCTGCTCAGAGGGGATCCTCAGCACAGCCCTGAAGATCTGCACATAGGAGAAAACAATGAACACAAAACAACCAATAGTTACACTGGCACCAACCACAATGAGTCCAAGTTTCCTGAGTTTAGAGTGTGAGCAGGAAAGCTTGAGGATCTGGGGCACCTCACAGAAGAACTGGCCCAGGACATTGCCATGGCACAGGGGCAGGGAAAATGTATTGGCTGTGTGCAGCAGAGCATTGAGAAAGGCACTGCCCCAGGCAGCTGCTGCCATGTGGGCACAAGCTCTGCTGCCCAGGAGGGTCCCGTAGTGCAGGGGTTTGCAGATGGACACGTAGCGGTCGTAGCACATGACGGTCAGGAGAGAAAGCTCTGTTCCAATGAAGAAGAGAAAGAAGAAAACCTGAGCAGCACATCCTGAGTAGGAGATGGTGCTGGCGTCTCAGAGGGAATTGTGCATGGCTTTGGGGACAGTGGTGCAGATGGAGCCCAGGTCGCTGAGGGCCAGGTTGATCCCCTTGATACCATGAGACCCTGCCATGCTACAATGAGCCCTTGGTTAAACGAGGCCCTGCAGTACCACCATGGCCCCTTGGTTCCAGTGGGTCCTGAAGTGTCATAATGGTCTCCATGGTTCCATGAGGCCCCAGAATGTCACAGTGGACTTTTGACTCCATAAGTTTCCATATTGCCAACAGCAGTCTCCTTGTCTTCACAGTGTCATAAGGGACCCTTGGTTCCATGAGGTTCAGTAGAGTGACATGGATGCCTTGCTTCCATGAGGTTCTGCTGTGTCACAATGGACTTCTTGGTTCCATGGTCCTGCTGTCCACAATGGCCCCTTGGTTCCATGAGGTTCTGTACTGTCAGCAGGAATCACCTTGGTTCTCCACGGTGACCCTTGTTTCCATGAGGTGCCTGGCCTTCCACAGCCTCTCAGAGAGCCTCTTCCCCCTCAAGGTCCCCAACAGCCCTTAATGGCCTCTCAGAGCCCCTCATGGCCCTTCAAATTTTCTCATGGCCCCTCACAACACCTCATAGCTCATGGCCCCTCACAGCTCTCACAGCCCCTCTCAGCCCCTCATGGCCCCTCATGGCCCCTCACAGCCCCTCATGGCCCCTCTCAGCCCCAGGCCTGGGGCTCCTCCCAAAGGAGAAGGGTCGGGCCCTGCTTGTTCTCCTTTTATTTCAGTCCCTTCACAGCCACGAGTGCAGAAAGGCTGAAATGGAGCCTTTCCCCAGCGTTTCCCTCGGGGTTAACTGCGGGCTGAAGCTCTGTGCTGGCGCTGGCCCCAGCGCCACCATCCCTGCAGCCGCCAGGCCTTTGCTGTCCCCCCGTGTCCGTTCCCTGTCCCCGAGTCCCGCCCGGCTCTGGCAGCAGCAGCAGCCGCAGCGCAGGGGGCGCCGGCCCGGCCCAGCCGGGGCTCCCGGCCAGGAGCAGCAGCAGTGCCAGCCCCTTCCCACCTGCTCCTGCCTCGGCTCCCAAGGGCTTTTTCCAGCTCCACTCTGGACTAGAGCAGCAATCACCCACACACAGCCCTGACTGCTCAGGGCCCGCCTGTGCTGCCCTGGGCCAGCCCTCAGAGAAAGAAAGGATCGGGTTCCAGTGCTGCTTTCAGCGCTGTTTTACTCACCCTGAGGTGACAGCAGGAGGCTGCTGCTGCCTTTGCCTTGGGAATTGAAGATCCTGGCTGCTCTTGCCCCTCTTCTGCTTGCCATTTTAATTTTATCTGTAAAACTGCAATTGCCTTTTTTGATCAGTGTTACCCAGAGTGATTTCGTGATGGCAAATGTGGGACTCCTTCAAATCAGAGGGTTTTGGGAAAGCTGCAAAAGACAGGCCTCAGAGACAGCAGAACTGTGATTAGAGCTAAGCGGTAGACATAAGATTTGTCAGCAGTAAAGTTTTATAAGAAGTAGAAAGTAAGGACAAATAGAACAGTGGTTTGTGTATTAACGCTTGTCTAGAATAAATCCCTAAGCTCCAGAAAAATATGTCTAGCAAGATATTAGGAAGTTCTAAGCTTAATAATGGAGCTCTGTGCATTGTGTTTAAAGGCTCACAAGCAGGTACTGTATTCAAAATAAGCAAGCACTGTTTTAACCAAAGGTACCTGTGCTTATAGTGCTTGGATAGAACTACTGTCAATATGCTTTTGCTTTGTGGGATTGGTAAAAAATAAAGTAAGTTGTAACATTGAGTTCTTTGTCTGCTGCCAAGGACACGAGCTGCTGGCATCTTCCCATTCTCATAACCATGTAGTGAAACTGATGCTGGAAAATAAACAGCTCGAGACACGTTCCTCAGCAGTCCCATCCTGTTGGTGATTTGTACATAGCCCCCAGCCGGCCATAGGTGAACTCAGGCTTTTGGTCACAGGCATCATGATTAGCAGATCTTGAAATGCTCACAAGTCCCTGAGCACTAAGTCAAGGAGAATTAAAGCCACACAGGCCACATTTGCAGTGCTCAAACACAGCCCTGTTGCTGCTGCTGTTGAAATAGAATCAACTGACAGAAGCCATTACAGAAATTGCCTCTGGAGCATCAAATCAAATGAAAAAATCCACCAGGAAAAAGAGAAACCAGAACTTCTTGACTCCCTCCATTGTTTCTTCCAAGCAGCAGCAGCAAATGGAGATGCGCAGAGGTATTTCCAGCTGCTGCTGATCCCAGCTGGAGCCCAGCCTGCTGCCCAGGCCCCGCAGGAAGCTGAGCCCAGCCCGGGCAGCTCCCGCAGTGTCGGGAGCTCAGCGCACGCGGGGCCAGGCCCAGAGCTCCAGGCACGGCCGCCCATTGCGGGGCAGCGGCGCAGACGGAATGTCCTGCGGCCCAAACCTCCTGCTCCTGCCACACAGCGCCAGCACTCTGCCCCTCCTCCTCCTCTCCCAGCACGGCACAAATTCCAGCTCGGAGGAGGCTGCCCCAGAGAGGGCTCAGGCTCCTGCTTCAGCCTCAGTGTCCCTGCAGAGGAACAGGACATCTTTCAGCCACTTCCACAAGCTCAGGGTTCCCATTTCCTGGGGAATCTGGGATGAAAATGGCTTTGTTGGGAAGGACAAAACAGAGGGAATAGATTGGAAATTATTTGGAAAAATGATGCTTTGTACAGGCAAAGCTCACTAAGTCATTCCCTGCATTTCTCCTTTTCAGATTCTTTCAGTCATCTCCTGAGAGGTCCAGCTTGTTCTGGTGCCTTTCCTGTAGTGACTGTAACTCTTGTTTTATATCAGTGCATGAGATGTAGAAGCATCTGAACTGAACACTGAAACAAACTGCCTCTGTCAGCCCATGTTCATCTTCTACATCACTTTCAAGATGTCCATGGGGATGTTGGAATGATTATCTCACAGCTCTCCATTTCTGGCTGAAGGCTCTGGAGATTCTTTCTCTGCATTCAGTCAGGCTTGCATTCCCTAACAATTCCTGGTAGCCCGTCATGGTTTCTTAGTGTAGAACAGTAACAATGAAAACCTCACCAATGGCACAACTGCCCAGCCCACAAGGAAAAGAAAGAAGAATCTGTAAAGTTCTTCAAACATTTGTCCTGCTTTGCTGCAAGAGTCCTGCTGCACACACAGTGTGGAAAGCCAAGAGAAGCTGCAGTTGGTGGCACATCTTGTGACAGAAGCTGCACCTCGTTCTCCAGGAAAGGTTCTTGGAAAGAGCAAACAGGACTGTGGAGATGATTCTGGAAGAACTGAAACAGTTTTTAGGAAATGAAATGAAAACAGAACGCAAAAAACCAAGATGTTTTACTCTATTTATTTTCATGCTCCCCTGTGCATTACTTCTCCATCCCATTAATACCAAATGGATCTCACCTCTAAGATCCATGACTTGGCATGATTTAGACACTGTCAAATACCATGAGCTACACACAGTTTGCCTTCCCCTGCTTTTTTTTTAATGGAAAGCAATGCTGGAGAGGTAAATGCAGAGCTTGGGTCAGGTATAAATTCTGCATTCAGGGAATGCGCTCCGATAGTGTTGGACCCTCAGCAGGGACAATGCACAGCAGTGACCGAGGGGATTCCTGTGCCGCTGTGCAGGAGTCCAGGCTCTGGGTCTTGGCTGAACACGGCAAAGTTCTCGTGTTTGGACAGACTCAGGGGCTGCCCCGGGGAGCGCGGGGCTCGGCGCGGGGCCGAGCGGGCATCGGACAAACGGACACGGGGACAAACGGCCCCAGAGCTTCAGCTGCAGTGGCAACAGCGAAAGCAGCGGCAGCAAAAGAAGCGAAAGAAGCGACTTTGTCGACTCCCTCTGGCTTCTCCTCTCGCTCTCCCGCAGTGCCGCAGCCTCTCCCGCTCTCCCTTTCCCGATGTCCCCTCCTCTCCCAGTCTCTCTCTCCCCATGCCCGGCTGGGCCATGTCTCCGGCCCACCCCCGGCCCCGGGCAGGGCTGCCCCATGCCCGGCCCCGGCCATCCCGCCGCGGTCTCGCCTCTGGCCGGCTCTGGCCGTGCTGGCGGTGGCGCTGCTGGGCGGGCATCAGTGCCTGGGGCTGGGGCGGCATCGCCTCCCTTTGGCTCCGCCTGGCCCGAGCCTGGACCCAGCACTGGCCCCGGCTCCTCCCGGGCCCCGCGGAGGACACAGGCGGCGCAGCCGCTCCTGCTGCCCCCGCTGCGGCTTCCCCGGCTCGAGCTCCGCCGCTCGGCAGTGCGGCCGCCGGCCCCAAGCCACTGCTGTCCCATTCCCGGGAGCCAACGCCTGGGCATGGCCAGCCCGGGGCGCTTGAGGGGCGCTTGGGGGCCGGTGCTGGCTCCAGGCCGAGCGCTGACAGCCGCGTCCCGCCTGCAGGGAAGGCGCAGCAGGGCCTGAAGGAGCAGCACAGGCTGGGCTCACTGCTGGGGCGCGGTGGCTTCGGCAGCGGCTTCACGGCCACACGGCTCTCGGACGGCGCCCTGGTGAGCGGCGGGGCCGGCGGCGGCCGCAGGAGGAGGAGGGCGGGTGATGGGGCTGGGCAGGGTGGGCGGCGAGCTGAGCCCGCTGCTGCCCTTGGCCTGCAGGTGGCCATCAAAAGGGTGCCACAGAAGCGCGTCTGGCACTGGGGCGAGCTGGTGAGTGAGCTGGGCCAGCGGCAGCAGCTGGGCCGTGCCAGGCGGGGATGAGCCGTGGCCCGGCAGGGTGGAAGCCACCAGGACGCCTCGAGGGAGAGCGGGCATGGGGCCAGTGCAGGGCGCAGAGCATCCCGGGCTGGCTGAGGGCTCCCCGAGCCCCGGCACGGCATCAGCCCCACTGAGGGCATCGTGCTCCTCCCGCAGCCCGACGGCACCAGCGCACCCCTGGAGATCGTGCTGCTGGCCAAGGTGGCCACTGGCTTCCCTGGTGTGCTCCAGCTGCTGGAGTGGCTTGAGCTCCCCAAGGACATCTTGATGGTGCTGGAGCGCCCGGAGCGCTCTCAGGACCTGCAGCATTTCATTGGGGCACGGGGGTTCCTGCCGGAGGAGGTGGCGCGGGAGCTGTTCTGCCAGGTGCTGGAGGCCGTGCGGCACTGCACCAGCTGTGGGGTCCTGCACAGGGACATCAAACCAGAGAACATCCTGCTTGACCTGGCCACCAGGCAGGCCAAACTGATTGACTTTGGCTGTGGCACCTACCTGCAAGAGACAGCCTACACTCACTTTGCAGGTGAGGCCATGCAGGACTGTGCTCCTGGTCCCAGCATCTCATGGCCCAAGATCTCACAGCCCAAGCTGGGTGTGGCAGCAGGGATTCTCCCTTTTGCTGCCCTTCATGGCACTGAGATTTCAGCTGAGTTTCTTTTGAGCAGGGCTGGGTGGAGAGCCAGCTTCCAGCGCTGCTGTCAGCCTTTGTCCACCACTCTGCCCAGGACTGGGGCTGGGCTGGGGCAGCCAGCCCAACAAAAACACCCGTGGGTGGAGGTAGCAGAGACGGGGGACCAGAACCTGTGCCCCAGCTGGTTTGGTGTGCAGGTGAGAAAGGGCTTGGACTTCTCCACTTACTTGGTTTGCTTTGGGTTCATAATGTTTTTTGGGGCAATGCAGGCAGGGATGATGAAGGCATTGTTATAAATGGTGTTCAATTTGTGTTGAATTGGGGCTGGGTAGGGAATTGCTGTTTTGGGGTGAGTTGATGGGTGTTTTTTGTGGGTCCTGGGGAGGGAAGGTCCAGGGTTTGGTGGGGGCGATAGTTGAAGGGGGGCGGGAGGTGATTGGACAGGGGACTTGACCAATCATTCAACACCCCGAGAAAATGATTGGTCCAGAATGAATATCGATAAAGACCAATGAGAACACCTGAAAATGACCAATCAAGGGGCGGATCCAAAACCCACCAATCCTGGACCTGAGAGGGGTTATAAAATGAGGGTTCCCATGGGGTTTCGGCTTGTTCTCCTTCTGAGGGATGTACTATATGAGGGAGAACCCAGTGTGTTTGGGACACGTTGTTATCTTTGCGTTGTTGCATGAGATTTTGGGCTTATCTCAAACTCCCCGTCCTCTGTAGTTTGTTTTAATAAATGAGAGCCTTTTTCCTTCTCAAAATCTGGCCTCATTTGGATTCCTAACAGCATGGTTTTTCACCAGCACTGAGTGGGTTTTTCCTTGTTATGGTCATGCCTTGCCAGGGTTTCCACTCCCCTCTTCCAGCACCAGTGGCTTCTTTTCCAACCCCAAGTCTGTACACAAGTCCCAGGTGCGGGCGAGAGGGCAGTGGGTCCTGCACGCCCAGGGATGCTGGGGCCAGGCTCTGAGAGCAGCAGCATCCCTCTGCTGAGCTCCATCTGTATTCCACAGGAACATGGTCATACAGCCCCCCGGAATGGAGCCACTTTCGCTGGTACTATGGCAAGCCAGCTACCATCTGGTCCCTGGGCATCCTGCTGCACCAGATGGTCTGTGGGGAGCACCCTTTCAGCAGGGGCCAGAACATCAGCTGGGACCATCAGCTCTCGCTGCCACAAGGGCTCTCTCAAGGTGGATGCTCATCTCTGGGCACGGGGGGAATCCCATTGCTGGGAGACAGCAGCGGGCTCGTGGGCATCCCGCTCTGGCAGCTGCTGAGGAGGTGGATGTGCCCTGGCTGGCTGCAGGCTGGGCACATGTCCTGCCCTCCTGCTCTGTGCCAAAGGCAGCAGGGATGGACAGCTCTGGGCACCACTCTGGGCACGGCCAGCATGGCCTGGGCACCACGGGCGGCTGGGACAAGGGCACAGGAGCCTTCAGCTGACGGGTGGTTTCTGCTTTCTCTCCTTGCAGCCGGGCTCTGCGGGTGCTGAGGCTGCTCTGGGCTCTGCCAGGGATCTGCTGGAGCTCAGCACCGGGCCGGAATCAGCCAAAGAAGAAATGGTGTGACCTGCAGCACAGACTTGCTTGAGCATTTTGGCAGCACAGCTCAAGTTTGCAGAGTGTACACCTCTAAGGGAAAACATGACACCCCCCAAAAATAAACTTGTTCAATAACTTCTGAAATGAAATCAATCGGGGATGCCCCTAAATGACATTTCTCTGTTTGCTCAAGCTGTAGCTCATCCCTTCTCTGAACAGTTCTCTCCCCCACCTGCCTTTTACTTCCCAACTGCTCCCTCTTTTCCCCCAGTGAGTTCCCAGCCCATTGCAGTCTCCATCACACTGTTGCCTTCCTTGGTGCCCCTCACCACAAGGAAGGCAGAGCCCCAGGCTTAGAGATTCATCCTGTCACTGGCTGAGGAGCAGCAATGTCTCAGAGGTCCAGTGGGATTTTGGTGTCATTCAGAGCTGCTCTCCAGCCCTCAGCTCTCCTCACTGCTGAGCTCCCACTCCCTTTTCCTCATCCTTGCAGCAGGATGAGCTCTGTGAATCCTCTTGAGCCTCCCCACTCTTCCCAGCCCACACACCCCCCTCAGTTAGGCTGAAGCTGAAGCTTCTCTGTCTCCTCTGGCACACCAGTCCAGTGCCCTCTGCGGGGAGCCCCAGAGCACAGCACACAACAGTGCAGTCCGGGCTGGAGCAGCTGCCCTGCAGCCCTGGCTTGGCTGTTTGTGGCAAGGGAATGCTCCCTGTTTCCAGCTGTCCCTGCAGGATGGCCCCAGGGCAGAGCCCAGCCGGGCTCCCACTGCAGCCCCTGGAGCTTGGGGCAGACAGTGCTCCCAGAGCTGAGGTTCCTGGCGAGCACCCGGAGCTGTGCCTTGCACTCTGCTGCCGTGTGTCACAGTGCAGGCTGGCTCGTGCTGTGTGAATGTACCAGCCCTGGTTTGACTGCCAGGGGCCTCGCCCAGTCACATCTCTGCCAAGGCTGCAGCATTTCACTGGCCAGAATCTGACAAGGCATAGAGATCAGAGCAATGGAATTATCCCGACTGGGTTTTTCAGTGGCCCTTTAGAAGGAAGGGCTTGAGAATAAACGCTGTTTGCCACATGAACATCGGAGTGAGTGCTCTCTCTCTCTCCAACCCGCTCCCCCCCAGCCAATGTTACAGCCACCCACTCCCTCAAACAGCCCCCTGGTGCCTTCCCACTGCCATGTCCTGTCAGGGCTTCCCAGCCCCTCATCCCTTCGTGGCCCTGTCCCCTCAGGGGCTGCCCCAGCCCAGCCAAGCTGCTCGGCAGCAGCGCCACAGCCCCACAGCAGCTCCAGAGCAGCCCCATCCAGAGGCACCTGGGATCCCTCAGCAATCCAGCCAGCAGCACACGGGCAGGAGGACACGGATGGCGCGGGGCACGGGGCTTGTGGCCATCTCCAGGCACCGCTCTCACAGGGATCCCCGCAGCTCCGGCCCCTGCCCAGCTGCTCTGTCACGAGCACAAAGGCTTCAGCAGAACCACCACAGGCCAAGGGGCTTCTGGCCATTTTCCCTGCAACACTGCAAGCCTGGGCAGCTTGCTGAGCCCAAGCACCCTTTTCCCCCTCTTCCCCTATGCCCTGCAGACCCTGGGTAGCAAAAGAAAGCTCCTGGGAGTCTGGGTATTATAACACACTCTATGTTTTTATACTAAAGAAAAAACAGAAATAAGAAAAGAAAAAGAACAATCTTAAAGAAATTGAAAATTCCTGCTGGCTGAGGTGGCCCCAGCAGACAGAGCCTCTGGGATCAGCTCTCTGCAGAGCTCCAGCAGCGCAGCCAGCCGAGCCCCGACAGACGAGGCCGTGTCCTCCATGCCCAGCGGAGCTGATCTTGCACCCTCTGGAAGACGGAATATCACTCACTCTGCAGTGCCTGGAGGACATTTAATGTTTCAAGTGCCACGTCTGACACGGCACTGCTGGTGTCCTCTGTCAGGTGCTCAAGGGCTGAAAGAGAGAGGAACAGAGCCATGGTCAGATCCCGGATCTGCGGGGACACGAGGAGAGCCCCCTGCCAGGGCCATCCCAGCCGGCTCTACCCATGGCCAGGAGGAAGCAGGGACCAACGGGACCAGCCCAAAGCTGCTGGCCACGAATGCTCCAGGCGGGCCTGAAA
Organism: Calcarius lapponicus; assembly: GCA_039654755.1. Classification (NCBI taxonomy): domain Eukaryota; kingdom Metazoa; phylum Chordata; class Aves; order Passeriformes; family Fringillidae; genus Calcarius; species Calcarius lapponicus. Next base: position 2,549,568 of record JBBFKN010000027.1, on the reverse strand, counting down.
TCTCTGTGTGCTCTGCCCACGCCGCCCCTCGTCCGCACAGGGAGCAGAGCCCTCCGCAGCCGGGGCAGGGCTTGCGGCTCCCCCGCCAAACCCTGCTGCCAGCCTGCTGCCCTCACTCACCGTCGCAGATGAGCCGGAGCTCTTCCTTCTTCCCCCTCAGGTGCTGCGCGGCCATGCCTGTGAACACAGAGCCTGTCACGGCGCCAGCGGCACAGCTCCCTGCCAGCGGCGCTGCCGGCGCTGTGGCCACACGGGCTGCTGGCCCGGCAGGGCTCAGCCCGGCCCTTGCCGCATGCTGCCGGCCCAGGGCACGGCTGCCAGAGGGCGGCAGCAGCAATGCCCAGCCCAGGCGGGGCTCCACGGCGCCGGGCCCGGCTGGCGCTGCCGGGGCAGCAGCCGGGCTGGGGCCGAGCTGCGGCGGGCCAGGGAGGGAGCCCGGGTTCGTGGCTCACCCATGAACCTGATGGCCGCCGCTCGCAGGGACTCCTGTGGGCTCTGCAGGTAGGGCAGGGCCCGGCGCAGGTGCTCGGCCGCTCGGCTCCTGTCCTCTGCCAGCTGGAGAGAGCGGCAGGAGGGAAGGGTTGGCGCGGGCTCAGCCCCTGGGCCGGGCGCTGCCTGCGCCCAGCCCCGGCCTCCCCTGCCCGCAGAGCCCTGAGGCGTGGCCAGCAGCCGCCGGTGCCGGGCTCCCGAGGGCAGGGGGCAGAGGGCCGGCTGCTGCCCGGGCAGCCGCGGTGCCGGCCCGCCCCGCAGCCCCGCCGGGCCGGGGCTCCATCGACCCCCGGCTCGGGCCCACGGGAGCCTGGAGAAGAGCCCGCGCGGCCTCTGGGTGCAGCAGCGGGCAGGGGCACAGCTGCCAGACCCGCACACTGAGCACCGACCGCCCTCAGGGGCTTCTCCGGGCTGAGGCTGGGGCTTGCAGGCCGTCCTTACCAGGCACTCGCTGGACTTCCACAGCTTCTGCCTCCTCACCAGTCTTTCAAGATCCCTCCTCTTCAGGAACTCGGCCACACAAAGCAGCGTTTCCTGAGATTCCTGGAGAGCAGCAGAGATGTGGAGATGGCCCCACAGCCCAGGGCGCAGGACCCGCGTCCCTGTGCCAAGGCCTGGAGGAGGCTGCAGCCCGGCAGGTGCCAGGGCAGGAGGCAGCCGAGTCTCTGCCAGGGGCACAGCAGCAGCCCACGAGCCCTCACCTGTGCCACAAGCCGATTCTCATCATGGCAGTGGAAGAAGAGGGGCAGCAGGCTCTGGCACAGGGGTGTCTTCAGGGCCTTTTTTTCCCTTCCCTGTGGAAGAGTCACCAATGTTCGGAACAGCAGTATGGAGAGCAGCTGCACCTGGCTATTGTTCTGTATGGACGGAAGAAAAAGAGACCTCAGCATCGGCTGCCTGGGGCTCAGCTTGGTGCAGGCCTGCAAATCCACATGGCACAAAGGGTCCGGGCAGCACCCAGTGGCCGTGGCTGGGGGCAGTGAGCCTTACGTGGTCAAAGAGTGGCAGGAGCGCCTCAAGCAGCTGCAGTGTGATGGGGCTGGGCATCAGCATGTCATTGTCCAAGATGATAAAGCTGAGTAGCATGACTGCCATGCTCACTATCTCTCCATCTGCATCCCACAGGAACTCCACAAGACTTTCAGTCAGGCTCCTCATTTTTTCAGTCTGTGCGGAACACAAGTTTGTGAAATGCCATCCTGCTGCCACAGGGCCCAGAGGCCAAAGGCCTGTCCTGAAGCACTCGGGCAGCTGAACAGGGAGGCAGGAGAGCTGGGAGCAGCTGCTCCAGCACCCAAAGCCCTGCCAAGCCCAAGCGACTGCATTCCCCAGCTCAGCCTCAGCCGCTGCCCCCTTCTCACCATCGAGGGCTCCTCAATGAGCTCGAGAAGGGCCCTGAGCGCCAGGCGACGCCTCTCCCTGCACTCGCTCTGCAGCTGCCTTGACAAGATTTCCAGGACTCTGTTAGCTCCACGTTCACTCAAGTCCAGGAACTCGAGGGCCTGAAAGGCACAGGGCAGTGACAGGGAGCCGGCCGGCAGGAGCCCGGAGCCGCACAGGGCCGGGCCCAGGCAGCAGCACAGGGCACAGGCACCGTCCCAGGCAGCTGCGCATGCGAGAGGGCAGAGAGCTGGGAGGCAGCTCAGCCAGGCAGCGCTGGCCATCAGGCTCACCTCCACAAGGAACGCCAGGGCGGGCAGCTCCCAGCGTGGCTCCTGTGTGCTGAGCAGCTGGAGCAGGTAGCGAGCGATCCGGGAACACAAGGGGATGGAGACACAGCACATCTCCCTGGCAGGAGAAAAAGGAACCAAGACTGAGGGCCAGGGGGACAAACCTGTGCCAGGACTGACTCCCAGAGGTCTGGTCTTTCCCCAGCATCCTGCAAGGGGCCCTGGGCTATTTGGGAGGCAGCTCCTGGTGGGCACCCTCCTCTCCCAGCCTTGTCCAGTCTGCTTGGCCATCCCTCGGTGACAAGGCCCTCTGGCCCATGACCACAGGGACTGTTTGGGGCACCCTGGGCATGGAGCACAAATGTCAGAGGCAGGGGGGAGAAGGGGGTCCCACCTGGCCAGCAGAGCCACGGCATAGTGGTGGGTGTCAGCACAGAGCAGCGTGTCCCAGCCACACCTGCGTTCCATTGCCACCACCACATCCTCGTGCTGCATTCGGCAGAGCAGGGACTTCAGGGTCCTCACTGCAAACCTGCGTGCACAGCAAAGCCCAGGTCACACTGGGAGCACTGGCTCCTGCCAGGGACATTGCAGGGACAGGAGGAGTGGGATGGAGCACCTGTTGGGGCTGGTGGCAAGGCCGCATTCCTCCTGGCATCCCTTCCAGAAGGCATCGACCTCCTCTGGCATATTCAGAGTGCTGAAGAACACTTGGGAGAGCAGATGCACAAAGAGGCGGGGGAAATACACCGTCACCATATGTGGGACACAGGGCACCTGGAGGATCTTCCACATCACCACAGTTGCCTGCAAAGGACAAAGCCCCCCGAGACAGCGCTCAGTGCCAAGGTGTCCGTGTGGCAGGGCCCGAGCAGAGGAGGGAGAGGCCCGGAGAGAGGCAGGGGGAGCACGGGGCCTGGTGGGTCTGAAGCTGCCCCTGGGCCAAGTTTCAGGCCAGCGCCTGAGACAGGGAGATGCAATGGGGGAAGGAGGATGGAGAGCTGCTGGAGAGGCAGCCTTGGGGCCAGCAAAGGCCAGTTGCAGAAACTCACAGCCAGAACAAAGACACCCGTTTTGTCCCCATCGGAGGTGCACGTGCTGTGCTTGGGCCAGCTCCCCAGCACATCCAGGAGTATCAGCAGCACTGGCTCTGCAGTCCTGGGCGAGCACATGATGCTCATCCACATGGTGAAAGCAGCTCTGTGGGGTTAGAGCTCTGTCTCAGGGGGGTCTCAGACACAGCACTGTGGCCTGGGCAGCAGTGGGGACCTGAGCTGGCTGCCAGTTCTGCCTCTGCCCATTGCCCCTTGCCAGCAGCACCCAGGCAGCCCAGCCCTGTGGGGACAGAGCCCTGAGGGGCAGGGAGGGAGCATGGCAGCAGGCTCGGGGGCTGACGTGCAGGGGCTGGCAAAGGGAGCAGCCAGAGGGCCCTGGATGTCTCTGTTGGTCAGACACCTGGGCCAGGCTGTACAGGCTGATGGGCTGGGGAGCCCTGAGCCCTCTGGGCAGGTGGGCCCCATACCTGTCACAGGATGGGGCCACACGCAGGAGCGTCATGACTACGTCAGTGGGCTGGGCATCAGTGAGATCCAGCAGGGTCCTGTTCAGCCTGTGCTCAGCAAACTGATTGGCCAGGAGCCACTGGTGGATGTACCTGACCAGGGCGGGCACCTGGAGAAGGCACGGGGAGACTTGGAAAGCTGCCAGAGGGAGCAATGTCTTCAGCTTCTCCAGAGAAGTGCTGCCCTTCCCACCACACTGCCATGGCCTCAGAGAGTTACAGTGACCAGCGGGCATGGCTTGGGAGGCCAAGCAATTCCTGGGAGCATCAAAGCCTGGGCACAGGCTGCTTACTTGCTTGGGATTGGAAAAGCCCTCCTCTACGAGCATGTCCAGCAGGGCAGCACTGGTCTTGGTTTTGAAGATGTGTGAATATGCTCTGAGCCCAGTGCCCATGGGGCTGGCCTCTTCCTCCCGCATTCTCCTCATGAATTGGCAGACCAGCTGTAGGAGAAGGGCAAGAAGCCAGGGATGTTGCAGGGAATGCTCCAAGCACGGTGCCAGCAGGCCCAGCCCAGGTGGGGATGGCTGCAGGTACCTGCGCTGTTCTGCGGAAGAGGCCAAGGGCGGGGTCCTGCTCTTGTGTGCGCTGCAGGGCTGTACCTGGCAAAGAGCGAGCGCAGCCAGAGCTGAGGGGCTGCGGGAGAGGCCGGAGAACACAGCCCAGCCCTGTGCTGCCCAGGCAGGGAGAGCCCTGGGATGCCCCAGGGGATGGAGCACAGCTCCTGTGGGGTGTCTGCCCGGCCCCTCTTCTGTCCTGACCGTGGACATGGGATGGGATGGGATGCAATGGGATGCAATGAGATGCAATGGGATGCAATGGGATGCAATGGGATGCAATGGGATGCAATGGGGTGGGATGGCGCCAAGCTGGCTGCAGGCACCAACCCTGTGGCCCAGCTCTGCCGCTCACCCTCCGGTGGCAGCTCAAACAGCCCCTCTTTGGGTTCCTGTCCTGGGGCAGCTCCAGCGCCTTCCTCCTCCTCTTCCACCAGGGCCAGGTTGGGCATTTTCAGGGGTCTCTGCTCCATGTCAATGACTGGATTTGTGGCTACTTGCAGGAGAGATGCCTCAGAAAAGCTCCGAGTCAGAAAGTCCTGCAGTGGTGCCTGGAAGGCACCTTCAAGACAGAAGCCTCGGAAAGGCTACAGGACAGCAAGTCCTGCACTCTGGTCTCGAGGGCTCCTGCCACAAGGATAGGAGACTCCTGTCAAGGATTGTGGCTGGGCCTCGAGGGCACTGGCGGCAGGGATGGGAGATGCCTCTGGGGCACCAAGTGCCACGCTCTGCCCTCGAGGGCACCTGCAGAAGAGAAGCCTCGGGAAGGCCACGGGTCACCAAGTCCTGTGGTCTGGCCTCGAGCTCAGCTGCAGGAATAACGCCTCAGAAAGGCTCCGGGTCAGACAGGAACGAGTGCGCTGTGCGGGGGCTCCTCACGGCACCGCTCTGTCCCGTCCTGTCCCGTCGCGTGCTCCGAGCACTGTGGCGTGGTCCTGTCACCGCCAGCTCCTGTGTCACCACGTGTCACAAAGGGCCCTTGGACACCCGTTCTATGCCACAGTGACCGTGCTGCACCGTGTCACAAAGGGCCCCTGCACACACTGCCCCCTGCCCTGGGGCTGTGCCCAGCCCACCCAGAGTGGCCCAGTTTGGAAGGAATCTCTCACCCCAAGTGTCTAAGACAGCCCAACAGGGTCTTTAGGAAGGGCTCAGAGCATCAGCAAACGCTGCCCTGCTCTGCGGGCTCAGGGCAGCAGAAGGAGCCACAGGGCTGTGACGCAGCTGCGTTGGGAAGGGCACAGGACCTTCCACAGAAGCTGGCACGGCCTCCTTGGCACACATCCCAGCTGGTGGCCATCCTAAACCCACGGGTGTGACATGGACAGGGAATGTGTGGGGCAGGGCACAAATGCTACTCTGAGCCCTGGGGCCCAGGCAGCGCTGACATCATCAGCTGTGGCAGAGTCCCTGCCCAAGCAGACCTGCCACCCCCGAGCCCTGGCAGCGCTGGTGCCCATCTCCTGCCCCAGAGACCTGTGCCCCCGGGGGCTTCTGTGCCACAGGGAGCCAAAGCCCACGTGCATTGGGGGCTGTGCTCCTTCCTGCAGGGGCTGTTGGCAGCAGCACCTGGAGCAACTGCTGGCAACACTTGGTCTCTGTCAGAAGCTCTCACTCCATGCTGAAATTATTTTCTCATTCAAGTCATTTCCTTCAGCACAAAAACACCTTAGTCATGAGGAGGCACAGAAGAACCTGGCATTTGACTCCTCAATTCAGGGAAGTTTTACTTCCTATTGCTCAACTCAAGCAGTTCCAAAAAGTTGTAAACTTCCCAAATTCATTGGGATGGCCTGAGAAGGTGAAGAGTTGTAATTTTGCTTCCGTTCTCAAAGCAGTAACTCATTTGCCTTAACGTCATCCACTGAGAGTCACTTTACAGAACATAACACTACACAGAGGCAAAATAGGCCATTCTTTGGTTTGCAAACAGTTTTCTAGGAAGGGGTGATAATATCCTAATTCTCTTAAGAAATAAAAGCTCTCAAGAAATTTAAGACCACTCAGTGTTTCAAAAGTAGCCCAAACAAATGAGTAGATGGCAAAGTGGCTAATCCTCCCCCTGGTACAGATATCTAAGTGGCCAGTAAAGTACAGCTCTCCCCTCTTGTTCCCTGCAGGAGAATCAGGACCATGAACAGCAAGAATCACAGATATTCTTTCTGCCCTACATAACCAAACTGTGCCAAACCACAGATGCTGCCTTCAAACTGACTCCAATTCCAGCCTAGACCTCTCACCTTCCAGACAACTCCTTCTCTAATACCCCAACACCAACCCCCCCACAAACTCCCACACAGAAGCCCCCAACACCGACCAGGACCCCCAGCTGTCCCTGTCCCTCCGCAGAGCTTTCCCAGCCTCCAGCAGCCCCCTGGCTCCCTGCACGTGCCGTGGGATGGCACTCAGGAGGATCTGCTCCAAGGCCTTCCCCGGTGGCAGCTCAGGCTGCCAGGCCGGTGGTTCCTGGATCCCCCTTCCCACCGAGCCTTCCTGGGCACGGCTGTTCCATTGGCACCTCTGCGCTCAGCTCGGACTGCTCCACTCAGCCAGGGCTGCTGGCAAAGGATCCAGAGCAGCCTGGCCAGCTCTTTCTCCAGCTCCCTCTTTACTCTTGGGGAGGTAGAACATCCCACAGGAAAGCAGCTGGTGCCACAAGGAGCAGGGGGCCTCAGGCACCTTAGGCAATGAAACAAGGCCTTTGTTTGACATAAGTGAGCACAAGCAATTCACATTAGTAAACAAGTAATTAGCACAGACAGACAGAAGTACTTAGCACCAGTTAGCATAAGAAAAACCTGTCTGGCCTAACTTGACATGAGAGTGACCTGACAAAAAGCTTTAGACATAGTCTGCTAGAAGAAGTAAGGGCAAGTATGGAATCAGCCCTATGCAAGAAAGCTATGGGGAAGACTTTGTGCTGCTTTAGGGCATCATCGCTCCTGGCCAGGGACCGGAAACCAGCTGCAGGTCTAGGAATCTGACACAATGTATTTCTAACCCCCTGCCTATGGAATCACCTCAGCAGTGTAAAGATGGATGGAATTTTTGATACAATTGCTACATCAACCCATTGTAATTTATATGTAGCTGACATTTTAGTGGGGTGCAGACTCCGGCCCTCTCACCAGGTCAATAAAAGGGCTTTTGGTGGACAATGCATTTGTCTGCCGATTTCTTTGAATGAGGGAGAGCCCTCAGGACTGCTCTATCCTGAGGGAACCCCCTTGGCCTTGACCTGTAGGCACCTGTACAAGCTTAAAATCAGCTGCCTTAGCTTCTAGGACCTCTCGTGACCATCCTCCTGACGTGGATGCAGGGCTGCTGGGAGGCTCTGCTGGGACCCAGCGGGACAGGACCGGCTGTCTCGTGTCCACGTAGCACCCCTGACACAGCCAGGGCCATCCCAAACCAGACAAACGCTCACATGTCAGCAGAGGGGAGCAAGGAGCACTGGGCTCCTCTCAGGGTATCTCAGCTGGGCTCACTCCACAACACGCCCCCATTTTCAGGCCTGCTGATGCCCAGCTGCCAGAAATGCCCACCTTGTTCTCTCCAAGATGCACAGGGAGAGCCAATGAGCAGGACGCCTGGGGAGGCAAACCTTCCAAGCCTTTTCTGAGGCCAGGGACACACCAAGATCAGCCAAGGCTCTCCACGCTGCCTCGCCCACCCAGCCCAGCTCTGTGCTGGCCCTGGGCCACAGCAGCTTCCACCAAGCAGCAGGCAAATGCATATTGCCAAGAACTGAAACACAGAGACAGGGAAGATGAGAAAAGTGTGTGTGTAAAGGCCTTTTAATTCACAGCTCTCAAAGAGGGCTTTGGGGCTTGTGGCTGGACAGAGATGCTCCTGCTCACACCTCTGTCCAAAGGGGGAAACACACCCAGCTGCAGATGCTTGGGCTGGTCTCTGCAGGTCCAGGCAGATGCCAAACCTGCTCTTCACAGCATTCTCCCTTGCCCTGCTCCTCTGCCAAGTGCAACGGGCCTCAAGGACTGAAAGGAGCACAGAGAGCCAAAGGGGGACACTTGCACCTGCCTCACTGGGAGCTCCCAGGGAAGCACTTTCCTTGAGAAGCAAGCCCCTTTCCTCCAAAGGCATTTCCCTAAATGTGTAGCTTTCCTGGGGAACACCAACACTCTTAAGAAAAGCTGGCAAGGCTGAATGACTCCAGGTCCTTTCAGGACAGGCACTCCAGCTCTAGCTCGTATTCCCCCAAGTGTGTTTCCAGAGGGAGGTTCAGAGGTGCAGCCCCAGGCCCTCTACAAACAAAAGCTGCCCACTGCCTCTTCACCTGCCTCAACTCCTGCCTGTGCTCACAGCAGCAAAACCAGGCTGTTCCCAGCCAGAGCCCAGAGCCCTGTCCCCACAGGAGGCTCTTCCCAGCACCTTCCAGGACTCTCTGCTGTGCACACAGAGCTTTTCCTTCCCGCTCTCAACAGGCTTTGGAACGCAGAGCACAACCTGGCTGGCTCTGCCACCAGCACACCCCAAACACAGGCGGAGGAAGAAGCAGCAGGGGCTGTTTTGCGGCCATGCCCAAGAGAAACTGGAAGGGTGCCCTCCCTCTGGTCTCACTTGTTTGGCTTTCTGACTGGTTCTGAGCCTGGGGCTGCCATTCCTCGGTTGTGGGGACCAGAACCACACCCGGGATCCCGGCACTGCCTGACAGCGCTCCGGGCACTGGCACGGTCGCGTGTCTGAGTCTCGGGCACCGTGCTGCTGCTTCATTTGCTCTTAGGCACACCCACAGCTCTCTGTCAAGCCCGGATGGTCTCTGGTTCTGCCCTCTTCCTGATCCTGTGCAGGGATGGAGCACTGCTGTGCTTTCAGGAAGCTGTTCTTGAAACCTTCCAGCATTCCAAGCTCCTTTCACCTTCATGGATGCTTGCCATGGGATCTCTCACAGCTGGGTTCAGAGCATCCTCAGCTTGGCTCTTCTAAAGTCCAGGGGCTCCAGGGTGCTCAGCAAGATCTGTAACTCCACAGTGTTGTGGAACTGGACCTTCAGCACAGGGACCTTTCCAGCCTGATCTGCCCTCGTTCCTCTGTGTCTGTGCACAAAACACGGTGGGGAAGAGAACGGCAGGAGGGGCCTGAGTGTCCCAGGGCCCCGGATTTGCATTGCTCCAGCTCCACAGAGATGCAGGTAGAGCGAAGAAGCCAAACTGTTTATTAATGGAAGGCAAAGCAAAGGGATGAGCTGGAAGGGAAGAAAGGGGATGGGCAGGTGTGGAAGCGCTCTGCAGCCACGGGATGGAGGTTCTCTGGCTGGCACACCCTTGGTGGCCGAGGGCACACACGAGAGTGGCCGCCCCCTGATCTCTGCCGAGACCGTCCAGGGTGGCGGCAATCGCTACGGCGTGGGTGACACAGCAGGAGCACGGCACGAGAAATCAGAGGCCAAGGAAACAAGGAAGGATCACATGTCTGAGTTTGCAAGCAAGGTTCATTCCCAAAAGCGGTCAGGTGCAAGTCACAAAGAAAATGGGTCCGACTAGCATTTTTAAAGAGGGGATGGTACAAGGGGTGGATACAACTCTCACCCAATGAGGGGATCTTAGGGGAGGAACACATCACCAACTAGCAACTCCAATAAGGATCATTCAGGGGAGGGAAGAAGTCTCACAAACCAATCAACCATTGAGACGTATCTACAGGACACAGAACATTCGAGAATACAAGGGGAGTGACTCCAGAGACTGACAAGAGTAAGGGGTAGCACAACTGAGATTGACAAGGGCTTATAAGGGAATGAGGGGAGGAGCAGGGAGACTGACACACTGATGGGCAGACAAGTGGTAGGAAAACTTTGTGGTAAACAACTTAGGACTGAACCATTAAAATGGGGTATATGGGAGAAACCATTATAACTGACTAACATAGGAAATCTAACTTTTATATTAGAACAACTGTAAAACACCAACTACCACAGGCAGGGTCTGAGGGCTGGAGGGAGGGAGCTGTCAACAGGGAGGGAGAAGACAGGAGCTATGGGAGCTTCCCACAGGCTCAGCTGTGCCAATCATCAGCTGTGCCTGCAGCTCCAGCTGGTCTCCTCTGGTCTCCAGGTGGTCTCACCTTCCAAGGGATCTGGAGGTCTTAAAGAGACACTGGTTCTTCTGAGCCAGCAGATGAAAGTAATTTTGCAGCTCTGCCCTTGAACATCACCTGAACAAATGTGCTTATGTGGGAGGGGCTGTTGTCTTCACTCAGGGCTTGAAGGGCTGGAAGAGAGCCACAGTCAGAACCTGGATGTGCAGGAATCCAAGGAGACCTTTCTGCCAGGGCCATCCCACCCAGCTCTTGCCATGGCCACAAGAGAGGAGGGGCCAAGGGGATCAGCTTCAAGGTGCTGGCCATGAATCCCCTCACCCATGTCCCTGAAATCTCTGTGTGCTCTGCCCACGCCACCCCCTCGTCCCCACCAGGAGCGAAGCCCAGCGCAGCCGGGGCAGGGATTGCAGCTCCTGCCCAGGCACTGCAGCTCGCCCGGCCAGCCCCCGCTGACAGCCCGCTGCCCTCATCACCCTCACAGAGGGCCTGGAGCTCTTCCTTCTGCCCCATCAGGAGCACCCTGGCCATGCCTGGGAACACAGGCTAACCATAACTAAGGCTGCTGTGGCTGTTATCAGTTTGCTTTATGGCTAAATGAGGTGAGGAATTCATGGATCTTCCGCTGGAAGGCAGGCACATGGATTCAGACCTATCACAAACTAACTGTGTGATTTTGGGGTTACTTTAATAATGGTACTTACTGTGAGGAAATGACACTGGGGGAACTTTTCTCCCAACCCTTCACCCAGCTATTTGGGTCTGCCCCACCAGTTTTCAACGGGTTCAGATCCACTCTAAATGCTAATGATATCAAACAGTGGTTGGTGTTGCTGATAGGCCTGTTCTATTTAGCATTCAGAGATAAGGGAAGATTAACCTGGATAACCACACTGACACCAACCCCAGAGACAAGGGATGCTGCTGCCCCAGAGCCTGACCCTGCCCCACAGCCCACCTCAGAAATGAACCAGCCAGACTGGGTGGGGGTCCTGGTGAAGGAGACGGGCCAGATACTGAACGAGCACATTTCCACAGCTGGTGAGAAACCCTCCCCCTGCCCCAAAGAGGGAGAGTCTGATGGTTCAGCAGTGGAACCCACAGATGTTACAACCCTCCAGGTTCCAGCTGAACTGCAAGGGCAGTCACAGCCAGCAGCAGTCACCCCTGTGGAAACAAGGAGGTCTAAGATGAAATCAGAGCACCCAGATAAGGATAAGAATGGAGGGCCCTCACAACCCACATGGGAGCCAATGGTTGAGATCATCACTGAGTCCCTGATTCACAAAAGTCTCTGTAATCTGCACAAAGACATTGTACGATGGGGATGTGAGGCTTATACAACCTGGTTACTCTGGGTCTGGGACCTTATGAGTACAGGCCTGCAACTGGATGGTGGTGAGGCAAGGAATTTGGGACCCTTGACCCAGAACTCAGGTGGAAATCAGATTTTTGTAAGGGAATCAGGGTCCCTTTCCCTCTGGGAGTGGCTTTTAATGAGTGTCAGAGAGAGGTTTGTCCACAACGAGAGAATGCAGGAGCACCACCATAGAATGCGCTGGAAGACCCTCGAGGAAGGGATCCAACAGCTGAGAGAAGTGGCAGTAATTGGAGGTACTCTTTGGGAGGGATGGACAGCATGATAATGATCCCAACAAGGTCAGGTGCAAAGGGCAAATGCTGTGGAGTCTGGCAAATCTGGGGCCATCTCAATACACCACCTTCATTGCAGCGATTAATGCAGATAACAACCGAGAGACAGTGGGTTCTGTCACCAACAAGCTTAGAAATTGTGAGAGTATTATCAGTTGCCCAGTGCAGGCTGATGTCTCTGCCGTGGTTCAAGAACTCAGAGAGGAGATGAGGGAGATGAAGGAGGCGGTGAGGAAGATTGTAGGAGCGATGGAGGGGTAGGACAGTAGGGACAGACAGAGACAAGAGATCTCTGAAGCAAGGGCTTGGAACTTGGGGTTTATTGCAAAGGGCCTGGGTGCAGGGCCCTGCTGGGAGCTGCCAGCCACAGCTCGGAGCAGGCCCGAGAGAAGTAAGGAGAGTGAGAAAGAGAGAGAAGGCAAGAGCATGGTAAAGAGGATGAGAGAGAGAGAGAGAGAGAGAGAGAGGATGAGAGAGTGAGGTTCTCATTACAATACACTGAATAATCTTCCGTGTTGAATATTCTATTTCTCACTAACCAATCTAGTACAAGATACAAATCCTATAGCATTTACATACAGCCTATAAGAATCATTACATTACCATACTGTGTTACATTTTAAACCCTAAAAACTCCTCTTTAGGCCCCTTCTGTCAAGCTCGTGAAGCCTGCTCTGACCCTTGGACCTGTCTGCAAGCAGAGGGAATTGTTTGATCAAAAAGGGGTTACCTTCAGTCCGGCCACACCACTGTTTTGCTGTTGTTCAGTAACTAACATATCTCAAAGCTTGCTTTCATTTCAATCTCACTTACAGTTTCCATGTTCTCAAAATCTTTTGCCAGGCAATCATATTTATAAGGCTTTCCTGTTTCATCTTCCCCAACAGAAGATCAGTGCAGCACCAGTGCGAGTCACAGGCCCCAAAGTCAGTGCCCAACATTCCTCAGCTCGAGAGAGAGGGTACACCCCACGGGCTGACCTGTGGTTCTTTCTGTGTGACCATGGGGAAGACGTGGGAAGGTGGGATGGGAAACCCACTCCTGTCCTGGCAGCACGGGTGCGCCAACTCAAGGAGGGAAACCAAAGAGTTCCACCAAAATGAAAGTAGCTTCAGCCTCCCATGACTGAGCTACCAGGTGTGATTTGTCAGATTCCCTTGAAGAAACCTCTACCATGTATGCCCAGGAAAGAAATAGTAACCAGGGTTAGAGGGGCCCTGCCTCTAGCCAGGAAGAGACATGGGAAAACCGGATCTTCTGGACAGTGTGGATCTGATGGCCTGGCACATCAGAGCCACAAAAATACAACGCCTTAGTTGATACTGGTGTGCAGTGTACCCTGACACCATCGGGACATGTGGGGGCAGAACCTGTTTCCATTGCTGGGGTGACGGGAGGATCACAGCAATTGACCCTGTTGGGAGCCCAGGTGAGCCTGACTGGGAAGGAGTGGCAGAAACATCCTACTGTGACTGGCCCAGAGGCCCCGTGTATTCTGGGCATAGACTTCCTCCAGAACAGCTTTACAAAGACCCAAAGGGACTCAGGTGAGCTTTTGGAATAGCTGCTGTAGAGGCAGAGGACATTAACCAATTGAACACCTTGCCTGGACTATCAGTAAATCCATCTGCAGTAGGACTCCTGAAGGTGGAAGACCAACGAGTACCAATTGCCACCTCGACAGTGCAGCCCCGGCAGTGTCGGACAAATTGAGATGCTGTGATCCCCATCCACAAAATGATCTGTGAGCTGGAGAGCCAAGGGGTGGTCAGCAAAACCCACTGACCCTTCAACAGCCCCATCTGGCCTGTGCACAAGTCTGACAGAGAATGGAGATTGACTGTGGACTATCATAGCTTGAATGAAGTGACTCCACTGCTGAGCGCTGCTGTGCCGGACATGCTGGAACTCCAGTACTAGCTGGAGTCCAAGGCAGCAAAGTGCTTTGCCACTGTTGACATTGCCAGCGTGTTTTTCTCCATTCCTCTGGCTGCAGAATGCAGGTCTCAGTTTGCTTTCACCTGGAGAGGCGTGCAGTACACCTGGAACCGACTGCCCCAGGGGTGGAAACACAACCCCACCATCTGCCATGGACTGGTCCAGGCTGCACTGGAAAAGGGTGAAGCTCCAGAACACCTGCAGTGCATCAAGGACATCATTGTGTGGGGGAAGACAGCAATGGAAGTATTTGAGAAAGGAGAGAGGATCATCCAGATTCTGCTGGAAGCTGGCTTCACCATCAAGAGCAAAATGAAAGGACCTGCGCAAAATATCCAGTTCCTGGGAGTAAAGTGGGAAGATGGATGGCGTCAGATTCCCACTGAGGTCATCAGTAAGATCACAGCAATGTCTCTACTGACCAGCAAGAAGGAAACACAAGCTTTCTTAGGCACAATAGGTTTTTGGAGAATGCACATTCCTGAGTACAGCCAGATCATGAGCCCTCTCTACCTGGTCACCCAGTAGAAGAACAATTTCCACTGGGGCCCTGAGCAGCAACAAGCCTTTGCCCAGATCAAGCAGAAGGTTGCTCATGCAGTAGCCCTTGGCCCAGTCAGGACAGGACCAGAGGTGAAGAACGTGCTCTACTCTGCAGCTGGGACCAATGGCTTGTCCTGGAGCCTTTGGCAGAAGGTGCCTCAGGAGACTCGAGGCCGACTGCTGGGATTTTGGAGCCGAAGCTACAGAGGGTCCAAAGCCAACTACACTCTCATAGAGAAGGAAATCTTGGCTGCCTATGAAGGAATTCAAGGGGTTTCAGAGATGATTGGCACAGAAGCACAACTCCTGGCACCCAACCCTTGCCGTGCTGGGGTGGATGTTTAAAGGAAAGGTTCCCACTACCCACCACGCCACTGATGCCACATGGAGCAAATGGATTGCCCTCATCATGCAGCACACCCGTATTGGAAAACTGAATCACTCTGGTATTTTGGAGATAATTACAAACTGTCTGGAAGGTGAGAACTTTGGTCTCACTGATGAAGAGGAGCAGGAACAAGTGACAAGAGCTAAAGAAGCTCCACCATACAACCGTCTACCAGCAGAGGAAACACGCTACGCTCTTTTCACTGACGGTTCCTGTTGCATCGTCGGGATGAGCTGGAAGCGGAAAGCAGCCATGTGGAGCCCCACAGGACAGATTGCTCAAGCTACCAAAGGAGAAGATGGATCAAGTCAACTTGCTGAACTCAAGGCCGTTCAGCTGGCCCTGGACATTGCTGAAAGAGAGAAGTGGCCAAAGCTCTGCCTTTATCCCGATTTGTGGATGGTAGCCAATGATCTGTGGGGTTGGCTGGAAAGGTGGGTAAAGGCCAACTGGCAGCGTAGGGGTAAACCAATCTGGGCTGCTGATGAGTGGAAAGACATTGCCTCTGGGGTAGAAAATCTGTCTGTGAATGTCTGCCATGTAGATGCCCATGTCCCCAAGAGTTGGGCTAGTGAGGAACACTGAAACAACCAGCAGGTAGGTCAGGCTGCAAAGCTAGAGGTAACAAAGATAGACTTAGATCGGCAACATAAGGGGGAGTTGTTCCTAGCTCAATGGGCCCATGATGCCTCAAGTCATCAGGGCAGCAATGCCTCCTATGAATGGGCACGAGACCGAGGGGTGGATCTAACCATGGACAGTATTTCTCAGGTCATCCATGACTGTGAGACGTGTGCTGCCATCAAGCAGGGCAAGTGAGTGAAGCCCCTGTGGTATGGTGGGCAGTGGTCCAAGTACAAGTATGGGGAGGCCTGGCAGATTGACTCCATCCCACTGCCCCAGACACGCCAGGGCAAGGGCTACGTGCTGACCATGGTGGAAGCCACCACTGGATGGCTGGAGACCCAGCCTGTGCCTCACCCCACTGCCCGGAACACCATCCTGGGCCTGGAAAAGCAAGTCCTGTGGAGATATGGTGTGGGAGGATCTTTATCCATTTGTCCCAGGTGTCCACAGGGTTGGGTTTCTTACCTATGTACGGGCAGTCATTTGGTGACAGGGGAACTCCCACAGGCATGTTGAGAGCAGATCGTCTACGCTTCCCATGGCCATGCAAAGATTGTCTGTCTTTAATGACTTTGCCAAAGTGACCCAGATGTTTTGTTTAGGCTGAGGGATGATCCAGCTGGTGGTCACTTGGATACGGATGAGGGCGCTGATAAAGACGATGGCAATGGTGGCACTGGTACTGCTGCGGGGTGCCCTGGAGGGTGTTGCAGAAAGAATCACACTTCTTTCCCTAGAAAAGAGAAAACTAGGGCAGTTTTCACTTGTGGATGGTAAAAGCACACATTAGTTGACTTATTTTAAGACATTCTTAAATATTCTTAAGTTCCCCCTATATTTCTTACCAACTCCTCCCAATCACTCCCTTCTCTTTTTTAAGGGAAGTTTGAGGGAGGGAAAAAGGAATAGTTTCAAGAGGAGAAAGAGAGAGGGGTAGGGATAAAGGGTCACTGGTAGAGGGATGGTGGAAACGGCAGTGTTGTGTCTGCATTTGAGATTGACATGGACGTTATCAGTGGGATATAACTACATGCAATGAGTGTCCTTGCCACAATGTTTGGATATATGAATTTCTTTTTTCTTCATCTCCCAAGAGAAAGCTGCTTCTGTGGCATGGTGGGGGAGGGAGCTGACTTTGTGTTCATTCGAGGGGTTGTCTTCAGATCTGTGGTCTACGTAGGGACTGATAAATCTTCTGGGTATCCACTGGGGTCCTGTATGTGTAGAAACACAAGCATATCCTCTCCCCCACGTAATGAGAGGGTATGGCCCTTCAATAAATTTAGATTCATGATTCTGGTCAAGTACCGGAGGTCTTTGAGGTGTGTGTACATGTTGTTATGAAAGTGCCTTAAGCCAGGGGAGTTTGGTTCTTTTTGAGAGCAATTCATGAAATAGATATGATATTCAAATTAATGAAATTTGAGTAACGTAAAGTACTTTGCACAGTCTCTCTTGCATAGAGAGAGCGGGGGTAGATGTACAAATCACCAACAGGAAGGGACTGCTGTGGAACGTGCCTTGAGCTGTTTTATATTTCAGCATCAGTCTCATTACATGGTTATGACAATGGGAAGATGCCATCAGCTCACATCAAGAGCAGACCAAGAACTTAATGTTCCAGCTTACTTTATAAGTTTTTTGACCAACCCCACAAAGCAAAAGCACATTGACAGCAGTTCTATCCAACCACTATAAGCACAAGTACCTTTGGTTAAAACAATGATTGCGTATTTTGAATACAATACCTGCTGGTGAGCCTTTAAACCCAATGCACAGGGCTCCATTATTAAGCTTCAAACTTCCTAATATCTTGCTAGAAAAACTTTTCTGTAGCTTAGGGAGTTTTTTTAGACAAGCGTTAATACACAGACCATTCTTCTATTTCTCCTTGCTTTTCTACTTTTTAAATACATTTTCTACTGATCTATCTCATGGCTACTGCTTAGCTCTAATCACAGTTCTGCTGTCTCTGAGGCTTGCCTTTTGCAGCATTCCCAAAACCCTCTGATTTTGTGGATTCCCACACAGAACACAAGTTCAGCTACTTTAAATTAAATGCTTACTGATGTAGATAATATTAGACATGGCACACTGCAAAATAGAGCTGCTGTAGATTTTTTTGCTGTTAGCACATGAGCACAGGTGTGAGAATTTTGAAGGAATGTATTTTATGAACCTCTCTTCCATTCACAGGAAACTCAAACAACTACAAGACAACATGAAGAAATTGACTCTGAATGATTGGGGCTTGGATGAATGGTTTGAGGGATTGGGAATAACTGGATGATTGAAAGATATCTTAAAGGGAGCTTTGTTATTACTAGTAGTTATTATTATATTGTTTTGTGCTATTCCATGCATAGTGAAATTGCTGACCTGCTTGGTAGAAAATACGGTGAAAAGGGTTTGGCTGGTGAAGAAGAAGAAGAAGAAGGGGGAGTTTTAGCAATGTATCTGAACAACTTAGGCCACACTGTGCACCAGCCATATTGCTTGTAGTTATTCTTATCAGAGCCCTCTGGAATTCACCAAGGTTACTAAGACATAAACTGTGCTAAATGAAGAAAGAAAAGGCTGAGAAACAGAATACCAAGACCACAAGAACTAGATAACAGAGGGCTGTGAACCACCTGGACTGTAACCAATCACATACCCTGAAAAGTGCGTGCAGAACGCATGGACAACACAGAGGCACCAATGAAGAGATGCAGGATCAGTGTGTGCAGTAGGGTTAGAATGTATAAATAAGTGCATAAAGTAAACAATAAATGGCTTCTGCTTAATCATCTTGGTTAGTTGTATGGGAGTCCTGTTTTCCCACAATGGGTGCCTGGGAAGGAGGGATGGTTCTTTTCCATAAAAAGGAAAGCACTGAGGCAGGAGCAGGAGACAAGTGACCCTTGCAGGCCTGGGGCCTCATTGCCTCCTTGGCCCTGCTCAGCAGCCTGGCAGGGGCCGCCCCATGCTCCTGCCCTTGGCATTGCACATCCCCACATGCCAGTGCCCATCCCGGCAAGAGCCCTGAGCAAGGAGGGAGGGACAGCATCTGCCTGGCCAGGCCCTGGGGCTCAGGCCTTGGCCCATTCCTCAAACACATCCAGCTTTGCTAAGCAGCAGAGACACCTTCGCCTTGTTTGTCCCCAGCTGTCATCACTGCTTCTGGTGTTCTGCTCTAACTGGAACCTGGGGACACTTTCCCAATCATGTCTCTCAGTGAGATCCATTAAAACTTCAAGAAACTTTAGAATTTAAATTTAACTTTGAGTTCTTGAGAAGCTTTTTGAAGACTTTCTCAGGGACTGAGTCTGATGTAAACAACACCAAATCCCCAAGAGGCTCATTAAAGTCCTTGTGCTGTGTCTGTGCTGCTGAGCTTTAAAGGAACAGCTCTTCCCAGGACCAGCTCCTCTCCCAGCCCAGCAGGGCTGAGGGCTCTGCCTGCAGGCACTGAGGGGACAGGAGCCAGGCAGAGACAGGCTGAAGGCAATCAGGATTGGGAAGACATTGAACTGAGACTTCACTTGGGGAAAGATCTTCACAGCCCTGTGCATGGTGAGTGTGTGGGTGCAGGGCAATGTCCCCTGTGCTCCTGGAAGGATCTCCTGAAGCCAGCACAGCCCACAGCCTGGGGGATGTGTCAGGAGGGCTCTCCCAGTTTCTCTGTGGCACAGCAGCAGGAGGAGGAGGAGGAGGATGTGCTGCAGAGCAGGGCTGCCCTGGGCACCGTCAGAGGGACAGGGCAGGACGGCTCCTGCTGCCAGGGACGGCTGCAGGGGCTGAAGCTGGGGCTGCAGCCAGGGCTGCCCAGGGCTGTCCTGCAGAGCAGCTCCTGCAGCCCTCAGGGCTCTTGGCCAGCCCAGGCCATGTGCCACCTGCCAGGGGCAGCTCTCAGCCTGCCTGGCAGCTCCCCATGGACGCTGCAGGGGAGAAGTTGGAGGGGGAAGGAGCCACCCCCATCAGGGCAGATTCCTCCTGCTCTGGAGATGGTGCTGCATGGCCAGGGCTGCTCTCAGCTTTCTCCTCAAGGGAAGGGAAAGGGGCTGTCAGCTTTGGCTGTGTCACTGAGACTCCTGCACTGTCAGCCTGGGCATCAGCAGATGGGCCTCAGATCTGCCTCAGAAAGTGCCTCCTCAGCCTCCTCTCCCTCCAGACAGCAGCAGCAGCAGCACCTTGGCTTGCAGCATCTCTGTTTGTCTGGTCTGCCCTTAAGGCCCTGCTGCCAGGGAGATGCCCTTGGGCAGTGCCCTGTCTGGGAGGGGTCTGCAGGGCAGAGCTGAGCCCCCAGAGCTGGGCTGGGCTCTGGGAGCACTGGCAGGGACCGGGCTTGGATAGAGAGAAACAGCTCCCAGTAGGCACAACTCCAGGCAGCAGAGAGCCACAGCAACTCTTTGTGTTCTTCCCTGTCCAGCTGCACAGGGAAAGAGAGAGGACTTTGAAGAAAATTTTTTTTAAACTGGAGTGTTCAAAAAGTCCACTTTATTTTTCAAGAAATTTTTAAGTGCAGGCACGCTGAAACAGAGGAGTTGTAATATTCAAAGGACTCTTGGGTGGGGACTAGCACTGTCTGCACTGGGGCACAGGGAGCCCTGTTGTCCCTCGGGTCTCCCCAGTGTTCAGGCTGAGAGCAATGCTAAAGATGGGGCAGGAACTCAGCACCACAAAATCAAAATCAAAAAAGTTTAGCAAAATTCCCTCACAGGAAGAGAAGGCATTTTGCGCAGATTCCAAATAAAATACATAGGATTGACTCAAAGAAATCGGTCACATTTGTCAATGTCTTCTTTCAACAGTCCACCATGCCCAGAGTGAAGGAATGTCCAACAGCAGCTCCATCAGGCACTTCCTCCTGCTGGCATTGGCAGACACGCGGCAGCTGCAGCTCCTGCACTTCTGCCTCTTGCTGGGCATCTCCCTGGCTGCCCTCCTGGGCAACGGCCTCATCATCAGCGCCGTAGCCTGCGGCCACCACCTGCACACGCCCATGTTCTTCTTCCTGCTCAACCTGGCCCTCAGCGACCTGGGCTCCATCTGCACCACTGTCCCCAAAGCCATGCACAATTCCCTCTGGGACAGCAGCACCATCTCCTACTCAGGATGTGCTGTACAGGTATTTTTCTTTGCCTTTTTCATTGGAACTGAGTTTTCTCTCCTGACCATCATGTGCTACGACCGCTATGTGTCCATCTGCAAACCCCTGCACTACGGGACCCTCCTGGGCAGCAGAGCTTGTGCCCACATCGCAGCAGCTGCCTGGGCCAGTGCCTTTCTCAATGCTCTGTTGCACACAGCCAATACATTTTCCCTGCCCCTGTGCCATGGCTATGCCCTGGGCCAGTTCTTCTGTGAAATCCCTCAGATCCTCAAGCTCTCCTGCTCCAAATCCTACCTTGGGGAACTTGGGCTTCTGGCTGTTAGTGTTGGTTTAGCTTTTGGTTGTTTTGTGTTCATGGTCTTCTCCTATGTGCAGATATTCAGGGTTGTGCTTAGGATCCCCTCTGAGCAGGGACGGCACAAAGCCTTTTCCACCTGCCTCCCTCACCTGGCCGTGGTCTCCCTGTTCATCAGCACTGGCACATTTGCCTACCTGAAGCCCCCCTCCATCTTCTCCCCGTCCTTAGATCTGGCAGTGTCAATTCTGTACTCGGTGGTGCCTCCAGCCCTGAACCCCCTCATCTACAGCCTGAGGAACCAGGAGCTCAAAGATGCCCTGCGAAAACTGGTGACTGCATCTTCAGAAGCAATAAATTCTCTTTTCTGCTACAGAGCCTTCAGAATATAACTCTTTACAATCTCAGCCTTTTTTCTCCTATTTGTCTTTTCTTTACTATAGTAACTTTTCCTGTTCTTGTAGTGTTTCTAACAAAATACTGTAGTATTACTGTTAGCATTTCTACATGAATATCTACCTTTCTTTTGAAATACAAGCACTTGCAAGAGGCTTGTTCCCTTGGCAGTTAAATAAAAACAAGTGCCTGCCCTGACTTGTCTGTCCATGGCGTTTCCTGAGCCCTTCTCTGTCCCTGCAGGGGCAGTGCCTGTGAGCAGAGGTGGAGGGCAGAGACTCCCAGCACAGCAGCACAGCCAGGGACAATGGCCCTGGCTCTTCCCACATCTGCCCTGCCCAACTCCAGCCTGTCCTTCCCAGCCCTGCTATGGCTGTGAGGCCGGAGTGCTCTGGCAGCTTGGTCACTCTCCTGCTGCGTGTCCCTGCTGTGGCCACAGGCAGGGCCAGGCCATGGGCACTGCTGGGACACAGCTGGGCTCCAGCACAGCAGCTCCATCAGCAAAGGGCATCTCCTGTGGGCAGGGCAGGGAGGCTTCGCTCCCCTCCAGAGCTGCTGTCAGCAATGTGCTCCAGGAATGCCCTGGCACAGCAGAGCCCAGTGCCTGGGGCAGGGGGAGTGTGCAGGGGGCTCACAGCAGTGTCCTGGCAGAGCCAGAGCTCCTGGCATGGACCTGAGGCAGCAGCAGAGCAGGGCCTGGGCTGTGTCTTTGTTCTGGGACAGCCTGGGAAGGTGCCCCAGGGCAATTGTCCCACACCAGTCCCTGCAACCACCATTGCCAGCACTGGCCTCTGCCCACCTGCAGGAGGTTGTTTGTCCCTGCATGGAGGGACACCAAGTAACCAGGACAGCAGGTGCCAAGCAAGCCACAAGAAAGGGCAGGAAAAAGTTATGCATCAGAAGAAAGGCAGTTCAAAAGGGAAAAACCCAAGCAAACAAAAAAAAAGCCCCAAGCCCTATCAAAAAAACCAAAGCAAGACCCACCCACAACAACACAAAAACCCCACAAACAAACCAACCAGAAAAAGAAAAGACCATAAAAAGAAGAAAAGCAAATCCTCAGGAAATCTCCTATCAGCAGAAAATGTTTTACCACCTTGTGGCGGAAGAGGATTCTGTATTTGTAGGTGCTGTTTTGAAAGAAAAATGTCTTAAAAAGAAAATAATCCCCTATCCCCCTTGTCCCCCCCTTCTCTCAGTTGATTGCTGACCATGGTGTGACATGGAATGGAACATCCCTTGGGTCAGTCCAGCCCAGCTGTCCCATCCCTGTTCCCCAGGAACACTTGCCCACCCCAGGCCCATAGGCTGGGGGGGTTGCAGACGCCTCATGCGGGGCGAGCACTGAGACAAGGACAGGAGAACAGAACAACATTTACTCTTGTCAAGGACGGAAGAACAGAACAGCACAGCCTTGGAGAAACTGATTGAGGATGTGCCTCTGGCAAACAGAAGTCACACAAAATGCAAGCAGGATGCCAGCTCATCTCTGCAAGGCTGATAAAACAGAAGTTATGCAAAACAATAATATTGCCCTTACTCAAAAGGGCAGTTGAAGAACAGCCACTTAAAAAGGTCACTGGATGTTGAAGACAGACCCCAAAGAACCATAAAAGCATTTGTGATAAGGGATGCAACGATGTCAAATAAACTCAAAGGAAGTGGGGATAGCTAATGGATATATAATCAGTGTGTGTGATAAAAACTCTGTTCATTTAATGCTCAGTGCACTCAAATGGAGGAAGGATGGCCCAAGTGACCACCATGCTGCAATAAAGAATACCTGCTTTCAAATACTCCAAACTCTGCTCAGAAGTTTCTATCCAGTGAATTTCAGTATCAGTGGTGTCCTTGACTCCATTATCCCCACAGTTTCACAGTGGCCCCTTGGTTCCATGTGGCCCTGCTGTAGAACAATGGACCCTTGGTTCCATTGGGTTCTGTACTGTCAAAATGGCCTCCTTGGTTCTGCACTGCCACAATGCTCTCCTTGGTTCCACGAGGCCTTGGTGTGTAACAACAGCCCCTGTTGGTCATTACTCAGCAGCAACACCCTTGGCTCCACAAGGCCCTCAAGTGCCACAATGGCCCTTTGGTTCCACAAAGCCTCCAAGTGCAAAAATGTTCTCCATGGTTCCATGAGGCCCTGCTGTGTCACCATGCACCTTTGGTTTCTTCCACAAGGTCTCAAAGTGTAAAAATGGCCTCCATGGTTCCATGAGGCTTTGCTGTGTCACAATGGACCTTTGGTTCCATGATGCCCCAGAGTGTCACAATGGCATCCTTGGTCCCACAGTGTCAGAATGGACCCTTCATCCCACGGACACCCACAGTGTTCACTGCAGTCCCCTTGATTCCACCAGGCCCTGCCACGCCCTAATGCCCCCTTGGTTCCAGGGGTCCCAAAGTGTCAGAACAGTCTCCATTGTTCCACCATGGCACTGAGTGCCACATCCAGTCTTTCCTTAAACACCTCCAGGGACGGTGACTCCACCACCTCCCTGGGCAGGCCATTCCAATGCCCAATCATCCTTTTTTGAAGAACCTACTCCAAATTTCTAGCCTAAACCTCCCTTGGCACAGCTTAAGGCTGTGTCCTCTTGTCCTGTTGCTTTTCCCTGGGAGAAGAGCCCGACACCCCTGGCTGCACCCTCCTGTCAGGGAGTTGCAGAGAGTGATGAGGTCTCTGAGCCTACTCAACCCCAGCTCCCTCAGCTGCTCCTCACAGGACTTGTGTTCCAGACCCCTCCCCAGCCCTGTTGCCCATCTCTGGACACGCTCCAGCCCCTCCATGGCCTTCCTAAATTGGGGGCCCAGAACTGGACACAGCACTCGAGGTGTGGCCTCACCAGTGCCGAATGCAGGGGAAGAATCACTGCCCTGCTCCGGCTGGTGACACCATTCCTGATCCAGGCCAGGAGCCATTGGCCTTCTTGCCCACCTGGCTCAGCAGGTTCCCAGCTGCTTCCTCCTGGATTACAGGGGGGCTGTTCTGCTCCCTGTCCCCATCCACCAGCTCAGAACACTTGTCCTGAGGACAACCTGTCCTAATGTTGAAAACTGGAGCAAAGAATGTGTTAAGCAGCTCAGCTTTTCCCTATCTTTAGTTACTCTATTCCTCACTGCATCCAATAAAGACTGGGTGTTCTACTTATCTCTCCTTTTGCTTTTAGTTTATTTTTAAAGCATTTTTTATTATTTTTCACAGAAATGGCCAGATTAAGATCTAATTGACCTTTCACCTCTCTACTTTTCCTTCTGCACAACCTAACAACATCCTTAAACACTTCCTGAGATGCCTGATCTCCTGTCCAATGGTGATGCACCCTCTTTTTTCCTGAGTCCCCACAAAAGCTCATGCCCAGCCAGGACAGTCATTTTCCTTTTCAGGCTCAACTTTGGCACAGAGGGACAGGATCCTCCTTCCCCCTTAAGAGTCCTTTCTTGAGGTGTGTCCATCCTTCCTGGACACCTTTGTCTTTATATGTGTTCCCCTTAAAAAATCAGTACCTGATTTGGTACTCTCCAAATCTGCATCCTGAATCCAAGGTCTGCCCTGCATAATTCCAGTGATGAAGTTTTGTTGCTGTCCCTCCTTCTTTCACAGAATATTGGAAACTCCATTATTTCCTGGTCATTGTGCCCCAGGCAGCCTCCAACCACCACATCTCCCACCAGCTCTTCTCTGTTTATGACCAGCAGGACACAGAGCTTTCCTATGGAGTGGAAGTGTTACCAAAAATTCGGCAAAACAATAAAACTTCATAACCCCAATGTAGCATTAAGAATCAGCATTCTTATTTGGCCAGATGCACAGGGGGATAGCTCCTCCAAAGCCGTGTGTGCTGAGTGCAGGAAAGTTTCTGTTTATATTCTGTATTTTGCACACATATTCATTGATTGTCCTGGACTAAACACACATATGATAATCATTTCCCCAAAACCATTAACATATTTCCCCTCCCCTTTTGCATGCATTCTTTTGTCCTAGGGGTCTCTAGTGGTCCCTGGTGCTTGTGGACCCCAATGCTCCCGTGGGCCTGGCTGAGCTGGCAGGACACTGAGGCTGGTGAATTTCAGTTCCCCTTCTCACACAATGGGCATTGTGTGGTTTCCATAGGCCTGGGGTTTTGCAGAACCAGCACTGTGTGTGCTCACCTGGTGTAGACAATTTATCATCTGGTAACATGAGGTCACAGAGTGGGCTATGACATCACAGAGTGGGTTATGGGAGGTCACTGGGCAGCTACGGCATCATAGACGGCCTCTGTGACATCACAGAGCCAGGTGGGACATCACAGGGCAGAGGTCAGAATCACAGAATTGTCTGTGACATCAGAGATCAGCTGTGTGACATTGGAGAAAGGGCTGTGACATCACAGGGGGGATTTGTGACATCACTTGTTGCTCCTGGGGGTACAACTGACACCAATAAAGGCATCAAGCATCAGCCCTTTACTGTTCTTCAGTACAACCTTTTACACCCTTCATCTTACATGCATTGCACCTGTGTGCCTACAATTCCCCTATTTTTCTTTTAAATAAATGCCATGTCTACCATCCCTCTTCAGGGCCCTTATAGAAGAAATAGCAAACATGGGACAAGTATCCCTTGTGTAGATTCCACTAGCTCTGGAATACATCTGTGTGCTGACCTTGGTTTATTCCCCAAACCTGCATTACCTATCATCAAAAGTTCTTATACCTCCACTCTTAAAATATTGACAATACCAACAGTTGTACAACTTTATAAGGCAACACACAAGAATAAGCTAAAGGGCATATATTAGGATAGGAACAAAATCAACAGCTACATAATTTTATCAAAGGCTATACAACTTGAACAACATCAATAACTATACAATTTCATAAAGTAACATACAAGGATAAGTTAGAGTCTATATGTTCCTATCACCCACACATTTTTGCTTATTCCAGGGAGTCAAGTGAGCCATAGCCAGGTTCATTGCTTGAGGGGTGTCATCCAACACAAGCTGAATGCAATGAGCAGGCACCCACTGAACTCCAGTATCTGTCAAGTGTACTTATGCATATGGAACATAAACTTTTACACTTATGCCTAATCAAAGATTAATAGCTGCAGACAAAATACACATTTTATCAGCAAATAAATACACTGTGCTGAACAGTAGAGCTCCTCTGTCCCCAGCTCCCACTGCTGCTTTCATATTTCTATTCATCCTTTTACAGTTGTTATTATTATTATTATTATTTTTATTATTATTGGTCACTGCAAGCCTCTCTTGTCCTGCTCTGTGTTCCATTCTTTTCAAGTCTCATAGAGCAATCTGCAGGTGGTAGCCAAATCTGGAGCTGTCTTGTTCCCTTTTGATACCATGTCCCATAGGCTGTCCCCAACTTCTTTCCATGCTCTAACACTAAAAGCAGTAGTTGCATTAGTCTCAAAATCTTGTGACTTTGCCCATAGTAAAACACTACGAACACTACGGTGTAGTCAGTAGGAATAATGCCTTTTCTTTTTCTTTTCTTTTCAACAAAGCTTTCCATGTAGACAAAACAATCTGTTCTTCACTTGATAAGTTATTTCCTATTCTGTCCCCAGGGACTCACCTCCACCCCAGGTGTCAAAATCAGTCTGGTCCGGACCAAGCAGCATCCCCCTCTGCTCTCAATGCTACACCAGGCTCCATCTCCAGCTGTACCTCACTCCACAGCCCAATCCCAAATCACATCAGGTCACTGTGGAGCTGGCCACCATAGAATTTCAGAAGGCTTCTCTTATGTGCTTTCTGTGCAGCTCTGACTCTGCCTCTCAGAGTCTGACATTGTTTTTGTTCCAGTGCTCGTGCAGCAGCGCCTTAGCAAGCCTCCCCCCACACTCCTTGGGGCCGTGCTGCTGCTGAGGCACCGGCTGCTGCTGTGGCCGTGCCATTTGCCACTTCCATCGCACCGTTTCTGTGTCCCACTGCACACACTGCCATTCAGGGGAAACCAGCACCATCCTTGGTCCCCACCTGACTGTGGCCACACCTTGGCAGGGGCTGCAGGGCTCGATCCAACACACCTGCAGAGAGCAGCAGGCAGTGGCACAAGTGAAAGTGTGGGTGCTACTCTCCCACATTTTAATTAAAAAAGCAGTTTGTACGTTACCTCCCAAGCCATCTCCTTTCAAACAAGCAAAGGGCATAGCCTCACTCTATTTCTTGCATACCAAATAAGCAAAGTGTGTAGTGCCTGTCCTCATATCCAGCACCCTTCCTCTTGGGGGTGGTGTCTTATACATTGTCCAGACTTCCAGGCTCTCAGGTCTGCCTACATTTCTTTCAGGCTCTCAGGTCTGCCTGGCTATAACTCATCCAGCTCTTGGTCCATGTGGCTCAGATCCCAGGCTCCTAGTCTGCCTGGCTCCACCATCTTACTGCTCTTGGGTCTGCAGTGGTCTGCCCAAATCACCTCAGGATCACATCAGGATCACCAGATGTCACTGCTGGGGGGTACAACTGACACCAAGAAAGGCATCAAGCATCAGCCCTTTATTGTTCTTCAGTACAACCTTTTACTCCCTTCATCTTACATGCATTGCACCTGTGTGCCCTCTGTACCCTTTTGTGGTTGGTCAGTACACCTCAGCACTCCATGTCTCATTACCTTTAATCCTGTTCACCTGTCCTGCATGGTTGTAGCCCCTTAGGGATGAGGCTCAGCCATAGCCCCACTCCCAATTACCACAAACTGTGTGCCTACAGTCACTGGGTTGGTTGCTCTGCCCCAGCTTTCCCTCACAGTTTCTCCCCTGAGAAGTCCAAAGCTGTTCATGCCAAATGGGGTCTCCCAGTATCTCCCTGGTCCACCTGGAGCTGCAGCCTCCCTCAAGGATGTTCCATAAGATTGCCTCCAGAAATTGACGTGGGGACAAGGGGCAGTGCTGTGTGACCAGGACATCAAGGACATGGATTATCCAGGTCACTGGGGCCTGGTTTGGGTTCCCTGGGCAGGAAAGATGTCTGGCAGCTGGAGCAGGGCCTGGGAAGGGCCTCCAAGGTGGGGCTGGAGCCCCTGGGCTGTGAGCAGAGGCTGAGGGAGCTGGGCTTGTCCAGCCCAGAGCAGGGAAGGCTGAGGGGCTCCTCATCCCAGCCTGGCAGTGCCAGCCAGGAGGGGATGGAGAACACAGAGCCAGGCTCTTCACCGGGGGCCTGGGGGGAGACAAAAGCCAATGGGGGGAAGGGGAAAGAGGGGAGATCAGCCAGGACAGGAGGAGTTGAAATGAGTCAGGCTGGTTTCAGCATTTCCTCAACACCAAAAGCAGACTGACCCCATTCTCCATCCACCACTGACAGCATTTGCAAATCAGGAATTGTTCAGACTGTTTTAATCCCAGTTCACCCAGAGCATCCTGATACAGCAACTTAACTGTGTTTATATCTGATCACAGAATCATCTTCGTCTAAAATTGGTTTTGTACAAAAATCCCTTGTGAATGGTGGACATGTCAGATGTTGCTGGGACGTCTCACATTGCTGAGAGAAGAGTTTCAATGGGTCTTAAATTGTATCATGTTTACATTTTTTATGTTGGCCATGAAGAGAAACTTCCTGTGCCTCTGAGTCCCACCAGTTCCTGACCCCCAAAGGACACAAACTTGATGAGTTCTGGTTCCCGCTCCAGTGGTGGCACCTGCACCTCCCTCCACACCCAGAGCAGAGCTCCCTTGTCCCGGAGAGTCCCTGGCAATGCAGGGATGAGGGAAACAGGACAGGCTGTGGGGATCAGGGGCAGGGCACAGCCAGGGATTTGGGGTGGTTGTGAGCCCAGGGCAGGAGGTGGCCCTTGGCCTTGGTGAACCTCATCCCCTTGTCCTGGGCCCCTGGCTCCAGCCTGTCCAGGTCCCTCTGCAGAGCTTCCTGCCCTCCAGCACAGCCACACTGCCACCCAGCTTGGGCTCGCCTGGGAACTGACTGAGGGTGCCCTCGATGGCCTCATCCAGATCAGCAATAAAGAGATTTCACTGACCTGGCCCCAGCCCTGAGCCCTGGGGACACCCCTGGATGTGACTCCATTCCTCAGCTGCTCTGAGTGCCAGGGCTTGGATTGAGGGAAATGGAGGGGAGGGGGTAGGGACCAAAGTGGGATTGATTGTCATCCATGAAGGGGCTTGATTTTCACATCTGTTCAGACTGCATGAGGAGGGGCTGGGGATCAATATCAACTGGGGATTGCTGATACCAATTTAAAAAGAGGAAAAGAACACTAAACAGGACAAAACAATTCTCTCTTCATTGTTTTCAATATAGTAGATTCACTTTGAATACACTTCTGGAATCTGTCTAATTAACCACAGAAGAATTCAAGACTTGAATTATTCCCATGGGCTTGTCTTGTTTGGGTATTTTGAACAAATGTTAATCACCCTTTGTCACTGAATTTCTGAACTGAAGTGCTCAAGAAAGAAGAGGCCTCTGGGGAAGGAAAATTCATCACCAACCTCACCAACCTCCAAGGTGCTGAGGATCAATCCTGATCAGAGCAGCAATGAACAGAAATGGGCACAGCTTTGTGGCTGCACCAGCTTTGGGATGGGCCCTGGGCCTGGAGCAGGAGCAGCTCTTGAGGGCCCTAAGGCCGGGGCTCTTGTGCTGCCCTGGGCAGATGGGATGGCAGCAGGGGCTGCAGAGCTCTCAGCATCTCCTGCAGAGGAGAGCAGGGCACCCAGGGAGCCTCCTTTCCCTTGGCCAGGCACCTTCCCCCATGCTGGGGCTGAGTCCTGTGGCAGCTGCAGCTGCTGCTGTGCCCTTGCCAGGGGCTGAGGCCGTGGGGCAGTGCCCAGAGCAGCCTGGCCTGAGCAGAGCTGTGGGGCCAGAGCCGGCTGGGCTGGGCTGGGGAGAGGCCCTTGGTGCTGCCCAGAGCTCAGGGCAGCTGGCAGAGCTTGCAGGGAGCTGGGCTGGGCTTCGAGAGCCTGGCCCAGAAACCATCAGTGTCCATCTCAGCCTGGCTGAGCGCGCAGGGGCCAGGAAGAGCAGCCCAGGGTCTGCAAGTTCTCTGTGTGGGAGCTGAGCTTGTGAGCCCTTGAGCCCTGCCAAGTGCTGGGGCTGCACCTCCAGCTCCAGAGGAGATGGGACACATGGGAGCAGAGACAAATCATTCCTGTTGAATTCTTTATTGTGTTTGCTTATACAGGTGACCAGGATCCATATGTATGGGAGGTGTTTTGTGTTGGATAACACTGGTAGAGTGAGAAGAATAATATTATGTGGCTGAAAAAATTATTACATCCATAATACACAATGCGAAAAAAAGACAAATATAATTAGAATAACATCTGAGTTTTTCAGAGGATGAGAGACTCATTGATGTTCCAGTAGTCAAACCTATTCAAATACTTTCCTCAGGGCTTCCTTGAGATGAGAGGTGACCACCAGAGGCCAAGGCCAGCCAGAGCTCTCTGTCCTGACAGCTTTTTTCTGGAAGAACTCTTGCATATAGGGAATTTTTTAGAGTGAGTATCGATTTTGGCCGTGGGCACCTGGGAAGAGGGATGGTTCTTTTCCATAGGAAGGAAAGCCCAGAGCCCCAGGGTTTCTGGGGCACATGAGAAAAAATCCCTAACATGCTGAGGTCAGTTGAGCCAGTCAGGCCAAGCCAACCAGACCTGTTCCCTGTTCCCTTGGATCCATGGGGCCCTGCAGGGTGACAATGCTGGTGTCATTTTGGATCCTTGGTTCCATGAGGCCCTCCTGTGTCACAATGGACCTGTGGTTCCATGAGGTTCCTCAGTGTCTCAGTTGCCCCTTGGCTCCATGTGCCCCGCTGTGTCACAGTGCCAGGGGGTTCCATGAGGCCCCCACAGTGTCCAAATGGTCTCCTTGGTTCTGGGAAGCCCCACAGAGCCACAAGGGACCCTTGGTTCCAGGAGGCCTTGCTGGGTCACAATGGACTTTTGGTTCCAGGAGCTTTCACACTGTCAACAATGGTCTGAGCCAGCAGTGTCACCATGGACCCTTTGTTCCATGAGGTTCCAGAGCATAACATGATCCCCTTGATTCCAGAAGGTCTGCAGTGTCCCAATGGAACATTGGTTCCGTGCAGCCCCACACTGGCACAATGACCCCATGGCTCCAGGAGCTTCCACACTGTCAGCAATGCTCTCCTTGGTTCTACGAGGCCTTGCTCTGATACAATGGACTTTTGGTTCCATGGGGTTCCACTGCATCACAATGGACCCTTTGTTCCATGAGTTTGCACAGTGTCAGAGCTGAGTCCTTGGGTCTGTGAGCCTCTGATGTCACCAAATCTTCAAAATATCAGAATAAGGCTCCTTAACACTCATTTGATATTTAAGAGGGGATAATTTATTATGGCCTAAGGTCCAGCATGGGATAACTGCTAACCTTCCAGGCACATGTAATTCTACCACCGTGTTGCTTATACACAGTCATTAAATGCTAAGTACAATTTTATCCATTTCCATAAAACCCCACCCCAAGTTCCCACATTCACTCCTTGTTTTCTCTTTCCCTGCACCCTTGAGCCAGTTGTCTTCTTCTTCTCTTCCAACCATCCTTGCTGGGAAAGCAGCCCCTGCATGCCTTGTTCCTGTGCTGAAAGTTCACAGGCAGGGAAAATATGGAATGAACCCTTTTGGTATGAGCCGCAGGCTTTGTGTGGGCAGGCAGAGGCAGGCAGGAGGCAGAGCTGTCAGCAAAGGAAGGGCCCAGCCAGGTGGGGCAGCCGGGGGATGCCGACAGCCTGCAGGGACAGAGGCGCAGGGCAGGGACACCGTAGCACAGCCTGGGCTGCACAGGGCACAGGCATGTGCAGCAGCTGCAAGACAGCCCCAACAGAGCCACCTTGGGCAGCACTTTGGCCATGGCTGCTGGGCCTGGGCCTGAGGCAGGAGCAGGAGACAAGTGACCCTTGCAGGCCTGGGGCCTCATTGCCTCCTTGTCCCTGCTCAGCAGCCTGGCAGGGGCCGCCCCATGCTCCTGCCCTTGGCATTGCACATCCCCACATGCCAGTGCCCATCCCGGCAAGAGCCCTGAGCAAGGAGGGAGGGACAGCATCTGCCTGGCCAGGCCCTGGGGCTCAGGCCTTGGCCCTTGGCATTCCTCAAACACATCCAGCTTTGCTCAGCACCAGAGACACCTTGGCCTTGTTTGGCCCCAGCTGTCATCACTGCCTCCAGTGTTCTGCTCTAACTGGAACCTGGGGACACTGTGCCAGTCGTGTCCCTCTGTGGGACCCATTAAAACTTAAAGAAACTCTGCAGTTTAAATTTAACTTTGATTTATTGAGATGTTTTTTGAAGACGCTCTCAGGGACTGAGTCTGATGTAAACATCAAAGCTCTGAGAGGGTCATTAAAGTTTTCCTACTCCAATTACAGAGAAAGATTTCAAACACCTTGTAAAACAATACACATTCCTATTTTAACAAAAGTATTTTATTTTATTTCTCTTTAGAGCAGAGGTGATTGCAGCATTCTGTGATTGATATTGACCCAGGGTCTCTCCTCAGCACCTCTGGCCTGCTCACAGAAGCTGTGCCTGGAGCTCTGACCCAGTGTGGACAACCTTGCTCCACATTGCCCAGCCCCAGCCTGTCTGTCCTCACTGCCCTGGGCACTGCTGTGCTTGCAGAGCTGGCTGCACTCAGCCTAAGAGGGGTTTTCCCTTTTTGGGGTTTTTGAAGTGATCTGAAACTCCTGAGTTTCCCCACTGCAAACAGACACACTGCTCAGGTGTGTGCCAGCCCCAGGTGCCACCAAAGCCACTGCAGAGCTGCCCTGGGCCAGCTGTGAGGGTGGATCATCAGCCCCAGTGCACTGGGCCCTGCAAGGGGCTGTGGCCATGGGCACTGCACTGACCCCACTGCTGGGTTTGGCTGCCACAGCCACCGTGAGAAATTCAACTGTCCTTGGAAACACTGGGGAGGACTGGGACATACTGGGGAACACTGGGAACGCTGTGGGAGACACTGGGACATACTGGGACATACTGGGAGTGACACTGGGGGATACTGGGACAAACTGGGAACGCTGGGGACATTGCAGAGAAGACTGGGGACACTGGGATATCCTGTGGATGACACTGGGGGGGAACTGGGACTGGGCATGAACTCAGGTGTATTGGGAGGGACTGGTCTGTACTGGGAGGGCCGGGAGGGGCACTGGGGTTGTACTGGTCTGTACTGGGGATGAACTGGGCTTGTACTGGGCCGGACTGGAGAGGCTGTTCCCGCCTGCGCCCGCTCCCATTTGCCGAGGCTCCCGCCCATCACCACCTGCAGCCAATCAGCGCCAGGAATTCGGGCTTCGGGGGCGGTGCCTTGGCCGTGCACCTCCTATTGTTTTTGCCTACAACTCCCATCATGCCCCGCGGCCCGATTGAGCCCCATTGGAGCCGGGACTACAGCGCCTGTCGTGTCCCGCGCTCCACAGAACCCCCGGGATCCGCCCCCATCTGTCCCATAAGTGTCCCCCAGACTCTCCAGGATCCCTCAGTGCCCCCTCAGCGCCCATTTCAGGACCCCCAAAAGCGTCCCCAGACCACCTGAGTTCTCCCAACCCCACAGATGCCCGTCACAGCCGCTTCTGGGAATTCATCCCCTCTCCCCTCCGCGGCCCCAGAGCCCCTCAGAACACAGTCCCGCGCCTGAAACTCCTGGTGTGTCCCGCGCCCTAAAGAGCCCGGTCAGAGCTCCCCGAGCTCCCCCCCAAGGGCTCCCGAACCGTTTACGTTCCCCCCGAGGATCTCAAGTCGCGTCTCGGACGCAAAAGTGTCCCCCAAGAGCTTTCCCGGACCCCCAAACATCGCGTTCGAGCCACTTCCGGGACTACAGCTCCCATCATGCTCCGCGGCGTCCATCCCGCGCTCCTTTAGCCGGGACTTCATCTCCCCTCATGCCCCGCGCCCCACCGAGAGCCATTGCAGCTGCGCCTCGAACTCCCGTGATGCTCCGCGGCCCCGTTAAACCGTATGATACCCGCGCCTACAACTCCCATCACCCCCCGCGCCCCAGAGAGCCCCGTTCGAGCCCCCCAAGTCCCCGCCCGGACCCCGAAGGGCCCCAAATTCCCCTCCCTGACCTGCAAGGGCCCCCCTGGACCCCCAAGTGCTGCCCCGGACCCCGAACTGTCCCTCAGAATCCCTGAGTGCCCCTCCAAGTGCCCACCCAGCTCCCCCAAGTGTCCTCCAGACCCTCAAGTTCTCTCTGAATTCCCTCCTCAGACCCAAAACTGCTACAAATGTGCCCCAGAAATGTCTCCAGGGACCCCAAAGTGGCTCCTTCTACCTGACAAAATATTAAAAATTATGACAGAAGTACTAAAAATAAGATAATTAGAATAAAGAAGATAAATCAATGCCAAATTATGGTTAATGAATCAATGAATGGAATTGTGTTACTTAGAACCAATGACTACTAATTTTCTTGGTTGTGAAAAATGTATTGATTTTTAAATATAAACATAAAAATTAGTAGTAAAAATAAAGAACAATGTTATTTTAAATAATAAAATATTATTATACTGTAATTAATTATTATATTCCATTATACATAAAAATGGGGTTTTTTTAATGTTTTGGGATGTCAGTCCCAGGTGGGCGAGGTCAAACATGGTGATGCTGGAGGTGAGGATCAGCTTGTCCAAACAGGCTCAGCCTGCAAGGGGCTCATTCTTCTCCATGCCCAGACCTCCGGAGGAGACATTCAGCATCAAGATCACCTGGGGATTGCTTCTATCCCCTCTTCTCTGAAATGAAAAGTAAAAAATATTTCCTTGACTTAAACCAAAAATCATGAGGTGCACTTTGGAATCTTCCTCCTGAAGAGAACTCCAAACTGACTCCAATCACTGCACAAGCCCTGGAGACTCAAGACAAAGGAAGGGAGACAAAGAGCTCCTGAGGGCTTTCTGTATTTTAATCAGCCCCACGGTGGATTTGGGGCTGGCTCCAGGAGCCTCAGGCACGCAGAGAAGGATGAAGAAGCTGCTCAAGGAGGCAGCAGCAAAACTCCAAGTGCCTTGGAGCATGGCTGGGCCCCAGGGAGGGCAGGGAGTGCCAAAGGCTGCCCAGGGCCTGGTGAGAGCAGATCCTTGAGGCCAGGATTGCAGGGAGCCCAAGGGAACTGCAGTGCTGAGTGCTATGAATGGCTGCAATCAGCTCTTTAGTGATTCCAGCTTTATTGGAAACACTCCAGGTGGGGCACCCGTGGGGGTGTGCGCACAGCACCGCTGCTGCCGAGACGGCGAGGAGGAGGAGGGAGGAGGAGGAGGAGGAGGAGGAGGAGGAGGAGGAGGAGGAGGAGGAGGAGGAGGAGGATGTCAGCTCCATCATCCAGCACAGCTGGGTTTTCTCTCCCTTCAAGAGTCTCTGGGTAGACACTGTTGGTTTCAGGTCCGTGGTCCCTGTTCTGCTCTTGGCCTGCTCTGGTTAGGGTGACGAAGGCAAAAAGCTCTGACCAGGGTCCTGATGTTGTCTGATGTTTTCTCTGCTTAGAGGTGTTATTTTAATTCTTCATTTGCACGGTGGCTTGTTGTTCTAGGGGTTTTCATTAGGTCATTCATTTCTGCTAGGTCTTATGGGATTTTCATTTTTGGTTATTAGGTGACATAATCCTCTTCTTTATGGTGTCGGGTGGTTCGCCATCTTAGGTGAGAGTGGGATCAGTGGGGTAACACCCGACAGGAAGGGGATTTACATAATTATAAATCCTTTAACTAGCATTGGAACTTGACATAACTATAGAACATTCAACAATCTATAACTAACATTGGAACTTTATATTAACTCCTTTAACAATGAACTTTATAGAGACTACCTTAACAATGTATTCTCTACAATTTCCCCCCTCTAATTGTTTGATTGGGCTCAAGCCTGCACCAATTATCAATTACTTCTTCTTGAAAGTACAATTTTTGATATTGGTTGTAAATTTGCTTGGCATCTTAATGTTCTTGATTGTTCATTATCATGATTACTTTTACTTCCTTTTTATTAGGGCTTTTTGCTATCATTAAACTTGCTTGTACAGCAGGTGTTACAACTCTGATTATACAGGGGAGCATGCAAGGTAGAAGGATTAAACTAGCAATTTCACATATGATGAAAAAGGCTATTTTTTCCCACCAGTTTCCTTTTAATGGCCAGAAATTGTCCCACCAGCTGGTATCAAATGTAGGGGTCCACTCTTTTGTTCCAACATAAGCTAAGTTCCAGATTTCCTTTGAGATATTTCTAATGACTTCACTGCGGTCATCCATTTCTAAGCAGCACTCAGAGGAGTTAAATTTTCCACATATGCTTCCCTAATTGGCCAATAAATAATCTCCTGCCAGTCTGATTTGATACACTGCAGTTCTAGTCTGGGATAGTTGGTCATTTATGGGGTCTAAAGCTAGAGAGGTTCGGTTCGATACCATCTCGAGCACTGCTTGTAATCTTAGAATCCGATTTAACGCATAAATTGGGGTCCGGTGTCCCCAGGACCCATCTTGAGCCCAGGTCGCCGGTCCATAAGTGCAAATTATTTCCTGGGGGGTCCATACTGTGTTTTTCCGTGTCTGTGTTCCTCCAATTTCAATTAAGTTTCTTTTTCATCAGCGAGATTTGTTCAAATCATCACATACAGGGACCCCTAGGTTCGATCCAGACTCTTTTGGGAGTAAGAAAAATGACGGTTTAATAATTCCGATAGTGCAACTGCTGCTCCACTCCCTGGGTAATTCAGTGTAAGCCATATTCCCACATATCCAAAACAGGTTTTCTAGAGCTTTCCAAGAAGCATCACTGATAGCCGTTGGAAATTCCCAGTACTTGAATATTTCCCTCACTCCCCAGAACGGGTTTATTCCTTTTCCAGTACACTCATGGAATTTATCTCCTTCTTGGTAGATAGACCCCGTTTCTTTCTTCCCAATGGACCAGTATTTATTGGGTTCTCTAGGGATCTATCTACCTACTGGATGTTTTACTTTTAAATATCTCTTACAGGATGTTTCTCCTACTGAGGTTTTATAAATTTTCCCTTTCCTAGATACACACTACTCTTCTCCAATTATTTTCGACTTTAATTCTCACCACTCTTTTCCTCTTTGTCCAATAGTTGGTACTTTTTGTCTTGCTTATGTCCATTTTAAGATTTCTATTGGTCTTAAGCTGATCCCTTCCCAAGGCCAGACTTCAGCCATTTGTGTATTTCCACAGATTCAGCAATTAGCTAAATTTAACTCTTTACTGATCTTTTCCACAAAGTCTATGAACAAGTTTGTCCTATGAGATGTTTCTAGGTCTTCTTTCTCAATTTATTGATGTTGTTACTTCTTTCTCTATTATTAAGTCTGTTGTGCCTTTTTGATTGGACTTATGTTCAAAGCAAAGCCAAGCATCTCCCATAGGAAACTCCCCAAGCAGTCGTTGCTGATAAGTGGCTATATTTTTTGAAATCCAATCCAATTCCCTTCCCCTTGACAGGTTGCTAACAGAGAGAGGTTGACACAGTTTAAATTTGTATGTACTCGTATTAAAGATCTGGTTTCATCCCCTTTGTAAAGGTGGTAGTAACATTTAGCACACGGGCTCTTCTGACTTCCCAGCGTGTTGTTAACAAGTAAGATCAGTAAGAGCATTCCCAGGAGTCTGGGATGAGGCATCGCCTAAACTCTAAACTACTGAGTTGCACCCAGTGATCAGAGTGGCTGTTTTTAGGTGGACTGTAGACTCACCCAGCCTTGCCTCCTGGTTATGCTTTTCTCCTACAGAAGAGCTCCTTGGTTTTAGTACAGAGTTTTTATTCTCTCAGTGTCAGCACATTTGACTTTTCTTTACTAATTTATTTTTGCCCTGAGGGATGTTCTATAGGAGACTGCTTTATACACTAAGATTAGAATTACCTGGGGTATTTTAATGTTTAACACAAAAACATGCATCTAAAAAGCTTGAACTCAATGGTCAGATGACTTTAAGAATTTTGGGTATCCAAAATGATACATAAAATACTCACTCCAAACAAATAACAAGGTATTTACTCTTATGCCTAATCCTACAAAATCGTAATATACGCCGAAACAAACAAAGGCTCCAACACAAACTAAAAATTCTTTGTTCAATATTAAACACTAACTAATAATAAATGCAACAGGAAAGTAGAAAGGAGAAGTAGAAATCTACTTCTCAAACTCAAAAGTAAAAGATAAAAAACGTTAACTGCAATTTTTAACAGTTCTTAACAAGTTTTGATTATTTAAACAGTTCTTAACAAGTTTTGGACTATAAACAGTCTCTAATAGTCTTTAGGTCTCCTCTGGAGGGTTAGCTTTAGATCGTCTAAGTGATTAGTCACAATCCATTCATTAGAAGACTTAGTAGGGGATGTGGCTGGTTTTGACTCTTCAGAGGGAGGTGGTACAGGTCCTTTAATCTGGGTTATATGTGTCCACCCTTTCTCCTGGGTCTGTATGGCTGTATTGGTGGTGAGTAGGACCTGAAAAGGGCCTTCAAACTTAAAGGTTAAAGGTGCAGTGTTCCATGATTTAACTAACACCCCGTCTCCTGGATTGATGTTATGTACCTTGGTGTCTAAGGGAGAGGTTTGAGGCAGATAGCCCTTTTCCCCAATATCATCTAACATACTTCCCATAGCCTTTAGATATTTTTGGGTGGCGGTCTCTCCTTCTGGATAAATTCCAATGCTATATGAAGTTATCAAGAAG
This sequence comes from Calcarius lapponicus, assembly GCA_039654755.1. Lineage (NCBI taxonomy): Eukaryota > Metazoa > Chordata > Aves > Passeriformes > Fringillidae > Calcarius > Calcarius lapponicus. Next base: position 2,510,611 of record JBBFKN010000027.1, on the reverse strand, counting down.
GGGAGTCCAAACATCATTTCATAAGGTGAGACTCTTATACCCGATCGAGGCCTTGTTCTAATTTGTAACAGTGCTAAGGGTAGACATTTAAGCCAATTCATCTGGCTTTGTGTAACTAATTTAGTCAATGCATTTTTGATGGTTTTATTCATTCTTTCTACTCTTCTGGAGCTCTGGGGATGCCAATGGGCTGTGCAACTTCCATTTCATTCCCAGGGTTTCAACAACTTGTTGTAAGACTTCGGCAGTGTGGTGGTTTGACCCGGAAACAGGATTTCTGGGATGTTGTGGTCAGGGCAATTGAGTGCTCAGATTTTAACATTGGCATTGAGTTTGACCACTGAAATTTGGGTCCGCCTCTGAGAACACACAGGGGTTAAAAACCAGAGCTGCTCACCTGAAAAGCCTCTTGGGACTTCGGCGGGAAAGAGGTTGAATCTCTCCCTCGTCCAGCGCTGCTGCTGGGCGGGGGAGGGGCAGCCCCACGTGGTAGGCCTGGTCCCGGACTGAGGTGAGAAGTGAAGAGGCCCTTGAGGATGGAAGGGTGGAGAATGCCAAGAGACATTGGGCAGTCGTTCCCCACCCCCCAGCAGAGAGAGGGAGAGCCGGCATCTGGATTTTGATAGCCGGCTGAGAAGGAAAGGGGGGGGGTGCGGGTGAAAAAGTGCCCAGCAGGGCAGCTGTGGGAGTTCCAGAGTTCCGGACAGGCAGAGACTGTAGTTTTTAACCCCTTTCTAGCATGCCAGAAAACCTTATAAATGCTGATCGTCCTGGAGCTGAATAAGAAGAGAGATAAGAGATGAGATAAGAAGGGATGGGCGATGAGGGAAGTAGAGAAGACTCTTGAGTGGGGGGGGGGGTGATGATGGAGTGGGCTTTTGGCTGGACTTTTCTGTTGGGTGCAGGAAGACTCGGACACTCAATATGAGATCAGCAAGCTCCATTTATTAGGCAAAAGCATCAAACTTTTATACACACAAGTAATAAGCTCATGAATATTCTGCAAGCCAAGCAACCCATTGGTTATGCTACATCACCAACTCTTCCCCATTCCTTCAGGCCTATCTTCTCTTTTCCCATGTCTGTCCGTCTACTTTGTTATCATACCCTGCTAGGCCCAAGGACACCCAGTCTTGCAGGTGTAACAGTTCAAAACAACTGTGTTCAGTACTTTCCCAGCTCCTGGTCGGCTGACAAGCGAATGTCTACGTGACCTCTGTCATGTAGCCATTTCTCCACACTTTTCGTGTGTGGCCATGGACGGAACCATTTTTTTTCCCTGTGACACAGAGACTGCATTTAAGGGGAGGCAATGCCCCAGAGCCAAGATTCAGTGTGGGTACCCCCAGCCCCAGGGGGTGCAAAACTATGTGGGGGACTGGTGTCCCAAAGCTGAGAGACTGTGCTTTTTTGGAACTGGACCAAGAAGAACTTTTAAGCACCCTTAAAAGGAGGACCCTAGAAGCAGTTCTGGTCCATGAGCAATGGTGAGAGCATTGCACATGGAGGGAGGATGTCACAATGGCAAATGATCTCCGGGCGGTGTCAAGAGTGACATTGGAAACACAAAATGTTTCAACGGTGTTTCCAGGGGAAGCCTATGGCACAAAGACTCCTTCTCCTCTTGGTGAACTGAGTATTCTAAAGGGTGGTGCCAGACCAAGAGTTGGTGATTTAGAAGATGTATTGTATTGGGAATTTGGTGTGGGGGAAGGAGGAGAATGTATTTATAAGGTTCTCATTTTTCCTTGTGTGTTTTCATTCATTTGCAGTCTAGTTAAAAAACTTCTTTCTTTTAAGTAAGAGCCTGCTTTGCTTATTCCTGGTCACATCTCACAGCAGACACCAGGGAAAGCGTATTTTCATGGGGGAACTGGCAATGTGCCAGTGTCAAACCATGACAACTCCCCTGAGACAGAACTCTGATCTCTGACCTCTGAAAAGGCGGAGGACATCAGCCCCGCCGGCAGAAGCCTGGTTCTCAAAACAGCCTTTGTCCTCTGGGCTGTGGAGAGAGCTCCGGGCTCCATCTTGCAGAAGCTGCAAGATCAACTTTGCAGGGCCCGCAAGAAACGGCCTTGTCTATGGGGCCACAGCTGGCTGTGCTGCTGGAGCTCTGAGGAGAGCTGATTTGAGAGGCTCTCTGTCTGCTGGGGCATTATGAGCTGAGGGGGATGGGGTTCTTTTCTTGAAGATTGCTTATTCCTTCTGTTTCATTGTTCTTTGGCTGTAAATATAGAATGTGTTCTAATACCCAGACTCCCAGAAGCTCTCTTTGGTGCCCAGCGTCTGCAGGGCACGGGGAAAGAGGGGAAAACGGGTCCTTGTGCCAAGCGAGCTGTCCAGGTCTGCAGTGGGGAAAGGTAAATGGCCAGAAGCCCCTTGGCCTTTGGTGGTTCTGCTGAAGCCTTTGTGCTGGAGACAGAGCAGCTGGGCAGGGGCCGGAGCTGCAGGCATCCCTGCCGGACTGGTGCCTGCAGATGGCCACAAGCCCTCCTGCCCTGCCAGGAAGGGCCATCTGTGTCCTCCTGCCCGCGTGTTGCTGGCTGCATTGCTGAGGGCGCTGAGGTGCCTCTGGATCCGGCTCCTCTGGAGCTGCCTCGGGGCTGCGCCGCTGCCGGGCAGCTTGGCCGGGCTGGGGCAGAGCCTGAGGGGCCGACAGGGCGGTGGGAGGCCGCAAAGGCATGAGGTGCTGCGGAAGCCCTGACGGGAGAAGGTGCTGGGAAGGCACGAGGGCCCTGTGGGAGGGAGTGGGTGGCAGGAGGCTCCAGAGGGACAGGAGGCCCCTGAGGGGCCGGGCTGCTGGGAAACCCTGAGGAATTGGGTGTCAGCCTTGTTCCTGACAGCCGGCTGCTCTGGCGCTTCCCCAGAGAGGCTCCCACGCCTGGGGCAGAAGCCCTGGAGGCTGGGCCTCAGCAGGAGGCTGGGGACCCCCCCGAGGTGCCCAGGCTGGGCTGGCTGGGGACACGGAGGGCAAGGGGGCCCTGCCGGGCCATGGTCACTGGGTGCTGCCAGGGCAGTGGGCAGAGCAGGGCTGGTGGCCAGCCCGTGCCCCCGCGCCTGCCCAGGCCATGGTGCTGAGGATGAGGCCCTGCTGACACAGAGCTCTGGGCCCGCAGAGCTTCTGCCTCCGTGCACAGGGCGGCGATGTCTCCTCAAGCCGGGCTGCTGAGTCGCTGCTGCCAAAGCGGCTCTGGGCGCCACAGAAACAGCACCAGAGCGCGCACAGGAACAGCAGCACCCCGAACGCCGGCACCTGCTCCAGGAGGCGTCTGCTCCAGCCCGCCATTCCAAGGGGCCATACTGGGGGCACCATTGCGTGGGATTTAGCAAAAGGCTTCAGCACGCTCGGCCACAAGGGCTTTCTCTTGGCTTGCCAGCCTCTCAGCAATGCTTGGCATCTGCCACTGCAGCCTGTGCCCCTGGCTGACTGCAGTGACTGTGCTTGAGGGCAGACTCGCCTTCCACTGGCAGGTGTCACAAGGCAGTGGCATTGATGCCACCGTCAGAGGCAGCACGAGCCCTGCGCTGCAGCTGCTGTCCCTCTCGTCCATGCAAGCACCTTAAAAACACGTGCATGAGCTTCCAACCTAAATCCTGGACTGGCTTGGAACAAAGGAAGCAACAGCAGGCACTGAAGAAAGGCAGGCACTTGTGGCCACCATTCAGGGCTGGAAGGAAGCACTTTGGTGTCTCCTGAGGACATGGCTCGCTTCACAAGCTCAGGCTTTGCTGCGGCAAGATCCTGCTTTGCTCTTGCTGGAGCCCACTCCCTACCAATGCATGGGCTTCCATCGTTCCCGGATCAAGTCTGCTGGACCTGTGGGCAACAAGTCTGTCCCGTGTGCATCTGACAGCAGAAAAGAGCAGGACATGGCTGCTTCCAGCACTTGTCTTGGCCGCTCCTTCAGGGAGCCGGCAGCATCATCAGAGACACAGAACATCTTCTCCTCCCACAGTTATCCCTATCCTCTGCACTTCCCCACGTGTCTGTCTTGATGTTCACCGGGGACCTCCCTGTTTGTGGCCGTCCATTGCCGTGCTCAGCAGGCAGCCAGTTGTGTTTGCACGTCAGCTGCCACAGGAAGACACACAGTAAGTGGAGTGTTGAATAGCAGAGGCTGGGCCAATTCTTTTTCTTTCCCAGTGCAAGAAAGACAGAAAAGCACAAGGAAACATGACAGTGTTTTGGCGGAGTCTCTTTGTCCTGTGAAATTCTGTGGCTGTTGGTCTTTCTGTGCTACTGCTAGTTCCTTCCTTGAAAAAATCATTCCAGGAAGGAGCAACATCATCTGACACGTACCGAGTGTTGCCACCAGTTGCTCCAGGTGCTCCTACCAAGAGCCCCTGGAGGATAGAGCGCAGCCCCCCGTGCACGTCAGCTTTGGCTGCCCTGTGGCAGAGAAGCCCTCTCGAGGCACAGGTCTCTGGGGCAGCAGATGGGTACCAGCTCTGCCAGGGCTCAGGGGCACTCTGCTTTGGCGGGGACTCTGCCACACCTGCTGATGTCAGGGCTCCCTGGGCCCCAGGGCTCAGAGCAGCATTTTTGCCCTGGCTCACACGTTCCTTGTCTCTGTCACAGGGCCGTGCTTAGCGTGGCCACCGTGCGGGACGTGTCCCGAGGAGGCTATGCCAGCTTCTGTGGAAGGCCCCGTGCCCTTCCCACCACGGCTGGGTCAGCAGCCACGGGGGCTCCTGCTGCCCTGAGCCTGCCGAGCAGGGCAGCCTTTGCTTATGGTTTGAGCCGCTCCTAAAGATCCTGTTGGGCTGTCTGAGACACTTGGGCCAAGGCATTCCTTCCAACCTGGGCCACTTTGCGGGGGCTGGAGGTGGCCCCAGGGCAGGTGGCAGGGTGTGCAAGGGCCCTTTGTGACACGCTGCGGCATGGTCACCGTGCCATGGAATGGGCCCTTTGTGACCTGCAGTGACATAGGTGTTGGCAGCAACCTGGCCACACCACAGTGCTCTGTGCATGCGACGGGACAGGAGGGGACAGAGCACAGTGCCCTCGTTCCTTGCTGACCCGGAGCTTTCCCGAGGCGTTACTCCTGCAGGTGACCTCGTGGCCCGACCAAAGGACTTGGGGACCTCTGGCCTTGCCAAGGTTCCTCTTCTGCAGGTGCCCTTGAGCGCAGACCGTGGCATTTGCTGAGCACGGTCCTTGACGAGGAGTCTCCTGACCTTGTGGCTGGAGCCCTCGAGACCAGAGTGCAGGACTTGCTCTCCTGTAGCCTGGCCAAGACTTCACTCCAGCAGGTGCCTTCAAGGCACGACTCCAGCACTTGCTGGCTCTGACCTTCTCCCAACTACCTTCTCCTGCAAGTAGCCATGAATCCAGGCTGTGACGTAGAGCACAGACCTGTGAGAGTGCCCAAGCTGGCCTGGGCGAAGGAGGAGAAAGAAGGCCCTGGAACTGCTCCAGCACAGCAGCCTGAAGAGGTGGAGCAGTTCCAGCTACCGCAGAAGGGTGAGTGGCAGAGCTGGGCCACAGGGCTGGTGCCTGAAGCCAGCTTGGCCCCATCCCATCCCATCCCATCCCATCCCATCCCATCCCATCCCATCCCATCCCCTCCCATCCCATCCCATCCCGTCCCGTCCCGTCCCGTCCCATCCCATCCCATCCCATCCCATCCCATCCCATTCTATCCCATCCCATTCCCTGGGGACATGCCCATGGACAGGACAGAGCAGGGGCCGGGGCAGACACCCCACAGCCGCGCTCCATGGCCTGGGGTATCCCGGGGCTGTCCCTGCCTGGGGAGCCGAGGGCCGGCCTTGTGTTCTGCGGCCTCTTCCGCAGCCCCTCAGCTCGGGCTGCGCTCGCTCTTTGCCAGGTGCAGCCGTGCAGCACACACAGGAGCAGCAGCGCACCCGTGGCCTCTTCCGCAGGACAGCGCAGGTACCTGCAGCCATCCTCAGCCGGGCTGGGCCTGTTGTAGCTGCTCAGCCCAGCACCGTGCTTGGAGCGCTCTGTGCAACATCCCTGGCTTCTTGCCTTTCTGCTACAGATGGTTGGCAAATTTATGAAGAGGATGCGGGAGGAAGAGACCAGCAGCATGGGCACCATGCTCAGAGCCTACCCTCCCATCTTCAAAAGCAAGACCAGTGCTGCCCTGCTGGATATGCTTGTGGAGGAGGGTCCTTCCAGCCCACAGCAAGTAAGCAGCCTGTGGCCTGGCTTCCATCCTGCCAGCAATTGCTTGGCCTCCCAAGCCACGCCTGTTGCTCACTGGAAGCCTTGAGGCCATGGCAGTGTGCTGGCAAGGGAGCTACTTTTCTGGGGCAGCTGGGCACGACTCCCTCTGGCAGCTTTCCAAGACTCCCCTGCCTTCTCCAGGTGCCCGCCATGGTCAGGTACATCTACCAGTGGCTCACGGCCAATGAGTTCCCTGAGTACAACCTGTACAGGCCCCTTCTGGATGTGACAGAGGCACAGCCCGCTGATGTGGTGATAGCTCTCCTGCGTGTGGCCCCATCGTGTGACAGGTAGGGGGCCCACGTGCCCACAGGCCTCAGGGCTCAGCAGCCCATCAGCCTGTACAGCCTGTCCCAGGTGTCGGACACACAGAGAATTCCAAGGCCCCCTGGCTCCTCCCTTTGCCCGCGCTGGCATGCCCGCCCCCAACGTGCTGCCATGCTCCCTCCCTGCACCTCAGGGGCCAGTCCACACAGGGCTGGGCTGCCTGGGTGCTGAGGGACAGGGGGCAGAGGCGGGGCTGCCAGCCAGCTCAGCTCCCTGCTGCGGCCCAGGCCACAGTGCTGTGTCCCAGACTCCCCTGAGACAGAGCTCTGCCCCCACAGAGCCGCCACCACCATGTGGAAGACCATCATGTGCTCGCCCAGGACTGCAGAGCCAGCCATGCTCGTACTCCTGGATGTGCTGGCCAACTGGCCAGAGCACAGCATGTGCACCTCCGATGGGGACCACACGGCTGTCCTTGCCCTGGCTGTGAGTTGCTGCAACCGGCCTTTGCTCACCCCAAGCTCACCTCTCCATCAGCTCTCCAGCCTCCCTCCCCCACAGTGTCTCCCTGCCTCAGGCACTGGGCGGAAACCTGGCCTAGGGGCAGCTTCAGAGCCACCAGGCCTGGTGCTGCCCCTGCGTCTGCGCTGGCCTCTCCTTCCCACACACGGGCTCAGCCACGTGGACAAACCTCGGCACTGAGCTCAGGCTGCTCTGTCCTTTGCAGGCAACTGTGGTGATGTGGAAGATCCTCCAGATGCCCTGTGTCCCACATGTGGTGACCGTGCATTTCCCCCGCCTCTTTGTGCACCTGCTCTTCCAAGTGCTCTTCAGCACCTTGGATGTGCCAGAGGCGACCGATACCTTCTGGAAGGGATGCCAGCAGCAACACGGCCTTGCCACCCACCCCAACAGGTGCTCCATGCAAGTCATCCTGTCCCTGCCACGTGCCCAGGGCAGGTGCCAGTGCTCTCAGCGTGACCTTGGCTTTGCTCTGCACACAGCTTTGCAGAGCAGACCCTGAAGGCCCTGCTCTGCCGACTGCACTATGAGGATGTGGTGGTGGCAATGGAAGACAAGCGTGGCTGGGACACGCTGCTCTGTGCTGACACCCACCATTGTGCTGTGGGCCTGCTGGCCAGGTGAGACCCCCTGCTCCCCCACTGCCCCCGGCATTTGTGCCCTGCGCCCGGGGCGCCCCACACAGTTCCCGTGGTCGTGGGCCACAAGGCCTTGTCACCAAGGGACGGCCAAGGAGATTGCAAAAGGCTGGATGAGGGGCGTACCCAAGAGCAGCCACCTCCCAGAGGGGCCCAGCTTCCCCTTGCAGGGTGCTGGAGAAAGGCCAGACCTCTGTGAGTCGGTCCTGGCAGAGGTTTACCCCTGCTGCCTCAGGGTTTTGCTTCCTATTTCCTCCTATCAGAGAAATGCACCACGCATCTGAAGAATTGTGCTCCGCGATTGCATTCCACCTGCTGGGGCTGCTCAGCAAAGACACGCCATGCTGGGATTTGGCCGCCATGGCGTTCCTTGTGGAGGTGAGCCTGAAGGCCAGCGCTGCCTGGCTGAGCTGCCTCCCGGCTCTCTGCCCTCTCGTGGCCGCAGCTGCCTGGGACGCTGCCCGCGCCCTGCGCTGCTGCCTGGGCCCGGCCCCGTGCGGCTCCCCCATCACCGCCTTGTGCCTTTCAGATGCTGGACTGCCTGGACTTGAGTGAATGCCGTGACAGCGTCCTGGAGGTCATGTCCAAGAAGATGCAGAGCGAGTGCAGGGAGATGCGTCGCTTGGCCCTCAGAGGCCTCCTGGTGCTCGGCACCAGTGTCTCGGTGAGAAGAGGGCGGCGGCTGAAGCCATGCTGCCAGCGTGGGGCTGGTGAAGGCACTCGCTTGGCCTTGGCCGGCCTTTGGGCGCTGAGGCAGCTGCTCCCAGCTCTCCTGCCTCCCGCTTCCGCTGCCCCAGTGCTTTGGCACAGCCCTTTGGCCTCTGGGCCCTGTGGAAGCAGGATGGCCTATCACATGCTTGTGTTCCACGCAGGCCGTAAGAATGTGGAGCCTGCATGAAAGGCTGGTGGAGCTCCTGCAGGAAAATGACAGGGACATCCTTAGGATGACCACAGTTCTCCTCAGTGGTTTGTTCCTGTGCAATGGCGCTCCCATAGCCAGCCCCCTCGCCCTGCAGCTGGCTGGGGCGCTCCTGCCGCTCTTTGACAAGGTAAGGCTCTGCGCCTCCAGCCACGGCCACCGGCTGCTGCCCGCAAACTTTGTGCCCTGTGCATTTTCAGGCCTGTGCCCAGGTGGGCGTGAAGCAGCCGATGCCGAGGTCTCCCTTCCTTTCATACAGGATGACAGCCAGGTGCAGTTGTGCTCCATGTTCATCTTCCGAGAGATGCTGTATTTTTTACCGGAAGGGGACAAAAAGGCCATGAAGGCACACGTGCGCCAGAGCCTGCTCCCACTCTCCTTGCACTGCCATGACGAGAACCAGCGCGTGGCAGAGGTGAGGACTCAGCGGCTGCCGCTGGCCCCCTGGCAGGGGGCTCGGCTGCATCCTGCTCTGGCGCCTCGTGGGCTGCAGCCTCCTCCTGGCCTTGGTACAGGGACCTGTGCGGGTCCTGTGCACTTGGCTGTGGTGCCATCTCAGGGTCTTTGCTGCTCTCCAGGCCTCCCGGGAAACGCTGCATTGTTCTGCCACATTCCTGCGCAGGAAGGATCTCCAACACATGCTGCGGCTGGATCAGACCTGGAGGTTCGGTGAGGCCCTGGTAAGGACGGCCTGCAAGCCCCAGCCTCAGGCTGGAGAAGGCCCCTGGCTGTGCCATCGTCAGTGAGTGCGGCTGGCAGCTGCGCCCCCGCTGCCCAGGGCTGCAGCCAGGGCCGCCAGCCTGCGCCCCACAGGCCGCTGCCTTCTCTGGGCCGCGCGGGCTCTGCTCCAGTCTCCTGCGCCCCCGAGCCTGGTGCCGATGGAGCCCCGGCCCGGTTGGGCTGCGGGGCATGACCGCGGCTCCCTGGGCAGCAGCCGCCCCGCTGCCCCCTTCAGAGCCCGGCGCCAGCGGCTGCTGCCCGCCTGGCAGGGCTCTGCGGGCAGGGGAGGCACAGGCTGGCCGCACAGAGTGCCCGGCCAAGGGGCTGAGCCTGCACTAAGTGCACCCTCCTGCCGCTCTCTGCAGCTGGCAGAGGACAGGAGCCGAGCGGCTGAGCACGTGCGCCAAGCCCTGCAGTACCTGGAGAGCCCACAGGAGTCCCTGCGACAGGCGGCCATCAGGTTCATCGGTGAGCCAGAGCCTGGGCTGCCCTTGCCCTCCCTGCCCTGCCGCAGCTCGGCCCCAGCTCCGGCTGCTGTCCCGGCAGCGCCGTCCGTGCCCGGCGCCGCAGAGCCCCGCCTGCCCTCGACATTGCTGCTGCCGCCCTCTGGCAGCCGTGCCCTTGGGCGGCAGCGTGCGGCAAGGGCCCGGCCCGAGCCCTGCCGGGGCCAGGAGGCCGTGTGCCCACAGGGCTGGCAGCGCCGCTGGGCCGGCAGGGAGCTGTGCCGCTGGCGCCCTGACAGGCTCTGTGTTCTCAGGGATGGCCGGGCGGCACCTCAGGGGCCACAGGCGAGAGCTCCGCCACATCCGTCAGGGTGAGTGAGGCCAGAGGGCTGCCAGCCCCGGCTGCCGGGGGCAGCTGCAATCCCTGCCCCGGTGCCCAGGGCTCTTCTCCTTGTGCACAGCAGGGCTGCCGTGGCCACAGCACACGCTCCCATTTCAGCCCACGTGGGGCAAGAGTGTCCGGTAGCTTCGGGCTGATGCCCTTGCTCCCTGCTCCCTGCTGGCCATGGCCAGAGCCGGCTGGCATGGCCCAGGCTTGGGGGTCTCCTCGGGTCCCAAAAGATCTGGGATCTGACCATGGCTCTGTTCCTCTCTCTTGCAGCACTTGAAGACAAGGCAGAGGACATCAGCCCCGCCAGCAGAAGCCTGGCTCTTGAAACAGCCTTTGTCCTCCAGGCTGTGGAGAGATCTCCGGGCTCCATCTTGCAGAAGCTGCAAGATCAACTTTGCAGGGCCCGCAAGAAACGGCCTTGTCTATGGGGCCACAGCTGGCTGTGCTGCTGGAGCTCTGAGGAGAACTGATTTGAGAGGCTCTCTGTCTGCTGGGGCCTTCTGAGCCGGGGGTGGGGGGGGGGGTGTGTGTGTTTTCTTTTCTTGAAGATTGTTTATTCATTTATTTTCGTTGCTATTTAGGCGATAAATATAGAATGTGTTCTAATACCCAGACTCCCAGAAGCTCTCTTTGGTACCCAGCATCTGCAGGGCACGGGGAAAGAGGGGAAAACAGGTCCTTGTGCCAAGCGAGCTGCCCAGGTCTGCAGTGGGGAAGGGAAAATGGCCAGAAGCCCCTTGGCCTTTGGTGGTTCTGCTGAAGCCTTTGTGCTGGCGACAGAGCGGCTGGGCAGGGGCCGGAGCTGCAGGCATCCCTGCCGGACTGGTGCCTGCAGATGGCCACAAGCCCTCCTGCCCTGCCAGGAAGGGCCATCTGTGTCCTCCTGCCCGCGTGTTGCTGGCTGCATTGCTGAGGGCGCTGAGGTGCCTCTGGATCCGGGTCCTCTGTGGCTGCATTGGGGCTGTGCCGCTGCCGGGCAGCTTGGCCAGGCTGGGGCAGAGCCTGAGGGGCCGACAGGGCGGTGGGAGGCCGCAAAGGCATGAGGTGCTGCGGGGGCCCTGACGGGAGAAGGTGCTGCGAAGGCACGAGGGCCCTGTGGGAGGGAGTGGGTGGCAGGAGGCTCCAGAGGGACAGGAGGCCACTGAGGGGCCCGGCTGCTGGGAAACCCTGAGGAATTGGGTGTCAGCCTTGTTCCTGACATCCGGCTGCTCTGGCGCTTCCCCAGAGAGGCTCCCACGCCTGGGGTAGAAGCCCTGGAGGCTGGGCCTCAGCAGGAGGCTGGGGACCCCCCCGAGGTGCCCAGACTGGGCCGGCTGGGGACACGGAGGGCAAGGGGGCCCTGCCGGGCGACGGTCACTGGGTGCTGCCAGGGCAGTGGGCAGAGCAGGGCTGGCGGCCGGCCCGGGCCCCCGCGCCTGCCCAGGCCATGGTGCTGAGGATGAGGCCCTGCTGACACAGAGCTCTGGGCCCGCAGAGCTTCTGCCTCCGTGCACAGGGTGGCGATGCCTCCTCGAGCCGGGCTGCTGAGTCGCTGCTGCCAAAGGAGCTCTGGACGCCACAGAAACAGCACCAGAGCGCGCACAGGAGCAACAGCACCCCCAACGCCGGCACCTGCTCCAGGAGGCGTCTGCACCAGCCCGCCATTCCAAGGGGCCATACTGGGGGCACCATTGCGTGGGATTTAGCAAAAGGCTTCAGCACGCTCGGCCACAAGGGCTTTCTCTTGGCTTGCCAGCCTCACAGCAATGCTTGGCAGCTGCAGCCTGTGCCCCTGACTGACTGCAGTGACTGTGCTTGAGGGCAGACTCGCCTTCCACTGGCAGGCCTCCCAAGGCAGCGGCATTGATGCCACCGTCAGAGGCAGCACGAGCCCTGCTGTGCTGCAGCTGCTGTCCCTCTCATCCATGCAAGCACCTTAAAAACGCGTACATGAGCTTCCAGCCTAAATCCTGGACTGGCTTGGAACAAAGGAAGCAGCAGCAGGCGCTGAAGAAAGGCAGGCACTTGTGGCCACCATTCAGGGCTGGAAGGAAGCACTTTGGTGTCTGCTGAGGACATGGCTCGCTTCACAAGCTCAGGCTTTGCTGCTGCAAGATCCTGCTTTGCTCTTGCTGGAGCCCACTCCCAACCAATGCACGGGCTTCCATCGTTCCCGGATCAAGTCTGCTGGACCTGTGGGCAACAAGTCTGTCCCGTGTGCATCTGACAGCAGAAAAGAGCAGGACATGGCTGCTTCCAGCACTAGTCTTGGCTGCTCTTTCAGGGAGCCAGCAGCATCATCAGCGACACAGAACAGCTTCTCCTCCCACAGTTATCCCTATCCTCTGCACTTCCCCACGTGTCTGTCTTGATGTTCACCGGGGACCTCCCTGTTTGTGGCCGTCCATTGCCGTGCTCAGCAGGCAGCCAGTTGTGTTTGCACGTCAGCTGCCACAGGAAGACACGCAGTAAGTGGAGCGTTGAATAGCAGAGGCTGGCTCAGTTCTTTTTCTTTCCCAGTGCAAGAAAGACAGAAAAGCACAAGGAAACATGACAGTGTTTTGGTGGAATCTCTTTGTCCTGTGAAATTCTGTAGCTGTTGGTCTTTCTGTGCTACTGCTAGTCCCTTCCTTAAAAAAATCATTCCAGGAAGGAGCAACATCATCTGACACGTACCGAGTGTTGCCACCAGTTGCTCCAGGTGCTCCTACCAAGAGCCCCTGGAGGATGGAGCACAGCCCCCCGTGCACGTCAGCTTTGGCTGCCCTGTGGCAGAGAAGCCCTCTCGAGGCACAGGTCTCTGGGGCAGCAGATGGGCACCAGCTCTGCCAGGGCTCAGGGGCACTCTGCTTTGGCGGGGACTCTGCCACACCTGCTGACGCCAGGGCTCCCTGGCCCCAGGGCTCAGAGCAGCATTTGTGCCCTGGCTCACACGTTCCTTGTCTCTGTCACACGGCCGCGCTTAGCGTGGCCACCGTGCGGGACGTGTCCCGAGGAGGCCGTGCCAGCTTCTGTGGAAGGCCCCGTGCCCTTCCCGCCACGGCTGGGTCAGCAGCCACGGGGGCTCCTGCTGCCCTGAGCCTGCCGAGCAGGGCAGCCTTTGCTTATGCTCTGAGCCGCTCCTAAAGATCCTGTCGGGCTGTCTGAGACACTTGGGCCAAGGCATTCCTTCCAACCTGGGCCACTTTGGGGGGGCTGGCGGTGGCCCCAGGGCAGGTGGCAGGGTGTGCAAGGGCCCTTTGTGACACGCAGCGGCATGGTCACCGTGCCATGGAATGGGCCCTTTGTGACCTGCAATGACATAGGTGTTGGCAGCAACCTGGCCACACCACAGTGCTCGGTGCACGCAACGGAACAGGACGGGAACGAGCACAGTGCCCTCGTTCCTTGCTGAACCAGAGCTTTCTCGAGGCGTTACTCCTGCAGGTGACCTCGTTGCCCGACCACAGGACTTGGGGACCTCTGGCCTTGCCGAGGTTCCTCTTCTGCAGGTTCCCTTGGGCACAGAGCGTGGCATTTGCTGAGCACGGTCCTTGACGAGGAGTCTCCTGACCTTGTGGCTGGAGCCCTCGAGACCAGAGTGCAGGACTTGCTCTCCTGTAGCCTTGCCAAGAATTCACTCCTGCAGGTGCCTTCAAGGCACGACTCCAGCACTTGCTGACTCCGACCTTCTCCCAGCCATCTTCTCCTGCAAGTAGCCATGAATCCAGGCTGTGACGTAGAGCACATACCTGTGAGCGTGCCCAAGCTGGCCTGGGCGAAGGAGGAGAAAGAAGGCCCTGGAACTGCTCCAGCACAGCAGCCTGAAGAGGTGGAGCAGTACCAGCTACAGCAGAAGGGTGAGTGGCAGAGCCGGGCCACAGGGCTGATGCCTGCAGCCAACGTGGCCCCTCCCGACCCATCCCATTGCCTGGGGACATGCCCATGGACAGGACAGAGCAGGGGCCAGGGCAGACACCCCACAGCCATGCTTCATGCCCTGGGGCATGGTGGGGCGGTCCCTGCCTGGGGAGCACAGGGCCAGCCTTGTGTTCTACGGCCTCTCCCGCAGCCCCTCAGCTCGGGCTGCGCTCGCTCTTGGCCAGGTGCAGCCGTGCAGCGCACACAGGAGCAGCAGCGCACCCGTGGCCTCTTCCGCAGGACAGCGCAGGTACCTGCAGCCATCCCCACCTGGGCTGGGCCTGTTGTCACTGCTCAGCCCAGCACTGAGCTTGGAGCACTCCGTGCAACATCCCTGCCTTCTTGCCCGTCTGCTACAGATGGTTGGCAAATTTATGAAGAGGATGCGGGAGGAAGAGGCCAGTGGCATGGGCACTGTGCTCAGAGCCTACCCTCCCATCTTCAAAAGCAAGACCAGTGCTGCCCTGCTGGATATGCTTGTGGAGGAGGGTCCTTCCAGCCCACAGCAAGTAAGCAGCCTGTGGCCTGGCTTCCATCCTGCCAGCAATTGCTTGGCCTCCCAAGCCACTCCTGCTGCTCACTGGAAGCCTTGAGGCCATGGCAGTGTGCTGGCAAGGGAGCTACTTTTCTGGGGCAGCTGGGCACATGACTCTCTCTGGCAGCTTTCCAAGACTCCCCTGCCTTCTCCAGGTGCCCGCCATGGCCAGGTACATCTACCAGTGGCTCACGGCCAACGAGTTCCCTGAGTACAACCTGTACAGGCCGCTTCTGGATCTGACAGAGGCACAGCCCGCTGATGTGGTGATGGCTCTCCTGCGTGTGGCCCCATCGTGTGACAGGTAGGGGGCCCACGTGCCCACAGGGCTCAGGGCTCAGCAGCCCATCAGCCTGTACAGCCTGTCCCAGGTGTCAGACACACAGAGAATTCCAAGGCCCCCTGGCTCCTCCCTTTGCCTGCGCTGGCATGCCAGCCCCCAGCGTGCTGCCATGCTCCCTCCCTGCACCTCAGGGCCCAGTCCACACAGGGCTGGGCTGCCTGGGTGCTGAGGGACAGGGGGCAGAGGCGGGGCTGCCAGCCAGCTCAGCTCCCTGCTGCAGCCCAGGCCACAGTGCTCTGTCCCAGACTCCCCTGAGACAGAGCTCTGCCCCCACAGAGCCGCCACCACCATGTGGAAGACCATCATGTGCTCGCCCAGGACTGCAGAGCCAGCCATGCTCGTACTCCTGGATGTGCTGGCCAACTGGCCAGAGCACAGCACATGCACCTCCGATGCGGACCACACGGCTGTCCTTGCCCTGGCTGTGAGTTGCTGCAACCGGCCTTTGCTCACCCCAAGCTCAGCTCTCCATCAGCTCTCCAGCCTCCCTCCCCCACAGTGTCTCCCTGCCTCAGGCACTGGGCGGAAACCTGGCCTAGGGGCAGCTTCAGAGCCACCAGGCCTGGTGCTGCCCCTGCGTCTGCGCTGGCCTCTCCTTCCCACACTCGGGCTCAGCCACACGGACAAACCTCGGCACTGAGCTCAGGCTGCTCTGTCCTTTGCAGGCAACTGTGGTGATGTGGAAGATCCTCCAGATGCCCTGTGTCCCACATGTGGTGACGGTGCATTTCCCCCGCCTCTTTGTGCACCTGCTCTTCCAAGTGCTCTTCAGCACCTTGGATGTGCCAGAGGCGACCGATACCTTCTGGAAGGGATGCCAGCAGCAACACGGCCTTGCCACCCACCCCAACAGGTGCTCCATGCAAGTCATCCTGTCCCTGCCACGTGCCCAGGGCAGGTGCCAGTGCTCTCAGCGTGACCTTGGCTTTGCTCTGCACACAGCTTTGCAGAGCAGACCCTGAAGGCCCTGCTCTGCCGACTGCACTATGAGGATGTGGTGGTGGCAATGGAAGACAAGCGTGGCTGGGACACGCTGCTCTGTGCTGACACCCACCATTGTGCTGTGGGCCTGCTGGCCAGGTGAGACCCCCTGCTCCCCCACTGCCCCCGGCATTTGTGCCCTGTGCCCGGGGCGCCCCACACAGTTCCCGTGGTCATGGGCCACAAGGCCTTGTCACCAAGGGACGGCCAAGGAGATTGCAAAAGGCTGGCAGAGAGGGCGTACCCAAGAGCAGCCACCTCCCAGAGGGGCCCAGCTTCCCCTTGCAGGGTGCTGGAGAAAGGCCAGACCTCTGTGAGTCAGTCCTGGCAGAGGTTTACCCCTGCTGCCTCAGGGTTTTGCTTCCTATTTCCTCCTATCAGAGAAATGCACCACGCATCTGAAGCCTTGTGCTCCGCGATTGCATTCCACCTGCTGGGGCTGCTCAGCAAAGACACGCCATGCCGGGATTTGGCCGCCATGGCGTTCCTTGTGGAGGTGAGCCTGAAGGGCAGCGCTGCCTGGCTGAGCTGCCTCCCGGCTCTCTGCCCTCTCGTGGCCGCAGCTGCCCGGGACGCTGCCCGCGCCCTGCGCTGCTGCCTGGGCCTGGCCCCGTGCGGCTCCCCCGTCACCGCCTTGTGCCTTTCAGATGCTGGACTGCCTGGACTTGAGTGAATGCCGTGACAGCGTCCTGGAGGTCATGTCCAAGAAGCTGCAGAGCGAGTGCAGGGAGATGCGTCGCTTGGCCCTCAGAGGCCTCCTGGTGCTCGGCACCAGTGTCTCGGTGAGAAGAGGGCAGCGGCTGAAGCCATGCTGCCAGCGTGGGGCTGGGCAAGGCACTTGCTTGGCCTTGGCCGGCCTTTGGGCGCTGAGGCAGCTGCTCCCAGTTCTCCTGCCTCCCGCTTCCGCTGCCCCAGTGCTTTGACACAGCCCTTTGGCCTCTGGGCCCTGTGGAAGCAGGATGGCCTTTCACATGCTCGTGTTCCACACAGGCCGTAAGAATGTGGAGCCTGCATGAAAGGCTGGTGGAGCTCCTGAAGGAAAATGACAGGGACATACTTAGGATGACCACGGTTCTCCTCAGCGGTTTGTTCCTGTGCAATGGCGCTCCCATAGCCAGCCCCCTCGCCCTGCAGCTGGCTGGGGCGCTCCTGCCGCTCTTTGACAAGGTAAGGCTCTGCGCCTCCAGCCACGGCCACAGGCTGCTGCCCGCAAACTTTGTGCCCTGTGCATTTTCAGGCCTGTGCCCAGGTGGGCGTGAAGCAGCCGATGCCGAGGTCTCCCTTCCTTTCATACAGGATGACAGCCAGGTGCAGTTGTGCTCCATGTTCATCTTCCGAGAGATGCTGTATTTTTTACCGGAAGGGGACAAAAAGGCCATGAAGGCACACGTGCGCCAGAGCCTGCTCCCACTCTCCTTGCACTGCCATGACGAGAACCAGCGCGTGGCAGAGGTGAGGACTCAGCGGCTGCTGCTGGCCCCCTGGCAGGGGGCTCGGCTGCATCCTGCTCTGGCGCCTCGTGGGCTGCAGCCTCCTCCTGGCCTTGGTACAGGGACCTGTGCGGGTCCTGTGCCCTTGGCTGTGGTGCCATCTCAGGGTCTTTGCTGCTCTCCAGGCCTCCCGGGAAACGCTGCATTGTTCCGCCACATTCCTGCGCAGGAAGGATCTCCAACACATGCTGCGGCTGGATCAGACCTGGAGGTTCAGTGAGGCCCTGGTAAGGACGGCCTGCAAGCCCCAGCCTCACGCTGGAGAAGGCCCCTGGCTGCGCCATCGTCAGTGAGTGCGGCTGGCAGCTGCGCCCCCGCTGCCCAGGACTGCAGCCAGGGCCGCCAGCCTGCGCCCCACAGGCCGCTGCCTTCTCTGGGCCGCGCGGGCTCTGCTCCAGGCTCCTGCGGCCCTGAGCCAGGTGCCGATGGAGCCCCGGCCCGGTTGGGCTGCGGGGCATGACCGCGGCTCCCTGGGCAGCAGCCGCCCCGCTGCCCCCTTCAGAGCCCGGCGCCAGCAGCTGCTGCCCGCCTGGCAGGGCTCTGCGGGCAGGGGAGGCACAGGCTGGCCGCACAGAGTGCCCGGCCAAGGGGCTGAGCCTGCACTAAGTGCACCCTCCTGCCGCTCTCTGCAGCTGGCAGAGGACAGGAGCCGAGCGGCTGAGCACGTGCGCCAAGCCCTGCAGTACCTGGAGAGCCCACAGGAGTCCCTGCGACAGGCGGCCATCAGGTTCATCGGTGAGCCAGAGCCTGGGCTGCCCTTGCCCTCCCTGCCCTGCCGCAGCTCGGCCCCAGCTCCGGCTGCTGCCGCGGCAGCGCCGTCCGTGCCCGGCGCCGCGGAGCCCCGCCTGCCCTCGACATTGCTGCTGCCGCCCTCTGGCAGCCGTGCCCTTGGGCGGCAGCGTGCGGCAAGGGCCCGGCCCGAGCCCTGCCGGGGCCAGGAGGCCGTGTGCCCACAGGGCTGGCAGCGCCGCTGGGCCGGCAGGGAGCTGTGCCGCTGGCGCCCTGACAGGCTCTGTGTTCTCAGGGATGGCCGGGCGGCACCTCAGGGGCCACAGGCGAGAGCTCCGCCACATCCGTCAGGGTGAGTGAGGCCAGAGGGCTGCCAGCCCCGGCTGCCGGGGGCAGCTGCAATCCCTGCCCCGGTGCCCAGGGCTCTGCTCCCTGTGCGCAGCAGGGCTGCCGTGGCCACAGCACATGCTCCCATTTCAGGCCCACGTGGGGCAATAGTGTCCGGTAGCTTCGGGCTGATGCCCTTGCTCCCTGCTCCCTGCTGGCCATGGCCAGAGCCGGCTGGCATGGCCCAGGCTTGGGGGTCTCCTCGGGTCCCAAAAGATCTGGGATCTGACCATGGCTCTGTTCCTCTCTCTTGCAGCACTTGAAGACAAGGCAGAGGACATCAGCCCTGCCAGCAGAAGCCTGGCTCTCGAAACAGCCTTTGTCCTCCGGGCTGTGGAGAGAGCTCCGGGCTCCATCTTGCAGAAGCTGCAAGATCAACTTCGCAGGGCCCGCAAGAAACGGCCTTGTCTATGGGGCCACAGCTGGCTGTGCTGCTGGAGCTCTGAGGAGAACTGATTTAAGAGGCTCTCTGTCTGCTGGGGCCTTCTGAGCCGGGGGGGGGAGGGGGGTGTGTGTGTTTTCTTTTCTTGAAGATTGTTTATTCATTTATTTTCGTTGCTATTTAGGCGATAAATATAGAATGTGTTCTAATACCCAGACTCCCAGAAGCTCTCTTTGGTACCCAGCATCTGCAGGGCACGGGGAAAGAGGGGAAAACAGGTCCTTGTGCCAAGCGAGCTGCCCAGGTCTGCAGTGGGGAAGGGAAAATGGCTAGGAGCCCCTTGGCCTTTGGTGGTTCTGCTGAAGCCTTTGTGCTGGCGACAGAGCGGCTGGGCAGGGGCCGGAGCTGCAGGCATCCCTGCCGGACTGGTGCCTGCAGATGGCCACAAGCCCTCCTGCCCTGCCAGGAAGGGCCATCTGTGTCCTCCTGCCCGCGTGTTGCTGGCTGCATTGCTGAGGGCGCTGAGGTGCCTCTGGATCCGGGTCCTCTGTGGCTGCATTGGGGCTGTGCCACTGCCGGGCAGCTTGGCCAGGCTGGGGCAGAGCCTGAGGGGCCGACAGGGCGGTAGGAGGCCGCAAAGGCATGAGGTGCTGCGGGGGCCCTGACGGGAGAAGGTGCTGGGAAGGCACGAGGGCCCTGTGGGAGGGAGTGGGTGGCAGGAGGCTCCAGAGGGACAGGAGGCCCCTGAGGGGCCGGGCTGCTGGGAAACCCTGAGGAATTGGGTGTCAGCCTTGTTCCTGACAGCCGGCTGCTCTGGCGCTTCCCCAGAGAGGCTCCCACGCCTGGGGCAGAAGCCCTGGAGGCTGGGCCTCAGCAGGAGGCTGGGGACCCCCCCGAGGTGCCCAGACTGGGCCGGCTGGGGACACGGAGGGCAAGGGGGCCCTGCCGGGGCACGGTCACTGGGTGCTGCCAGGGCAGTGGGCAGAGCAGGGCTGGCGGCCAGCCCAGGCCCCGCGCCTGCCCAGGCCATGGTGCTGAGGATGAGGCCCTGCTGACACAGAGCTCTGGGCCCGCAGAGCTTCTGCCTCCGTGCACAGGGCGGCGATGTCTCCTCGAGCCGGGCTGCTGAGTCGCTGCTGCCAAAGCGGCTCTGGACGCCACAGAAACAGCACCAGAGCGCGCACAGGAGCAGCAGCACCCGGAATGCCAGCACCTGCTCCAGGAGGCGTCTGCACCAGCCCGCCATTCCAAGGGGCCATACTGGGGGCACCATTGCGTGGGATTTTTTCAAAAAGGCTTCAACACGCTCGGCCACAAGGGCTTTCTCTTGGCTTGCCAGCCTCACAGCAATGCTTGGCAGCTGCAGCCTGTGCCCCTGACTGACTGCAGTGACTGTGCTTGAGGGCAGACTCGCCTTCCACTGGCAGGCCTCCCAAGGCAGCGGCATTGATGCCACCGTCAGAGGCAGCACGAGCCCTGCGCTGCAGCTGCTGTCCCTCTCATCCATGCAAGCACCTTAAAAACGCGTACATGAGCTTCCAGCCTGAATCCTGGACTGGCTTGGAACAAAAGAAGCAGCAGCAGGCGCTGAAGAAAGGCAGGCACTTGTGGCCACCATTCAGGGCTGGAAGGAAGCACTTTGGTGTCTCCTGAGGACATGGCTCGCTTCACAAGCTCAGGCTTTGCTGCGGCAAGATCCTGCTTTGCTCTTGCTGGAGCCCACTCCCTACCAATGCACGGGCTTCCATCGTTCCCGGATCAAGTCTGCTGGACCTGTGGGCAACAAGTCTGTCCCGTGTGCATCTGACAGCAGAAAAGAGCAGGACATGGCTGCTTCCAGCACTAGTCTTGGCCGCTCTTTCAGGGAGCCAGCAGCATCATCAGCGACACAGAACATCTTCTCCTCCCACAGTTATCCCTATCCTCTGCACTTCCCCACGTGTCTGTCTTGATGTTCACCGGGGACCTCCCTGTTTGTGGCCGTCCATTGCCGTGCTCAGCAGGCAGCCAGTTGTGTGTGCACGTCAGCTGCCACAGGAAGACACGCAGTAAGTGGAGCGTTGAATAGCAGAGGCTGGCTCAGTTCTTTTTCTTTCCCAGTGCAAGAAAGACAGAAAAGCACAAGGAAACATGACAGTGTTTTGGTGGAATCTCTTTGTCCTGTGAAATTCTGTAGCTGTTGGTCTTTCTGTGCTACTGCTAGTCCCTTCCTTAAAAAAATCATTCCAGGAAGGAGCAACATCATCTGACACGTACCGAGTGTTGCCACCAGTTGCTCCAGGTGCTCCTACCAAGAGCCCCTGGAGGATGGAGCACAGTCCCCAGTGCACGTCAACTTTGGCTGCCCTGTGGCAGAGAAGCCCTCTCGAGGCACAGGTCTCTGGGGCAGCAGATGGGCACCAGCTCTGCCAGGGCTCAGGGGCACTCTGCTTTGGCGGGGACTCTGCCACACCTGCTGATGTCAGCGCTCCCTGGGCCCCAGGGCTCAGAGCAGCATTTGTGCCCTGGCTCACACGTTCCTTGTCTCTGTCACACGGCCGCGCTTAGCGTGGCCACCGTGCGGGACGTGTCCCGAGGAGGCCGTGCCAGCTTCTGTGGAAGGCCCCGTGCCCTTCCCGCCATGGCTGGGTCAGCAGCCACGGGGGCTCCTGCTGCCCTGAGCCTGCCGAGCAGGGCAGCCTTTGCTTATGCTCTGAGCCGCTCCTAAAGATCCTGTCGGGCTGTCTGAGACACTTGGGCCAAGGCATTCCTTCCAACCTGGGCCACTTTGGGGGGGCTGGCGGTGGCCCCAGGGCAGGTGGCAGGGGGTGCAAGGGCCCTTTGTGACACGCTGCGGCATGGTCACAGTGCCATGGAACGGGCCCTTTGTGACCTGCAGTGACATAGGTGTTGGCAGCAACCTGGCCACACCACAGTGCTCGGTGCACGCGACGGGACAGGCGGAGACAGAGCACAGTGCCCTCGTTCCTTGCTGACCCGGAACTTTCTCGAGGCGTTACTCCTGCAGGTGACCTCGTTGCCCGACCACAGGACTTGGGGACCTCTGGCCTTGCCGAGGTTCCTCTTCTGCAGGTTCCCTTGGGCGCAGAGCGTGGCATTTGCTGAGCACGGTCCTTGACGAGGAGTCTCCTGACCTTGTGGCTGGAGCCCTCGAGACCAGAGTGCAGGACTTGCTCTCCTGTAGCCTTGCCAAGAATTCACTCCTGCAGGTGCCTTCAAGGCACGACTCCAGCACTTGCTGACTCCGACCTTCTCCCAGCCATCTTCTCCTCCAAGTAGCCATGAATCCAGGCTGTGACGTAGAGCACATACCTGTGAGCGTGCCCAAGCTGGCCTGGGCGAAGGAGGAGACAGAAGGCCCTGGAACTGCTCCAGAACAGCAGCCTGAAGAGGTGGAGCAGTTCCAGCTACGGCAGAAGGGTGAGTGGCAGAGCCGGGCCACAGGGCTGATGCCTGCAGCCAACGTGGCCCCTCCCGACCCATCCCATTGCCTGGGGACATGCCCATGGACAGGACAGAGCAGGGGCCAGGGCAGACACCCCACAGCCATGCTTCATGCCCTGGGGCATGGTGGGGCGGTCCCTGCCTGGGGAGCACAGGGCCGGCCTTGTGTTCTCTGGCCTCTCCCGCAGCCCCTCAGCTCGGGCTGCGCTCGCTCTTTGCCAGGTGCAACCGTGCAGCACACACAGGAGCAGCAGCGCACCCGTGGCCTCTTCCGCAGGACAGCGCAGGTACCTGCAGCCATCCCCAGCCGGGCTGGGCCTGCTGTCACTGCTCAGCCCAGCACCGTGCTTGGAGCGCTACGTGCAACATCCCTGCCTTCTTGCCCGTCTGCTACAGATGGTTGGCAAATTTATGAAGAGGATGCGGGAGGAAGAGGCCAGTGGCATGGGCACTGTGCTCAGAGCCTACCCTCCCATCTTCAAAAGCAAGACCAGTGCTGCCCTGCTGGATATGCTTGTGGAGGAGGGTCCTTCCAGCCCACAGCAAGTAAGCAGCCTGTGGCCTGGCTTCCATCCTGCCAGCAATTGCTTGGCCTCCCAAGCCACTCCTGCTGCTCACTGGAAGCCTTGAGGCCATGGCAGTGTGCTGGCAAGGGAGCTACTTTTCTGGGGCAGCTGGGCACATGACTCTCTCTGGCAGCTTTCCAAGACTCCCCTGCCTTCTCCAGGTGCCCGCCATGGTCAGGTACATCTACCAGTGGCTCACGGCCAACGAGTTCCCTGAGTACAACCTGTACAGGCCGCTTCTGGATCTGACAGAGGCACAGCCCGCTGATGTGGTGATGGCTCTCCTGCGTGTGGCCCCATCGTGTGACAGGTAGGGGGCCCACGTGCCCACAGGGCTCAGGGCTCAGCAGCCCATCAGCCTGTACAGCCTGTCCCAGGTGTCAGACACACAGAGAATTCCAAGGCCCCCTGGCTCCTCCCTTTGCCTGCGCTGGCATGCCAGCCCCCAGCGTGCTGCCATGCTCCCTCCCTGCTCCTCAGGGGCCAGTCCACACAGGGCTGGGCTGCCTGGGTGCTGAGGGACAGGGGGCAGAGGCGGGGCTGCCAGCCAGCTCAGCTCCCTGCTGCAGCCCAGGCCACAGTGCTCTGTCCCAGACTCCCCTGAGACAGAGCTCTGTCCCCACAGAGCCGCCACCACCATGTGGAAGACCATCATGTGCTCGCCCAGGACTGCAGAGCCAGCCATGCTCGTACTCCTGGATGTGCTGGCCAACTGGCCAGAGCACAGCACATGCACCTCCGATGCGGACCACACGGCTGTCCTTGCCCTGGCTGTGAGTTGCTGCAACCGGCCTTTGCTCACCCCAAGCTCAGCTCTCCATCAGCTCTCCAGCCTCCCTCCCCCACAGTGTCTCCCTGCCTCAGGCACTGGGCGGAAACCTGGCCTAGGGGCAGCTTCAGAGCCACCAGGCCTGGTGCTGCCCCTGCGTCTGCGCTGGCCTCTCCTTCCCACACTCGGGCTCAGCCACGTGGACAAACCTCGGCACTGAGCTCAGGCTGCTCTGTCCTTTGCAGGCAACTGTGGTGATGTGGAAGATCCTCCAGATGCCCTGTGTCCCACATGTGGTGACCGTGCATTTCCCCCGCCTCTTTGTGCACCTGCTCTTCCAAGTGCTCTTCAGCACCTTGGATGTGCCAGAGGCGACCGATACCTTCTGGAAGGGATGCCAGCAGCAACACGGCCTTGCCACCCACCCCAACAGGTGCTCCATGCAAGTCATCCTGTCCCTGCCACGTGCCCAGGGCAGGTGCCAGTGCTCTCAGCGTGACCTTGGCTTTGCTCTGCACACAGCTTTGCAGAGCAGACCCTGAAGGCCCTGCTCTGCCGACTGCACTATGAGGATGTGGTGGTGGCAATGGAAGACAAGCGTGGCTGGGACACGCTGCTCTGTGCTGACACCCACCATTGTGCTGTGGGCCTGCTGGCCAGGTGAGACCCCCTGCTCCCCCACTGCCCCCGGCATTTGTGCCCTGCGCCCGGGGCGCCCCACACAGTTCCCGTGGTCATGGGCCACAAGGCCTTGTCACCAAGGGACAGCCAAGGAGATTGCAAAAGGCTGGCAGAGGGGCGTACCCAAGAGCAGCCACCTCCCAGAGGGGCCCAGCTTCCCCTTGCAGGGTGCTGGAGAAAGGCCAGACCTCTGTGAGTCAGTCCTGGCAGAGGTTTACCCCTGCTGCCTCAGGGTTTTGCTTCCTATTTCCTCCTATCAGAGAAATGCACCACGCATCTGAAGCCTTGTGCTCCGCGATTGCATTCCACCTGCTGGGGCTGCTCAGCAAAGACACGCCATGCCGGGATTTGGCCGCCATGGCGTTCCTTGTGGAGGTGAGCCTGAAGGGCAGCGCTGCCTGGCTGAGCTGCCTCCCGGCTCTCTGCCCTCTCGTGGCCGCAGCTGCCCGGGACGCTGCCCGCGCCCTGCGCTGCTGCCTGGGCCCGGCCCCGTGCGGCTCCCCCGTCACCGCCTTGTGCCTTTCAGATGCTGGACTGCCTGGACTTGAGTGAATGCTGTGACAGCGTCCTGGAGGTCATGTCCAAGAAGCTGCAGAGCGAGTGCAGGGAGATGCGTCGCTTGGCCCTCAGAGGCCTCCTGGTGCTCGGCACCAGTGTCTCGGTGAGAAGAGGGCAGCGGCTGAAGCCATGCTGCCAGCGTGGGGCTGGGCAAGGCACTCGCTTGGCCTTGGCTGGCCTGTGGGCGCTGAGGCAGCTGCTCCCAGTTCTCCTGCCTCCCGCTCCAGCTGCCCCAGTGCTTTGGCACAGCCCTTTGGCCTCTGGGCCCTGTGGAAGCAGGATGGCCTTTCACATGCTCGTGTTCCACACAGGCCGTAAGAATGTGGAGCCTGCATGAAAGGCTGGTGGAGCTCCTGAAGGAAAATGACAGGGACATACTTAGGATGACCACGGTTCTCCTCAGCGGTTTGTTCCTGTGCAATGGCGCTCCCATAGCCAGCCCCCTCGCCCTGCAGCTGGCTGGGGCGCTCCTGCCGCTCTTTGACAAGGTAAGGCTCTGCGCCTCCAGCCACGGCCACCGGCTGCTGCCCGCAAACTTTGTGCCCTGTGCATTTTCAGGCCTGTGCCCAGGTGGGCGTGAAGCAGCCGATGCCGAGGTCTCCCTTCCTTTCATACAGGATGACAGCCAGGTGCAGTTGTGTTCCATGTTCATCTTCCGAGAGATGCTGTATTTTTTACCGGAAGGGGACAAAAAGGCCATGAAGGCACACGTGCGCCAGAGCCTGCTCCCACTCTCCTTGCACTGCCATGACGAGAACCAGCGCGTGGCACAGGTTAGGGCTCATGGGCTGCTGCTGGCCCCCTGGCAGGGGGCTCGGCTGCATCCTGCTCTGGCGCCTCGTGGGCTGCAGCCTCCTCCTGGCCTTGGTACAGGGACCTGTGCGGGTCCTGTGCCCTTGGCTGTGGTGCCATCTCAGGGTCTTTGCTGCTCTCCAGGCCTCCCGGGAAACGCTGCATTGTTCCGCCACATTCCTGCGCAGGAAGGATCTCCAACACATGCTGCGGCTGGATCAGACCTGGAGGTTCAGTGAGGCCCTGGTAAGGACGGCCTGCAAGCCCCAGCCTCACGCTGGAGAAGGCCCCTGGCTGCGCCATCGTCAGTGAGTGCGGCTGGCAGCTGCGCCCCCGCTGCCCAGGACTGCAGCCAGGGCCGCCAGCCTGCGCCCCACAGGCCGCTGCCTTCTCTGGGCCGCGCGGGCTCTGCTCCAGGCTCCTGCGGCCCTGAGCCGGGTGCCGATGGAGCCCCGGCCCGGTTGGGCTGCGGGGCATGACCGCGGCTCCCTGGGCAGCAGCCGCCCCGCTGCCCCCTTCAGAGCCCGGCGCCAGCAGCTGCTGCCCGCCTGGCAGGGCTCTGCGGGCAGGGGAGGCACAGGCTGGCCGCACAGAGTGCCCGGCCAAGGGGCTGAGCCTGCACTAAGTGCACCCTCCTGCCGCTCTCTGCAGCTGGCAGAGGACAGGAGCCGAGCGGCTGAGCACGTGCGCCAAGCCCTGCAGTACCTGGAGAGCCCACAGGAGTCCCTGCGACAGGCGGCCATCAGGTTCATCGGTGAGCCAGAGCCTGGGCTGCCCTTGCCCTCCCTGCCCTGCCGCAGCTCGGCCCCAGCTCCGGCTGCTGCCGCGGCAGCGCCGTCCGTGCCCGGCGCCGCGGAGCCCCGCCTGCCCTCGACATTGCTGCTGCCGCCCTCTGGCAGCCGTGCCCTTGGGCGGCAGCGTGCGGCAAGGGCCCGGCCCGAGCCCTGCCGGGGCCAGGAGGCCGTGTGCCCACAGGGCTGGCAGCGCCGCTGGGCCGGCAGGGAGCTGTGCCGCTGGCGCCCTGACAGGCTCTGTGTTCTCAGGGATGGCCGGGCGGCACCTCAGGGGCCACAGGCGAGAGCTCCGCCACATCCGTCAGGGTGAGTGAGGCCAGAGGGCTGCCAGCCCCGGCTGCCGGGGGCAGCTGCAATCCCTGCCCCGGTGCCCAGGGCTCTGCTCCCTGTGCGCAGCAGGGCTGCCGTGGCCACAGCACACGCTCCCATTTCAGGCCCACGTGGGGCAAGAGTGTCCGGTAGCTTTGGGCTGATGCCCTTGCTCCCTGCTCCCTGCTGGCCATGGCCAGAGCCGGCTGGCATGGCCCAGGCTTGGGGGTCTCCTCGGGTCCCAAAAGATCTGGGATCTGACCATGGCTCTGTTCCTCTCTCTTGCAGCACTTGAAGACAAGGCAGAGGACATCAGCCCTGCCAGCAGAAGCCTGGCTCTCGAAACAGCCTTTGTCCTCCGGGCTGTGGAGAGAGCTCCGGGCTCCATCTTGCAGAAGCTGCAAGATCAACTTCGCAGGGCCCGCAAGAAACGGCCTTGTCTATGGGGCCACAGCTGGCTGTGCTGCTGGAGCTCTGAGGAGAACTGATTTGAGAGGCTCTCTGTCTGCTGGGGCCTTCTGAGCCGGGGGGGGGAGGGGGGTGTGTGTGTTTTCTTTTCTTGAAGATTGTTTATTCATTTATTTTCGTTGCTATTTAGGCGATAAATATAGAATGTGTTCTAATACCCAGACTCCCAGAAGCTCTCTTTGGTACCCAGCATCTGCAGGGCACGGGGAAAGAGGGGAAAACAGGTCCTTGTGCCAAGCGAGCTGCCCAGGTCTGCAGTGGGGAAGGGAAAATGGCTAGGAGCCCCTTGGCCTTTGGTGGTTCTGCTGAAGCCTTTGTGCTGGCGACAGAGCGGCTGGGCAGGGGCCGGAGCTGCAGGCATCCCTGCCGGACTGGTGCCTGCAGATGGCCACAAGCCCTCCTGCCCTGCCAGGAAGGGCCATCTGTGTCCTCCTGCCCGCGTGTTGCTGGCTGCATTGCTGAGGGCGCTGAGGTGCCTCTGGATCCGGGTCCTCTGTGGCTGCATTGGGGCTGTGCCACTGCCGGGCAGCTTGGCCAGGCTGGGGCAGAGCCTGAGGGGCCGACAGGGCGGTAGGAGGCCGCAAAGGCATGAGGTGCTGCGGGGGCCCTGACGGGAGAAGGTGCTGGGAAGGCACGAGGGCCCTGTGGGAGGGAGTGGGTGGCAGGAGGCTCCAGAGGGACAGGAGGCCCCTGAGGGGCCGGGCTGCTGGGAAACCCTGAGGAATTGGGTGTCAGCCTTGTTCCTGACAGCCGGCTGCTCTGGCGCTTCCCCAGAGAGGCTCCCACGCCTGGGGCAGAAGCCCTGGAGGCTGGGCCTCAGCAGGAGGCTGGGGACCCCCCCGAGGTGCCCAGACTGGGCCGGCTGGGGACACGGAGGGCAAGGGGGCCCTGCCGGGGCACGGTCACTGGGTGCTGCCAGGGCAGTGGGCAGAGCAGGGCTGGCGGCCAGCCCAGGCCCCGCGCCTGCCCAGGCCATGGTGCTGAGGATGAGGCCCTGCTGACACAGAGCTCTGGGCCCACAGAGCTTCTGCCTCCGTGCACAGGGCGGCGATGTCTCCTCGAGCTGGGCTGCTGAGTCGCTGCTGCCAAAGCGGCTCTGGACGCCACAGAAACAGCACCAGAGTGCACACAGGAGCGCAGCACCCCGAACGCCGGCACCTGCTCCAGGAGGCGTCTGCTCCAGCCCGCCATTCCAAGGGGCCATACTGGGGGCACCATTGCGTGGGATTTTTTCAAAAAGGCTTCAGCACGCTCGGCCACAAGGGCTTTCTCTTGGCTTGCCAGCCTCACAGCAATGCTTGGCAGCTGCAGCCTGTGCCCCTAACTGACTGCAGTGACTGTGCTTGAGGGCAGACTCACCTTCCACTGGCAGGCCTCCCAAGGCAGCAGCATTGATGCCACCATGAGAGGCAGCATGAGCCCTGCGCTGCAGCTGCTGTCCCTCTCATCCATGCAAGCACCTTAAAAACACGTGCATGAGCTTCCAGCCTAAATCCTGGACTGGCTTGGAACAAAAGAAGCAGCAGCAGGTGCTGAAGAAAGGCAGGCACTTGTGGCCACCATTCAGGGCTGGAAGGAAGCACTTTGGTGTCTGCTGAGGACATGGCTCGCTTCACAAGCTCAGGCTTTGCTGCAGCAAGATCCTGCTTTGCTCTTGCTGGAGCCCACTCCCTACCAATGCATCGGCTTCCATCGTTCCCGGATCAAGTCTGCTGGACCTGTGGGCAACAAGTCTGTCCCGTGTGCATCTGACAGCAGAAAAGAGCAGGACATGGCTGCTTCCAGCACTTGTCTTGGCTGCTCTTTCAGGGAGCCGGCAGCATTATCAGAGACACAGAACAGCTTCTCCTCCCACAGTTATCCCTCTCCTCTGCACTTCCCCACGTGTCTGTCTTGATGTTCACCAGGGACCTCCCTGTTTGTGGCCGTCCATTGCCGTGCTCAGCAGGCAGCCAGTTGTGTGTGCACGTCAGCTGCCACAGGAAGACACGCAGTAAGTGGAGCGTTGAATAGCAGAGGCTGGCTCAGTTCTTTTTCTTTCCCAGTGCAAGAAAGACAGAAAAGCACAAGGAAACATGACAGTGTTTTGGCGGAGTCTCTTTGTCCTGTGAAATTCTGTAGCTGCTGGTCTTTCTGTGCTACTGCTAGTCCCTTCCTTGAAAAAATCATTCCAGGAAGGAGCAACATCATCTGACACGTACCGAGTGTTGCCACCAGTTGCTCCAGGTGCTCCTACCAAGAGCCCCTGGAGGATGGAGCACAGCCCCCCGTGCACGTCAGCTTTGGCTGCCCTGTGGCAGAGAAGCCCTCTCGAGGCACAGGTCTCTGGGGCAGCAGATGGGCACCAGCTCTGCCAGGGCTCGGGGGCACTCTGCTTTGGCGGGGACTCTGCTACACCTGCTGATGTCAGCGCTCCCTGGGCCCCAGGGCTCAGAGCAGCATTTGTGCCCTTGCAGTGCTCAGTTTGTTTCTGAGCTTTATATGAGTCCAATTCTGGCCACCTCTGGACTCTAATTCAAACGGATTTGCATAGACGAAGCAAAAGACAAGAAGCACTCTTTCACCACGGGGGGACAAATATCCGGTTTATTCTTGGGGTAATACACATGCGGTTGAGCGACCCCCAGGTAACGATAGAGCCCAGGCGTCTTCTGGCAGGGGATTTTAAGCCCAGGGGAAAGAGGGTGTGGAAAGAGGACTGTGGCCAATGGGATAACATTGGGGGGGGTGGGGGCGGGGCAAGGTGATGGACCACCCATGGGGTGTACAGCCCACCAAGAGGTTTTGTAAGGGAGAGTATTTCACCAACACCCAGTGTAAACAGCTAAATAACTATTTAGTGCAATACAACACCTCCACCTTTTCTTTTAGCTAAAATTAAAGGAGATATGCAGGACTTTTCTGCTGCTGATTATGAATTTGTCCACCACTCATTGTCTACGGGCCTGCCAATTTGCTTTGGTTCCACAAACTCTGAGCAGTTGACCTCTGTGTTACTGGAGACTAAACCATTGATAGCCTTTAAAACGACGTAGGATTCCAAATGCAAACATGATTAGGAAAAGAACAACAAAAAACAACAAAATTGTCCTAAATATAGAGGTCCACCACCCCGAGAGTCTCCAGTCCTTGAACAATCTGCTGAAAACCAGTCCTTGGATTCCTGCTTGAATCGTCCAAACAGGCTTTTCACTTCTCGGAGAGCTGCGTGGACATTGGGTGCTTTTGATGTTAGGTTCATGCAGCACAGTCCTTCAAATTCCTGACACTCGTGTCCATGCAGCAGCAGGAGGAAATCTTTGGCTGCACGATTTTGGAGTGTGGCCTGCCTGGTAATCTCCTCGTCTTGTAGGAGGGAGCTGATGGCTGTGGATGTCAAGTTTGCCTGTTTGACTACCCAGCACTCTAGGTGGCCCAATTCGCCTAGAGCCTTGGCTGCTGCAACCCATGGATAGAATAGGGATACGGCAATTTGCTTTGACCTAGCCCAATGAAAGATGTCTGCATCACAATCAGGGTCCAAATTGTCTATGCTTCTTTTATGAATTTTGCTGACCGAATTGTTCTTTTGAGTCCACTCGCCAATCATGCTTTGGTTGGGTGCCAACAGGGACAACCGCCCAATGGTACATGGCCCTCCTAAAAGCCAAGAAGGGATTCCTGCCCGTGCCCGATGTCCACAAATTAAAAACAAGCCTTTGGGGAGGCTCTTGGGATGTGAATGGTATGGATTGTCTGCTGTAACATGGCTTAGGACCTTACACCACCTTTTGGCAGTGAAT
Source organism: Calcarius lapponicus (assembly GCA_039654755.1). Taxonomy (NCBI): domain Eukaryota; kingdom Metazoa; phylum Chordata; class Aves; order Passeriformes; family Fringillidae; genus Calcarius; species Calcarius lapponicus. The sequence goes on along the minus strand of JBBFKN010000027.1, from coordinate 2,479,626 downwards.
TCCTCTCAATACTGTTTGATGTTGTTAAAAGGTTTGGTGATGGAACGTGGGATGAAGAAGAAGTGTATGCAGTATGGTGCAGGGGAGGAGCCCAACAGCTCTAACTCTTGAGGCTCCTGAGCAGCTCTGGGTAGCTTTGGAAGCCAATCCTCTATGGGGTTTTTAATCATTACAGCTCGCTGGTGACAGATATTGTGTGGTTGTGCGTGATTTGGTTTGGGACTTGGGGGAGGTATGAGTGTATCTAGTTTGTCTGTGAACTCTCCAGCTTGCAATGGAATCCCTACCAGGCAGGTAGACATTGGGTCTTTCGCTGCTGCTGTGGGCAGGCATATATTTTCCTGTTGGAGCGTCTGTGCCAGGGTCACCCAGATGTTTTGGCGTGGCTGAGGAACGATCCATGCAGCTGTCAGACTGCTCAGCACAAACAGGATGACAACTCGGACAGGACTCATGGTGAGGTTAGGTAGGAGGTAGCTTTTCTGTTCTACAAAGGAAAACAAACATTCTTTTAAAACACATACAAGTTCATTGGTCTGCCAGAATGCAGCTAACTCTCTTAGGAAGATTCTTCCTTCTTTTTCCGGCGGTGTCTTCTCTTGGAGGTGACAGCTGCTGGCTTCTTATCCCCGTCTGCTGGAGCTGGATTTTTGGGGACGAAAGGTTTTACCCACTTTTGGGGTATCCATCGAGGGCCTGAGGGGGTGGATACACACACGTAACCACGCCCCCAGGTGACAAGCTCATAAGGACCCTTGGTTTCCCAAGTTTCTGGGTCCTTAATGAGAACTGGTGGACGCTGTGACAACTTAAACCGGTTGTCATTATTGAAATGACACATTATGGGAGGATTCATGTTGTCAAATGAACAATTCAGAAAATTGATGGTAAACAAGGCTTTGCAGAGCTTTTGTTGTGGAGTCATCCACGCTGCAGAAGTGGCCTGTCTTGCCAGGACCTCTTCCTGCAGGGGATTTTATACCCAGGGGAAAGAGGGTGTGGAAAGAGGACTGCGGCCAATGGAATAACACTGGGGGGGGAGCAAGGGGCGGGACCACCCATGGGACTCACAGACCTATGGAGACCAAGAGGTCCTGCAAGGGAGAATATTTCATCAACACCCAGTGCAGACAGCTAAATAACTATTTAGTGCAATACAACAGATGAGAAGAGACCCTTGACATGCCAAGGGCAGTTGGAGCAGTCAGGCCAAGCCAACCAGACCTGCTCCCTGTTCTTTTGGATCCATGGAGCCCTGCAGTGTCACAGTGGTGGTGTCATATTGGATCCTTGGTTCCATCAGGCCCAGATGTGTCCCACTAACCTCTTGTTTCCATGGGGCTCCAGAGTCACAATGGTGCCTTGCTTCCATGAGGTCTGGCAGTGTCACAGGGGTCTCCTTGGTACCACAGTGTCACAATGGACCCTTGGTTCCATGGGGACTCACAATATCAGAAGGGCGTCCTTGGTTCCATGAGGCCCTGCAGAGCCCCTTGATTCAACGAGGCCTCCAGGTGTCAGAATGGCCTTCAGGATTCCATGAGGCCCCGCAATGTCACAATGCACCTTTGGCTCCATGGTGCCCCAGAGTGTCACGACGGTGTCCTTGGTTCCACAGTGTCAGAACAGACCCTTCATCCCATGGACACCCACAGTGTTCACTGCAGTCCCGTTGATTCCACCAGGCCCTGCCATGCTCTAATGGCCCCTTGGTTCCAGTGGGTCCCAAAGTGTCAGAACAGTCTCCATTGTTCCATGAGGCCCCGCAATGTCCCTGTGCTCCCCTTGGTTCCACAGGGCCCCACACTGGAACAATGGACTCTTGGTTCCATGAGGTTTCTCAGTCCCAATGGTCTCCTTGGATCCGCTGTGTCACAGTGGCCCCTTGGCTCCGTGTGGCCACGCTGTGTCACAAGGGCTCATGGTTCCATGAGGCCACACAGTTTAACAAGGGACCCTTGGTTCCATCAGGCCTTGCTGTGTCACAATGGACTTCTGGTTCCATGAGCTCTCACACTGCCAGCAGCATTCTCCTTGGTTCTGCAGGGTCACCATGGACCCTTTGTTCCATGAGGTTCCGCAGTAGAACACGGTCACCTTGGTTCCGTGAGGTTCTGCAGTGTCACAATGGACCCATGGTTCCACCAGCCCTTGCTGTGTCACAATGGCCCCTTGGTTCCAAGACATTTCTCAGGGTCACAATGGTCTCCATGGATCTGCAGTATCACAATGGACCATTGGTTCAATGTGGCCCCAATGTACCAAAATGGATTTTTGTTCCCTGGGGTTCTGCTGTGTCACCATGGACCCTTTGTTCCATGAGTTTGCACAGTGTCACACCTGACTCCTTGGTTTTGTGAGGCCCCACTGTCACCCAATTTCTGAAATATCAGAATAAGGCTCCTGAACACTCATTTGCTATTTCAGAGGGTATCATTTATTCAGACCTGAGGTCTGGTGAGGGATAACTCCCAACTTTACATGGACATGTGATTCTACCAGTGTGTTGCTTATATACAGTCCCTCAATGTGAATTACAATTTACCCATTTCCATAAAACCTACCCCAAGTTCCCAGATTCACTCCTTGTTTTCTCTATCCCTGCACCCTTGAGCCAGATGTCTTCTTCTTCTCTTCCAACCATCCTTGCTGGGAAAGCAGCCCCTGCATGCCTTGTTCCTGTGCTGAAAGTTCACAGGCAGGGTAAAAATGGAATGAACCCTTTTGGTATCAGCCGCAGGCTTTGTGTGGGCAGGCAGAGGCAGGCAGGAGGCAGAGCTGTCAGCAAAGGAAGGGCCCAGCCAGGTGGGGCAGCGGGGGGATGCCGACAGCCTGCAGGGACAGAGGCGCAGGGCAGGGACACCGTAGCACAGCCTGGGCTGCACAGGGCACAGGCATGTGCAGCAGATGCAAGACAGCCCTGCCAGAGCCAACTTGGGCAGCACTTTGGCCATGGCTGCTGGGCCTGGGCCTGAGGCAGGAGCAGGAGACAAGTGACCCTTGCAGGCCTGGGGCCTCATTGCCTCCTTGTCCCTGCTCAGCAGCCTGGCAGGGGCCGCCCCATGCTCCTGCCCTTGGCATTGCACATCCCCACATGCCAGTGCCCATCCCGGGAAGAGCCCTGAGCAAGGAGGGAGGGACAGCATCTGCCTGGCCAGGCCCTGGGGCTCAGGCCTTGGCCCTTGGCATTCCTCAAACACATCCAGCTTTGCTCAGCACCAGAGACACCTTGGCCTTGTTTGTGCCCAGCTGTCATCACTGCCTCCAGTGTTCTGCTCTAACTGGAACGTGGGGACACTTTCTCAGTCGTGTCCCTCAGTGGGACCCATTAAAACTTCAAGGAACTTCAGAGTCTAAATTTAAGTTTCAGTTCTTGAGAAGTTTTTTGAACAAACTCTTAGGGACTGAGTCTGATGTAAACAACACCAAAGCCCTGAGAGGGTCATTAAAGTTTTCCTACTCCAGTTATGGACAAAGATTTCAAAGAACTTGTCAGAAATACACATTCCCATTTTGAAGAATGTATTTTATTTTATTTCTCTTTAGAGCAGAGGTGATTGCAGCATCCTGTGATTGATATTGACCCAGGGTCTCTCCTCAGCAGCTCTGGCCTGCTCACAGAAGCTGTGCCTTGAGCTCTGACCCAGGGTGGACAACCTTGCTCCACATTGCCCAGCCCCATCCTGTCTGTCCTCACTCCCCTGGGCCCTGCTGTGCTTGCAGAGCTGGCTGCACTCAACCTAGAGGGGTTTTCCCTTTTTGGGGTTTTTGAAGCAATCTGAAACTCCTGAGTTTCCCCGCTGCAAACAGACACACTGCTCAGGTGTGTGCCAGCCCCAGGTGCCACCAAAGCCACTGCAGAGCTGCCCTGGGCCAGCTGTGAGGGTGGATCATCAGCCCCAGCTGCACTGGGCCACTGCAAGGGGCTGTGGCCATGGGCACTGCACTGACCCCACTGCTGGGTTTGGCTGCCACGGCCACCGTGAGAAATTAAACTGTCCTTGGAAACACTGGGGAGCACTGGGACATACTGGGGACCCTGGGAACGCTGTGGGAGACACTGGGACATACTGGGAATGACACTCGGGAGGACTGGGACAAACTGGGGACACGAGGAATGCTGAGGGGGAATCTGGGTGGACTGGGATGCTCTGTAGGTGTACACTGGGACACACTGGGACATACCAGGACATACTGGGAGTGATGCTGGGGCAAACTGGAGATACAGGGGACATTGCGGAGAAGACTGGGGACACTGGGGCATTCTGTAGATGACACTGGGGGGGAACTTGAAGGGACTGGGAATGAACTCAGGTGTATTGGGAGGGACTGGGCTGTACTGGGAAGGACTGGAGGGGCACTGGGGTTGTACTGGGTTCTGCTTGTGATGAACTCGGCTGTTCTGGAGTCGTACTGGTCTGTACTGGGAGGGACTGGAGGAGGGTTAATGGGCTGTTCCCTCCTCCACCACATCCCATTTGCCAAGGCTCCCGCCCATCAGCAGCCGCAGCCAATCAGCACCGACAATCGGGTCCTCAGGGGCGGTGCCTGATGTCGGCGCCATCTTTTCTTTTTGCCTACAACTCCCGTCATGCCCCGCTGCCCACGGGAGCCGTATTGGCGCCAAGACTGCAACTCCCATCATGCCTCGCGGCCCGATGGAGCCCTCATTGCAGCCGGGGTTACCACGCCCGTCATTCCCCGCGCTCCACAGAACCCCGGGATCCGCCCCGATCTGTCCCATAAGCGTCCCCCAGACCATCCAGGATCTCTCAGTGCCCCCTCAGCGCCCAGTCGGCACCCCCCAAAAGCGTCCCCGGACCCCCCCTGGGTGCTCCAAAACCCACAGATGCCCGGTACAGCCACTTCTGGGAATTCATCTCCTCTCATGCCCCGCGGCTCCAGAGCCCCTCAGAACACAGTCCCGCGCCTGAAACTCCTGCCGTGCCCCGCGCCCTAAAGAGCCCGGTTAGAGCTCCCCGAGCTCCCACCAAGGGCTCCCGAACTGTTTACGTTCTCCCCGAGGATCTCAAGTCCCGGCTCGGATGCAAAAGTGTCCCCCAAGAGCATCCCCGGACCCCCAAGCATCGCGTTCGAGCCGCTTCCGGGACTACAGCTCCCATCATGTTCTGCGAGGCACGGCCGGCGCTGTTCCAGCCGGGACTTCATCTCCCGTCATGCCCCGCGCCCCACCGAGAGCCATTGCAGCTGCGCCCGGAACTCCCGTGATGCTCCGCGGCCCCGTTAAATCGTATGATCCCCGCGCCTACAACAATTATAAAACCTGTAACTAACATTGGAACTTGGCATAACTATAAAACATTCAACCAACAATCCAGAATTTACATTGGAACTTTATATTAACTCCTTTAATGATGAACTTTATATCAACTCCTTTAGCAATCTTTCCTCTACAATTTCCCCCTCTTATTCTCCTTTAGGGCTCAAGCTTTCGTCAATTAGCAATTACTTCTTCTTGAAAGTACAATTTTCCTAATTTTTTATATTGGTTGTAAATTTGCTTGGCATCTTAATGTTCTTGATTGTTCATTATCATGATTTCTTTTACTTCTTTCTTATTAAGCTCTTTTCATATCATTAAACTTGCTTCTACAGCAGATGTTACAACTCGGATTATCCAGGGGAGCATGCAAGGTAGGGGAATTAAACTAGCAATTTCACGTACCATGAAAAAGGCTATTTTTTTCCACCGGTTTCCTTTTAATGTCCAGAAATTGTCCCACCAGCTGGTATCAGATGTAGGGGTCCACTCTTGTGTTCCAAGATAAACTAACTTCTGGATTTCCTTTGAGATATTTCTAATGGCTTCACTGCGGTCATCTATTTCTAAGCAGCACTCAGAGGAGTTAAATTTTCCACATGTGCTTCCTTCATCGGCCAATAAGTAATCTACTGCCAGTCTGATTTGATACACTGCAGTTCTAGTCTGGGATAGTTGGTCATTTATGGGGTCTAAAGCTAGAGAGGTTCGGTTCGATACCATCTCGAGCACTGCTTGTAATCTTATAATCTGATTTAACGTATAAATTCATTAGAAGACTTAGTAGGGGATGTGGCTGGTTTTGACTCTTCAGTGGGAGGTGGTACAGGTCCTTTAATCTGGGTTATATGTGTCCACCCCTTCTCCTGGGTCTGTATGGCTGTATTGGTGGTGAGTAGGGCCTGAACAGAGCCTTCAAACTTAGAGTTAAAGGTGCAGTGTTCCATGATTTAACTAACACCCCGTCTCCTGGATTGATGTTATGTACCTTGGTGTCTAAGGGAGAGGTTTGAGGGAGATAGCCCTTTTTCCTAAGGTCCTCTAACATACTTCCTATAGCCTTTAGATATTTTTGGGTGTCTGTCTCTCCTTCTGGATAAATTCCAGTGCTATACGAGGTTATCAAGAAGGGGAGTCCAAACATCATTTCATAAGGTGAGGCTCTTATACCTGATCGAGGCCTTGTTCTAATTTGTAACAGTGCTAAGGGCAGACATTTAAGCGAATTCATATGGGTTTCTGTAACTAATGTAGTTAACACGTTTTTGATGGTTTTATTAATTCTTTCTATTCTTCTGGAGCTCTGGGGATGCCAATGGGCTGTGCAACCTCCATTTCATTCCCAGGGCTTCAACAACTTGTTGTAAGAATTGGGCAGTAAAATGAGGACCTCGATCAGAATCGACATTATTTATCAACCCATTCTGGGGAATGATGTTTTCTAGGATTGCTTTTGTGGCTACCTGGGCTGTCTCTCTTTTGGTCGGGAATGCCTCTACCCAATGGGTGAGGTGATCCACGGTCACTAATAAGTGTCTGTATCCCTGGACAGGGGGCATTTCTGTGAGGTCTACCTGCACATTTTGGAATGGCTGCAAGGCCAACTCTCTTCCCCCAGATCAGACAGTACTCTTCTCATGACTTTCTGATTGATTTGTTGGCAAGTTAAACATCCCTTGGTAACTGCCTTTGCTATGTGACGTACTCCCATGCACATTTGATCCCTTGGAAAGTGGTCACATCAGCCTTGTATTCCCCAATGGGTCAACTCATTTAACTCTGTCATCACCTTTCGGGCTAGAGCTTTATTTAAAATTTGCCGTCCATCAGGGGTCCACCATTCTCCATTTTCTTCTTGCTGTCCTCTTGTCTTTTCTAACTCTCTTAATTCTTTCTTGTCAAAGATTGGTTTTTCCTTTTCTCATTCCCTACTAGATGTTCCCTCTAAAGAATTTTAACTGGACTACCTTGTTCCAAAGTTACTTCTTTCGCTACTTGATCAGCTGATTGGTTTCCCTTATTTCAAGGGTGTCCCCTTTTTGATGTCCTTCTATGTAAACAATGGCTATCTCTTGGTTTCCTCAGGGACTCTAGTACTAATTTTCTTAGCTCTTCATGTATTAAATTTTTGCCTTTAGAATTTATGTACCCCCATTCTTCCCATATTTTTCTGAATGTATGGACAATTCTGAATGCATACCAGGAGTCGGTATAGATTGTTCCTTTATCTTTTTCTAGTAAATCTAGCCCTCTCTTCAGGGCATAGTCTTCACAGCGCTAGGCAGACCAATTTGAGGGTAGCTTTCCTTTTTCCTCAACTTGCATGTTCTGCCCATCTATGATTGCATACCCTGAGACCCATTTACTGGCTACCATTCATGGTGATTCATCTGTAAATAAAATTCTCCATATGGGAGGGGCTCATCTTCTAAATCTTCTCTCACTTTAGTCTGCATTTCAATAATTTCTAAACAATCATGCTCCAGGTCTGTTCACGGCTCTCCTGTGAGGAACTGGGCTGGATTTAAACATTTTGAAGTGACTAATTCAAGGCCCTTGGTGTTTATTAGGATGACTTCATACTTTAGTATTTGGAAGTCAGTTAGCCACTGAGGGGCCTTGTGACTTAAAACAGCTTTTACATGGTGTGGGGTATGAACCCGGATCTTCCCCTTTCAGGTTGGTTTCTGTGTGTCTTCTATTGGGGTGGCTGTTGCCGCTATCCCTTGCACACAGGCTGGCCACCCTCTGGCTACTGGATCCAGTAACTTGGAGAGATCTGCGACCAGCTTCCTGCATCCTCCCCAATCCTGTGTAAGGACTCTGCAATCTGTCCCCTCTTCCACCTTTACAAACAGGTCAAAGTTCTTTTTAAGGTCTGGTAGGCTCAGTACAGGGGCAGAGGACAATTTAGTTTTCAGATTCCAAAGCTGTTCCTCGTCATTTGAGGTCCAGGTTACAGGCTCTGAGTCTATCGATTTGTCATATGGAAATTTAACACTTTTAGTATACTGATCAAACCATAATCTGCATTACCCAAACAAACCTAATAATTTTCTAACATCTCTTTTGGTCTTTGGGGCAGGGATGGACAGAATTCCCAAAATTCTCTTGGGGCTTGACCTTGGCTGATTATATGTCCTAGATATGTTACTTCTTGTTCTACAAATTGCAGTTTCTTTTGTGATACTTTTAGACCTTTTTCCCCTAAGAAATTTAGGGACCATATGCTAGAACTTCTAACTTTGTCTTGTTCTCCCCCTGATACAAGTAAATCATCAACATATTGTAAAATATGTACCCCAATGTCAGGTTTAAACTGTTCTGGAATTCTTCTAGAGCTTGCCAAAGTGATTCAGGGATTCTGTAAACCCCTGGAGAAGATGTGTCCACCTTAATTGCTGTTTTCTTTTCTTTTCAATGTCCTCCCATTCAAAGGCAAACCAGTTCTGGCACTCTTCAGCCAGGGGACATGCCCAGAAGGCATCCTTTAAATCGATGGCAGAGAACCATGCATGCTCCTTAGGTACTTGGCTTAAAAGGGTGTACGGGTTTTGTACTACCAGGTGCCTCGTAACCGTTCTTTTATTAACTTCTCTTGAATCTTGTACTAATCGGAACCTTCCATCAGCTTTTCTCTCCACTAGTATGGGAGTATTATGTGGAGATATGCATGGTTCTAAAATGCCTTCCTTTAACAGATGGTCAATCACTGGGGCTAGTCCTTTCTTTCCCTCTGGGGAAATTGGATACTGCCTTACCCAAATGGAGGAGATGTCTTCCTGCATCTCTGCTTTTATTCATGGCATATTCAAACAACCAATTTTTCCCTCCCCTGCCTACACATTTGGGTTGATTTCATCTATGTCTGCCTTTGTTAAGACCATTATTTGTATCACCATTTTTCATTCTTTTGGGATTACTCCAGTTCTCGATTTGTAAATCTTGTCCTAATAAATCACAACCTAACTTGGGGATGTAAATGAAATTAGCTCAACACTCTCTTGAATTTCCTCTAATTTCTACATCTTCTATAATCTGGGCCTCAATTGATTCTCCTTTGGCCTCTTGTACTTTGCAGACCTTTTTACCGACTATGATTGCTGTTGGTATTTTAGTCACACATGATTTGTCTGCTCAAGTATCAACTAAATATTCAAATTCATCTTTCTGGGGACCAATCTCAAAATTTACCAAAGGCTCTTCTAGACGGTTCATTAAATTCCCCAGAGCATAGAACCCTTGATGCCCCTATTCCGCATACCTTCTCGTCTCTTCTTCAGGTGTTCTCTAGAGTTTCTTGCTCCCAGACTATAACTTCATCTAATTGGAGTTTCTTACAATTTCTCTTTAGGTGTCCTTTCTCTCCACAGTAATAACAATATTTGTCACTGGGTAGAGCCCTAGCCCCTTTTGGTCCAATAAAACCTTTGTCTCTTCTAAGTGGTTCTACTGGCCCATCCTTGTTGGCTCCCACTCTTTCTCTGGCTATGGCCCCCATAATTTTAGCTTTTATTTTTGTCCTCTCTTCTTAGATATTCTCTTATGGCTTCTCTCAGCAGTTCATTAATACTTTTTTCTGCCAGTCCTCTATTCTTTCTAAGTTTCATGTGATATCCAGCCAGGATTTAATTACAAATTGTACCTTGAGAAGGACTTGGCCTGTCGGAACCCAGGACACCCCTCTGGGTGCCCTGGATGACACGTGCCCCTGGCAGGGCGCTGGGGAGTCCTGGCAGGAAGCCAAAGACACCTGGGATTTTGATCTTAATCCATGGAGCAAATTACCAACCTTGTATGAAGAATTACAAGTCACAAAAGTTTAAGTAGAATGATAATGAATCTGTCACAGGGTGTAAAATGGTATTTTGGGGATTTTTATATAGAGGTCTAGGAGGCAAGATGGAGAGACTTGGGCGTTGTCCTATTCTTCTTCCTTCTTCTTTTTCTTAGCCTCCACCCTCTTGGTGACGGTGGCGTTTTAGGATTGGTTTAGAGTAGAAGTAGACTGTCTAACATAGGTGATAGGTATTGGAAAATAATTATAAATAAAGTACACATAGTTCATAGTATAAAACATAGACACCAGCCCAGGGGCAGGGAGTGTGCCTCTGTCCAACCTCTGGCAGGCCAGGGAAAAAATGTTATAGATAAGAAACAATAAACAACCTTGGAAACCAGAGCCAAAGAATTCAGACTCCTTCTTCGAAACACCAAGCTGGGAAAAAAGGATTCTCGGGGTCATCCCTGACTGCAGGGAACCCAAGATTGGCCTTCTGGGCTGTCTGGGTCAACATTAGAGTAAATCTGGAAGTTTTGCTTTAGCCTATTAAGCCATGGTGCTGGGGTCTCGTCTTTTTCCTGGGTGCCGTCAAAAACTAACCTGGTATTACTCTCTCTAGGGACTGATTCTTTTATCCCTCTGGTCATCAGGGACCTGTAATCTCTCATATTCCTTCTCCCCTCCTCCTTGATTAGGGTCCCAGTCAGGCCCCTCTAAAGGCATTTTTTGGTCACCTGGGGGCCTGGGTTGGTTTTCTCGCTCCCAAATTTTCATTCCTGCAGTTCTTATTAATTGAGTCTCTTCTGGGGAAAACAGGATGTTAAAGATGGAGTTCAATTCTCCCCATCTATAAATATTAGGGCCTAAAAATGGATCAATTTGATTTGCTATTCCTACTGGGTCTTCCACTAATGTTGGGGAAGATGAAACAGGAAAGCCTTATAAATATGATTGCCTGGCAAAAGATTTTGAGAATATGGAAACTATAAGTGAGATTGAAATGAACGCAAGCTTTGAGATCCCTTAGTTACTGAACAATGGGAAAACAATGCTGTGGCAACTGAAGGGAATCCCCTTTTGATGAAACAAGACCCTCTGCAAGCAAGCAGGTCCAAGGGTCCAGCAGACCCTGCCAGCTTGGCAGAAGGGGTCCAAAGAGTAGTTTTTAGGGTTAAAAATGTAGCACAGTATGGTAATGTAGTGATTCTAATAGGTTTTATAGAAATGCTATAGGATTTGTATGTTGTACTAGATTGGTTAGTAAGAATCAGAATATTCAAAACAGAAGAGGATTTATTGTGTTGGAACGGGAACTTCAACCACCTTATCTTACTTTCCATACTCTTACTCTTGTCTCTTAGCTCTTACCCCTTTTACTCTCTTACACTCTACCCCTCTCTTCTCTCGGGCCTGCTCCAAGCTGTGGCTGGCAGCTCCCAGCAGGGCCCTGCACCCAGGCCCTTTGCAATAAACCCCAACTTCCACGACCTGGCTTCAGAGATCTCTCGTCTCTGTCTGTCCCGACCGTGCTACCCCCTGTCACTCCTACACACTAAATTTCCCAATTCTTTCCTAAAGTTTCTAACTTTGGATGCACTCAAGAGAGCATTTACAAATCCAATCTCACTGGCCACACCACCCATGGGAAATTCTCTGGGGGGGGAACAATTTTTCCACTTCAGCCACTTTGGACTGGGTGTTACATCAGCTGTGGAGGCTGACTGGTTAACGTCACTCTTGGGCATGAGATTCTGAGATGTTGTTTGGCTTCTCATTTGTGCTGGGGGAGGCAGAGCAGGAACTTGCTGGTGAATAAGGGGTGCATGAGATGGCAGAGGTAAGGGGACAGTAGTGAAGGGTAAAGAGAGTAAGGAGAGGGTTGAGGGGAAGGTGGTGGAGGTATAACTGGGTTAGGAGGCGGTAAAGGAAGGAGAGCTGGGAGAGGAGGAGGAATTGGGTCCACAGAAAGAGGAATTGGAGGAAGGATTTGAGGTACTGCAAGGGTAGGAGGAGGTAAGTGGTCAAGGGGGTCCTAGTTTTTGTCAGCCTTCCCAGCCTCTTCTTCTTCTTTTACTTTACTAGCTTGCTTTCCCTCTTTTAATTGATAGACTCTTGTATTTTCCTCCTCTGAGGCGTACTTTAGCCAACAGGTGACGTTCTGTATCTGCTCCATGTCTGGGTCCTCTTGAGTGCTCAAGTACTGATGTCATTGGGTACACAACTGCTTGTCTTGTGTACCGTACCATGGCCACTGCCCCTCTAAGTTTATCCTTGGTCATACCTTTGTGCAATAGTGGACCAACATTTATTTGATTTAATCTTTTTGTTATTTCCCCATTGTCCCAGTTGTTAAGTAGTTTTCTTAAGGGAATATTGGGAGGGATGTTTTTAATTTTCTTTTTATTCTTTCTTGGGGAATTTACACTATTACTATAACACTTCCCCATAACTTCCCAATGGGCCTTCACAGAAACTCTAACGTGCCTCTACCCAAACCAAGGAATACCAACAGGCAATGCAATGATTAAAGAACTCAAGCTTGTTTGCCCCTTTCAACTTATTTCAGTTATTTTCAGTATTTAACTCAAACCTAAACAATTCAAATAACTCCTTAACCACTTGCATTCACAATTCTTACACACTTGCTCTCAAGGGAGGGGAAAGGGTTACAACAAGGGATAACCTTTATTGGAAACAGAATGGGAGAATGGGAAAATGCCTTCACACCACACTCTTCTTGGGCCCAGAACTCTCACTCCATTCACTCTCGCTAGCCTGTGCAAGAGACTCCTTTTCCTTGCCCCAGGCCTAGGTCTGATCACTCCTTGGTCGGACCTTTGGCTCTGGCCCCTTAACCTGAGCAGACCCCACCCGGCTCCTGCGCCTCGCCTCCTTGAGGCTGCACTTTCAACGCCGAGGAGCCCTTGGTGCCAGAGACTCGGGGCCTGCCCTGTCTGACTCTCCCCTGGCCAGACTGCCCCGGCTCTGGAACCGTATCCCTCTTTTGTTTTTTACAGAGTAAAGAGGTCACTGAAAACTCTCTGCCAGGACCTATTTGTAGCACACCCCTTATTGCTAAAGAGTGACCCAGATAGGTCCCCCGCTTTCGCCTTCTGCCTGGGCTTGGCTTGGCCACCCCACCTGTAGGAATGATCTCGGTGAAAGGGTAATTTTGGGGTTCATTGCCTCACTTGGCCTGGACTCCCCACCTTAGTCCTCAAGCTACGGCCTCTCCCTGGACCGTGGTCTCCAGTGGGTTTACGGTTTCTACCTGAACCGTGGCACACTGAACCCCCAGCACCGCCGTCTGACCCTGGGGACTGGGGCCCTCTTGGCTCTGCTCGGTGCTACTGCTGTACTCGGGGCACCCTGAACCCTGGCAGGGACCCGTGTCCCCCCTCCAGGGATTCTGCATGACTCACACTACCCCCATCCTCCCTGCACCCGGAGGTGCATTTGGGATTTGCGTGCCAACTCACCAATTTGTCTGCCACCCTCAGCACGCCCTGAGGGCGCCTACCAGGCCTTAAGGGGGAAGGCCGGCCCCTTGCGTGCCACTCACACTTCTATTCCTCCACATGCCCGGAGGGGGGGCCCACCTTATCCCCCTGGGAGGTGCCTCCCTTACTCAGGCTTCTCTCACTTCCCTCCATTTCTGGCCGGCCCCCTCGAGGGAGTCTGGAACTGTGGTACCAGGAGGTCCACACACACAGTTCAAAAAAGGAATCTTGAAGGAGCAAGAGTGGGCTGTCCCTGAATGCTGAAAGATGACCCAGAATGAAAAACGTCTGGCCTGACTGGGCATGGGCCTTTTGCAGGAACTTGGGGCAAAAAAGAAGGTGCATCACCTTTGGACAGAGAGGCAGGTAACTCAGGAAATGTTTAAGGATGTTGTTAAGTCATGCAGAAAGAAAATTAGAGAGGTGAAAGCTTAAGGCTTAACCAGGCCACTTCTGTGAAGGATAATAAAAATGTTTGTATAAATAAATTAATGGCAAAAAGAGGGGAAAGGAGAACCTCCATTCATTATTGGGGGAGATGTGGTTACCAAATATGAGGAAAAGGCTGAGGTACTTAACCCCTTCTTTGCCTCAGTTTTCAAGAATAAGTCAAGTTGTCCTCAGGACAAGTGTTCTCCTGAGCTGGTGGATGGGCACAGGGAGCAGAACAGCCCCCTGTAATCCAGGAGGAAGCAGCTGGGGACCTGCTGAGCCACTCAGATGCTCACAGGTGTCTCTGGGAGCAGATGGGATCTATCCCAGGGGGATGAGAGAGCTGTGGATGAGCTCCCCAAGCTGCTCTCCATCATTTACCATCAGTGCTGGCTCAGCAGGGAGGTCCCAGAGGACTGGAGGTGCCAATGTGAGCCCATCCCCAAGAAGGGCTGGAAGGAGGAGCTGGGGAACTCCAGGCCTGTCAGCCTGACCTGGGTGCCCGGCAAGGTTATGGAACAGATCACCTTGAGTGCCATCCCAGGGCACCCACAGGATGGCCGAGGGATCAGAGCCAGCCAGCGTGGATTTCAATATCTGCATTGATGATCTGCATGAGGGGACTGAGTCCAGCATCAGCAAATCTGCAGATGACACCAAGCTGGGTGTGAGTGTGGATCTGCTGGAGGGTAGGAGGGCTCTGCAGAGGGACCTGGACAGGCTGGATCCAGGGCCCAAATCCAACAAGGTGAGGTTGAACAAGACCAAGTGCCGGGTCCTGCACTTTGGCCACAACAACCCCTGCAGCGCTACAGGCTGGGGACAGAGTGGCTGGACAGCGGCCAGGCAGAAAGGGACCTGGGGCACTGATGGACAGCAGGCTGGACATGAGCCAGCAGTGTGCCCAGGTGGGCAAGAAGGCCAATGGCTCCTGGCCTGGATCAGGAATGGTGTGACCAGCAGGAGCAGGGCAGTGATTCTTCCCCTGCACTCAGCACTGGTGAGGCCACACCTCGAGTGCTGTGTCCAGTTCTGGGCCCCCAATTTAGGAAGGCCATGGAGGGGCTGGAGCGTGTCCAGAGAAGGGCATCAAGACTGGGGAGGGGTCTGGAGCACAAGTCCTGTTCAGAGTGGCTGAGGGAGCTGGGGTTGTTTATCCTGGAGAAGAGGAGGCTCAGGGGAGACAAGGCGGTTTCAAGGCACAGGTTGGACTTGATGATCTCCAAGGTCTTTTCCAAACTTGCTGATTCTGTGACTCTCTGGAACCACCCTTGGAGCAGTTGCAGGAGGAGCCCTGGGCCTCCTCTTCAGCAGCTCCAGCAGCCCAGGTCCCTCAGCTTCTCCTGCCAGCCCCAAAGCCCATCCTGTCAGTCCTGCAGAGCCTCTGCAGCCCCTCCTCACTGCCCAGAACAGGGAGCCCCAGAGGCAGACACAGCAGCCCAGATGTGCCCCCCTGGCCTGGGGTGCCTCTGGCAAGGGAGCAGCACCAGGCACTGCAGGAGCCTGCAGACAATTCCTGCAGCACTTGTAGGAGGATCCTGCTGCCCAAGGGACGTTCCCATGGTGCCAAGTCAGGAACTGCAATGGGGAGTGGGGCCAGAGAGGAAAGGGCAAACAGGAATGGGCTGTTTGCATGGGAGGGGACAGAGATGGGCAATAGGAAGAAATCTGGATCAGGAAAGAGGAAAGAAAGCAAAGGTGAAGCCAAGGAAATGCTCGGGGCATTTTGGGGCTGGCTGCCAGGCAGCCCTGGCTCTGAGCAACAGCGTCTGCAGTGGGACAGGAAACTCCCAGCTGATGGGAACAAACTTTCTGGCTGACTGCAGAGGCCAGGACAAAGCTGAGTGGTTTCCCTGGTGTCCCCCAGCCCTTGCTGGCCCCAGGGGCTGATGGCATTTGTGCTCCCTCAGGTTCATGTCCCCACAGCAACAGCATGGGGGTGCTGCCCCTGCTCTGTGCAATGCAAACAGGGGCTGCTGAGCCAGTGCTGCCGTGGCTGTGCCTGCAAGGATGGGGCACCTGTGTGAGCTGGGGGAGAGGCCAGGGCTGCAGAGGGGGGATGTTGTTGGCAGCTCCATCAGGACGCTCTGGGACGCTGCCCTGGGCTGTGCAGCGCCCTGGGGATGGATCAGCCCCTGCTCTGCTGCTCCTTCCCGTCTGCCCCAGGGCCCTTGCAGAGCCCCAGCCATGCTGTTTGCCCCCAACCATTGAGAGCACAGCTCATCATCAACACAGTCTGGGGCCGCTGCAAATTTTGGGAGAAGCAAAATGAGAGATGGTACAAACAATCGCATTTCTTTGTGGACTATATAAAAAAGGTAAAACAAAGTAAAAGAACCTCAAAAGTAAAACCAACAAGATGTATCAAAATTACATTTATTATAAATGATTTACAGAAATTTTCCAGCAGTTTAATGTTTCTGAAATCGTCCATTCATCAGTGTCCAAACTCCAGCCTTGAGCTCCTGGTTCCTCAGGCTGTAGATGAAGGGGTTCAGGGCTGGAGGCACCACCGAGTACAGAACTGACACTGCCAGATCCAGGGATGGGGAGGACATGGAGAGGGGCTTCAGGTGAGCAAACATGATAGTGCTGACAAACAGGGAGACCACGACCAGGTGAGGGAGGCAGGTGGAAAAGGCTTTGTGCCGTCCCTGCTCAGAGGGGATCCTCAGCACAACCCTGAAGATCTGCACATAGGAGAAAACAATGAACACAAAACAACCAACTGAGAAAGAGACACTAACACCAAGGAGCCCAAGTTCCCTGAGTTTGGAGTGTGAGCAGGAGAGCTTGAGGATCTGTGGGATTTCACAGAAGAACTGGCCCAGGGCATTGCCATGGCACAGGGGCAGGGAAAATGTATTGGCTGTGTGCAGCAGAGCATTGAGAAAGCCACTGGCCCAGGCAGCTGCTGCCATGTGGGCACAAGCTCTGCTGCCCAGGAGGGTCCCGTAGTGCAGGGGTTTGCAGATGGACACGTAGCGGTCGTAGCACATGATGGTCAGGAGGAAATATTCTGTTGAAATGAAAAAGACAAACATAAAAAGCTGAGCAGCACATCCTGAGTAGGAGATGCCCCTCATGTCCCAGAGGGAGTTGTGCATGGCCTTGGGGACAGTGGTGCAGATGGAGCCCAGGTCGCTGAGGGCCAGGTTGAGCAGGAAGAAGAACATGGGCGTGTGCAGGTGGTGGCCGCAGGCTACGGCGCTGATGATGAGGCCGTTGCCCAGGAGGGCAGCCAGGGAGATGCCCAGCAAGAGGCAGAAGTGCAGGAGCTGCAGCTGCCGCGTGTGTGCCAGTGCCAGCAGGAGGAAGTGCCTGATGGAGCTGCTGTTGGACATTCCTTCACTCTGGACGTTGAGAGCTGTTCAGAGAAAACATAGACAATTGGGACAAAGTACAAAGTACTGAGTCAATTCTATGCTATTTTCTTACGCAAGCAATCAAAATTACTTCTCTTTCTTTGGGGAAATTTTATTTCCCTTTTTTTTTTTTTTTTAGTTTAGGCTTGGGCTGCTAAGTAACTGTGTGTTTTTTAAAAGGGACAGAAGTTCTCCTCTTAGCATTGCTCTCAGCCTGAACATTGGGGCGCCCAGAGGGAAAACAGGGCTCCCTGTGCCCCAGTGCAGTCACACCTGCTGGTCTGGGCACAGGTGCCCTTATCTCATAACACATCCCTTTAGCCCAGGATGTACAAATTTAAAATTGCATTTAAAAATAAAGTGGCCTTTTTGAAGGCTCCAGTTTCAAAGTCAATCTCTCCAACTTTTCTCTGTTTCCCTGTGCAGCTGCACAGGATTGGATACCAAGGGCTGGTCTGGCTCTCTGCTGCCTGGACTTGTGCCTACTGGGAGCTGTTTCTCTCTATCCAAGCCCTATCCCTGCCAGTGCTGCCAGAGCCCAGCCCAGCCCTAGGGGCTCAGCTCTGCCCTGCAGAGCCCTCCCAGCACAGGGCACTGCCCAGGGGCATCTCCCTGGCAGCAGGGCCTTAAGGGCAGGCCAGACAAACAGAGATGCTGCAAGCCAAGGGGCTGCTGCTGCTGTCTGGGGGAGAGGAGGCTGAGGAGGCACTTTCTGAGGGAGATCTGAGGCCCATCTCCTGATGCCCAGGCTGACAGTGCAGGAGTCTCAGTGACACAGCCAAAGCTGAGAGCCCCTTTCCCTTCCCTTGAGGAGAAAGCTGAGAGCAGCCCTGGCCATGCAGCACCATCTCCAGAGCAGGAGGAATCTGCCCTGATGGGGGTGGCTCCTTCCACCTCCAACTTCTCCCCTGCAGCGTCCATGGGGAGCTGCCAGGCAGGCTGAGAGCTGCCCCTGGCAGGTGGCACATGGCCTGGGCTGGCCAAGAGCCCTGAGGGCTGCAGGAGCTGCTCTGCAGGACAGCCCTGGGCAGCCCTGGCTGCAGCCCCAGCTTCAGCCCCTGCAGCCGTCCCTGGCAGCCGGAGCCATCCTGCCCTGTCCCTCTGACGGTGCCCAGGCCAGCCCCGCTCTGCAGCACATCCTCCTCCTCCTGCTGCTGTGCCACAGAGAAACTGGGAGAGTCCTCCTGACACATCCCCCAGGCTGTGGGCTGTGCTGGCTACAGGAGATCCCTCCAGGAGCACAGGGGACATTGCCCTGCACCCACACACTCACCATGCACAGGGCTGTGAAGATCTTTCCCCAAGTGAAGTCTCAGCTCAATGTCTTCCCAATCCTGATTGCCTTCAGCCTGTCTCTGCCTGGCTCCTGTCCCCTCAGTGCCTGCAGGCAGAGCCCTCAGCCCTGCTGGGCTGGGAGAGGAGCTGGTCCTGGGAAGAGCTGTTCCTTTAAAGCTCAGCAGCACAGACACAGCACAAGGCCTTTAATGAGCCTCTTGGGGCTTTGCTGTTGTTTACATCAGACTCAGTCCCTCAGAGAATGTTCAGAAAACTTCTTGAAAACTCAAAATTAAATTGAAACTTTGAAATTTCGTAAAGTTTTAATGGATCTCACTGAGAGACAGGACTGAGAAAGTGTCCCCAGGTTCCAGTTAGAGCAGAACACTGGAGGCAGTGATGACAGCTGGGGACAAACAAGGCCAAGGTGTCTCTGGTGCTGAGCAAAGCTGGCTGTGTTTGAGGAATGCCAAGGGCCAAGGCCTGAGCCCCAGGGCCTGGCCAGGCAGATGCTGTCCCTCCCTCCTTGCTCAGGGCTCTTGCCGGGATGGGCACTGGCATGTGGGGATGTGCAATGCCAAGGGCAGGAGCATGGGGCGGCCCCTGCCAGGCTGCTGAGCAGGGCCAAGGAGGCAATGAGGCCCCAGGCCTGCCAGGGTCACTTGTCTCCTGCTCCTGCCTCAGTGCTTTCCTTTTTATGGAAAAGAACCATCCCTCCTTCCCAGGCACCCATTGTGGGAAAACAGGACTCCCATACAACTAACCAATATGATTAAGCAGAAGCCATTGATTGTTTACATTATGCACTTATTCACACATTCTAACCCTACTGCACACACTGATCACGCATCTCTTCATTGGTGCCTCTGTGTTGCCCATGTGTTCTGCACACACTTTTCAGGGTATGTGATTGGTCACAGTCCAGGTGGTTCACAGCCCTCTGTTATCGAGTACTTGCGGTCTTTGTATTCTGTTTCTTGGCCTTTTCTTTCTTCATTTAGCACAGTTTATGTCTTAGTAACCTTGGTAAATTCCAGAGGGCTCTGATAAGAATAACTACAAGCACTATGGCTGGTGCACAGTGTGGCCTAAGTTGTTCAGATACATTGCTAAAACTCCCCCTTCTTCTTCTTCTTCGCCAGCCAAACCCTTTTCACTGTATTTTCTACCAAGCAGGTCAGCAATTTCACTATGCATGGAATAGCACAAAGCAATATAGTAATAACTACTAGCAATAACAAAGCTCCCTTTAAGGTATCTTTCAATCATCCAGTTATTCCCCATCCCTCAAACCATTCATCCAAGCCCAAATCATTCACAATCAATTTCTTCATGTTGTCTTGCAGTTGTTTGAGTTTCCTGTGAATGGAAGAGACATTCATAAAACACATTCCTTCAAAATTCTCACACCTGTGCCCATGTGCTAACAGGAAACAAATCTATAGCAGCTCTACTTTGCAGTGTGCCATGTCTAATACTATCTACATCAGTGAGCATTTAATTTAAAGTAGCTGAACTTGTGTTCAGTGTGGGAATCCACAAAATCAGAGGGTTTTGGGAAAACTGCAAAAGGCAGGCCTCAGAGACAGCAGAACTGTGATTAGAGCTAAGCAGTAGCCATGAGATAGATCAGTAGAAAAATTATTTAAAAAGTAGAAAAGCAAGGACAAATAGAACAATGGTCTGTGTATTAACGCTTGTCTAGAAAAACTCCCTAAGCTACAGAAAAGTTTTTCTAGCAAGATATTAGGAAGTTTGAAGCTTAATAATGGAGCTCTGTGCATTGTGTTTTAAGGCTCACAAGCACGTATTGTATTCGAAATGAGGAAGCATTGTTTTAACCAAAGGTACTTGTGCTTATAGTGGTTGGATAGAACTGCTGTCAATATGCTTTTGCTTTGTGGGATTGGTCAAAAAACTTTTAAAGTAAGTTGTAACATTAAGTTCTGGGTCTGCTCTTTGGGATGTGAGCTGATGGCATCTTCCCATTGTCATAACCATGTAATGAGACTGATGCTGAAAAATAAAACAGCTCAAGGCAGGTTCCACAGCAGTCCCTTCCCGTTTGTGGTTTGTACATATACCCCCAGCTCTCTCTATGCAAGAGAGACTGTGCAAAGTACTTTACGTTATTCAAATTTCATTAATTTGAATATCATATATATTTCATGAATTGCTCTCAAAAAGAACCAAACCCTCCTGTCTTAAGGCACTTTCATAACAACATGTACACACACCTCAAAGACCTCCAGTACTTGAGCAGAATCATGAATCTAAATTTATTGAAGGGCCATACCCTCTCATTACATGGGGGAGAGGATATGCTTGTGTTTCTACACATACAGGACCCCAGTGGATACCCAGAAGATTTATCAGTCCCTACGTAGACCACAGATCTGAAGACGACCCCTCGAATGAACACGAAGTCAGCTCCCTCTCTCACCATGCCACAGAAGCAGCTTTCTCTTGGGAGATGAAGAAAAAAGAAATTCATGTGTCCAAACATTGTGGCAAGGACACTCATTGCATGTAGATATATCCCGCTGATAACGTCCATGTCAATCTCAAATGCAGACACATCCCTGCCTTTTCCACCATCCCTCTACCAGTGACCCTTTATCCCTACCCCTCCTTCTTTCCCCTCTTGAAACTACTCCTTTTTCCCTCCCTCAAACTTCCCTTAAAAAAGAGAAGGGAGTGATTGGGAGGAGTTGGTAAAAACTACAGGGGGAACTTAAGAATATTTAAGAATCTCTTAAAATAAGTCAACTAATATGTGTTTTTACCATCCACAAGTTAAAACTGCCCTAGTTTTCTCCTTTCTAGGGAAAGAAGTGTGATTGTTTCTGCAACACCCTCCAGGGCACCCACAGCAGTACCAGTGCCACCATTGCCATCGTCTTTATCAGGGCCCTCATCTGTATCCAAGGGACCACCAGCTGGCTCATCCCTCAGCCAAAACAAAACATCTGGGTCACTTTGGTGAAGTCATTAAAGGCAGACAATCTTTGCATGGCCATGGGAAGCGTAGATGATCTGCTCTCAATGTGCCTGTGGGAGTTCCCCTGTCACCAAATGACAGCCCGTACATAGGTAAGAAACCCAACCCCGTGGACACCTGGGACAAATGGATAAAGATCCTCCCACACCATATCTCCACAGGACTTGCTTTTCCAGGCCCAGGATGGTGTTCCGGGCAGTGGTGTGAGGCACAGGGTGGGTCTCCAGCCATCCAGTGGTGGCTTCCACCATGGTCAGCACGTAGCGCTTGCCCTGGTGTGTCTGGGGCAGTGGGATGGAGTCAATCTGCCAGGCCTCCCCATACTTGTACTTGGACCACTGCCCACCATACCACAGGGGCTTCACTCGCTTGCCCTGCTTGATGGCAGCACACGTCTCACAGTCATGGATGACCTGAGAAATACTGTCCATGGTTAGATCCACCCCTCGGTCTCGTGCCCACTCATAGGTGGCATCCCCGCCCTGATGACCTGAGGTATCATGGGCCCATTGAGCTGGGAGCAACTCCCCCTCATGTTGCCAATCTAAGTCTATCTTTGTTACCTCTATCTTTGCAGCCTGACCTACCTGCTGGTTGTTTTAGTGTTCTTCACTAGCCCAACTCTTGGGGACATGGGCATCTACATGGCAGACATTCACAGATAGATTTTCTACCCAAGAGGCAATGTCTTTCCACTCATCAGCAGCCCAGATTGGTTTACCCCTATGCTGCCAGGTGGCCTTTTTCCACCTTTCCAGCCAACCCCACAGATCATTGGCTACCATCCACAAATTGGTATAAAGGTAGAGCTTTGGCCACTCCTCTCTTTCAGCAATGTCCAGGGACAGCTGAACGGCCTTGAGTTCAGCAAGTTGACTTGATCCATCTTCTCCTTTGGTAGCTTGTGCAGCCTGTCCTGTGGGGCTCCATACAGCTCCTTTCCACTTCTAGTTCATCCCTACGATGTGACAGGAACCGTCAGTGAAAAGAGCGTAGCGTGTTTCCGCTGCTGCTAGATGGTTGTATGGTAGAGCTTCTTTAGCCCTTGTCACTTGTTCCTGCTTCTCTTTGTCAGTGAGACCAAAGTTCTCACCTTCCAGACAGTTTGTAATTATCTCCAAAATCCCAGGGTGATTCAGTTTTCCAACACAGGTGCGCTGTGTGATGAGGGCAATCCATTTGCTCCATGTGGCATCAGTGGCGTGGTGGGTAGTGGGAACCTTTCCTTTAAACATCCACCCCAGCACAGGTATTCGGTGTGCCGGGAGGAGTTTTGCTTATGTGCCAATCATCTCTGAGGCCCCCTGAACTCCTTCATAGGCAGCCAAGATTTCCTTCTCTGTGCGAGTGTAGTTGGCTTTGGACCCTCTGTAGCTTCAGCTCCAGAATCCCAGTGGTCGGCCTCGAGTCTCCCCAGGCACCTTCTGCCAAAGGCACCAGGACAAGCCATTGGTCCCGGCTGCAGAGTAGAGCACATTCTTCACCTCTGGTCCTGTCCTGAGTGGGCCAAGGGCTACTGCATGAGCAACCTCCTGCTTGATCTGGGCAAAGGCTTGTTGCTGCTCAAGGCCTCACTGGAAATTGTTCTTTTTGTGGGTGACCAGGTAGAGAGGGCTCACGATCTGGCTGTACTCAGGAATGTGCATTCTCCAGAAACCTATTGTGCCTAAGAAAGCTTGTGTTTCCTTCTTGCTGGTCAGTAGAGACATTGCTGTGATCTTACTGATGACCTCAGTGGGAATCTGACGCCATCCATCTTCCCACTTCACTCCCAGGAACTGGATCTTTTGCGCAGGTCCTTTCATTTTGCTCTTGATGGTGAAGCCAACTTCCAGCAGAATCTGGATGATCCTCTCTCCTTTCTCAAATACTTCCATTGCTGTGTTCCCCCACACAATGATGTCCTCGATGTACTGCAGATGTTCTGGAGCCTCACCCTTTTCCAGTGCAGCCTGGATCAGTCCATGGCAGATGGTGGGGCTGTGCTTCCACCCCTGGGGCAGTCGGTTCAGGTGTACTGCACGCCCCTCCAGGTGAAAGCAAACTGAGGCCTGCATTCTCCAGCCAGAGGAATGGAGAAAAACATGTTGGCAATGTCAACAGTGGCAAAGCACTTTACTGCCTTGGACTCCAGCTTGTACTGGAGTTCCAGCATGTCCGGCACAGCAGCGCTCAGTGGTGGAGTCACTTCATTCAAGCCACGATAGTCCACAGTCAATCTCCATTCTCTGTCAGACATGTGCACAGGCCAGATGGGGCTGTGGAAGGGTCAGTGGGTTTTGCTGACCACCCCTTGGCTCTCCAGCTCACAGATCATTTTGTGGATGGGGATCACAGCATCTCAATTTGTCCGATACTGCCGGCGCTGCACTGTCGAGGTGGCAATTGGTACTTCTTGCTCTTCCACCTTCAGGAGTCCTACTGCAGATGGGTTTTCTGATAGTCCAGGCAAGGTGTTCAACTGCCTGATGTTCTCAGCCTCTACAGCAGCTATTCCAAAATCCCACCTGTGTCCCTTTGGGTCTTTGTAAAGCTGTTCTGGAGGAAGTCTATGCCCAGAATCCACGGGGCCTCTGGGCCAGTCACAATAGGATGTTTCTGCCACTCCTTCCCAGCCAGGCTCACCTGAGCTCCCAGCAGGGTCAATTGCTGCGATCATGTCATCACCCCAGCAATGGAAACAGGTTCTGCCCCCACATGTCCCAATGGTGTCAGGGTACACTGCACACCAGTATCAACTAAGGTGTTGTATTTTTGTGGCTCTGATGTGCCAGGCCATCAGATCCACACTGTCCAGAAGATCCAGTTTTCCCATGTCTCTTCCTGGCTAAGAGGCAGGGCCCCTCTAACCCTGGTTACTATTTCTTTCCTGGGCATACATGGTAGAGGTTTCTTCAAGGGAATCTGACAAATCACACCTGGTAGCTTAGTCATGGGAGGCTGAGGCTACTTTCATTTTGGTGGAAATCTTTGGTTTCCCTCCTTGAGTTGGCGCACCCGTGCTGCCAGGACAGGAGTGGGTTTCCCATCCCACCTTCCCATGTCTTCCCCATGGTCCCACAGAAAGAACCACAGGCCAGCCCATGGGGTGTACCCTCTCTCTCTAGCTGGGGAATGTTGGGCTCTGACTTTGGGGCCTGTGACTCGCACTGGTGCTGCATTGATCTTCTGTTGGGGAAGATGAAACAGGAAAGCCTTATAAATATGATTGCCTGGCAAAAGATTTTGAGAATATGGAAACTGTAAGTGAGATTGAAATGAAAGCAAGCTTTGAGATACCTTAGTTACTGAACAACAGGAAAACAGTGGTGTGGCCGGATTGAAGGCAATCCCTTTTTGATCAAACAATTCCCTCTGCTTGCAGACAGGTCCAAGGGTCAGAGCAGACTTCACTGGCTTGACAGAAGGGGCCTAAAGAGGAGTTTTTAGGGTTTAAAATGTAACAGAGTATGGTAATGTAATGATTCTTATAGGCTGTATGTAAATGCTATAGGATTTGTATCTTGTACTAGATTGGTTAGTGAGAAATAGAATATTCAACACAGAAGATTATTCAGTGTATTGTAATGAGAACCTCACTCTCTCATTCTCTCTCTCTCTCTCTCTCTCTCTCATCCTCTTTACCATGCTCTTGCCTTCTCTCTCCCACTCTCTTTACTTCTCTCGGGCCTGCTCCGAGCTGTGGCTGGCAGCTCCCAGCAGGGCCCTGCACCCAGGCCCTTTGCAATAAACCCCAAGTTCCAAGCCCTTGCTTCAGAGATCTCTTGTCTCTGTCTGTCCCTACTGTCCTACCCCTCCATCGCTCCTACAATCTTCCTCACCGCCTCCTTCATCTCCCTCATCTCCTCTCTGAGTTCTTGGACCACGGCAGAGACATCAGCCTGCATTGGGCAACAGATAATACTCTCACAATTTCTAAGCTTGTTGGTGACAGAGCCCACTGTCTCTCGGCTGTTATCAGCATTAATCATTGCAATGAAGGTGGTGTATTGAGATGGCCCCAGATTTGCCAGACTCCCCAGCATTTGCCCTGTGCACCTGACCTTGTTGGGGTCATTACCATGCTGTCCATCCCTCCCAAAGAGGTCCTTCAATACTGCCACTGCTCTCAGCTGTTGGATCCCTTCCTCAAGGGTCTTCCAGCGCATTCTATGGTGGCGCTCCTGCATTCTCTCCCTGTGGACAAACCTCTCTCTGACACTCATTAAAAGCCACTCCCAGAGGGAAAGGGACCCTGATTCCCTTCCAAAAATCTGATTTCCACCTGAGTCCTGGGTCAAGGGTCCCAGATTTCCTGCCTCACCACCATCCAGTTGCAGGCCTGTACCCATAAGGTCCCAGACCCAGAGTAACCAGGTTGTATAAGCCTCATATCCCCGTCGTACAATGTCTTTGTGCAGATTACAGAGACTTTTGTACATCAGGGACTCAGTGATGATCTCAACCATTGGCTCCCATGTGGGTTGGGAGGGCCCTCCTTTCTTACCCTTATCTGGGTGCTCTGATTTCATCTTAGACCTCCTTGTTTCCACAGGGGTGACTGCTGCTGGCTGTGACTGCCCTTGCAGTTCAGCTGGAACCTGGATGGTTGTAACATCTGTGGGTTCCACTGCTGCACCATCAGACTCTCCCTCTTTGGGACAGGGGGAGGGTTTCTCACCAGCTGGGGAAATGTGCTCCTTCAGCATCTGGCCCATGTCCTTCACCAGAACCCCCACCCAGTCTGGGTGGTTCATTTCTGAGGTGGGCTGTGGGGCAGGCTCAGGCTCTGGGGCAGCAGCATCCCTTGTCTCTGGGGTTGGTGTCAGCGTGGTTATCCAGCTTAATCTTCCCTTGTCTCTGAATGCTAAATAGAACAGGCCTATCAGCAACACCAACCACTGTATGATATCATTAGCATTTGGAGTGGATCTGAACCCTTTGAAAACTGGTGGGGCAGACCCAAAGAGCTGGGTGAAGGGTTGGGAGAAAATTTCCCACAGTGTCACTTCCTCACAGTAAGTACCATTATTAATGTAACCCCAAAAACACACAGTTAGTGTGTGATAGCTCTGAATGCATGTACCTGCCTTCCAGCAGAAGTTAAAGATCCATTAATTCCTCACCTCATTAAGCCATTAAGCAAACTGGATAACAGCCTCAGCAGCCTTAGTTATGGTTAGCCTGTGTTCCCAGGGATGGCCGGGTGCTCCTGATGGGGCAGAAGGAAGAGCTCCAGGCCCTCTGTGAGGGTGATGAGGGCAGCGGGCTGTCAGCGGGGGCTGGCCGGGCGAGCTGCAGTGCCTGGGCAGGAGCTGCAATCCCTGCCCCGGCTGTGCTGGGCTTCGCCCCTGGTGGGGACGAGGGGTGGTGTGGGCAGAGCACACAGAGATTTCAGGGACATGGCTGAGGGGATTCATGGCCAGCACCTTGCAGCTGATCCCCTTGGCCCCTCCTCTCCTGTGGCCATGGCAAGGGCTGGGTGGGATGGCCCTGGCAGAAAGGTCTCCTTGGATTCCTGCACATCCAGGTTCTGACCATGGCTCTGTTCCTCTCTCTTCCAGCCCTTCAAGCCCTGAGTGAAGACAACAGCCCCTCCCATATGAGCACATTTGTTCAGGTGATGTTCAAGGGCAGAGCTGCAGAATTACTTTCATCTGCTGGCTCAGAAGAACCAGTGTCTCTTTAAGACCTCCAGATCCCTTGGAAGGTGAAACCACCTGGAGACCAGAGGAGACCAGCTGGAGCTCCGGGCACAGCTGATGATTGGCACAGCTGAGCCTGGGAAAGCTCCCATAGCTCCTGCCTTCTCCCTCTCTGTTGACAGCTCCCTCCCTCGAGCCCTCAGACCCTGCCTGTGGTAGTTGGTGTTTTACAGATCTTTTAATATAAAAGTTAGATTTCCTATGTTGGTCAGTTTTAAGGGTTTCTCCCATGTACCCTATTTTGTTCCCCCTGACGGTTCAGTCCTAAGTTGTTTACCACAAAGTTTTCCTGCCACTTGTCTGCCCATCAGTGTGTCAGTCTCCCTGCTCCTCCCCTCATTCCCTTATAAGCCCTTGTCAATCTCAGTTGTACTACCCCTTACTCTTGTCAGTCTCTGTAGTCACTCCCCTTATATTCTTGAATGTTCTGTGTCAGTTAGTAATGTCTCGATGGTTGATTGGTTTGTGAGGCTTCTTCCCTCCCCTGAATGATCCTTATTGGAGTTGCTGGGTGATGTGTTCCTCCCCTAAGATCCCCTCATTGGGTGAGAGTTGTATTCACCCCTTGTACCATCCCCATTTAAAAATGCTAGTTGGGCCCATTTTCTTTGTGACTTGCATCTGACCCCTTTTGGGAATAAACCTTCCTTGCAAACTCAGACAAGTGATCCTTCCTTGTTTCCTTGGCCTCTGATTTCTCGTGCCGTGCTCCTGCTGTGTCACCCACGCCGTAGCGATTGCCGCCACCCTGGAAGGTCTCGGCAGAGATCAGGGGGCGGCCACTCTCGTGTGTGCCCTCGGCCACCAAGGGTGTGCCAGCCAGAGAACCTCCATCCCGTGGCTGCAGGGCGCTTCCACACCTGCCCATCCCCTTTCTTCCCTTCCAGCTCATCCCTTGTCTTCGCCTTCCATTAATAAACAGTTTGGCTTCTTCACTTTACCTGCATCTCTGTGGAGCTGGAGCGATGCAAATCCTGGGCCCTGGGTCACTCAGGCCCCTCCTGCCGTTCTCTTCCCCACCGTGTTTTGTGCACAGACACAGAGGAACGAGGGCAGATCAGGCTGGAAAGGTCCCTGTGCTGAAGGTCCAGTTCCACAACACTGTGGAGTTACAGATGTTGCTGAGCACCCTGGAGCCCCTGGAGTTTGGAAGAGCCAAGCTGAGGGTGCTCTGAACCCAGCTGTGAGGGATTCCATGGCAAGCATCCATGGAGGGCAAAGGAGCTTGGAATGCTGGAAGGTTTCAAGAACAGCTTCCTGGAAGCACAGCAGTGCTCCATCCCTGCACAGGATCAGGAAAAGGGCAGAACCAGAGACCATCCGGGCTTGACAGAGAGCGCTGGGTGTGCCTAAGAGCAAATGAAGCAGCAGCACGGTGCCCAAGACTCGGACATGCGACCGTGCCAGTGCCCGGAGCGCTGTCAGGCAGTGCCGGGATCCCGGGTGTGGTTCTGATCCCCACAACTGAGGAATGGCAGCCCCAGGCTCAGAGCCAGTCAGAAAGCCAACCAAGGGAGACCAGAAGGAGGGCACCCTTCCAGTTTCTCTTGGGCATGGCCACTAAACAACCCCTGCTGCTTCTTCCTCTGCCTGTGTTTGGGGTGTGCGGGTGGCAGAGCCAGCCAGGTTGTGCTCTGCGTTCCAAAGCCTGTTGGGAGTGGGCATGAAAAGCGCTGTGTGCACAGCAGAGAGTCCTGGAAGGTACTGGCAAGAGCCTCCTGTGGGGACAGGGCTCTGGGCTCTGGCTGGGAACAGCCTGGTTTTGCTGCTGTGAGCGCAGGCAGGAGTTGAGGCAGGTGAAGAGGCAGCGGGCAGCTTGTGTTTGTAGAGGGCCTGGGGCTGCACATCTGAACCTCCACCTGGAAACTCCACTTGGGGGAATAGAAGCTAGAGCTGGAGTGCCTGTCCTGAAAGGACCTGGAGTCATTCAGCCTTGCCTGCTTTTCTTAAGTGTGTGTTCATGTTCCCCAGAAAAGCTGCACATGTGGGGAAATGTTTTTGGAGGAAAAGGGCTTGCTTCTCAAGGAAAGTGCTTCCCTGGGAGCTCCCAGTAAGGTCAGAAGAGTGATCCAGGAACCACAGGCCTGGCAGCCTGAACTGCCACTGGGGAAGGCCTTGGAGCAGATCCTCCTGAGTGCCATCCCACGGCACGTGCAGGGAACCAGGGGGCTGCTGGAGAGTGGGAAAGCTCTGCGGAGCTGGGGGTCCTGGTAGGGTGTTGAGGGCTTCTGTGTGGGAGTCTGGGGGGTTTGGTGTTGGTGGGGTGTTGGAGAAGGAGCTGTCTGGAAGGTGAGAGGTTTGGGTTGGAATTTGTGTCCGTTTGAAGGGAGCATCTGTGGTTTGGCACAGCTTTGGTTATATAGGGCAGAAAGAATATCTGTGACTCTTCCTGTTCATGGTCCTGATTCTCTTGCAGGGAACAAGAGGGGAGAGCTGTACTTTACTGGCCACCTAAATATCTGTACCAGGGGGAGGTTTAGCCCCTTTGCCATCTACTCATTTGTTTGGGCTACTTTTGTAACACTGAGTGGACCTTCATTTCTTGAGAGCTTTTATTTCTTAAGAGAATTAGGATATTATCACCCCTTCATAGAAAACTGTTTGCAAACCAAAGAATGGTCCTTTTTTTGCGTCTGTGTCGTGTTATGTTCTGTCAAGTGACTCTCAGTGGATGATGTTAAGGCAAATGAGTTGCTGCTTTGAGAAGGGAAGCAAAATTCTAACTCTTCACCTTCTCAGGCCTTTCCAATGAATTTGGGAAGTTGCAACTTTTTGGAACTGCTTGAGTTGAGCAATGGGAAGTAAAATTTCCGTGAATTGAGGAGTCTAAAATGCCAGGTTCTTCTGTGCTTTCGCTACTAAGGTGTGTTTGTGCTGAAGGAAATTACTTCAATGAGAAAATAATTTCAGCATGGAGTGAGAGCTTCTGACAGAGACCAAGCGTTGCCAGCAGTTGCTCCAGGTGCTGCTGCCAAGAGCCCCTGCATGAAGGAGCACAGCCCCCAAGGCACAGAAGCCCCCCAGGGGCACAGGTCTCTGGGGCAGGAGATGGGCACCAGCGCTGCCAGGGCTCGGGGGTGGCAGGTCTGCTTGGGCAGGGACTCTGCCACACCTGCTGATGTCAGTGCTGCCCGGGCCCCAGGGCTCAGAGCAGCATTTGTGCCCTGGCTCACATGTTCCCTGTCCGTGTCATACCCGTGGGTTTAGGATGGCCACCAGCTGGGACGTGTCCCAAGGAGGCCGTGCCAGCTTCTGTGGAAGGTCCTGTGCCCTTCCCAGCGCGGCTGCATCGGCAGCCCTGGAGCTCCTTCTGCTGCGCTGAGCCCGCAGAGCAGGGCAGCGTTTGCTGATGCTCTGAGCCCTTCCTAAAGACCCTGTCGGGCTGTCTTAGACACTTGGGGCCAGGCATCCTTCCAGCCTGAGCGACTTTGGGTGGGCTGGGTGTGGCCCCAGGGCAGGGGGCAGTGTGTGCAGGGGCCCTTTGTGACACGGTGCAGCACGGTCACTTTGGCATGGAACGGGTGTCCAAGGGCCCTTTGTGACACGTGGTGACACAGGAGCTGGCGGTGACAAGACCACGCCACAGTGCTCGGAGCACGCGACGGGACAGGACGGGACAGAGCGGTGCCGTGAGGAGCCCCCGCACAGCGCACTCGTTCCTGTCTGACCCGGAGCCTTTCCAAGGTGTTATTCCTGCAGCTGAGCTCGAGGCCAGACCACAGGACTTGGTGACCCGTGGCCTTCCCGAGGCTTCTGTTCTGCAGGTGCCCTCGAGGGCAGAGCGTGGGACTTGGTGCCCCAGAGGCATCTCCCATCCCTGCCGCCAGTGCCCTCAAAGCCCAACCACAATCCTTGACAGGAGTCTCCTGTCCTTGTGGCAGGAGCCCTCGAGACCAGAGTGCAGGACTTGCTGTCCTGCAGCCTTCCCGAGGCTTCTGTCTTGAAGGTGCTTTCCAGGCACCACTGCAGGACTTGCTGACTTAGAGCTCTTTCGAGGCGTCTCTCCTGCAAGTACCCACAAATCCAGTCACTGACATGGAGCAGAGACCCCAGAAAATGCCCAAGCTGGCCCTGGTGGGAGAGGAGGAAGAAGGCACTGGAGCTGCCCCAGCACAAGAAAACAAAGAGGTGGTGCCACTTGAGCTGCCACAGGAGGGTGAGTGGCAGAGCTGGGCCACAGGGTTGGTACCTGCAGCCAGCTTGGTGCTTTTAATCCTATTGTATCCCATTGCATCCCATTGCATCCCATTGTATCCCATCCCATTCTATCCCACCCCATCCCATCCCATGCCTGTGGACAGGACGGAAGAGGGGCCGGGCAGACACCCCGCAGGGGTCGTGCTCCATCCCCTGGGGCATCCCGGGGCTCTCCCTGCCTGGGCAGCGCAGGGCTGGGCTGTGTTCTCCGGCCTCTCCTGCAGCCCCTCAGCTCTGGCTGCGCTCGCTCTTTGCCAGGTGCAGCCCTGCAGCGCACACAAGAGCAGGACCCCGCCCGTGGCCTCTTCCGCAGAACAGCGCAGGTACCTGCAGCCATCCCCACCTGGGCTGGGCCTGCTGGCACCGTGCTTGGAGCATTCTGTGCAATATCCCTGGCTTCTTGCCCTTCTCCTACAGCTGGTCTGCCAATTCATGAGGAGAATGCGGGCAGAAGAGACCAGCACCATGGGCACTGGGCTCAGAGCATATTCGCACATGTTCAAAACCAACACCAGTGCTGCCCTGCTGGATATGCTCGTAGAGGAGGGCTTTTCCAATCCCAAGCAAGTAAGCAGCCTGTGGCCAGGCTTTGATCCTCCCAGGAATTGCTTGGCCTCCCAAGCCATGCCTGCTGGTCACTGTAACTCACTTAGGCCATGGCAGTTTGGTGGGAAGGGAAGCACTTCTCTGGGGAAGCTGGGGACATTCCTCCCTCTGGCAGCTTTCCAAGTCTCCCTGTGCCTTCTCCAGGTGCCCGCCCTGGTCAGGTACATCCACCAGTGGCTCCTGGCCAATCAGTTTGCTGAGCACAGGCTGAACAGGACCCTGCTGGATCTCACTGATGCCCAGCCTGCTGACATAGTCATGACGCTCCTGCGTGTGGCCCCATCCTGTGACAGGTATGGGGCCCACCTGCCCAGAGGGCTCAGGCCTCCCCAGCCCATCAGCCTGTACAGCCTGGCCCAGGTGTCTGACCAACAGAGAGTTCCAGGGCCCTCTGGCTGCTCCCTTTGCCAGACCCTGCACATCAGCCCCCGAGCCTGCTGCCATGCTCCCTCGCTGCCCCTCAGGGCTCTGTCCCCACAGGTCTGGGCTGCCTGGGTGCTGCTGGCGAGTGGCAGTGGGCAGAGGCAGAGCTGGCAGCCAGCTTGGGTCCCCACTGCTGCCCAGGCCCCCGAGCTGTGTCTGAGACCCCCCTGAGACAGAGCTCTAACCCCACAGAGCTGCTTTCACCATGTGGATGAGCATCATGTGCTCGCCCAGGACTGCGGAGCCGGCGCTGCTGATACTCCTGGATGTGCTGGGGAGCTGGCCCAAGCACAGCACCTGCACCTCCGATGGGGACAAAACCGGTGTCTTTGCCCTGGCTGTGAGTTTCTGCAACGGGCCTTTGCTGGCCCCAAGGCCACCTCTCCAGCAGCTCTCCATCCTCCTTTCCCTACTGCATCTCCCTGTCTCAGGCGCTGGGCTGAAACCTGGCCCAGGGGCAGCTTCAGGCCCACCAGGCCCCGTGCTCCCCATGTGTCTCTCTGGGCCTCTCCCTGCCAAGCTCGGGCCCTGCCACACGGACACCTCGGCACTGAGCGCTGTCTCGGGGGGCTTTGTCCTTTGCAGGCAACTGTGGTGATGTGGAAGATCCTCCAGGTGCCCTGTGTCCCACATATGGTGACAGTTTATTTCCCCCGCGTCTTTGTGCATCTGCTCTCCCAAGTGTTCTTCAGCAGTCTGGATATGCCAGAAGAGGTCGATGCCTTCTGGAAGGGATGCCAGGAGGAATACGGCCTTGCCACCAGCCCCAACAGGTGCTCCATCCCACTCCTCCTGTCCCTGCCATATCCCTGGGCATGAGGCAGTGCTGCCAGTGTGACCTGGGCTTTGCTCTCCATGCAGGTTTGCAGTGCAGACCCTGAAGTCCCTGCTCTGCAGAATGCAGCATGAGGATGTGGTGGTGGCAATGGAACGCAGGTGTGGCTGGGACACGCTGCTCTGTGCTGACACCCACCACTATGCCGTGGCTCTGCTGGCCAGGTGAGACCCCCTTCTCCCCCCTGCCTCTGACTTTTGTGCTCCATGCCCAGGGAGCTCCACACAGTAACCCGAGGTCATGGGCCAGAGGGCCTTGTCACCGAGGGATGGCCAAGCAGACTGGAAGAGGCTGGGAGAGGAGGGTGCCCACCAGGAGCTGCCTCCCAAATAGCCCAGGGCCCCTTGCAGGATGCTGGGGAAAGACCAGACCTCTGAGTCAGTCCTGGCACAGGTTTGTCCCCCTGGCCCACAGTCTTGGTTCCTTTTTCTCCTGCCAGGGAGATGTGCTGTGTATCCATCCCCTTGTGTTCCCGGATCGCTCGCTACCTGCTCCGGCTGCTCAGCACACAGGAGCCACGCTGGGAGCTGCCCGCCCTGGCGTTCCTTGTGGAGGTGAGCCTGATGGCCAGCGCTGCCTGGCTGAGCTGCCTCCCAGCTCTCTGCCCTCTCGGAGCCGCAGCTGCCTGGGACGGTGCCCGCGTCCTGTGCTGCTGCCTGGGCCCAGCCCTGTGCGGCTCCGGGCTCCTTGCCGGGTCCCTGTCACTGCCCTGTGCCTTTCAGGCCCTCGAGTTCCTGGACTTGAGTGAACGTGGAACTAACAGAGTCCTGGAAATCTTGTCAAGGCAGCTGCAGAGCGAGTGCAGGGAGAGGCGTTGCCTGGCGCTCAGGGCCCTTCTCGAGCTCATTGAGGAGCCCTCGATGGTGAGAACGGGGCAGTGGCTGAGGCTGTGCTGGTGAATGCAGTTGCTTGGGCTTGGCAGGGCTTTGGGTGCTGGGGCAGCTGCTCCCAGCTCTCCTGCCTCCCAGTTCAGCTGCCCAAGTGCTTCGGGACAGGCCTTTGTCTCTGGGCCCTGCAGCAGCAGGATGGCGTTTCACAAACTTGTGTTCCGCACAGACCAAAAAAATGTGGAGCCTGACTGAAAGACTTGTGGAGTTCCTGTGGGATGCAGATGGAGAGATAGTATTCATGACAGTCATGCTACTCAGCTTTATCATCTTGGACAATGACAAGCTGATGCCTGGCCCCATCACACTGCAGCTGCTTGAGGCGCTCCTGCCACTCTTTGACCACGTAAGGCTCACTGCCCACAGCCACGGCCACTGGGTGCTGCCCGGACACTTTGTGCCCTGTGGATTTGCAGGCCTGTGCCAAGCTGAGCCCCGTGCAGTTGATGCTGAGGTCTTTTTTTCTTCCTTCCATACAGAGCAATTGGCAGGTGCAGCTGATCTCCATACTGCTCTTCCGAACATTGGTGACTCTTCCACAGGAAAGGGAAAAAAAGGTCCTGAATACACCCCTGCGCCAGAGCCTGCTGCCCCTCTTCTTCCACTGCCATGATGAGAATCGGCTTGTGGCACAGGTGAGGGCTCGTGGGCTGCTGCTGTCCCCATGGCAGGGGGCTCGGCTGCCTCCTGCCCTGGCGCCTGCCGGGCTGCAGCCTCCTCCAGGCCTTGGCACAGGGACGCGGGTCCTGCGCCCTGGGCTGTGGGGCCATCTCCGCATCTCTGCTGCTCTCCAGGCTTCTCAGGAAACGCTGCTTTGTGTGGCCGAGTTCCTGAAGAGGAGGGATCATGAAAGACTGGTGAAGAACCAGAAGCTGTGGAGGTTCAGCGAGTGCCTGGTAAGGACGGCCTGCAAGCCCCAGCCTCAGCCCGGAGAAGCCCCTGAGGGCGGTGCTCAGTGTGCGGGGCTGGCAGCTGTGCCCCTGCCCGCTGCTGCACCCAGAGGCCGCGCGGGCTCTTCTCCAGGCTCCCGTGGGCCCGAGCCGGGGGCCGATGGAGCCCCGGCCCGGCGGGGCTGCGGGGCGGGCCGGCACCGCGGCTCCCCGGGCAGCAGCCGGCCCTCTGCCCCCTGCCCTCGGGAGCCCGGCGCCGGCGGCTGCTGGCCGCGCCTCAGGGCTCTGCGGGCAGGGGAGGCCGGGGCTGGGCGCAGGCAGCGCCCGGCCCAGGGGCTGAGCCCGCGCCAACCCTTCCCTCCTGCCGCTCTCTGCAGCTGGCAGAGGACAGGACCCGAGCGGCCGAGCACCTGTGCGGGGCCCTGCCCTACCTGCAGAGCCCACAGGAGTCCCTGCGAGCGGCGGCCATCAGGTTCATGGGTGAGCCACGAGCCCGAGCTCCCTCCCCGGCCCGCCGCAGCTCGGCCCCAGCCCCGGCTGCTGCCCCGGCAGCGCCAGCCGGGCCCGGCGCCGTGGAGCCCCGCCTGGGCTGGGCATTGCTGCTGCCGCCCTCTGGCAGCCGTGCCCTGGGCCGGCAGCGTGCGGCAAGGGCCGGGCTGAGCCCTGCCGGGCCAGCAGCCCGTGTGGCCACAGCGCCGGCAGCGCCGCTGGCAGGGAGCTGTGCCGCTGGCGCCGTGACAGGCTCTGTGTTCACAGGCATGGCCGGGCGGCACCTGAGGGGGAAGAAGGAAGAGCTGCGGCTCATCTGCACTGGTGAGTGAGGGCAGCGGGCTGGCAGCGGGGCCTGGCGGGGGAGCTGCAAGCCCTGCCCCGGCTGCGGAGGGCTCTGCTCCCTGTGCGGACGAGGGGTGGCGTGGGCAGAGCACAGAGAGATTTCAGGGCCGCCTGGGGCATTCGTGGCCAGCAGCTTCGGGCTGGTCCCGTTGGTCCCTGCTCCCTCCTGGCCATGGCTAGAGCCGGCTGGGATGGCCCTGGCAGTGGGCTCTCCTCGGCTCCCCGCAGATCCGGGATCTGACCATGGCTCTGTTCCTCTCTCTTGCAGTCCTGGAACACCTGACAGAGGACACCAGCAGTGCCGTGTCAGACGTGGCATTTCAGACACTGTCTGTCCTCCAGGCACTGCAGAGTGAGCGTTATTCCATCTTCCAGAGGGTGCAAGATCAGCTCCGCTGGGCATGGAGGACACGGCCTCGTCTGTCGGGGCTCGGCTGGCTGCGCTGCTGGAGCTCTGCAGAGAGCTGATCCCAGAGGCTCTGTCTGCTGGGGCCACCTGAGCCAGCAGGAATTTTCTATTTCTTTAAGATTGTTCTTTTTTTTTCTTCTTTTTTTGTTTTTTCTTTAGTATATGAATACAGAGTGTGTTATAATACACAGATTCCCAGGAGCTTTCTTTTGCTGCCAAGGCTCTGCAGGGCATAGGGGAAGAGGGGGAAAAGGATGCTTGGGCTCAGCAAGCTGCCCAGGCGTGCAGTGTTGCAGGGAAAATGGCCAGAAGCCCCTTGGCCTGTGGTGGTTCTGCTGAAGCCTTTGTGCTGGTGACAGAGCGGCTGGGCAGGGGCCGGAGCTGCGGGGATCCCTGCCAGAGCGGTGCCTGGAGATGGCCACAAGCCCTGTGCCAGGCAGGAAGCGCCATCCGTGTCCTCCTGCCCGTGTGCTGCTGGCTGCATTGCTGAGGGCTCCCAGGTGCCTCTGGATGGGGCTGCTCTGGAGCTGCTGTGGGGCTGCGGCGCTGCTGCCGGGCAGCTTGGCCGGGCTGGGGCAGCCCCTGAGGGGACAGGGCCATGAAGGGATGAGGGGCTGGGAAGCCCTGACCGGACACGGCAGTGGGAAGGCACGAGGGGGATGTGTGAGGGAGTGGGTGGCTGTAACGTTGGCTGGGGGGGAGTGGGTTGGAGATAGAGAGAGCACTCACCCCGATGTTCATGGGGCAAACAGAGAGCGTTTATTCTCAAGCCCTTCCTTCTAAAGGGCCTTTGAAAAACCCAGTCGGGATAATTCCATTGCTCTCATCTCTATGCCTTGTCAGATTCTGGCCAGTGAAATGCTGCAGCCTTGGCAGAGATGTGACTGGGCGAGCCCCCTGGCAGTCAAACCAGGCTGGTACATTCACACAGCACGAGCCAGCCTGCACTGTGACACACGGCAGCAGAGTGCAAGGCGCAGCTTCGGGTGCTCGCCAGGAACCTCAGCTCTGGGAGCACTGTCTGCCCCAAGCTCCAGGGGTTGCAGTGGGAGCCCGGCTGGGCTCTGCCCTGGGGCCATCCTGCAGGGACAGCTGGAAACAGGGAACATTCCCTTGCCACAAACAGCCAAGCCAGGGCTGCAGGGCACCTCCTGAAGCCTGGACTGCACTGTTGTGTGCTGTGCTCTGGGGCTGGGGCTCCTGGCACAGGGCACTGGACTGGTGTGCCACAGGAGACAGAGAAGCTGTCAAAAAAGCAGTGGAAGGCAAACTGTGTACAGCTCATGGTATTTGACAGTGTCTAAAACATGCCAAGTCATGGATCTTAGAGGTGAGATCCATTTGGAATGAATGGGATGGTGAAGCAGTGCAAAGGGGAGCATAAAAATAAAAGAGTAAAATGTAGTAGAGATGGCCTTTGAGTAAAATATATGTATCATATTTGTATAGCTGTATATGGGCCTTGCCCCAATAAGTCCCAGTTGATTCTAAATGGCTTGCAGCTGCAATGTCCTTAATTGGGCGCAGCTGTGGGTAGCAGGGATAACTGGGATAGAAGGGGGCTGGGTTTCCCAATTAGGGAGAACCCTGAAGGAACCTCGAAGAAGCAGGAACAGCCTGCAGAGGAAGGAGTTAGTGTGATGAAGAACGGGCCACAAGAAAACCCCCGAGAAGATACGGGACTTTAGAAAAATATTGACTACAATTAATAATGACTACAATTGATATTACAGCGTACGGCTACAGTAAAACATCTCGGGTTTTTTTTCTGTTTTCATTTCATTTCCGAAGAACTATTTCAGTTCTCCCAGGATCTTGTCCAAAATCCTGTTTGCTTTTTCCAAGAACCTTTCCTGGAGAACCAGGTCCAGCTTCTGTCACAAAATGTGCCACTAACTGTAGCGTCTCTTGGCTTTCCACACCATGCGTGCAGCATGACTCTTGCAGCAAAGCAGGACAAATGTTTAAAGAACTTTACAGCTTGTTCTTTCTTTTCCTTGTGGGCTTGGCACTTGTGCCATTGGTGAGGTTTTCATTATTACTGTTCTACACTAAGAAAACATGACGGGTATCATGGTTCAACACTGGCACATTGCCAGTGCCTCCATGAGAATACACTTTCCCTGGTACTTGCTGTGAGATGTAACCAGGAATAAGCAAAGCAGGCTCCTACTTAGAAATTAAGAAAACTTTATTAACTAAACTACACACACAAAAGAAAAAAAAAAAACACAAGGAAAATGAAAACCTTACAAAACACTCTCCTCTTCCCCTCAAATTCCCAATACATCTTCCAAATCACCAAGTCTGGGTCCGGCACCACCCTTTAGAATACTCAATTTTCAGTTTCTCAAGAGGAGAGGGAGTCCTTCCATGTGCCGTGGTGGCTTCTTCCGTCTTGTCCAGTGTTCTCACCACTGAACAAGGACCAGGGCTGCTTCCAGGGTCGTCTTTTTAAGGATGCCTGGTCCCACTCCAAAAAGGCACAGTCTCAACTTTGGGACATCTGTCCCCCCCAAGTTTTTCCACCCCCTGGGGCTGAGGGGTACCCCCACTGAATCTTCTTAGCTCTGGGGCATTTCCCCCCCCCCTGGACTCAGTCTCTGTATCACAATGAAACATGGCTCTGTCCATGGCTACACAAATGAGTCCAGCATAAAATGCCACTCCATCTTCTCCATTCCTCCAACATCTCTCTCTCTCTCTGGCTCAGACCTTCATCACTCACCCATTTCCTTCTTCATCCTCTACTCTTATCTCTCTTCTAGGAAGGGTTAATGTTCTCTAAAGTTTTCATTGTCCACAAAGGGTTAAAAGCTCCTCTAAGCAACTGGACTCCTTCTCGGTGCATCCTCCCCCCCACCTCCTTCTCCACTGGTCGGGCTATGCTGGCAGCACATACCGAATTTCAAGGCAACAGTCCGCTCCCAGGCACTGTCTCTCTCTCTCTCTCTCTCTATCTATCTATCTCCCGAAGGGGGGCTGCCCATTGTACTTCCCGGTACTTCTTGACTTCTCTCTTCCACCCTTCCAGCCTCGGGGGGCTGGGGCCAGGCCTACCTTTCATCTCTGTCCCAGGCCTGGCCTGCCTCACCACCGCGTGGCTTCCCCTCACCCGCCCAGCAGCGGACAGCTGGGCAGGGGAGGTCTGACCTGCTTCCCTCGCTGGAAATTCAAAGAGGACCTGCCGGGGGAGAGCCCAGATTTTACCCTGTGTTCTCAGGGGTAGACCTAATGCCCCAGTGGGCAAATCAGGTGTCAATATTAAAATCTGAGAAGCCATTGGTTTCATTGGTTTGACCATAGGTTCCCAGAAATCCTGTTTCCGGGTCAAACCACCACAACAGGCTACCAGGAATTGTTAGGGAATGCAAGCCTCACTGAATGCAGAGAAAGAATCTCCAGAGCCTGCAGCCAGAAATGGAGAGCTGTGTGATAATCATTCCAACACCCCCATGGACATCTTGAAAGTGATGTAGGACATGAAAATGGGGTGACAGAGTGAGTTTGTTTCAGTGTTCAGTTCAGATGCTTATCTCAGGCATTGATATAAATCAAGAGTACAGTCAGTTCATGAAAGGCAGCAGAACAAGCTGGACCTCTCAGGAGATGACTGAAAGAATCTGAAAAGGAGAAATGCAGGGAATGGCTTAGTGAGCTTTTCCGTAGAAAGGATCATTTTTCCAAATAATTTCCAATCCATTCCCTCTGCTTTTGTCCTTCCTGACTAAGCCATTTTCATCCCAGATTCCCCATGGAATGGGAACCCTGAGCTTGTGGAAGTGGCTGAAAGATGCCCTGTTCCTCTGCAGGGACATTGAGGCTGAAGCAGGAGCCTGAGCCCTCTCTGGGGCAGCCTCCTCCGAGCTGGAATTTGTGCCGTGCTGGGAGAGGAGGAGGAGGGGCAGAGCGCTGGTGCTGTGTGGCAGGAGCAGGAGGTTTGGGCCGCAGGACATTCCGTCTGCGCCGCTGCCCCGCAATGGGCGGCCGTGCCCGGGGCTCTGGGCCTGGCCCCGCGTGCGCTGAGCTCCCGACACTGCGGGAGCTGCCCGGGCTGGGCTCAGCTTCCCGCTGGGCCTGGGCAGCAGGCTGGGCTCCAGCTGGGATCAGCAGCAGCTGGAAATACCTCTGCGCATCTCCATTTGCTGCATCTGCTCGGAAGAAACAATGGAGGGAGTCAAGAAGTTCGGGTTTCTCTTTCTCCTGGTGGATTTTTTCATTTGATTTGATGCTCCAGAGGCAATTTCTGTGATGGCCTCTCTCAGTTGCTTCTACTTCAGCAGCAGCAGCAACAGGGCTGTGTTTGAGCCCTGCAAATGTGGCCTGTGTGGCTTTAATTCTCCTTGACTTTGTGCTCAGGGACTTTTGAGCATTTCAAGATCTGCTAATCATGATTCCTGTGACCAAAAGCCTGAGTTCACCTATTGCCAGCCGGGGGCTATGTACAAATCACCAACAGGACGGGACTGCTGAGGAACGTGTCTCGAGTTGTTTATTTTCCAGCATCAGTCTCATTACATGGGTATGACAATGGGAAGATGCCAGCAGCTCGTGTCCTCGGCAGCAGAAAAAGAACTCAATGTTACAACTTACTTTAAAAGTTTTTTGATCAATCCCACAAAGCAAAAGCTTATTGACAGTAGTTCTATCCAACCACTATTAGCACAAGTACCTTTGGTTGAAACAATGCTTGCTTATTTCGAATACAATACCTGCTTGTGAGCCTTAAAACACAATGCACAGAGCTCCATTATTAAGCTTAAAACTTCCTAATATCTTGCTAGATATACTTTTCTAGAGTGTAGGGATTTATTCTAGACAAGCGTTAATACACAAACCATTGTTCTATTTGTCCTTACTTTCTACTTCTTATAGAACTCTTCTGCTGACAAATCTCATGGCTACTGCTTAGCTCTAATCACAGTTCTGCTGTCTCTGAGGCCTGCCTTTTGCAGCTTTCTCAAAACCCTCTGATTTTAAGGACTCCTAAATTCACTGTCACAAAAGCACTCTGGGTAGCGCTGACCAAAAAAGACAATTGCAGTTTTACAGGTAAGTTTCAAGTGGCAAGCAGAAGAGTGGCAAGAGCAGCCAGGATCTCCAGTTCTCAAGGCAAAGGCAAA
The DNA here is from genome assembly GCA_039654755.1 of Calcarius lapponicus. Lineage (NCBI taxonomy): Eukaryota > Metazoa > Chordata > Aves > Passeriformes > Fringillidae > Calcarius > Calcarius lapponicus. Next base: position 2,438,101 of record JBBFKN010000027.1, on the reverse strand, counting down.
GGCAGCCTCCTGCTGTCAGCTCAGGGTGAGTAAAACACTGCTGAAAACAGCGCTGGAACCCGATCCTTTCTTTCTCTGAGGGCTGGCTCAGGGCAGCACAGGTGGGCCCTGAGCAGTCAGGGCTGTGTGTGGGTGATTGCTGCTCTAGTCCAGAATGGAGTTGGAAAAAGCCCTTGGGAGCCGAGGCAGGAGCAGGTGGGAAGGGGCCGGCACTGCTGCTGCTCCTGGCCGGGAGCCCTGGCTGGGCCGGGCCGGCGCCCCCTGCGCTGCGGCTGCTGCTGCTGCCAGAGCCGGGCGGGACTCGGGGACAGGGAACGGACACGGGGGGACAGCAAAGGCCTGGCGGCTGCAGGGATGGTGGCGCTGGGGCCAGCGCCAGCACAGAGCTTCAGCCCGCAGTTAACCCTGAGGGAAATGCTGGGGAAAGGCTCCATTTCAGCCTTTCTGCACTCGTGGCTGTGAAGGGACCGAAATAAAAGCAGAACAAGCAGGGCCCGACCCCTTCTCCTTTGGGAGGAGCCCCAGGCCTTGGGCTGTGAGGGGCCACGAGGGGCTGTGAGGGGCCATGAGGGCTCTGAGGGGCTGAGAGGGGCTCTGATGGGTCATGAGGGGCCATGAGCTGCGAGAGGTCCTGAGGGGCTGTGAGGAGTTTTTAGGGACCATGAGGGGCTCTGAGAGGCCACGAGGGGCTGTTGGGGACCTTGAGGGGGAGAAGGCTCTCTGAGAGGCTGTGGGAGGGTAGGCACCTCATGGAACAAACAGTCACTGTTGAACCAAGGAGTCTTTTGTTTGCAGTACGGAAACTTATGGAGTCAAAAGTCCATTGTGACATTCTGGGGCCTCATGGAACCATGGAGACCATTTCGACACTTCAGGACCCACTGGTACCAAGGGGCCATTGTGACACTGCAGGGCCTCATTTAACTGAGGGCTCATGGTAGCATGGCAGAGCCTCATGGAATCAAGGGGATCGTAGTGGGGCTCCATGAGACCACGGGCACATTCTGACTCTGTGGAACCAAAGAGACCATTGTGACACTGCAGACCTTGGTGGAACCAGGAACTCCTGTAACAGTGAGGAGCCCAATGGAATCAAGAGGCCATTCTGTACTTCAGGGCTTCATGGAACAGAGAAGCCCTTGAAACACAGCAGGGCCTCATGGAAGCCAGGGGCCAGTGTGACACAGCCATGCCCTGAGGAACCAAGGGTCCCTTGTGTTCCTGGGGAGCCCAATAGAACCAAAGATCCATTGTCAGACACTGCAAGGCCTCATGGAAGCAAGGGGACATTGTGCCACTGCAGAGCCAAGGAGACCATTGAGGTATTGCTGGGCCTTATGGAAACAAAGATTTCTTGTGATACTACGGGGCTTCATGGAACCAAGAGAAGATTGAAATGCTGCAGGGCCCCAGGGATCCAAGAACATGGAAAACTTCTGGTTGGCTTGGCTTGAATGGTCCAGCTGACTTTGGCATGGTGAGGGTTTCTTCTCGGCTGTCCCTGAAGATCTGGAGTTCTCTGCTATCCTTCCTGTGGGAAAGAACTCTCCTACTCCATGGGCTTATGGCTGAAATTCTACCAATGATTCTACCTCCATATTTGATTAAATCCAAAGATTGTCCCATATGAAACCTGCCAGAACAGAAAGCTCTGGATGGCCTTGGCATCTTGGGGGCCTCTTCTCATCTGCCTTCAAAACACTGGGGGGACCAAGCTTTTATTTCCATGGAAAAAACATCTTTGAAACCCAGGTGTCCATAGCCAAAATTGGGAATCTGCCTCCAAATTTCCTTATATCCAAGGACAGCTCTCAGAAAAAAGTTGCCAGGACTAAGTTCCCTTGGCTTCCTGAGGGCCAGCTCTCATGTGCCTGTGAAACACTGGGGTTCTGTACTTTCCTTCCTATGGAAAAGAACTGTCCTTCTTGTCCAGGTGCCCATGGACAAAACTGGGATTTGGCTCCCAAATTCCGTCTATCCAAGGATTGCTCCCAGACAAAAGCTGGCAAGACAAACAGGTCTGGCTGGCCTTGGCCTCCTTGGGGCTGCCTCTAATCAGCCTTTGAAACACTGGGGCTCTGCCCTTTCCTTCCTGTGGAGAAGAACTGCCATTCTGGTCCAGGCACCCATGGCTGAAATGGAATTCCACCTCCAAAACTCCACAAATATCCAAGGATTGTTTTCAGAAAAAAGCTGCAAGGACAGACGGGTCTGGCTGGCCTTGGCCTCCAGTGACTGCCTCTGATCTGTCGCAGACATCTTTCTTGAAAAATCCTTTCTTAAGATTTTTCCTTGTGAGAAGCTGCAGTTTCAGCAACCAAATGTAAATAATGGTTATCTGCTGCTGTGGAATGCAGCAGGTAGACCCATGATTGGTCTCCTGTAGATGTTTGGATTTACTGACCACTCATGACAGAGCTGGCTCTTGCTCTCTGTCTGAGACACTGATCTTTGTGATTCATTCTTTTCTATTCTTAGCTTAGCATCTGAAGAAACCTTTTCCTTCTATTACTTTTTAGTATAGTCTTAATGTAACATATATCATAAAATAATAAATCAAGCCTTCTGATCATGGAGTCAACATTCTTGTCTCTTCTTCATCCTGAAAACCCATGTGACCACGGTCACACTGATCTGCCTTAAAACCCTGGGGCTCTGTGGTTTTCTTTCCTGTAGAAAAGAACCGTCCTTCTTGTCCAGGCACCCATGGCCTCAAGCACATGAGCACTGTCCAGGGACAGAGGAGCTCTGTGCTCAGTGGGGTGGAGACTGAGGACAGCAGAGAAGGCCCTGGGAGAGACTGAAGGGTGGTTACAGAGACGGTGGATCCTTTTGACATAATAGAAAAAAAGACAGAAAAAAAAATAAAAATGGCAGCTGGGGAGGGCCAGACTGGACACGCGGAGAAAGGAATCTCCCTCCCAGGGAACAGCTGTGGTGCAACACATCCACCAGAAGGAGTCTGGGTCAGCCCCAGGCTTTGTGTGGGCAGGCAGAGGCAGGCAGGAGGCAGAGCTGTCAGCAAAGGAAGGGCCCAGCCAGGAGGGGCAGCCAGGGGATGAGTTTTACAACACGGCTTATGTGGTCCAGGACCTGTTCCACATTGCCAAAAGATGGCTGCAGCCTTGGGAGATATTATTTGGCCAACACCCCTGTCAGTCACTGTAACAAGGTGACCAGGAGAGATTCACATCAGACCTCTCTCATTAGTTTGGTTCCAGTGAAGGTCAGAAGTTTATTCAGTATTATCTTCATTTTAAAAGTAAGAGCAGTGATACTGGAGTCTTCTGTAGCAGGGGACATGGTTTGCCATATGGAACATGTGGACCATGATAAAAGATGCTAAACAAATAAATAAAACACAACAAATTAAAAAATACAATTATAAATAAATAAATAAAAACATTCCCAGATGTTCCAGGAGCGCCTCAGCCTCATGTTCTGGGAAGAAGACTTATCACCATGAGTCAGCAGAGTGGCTCTCCAGATGGCTTTGCAGAATGGCTGCTATTACTGCCTAGTGTTACAGGGTTAATATTGGGGTGCAAGGAAGCAGCATTTTTGAATTTCACTAGACTTAATATGGAATGTGAGGGGAAGAACCAAAGAAGGAAAAGGGAGGGATCAAGGTGGTTTGGAGAGAAACAGACATAGGAAAATAGAGGAATAATACAATACATGGGTCAGTCGTGCTGACAGATGCTGACAAATGCTGATCAGTGTGCTTGTAAGGCCCTGCCTTGCACCTGCTCCCTGCACTGTTCCACAGTACCCTGTTTCCTCATTAGACTCTATGTGTATTTTCTGACTGCTCTGCAGAGCCAGTGGGATCTGCTGGAGTCAGATAAGAAACCTTTTTGCAGACTTGTCTGTGTGTATGAACATGTCTGTATGAGGCAGCTGAAAACTTGTGTGTCCAAAAGCCAGCTACAGGGTGGTCCATATGGTGTTGATAAAGGACCCTTTATCAAGGTATACCATGATAACTTATCCTTTGGGGCTCAGTAATCTAAAGATTTATAGAATGTCTTATGGATAGGCCTTAGTTACCCTCAATCACCCTTTTTTTCCTCTAAACATACAAGTGACATCAGGTTAGTTATAATTTTACAAATGAATTTCTTAAAAAAGAAGCATCATAAGGCTGCAGGACAACTACCCAGTTGTCCTCTTCAGTTATGTTTCAAGCTTCCAGAACAATAGTTGTATTGAAAAACATATGGATTCTGCCACGGCCCCTTCCTGGAGTGTTATGGTCATGAATTCCAACGCCTAAAATGATTCCTAATTACTTTTACCTTTGTATTAGATATTACACACAAAGAAGGACAACCTTGTATTCAGAAAGGTCAGTTTCATTATAATTTAAACCACCAAAGGATAGTATAGGGAACTTATGATCCTATAATTTAAGGAAAAAAGAATGAGAATTTATGTTTTGGTGTTCTGTAGCCATCCATGTGGATAACATTCCAATATGCCAAGGTATGTGTCCAAAAGGTACAGGGGGACCTGTTCCCAGAGCCTGCAGGGACAGAGGCGCAGGGCAGGGACACCGTAGCACAGCCTGGGCTGCACAGGGCACAGGCATGTGCAGCAGCTGCAAGACAGCCCTGCCAGAGCCAACTTGGGCAGCACTTTGGCCATGGCTGCTGGGCCTGGGCCTGAGGCAGGAGCAGGAGACAAGTGACCCTTGCAGGCCTGGGGCCTCATTGCCTCCCTGTCCCTGCTCAGCAGCCTGGCAGGGGCCGCCCCATGCTCCTGCCCTTGGCATTGCACATCCCCACATGCCAGTGCCCATCCCGGCAAGAGCCCTGAGCAAGGAGGGAGGGACAGCATCTGCCTGGCCAGGCCCTGGGGCTCAGGCCTTGGCCCTTGGCATTCCTCAAACACAGCCAGCTTTGCTCAGCACCAGAGACACCTTGGCCTTGTTTGTCCCCAGCTGTCATCACTGCCTCCAGTGTTATGCTCTAATTGGAACCTGGGGACACTTTCTCAGTCGTGTTCCTCAGTCGGATCTATTAAAACTTCAAGAAACTTTGGAGTTTAAATTTAATTTTGAGTTCTTGAGAAGTTTTCTGAACACTCTCTCAGGGACTGAGTCTGATGTAAACAACACCAAATCCCTGAGAGGCTCATTAAAGTCTTTGGGCTGTGTCTGTGCTGCTGAGCTTTAAAGGAACAGCTCTTGCCAGGACCAGCTCCTCTGCCAGCCCAGCAGGGCTGAGGGCTCTGCCTGCAGGCCCTGAGGGGACAGGAGCCAGGCAGAGACAGGCTGAAGGCAATCAGGATTGGGAAGACATTGAGCTGAGACTTCACCTGGGGAAAGATCTTCACAGCCCTGTGCATGGTGAGTGTGTGGGTGCAGGGCAATGTCCCCTGTGCTCCTGGAGGGATCTCCTGAAGCCAGCACAGCCCACAGCCTGGGAGATGTGTCAGGAGGACTCTCCCAGTTTCTCTGTGGCACAGCAGGAGGAGGAGGAGGAGGAGGATGTGCTGCAGAGCGGGGCTGCCCTGGGCACCGTCAGAGGGACAGGGCAGGACGGCTCCTGCTGCCAGGGACGGCTGCAGGGGCTGAAGCTGGGGCTGCAGCCAGGGCTGCCCAGGGCTGTCCTGCAGAGCAGCTCCGGCAGCCCTCAGGGCTCTTGGCCAGCCCAGGCCATGTGCCACCTGCCAGGGGCAGCTCTCAGCCTGCCTGGCAGCTCCCCATGGACGCTGCAGGGGAGAAGTTGGAGGGGGAAGGAGCCACCCCCATCAGGGCAGATTCCTCCTGCTCTGGAGATGGTGCTGCATGGCCAGGGCTGCTCTCAGCTTTCTCCTCAAGGGAAGGGAAAGGGGCTGTCAGCTTTGGCTGTGTCACTGAGACTCCTGCACTGTCAGCCTGGGCATCAGCAGATGGGCCTCAGATCTCCCTCAGAAAGTGCCTCCTCAGCCTCCTCTCCCTCCAGACAGCAGCAGCAGCACCTTGGCTTGCAGCATCTCTGTTTGTCTGGCCTGCCCTTAAGGCCCTGCTGCCAGGGAGATGCCCCTGGGCAGTGCCCTGTGCTGGGAGGGCTCTGCAGGGCAGAGCTGAGCCCCCAGGGCTGGGCTGGGCTCTGGCAGCACTGGCAGGGACAGGGCTTGGGTAGAGACAAACAGCTCCGAGTAGGCACAACTCCAGGCAGCAGGGAGCCAGACCAACCCTTGGTATCCCTCCCTGTCCAGATGCACCGGGAAAGAGGGAAGAGTTTGGAGAGATTGATTTTGTGTCCTCAAAAACGCCATAATTTTTTTAAGTATAGTTTTAAATTTGTTCATCCTCTGCTAGAGGGAGGGAAATGAGTAAAGGGCACCTGTGTGGGACCAGCAGGTCTGACTGCTCAGGGTCATAGGGAGCCCTGTTTTCCTTCTGGGCTCCCCAGTGTTCAGGCTGAGAGCAATGCTAATAAAAGCACTTTTACCCCTTCTAAAAAACACACAGTTACTTAGCAGACCAAATCAAACTCAAAAAAAAAAAAAAAAAAAAAAAAAAAAAAAAAAAAAAAAAAAGAAATGTACTTTCCCTAAAAGAAGAGAAGCAATTTTGATGGCTTGTCTAAGGAAATACCATAGGATTGACTCAAGGTACTTTGTCCAAATTGACAGTGTTGTCTGTGTGCAGCTCACAATGTCCAGAATCAAGAAATGACCAACAGCAGTTCCATCAGGCACTTCCTCTTGCTGGCACTGGCAGACACGCGGCAGCTGCAGCTCCTGCACTTCTGCCTCTTGCTGGGCATCTCCCTGGCTGCCCTCCTGGGCAACGGCCTCATCATCAGCGCCGTAGCCTGCGGCCACCACCTGCACACGCCCATGTTCTTCTTCCTGCTCAACCTGGCCCTCAGCGACCTGGGCTCCATCTGCACCACTGTCCCCAAAGCCATGCACAATTCACTCTGGGACAGCAGCACCATCTCCTACTCAGGATGTGCTGCTCAGGTATTTTTCTTTATCTTCTTCATTTCAGCAGAGTTTTCTCTCCTGACTGTCATGTGCTACGACCACTACGTGTCCATCTGCAAACCCCTGCTCTACAGGACCCTCCTGGGCAGCAGAGCTTGTGCCCACATGGCAGCAGCTGCCTGGGCCAGTGGCTTTCTCAATGCTCTGCTGCACACGGCCAATACATTTTCCCTGCCCCTGTGCCATGGCAATGTCCTGGGCCAGTTCTTCTGTGAGGTTCCCCAGCTCCTCAAGCTCTCCTGCTCAAAATCCTATCACAGGGAACTTGGGCTTCTTGCTGTTAGTATTGGTTTAGCTTTTGGTTGTTTTGTGTTCATTGTTTTCTCCTATGTGCAGATCTTCAGGGCTGTGCTGAGGATCCCCTCTGAGCAGGGACGGCACAAAGCCTTTTCCACCTGCCTCCCTCACCTGGCCGTGGTCTCCCTGTTTCTCAGCACTGGCTTCTTTGCCTACCTGAAGCCCCCCTCCATCTCCTCCCCATCCCTGGATCTGGGCCTGTCAGTTCTGTACACGGTGGTACCTCCAGCCCTGAACCCCCTCATCTACAGCCTGAGGAACCAGGAGCTCAAAGATGCCCTGGGAAAACTGGTGACTGCATCTTCAGAAGCAATAAATTCTCTTTTCTGCTACAGAGTCTTGAGAATATAAATCTTTACAACTCAGCCTTTTTTCTCCTATTCGTCTATTTTTTACTATTGTAACTTTTTCTATTGTTGTAGTGTTTCTCACAAAATACAGTAGTATTACTCTTAGCTTTTCTACATGAATATCTACCTTTCTTTTGAAATACAAGCACTTGCAAGACACTTGTCCCGTTGGCATTTAAATAAAAGAAATGTCTGCCCTGACTTGTCTGCCCAAGGTGTTTCCTGAGCCCTTCTCTGTCCCTGCAGGGGCAGTGCCTGTGAGCAGAGGTGGAGGGCAGAGACTCCCAGCACAGCAGCACAGCCAGGGACACTGGCCCTGGCTCTTCCCACATCTGCCCTGCCCAACTCCAGCCTGTCCTTCCCAGCCCTGCTGTGGCTGTGAGGCCGGAGTGCTCTGGCAGCTTGGTCACTGTCCTGCTGCGTGTCCCTGCTGTGGCCACAGGCAGGGCCAGGCCATGTGCACTGCTGGGACACAGCTGGGCTCCAGCACAGCAGCTCCATCAGCAAAGGGCATCTCCTGAGGGCAGGGCAGGGAGGCTTCGCTCCCCTCCAGAGCTGCTGTCAGCAATGTGCTCCAGGAATGCCCTGGCACAGCAGAGCCCAGTGCCTGGGGCAGGGGGAGTGTGCAGGGGAGGCTCACAGCAGTGTCCTGGCACAGCCAGAGCTCCTGGCATGGACCTGAGGCAGCAGCAGAGCAGGGCCTGGGCTGTGTCTTTGTTCTGGGGCAGCCTGGGAAGGTGCCCCAGGGCAATTGTCCCACACCAGCCCCGGCAACCACCATTGCCACCACTGGCCTCTCCCCACCTGCAGGAGGTTGTTTGTCCCTGCACGGAGGGACACCAAGTGACCAGGCCAGCAGGCCATGTTTGCTCTGTGCTGAGGAGATCTCAGCAGTGCATCGTGTGTGTGTGGGGAGATGAACCCCAGTGAGCACAAACACCATCAGCAGCACCCAGGGCTGGCACAATTCCAGTGGCACAAACAGTGCCTTGAGGCCACTTCACTCTGAGAGTAACGTCCTCTGGGGAAACACCTGAATTCTTTGCTGGGCTGTGGTGAGGACTGCATAGAGAGAAATATCCCAGGCAGGGAGGCTTCAGGAAAAAATGCTCAGGGCAGCCAAGGACTGCACAGAGAGACATTGGATAGAGTGAGGGTCTGTGGGGAGAAATCAGAGCTGCCTCCCTTCTGAACCAGCCCGAGGACCTGGACAGGGCTGTGCTGTGTTCTGGGCACTGACCTGGAGCTGAGGGATGTGGAAAAGGCCTTTGGTGCCAGGGCTGTTGAGAAGGCTGGGCAGTGACACTTTGGGACCTCTCAAACCCCTTGGAAAGGCCAGAGCCATCCCAGAGGGTCCTGGGCTCTTGGGAAGGGCAGACATGGAACCAGTCTGCAAACAGGGCTGGGAGGGGGACTGGCAGAGTCACAGCCTGGTCAGGCTCAGCAGGGAAGGGGATGTGGCAAATCCTCCTGCAGCCATTCCAGGCACTGGCAGGACAGGGCAGGGACTGCAGAACACGTGGGAGGGAAAAGAAGGGGATGTTGCGTGCCCAGACTTCAGCCAGGCCTGGCACAGGGTCTGCTGTGCTCTCCTCAGAGCCAGACTGGAGAGAGCTGGGCTGAAGGAGTGGAACATGGGCTGGGTGGGAATTTGGCTGAACAATGAGGGTCAAATGCCATCCATGGTACAGAGTCCTCTTGGCAGCCACGCCCTGGTGACACCCCTCAGTGACCAGCACTTGGCCACCACTGTGGAATATTTCTATTGTCTCTAAAACAGCATGAAATGTTCTTTCAGTTCCTTTATGGATGCTGCCAATTTGCAGGGAGTCTGTGACTGAACTCATCTAGTTAATGGTGACTGCAAAATGTACTTGGGCGAGGTGACTGAGTTGGTCAATTTGTCTTGCCATCAGGTGCACAGCAAGCCACAAGAAAAGGGAAAAAAACTTATGCATCAGAAGAAAGGCAGTTCAATAGGGAAAAACCCAAACCAAATGAAAAAAAAAAGTCTAAACTCAAAAGAAAAAAAAAAATAAAAAAGACACAACAAGACCCATTAACAGAAGAAAAGCAAATCCTCAGGAAATCTCCTATCAGCAGAAAATGTTTGACCACCTTGTGGCAGGAGAGAATTCTGTATTTTTAGGTGCTGTTTTGAAAGAAAAATGTATTTAAAAAAATTAATCCCTTACCCCCTTGCCCCTCTGCTTCTCTCAGTTGACTGCTGATCATGGTGTGACATGGGATGGAACATCCCTTGGGTCAGTCTGGCCCAGCTGTCCCATCCCTGTTCCCCAGGAACACTTGCCCACCCCAAGCCCATAGGTTGGGGGGTTGCAGACGCCTCATGCGGGGTGAGCACTGAGACAAGGACAGGAGAACAGAACAACATTTACTCTTGTACAGTAGAACAGAACAGCACAGCCTTGGAGAAACTGATTGAGGATGTACATCTGGCAAACAGAAGTCACACAAAATGCAAGCAGGATGCCAGCTCAGTTCTGCAAGGCTGACAAATCAGAAGGTATGCAAAACAATAATATTGCCCTTACTCAAAAGGGGGGTCAAGGAACAGCCACCTAAAAAGGACACTGGATGTTGAAGACAAAACCCAAAGAACCATAAAAGGATTTCTGATAAGGGGTTCAACTCTGTCAAATAAACTCAAAGGAAGTGGGGATAGCTAATGGATACATAATCAGTTGCGTGATAAAAACTCTGTTCTTTTGATGCTCTGTGGACTCCAGTGGAGAAAGGATGACCACCATGCTGTAATAATGAATACCTGCTTTCAAATACTCAAAACAGTGTGAGAAGGTTTCTATCCAGCAGATTTCAGTATCAGTGGTGTCCTTTACTCCATTATGCCCCACAGTTTCACAGTGGCCCCTTGGTTCCATGAGGCGCTGCTGTAGAACAATGGACCCTTGGTTCCATTGGGTTCCGTACTGTCAAAGTGGCCTCCTTGGTTCTGCACTGCCACAATGCTCTCCTTGGTTCCACGAGGCCTTGGTGTGTTCCAACACCCCCTTGGTTCCATCAACTGCCACAGTGTCACCCTGGTCTCTTGGATCTGCAGGGTCACAATGGACAATTGGTCACAAGCAGCCCTGCTGTGTCACCATCAATATTTGGTTCCATGGGGCCCCCCAGTGTCACAACGGCCCCTTGGCTCCAGGAACTTCCACAGCATCACCATGGTCTCCTTGGATCTGCAGGATCTCCATGGACCATTGGTTCCATGTGGCCCTGCTGTGGTTCCTTGGTTCCACAGTGGTCACAGTGTGTCACAGTGGTTCCTTGGTTCCATGAAGCCCCACTGCATAACAATGGAATCTTGGTCCCGTGAAGTTCTGTACTGTCACAATGGTCTCCTTGGTTCTGTAGTGTGAAAACAGCTGCTTGGTTCCATAAGGTTCCTCAGTGTCCCCCGTGGTTTCCTTGGCTCCATGAGGCTCTGCAGTGTCACAATGTCCCATAGTTTCCACGAGCTTCTGTGCTGTCAAGCATGTCCTTTGTTCCAATGAGGCCCCGCAGTGTCACAACAGCCCCTTGGTTCCATGAGGTTCCACAGTGTAACATGGTTGCCTTGATTCCAAGAGGTTCCCCAATGTCACAACAGCCCCTTGGTTCCACGAGGTTCCACAGCATCACCATGGTCTCCTTGGACCCACAGTATCTCCATGGTCCATTGGTTCCATGTGGCCCTGCTGTGTCACAGTGGTTCCTTGGTTCCATGAAGCCCCACTGCATAACAATGGAATCTTGGTCCTGTGAGGGTCTGTACCGTCACAATGGTCTCCTTGGCTTTGGACTGTAACAATGGACCCTTGGTTCCATGAGGTTCCATGATGTCACAATGGTCTCCTTGGTTCCACAAGGTTCCATGATGTCACAATGGTCTCCTTGGTTCCACAAGGTTCCATGATGTCACAATGAACCCTTGGTTCCACACGGCCTTGCTTTGTCACAATGGATCCACGGTTCCAGGAGCTTCTGTGATGTTACCATGGTCTCCTCAGATCCTCATTGTCACAATGGACAATTGGCTCCATGGGCCCTGCTGTGTCACAATAAACCCTTGGTGGCATGAGGTTCTGTGGTGTCACAATGGTCTGCCTGGTTCAACGAGGCCCTGGAGTGTCACAATGGCTGCTTGGTTCCGTGAGCTTCCATAGCATCAACAATGGTCTCCTTGTTTCTGCAGTGTCATAATGGACCCTGGTTCCATGAGGTCCCTAAATGTCACTGGTCTTCTGGGTTTCATGTGGCCCTGCTGTGTCCCCATGGCTTCTTGGTTCCATGAGTTTCTGTACTGCCAGCAATGGTTCCTTTGTTCCAATGAGGCCCTGCTGTGTCACAATGGCTCCTGGGTTCCATGAAGTTCTTCACTGTCACAATGGCCCCTTGGATCCATGAGGTCCCACAGTGTCACCATGGTGCCTGTGGATCCACACTGCCATAATGGACCATTGTTGCAGCCAAAATAGCTGCTAATAAAGCCCAGGGTAGGGAAGCAAAGAGGGCCTTTGCATGGCACCCACAGATGTTTAATTCGGCCGTGCGGTGAGATGTTCAGGGTCACAAGGCAGGACTCCTGGGGGAGTCCAGGTTTCTGTATCTCCAGAGGAAGGGGCTGATCGGTGCCATGGGGGGAGGATAAAGATGGGGCCAATGGGGGAATAGGGAGGGAGTGGCTAAGGGACACAGAACAAGGGGAAGGAGCCAATGGGGTCAAACAGCTTTTGAGGGAAGATTCTTGTGTCTCCCTAACCCAGGGAATGCCTCTCAGGGTCTCCACAGCTGCAGAGTGTCACAATGGCCCCTTGGTTCTTTTGAGCTCCTCAGGATCCCAGTGGCCCCTTGGCTGCATGAGGCCCAGCTGTGTCACACTGGCCCCTTGCTTCCATTGGGCCCCACAGCGTCACAATTGTCCCCCCTCAGTTCCATGAGGCCCCACAAAGTCACAATGGACCTTTGGTTCCATGAGTCCCACACTGTTCCATGAATCCTTAGTTCCATGGGGCTCTGTAGTGTCACAATGGTCCCTTGGTTCCATGGCGCCACACAGTGCCACAATTGCCCTTTGGCCCAATAGGGCCTCATAGAGCCACAATGGATTCCATGGTTCCATGGAGACACAAAGTGCCACAATGGCCCTTTGGTTTCACAAGGCCTCAAAGTGTAAAAATGGCCTCCATAGTTTCATGAGGCCTTGCTGTGTCACAATGGACCTGTGGTTCCATGATGCCCCAAAGTGTCACAGTATTCTCCTTGGTTCTGCACTTTAAGAATGCCCCCTTGGCCGTTGGAGCCCCACAGTGACACTGTTGTGCCCTTGGTTCCATGATGTTTGCTGTGTCACATTAGTCCTTTGGTTCCATTAGGTCCCATGTGTCACAATGGCCTTTATGGTTCCATGAGGTCCCGTAGCAGAGCAATGGTCTCCTTGGTTCCACAGTATCAGAATGGCCCCTTTGTCCCATGAAGCCCCACAGTGTCACTGTCGTCCCCTTGATTCCCTGAGGCCCTGCAGTGTCACCATGGCCCCTGGGTTCACATGGGTTCCAAATGGTCACAATGTTCTCCATGGTTCCATGAGGCCCTGCAATCTCCCAATGGACCCGTGGTTCCAAGGGCCCCGCAGTGTCACAAGGCTGCCTTAGTTCCACAAGGCCCTGCAGTGTCACAATGGCCCCTCGGTTCCAATGGGTTTCAAAGGGTCAGAATGGTCTTCATGGTTCCACGAGGCCCTGCAATCTCCCAATGGACCCTTGGTTCCAAGGGCCCCGCAGTGTCACAAGGCTGCCTTAGTTCCATGAGGCCCTGCAGTGTCATGGTGGCCCCTTGGCTCCATGAGGCAAAGCAGAATCAGAATGGCCCCTTGGTTCCATGGAGCACCACGGTGTCACCATGGTCCCACTGGTTCCACAGGGCCCCTCAGTGGAACAATGGACCTTTGGTTCCATGAGGCTCCTCAGTGTCTCAGTGGCCCCTTGGCTCCGTGTGGCCCCGCTGTGTCACAGTGCCAGGGGGTTCCATGAGGCCCCACAGTGTCCAAATGGTCTCCTTGGTTCTGGGAGGCCCCACAGAGCCACAACGGACCCTTGGTTCCAGGAGACCTTGCTGAGTCACAATGGACTTTTGGTTCCAGGAGCTTTCGCACTGTCAACAATGGTCTGAGCACGGGAGTGTCACCATGGATCCTTTGTTCCATCAGGTTCCAGAGCATAACATGATCCCCTTGATTCCAGAAGGTTCTGCAGTGTCCCAATGGAGCATTGGTTCCATGCAGCCCCACACTGGCACAATGACCCCATGGCTCCAGGAGCTTCCACGCTGTCAGCAATGCTCTCCTTGGTTCCGTGAGGCCTTGCTCTGATACAATGGACTTTTGGTTCCATGGGGTTCCACTGCATCACAATGGAGCCTTTGTTCCATCGGGTTCCACAGTGTCACAGCTGACTCCGTGGTTCTGTCAGCCTCTGCTGTCACCAAATGTCCAAAAGATCGGAATAAGGCTCCTAAACACTCATTTGATATTTAGGAGAGGATAATTTATTCAGGCCCAAGGTCCAGCATAGGATAACTCCTAACCTTCCAGGCACATGTAATTCTACCAGTGTGTTGCTTATACACAGTCATTAAATGCTAAGTACAATTTTATCCATTTCCATAAACCCACCCCAAGTTCCCACATTCACTCCTTGTTTTCTCTTTCCCTGCACCCTTGAGCCAGATGTCTTCTTCTTCTCTTCCAACCATCCTTGCTGGGAAAGCAGCCCCTGCATGCCTTGTTCCTGTGCTGAAAGTTCACAGGCAGGGAAAAATGGAATGAACCCTTTTGGTATGAGCCGCAGGCTTTGTGTGGGCAGGCAGAGGCAGGCAGGAGGCAGAGCTGTCAGCAAAGGAAGGGCCCAGCCAGGTGGGGCAGCCGGGGGATGCCAACAGCCTGCAGGGACAGAGGCTCAGGGCAGGGACACCGTAGCACAGCCTGGGCTGCACAGGGCACAGGCATGTGCAGCAGCTGCAAGACAGCCCCAACAGAGCCAACTTGGGCAGCACTTTGGCCATGGCTGCTGGGCCTGGGCCTGAGGCAGGAGCAGGAGACAAGTGACCCTTGCAGGCCTGGGGCCTCATTGCCTCCTTGGCCCTGCTCAGCAGCCTGGCAGGGGCCGCCCCATGCTCCTGCCCTTGGCATTGCACATCCCCACATGCCAGTGCCCATCCCGGCAAGAGCCCTGAGCAAGGTGGGAGGGACAGCATCTGCCTGGCCAGGCCCTGGGGCTCAGGCCTTGGCCCTTGGCATTCCTCAAACACAGCCAGCTTTGCTCAGCACCAGAGACACCTTGGCCTTGTTTGTCCCCAGCTGTCATCACTGCCTCCAGTGTTCTGCTCTAACTGGAACCTGGGGACACTTTCCCAGTCGTGTTCCTCAGTGGGACCCATTAAAACTTCAAGAAACTTTGGAGCCTAAATTTAAGTTTGAGTTGTTGAGAAGTTTTTTGAACACACTCTTAGGGGCTGAGTCTGATGTAAACAACACCAAATCCCTGAGAGGGTCATTAAAGTTTTCCTACTCCAGTTATAGACAAAGATTTCAAATACCTTGTAAAATACCCCACATTCCTATTTTAACAAAAGTATTTTATTTTATTTCTTTTTAGAGCAGAGGTGATTGCAGCATTCTCTGATTGATATTGACCCAGGGTCTCTCCTCAGCAGCTCTGGCCTGCTCACAGAAGCTGTGCCTGGAGCTCTGACCCAGTGTGGACAACCTTGCTCGACATTGCCCAGCCCCATCCTGTCTGTCCTCACTCCCCTGGGCCCTGCTGTGCTTGCAGAGCTGGCTGCACTCAGCCTAAGAGGGGTTTTCCCTTTTTGATGTTTTTTTGAGGCAATCTGAAAATCCTGAGTTTCCCCACTGCAAACAGACACACTGCTCAGGTGTGTGCCAGCCCCAGGTGACACCAAAGCCACTGCAGAGCTGCCCTGGGCCAGCTGTGAGGGTGGATCCTCAGCCCCAGTGCACTGGGCCCTGCAAGGGGCTGTGGCCATGGGCACTGCACTGACCCCACTGCTGGGGTTGGCTGCCACGGCCACCGCGAGAAATGAAACTGTCCTTGGAAACACTGGGGAGCACTGGGACATACTGGGGAACACTGGGAATGCTGTGGGAACACTGGGACATACTGGGAGTGACGCTGGGGATGACTGGGACATACTGTGTACACTAGGAATGCTGAGGGGGAATCTGGGTGGACTGGGATGGACTGTGGGGGTACACTGGGACACACTGGGACATACCAACACATACTGGGAGTGATACTGGGACAAACTGGGGATACAGGGGACATTGCGGAGAAGACTGGGGACACTGGGGCATCCTGTAGATGACACTGGGGGGGAACTGGAAGGGACTGGGAATGAACTCAGGTGTATTGGGAGAGACTGGGCTGTACTGGGAAGGATTGGATGGGCACTGGGTTTGTACTGGGTTCTACCTGTGATGAACTGGGCTGTTCTGGAGTTGTACTGGTCTGTACTGGGCGGGACTGGAGGAGGGTGAATGGGCTGTTCCCTCCTCCACCGAATCCCATTTGCTAAGGCTCCTGCCCATCACAGCCGCAGCCAATCAGCACCGGCAACCGGGTCCTCAGGGGCGGTGCCTGATGTCGGCGCTATCTTTTGTTTTTGCCTTCAACTCCCGGCATGCCCCGCTGCCCAGTTGAACCCCATTTGAGCCAGGACTACAACTCCCATCATGCCTCGCGGCCCGATTCAGCCCCCTTGGAGGCGGGGTTACCACGCCCGTCATGCCCCGCGCTCCAGAGAGCCCCGGGATCCGCCCCCATCTGTCCCATAGGCGTCCCCCAGACCCTCCAGGATCCCTCAGTGCCCCCTCAGCGCCCATTCGGGACCCCCCAAAAGCGTCCCCGGACCCCCTGAGTGCTCCCAACCCCACAGATGCCCGGCACAGCCACTTCTGTGAGTTCATCGCCTCTCATCCCCCGCGGCCCCAGAGCCCCTCAAAACAAAGTCCTGCGCCTGAAACTCCTGCCGTTTCCCGCGCCCTGAAGATCCCGGTAGAGCTCCCCGAGCTTCCCCTAGCGGCTCCCGAACGGTTTAAGTTCCCCTGAGGACCTCAAGTCGCGGCTCGGACGCAAAAGTGTCCCCCAAGAGCCTTCCCGGACCCCCAAACATCGCGTTCGAGCCACTTCCGGGACTACAGCTCCCATCATGCTCCGCGGCACACGTCCAGTGCTGTTTCAGGTGGGACTTCATCTCCCGTCATGCCCCGCGCCCCACCGAGAGCCATTGCAGCTGCGCCTCGAACTCCCGTGATGCTCCGCGGCCCCGTTAAACCGTCTGATACCCGCGCCTACAACTCCCATCACCCCCCGCGCCCCAGAGAGCCCCGTTCGAGCCCCCCAAGGGCCCGCCCGGACCCCGAAGGGCCCCAAATTCCCTTCCCTGACCTCCAAGGGCCCCCCTGGACCCCCAAGTGCTGCCCCGGACCCCGAACTGTCCCTCAAAATCCCTGAGTGCCCCTCCAAGTGCCCACCCGGCTCCCCCAAGTGTCCACCAGATCCTCAAGTTCTCTCTGAATTCCCTCCCCAGACCCAAAACTGCCCCAAATGGGCCCCAGAAATGTCTCCAGAGACCTCAAAGTGCCCCCCTCCCTGGACCCTGTGTTGTAAAAAGTTTCTAAAACATATGACAAAAAGACTACAAATACAACTAATTACCAGAAAGAGGAATAAATAAATATCTATTAGAGCTTAATTAATTAATGAAGGGAATTGTGTTACTTAGCAACATTGATCATTAATTTTATTGGCTACTAAAAATGTATTGATTTTTTAATATAAATATAAAAACTAGGTAATAAAAACTAATGCTGATGTTATAAATAAATATATCAAATATATAAATAATAAATTATTAACACTAAATAATGTGTTACAGAATAAAAATAAAATAATAAATTCCATGGACATTTTTGGATGTTTTGGGATCTCAGTCCAAGGGGGCAATGGTGAGGCTGGGGGTGAGGAGCAGCTTGTCCAAACAGGCTCAGCCTGCAAGGGACTCATTCTTCTCTGTTCCCAGACCTCCTAGGGAGACATTCTCCATCAAGACCACTTGGGGAATGCTTCTGTCACCTCTTCAATGAACTGAAAAATAAAAAAATGCACACTTGATTAAAAAACAGTCATGAGGTGCACTTTGGAATCTCCCTCCTGAAGAGAACTCCAAACTGACTCCAATCACTGCACAAGCCCTGGACACTCCAAGACAAGGGAAGGCGGACAAAGAGCTCCTGAGGGCTTTCTGTATTTTAATCAGTCCCACGGTGGATTTGGGGCTGGCTCCAGGAGCCTCAGGCACGCAGAGAAGGATGAAGAAGCTGCTCAAGGAGGCAGCAGCAAAACTCCAAGTGCCTTGGAGCATGGCTGGGCCCCAGGGAGGGCAGGGAGTGCCAGAGGCTGCCCAGGGCCTGGTGAGAGCAGATCCTTGAGGCCAGGATTGCAGGGAGCCCAAGGCTCTGAGCAGGGAACTGCAGTGCTGAGTGTTATGAATGGCTGCAATCAGCTCTTTAGTGATTCCAGCTTTATTGGAAACACTCCAGGTGGGGCACCCGTGGGGGTGTGCGCACAGCACCGCTGCTCCTGAGATGGTGAGGAGGAGGAGGAGGAGGAGGAGGAGGAGGAGGAGGAGGAGGAGGAGGATGTCAGCTCCATCGTCCAGCAGAGCTGGGTTTTCTCTCCTTTCAAGAGTCTCTGGGTAGACACTGTTGGTTTCAGATTCGTGGTCCCTGTACTGCTCTTGGCCTGCTCTGGTTAGGGTGACGAAGGCAAAAAGCTCTGACCAGGGTCCTGATGTTGTCTGATGTTTTCTCTGGTTAGAGGTGTTATTTTAATTCTTCATTTGCACGGTGGCTTGTTGTTCTAGGGGTTTTCATTAGGTCATTCTTTTCTGCTAGGTCTTATGGAAGTTTCAGATTTGGTTATTAGGTGACATAATCCTCTTCTTTATGGTGTTGGGTGGTTCCCCATCTTAGATGAGAGTGGGAGCAGTGGGGGTAACACCTGACAGTAATGGGATTTACATAATTATAAATCCTTTAACTAGCACTGGAACTTGACATAACTATAAAACATTCAACAAACAATCTATAACTAACGTTGGAACTTTATATTAACTCCATTAATAATGAACTTTATAGAGACTCCCTTAACAATGTATTCTCTACAATTTCCCCCTCTAATTGTTGATTGGACTCAAGCCTGCACCAATTATCAATTACTTCTTCTTGAAAGTACAATTTTCTTACAATTTTTAATATTGGTTGTAAATTTGCTTGGAATCTTGACGTTCTTGATCATTCATTATCATGATTACTTTTACTTCTTTTTTATTAGGGCCTTTTGGTATCATTAAACTTGCTTGTACAGCAGATGTTACAACTCAGATCATACAGGGGAGCATGCAATGTAGGAGGATTAAACTAGCAATTTCACATACAATGAAAAAGGCTATTTTTTCCCACCAGTTTCCTTTTAATGACGAGAAATTGTCCCACCAGCTGGTATCAAATGTAGGGGTCCACTCTTGTGTTCCAACATAAACTAATTTCTGGATTTCCTTTGAGATATTTCTAATGACTTTACTGCAGTCATCTATTTCTAAGCAGCACTCACAGGAGTTAAATTTTCCACATGTGCTTCCTTCATCGGCCAATAAATAACCTACTGCCAGTCTGATTTGATACCCTACAGTTCTAGTATGGGATATTTGGTCATTTATGGGGTCTAAAGCTAGAGAGGTTCAGTTCGATACCATCTTGAGCACTGCTTGTAATTTTACAATCTGATTTAACATATAAATTCATTAGAAGACTTAGTAGGGGATGTGGCTGGTTTTGACTCTTCAGTGGGAGGTGGTACAGGTCCTTTAATCTGGGTTATATGTGTCCACCCCTTCTCCTGGGTCTGTATGGCTGTATTGGTGGTGAGTAGGACCTGAAAAGGGCCTTCAAACTTAGAGGTTAAAGGTGCAGTGTTCCATGATTTAACTAACTGGATTGATGTTATGTACCTTGGTGTCTAAGGGAGAGGTTTGAGGGAGATAGCCCTTTTTCCTAAGATTTTCTAACATACTTCCCATAGCCTTTAGATATTTTTGGGTGGCTGTCTCTCCTTCTGGATAAATTCCAATGCTATACGAGGTTATCAAGAAGGGGAGTCCAAACATCATTTCATAAGGTGAGAGTCTTATACCTGATCGAGGCCTTGTTCTAATTTGTAACAGTGCTAAGGGTAGACATTTATGCCAATTCATCTGGGTTTCTGTAACTAATGTAGTTAACACGTTTGTGATGGTTTTATTCATTCTTTTAACTCTTCTGGAGCTCTGGGGATGCCGATGGGCTGTGCAACCTCCATTTCATTCCCAGGGCTTCAACAACTTGTTGTAAGACTTGGGCAGTAAAATGTGGACCTTGATCAGAATCGACATTATTTATCAACCCATATTGGGGAATGATGTTTTCTAGGATTGCTTTTGTGGCTACTTGGGCTGTCTCTCTTTTGGTCGGGAACGCCTCTACCCAATGGGTGAGGTGATCCACGGTCACTAATAAGTGTCTGTATCCCTGGACAGGGGGCGTTTCTGTGAGGTCTACCTGTACAGTTTGGAATGGCTGCAAGGCCAACTCTCTTCCCCCAGATCAGATAGTACTCTTCTCATTACTTTCTGATTAATTTGTTGGCAAGTTAAACATCCCTTCGTTACTGCCTTTGCTATGTTATGTACTCCCATGCACATTTGATCCCTTGGAAAGTGGTCACATAAGCCTTGTATTCCCCAATGGGTCAACTTGTGTAACTCCATCATCACCTTTCAGGCTGGAGCTTTATTTAAAATTTGCCGTCCATCAGGTGTCCACCATTCTCCATTTTCTTTTTGCTGTCCTCTCATATTTTCTAACTCTCTTAATTGTTTCTCATCAAAGATCGGTTTTTCCTCTTTTCTTTCCCTTCTAGGTGTTCCCTCTATCATAAGAATTTCAACTGGACGTTCTTGTTCCAAAGCTACTTCTTTCGCTACTTGATCAGCTAATTGGTCTCCCTTTATTTCAAGGGCGTCCCTTTTTTGATGTTCTTTCATGTGAACTTTGGCTATCTCTATTGGTTTCTTCAGGGACTCTAGTACTAATTTTACTAGCTCTTCATGTATTAAATTTTTGCCTTTAGAATTTAGGTACTCCTGTTCTTCCCATATTTTTCCGAATGTATGGACAATTCTGAATGCATACCACGAGTTGGTATAGATTGTTCTTTTGTCTTTTTCTAGTAAATCTAGCCCTCTCTTCAGGGCATAGATTTCACAGCACTGGGCAGACCAATTTGAGGAAAGCTTTCCCATTTATTCAGCTTGTATATTCTGCCTATCTATGATTGAAGACCCTGAGACCCATTTACTGGCTACCATTTGTGATGATCTATCTCTAAATAAAATTCTCCCATATGGGAGGGGCTCATCTTCTAAATCTTCTCTCACTTTAGTCTGTATTTCAAATATTTGTAAACAATCATGCTCCAGGTCTGTTCACGGCTCTCCCGTGAGGAACTGGGCTGGATTTAAACATTTTGAAGTGACTAATTCAAGGCCCTTGGTACTTATTAGGATGACTTCATACTTTAGTATTTGGGAGTCGGTTAGCCACTGAGGGGCCTTGTGACTTCAAACAGCTTTTCCATGGTGTGGGGTATGAACCCGGATCATCCCCTTTCAGGTTGGTTTCTGTGTGTCTTCTATTGGGGTGGCTGTTGCCGCTATCCCTTGCACACAGGCTGGCCACCCTCTGGCTACTGGATCCAGGAACTTGGAGAGATCTGCGACCAGCTTCCTGCATCCTCCCCAATTCTGTGTAAGGACTCCACAAGCTATTCCCTCTTCCACCTTTACAAACAGGTCAAAGTAATTTAAGGTCTGGTAGGCTCAGTACAGGGGCAGAGGACAATTTAGTTTTCAGATTCTGAAGCTGTTCCTCATCATTTGAGGTCCAGGTTACAGGCTCTGAGTCTATCAATTTGTCATATGGAAATTTAACACTTTTAGTATACTGATCAAACCATAAGCTGTAATACCCAAACAAACCTAATAATTTTCTAATATCTCTTTTGGACTTTGGGGCAGGGATGGACAGAATTTCCAAAATTCTCTTGGGGCTTGATCTTTTATACACTTGGCCTATTATATGTCCTAGATATGTCACTTCTTGTTCCACAAATTGCAGTTTCTTTCTTGATACTTTTAGACCTTTTTCCCCTAAGAAATTTAGGAACCGTATGCTAGAACTTCTAACTTTGTCTTGTTCTCCCCCGATACAAGTAAATCATCAACATATTATAAAATACGTACCCCATTCTGAGGTTTAAACTGTTCTAGGAGTTCTTCTAGAGCTTGCCAAAGAGATTTGGGGATTCTGTAAACCCCTGGAGAAGATGTGTCCACCTTAATTTCTGTTTTCTTTTCTTTTCAATGTCCTCCTATTCAAAGGCAAACCAGTTCTGGCACTCTTCAGCCTGGGGACACGCCCAGAAGGCATCCTTTAAATCCATGACAGAGAACCATGCATGCTCCTTAGGTATTTGGCTTAAAAGGGTGTGCGGGTTTTGTACTACCGGGTGCCTCGTAACCATTCTTTTATTTACTTCTCTTGAATCTTGTACTAATCGGAACCTTCCATCAGCTTTTCTCTCCACTAGTATGGGAGTATTATGTGGAGATATGCATGGTTCTAAAATCCTTCCTTTTACAGCTGGTCAATTACTGAGGATAGTCCTTTCTTTCCCTCTGGGGAAATTGGATACTGCCTTACCCAAATGGGGGAGAGTATTTCTGCATCTCTACTTCTATTGGTGGCATACTCAAACAACCAATTTTTCCCTCCCTCACTCACACGTTTGGGTTGATTTAATGTATGTCTCCCTTTGTTAAGACCATTATTTGTACTACCATTCTTCCCTCTTTTGGGATTACTCCAGTTCTCAATTTGATTTGTAAATCTTGTCCTAATAAATCACAACCCAACTTGGGGATGCAAATGAAATTAGCTCAACACTCTCTTGAATTTTCTCTAATTTCTACGTCTTCTATAATTTGGGCCTCAAATGGTTCTTCTCTGGCCCCTTGTACTTTGCAGACTTTTTTACTGACTATGATTCCTGTTGGTATTTTAGTCACACATGACTTGTCTGCTCCAGTATCAACTAAATATTCAAATTCATCATTCTGGGAACCAATCTCAAAATTTACCAAGGGCTCTTCTAGATGGTTCATTAAATTCCCCAGAGCATTGAACCCTTGACACCCATAGTCATCTCTTCTTCAGATGTTCTCTAGAGTTTCTTGCTCCCAGGCTATGGCTTCATCTAATTGGAGTTTCTTACAATTTCTCTTTAGGTGTCCTTTCTCTCCACAGTAATAACAATATTTGTCACTGGGTAGAGCCCTAGCCCCTTTTGGTCCAATAAAACCTTTGTCTCTTCTAAATGGTTCTACAGGCCCATCCTTGTTGGCTCCCACACTTTTTCTCTGGCTATGGCTTCCATAATTTTAGGTTTGATTTTGTCTTTTCTTCTTCTCTTATGGCTTCTCTCAGCAGTTCATTAATACTTTTTTCCTGCCAGTCCTCTATTCTTTCTAACTTTCATGTGATATCTGGCCAGGATTTAATTACAAATTGTACCTTGAGGAGGACTTGGCCTGTCGGAACCCAGGACACCCCTCTGGGTGCCCTGGATGACACGTGCCCCTGGCAGGGGGCTGGGGAGTCCTGGCAGGAAGCCAAAGACACCTGGGATTTTGATCTTAATCCATGGAGCAAATTACCAATCTTGTATGAAGAATTACAAGTCACAAAAGTTTGAGAAGAATGATAATGAATCTGTCACAGGGTGTAAAATGGTATTTTGGGGATTTTTATATAGAGGTCTAGGAGGCAAGATGGAGGGACCTGGGTGTTGTCCTATTCTTCTTCCTTCTTCTTCTTAGCCTCCACCTTCTTGGGGATGGTGGCATTTTAGGATTGGTTTAGAGTATTAGTAGACTGTCTAACATAGGTGATACGTATTGGAAAATAATGATAAATAAAGTACACATGGTTCATAGTATAAAACAGACACCAGCCCAGGGGCAGGGAGTGTGCCTCTGTCTGACCTCTGGCAGGCCAGAGAAAAAATGTCATAGATAAGAAACAATAAACAACCTTGGAAACCAGAGCTGAAGAATTCAGGATCCTTCTTTGAAACACCGGGCTGGGAAAAAAGGATTCTCGGGGTCATCCCTGACTGCAGGGAACCTGAGATTGGCCTTCTGGGCTGTCTGGGTCAACATTAGAGTAAATCTGGAAGTTTTGCTTTAGCCTATTAAGCCATGGTGCTGGTGTCTCATCTTTTTCCTGGGTGCCGTCAAATGCTAACCTGGTATTAGTCCCTCTAGGGACTGATTCTTTTATCCCTCTGGTCATCAGGGACCTGTAATCTCTCATATTCCTTCTCCCCTCCTCTTGATTAGGGTCCCAGTCAGTCTCCAGTAAAGGCATTTTTTGGTCACCTTGGGGCCCGGACTGGTTTTCTGGCGCCCAAATTTTCATTCCTGCAGTTCTTATTAATTGAGTCTCTTCTGGGGAAAATAGGATGTTAAAGATGGAGTTCAATTCTCACCATGTATAAATATTAGGGCCTTAAAATGGATCAATTTGATTTGCTATTCCTACTTGGTCGTCCACTAATGTTGAGGAAGATGAAACAGGAAAGCCTTATAAATATGATTGCCTGGCAAAAGATTTTGAGAATATGGAAACTACAAGTGAGATTGAAATGAAAGCAAGCTTTGAGATCCCTTAGTTACTGAACAATGGGAAAAAATGCTGTGGCCGCTGAAGGGAATCCCCTTTTGATGAAACAAGACCCTCTGCAAGCAGGCAGGTCCAAGGGTCCAGCAGACCCTGCCAGCTTGGCAGAAGGGGTCCAAAGAGTAGTTTTTAGGGTTTCAAATGTAGCACAGTATGGTAATGCAGTGATTCTTACAGGTTGTATGGAAATGCTATAGGATTTGTATGTTGTACTAGATTGGTTAGTTAGAATCAGAATATTCAACACAGAAGAGGATTTATTGTGTTGTAACAGGAACTTCAGCCACCTTATCTTACTTCCCATACTCTTAATCTTGTCTCTTAGCTCTTACCCCTTTTACTCTCTTACACTCTACCCCTCTCTTCTCTCGGGCCTGCTCCGAGCTGTGGCTGGCAGCTCCCAGCAGGGCCCTGCACCCAGGCCCTTTGCAATAAACTGAAAGTTCCATGACCTGGCCTCAGAGATCTCTCGTCTCCGTCCGTCCCGACCGTGCTACCCCCTGTCACTCCTACACACTAAATTTCCCAATTCTTTCCTAAAGTTTCTAACTTTGGATGCACTCAAGAGAGCATTTACAAATGCAATCTCACTGGCCACCCCACCCATGGGAACTTCTCTGGGGGGGAAAAATTTTTCCACTTCAGCCTCTTTGGACCCAGTGTTACAACATCAGCTGTGGAGGCTGACTGGTTAACGTCACTCTTGGGCATGAGATTCTGAGATGTTGTTTGGCTTCTCATTTGTGCTGGGGGAGGCAGAGCAGGAACTTGCTGGTGAATAAGGGGTGCATGGGATGGCAGAGGTAAGGGGAATATAGTGAAGGGTAAAGAGAGTAAGGAGAGGGTTGAGGGGAAGGTGGTAGAGGTATAACTGGGTTAGGAGGTGGCAAGGAATGACAGCTGGGAGAGGAGGAGGAATTGGGTCCACAGAAAGAGGAATTGGAGGAAGGATTTGAGGTACTGCAAGGGTAGGAGGAGGTAAGTGGTCAAGGGGGTCCCAGTTTTTGTCAGCCTTCCCAGCCTCTTCTTCTTCTTTTACTTTACTAGCTTGCTTTCCCTCTTTAATTTCTAGACTCTTGTATTTTCCTCCTCTGAGGTGTACTTTAGCCAACAGGTGATGTTCTGTATCTGCTCCATGTCTGGGTCCTCTTGAGTGCTCAAGTATTGATGTCATTGGGTACACAACCGCTTGTCTTGTGTACTGTACCACGGCCACTGCCCCTGTAAGTTTATCCTTGGCCATACCTTTGTGCGATAGTGGACCATCTTTATTTGATTTAATCTTTTTTGTTATTTCCCTATTGTCCCAGTTGTTAAGTAGTTTTCTTAAGGGAATATTGGGAGGGATGTTCTTAATTTTCTTCTTATTCTTTCTTCAAGAATTTATTCTCTTACTATAACACTTCCCCATACCTTCCCAATGGGACTTCAAAGAAACTCTAATGTGCCTCTACCCAAACCAAGGAATACCAACAGGCAATGCAATGGTTAAACAACTCAAGTTTGTTTGGCTCTTTCAACTGATTTCTTATTTCAGTTATTTTCAGTATTTAACTCAAACCTAAACAATTCAAATAACTCCTTAACCACTTGCATTCACAATTCTTACACGCCTGCTCTCAAGGGAGGGGAAAGGGTTACAACAAGGGATAACCTTTATTGAAAACAGAATGGGAGAATGGGAAAATGCTTTCACACCATACTCTTCTTGGGCCCAGAACTCTCACTCCATTCACTCTCGCTAGCCTATGCAAGAGACTCCTTTTCCTTGCCCTAGGCCTAGGTCTGATCACTCCTTGGTCGGGCCTTTGGCTCTGGCCCCTTAACCTGAGCAGACCCCACCCGGCTCCTGCGCCTCGCCTCCTTGAGGCTGCACTTTCAACGCCGAGGAGCCCTTGGCACCAGAGACTCGGGGCCTGCCCTGTCTGACTCTGCCCTGGCCAGACTGCCCCGGCTCTGGAACCGTATCCCTCTTTTGTTTTTTACAGAGTAAAGAGGTCACTGAAAACTCTCTGCCAGGACCTATTTGTAGCACACCCCTATTGCTAAAGAGGGACCCAGACAGGTCCCCCGCTTTCGCCTTCCTCCTGGGCTTGGCTTGGCCACCCCACCCGTAGGAGTGATCTCAGTGAAAGGGTAGTTTTGGGGTTCATTGCCTCACTTGGCCTGGACTCCCCACCTTAGTCCTCAAGCTACGGCCTCTCCCTGGACCGTGGTCTCCAGTGGGTTTATGGTTTCTACCTGAACCGTGGCACACTGAACCCCCAGCACCGCCGTCTGACCCTGGGACTGGGGCCCTCTTGGCTCTGCTCGGTGCTGCTGCTGTACTCGGGGCACCCTGAACCCTGGCAGGGACCCGTGTCCCCCCTCCAGGGATTCTGCATGACTCACACTACCCCAATCCTCCATGCACCCGGAGGTCGATTCGGGATTTGCGTGCCAGCTCACCAATTTGTCTGCCACCCTCAGCACGCCCTGAGGGCGCCTACCAGGCCTTAAGGGGGAAGGCCTGCCCCTTGCGTGCCACTCACACTTCTATTCCTCCACATGCCCGGAGGGGGGGCCCACCTTATCCCCATGGGAGGTGCCTCCCTTACTCAGGCTTCTCTCACTTCCCTCCGTTTCTGGCCGGCCCCCTCGAGGGAGTCCGGAACCATGGTACCAGGAGGTCCACACACACACTTCAAAACAGAAATCTTGAAGGAGCAAGAGCAAGCTGTCCCTGCATGCTGAAAGATGACCCAGAATGTAAAACGACTGGCCTGACTGGGCATGGAACTTTTGCAGGAACTTGGGGCAAAAAAGAAGGTGCATCACCTTTGGACAGAGAGGCAGGAAACTCAGGAAATGTTTAAGGATGTTGTTAGGTCATGCAGAAAGAAAATGACAAAGGTGAAAGCTTAAGGCTTAACCAGGCCACTTCTGTGAAGGATAATAAAAATGTTTCTATAAAAAAATTAATGGCAAAAGGAGGTACAAGGACAATCTCCATTCCTTATTGGGGGAGATATGGTTACCAAATATGAGGAAAAGGCTGAGGTATTTAAACCCTTCTTTGCCTCAGTTTTCAAGATTAAGTCTAGTTGTCCTCAGGACAAGTGTTCTCCTGAGCTGGGGGATGGGCACAGGGAGCGGAACAGCCCCCTGTAATCCAGGAGGAAACAGCTGGGGACCTGCTGAGCCACTCAGATGCTCACAGGTGTCTC
This sequence comes from Calcarius lapponicus, assembly GCA_039654755.1. NCBI lineage: Eukaryota > Metazoa > Chordata > Aves > Passeriformes > Fringillidae > Calcarius > Calcarius lapponicus. Next base: position 2,410,337 of record JBBFKN010000027.1, on the reverse strand, counting down.
TGGGAGCAGATGGGATCCATCCTAGGGGGATGAGGGAGCTGTGGATGAGCTCCCCAAGCTGCTCTCCATCATTTACCATCAGTCCTGCCTCAGCAGGGAGGTCCCAGGGGACTGGAGGTGCCAATGTGAGCCCATCCCTAGGAAGGGCTGGAAGGAGGAGCTGGGGAACTCCAGGCCTGTCAGCCTGACCTGGGTGCCCAGCAAGGTTATGGAACAGATCACCTTGAGTGCCATCCCAGGGCACCCACAGGATGGCCAAGGGATCAGAGCCAGCCAGCGTGGATTTCAATATCTGCACTGATGACCTGCATGAGGGGACTGAGTCCAGCATCAGCAAATCTGCAGATGACACCAAGCTGGGTGTGAGTGTGGATCTGATGGAAGGTAGGAGGGCTCTGCAGAGGGCCCTGGACAGGCTGGATCCAGGGCCCAAATCCAACAAGGTGAGGTTGAACAAGACCAAGTGCTGGGTCCTGCACTTTGGCCACAACAACCCCTGCAGCGCTACAGGCTGGGGACAGAGTGGCTGGACAGTGGCCAGGCAGAAAGGGACCTGGGGCACTGATGGACAGCAGGCTGGACATGAGCCAGCAGTGTGCCCAGGTGGGCAAGAAGGCCAATGGCTCCTGGCCTGGATCAGGAATGGTGTGGCCAGCAGGAGCAGGGCAGGGATTCTTCCCTGCACTCAGCGCTGGTGAGGCTGCACCTCAAGTGCTGTGTCCAGTCCTGGGCCCCCAATTTAGGAAGGCCATGGAGGGGCTGGAGCGCATCCAGAGAAGGGCAACAAGGCTGGGGAGGCATCTGGAAGAAAATCCTGGTTAAAAGGACCTGAGGGAGCTGGGGTTATACGATCTGGAGGAGGCTCAGGGCAGACAAGGTGGTGTTAGGGTGCAGGTTGGACTTGATGATCTCAAAGGTTTGTCACAACATAGCTGAGTGGTTTCCCTGGTGTCCCCCAGCCCTTGCTGGCCCCAGGGGCTGATGGCATTTGTGCTCCCTCAGGTTCATATCCCCACAGCAACAGCATGGGGGTGCTCCCCCTGCTGTGTGCAATGCAAACAGGGGCTGCTGAGCCAGTGCTGCCGTGGCTGTGCCTGCAAGGATGGGGCACCTGTGTGAGCTGGGGGAGAGGCCAGGGCTGCAGAGCGGGGACGTTGTTGGCAGCTCCATCAGGACGCTCTGGACGCTGCCCTGGGCTGTGCAGCGCCCTGGGGATGGATCAGCCCCTGCTCTGCTGCTCCTTCCCGTCTGCCCCAGGGCCCTTGCAGAGCCCCAGCCATGCTGTTTGCCCCCAGCCTGCCCATGGCCAGCCTGGGGCTGCTCACGGGGGTTTCTGTGCTGAGCCTTGGCCTGGCCGTGTTCTTGAGAGAGCCTGGGCAAGGAGCCTGGAGCCCCCAGGCCCTGGGCTGAGGCGTCAGCGCTGCCCCAGCAGTGCCCATGGCCTGTCCCTGCTGCAGCCCCGGCACTGCCACCCCCAGGGCTGTGCCCGGCCCCGAGAGCACTCAGGCCCTGCAGCAACACCAGGGCCAGCAGGGCAGCAGGGCAGGGCCACGGCAGCAGCACTGGCAACACCAAGTGCTGCTGCTGCTGCTGGGCACAGCTGCTGGGCCAGCACTGATCTGCCCCAGCTCTGCACACAGACATTGCTGCTGCAGCACCAGAGGAGGCAACTAGAGGGGCATCTGTGGTGAAAACTTTGCTGGGAGATCCTTTAGTTCATTTGAAGCCATCAAGAGCACAGCTTCTCATTGACCCAGTCGATGGCCACAGCAAAAGTGGAAAGAAAAAAAATGAGAAATGGCACAAACACTGGCATTTGTTTCTGGACAATATTAAAAAACTAAAACAAAAGAAAAAAGAACACATAAAGCACCAAATCCAACTACTATCAAAGACGACTTCTATTGCAAGTTAATTGCAGAACGTGACCAACTGTTTAATGTTTCTGAAAACATCCAGTCATCAGTGCCGTCATGGAAGCCTTGAGCTCCTGGTTCCTCAGGCTGTAGATGAGGGGGTTCAGGGCTGGAGGCACCACCGAGTACAGAACTGACAGGGCCAGATCCAGGGATGGGGAGGAGATGGAGGGGGGCTTCAGGTAGGCAAAAAAGGCAGTGCTGACAAACAGGGAGACCACGACCAGGTGAGGGAGGCAGGTGGAAAAGGCTTTGTGCCGTCCCTGCTCAGAGGGGATCCTCATCACGGCCCTGAAGATCTGCACATAGGAGAAAACAATGAACACAAAACAGCCAGATACTAAAGAGGCACCAACCACAATGAGCCCAAGTTCCCTGAGTTTGGATTTGGAGTAGGAGAGTTTGAGGATGTGTGGGATTTCACAGAAGAACTGGCCCAGGGCATTGCCATGGCACAGGGGCAGGGAAAATGTATTGACTGTGTGCAGCAGTGAATAGAGAAAGCCACTGGCCCAGGCAGCTGCTGCCATGTGGGCACAAGCTCTGCTGCCCAGGAGGGTCCCGTAGTGCAGGGGTTTGCAGATGGACACGTAGCGGTCGTAGCACATGACGGTCAGGAGGGAAAACTCTGTTCCAATGAAGAAGGCAAGCATAAATAGCTGTGCAGCACATCCAGAGTAGGAGATGTTCCTGGTGTCCCAGAGGGAATTGTGCATGGCTTTGGGGACAGTGGTGCAGATGGAGCCCAGGTCGCTGAGGGCCAGGTTGAGCAGGAAGAAGAACATGGGCGTGTGCAGGTGGTGGCTGCAGGCTACGGCGCTGATGATGAGGCCGTTGCCCAGGAGGGCAGCCAGGGAGATGCCCAGCAAGAGGCAGAAGTGCAGGAGCTGCAGCTGCCGCGTGTCTGCCAGTGCCAGCAGGAGGAAGTGGCTGATGGAGCTGCTGTTGGACATTTGCTGTGTCTGCACATTTCAACCTACAGAAGGAGGAAAGACAGAGTAGTATAGGAGAGATTTCTCCAGAAAAATCAAAGCCCTTTCGCATAGACACTTTCCTGCCACTAAACATCTCCCCCTTGTCTATGTCTCAGAGATCTTACTTCAGCTTTGTTGCTGGAGCCCTGACTGCTGCTGGCCAATGTTGTGTAAGGGGCTGGACCTTGACCTGCAGGACACCTGGGAGTCAGCCCTGACCCCCAATCAGTGCAGGGGAACAGTGAGGGCAGGAGCCAGTCCTGGTGTTCAACTTGGATAAAGAATCTTCTCCTAAGGCAGAGGAGCTGCCTGGGTGAAGGGATGGGGAAGGCAGGGGGCAGAATGAGAGATTCTGCTGCACCTGGGGAGAACAGAGACTCCAGAGAGGCAGGAGGATTGTCTGAGGCTTAGTGCAGACTGAGGGGAGCTGCTCTGTCCCTCTCTCCTGTTCCAGCTGCCCTGGACTTGCACCTTTCTGAGATCCACTCCCGTGTTAACCTGGACAGCCAGGAGACACTGCTGAGAGCAGAGGGATCCCTGGCACACCAAGTGGCTCCTGCCTTTCCCAGAGTCAGCAGAGTGGGCTCATTGCCAGCCTCCCAGGCTGCCCTGCCCAGAGCTGCCCGGGCACAGGGAGCTGGGACACCCCATTGCTGTGCTCAGCCTGCACAGGAGGAGCCCAAGGGCTGGGCCTGGCCCTGCAGCTGGAACTGCCATTGCAGAGAGCCCCTCAGCAATGCCAGCAGCACCTGGGCAAGGCAAGGAGAGAGAGAGAGCCGGGCCTGAGGAAAAGCCTTTCCCTGCCCAGCCCTGCCCAGCCCCTGCCAGGCAGCAGCAGGGCAGGACACTGGCCCTCAGGCCCTGGTCAGCAGGGAATGGGCACATGGCCACAGAGATGCCCTTCATCTCTGGGGCTGCTCTGCCGGCCCAGGAGGGACTGAGGGCCCCGAGCCCCCGGGCTGAGGGCTGTGCTGGCTGGGAGGGGACACAAGAGCTGTGCTGCTCAGGGCAGTGTCTGCCCTGCAGGGCAGGCCCGGCAGGTGCCACATCTGCCCTGCAGCAGGGCTGCCCTCAGCACTGCCTCCCTCCCTGCCTGCCCACGGCTCTGCTGCTGGAGCTGCCCCAGCCCCAGCTGCTCCTGTGGCCCCGGGCTCCTTCCCTGCCAGAGCTGCCAGAGCCCAGCCCAGCCCCTGGGCCAGCCCTGCCCTGCAGCTGCTGGGCCCTGCAGGGATTAAAGAACAGCTCCCCCAGCCTGGGCACCATGCAAAGGTGATGCTGCATGGATCTGGAGGCTGGGCAGGTGCAGGCACTTGCTGAGGTGCCCAGGAATCCTCAGGGTGATGCTTTAAGAGTCTCAGCCCCGGCTCTGTCCTGCACAGCTGAATTTGCATTGCCAGCAAGCTGAGCCAGGGAAAAGTGGGAGCACAGATTCAGAAAAGCAGAGACCCAAGCAGGAAACTCCTGCCCTGAATGAGCTCAAGACAAGTCTCCTCCTCCTTCTCCTCCTGCTGTGCCACAGAGAAACTGGGAGAGTCCTCCTGACACATCCCCCAGGCTGTGGGCTGTGCTGGCTTCAGGAGATCCCTCCAGGAGCACAGGGGACATTGCCCTGCACCCACACACTCACCATGCACAGGGCTGTGAAGATCTTTCCCCAAGTGAAGTCTCAGCTCAATGTCTTCCCAATCCTGATTGCCTTCAGCCTGTCTCTGCCTGGCTCCTGTCCCCTCAGTGCCTGCAGGCAGAGCCCTCAGCCCTGCTGGCCTGGGAGAGGAGCTGGTCCTGGAAGAGCTGTTCCTTTAAAGCTCAGCAGCACAGACACAGCACAAGGACTTTAATGAGCCTCTTGGGGCTTTGGTGTTGTTTACATCAGACTCAGTCCCTGAGAGAGTGCTCGAAAAACTTCTCAGCAACTCAAACTTAAATTTTAAGTCTAAAGTTTCTTGAAGTTTTAATGGGTCCCACTGAAGGGCACAACTCAGAAAGTGTCCCCAGGTTCCAGTTAGAGCAGAACACTGGAGGCAGTGATGACAGCTGGGGACAAACAAGGCCAAGGTGTCTGTGGTGCTGAGCAAAGCTGGATGTGTTTGAGGAATGCCAAGGACCCAGGCCTGAGCCCCAGGGCCTGGCCAGGCAGATGCTGTCCCTCCCTCCTTGCTCAGGGCTCTTGCCGGGATGGGCACTGGCATGTGGGGATGTGCAATGCCAAGGGCAGGAGCATGGGGCGGCCCCTGCCAGGCTGCTGAGCAGGGACAAGGAGGCAATGAGGCCCCAGGCCTGCAAGGGTCACTTGTCTCCTGCTCCTGCCTAAGTGCTTCCCTTTTTATGGAAAAGAACCATCCCTCCTTCCTAGGCACCCATTGTGGGAAAACAGGACTCCCATACAACTAACCAATATGATTAAGCAGAAGCCATTGATTGTTTACATTATGCACTTATTTACACATTCTAACCCTGCTGCACACACTGATCACGCATCTCTTCATTGGTGCCTCTGTGTTGTCCATGTGTTCTGCACACACTTTTCAGGGTATGTGATTGGTTACAGTCCAGGTGGTTCTCTGACTGCTGTTATCGAATTCTTGTGGTCTTGGTATTCTGTTTCTCGGCCTTTTCTTTCTTCATTTCGCAAAGTTTCTGTCTTAGTAACCTTGGTGAATTCCAGAGATCTCTGATAAGAATAACTACAAGCAATATGGCTGGTGCACAGTGTGGCCTAAGTAGTTCAGATACATTGCTAAAACTCCCCCTTCTTCTTCTTCTTGCACCAGCCAAACCCTTTTCACTGTATTTTCTACCAAGCAGGTCACCAATTTCACTATGCATGGAATAGCACAAAGCAATATAGTAATAACTACTAGCAATAACAAAGCTCCCTTTAAGGTATCTTTCAATATTCCAGTTATTCCCCATCCCTCAAACCATTCATCCAAGCCCCAATCATTCAGAGTCAATTTCTTCATGTTGTCTTGTAGTTGTTTGAGTTTCCTGTGAATGGAAGAGAAGTTCATAAAATAACATTCCTTCAAAATTCTCACACCTGTGCCCATGTGCTAACAGCAAAAAATCTATAGCAGCTCTCTTTTGCAGTGTGCCATGTCTAATACTATCTACATCAGTGAGCATTTAATTTAAAGTAGCTGAACTTGTGTTCAGTGTGGGAATCCACAAAATCAGAGGGTTTTGGGAAAGCTGCAAAAGGCAGGCCTCAGAGACAGCAGAACTGTGATTAGAGCTAAGCAGTAGCCATGAGATAGATCAGTAGAAAAATTATTTAAAAAGTAGAAAAGCAAGGAAAAATAGAACAATGGTCTGTGTATTAAACGCCTGTCTAGAAAAACTCCCTACGCTACAGAAAAGTTTTTCTAGCAAGATATCAGGAAGTTTGAAGCTTAATAATGGAGCTCTGTGCATTGTGTTTAAAGGCTCACAAGCAGGTATTGTATTCGAAATAAGCAAGCATTGTTTTAACCAAAGGTACTTGTGCTTATAGTGGTTGGATAGAACTGCTGTCAATGTGCTTTTGCTTTGTGGGATTGGTCAAAAAACTTTTAATGTAAATTGTAACATTGAGTTCTTGGTCTGCTCTTTAGGATGTGAGCTGATGGCATCTTCCCATTGTCATAACCATGTAATGAGACTGATGCTGGAAAATAAAACAGCTCAAGGCATGTTCCACAGCAGTCCCATCCCGTTTGTGGTTTGTACATCTACCCCCAGCTCTCTCTATACAGAAAGACTGTGCAAAGTACTTTACGTTTTCGAATTTCATGAATTTGAATATCATATCTATTTAATGAATTGCTCTCAAAAAGAACCAAACCCCCCTGTCTTAAGGCACTTTCATAATAACATGTACACACACCTCAATGACCTCCAGTACTTGACCAGAATCTTGAATCTAAAATTATTGAAGGGTCATACCCTCTCATTACACGGGGGAGAGGATATGCTTGTGTTTCTACACATACAGGACCCCAGTGGATACCCAGAAGATTTATCAGTCCCTACATAGACCACAGATCTGAAGACGACCCCTCAAATAAACACGAAGTCAGCTCCCTCTCCCACAATGCTGCCGAAGCAGCTTTCTCTTGGAGATGAAGAAAAAGGAAATTCATGTATCCAAACATTGTGGCAAGGACACTCATTGCATGTAGATATATCCCACTGATAACGTCCATGTCAATCTCAAATGCAGACACACCCCTGCCGTTTCCACCATCCCTCTACCAGTGACCCTTTATCCCTACCCCTCCCTCTTTCTCCTCTTGAAACTACTCCTTTTCTCCTCCCTGAAACTTCCCTTAAAAAAGAGAAGGCAGTGATTGGGAGGAGTTGGTAAGAACTATAGGGGGAACTTAAGAATATTTAAGAATGTCTTAAAATAAGTCAACTAATGTGTGTTTTTACCATCCACAAGTGAAAACTACCCTAGTTTTCTCTTTTCTAGGGAAAGAAGTATGATTCTTTCTGCGACACTCTCCAGGGCATCCCCAGTACAGCAGTACCAGTGCCACCATTGCCATCGTCTTTTTCAGCGCACTCATCCGTATCCAAGTGACCACTGGCTGGATCGTCCCTCAGCCAAAACAAAACATCTGGGTCACTTTGGCGAAGTCATTAAAGCCAGACAATCTTTGCATGTCCATGGGAATTGTAGACAATCTGCTCTCAACATGCCTGTGGGAGTCCCCCTGTCACCAAATGACTTCCTGTATGTAGGTAAGAAACCCAACCCCGTGGACACCCGGGACAAATGGATAAAGATCCTCCCACACCATATCTCCACAGGACTTGCTTTTCCAGGCCCAGGATGGTGTTCTGGGCAGTGGCGTGAGGCACAGGGTGGGTCTCCAGCCATCCAGTGGTGGCTTCCACCATGGTCAGCACGTAGCGCTTGCCCTGGCGTGTCTGGGGCAGTGGGATGGAGTCAATCTGCCAGGCCTCCCCATACTTGTACTTGGACCAGTGCCCACCATACCACAGGGGCTTTTCTCGTTTGGCCTGCTTGATGGCAGCACACATCTCACAGTCATGGATAACCTGAGAAATACTGTCCATGGTTAGATCCACCCCTCGGTCTCGTGCCCACTCATAGGTGGCATCCCTGCCCTGACGGCCTGAGGCATTATGGGCCCATTGAGCTGGGAACAACTACCCCTTTATGTTGCCAATCTAAGTCTATCTTTGACACCTCTATCTTTGCAGCCTGGTCTACCTGCTCATTGTTTGGGTGGTTCCTCATTAACCTGACTCTTGGGGATGTGGGCATCTACATGACAGACTTTCACAGATAGATTTTCTACCCCAGAGGCAATGTCTTCCTACTCATCAGCAGCCCAGACTGGTTTACCCCTACGCTGCCAATTGGCCTTTTTCCACCTTTCCAGTCAGCCCCAAAGAGCATTTGCTACCATCCATGAATCAGTATAAAGGTAGAGCTTTGGTTGCTTCTTTCTGCAATGTCCAGGGCCACCTGAACAGCCTTGAGTTCAGCAAGTTGACTTGATTCACCTCCTCCTTCAGTAGCTTGTGCGTCCTGTCCTGTCGGGCTCCACATGGCTGCTTTCCACTTCTGGCTCATCCCTACAATGCGACAGGAACCATCAGTGAAAAGAGCATAGCGTGCTTCCTCTAATGGTAGTTGGTTGTATGGTGGAGCTTCTTTAGCCCTTGTCACTTGTTCCTGCTCCTCTTCGTCAGTGAGACCAAAGTTCTCACCTTCCAGCCAGTTTGTAATTATCTCCAATATCCCAGGGTGATTCAGGTTTCCAATACAGGTGTGCTACATGATGAGGGCAATCCATTTGCTCCATGTGGTGTCAGTGGCATGGTGGATAGTGGGAATCTTTCCTTTAAACACCCACCCCAGCACTGGTATTCGGGGTGCCAGGAGGAGTTTTGCTTCTGTGCCAGTCATCTCTGAGGCCCCTTGAATTCCTTCATAGGCGGCCAAGATTTCCTTCTCTGTGGGAGTGTAGTTGGCTTTGGACCCTCTGTAGCTTCAGCTCCAGAATCCCAGTGGTCGGCCTCGAGTCCCCCCGGGCACCTTCTGCCAAAGGCTCCAGGACAAGCCATGGTTCCCAGCTGCAGAGTAGAGCACGTTCTTCACCTCTGGTCCTGTCCTGACTGGGCCAAGGGCTACTGCATGACCAACCTCCTGCTTGATCTGGTCAAAGGCTTGTTGCTGTTCAGGGCCCCACTGGAAATTTTTCTTCTTGCAGGTAACCAGGTAGAGAGGGCTCACAATCTGGCTGTACTCAGGAATGTTCATTCTCCAAAAACCTATTGTGCCTAAGAAAGTTTGTGTTTCCTTCTTGCTGGTCAGTAGAGACATTGCTTTGATCTTACTGATGACCTCAGTGGGAATCTGTCACCGTCCATCTTCCCACTTTACTCCTAGGAAATGGATCTTTGGGGCAGGTCCTTTCATTTTGCTCTTCTTGATGTCAAAGCCAGCTTCTAGCAGAATCTGGATGATCCTCTCTCCTTTCTCAAATACTTCCATTGCTGTGCTCCCCCACACAATGATGTCCTCGATGTCCTGCAGGTGTTCTGGAGCTTCACTCTTTTCCAGTGCAGTCTGGATCAGTCCATGGCAGATGGTGGGGCTGTGCTTCCACCCGTGGGGCAGTCGGTTCCAGGTGTACTGCATGCCCCTCCAGGTGAAAGCAAACTGAGGCCTGCATTCTGCTGCCAGAGGAATAGAGAAAAACGCGTTGGCAATGTCAACAGTGGCAAAGCACTTTGCTGCCTTGGACTCCAGCTCGTACTGGAGTTCCAGCATGTCCGGCACGGCAGCGCTCAGTGGTGGAGTCACTTCATTCAAGCTATGATAGCCCACAGTCTAACTCCATTTTCTGTCAGACTTGTGCACAGGCCAGATGTTGAAGGGTCATTGGGTTTTGCTGACCACCCCTTGGCTCTCCAGCTCACAGATCATTTTGTAAATGGGGATCACGGCATCTGAATTCATTCAACACTGCCAGTGATGCACCATTGAGGTGGCAATTGGTACTTCTTGCTCTGCCACCCTCAGGAGTCCTACTGCAGATGGGTTTTCTGATAGTCCAGGCAAGGTGTTCAATTGCTTAATGTCCTCTACCTCTACAGCAAATCCAAAAGCTCACCTGAGTCCCTTTGGGTCTTTGTAAAGCTGTTCTGGAGGAAGTCTATGCCCAGAATCCACGGGGCCTCTGGGCCAGTCACAATAGGATGTTTCTGCCACTCCTTCCCAGTCAGGCTCACCTGGGCTCCCAACAGGGTCAATTGCTGTGATCCCCCCGTCACCCCAGCAATGGAAACAGGTTCTGCCCCCACATGTCCCAATGGTATCAGGGTACACTGTGCAACAGTATCAACTAAGGCTTCATATTTTTGTGGCTCTGATGTGCCAGGCCATTGAATCCACACTGTCCAGAAGGTCCGGTTTTCCCATGTCTCTTCCTGGCTAGAGGCAGGGCCCCTCTAACCCTGGTTATTATGTCTTTCCTGGGCATACATGGTAGAGGTACTTTCAAGGGGATCTGACAGATCATACTCAGCAGCTCAGTCATGGGAGGCTGAGGCTACCTTCACTGTAGTGGAACTCCCTCAGTCAGTGTTTCCCTCCTTGAGTTGATGCACCCGTGCTGCCAGGACAGAAGTGGGTTTCCCATCCCACCCTCACATGTCTTCCCCATGGTCACACAGAAAGAACCACAGGTCAGGCTGTGGGGTGTACCCTCTCTCTCTGGCTGGGGGATGCTGGGCTCTGACTTTGGGGCCTGTAACTCACACGGGTGCTGCACTGATCTTCTTCTCCTCCTTCATCTCCTTCATCTCCTCTTTGAGATCCTTGATCACAGCAGAGACATGAGCCTGCATGGGGCCATTGATCAAACTCTCAAAATTTCTAAGCTTGTTGGTGACAGAACCCACTGTCTCTCGGTTGTTATCAGCATTAATCGTTGCAATGAAGGTGGTGTATTGAGATGGCCCCATATTTGCCAGACTCCACAGCATTTGCCCTGTGCACTTGAGCTTGCCAGGGTCATTATCATGCTGTCCATCCCTCCCAAAGAGTCCCTCCAGTACTGCCACTGCTCTCAGCTGTTGGATCCCTTCCTCGAGGGTCTTCCAGCAAATTCTATGGTGGTGCTCCTGCATTCTCTCCCTGTGGACAAACCTCTCTCTGACACGCATTAAAAGCCACTCCCAGAGGGAAAGGGACCCTGATTCCCTTACAAAAATCTGATTCCCACCTGAGTCCTGGGTCAAGGGTCCTAAATTCCCTGCCACACCACCATCCAGTTGCAGGCCTGTACCCATAAGGTCCCAGACCCAGAGTAACCAGGTTGTATGAGCCTCACGTCCCCATCATACAATGTCTTTGTGCAGATTACAGAGACTTTTGTACATCAGGGACTCAGTGATGATCTCCACCGTTGGCTCTCCTGTGGGTTGTGAGGGCCCTCCATTCTTATCCTTATCTGGGTGCTCTGATTTCTTCCTAGACCTCCTTGTTTTCACAGGGCTGACTGCTGCTGGCTGTGACTGCCCTTGCAGTTCAGCTGGAACCTGGATGGTTGTAACATCTGTGGGTTCCACTGCTGCACCATCAGACTCTCTCTCTTTGAGGCAGGGGGAGGGTTTCTCACCAGCTGGGAAAATGTGCTCCTTCAGCATCTGGCCCATCTCCTTCACCAGAGCCCCCACCCAGTCTGGGTGGTTCATTTCTGAGGTGGGCTGTGGGGCAGGGTCAGGCTCTGGGGCAGCAGCATCCCTTGTCTCTGGGGTTGTTGTCAGCGTGGTTATCCAGGTTAATCTTCCCTTATCTCTGAATGCTAAATAGAACAGGCCTATCAGCAACACCAACCACTGTTTGATATCATTAGCATTTAGAGTGGATCTGAACTCTTTGAAAACTGGTGGGGCAAACCCAAAGAGCTGGGTGAAGGGTTGGGAGAAAAGTTCCCCCAGTGTCATTTCCTCACAGTAAGTACCATTATTAAAGAAAACCCAAAACCACACACTTAGTGTGTGATAGCTCTGAATCCATGTGCCTGCCTTCCAGTGGAAGTTAAAGATCCATGAACTCCTCACCTCATTAAGCCATAAAGCAAACAGGATAACAGCCACAGCAGCCTTAGTTATGGTTAGCCTGTGTTCCCAGGGATGGCCGTGTGCTCCTGATGGGGCAGAAGGAAGAGCTCCAGGCCCTCTGTGAGGGTGATGAGGGCAGCGGGCTGTCAGCGGGGGCTGGCCGGGCGAGCTGCAGTGCCTGGGCAGGAGCTGCAATCCCTGCCCCGGCTGCGCTGGGCTTCGCTCCTGGTGGGGACGAGGGGTGGCGTGGGCAGAGCACACAGAGATTTCAGGGACATGGGTGAAAGGATTCATGGCCAGCACCTTGCAGCTGATCCCCTTGGCCCCTCCTCTTGTGGCCATGGCAAGGGCTGGGTGGGATGGCCCTGGCAGGAAGGTCTCCTTGGATTCCTGCACATCCAGGTTCTGACTGTGGCTCTGTTCCTCTCTCTTCCAGCCCTTCAAGCCCTGAGTGAAGACAACAGCCCTTCCCACAAAAGCACATTTGTTCAGGTAATGTTCAAGGGCAGAGCTGCAGAATTACTTTCATCTGCTGGCTCAGAAGAACCAGTGTCTCTTTAAGACCTCCAGATCCCTTGGAAGGTGAGACCAGCTGGAGACCAGAGGAGACCAGCTGGAGCTCCAGGCACAGCTGATGATTGGCACAGCTGAGCCTGGGAAAGCTCCCACAGCTCCTGCCTTCTCCCTCCCTATTGACAGCTCCCTCCCTCCAGCCCTCAGACCCTACCTGTGGTAGTTGGTGTTTTACAGTTGTTTTAATACAAAAATTAGATTTCCTATGTTAGTCAGTTATAATGGTTTCTCCCATGTACCCCATTTTGTTCCCCCTAATGATTCAGTTCTAAGTTGTTTACCACAAAGTTTTCCCACTGCTTGTCTGCCCATCAGTGTGTCAGTCTCCCTGCTCCTCCCCTCATTCCCTTATAGGCCCTTGTCAATCTCAGTTGTGCTACCCCTTACTCTTGTCAGTCTCTGTAGTCGCTCCCCTTGTATTCTCGAATGTTCTGTGTCCTGTAGCAATGTCTCAATGGTTGATTGGTTTGTCAGGCTTCTTCCCTCCCCTGAATGATCCTTATTGGAGTTGCTAGTTGGTGATGTGTTCCTCCCCTAAGATCCCCTCATTGGGTGAGAGTTGTATCCACCCCTTGTACCATCCCCTCTTTAAAAATGCTAGTTGCACCCATTTTCTTTGTGACTTGCACCTGACCCCTTTTGGGAATAAACCTTCCTTGGAAACTCAGACAAGTGATCCTTCCTTGTTTCCTTGGCCTCTGATTTCTCGTGCCATGCTCCTGCTGTGTCACCCAGGCCGTAGCGATTGCCGCCACCCTGGACGGTCTCGGCAGAGATCAGGGGGCGGCCACTCTCGAGTGTGCCCTCGGCCACCAAGGGTGTGCCAGCCAGAGAACCTCCATCCCGTGGCTGCAGAGCGCTTCCACACCTGCCCATCCCCTTTCTTCCCTTCCAGCTCATCCCTTGTCTTTGCCTTCCATTAATAAACAGTTTGGCTTCTTCACTTTACCTGCATCTCTGTGGAGCTGGAGCGATGCAAATCCGGGGACCTGGGACACTCAGGCCCCTCCTGCCGTTCTCTTCCACGCCGTGTTTTGTGCACAGAGACAGACACAGAGGAACGAGGGCAGATCAGGCTGAAAAGGTCCCTGTGCTGAAGGTCCAGTTCCACAACACTGTGGAGTTACAGATGTTGCTCAGCACCCTGGAGCCCCTGGAGTTTGGAAGAGCCAAGCTGAGGATGCTCTGGACCCAGCTGTGAGGGATTCCATGCCAAGCATCCATGGAGGGCAAAGGAGCTTGGAATGCTGGAAGGTTTCAAGAACAGCTTCCTGAAAGCACAGCAGTGCTCCATCCCTGCACAGGATCAGGAAGAGGGCAGAACCAGACCACTCGGGCTTAACAGAGAGCTGTGGGTGGGCCTAAGAGCAAATGAAGCAGCAGCACGGTGCCCAAGACTCGGACGCGTGACTGTGCCAGTGCCCGGAGCGCTGTCAGGCAGTGCCGGGATCCCGGCTGTGGTTCTGATCCGCACAACTGAGGAATGGCAGCCCCAGGCTCAGAGCCAGTCAGAAACCAACCAAGTGAGACCAGAGGGAGGGCACCCTTCCAGTTTCTCTTGGGCATGGCCACAAAACAGCCCCTGCCGCTTCTTACTCTGCCTGTGTTTGGGGTGTGCTGGTGGCAGAGCCAGCCAGGTTGTGCTCTGCGTTCCAAAGCCTGTTGAGAGCGGGCATGAAAAGCGCTGCGTGCACAGCAGAGAGTCCTGGAAGGTGCTGGCAAGAGCGCCCTATAGGCACAGGGCTCTGGGCTCTGGCTGGGAACAGCCTGGTTTTGCTGCCGTGAGCGCAGGCAGGAGTTGAGGCAGGTGAAGAGGCAGCGGGCAGCTTGTGTTTGTAGAGGGCCTGGGGCTGCACATCTGAACCTCCACCTGGAAACACACTTGGGGGAATACGAGCTAGAGCTGGAGTGCCTGTCCTGAAAGAACCTGGAGCCATTCTGCCTTGCCTGCTTTTCTTAGGTGTGTGTTCATGTTCCCCAGGAAAGCTGCACATGTGGGGAAATGCCTTTGGAGGAAAGGGGCTTGCTTCTCAAGGAAAGTGCTTACCTGGGAGCTCCCAGTGAGGTCAGAAGGGTGATCCAGGAACCACAGGCCTGGCAGCCTGAGCTGCCACCGGGGAAGGCCTTGGAGCAGGTCCTCCTGAGTGCCATCCCACAGCACGTGCAGGGAACCAGGGGGCTGCTGGAGAGTGGGAAAGCTCTGCCGAGGGACAGGGACAGCTGGGGGTCCTGGTGGGGTGTTGGGGGCTTCTGTGTGGGAGTCTGGGGGGTTTGGTGTTGGTGGGGTGTTAGGGAAGGCATTGTCTGGAAGGTGAGAGGTTTGGGTTGGAATTTGTGTCAGTTTGAAGGCAGCATCTGTGGTTTGGCAGAGCTTTGGTTACGGAGGCCAGAAAGAATATCTGAGACTTCTCCTGTTCATGGTCCTGATTCTCTTGCAGGGAACAAGAGGGGAGAGCTGTACTTTACTGGCCACCTAAATATCTGTACCAGGGGGAGGTTTAGCCCCTTTGCCATCTACTCATTTGTTTGGGCTACTTTTGTAACAATGAGTGGACCTTCATTTCTTGAGAGCTTTTATTTCTTAAGAGAATTAGGATATTATCACCCCTTCCTAGAAAACTGTTTGCAAACCAGAGAATGGTCCTTTTTTTGCCTCTGTGTCGTGTTATGTTCTGTCAAGTGACTCTCAGTGGATGATGTTAAGGCAAATGAGTTGCTGCTTTGAGAAGGGAAGCAAAATTCTAACTCTTCACCTTCTCAGGCCTTTCCAATGAATTTGGGAAGTTGCAACTTTTTGGAACTGCTTGAGTTGAGCAATGGGAAGTAAAATTTCCGTGAATTGAGGAGTCTAAAATGCCAGGTTCTTCTGTGCCTCCTCATGACTAAGGTGTTTTGTGCTGAAGGAAATGACTTCAATGAGAAAATAATTTCAGCATGGAGTGAGAGCTTCTGACAGAGACCAAGCGTTGCCAGCAGTTGCTCCAGGTGCTGCTGCCAAGAGCCCCTGCATGAAGGAGCACAGCCCCCAAGGCACAGAAGCCCCCCAGGGGCACAGGTCTCTGGGGCAGGAGATGGGCACCAGCGCTGCCAGGGCTCGGGGGTGGCAGGTCTGCTTGGGCAGGGACTCTGCCACACCTGCTGATGTCAGTGCTGCCCGGGCCCCAGGGCTCAGAGCAGCATTCGTGCCCTGGCCCACACGTTCCCTGTCCATGGCACACCCATGGGTTTGGGATGGCCACCAGCTGGGACGTGTCCCAGGGAGGCCGTGCCAGCTTCTGTGGAAGGTCCTGTGCCCTTCCCAGCGCGGCTGCGTCGGCAGCCCTGGGGCTCCTTCTGCTGCCCTGAGCCCACAGAGCAGGGCAGCGTTTGCTGATGGTCTGAGCCCTTCCTAAAGGCCCTGTTGGGCTGTCTTAGACACTTGGGGCCAGGCATCCTTCCAGCCTGAGCAACTTTGGGTGGGCTGGGTGCAGCCCCAGGGCAGGTGGCAGTGTGTGCAGGGGCCCTTTGTGACATGGTGCAGCACGGTCACTGTGGCATGGAACGGGTGTCCAAGGGCCCTTTGTGACACGTGGTGACACAGGAGCTGGCGGTGACAAGACCACGCCACAGTGCTCGGAGCATGCGACGGGACAGGACGGGACAGAGCGGTGCCGTGAGGAGCCCCCGCACAGCGCACTCGTTCCTGTCTGACCCGGAGCCTTTCCAAGGCGTTATTCCTGCAGCTGAGCTCGAGGCCAGACCACAGGACTTGCTGACCCGTGGCCTTCCCGAGGCTTCTGTTCTGCAGGTGCCCTCGAGGGCAGAGCGTGGGACTTGGTGCCCCAGAGGCATCTCCCATCCCTGCCGCCAGTGCCCTCAAGGCCCAACCACAATCCTTGACAGGAGTCTCCTGTCCTTGTGGCAGGAGCCCTCGAGACCAGAGTGCAGGACTTGCTGTCCTGCAGCCTTCCTGAGGCTTCTGTCTTGAAGGTGCCTTCCAGGCACCACTGCAGGACTTGCTGACTCGGAGCTTTTCCGAGGCATCTCTCCTGCAAGTACCCACAAATCCAGTCACTGACATGGAGCAGAGACCCATGAAAATGCCGAAGCTGGCCCTGGTGGTAGAGGAGGAAGAAGGCGCTGGAGCTGCCCCAGCACAAGAAAACAAAGAGGTGGTGCCACTTGAGCTGCCACAGGAGGGTGAGTGGCAGAGCTGGGCCACAGGGTTGGTACCTGCAGCCAGCTTGGTGCTTTTAATCCTATTGTATCCCATCCCATCCCATGCCCGTGGACAGGACAGAAGAGGGGCCGGGCAGACACCCCGCAGGGGCCGTGCTCCATCCCCTGGGGCATCCCGGGGCTCTCCCTGCCTGGACAGCACAGGGCTGGGCTGTGTTCTCCGGCCTCTCCCGCAGCCCCTCAGCTCTGGCTGCGCTCGCTCTTTGCCAGGTGCAGCCCTGGAGCGCACACAAGAGCAGGACCCCGCCCGTGGCCTCTTCCGCAGAACAGCGCAGGTACCTGCAGCCATCCCCACCTGGGCTGGGCCTGCTGGCACCGCGCTTGGAGCATTCCCTGCAACACCCCTGGCTTCTTGCCCTTCTCCTACAGCTGGTTTGCCAATTCATGAGGAGAATGCGGGAGGAAGAGACCAGCCCCATGGGCACTGGGCTCAGAGCATATTCGCGCATCTTCAAAACCAACACCAGTGCTGCCCTGCTGGACATGCTCGTAGAGGAGGGCTTTTCCAATCCCAAGCAAGTAAGCAGCCTGTGGCCAGGGTTTGATCCTCCCAGGAATTGCTTGGCCTCCCAAGCCATGGCTGCTGGTCACTGTAACTCTATGAAGCCATGGCACTGTGGTGGGAAGGGCAGCACTTCTCTGGGGAAGCTGGGGACATTGCTCCCTCTGGCAGCATTCCAAGTCTCCCCGTGCCTTCTCCAGGTGCCCGCCCTGGTCAGGTACATCCACCAGTGGCTCCTGGCCAATCAGTTTGCTGAGCACAGGCTGAACAGGACCCTGCTGGATCTCACCGAAGCACAGCCCACTGATGTAGTCATGACGCTCCTGCGTGTGGCCCCATCCTGTGACAGGTATGGGACCCACCTGCCCAGAGGGCTCAGGCCTCCCCAGCCCATCAGCCTGTACAGCCTGGCCCAGGTGTCTGACCAACAGAGAGTTCCAGGGCCCTCTGGCTGCTCCCTTTGCCAGACCCTGCACATCAGCCCCTGAGCCTGCTGCCATGCTCCTTTGCTGCCCCTCCGGGCTCTGTCCGCACAGGGCTGGGCTGCCAGGGTGCTGCTGGCGAGTGGCAATGGGCAGAGGCAGAGCTGGCAGCCAGCTTGGGTCCCCACTGCTGCCCAGGCCCCCGAGCTGTGTCTGAGACCCCCCTGAGACAGAGCTCTAACCCCACAGAGCTGCTTTCACCATGTGGATGAGCATCATGTGCTCGCCCAGGACTGCGGAGCCAGCGCTGCTGATCCTCCTGGATGTGCTGGGGAGCTGGCCCAAGCACAGCACCTGCACCTCCGATGGGGACAAAAGGGGTGTCTTTGTTCTGGCTGTGAGTTTCTGCAACTGGCCTTTGCTGGCCCCAAGGCCACCTCTCCAGCAGCTCTCCATCCTCCTTTCCCTACAGCATGTCCCTGTCTCAGGCGCTGGCCTGAAACCTGGCCCAGAGGCAGCTTCAGACCCACCAGGCCCCGTGCTCCCCCTGCCTCTCTCTGGGCCTCTCCCTGCCAAGCTCAGGCCCTGCCACACGGACACCTCGGCACTGAGCGCTGTCTCGGGGGGCTTTGTCCTTTGCAGGCAACTGCGGTGATGTGGAAGATCCTCCAGGTGCCCTGTGTCCCACATATGGTGATGGTGTATTTCCCCCGCCTCTTTGTGCACCTGCTCTTCCAAGTGTTCTTCAGCACTCTGGATATACCAGAGGAGGTCGATGCCTTCTGGAAGGGATGCCAGGAGGAATATGGCCTTGCCACCAGCCCCAACAGGTGCTCCATCCCACTCCTCCTGTCCCTGCCATGTCCCTGGGCAGGAGCCAGTGCTCCCAGTGTGACCTGGGCTTTGCTGTGCACACAGGTTTGCAGTGAGGACCCTGAAGTCCCTGCTCTGCCGAATGCAGCACGAGGATGTGGTGGTGGCAATGGAACGCAGGTGTGGCTGGGACACGCTGCTCTGTGCTGACACCCACCACTATGCCGTGGGTCTGCTGGCCAGGTGAGACCCCCTTCTCCCCCCTGCCTCTGACCTTTGTGCTCCATGCCCAGGGAGCTCCACACAGTCCCCGAGGTCATGGGCCAGAGGGCCTTGTCACCGAGGGATGGCCAAGCAGACTGGAAAAGGCTGGGAGAGGAGGGTGCCCACCAGGAGCTGCCTCCCAAATAGCCCAGGGCCCCTTGCAGGATGCTGGGGAAAGACCAGACCTCTGAGTCAGTCCTGGCACAGGTTTGTCCCCCTGGCCCACAGCCTTGGTTCCCTTTTCTCCTGCCAGGGAGATGTGCTGTGTCTCCATCCCCTTGTGTTCCCGGATCGCTCGCTACCTGCTCCGGCTGCTCAGCACACAGGAGCCACGCTGGGAGCTGCCCGCCCTGGCGTTCCTTGTGGAGGTGAGCCTGATGGCCAGCGCTGCCTGGCTGAGCTGCCTCCCAGCTCTCTGCCCTCTCGGAGCCGCAGCTGCCTGGGACGGTGCCCGCGCCCTGTGCTGCTGCCTGGGCCCAGCCCTGTGCGGCTCCGGGCTCCTGCCGGCCGGGTCCCTGTCACTGCCCTGTGCCTTTCAGGCCCTCGAGTTCCTGGACTTGAGTGAACGTGGAACTAACAGAGTCCTGGAAATCTTGTCAAGGCAGCTGCAGAGCGAGTGCAGGGAGAGGCGTCGCCTGGCGCTCAGGGCCCTTCTCGAGCTCATTGAGGAGCCCTCGATGGTGAGAAGGGGGCAGCGGCTGAGGCTGAGCTGGGGAATGCAGTCGCTTGGGCTTGGCAGGGCTTTGGGTGCTGGGGCAGCTTCTCCCAGCTCTCCTGCCTCCCCGTTCAGCTGCCCGAGTGCTTCGGGACAGGCCTTTGGCTCTGGGCCCTGCGGCAGCAGGATTGCATTTCACAAGCTTGTGTTCCGCACAGACCAAAAAAATGTGGAGCCTGACTGAAAGTCTTGTGGAGTTCCTGTGGGATGCAGATGGAGAGATAGTATTCATGACAGTCATGCTACTCAGCTTTATCATCTTGGACAATGACATGCTGATGACCAGCCCCATCACACTGCAGCTGCTTGAGGCGCTCCTGCTACTCTTTGACCACGTAAGGCTCACTGCCCCCAGCCACGGCCACTGGGTGCTGCCCAGACACTTTGTGCCTTGTGGATTTGCAGGCCCTGCGCCAAGCTGAGCCCCGTGCAGCCAATGCTGAGGTCTTTTTTTCTTCCTTCCATACAGAACAATAGCCAGGTGCAGCTGATCTCCATACTGCTGTTCCGAACATTGGTGACTCTTCCACAGGAAAGGGCAAAAAAGGCCCTGAATACACCCCTGCGCCAGAGCCTGCTGCCCCTCTTCTTCAACTGCCATGATGAGAATCGGCTTGTGGCACAGGTGAGGGCTCGTGGGCTGCTGCTGTCCCCCTGGCAGGGGCCTCGGCTGCCTCCTGCCCTGGCGCCTGCCGGGCTGCAGCCTCCTCCAGGCCTTGCCACAGGGACGCCGGTCCTGCGCCCTGGGCTGTGGGGCCATCTCCACGTCTCTGCTGCTCTCCAGGAATCTCAGGAAACGCTGCTTCGTGTGGCCGAGTTCCTGAAGAGGAGGGATCTTGAAAAACTGGTGAGGAGGCAGAAGCTGTGGAAGTTCAGCGAGTGCCTGGTAAGGACGGCCTGCAAGCCCCAGCCTCAGCCCGGAGAAGGCCCCTGAGGGCGGTGCTCAGTGTGCGGGGCTGGCAGCTGTGCCCCTGCCCGCTGCTGCACCCAGAGGCCGCGCGGGCTCTTCTCCAGGCTCCCGTGGGCCCGAGCCGGGGGCCGATGGAGCCCCGGCCCGGCGGGGCTGCGGGGCGGGCCGGCACCGCGGCTCCCCGGGCAGCAGCCGGCCCTCTGCCCCCTGCCCTCGGGAGCCCGGCGCCGGCGGCTGCTGGCCGCGCCTCAGGGCTCTGCGGGCAGGTGAGGCCGGGGCTGGGCGCAGGCAGCGCCCGGCCCAGGGGCTGAGCCCGCGCCAACCCTTCCCTCCTGCCGCTCTCTCCAGCTGGCAGAGGACAGGAGCCGAGCGGGCCGAGCACCTGCGCCGGGCCCTGCGCTACCTGCAGAGCCCACAGGAGTCCCTGCGAGCGGCGGCCATCAGGTTCATGGGTGAGCCACGAGCCCGGGCTCCCTCCCCGGCCCGCCGCAGCTCGGCCCCAGCCCCGGCTGCTGCCCCGGCAGCGCCAGCCGGGCCCGGCGCTGTGGAGCCCCGCCTGGGCTGGGCATTGCTGCTGCCGCCCTCTGGCAGCCGTGCCCTGGGCCGGCAGCGTGCGGCAAGGGCCGGGCTGAGCCCTGCCGGGCCAGCAGCCCGTGTGGGCCGCAGCGCCGGCAGCGCCGCTGGCAGGGAGCTGTGCCGCTGGGGCCGTGACAGGCTCTGTGTTCACAGGCATGGCCGGGCGGCACCTGAGGGGGAAGAAGGAAGAGCTCCGGCTCATCTGCACTGGTGAGTGAGGGCAGCGGGCTGGCAGCGGGGGCTGGCGGGGGAGCCGCAAGCCCTGCCCCGGCTGCGGAGGGCTCTGCTCCGTGTGCGGACGAGGGGCGGCGTGGGCAGAGCACACAGAGATTTCAGGGCCACCTGGGGCATTCGTGGCCAGCAGCTTCGGGCTGGACCTGTTGGTCCCTGCTCCCTCCTGGCCATGGCTAGAGCCGGCTGGGATGGCCCTGGCAGGGGGCTCTCCTCGTGTCCCCGCAGATCCAGGATCTGACCATGGCTCTGTTCCTCTCTTTCAGTCCTTGAACACCTGACAGAAGGACACCAGCACTGCCGTGTCAGACGTGGCATTTCAGACACTGTGTATCCTCCAGGCACTGCATAGTGAGCGATATTCCATCTTCCAGAGGGTGCAAGATCAGCTCCGCAGGGCATGGAGGACACGGCCTCGTCTGTCGGGGCTCGGCTGGCTGCGCTGTGGAGCTCTGCAGAGAGCTGATCCCAGAGGCTCTGTCTGCTGGGGCCACCTCAGCTAGTGGGAATTTTCTATTTCTTTAAGACTGTTCTTCTTCTTTTTTTTTTTTTTTTCTCTCGTGTATGAATATAGAGTGTGTTATAATACACAGACTCCCAGGAGCTTTCTTTTGCTGCCCAGGGTCTGCAGGGCATAGGGGAAGAGGGGGAGAAGGGTGCTTTTGCTCAGCCAGCTGCCCAGGCGTGCAGTATTGCAGGGAAAATGGCCAGAAGCCCCTTGGCCTGTGGTGGTTCTGCTGAAGCCTTTGTGCTGGTGACAGAGTGGCTGGGCAGGGGCCGGAGCTGCGGGGATCCCTGCGAGAGTGGTGCCTGGAGATGGCCACAAGCCCTGTGCCAGGCAGGAAGCGCCATCCGTGTCCTCCTGCCCGTGTGCTGCTGGCTGCCTTGCTGAGGGCTCCCAGGTGCCTCTGGATGGGGCTGCTCTGGAGCTGCTGTGGGGCTGCGGCGCTGCTGCTGGGCAGTTTGGCCGGGCTGGGGCAGACCCTGAGGGGACAGGGCCATGAAGGGATGAGGGGCTGGGAAGCCCTGACAGGACACAGCAGTGGGAATGCACCAGGGAGCTGTTTGAGGGAGTGGGTGGATGTAAGGTTGGCTGGGGGGGGAGCGGGTTGAGGACAGGGAGAGCACTCACCCTGATGTTCATGTGGCAAACAGAGAGCGTTTATTCTCAAGCCCTTCCTTCTATAAGAGCCACTGAAAAACCCATTTGGGATAATTCCATTGCTCTGATCTCTATGCCTTGTCAGATTCTGGCCAGTGAAATGCTGCAGCCTTGGCAGAGATGTGACTGGGCAAGGCCCCTGGCAGTCAAACCAGGGCTGGTACATTCACACAGCACGAGCCAGCCTGCCCTGTGACACACGGCAGCAGAGTGCAAGGCACAGCTCCGGGTGCTCGCCAGGAACCTCAGCTCTGGGAGCACTGTCTGCCCCAAGCTCCAGGGGCTGCAGTGGGAGCCCGGCTGGGCTCTGCCCTGCGGCCATCCTGCAGGCACAGCTGCAAACAGGGAGCATTCCCTTGCCACAAACAGCCAAGCCAGGGCTGCAGGGCAGCTGCTCCAGCCCGGATTGCACTGTTGTGTGCTGTGCTCTGGGGCTGGGGCTCCCTGCACAGGGCGCTGGACTGGCGTGCCACAGGAGACAGAGAAGCTTCAGCTTCAGCCTAACTGAGGGGGGTGCATGGGGTGGGAAAAGTGGGGAGGCTCAGGGGATTCACAGAGCTCATCCTGCTGCAAGGATGAGGAAAAGGGAGCAGGAACTCAGCAGTGAGGAGAGCTGAGGGCTGGAGAGCAGCTCTGAATGACACCAAAATCCCACTGGAGGTCTGAGACATTGCTGCTCCTCAGCCAGTGACAGGATGAGTCCCTAAGCCTGGGGCTCAGCCTTCCTTGTGGTGAGGGGCACCAAGGAAGGCAACAGTGTGATGGAGACTGCAATGGGCTGGGAACTCACTGCGGGAAAAGAGGGAGAAGTTGGAAAGTAAAAGGCAGGAGGGAGAGAGAACTCTTCAGAGAAGGGCTGAGCTACAGCTTGAGCAAACTGAAAAATGTCATTTGGGATCATCCCAGATTGATTTCATTTCAGAACTTACTGAACAAGTTCATTTTTTGGAAGGTTGTCATGTTTTCCCTGTGAGGTGTACACTCCGCAAACTTGAGCTGTGCTGCCAAAATGCTCAAGCAAGTCTGTGCTGCAGGTCACACCATTTCTTCTTTGGCTGATTCTGGCCCGGTGCTGAGCTCCAGCAGAGCCCTGGCAGAGCCCAGAGCAGCCTCAGCACCCGCAGAGCCTGGCTGCAAGGAGAGAAAGCAGAAAGTGCCCGTCAGCTGAAGGCTCCTGTGCCCTTGTCCCAGCCGCCTGCGGTGCCCAGGCCATGCTGGCCGTGCCCAGAGCGGTGCCCAGATCTGCCCATCCCTGCTGCCTTTGGCACAGAGCAGGAGGGCAGGACATGTGCCCAGCCTGCAGCCAGCCAGGGCACATCCACCTCCTCAGCAGCTGCTCAGAGCAGGCTGCTCCTGTGCTCACTGCCATCTCCCAAAAGCTCTGATTCCACCCTGCCAAGCAGATGGGGACCCACCTCACGCCATCTCCCGCTGGAAGAAAAGCTGGTCCCAAACCATGTCCTCAGCCTTCTCCAAGGGCACGGCCCATCCACGCTGCAGTTGGTCCCAAGCACTTCTGATCCAGACTGGTGCCCACCTGGAACGCTTCCTCTAGAAAAACAAATTATTGAAAATAGATTACAGACAAAAAGGGGGAAACAAGGTCAAAAATCTTATCTCTGCCAGGGGCTTGACAAAGGCCCAGCCCTTGCATGCCAGGGAAAAACCCACCCAGGGGTGAAGGAAGTCCAGGCTTTCTCCCTTCCCCCCTGCACTGCCCCCCACAATAACGGTGATCCCAAAGCAAACAAGGGCAGTGGAGCAGCCAAGCCCTTCCTTGCCTGCACAGCAAAGCAGCCCCTGCACAGGTTCTGGAGTCCCACCTCTGCTCCCACCATGGGGTTTGTTTGTGTCGGGCTGGCTGCCCCAGCCCCAGCCCAAGCCCGGGGCACGGTGGGTGCTGGGGGCTGTTGGCAGGGCCAGGAGCCCACTCCCATTTCGTACCCAGCCCAGCCCATGCCCCAGCCCTGCCAAAAGCAGCTGGGCAGCGACTGAAGGATCAGCTGCACCCGCCCCAGCAAAGGGGGAACTTTGGTTCCTGGCCAGGCTGTGCAATGCCCAAATCTGGGAGCATCCCCCGGCGTGTGGACTCATCTGCAAATTCCCTGTGGAGCCTGGCTTTGAAGAAGGTGCCAGGATCAAAATCCATCATATTCAGCTGGCCAGTGGCCAGGTCCAGGAAGAGGTTGCCATCCTTGATGTCGTCCTCCCTGTCTCCAGCAGCAGCAGCCCCACCTGGTACAGCTTCTCCAGGGGCTCCTTTTCCTTCCCTGGGCTGAGACCAGGCTCTCAGGGTTCTGCCCAGGGCCCCAGCTGTCAGGGAACCAGGACAAGCAAAACCAGCTCAGATGGCAGCCACCAGTGCTGGGCAGAGCAGCTCAGCTCCGGCACAAGGGCTGTGTGTTCCCATCTGATGAGCCCTGGGCAGTGACACAAGCAGGACAAAAAGGTCTGGGTTCCTTTGCTTCTCATTGCCCAGGCATGTGTGGGGCTGTAACTTACCAGGGCCCTGCATCAAAGTGTGCCTGTGGCTCTCTCCCTTCTTCTAGGGCAAATGAATATCCTGCATCCAAGGATGACAGAGCAGCTCTTCCAATGAGGGCCTTTCCAAGTCCAGCATGGATAAACACTGCCTGATCAGATCTTGGCACTCTGGGCACAGAAACCAGAAACTGCTGGGCAGTTGGAGAAGGCTCCTATTGGCTTTGCCCCACTATTCCCGTGCCCAGACCTTGCTGGATGTGCTCAGAGCTGGGCCTAAGCTTTCCCATCAATTCCCTGTTTTGGAGGAGAGCAGGAAATGTGCCACCTCCTCAGCAGCTGCCAGAGCGGGATGCCCACGAGCCCGCTGCTGTCTCCCAGCACTGGGATTCCCCCCGTGCCCAGAGATGAGGATCCACCTTGAGAGAGCCCTTGTGGCAGTGAGAGCTGATGGTCCCAGCTGATGTTCTGGCCCCTGCTGAAAGGGTGCTCCCTGCAGACCATCTGGTGCAGCAGGATGCCCAGGGACCAGATGGTAGCTGGCTTGCCATAGTACCAGCCAAAGTGGGTCCATTCTGGGGGGCTGTATGACCGTGTTCCTGTGGAATACAGATGGAGTTCATCAGGGGGATGCTGCTGCTCCCAGAGCCTGGCCCCAGCATTCCTGGGCATGCGGGGGCTGCCCCAGCGGCACACAGGGTGACCCACTGCCCTCTCACCAACACCTGGGACTTGTGCACAAACTTGGGGTTGGGAAAGAAGCCACTGGTGTTGGAAGAAGGCAGTGGAAACCCTGTCAAGGCCCAACCATGACAAGGAAGAACCGACTCAGTGCTGGTGTGAAAAACCATGCTCTCATCCTCCCTGCCTGCATTGCTCCAAAAAACATGAACCCAAAGCAAACCAGGTGAGTGGAGCAGTCCAAGCCCTTTCTCACCTGCACACCAAACTGGCTGGGGCACAGGTTCTGGCCTCCCCTCTCTACTACCCCCACCCACGGGTGTTTTTGTTGGCCTGGCTGCCCCAGCCCCAGCCCCGGTCCTGGGCAGAGTGGTGGGCAAAGGCTGCCACCACAGCTGGAAGCTGGCTCCCCAACCCAGCCCTGCTCAAAAGCAATTTGGCTAAAATCTCAGTGCCATGAAGGGCAGCAAAAGGGAGAATCCCTGCTGCCATACCCAGCTTGGATAGTGAGATCTTGGGCCATGAGATGCTGGGACCAGGAGCACAGCCCTGCGTGGGCTCACCTGCAAAGTGAGTGTAGGCTGTGTCTTGCAGGTAGGTGCCACAGCCAAAGTCAATCACTTTGGCCTGCCTGGTGGCCAGGTCAAGCAAGATGTTCTCTGGTTTGATGTCCCTGTGCAGGACCCCTCAGCTGGTGCAGTGCCGCACGGCCTCCAGCACCTGGCAGAACAGCTCCCGCGCCACCTCCTCGGGCAGGAACCCCTGTGCCCCAATGAAATGCTGCAGGTCTTGAGAGCGCTCCGGGCGCTCCAGCACCATCAAGATGTCCTTGGGGAGCTCAAGCCACTCCAGCAGCTGGAGCACACCAGGGAAGCCAGTGGCCACCTTGGCCAGCAGCACGATCTCCAGGGGTGCGCTGGTGCCGTGGGGCTGCGGGAGGAGCGCGATGCCCTCAGTGGGGCTGATGCCGTGCCGGGGCTCGGGGAGCCCTCAGCCAGCCCGGGATGCTCTGCGCCCTGCACTGGCCCCACGCCCGCTCTCCCTCGGGGCATCCTGGCGGCTTCCACCCTGCCGGGCCTCGGCTCATGCCCGCCCGGCACGGCCCGGCTGCTGCCGCTGGCCCCGCTCACTCACCAGCTCGCCCCAGTGCCGGACGTGCTTCCGTGGCGCCCTTTTGATGGCCGCCTGCAGGCCAAGAGCAGTAGCGGGCTCAGCTCGCTGCCCGCCCTGCCCAGCCCCATCCTCCGCTCTCCTCCTCCTCCTGCGGCCGCCGCCGGCCCCGCCGCTCACCGGGGGCACCGTCCGAGAGCCGCGTGGCCGCGAAGCCGCTGCCAAAGCCGCCGCGCCAGCAGCGAGCCCAGCCTGTGCTGCTCCTTCAGGCCCTGCTGCGCCTTCCCTGCCGGCGGGACGCGGCTGTCAGCGCTCAGCCCGGGGGTTAGCACCGGCCCCCGAGCGCCCCTCAAGCGCCCCGGGCCAGCCATGCCCAGGCGTTTGCTCCTGGCAATGGGACAGCGGCGGCTCGGGGCCGGCGGCCGCACTGCCGAGCAGCGGAGCTCAGGCCGGGCAAGCCGCAGCGGAGGTGGCGGGAGCGGCCGCGCCGCCTGTGTACCCCCGCAGGCCCCGGAGGAGACGGGGCTGGGGACGGGGGCCGGGCTCGGGCCAGGCGGAGCCAAAGGGAGGCGATGCTGCCCCAGCCCCAGGCACTGATGCCCGCCCAGCAGCGCCACCACCAGCACGGCCAGAGCCGGCCGGAGGCGAGCCCGCGGCGGGATGCCCGGGGCCGGGCACGGGACAGCCCCGCACGGGACCGGGGGCGGCCGGGGGCATGGCCTGGCCGGGCATGGGGAGAGAGAGACTGGGAGAGGAGGGGACACCGGGAAAGGGAGAGCGGGAGAGGGTGCGGGACTGCGGGAGAGGGAGACGAGAAGCAAGAGGGAGTCGACAAAGTCGCTTCCTTTGCTGCTTTCGCTGCCACTGCTGCTGTGGCAACTGAAGCTCTGGGGCCGTTTGTCCCCGTGTCCGTTTGTCCGTTGCCCGCTCGCCCCCGTGCCGAGCCCCGCGCTCCCCGGGGCAGCCCCTGAGCCTGTCCAAACACGGGAACTTTGCCATGTTCAGCCAAGACCCAGAGCCTCACTCCTGCACAGCAGCACAGGAATCCCCTCGGTCGCTGCTGTGCATTGTCCCTGCTGAGGGTCCAACACTATCAAAGCGCATTCCCTGAATGCAGAATTTATACCTGACCCAAGCACTGCATTTACCGCTCCCACACTGCTTTACAAAAAAACCCCAAAAAACAGGGAAAAGCAAACGGTGTGTAGCTTATGGTATTTAACAGTGTCAAAAACATGCCAAGTCATGGATCCTATAGGTGAGATCCATTTGGAATTAATGGGATGGAGCAGTAGTGCAAGATAGAAAAGGGGGGGGGATAAAAATAAATACAGTAAAACATTTGGATTGATTGTTTCCATTTTCATTTCATTTCTTAAAAGCTCTTGCAGTTTTCCCAGAATTTTCACAGTCCTGTTTTCTCTTTCCAAGAACCTTTCCTGGAGAATGAGGTGCAGCCTCTGTTACAAGATGTACCATCTGCAGCTTCTCTTGGCTTTCCACACTGTGCGTGCAGCAGGACTCTTGCAGCAAAGCAGGACAAATGTTTGAAGAACTTTACAGCTTGTTCTTTCTTTTCCTTGTGGGCTGGGCACTTGTGCCATTGGTGAGGTTTTCATTGTTACTGGTCTACCCTAAGAAAACACGACAGGCTACCAGGAATTGTTAGGGAATGCAAGCCTGACTGAATGCAGAGAAAGAATCTCCAGAGCCTGCAGCCAGAAATGGAGAGCTGTGTGATAATCATTCCAACACCCCCATGGACATCTTAAAAGTAATATAGAAGATAAAAATGGGTTGGCAGAGGGAATTTTTTTCAGTGTTCAGTTCAGATGCTTCTACATCTCATGGATTGACATAACTTAAGAGTACAATCAATTCAAGAAAAGCACCAGAACAAGCTGGACCTCTCAGGAGATGAGTGAAAGAATCTGAAAAGGAGAAATGCAGGGGATGACTTAGTGAGCTTTGCCAGTACAAAGGATCATTTTTCCTAATAATTTCCAATCCATTCCCTCCACTTTTGTTCTTCCTAACAAGGCCATTTTCATCCCAGATTCCCCATGAAATGGGAACCATGAGCTTGTGGAAGTGGCTGAAAGATGCCCTGTTCCTCTGCAGGACACTGAGGCTGAAGCAGGAGCCTGAGCCCTCTCTGGGGCAGCCTCCTCCGAGCTGGAATTTGTGCCGTGCTGGGAGAGGAGGAGGAGGGGCAGAGCGCTGGCGCTGTGTGGCAGGAGCAGGAGGTTTGGGCCGCAGGACATTCCGTCTGCGCCGCTGCCCCGCAATGGGCAGCCGTGCCCGGGGCTCTGGGCCTGGCCCCGCGTGCGCTGAGCTCCCGACACTGCGGGAGCTGCCCGGGCTGGGCTCAGCTTCCCGCTGGGCCTGGGCAGCAGGCTGGGCTCCAGCTGGGATCAGCAGCAGCTGGAAATACCTCTGGCCATCTCCATTTGCTGCTGCTGCTTGGAAGAAGAAACAATGGAGGGCGTCAAGAAGTTCTGGTTTCTCTTTTTCCTGGTGGATTTTTTCATTTGATTTGATGCTCCAGAGGCAATTTCTGTGATGGCCTCTGTCAGTTGATTCTATTTCAGCAGCAGCAGCAACAGGGCTGTGTTTGAGCATTGCAAATGTGGCCTGTGTGGCGTTAATTCTTCTTGACTTTTTGCTCAGGGACTTGAGAGCATTTCAAGATTTGCTAATCATGATCCCTGTGACCAAAAGCCTGAGTTCACCTATTGCCAGCCGGGGGCTATGTACAAATCACCAACAGGATGGGACTGCTGAGGAACGTGTCTCGAGCTGTTTATTTTCCAGCATCAGTCTCATTACATGGGTATGACAATGGGAAGATGCCAGCAGCTCGTGTCCTCGGCAGCAGACAAAGAACTCAATGTTACAACTTACTTTAAAAGTTTTTTGATCAATCCCACAAAGCAAAAGCTTATTGACAGTAGTTCCATCCAACCACTATAAGCACAGGTACCTTTGGTTAAAACAGTGCTTGCCTATTTTTAATACAATACCTGCTTGTAAGCCTTCAAACACAATGCACAGAGCTCAAGCTCAGAACCTCCTAATGTCTCACTAGATATACTTTTCTGTAGCTTAGGGAGTTATTCTACCAAGCGTTAATACAAAAACCATTGTTCTATTTGTCCTTCCTTTCTACTTCTTATAGAACTCTTCTGCTGACAAATCTCATGGCTACTGCTTAGCTCTAATCACAGTTCTGCTGTCTCTGAGGCCTGCCTTTTGCAGCTTTCTCAAACCCCTCTGATTTTAAGGACTCCTAAATTCACTGTCACAAAAGCACTCTGGGTAGCGCTGACCAAAAAAGACAATTGCAGTTTTACAGGTAAATTTCAAGTGGCAAGCAGAAGAGTGGCAAGAGCAGCCAGGATCTCCAGTTCTCAAGGGAAAGGCAAAGGCAGCCTCCTGCTGTCACCTCAGGGTGAGTAAAACAGTGCTGAAAACAGCGCTGGAACCCGATCCTTTCTTTCTCTGAGGGCTGGCTCAGGGCAGCACAGGCGGGCCCTGAGCAGTCAGGGCTGTGTGTGGGTGATTGCTGCTCCAGTCCAGAATGGAGCTGGAAAAAGCCCTTGGGAGCCGAGGCAGGAGCAGGTGGGAAGGGGCCGGCGCTGCTGCTGCTCCTGGCCGGGAGCCCCGGCTGGGCCGGGCCGGCGCCCCCTGCACTGCGGCTGCTGCTGCTGCCAGAGCCGGGCGGGACTCGGGGACAGGGAACGGACACGGGGGAACAGCAAAGGCCTGGCGGCTGCAGGGATGGTGGCGCTGGGGCCAGCGCCAGCACAGAGCTTCAGCCCGCAGTTAACCCCGAGGGAAACGCTGGGGAAAGGCTCCATTTCAGCCTTTCTGCACTCGTGGCTATGAAGGGACCGAAATAAAAGGAGAACAAGCAGGGCCTGACCCCTTCTCCTTTGGGAGGAGCCCCAGGCCTGGGGCAGTGAGGGGCCATGAGGGGCTGTGAGAGGCTCTGGGAAGAGCCATGAGGGTCTGTGAGGGGCTGAGAGGGGCTCTGAGGGGTCATGAGGGGCTCTTGGGGACGTTGAGGGGGAGAAGGCTCTCTGAGAGGCTGTGGGAGGCCAGCCAACTCATGGAATCAAGGGTCACTTATGACACTGTGGAACCAAGGAGACTGTTGTTTGTAGCATGGAAACTTATGGAACCAAAACTCCATTGTGACATTCTGGGGCCTCATGGAACCATGGAGACCATTATGACACTTCAGGACCCATTGGAACCAAGGGGCCGTTGTGACTCTGCAGGGCCTCTTTTAACCAAGGGCTCATGGTAGCACAGCAGGGCCTCATGGAATCAAGGGGATCATAGTGGGGCTCCATGAGACCACGAGGACATTCTCACTCTGTGGAACCAAGGAGACCATTGTGACACTGCAGAGCTTGGTGGAACTAAGAACTCATGTAACAGTGAGAGTCCCAGTGGAATCAAGGGGCCCTTTCGTACTTCAGGGCTTCATGGAGCCAAGGTGCCCTTGTGACACTGCAGGGCCTCATGGAATCCTGGAGACCATTATGGCACTTTGAAGCCTCATTGAATCAAGGGGCTCTGCAGGGCCTTGTGGAACCAAGGAGCTCTTTGTGACACTTCAGGAACTCAGGGAATCAATGAGACCATTCTGGCACTCCTGAGTCCCCATGGCACCAAGGGGCCAGTGTGACACAGCCATGCCTTGTGGAATCAGGCGTCCATTGTGATCCTGAGGAGCCCAATAGAAGCAAGGGGCCATTGTGCCACCGCAAAGCCAAGGAGACCATTGTGGTATTGCTGGGCCTTATGGAAACAAAGATCTCTTTTGATACTACAGGAGGTTATGGAACCATGGGGCAGTCATCATACTGCAGGGCCCCAGGGATCCAAAAACATGGAAAAGTTCTAGTCAGCTGGGCCTGACTGGTCTGTGTGACCTTGGCATGTTGAGGCTTGCTTCTCATCTGCCCCTGAAGCCCTGGAGTTTTGTGTTTTCCTTCCTGTGGGAAAGAACTCTCCTCCTCCAGGGGTTCATGGCTGAAACTGAGATTCTACCTCCATATTTGATTAAATCCAAAGATTATTCCCATATGAAACCCGCCAGTACAGACAGCTCTGGCTAGTCTTGGAATTTTGGGGGCCACCTCTCATTTGCCTTCAAAACACTGGGGGAGCCAAGCTTTTATTTCCATGGAAAAGAACATCTTTCAGGTGTCCATGGCCAAAATTGGGAATCCACTTCCAAAATTCCCTATATCCAAGGACAGCTCCCAGACAAAAGCTGACAGGACTGTCTAAGTTCTCTTGCCTTCCTGAGGGCCAGCTCTCATCTGCCTGTGAAACACTGGAGCTCTGTACTTTCCTATGGAAAAGAACTCTCCTTCTTGTCCAAGTGCCCATGGACAAAACTGGGATTTGGCCTCCCAAATTCTGTCTATCCAAGGATTGCTCCCAGACAAAAGCTGGCAAGACAAACAGGTCTGGCTGGCCTTGGCCTCCTTGGGGCTGCCTCTAATCAGCCTTTGAAACACTGGGGCTCTGCCCTTTCCTTCCTGTGAAGAAGAACTGTCATTCTGGTCCAGGCACTCATGGATGAAATGGAATTCCACCTCCAAAACTCCACAAATATCCAAGGGTTGCTTTCAGACAAAAGCTGCAAGGACAGACAGGTCTGGCTGGCCTTGGCCTCTGGTGGCTGCCTCTGATCAGCCTTCAAAACCCTGGGGCTCTGAGGTTTCCTTCCTGTAGAAAAGAACCGTCCTTCTTGTCCAGGCACCCATGGCCTCAAGCACATGAGCACTGTACAGGGACAGAGGAGCTCTGTGCTCAGTGGGGTGGAGACTGAGGACAGCAGAGGAGAGCCCTGGGTGGGACTGAAGGGTGGTTTCAGAGATGGTGGATCCTTTTGACTTAATAGAAAAAGGACAGAAAAAGTAAGACATAATAAAAATGGCAGCTGGGGAGGTCCAGACTGGTCCAGAAAGAAGAAAAAAATTCCCTTCCAAAGCAGGGCTCTGGTCCAAAACAAGAAGGAGTCTGGGTCAGCCCCAGGCTTTGTGTGAGCAGCCAGAGGCAGGCAGGAGGCAGAGCTGTCAGCAAAGGAATGGCCCAGCCAGGTGGGGCAGCTGGGGGATGAGTTTTACAACACGGCTTATGTGGTCCAAGACCTGTTCCACATTACCAAACGATGGCTGCAGCCTTGGGAGATATTATTTGGCCAACATCCTTGTCAATCACTGTAACAAGGTGATCAAGAGATATTCACATCACACCTCTCTCATTAGTTTGGTTCTACTGAAGGACAGAAGTTTATTCAGTATTATCTTCATTTTGAAAGTAAGAACAGTGATACTGGAGTTTTCTATAGCAGGGGATACGGTATACCATATGGAACATGTGGACCATGGTAAAAGATGTTAAATAAATAAAACACATTAAATTTAAACATACATTTATAAATAAATAAATAAAAGCATTCCCAAATGTTCCAGGAGAGCCTCAGCCTCATGGTCTGGGAAGAAGACTTATCACCATGAGTCAGCAGAGTGGCTCTCCAGATGGCTTTGCAGAATGGCTGCTATTACTGCCTAGTGTTACAGGGTTAATATTGAGGTGCAAGGAAGCAGCATTTTTGAATTTCACTTGACTTAATATGGAATGTTAAGGGAAGAACCAAAGAAGGATAAGAGAGGGATCAAGGTGGTTTGGAGAGAAATAGACATAGGAAAATAATAATAATACAATAAGTGGGGTCAGTCATGCTGACAAATGCTGATCAGTGTGCTTGTAAGGCCCTGCCTTGCACCTGGTCCCTGCACTGTTCCACAGTACCCTGTTTCCTCATTAGACTCTATGTGTATTTTCTGACTGACTGCTCTGCAGAGCCAGTGGGATCTGGTGGAGTCAGATAAGAAAGCTTTTTGCACACTTGTCTGTGTGTATGAACATGGCTGTATGAGGCAGCTGAAAAGTTGAGTGTCCAAAAGCCAGCTACAGGGTGGTCCATATGGTGTTGATAAAGGTACCCTTTATCAAGGTATACCATGATAACTTGTCCTTTGGGGCTCAGTAATCTAAAGATTTATAGAATGTCTTATGGATAGGCCTTAGTTACCCTTAATCACCCCTTTTTTCCTCTAAACATACAAATGACATCAGCTTAGTTGTAATTTTACACATGAATTTCTTAAAAAAGAAGCATCATAAGGCTGCAGGACAAAGTCACTTCCCAGTTGTCCTCTTCAGCTATGTTTCAAGCTTCCAGAACTTGAATAGTTGTATTGAAGAAAGATGGATTCTAACACAGCCCCTTCCTGGAGTGCTATGGTCATAAATTCCAATGCCTAAAATGATTCCTAATTATTTTTACTTTTGTATTAGATATTACACACAAAGAAGGACACCCTTGTATTCAGAAAGGTCAGTTTCATTATAATGAAAACCACCAAAGGATAGTATAGGGACTTATGGTCCTATATTTTCAGAAAAAAAGGGATGAGAATTTATGTTTTGGTGTTCTGTGGCCATCCATGTGGACAACATTCCAATATGCCAAGGTATGTGTCCACAAGGTAGAGGGGGACCTGTTCCCAGAGCCTGCAGGGACAGAGGCTCAGGGCAGGGACACCGTAGCACAGCCTGGGCTGCACAGGGCACAGGCATGTGCAGCAGCTGCAAGACAGCCCTGCCAGAGCCAACTTGGGCAGCACTTTGGCCATGGCTGCTGGGCCTGGGCCTGAGGCAGGAGCAGGAGACAAGTGACCCTTGCAGGCCTGGGGCCTCATTGCCTCCTTGGCCCTGTTCAGCAGCCTGGCAGGGGCCGCCCCATGCTCCTGCCCTTGGCATTGCACATCCCCACATGCCAGTGCCCATCCCGGCAAGAGCCCTGAGCAAGGAGGGAGGGACAGCATCTGCCTGGCCAGGCCCTGGGGCTCAGGCCTTGGCCCTTGGCATTCCTCAAACACAGCCAGCTTTGCTCAGCACCAGAGACACTTTGGCCTTGTTTGTCCCCAGCTGTCATCCCTGCCTCCAGTGTTCTGCTCTAACTGGAGCCTGGGGACACTTTCTCAGTTGTGTTCCTCTGTGGAACCCATTAAAACTTCAAGAAACTTTGGAGTTTAAGTTTAATTTTGAGTTCTTGAGAAGTTTTCTGAACACTCTCTCAGGGACTGAGTCTGATGTAAACAACAGAAAAGCCTCAAGAGGCTCATTAAAGTCCTTGTGCTGTGTCTGTGTTGCTGAGCTTTAAAGGAACAGCTCTTGCCAGGACCAGCTCCTCTCCCAGCCCAGCAGGGCTGAGGGCTCTGCCTGCAGGCACTGAGGGGACAGGAGCCAGGCAGAGACAGGCTGAAGGCAATCAGGATTGGGAAGACATTGAGCTGAGACTTCACTTGGGGAAAGATCTTCACAGCCCTGTGCATGGTGAGTGTGTGGGTGCAGGGCAATGTCCCCTGTGCTCCTGGAGGGATCTCCTGAAGCCAGCACAGCCCACAGCCTGGGGGATGTGTCAGGAGGACTCTCCCAGTTTCTCTGTGGCACAGCAGGAGGAGGAGGAGGAGGATGTGCTGCAGAGCGGGGCTGCCCTGGGCACCGTCAGAGGGACAGGGCAGGACGGCTCCTGCTGCCAGGGACGGCTGCAGGGGCTGAAGCTGGGGCTGCAGCCAGGGCTGCCCAGGGCTGTCCTGCAGAGCAGCTCCGGCAGCCCTCAGGGCTCTTGGCCAGCCCAGGCCATGTGCCACCTGCCAGGGGCAGCTCTCAGCCTGCCTGGCAGCTCCCCATGGACGCTGCAGGGGAGAAGTTGGAGGGGGAAGGAGCCACCCCCATCAGGGCAGATTCCTCCTGCTCTGGAGATGGTGCTGCATGGCCAGGGCTGCTCTCAGCTTTCTCCTCAAGGGAAGGGAAAGGGGCTCTCAGCTTTGGCTGTGTCACTGAGACTCCTGCACTGTCAGCCTGGGCATCAGCAGATGGGCCTCAGATCTCCCTCAGAAAGTGCCTCCTCAGCCTCGTCTCCCCCCAGACAGCAGCAGCAGCAGCACCTTGGCTTGCAGCATCTCTGTTTGTCTGGCCTGCCCTTAAGGCCCTGCTGCCAGGGAGATGCCCCTGGGCAGTGCCCTGTGCTGGGAGGGGTCTGCAGGGCAGAGCTGAGCCCCCAGGGCTGGGCTGGGCTCTGGCAGCACTGGCAGGGACAAGGCTTGGATAGAGAGAAACAGCTCCCAGTAGGCACAACTCCAGGCAGCAGAGAGTCAGACCAGCCCTTGGTATCCCATCCTGTTCAGGTGCACTGGGAAGGAGAGAAGTGCTTAGAGAATTTAACTTTAACATTGGAGTCTTTAGAAACTCCTCCTTTTTTTTTCAAGCATGTTTAAAGTTTTATCACCCTGAACTAGGAGGAGATGTAATGGGCAAAAGGGACCTATTTTGCGACCAGCCGGTCTGACTGCACTGGGGCAAAGGGAGCCCAGTTTTCCCTCTGGGCTTCCCTAGGGTTCAGGCTGAGAGCAATGGTAAAGATGAGGCAGGAACTCAGGAGCATAAAACCAATTAAAAACAAAAATGTTGAGTGAAATTCCCCCACAGGCAGAGAAGTAGTTTTGAGAGAATTCCTAAAATGACTCCACAGGATTGACTCAAAGAGCTTGTCAATGTCTTCTTTCAACAGTCCACAATGCCCAGAGGGAAGGAATGTCCAATAGCAGCTCCATCAGGCACTTCCTCCTGCTGGCACTGGCAGACACGCGGCAGCTGCAGCTCCTGCACTTCTGCCTCTTGCTGGGCATCTCCCTGGCTGCCCTCCTGGGCAACGGCCTCATCATCAGCGCCGTAGCCTGCGGCCACCACCTGCACACGCCCATGTTCTTCTTCCTGCTCAACCTGGCCCTCAGTGACCTGGGCTCCATCTGCACCACTGTCCCCAAAGCCATGCACAATTCCCTCTGGGACACCAGGAACATCTCCTACTCGGGATGTGCTGCACAGCTCTTTATGTTTGTGTTTTTCATTACAGCAGAATTCTCCCTCCTGACCGTCATGTGCTACGACCGCTACGTGTCCATCTGCAAACCCCTGCACTACGGGACCCTCCTGGGCAGCAGAGCTTGTGCCCACATGGCAGCAGCTGCCTGGGCCAGTGGCTTTCTCAATGCTCTGCTGCAAACAGCCAATACATTTTCCCTGCCCCTGTGCCATGGCATTGTCCTAGGCCAGTTCTTCTGTGAGGTTCCCCAGATCCTCAAGCTCTCCTGCTCACACTACACCTTCAGAAAAATTTGGATTTCATTGTTTGCTATCTGTTTAGCTTCTGGCTCTTTTGTGTTCATTGTTTTCTCCTATGTGCAGATCTTCAGGGCTGTGCTGAGGATCCCCTCTGAGCAGGGACGGCACAAAGCCTTTTCCACCTGCCTCCCTCACCTGGCCGTGGTCTCCCTCTTTGTCAGCACTGGCTTTTTTGCCTACCTGAAGCCTCCCTCCATCTCCTTCCCATCTCTGGATCTGGCCCTGTCAGTTCTGTATTCCGTGGTGCCTCCAGCCCTGAACCCCCTCATCTACAGCCTGAGGAACCAGGAGCTCAAGGCTGCAGTGTGGAGATTGATGACTGGACAATTTCAGAAACTTTGAACTGCTGGCCAGTTTCTGGAAATCACTTGTAATAAAAGTTATCCTGTTGTCATTTTGATTGTGGATTTTTTTCCTTTATATTAGTTTTCTCATATTGTCCATTAAAAAATGTCATTGTTTGTGCCATTTCTCATTTTGTTTCTGTCGACGTTTCCTGTGGCCACAGACTGTGTCTATGCGGGGCTGCGCTCTTGGTGGCTTTAAAGGAGCTAAAGGACCTTCCAGAAGAGTTTTCACCAGAGATCCCCCTTTTGTTGCCTTCTGTGGAGCTGCAGCAGCAATGTCTGTGTGCAGAGCTGGGGCAGATCAGTGCTGGCCCAGCAGCTGTGCCCAGCAGCAGCAGCAGCACTTGGTGTTGCCAGTGCTGCTGCCGTGGCCCTGCCCCGCTGCCCTGCTGGCCCTGGTGTTGCTGCAGGGCCTGAGTGCTCTCGGGGCCGGGCACAGCCCTGGGGGTGGCAGTGCCGGGGCTGCAGCAGGGACAGGCCATGGGCACTGCTGGGGCAGCGCTGACGCCTCAGCCCAGGCCCTGGGGGCTCCAGGCTCCTTGCCCAGGCTCTCTCAAGAACACGGCCAGGCCAATGCTCAGCACAGAAACCCCCGTGAGCAGCCCCAGGCTGGCCCTGGGCAGGCTGGGGGCAAACAGCATGGCTGGGGCTCTGCAAGGGCCCTGGGGCAGACGGGAAGGAGCAGCAGAGCAGGGGCTGATCCATCCCCAGGGCGCTGCACAGCCCAGGGCAGCGTCCCAGAGCGTCCTGATGGAGCTGCCAACAACATCCCCCCTCTGCAGCCCTGGCCTCTCCCCCAGCTCACACAGGTGCCCCATCCTTGCAGGCACAGCCACGGCAGCACTGGCTCAGCAGCCCCTGTTTGCATTGCACAGAGCAGGGGCAGCACCCCCATGCTGTTGCTGTGGGGACATGAAGCTGAGGGAGCACAAATGCCATCAGCCCCTGGGGCCAGCAAGGGCTGGGGGACACCAGGGAAACCACTCAGCTTTGTCCTGGCCTCTGCAGTCAGCCAGAAAGTTTGTTCCCATCAGCTGGGAGTTTCCTGTCCCACTGCAGACGCTGTTGCTCAGGGCCAGGGCTGCCTGGCAGCCACCCCCAAACTGCCCTCAGCATTTCCTTGGCTTCACCTTTGCTTTCTTCCCTCTCTCCTGATCCAGATTTCTTCCTATTGCCCATCTCTGTCCCCTCCCTGCAAACAGTCCATCCCTGTTTTCCCTTCCCTCTCTGGCCCCACTCCCCATTGCAGTTCCTGATTTGGCACCATGGGAACGTCCCTTGGGCAGCAGGATCATCCTACAAGTGCTGCAGGAATTGTCTGCAGGCTCCTGCAGTGCCTGGTGCTGCTCCCTTGCTAGAGGCACCTCAGGCCAGGGGGGCACATCTGGGCTGCTGTGTCTGCCTCTGGGGCTCCCTGTTCTGGGCAGTGAGGAGGAGCTGCAGAGGCTCTGCAGGACTGACAGGATGGTCTTTGGGGCTGGCAGGAGAAGCTGAGGGACCTGGGCTGCTGGAGCTGCTGAAGAGGAGGCCCAGGGCTCATCCTGCAACTGCTCCAAGGGTGGTTCCAGAGAGTCACAGAATCAGCAAGGTTGCAAAAGACCTTGGAGATCATCAAGTCCAAACTGTCCCCTTACACCGACTTGTTTCCCTGAGCCTCCTCTTCTCTAGGATAAATAACCCCAGCTCCCTTAGCTGCTCGTCACAGGACTTGTGCTCCAGACCCCTCCCCAGCCTTGTTCCCCTTCTCTGGACACGCTCCAGCCCCTCCCTGGCCTTCCTAAATTGGGGGCCCAGGACTGGACACAGCACTCGAGGTGTGGCCTCACCAGTACTGAGCACAGGGGAAGAATCCCTTCCCTGCTCCTGCTGGCCACACCATTCCTGATCCAGGCCAGGAGCCATTGGCCTTCTTGCCCACCTGGGCACACTGCTGGCTCATGTCCAGCCTGCTGTACATCAGTGCCCCAGGTCCCTTTCTGCCTGGCTGCTGTCCAGCCACTCTGTCCCCAGCCTGTAGCACTGCAGGGGTTGTTGTGGCCAAAGTGCAGGACCCAGCACTTGGTCTTGTTCAACCTCACCTGGTTGGATTTGGGCCCTGGATCCAGCCTGTCCAGGTGCCTCTGCAGAGCCCTCCTACCCTCCAGCAGATCCACACTCACACCCAGCTTGGTGTCATCTGCAGATTTGCTGATGCTGGACTCAGTCCCCTCATGCAGATCATCAGTGCAGATATTGAAATCCACGCTGGCTGGCTCTGATCCCTCGGCCATCCTGTGGGTGCCCTGGGATGGCACTCAAGGTGATCTGTTCCATAACCTTGCCGGGCACCCAGGTCAGGCTGACAGGGCTGGAGGTCCCCAGCTCCTCCTTCCAGCCCTTCTTGGGGATGGGCTCACATTGGCACCTCCAGTCCTCTGGGACCTCCCTGCTGAGCCAGGACTGATGGTAAATGATGGAGAGCAGCTTGGGGAGCTCATCCACAGCTCCCTCATCCCCCTGTGATGGATCCCATCTGCTCCCAGTGAGACAGAGTAAAAATCCCTAGAGTAAAAGCCCATTTTAATTTAAGTGAAATGTCCAAGAGAAGTGAAAAGTCTCTGAAGTTAAAGCTGAAAGAAAAACTGCATAACAGACATAATAAAGAGACAAGGGGTAGGTAGGAACCCATAACAAGTTCTAGTACGAGGACAAGTCAGCCTGACCTAGGAATTCTTCCTGATAAACGAAACTAGCGGCAAGTGTCACGCAAAATCTTGTAAAAATGAATATGTATGAACCTATTGTGAAACTGTATGCATATGTATTTACAAAGAAGATAAAAAAGAGATCTGAAATTCCCAAAGCACGCATGCCTTTTGAGGAGAGCATCTCCGCATGCGTCCAGCGCTGTAATAAACATACCGGCTTTTACAACTTTAACAAAGTTGTGGGGTTCTTTTCTTTATCTCCGCAAAACATTTTGGCGAGCCAGCCAGGAGTTCTCTGTCCCCGCAGGGGCAGAGGGGATAGACGGACCTCCAAGGTGCGCCCTAGGATTTTTTTTCCTGGTGGGGCTCCGCTCGTCTCAGCTTGCCTCCTGCGAGGACAGACAAGGACCTGCTGGCCAGCGGAGAGAAGAATACGGTATGTTCAGGGGGGGGAGAAAGAGAGATAGAAGAGCTGAGGCCAAGTAAGACGTAAGTCACTCAGAGACGTCTGAGTGCTGTGGATGCAGCTGTGGCTGATAGGGCAGCAGCAGCTGAATTAGAGACAGGGGGGTGGGTTCCGATGGAGCGGACCACCAGCGATATAGAGCTGTACAGCTGATGGAGCAGCGGCAGCAGAATTAGAGACGGGGGTGTCCGATAGAGCGGACCCGCAGCGATCCTGGGAGTGAGTCCAGTGAACCTCTGTGTGTGTGTGTGTGTGTGTGGTGTCCGGACGGTGTATCATTGTGTGGTTAATGTGTCTGTAATCGTGCAAGTGTGTGGCGTATGAAAGAGAGAGCGAACAAGTGAGTTCACCCCTGGTGCGGGGGGGTGAATTCTACCCGCGTTTGAAGCGGCCGGGTGAAGCCTGAGGCGCTGGCTGCGGCAGGCTGTGGGGGCAAACAGTGCCCCCAGAGAAGCGAAATGAGTAGAGAAACGTCAGTGACAGTGTTTATTGTGTTTAAATCTAGTGATTTGTGTAGATTTGGTACATTTTAACCATGAGTTAAAGAGCTCAAAGAGTTTCTTTGCCCTAGATGTTTGGATTCAATCTCTGGAATTTCACTGTGTGCCGTTATTTTGATTGTGTCCAGGGAAAGCTGATGTTGGGTAAATGCAGAATTGTGGTATGCTGTGTTGTGTTGAGAAAAGTAGGTACTTTGAGAGATATGCCCTTTCCCAGTGATTTTGTGTAGTGATTTTCTTCCACTGCATTGTAGTAATTTGATTCTAGGAGTCTATAGTGGTGTTTGTGGAGATTTTAGTATTTTGTTTGCAACAAGAGCAGTATTTTACACAGAAGAATTATAGTATAGTGATTTATGTTTAACTGTGGTAAAGCAATTAAAGGAATTCCAAGAATTCCCCCCCACAGCAATCCAAGCCCTGGCTTTAGTGAATTTGAGATAAGGAGGTGTGTGTGCGTCTGTGTTTGTGGGCATATCAGAGTTTTGTTACAAGCACAGCAAAGCAGTGAAGTGAGTTTGTGAGGGACGCTGATCAAGCTGATTCAGAACCTAAGATCTTAAAACTTGCGTGTAAGAAATCACATCTGATACCTGTCACCTAGAATTGTGTGTGGAAAAAAAAAAAAAAAAAAAAAAAAGAAAAAAAAAAAAAAACAGAAAGAAAAAAAGAAAAAAACACAACTACTGTAAAGCTCTGAGAAGAGAGGTTTGGGTAGAAACAAGATAGCGTAATGAGAACTAACCGGAGCAAAGAGATTCCTGAACTAGCCCCTTTTAGGAGGGGGAGAAGGCTGCCAGTAGGGGCAGCTCAGAAAGTAAAAAGATTTATAATACCTCATTGCAGTTAATGCTGTTTTAAAATGAGAAAGTAAATGTGATAAAGTTTTATATGCTGATATGCTTTTGTTTTAAGAAGTCACCAAGAATGGCAAAAAGGACTGTGGGACCAGATCACCCTCCTGGGCCCTTGAAAAAGAAAATAGGGGAAAGAAAAAGCAAATCAAACGTGTTGCTCAGCATGCAGCATAAGATAGCAATGTAAGAAGTGAAACAAAGATTATCATGCAAAGCGATTGCAGTTCACAAAATGAGTGCATATGATTTGTTAAAGGCTCCTCCTAAGGTAAGGGAGGAAGCATAAAGATGACCTCCCCAAAAGGGAAGAGGACAGGCTCCAAAGGTATACCCATTTGCACCCATCCCCCTCCTGGCAGTCCAATTTCATTCAGAACTAAGAAGTAACAGACCCCTCTGCGAGAGGCAGTGAGATCAAAAAAAGGAGTAGAGTTTTAGTTGATACAGGAGCCATATAGTTTTAAATAGAGCTTTTAGTACCTGTAGAGAATGTTTATGTTGTAGTGTGAAGAGCAACTGACCAGTCTGAGAAGGCATACCTTTGCAAACCTTTAAAGTAACATGTGTACTTAGAAGCTTTTGTATATGCTCAATTCGCTAAATATTTTCAAATGAAAAGGTTACTCTGGAGGCAAATGATATAAAGATGTTAGGCTTAACATTAACAGCCATTGAAATTAAGAAAGACATTAGTAAAAAATAAGTGTTTTCGAAAGTATGAGCCTATGGTGCACCAAGGAGAGTAAAATGCCCCCCCATAGTAATCAAGCTTAAAGAAAGAGCACAACCAGTGAGAA
Organism: Calcarius lapponicus; assembly: GCA_039654755.1. Lineage (NCBI taxonomy): Eukaryota > Metazoa > Chordata > Aves > Passeriformes > Fringillidae > Calcarius > Calcarius lapponicus. Next base: position 2,367,770 of record JBBFKN010000027.1, on the reverse strand, counting down.
TTAAGTAGTCCCCCCCTTCAAAAAGAAGATAGAGAAAGAATCAGCCCAATAATTGATAATACTGGATTGAAGGCTGTCAATAAGATAACAAAGAGTTTATATCCTGTGATGGCAAATCCATATACCTTACTAACTTGTTTAACACCTGAGCTAACCTGGTTCACTGTTTCAGACCTGAGAGACGCCTTCTTTTGCCTCCCCATCCACAAAGCCAGCCAGAAAATTTTTGCATTCAAATAACACAGCTCACATGGTCCATGTTCCTGAAGACTTCAGTAATTCCCCCACTCCAATTGAAGAACAACTTGCAAAAGATCTGGAGTCCCGGGAAGGTCCACAGGAAAAAGGAAGGCTTTTGCAGTATGTGGATGATCCCCTAGTAGCCAGACAAGGGAAACATGTGTGGCCTGGACGGTAAGCCTTTTGAATTTCCTAAGACTCCAAGGATACAGGGTATTAAAGAAACAGACACAGGTAGTGAAACAGAAAGTAATCTACCTGGAGTACGAGGTGAGTGCTGGGCAATGGACTTTAGGGCAGGCTCGCAAGGAAGCCATATGCCAAACCCTGAAACCCCAGACAATAAAAGAGCTCTGAACCTTCTTAGGCATGGCAGGGTGGTGCCAGCTGTGGGTTTATAATTATGGACTGCTCGTCAGACCCCTCTATGCTCTTATTGCTGATGGAAACAGAAATCTCCAGTGGACAAAAGAAGCCACACGGGCCTTTCACCAGCTAAAGAATGCTCTCATGTCAGCTCCAGCTTTGGGACTTCCAGATGTAAGTAAACCATTCTTTTATTTTCTCATGAAAGACAGGGAATTGCCCTGGGAATACTGGCTCAAGACTTGGGTCCTTACCAAAGGACAGTTGCTTACTTCTCTAAGCAACTAGATGCAATGGCCAGAGAATGGCCAGGTTGCCTCAGAGCTGTAGCAGCAGTTGTGCTGAATATTCAAGAGGCACACAAGTTTACCCTCGGACAAAAATGACTGTGCTAGTGTCCCACACAGTGTCTGCAGTACTGGAAGTGAAAGGTGGCCACTGGCTTTCACAGCAGAAGTTTCTGAAATACCAGGCCATCATAGTAGAGCAAGATGATGTAGAGATAGTGGTGACTAATATTGTCAACCCAGCTTCCTTTCTCAGTGGAAATCAAAGAGAAGCAGTACACCGTGATTGCCTGGAGACCATTGAAGCTACCTACTCCAGCCGCCCCAACTTAAAGGACACTCCTTTGGACGATGCAGAGACCTAGTTCACTGACAGGAGTAGCTACATTGCCAATGAGAAGCGGCGTGCTGGGTATGCAGTGACCACCTGCAAAGAAGTAATCAGATCTAGACCCTTACCAACAAGTACCTCTGCGCAGAAGGCTGAAATAATTGCCCTGACCCGTGCCTTAGAAATAGCAAAAAGATAGACATCTACACGGACTCGAGGTATGCATTCAGAGTCGTACATGCACATGGGGCCATCTAGAAAGAGAAGAGACTGCTCACCTCACAGGGGAAGAACATCAAACATGTACAAGAGATAATCCAGCTGCTAGAAGCAGTTTAGCTGCCTGAAAAGACGTATTAAAGAACAAGAGAGAGTGAGCTCAGAATTAGAAGAAGGAAACGAGCTAGCAAATAGAGAAGCAAAGAAAGCAGAAAAAGGTGACGTAATTATGGACAGATTTTCCTCAGAGGTAAGCCAGAATACAATAATACTAATCAAAAGAGACATACAACCACAAGGGGTGAGCTACCATTGAAAGAGAGCTGGTAATCCCTTCTCATTTTTGTGGTCATTAAGGAAAGAGAAGCACTAGAAAACACACTGGAGCCTAACTACTTAAAAGCTTTTATAAAGTGTGGCTCCTTCCCCAAAATGACCAAGGCTGCTAGTGATACAGAGTGCATCGAAATGAAGTGTTGACTTTAAAGTAGTAGTTTCCACAGGCTTTCTAGAACACGCATCTGATTGAGAGAATCGTTGTCAAGAATTTATTGCCATTATTACTCAGGTAAATTGACAGTGTGATCCTTGCCTCCAGACTAACCCCAAAATTACCCCAAGCCGAAACTTAGTCAGACTAAGAGAGGCCATGGGCCTGGACAGCAGTGGCAAATTAACATTTCAGAACTCCCAAGGAAAGGGGGGTATCAGTATTTATTAGTATTGATAGATACATTTTCAGGGTGGCCAGAAGCCTTCCCCACCAGCACTGTCTAAGCCCGAGAGGTGACCAGAGTCTTATTACAAGAAATAATACCACGCTTCTAAGTTCCAGCCACAATATCCTCAGATAGAGGATCACATTTCATTTCCAAAGCAGTGCAACAGATTAGTAGCCATCTGGGCATGGATTGGGAACTTCACACTGCCCCAATCAAGCAGCCAAGTAGAGAAAATGAATCATTTTATTAAGCAGCAAATTGTAAGACTGGGGCAGGAAGTTCACCTACCCTGGCCCCAAGCTCTTCCACTGGCACTATTGCAAATTCGAACTAAACCTCAGGCTAAAAGAATACAAAAAGGGAATGTGGGAATGTCCACCCACATTGGGGTGATAACACTGGCCACCTACATGGTGGCTTTAAGCAAACAGCTCAGAGAAATTGAGAAACACGTGGCTGGAACTTAGAGCAAGGAGCTAGATAGACCAATACATAACATACAGTCTGGAGATTATGTATATGTTAAGCCTCTTGCAGAAAAGACTTTGGAACCACAGTGGGAAGGACCACTGCAAGCACTTCTCACCACCTTCACCGCAATCAAGATCAAGGAGCAGAATGCCCAGATCCACCACTCTCAAGTGAAGAAGGCCCCAGGAGTCCCTTGGAGAGTGACACCAGGAGAAAATGAACTGAGACTAAAACTTACTCGGGCAAAATGAGTATATTGCGGTCGGGGGTAGTTCATACTTTAGTTTACAGAATTGTTTTGTATGTAATTATAACTGAAGTTTTAGAACTAGAGAGTACTCTATACAAAGAAATGCTGAATGGCCTTGGTCCCAGGCGTTTAATCAGTATACTAGATCCATGAGAGAACCTTCTGAAATAAGAGATTTAAATCTATCCACTGTAGTAATTCATAGAAATCAAGTATATGAAAAGCAAAAATTGCAAGAACAGAGACTGTAGACACTTCAAGAGACCAGAAGAGAAGAAATCAAAGTAAGATGTCAGATAGTCAATGAGACAGCTTATGAGAAACCAAGTGTAATTAGTGTCTCAATCTCTCCTGATGCATACAAACATCAGAAAGTTTGTGATAACCTAAGTGAATCAAACTGATAGTGTAATTTTACCTTGATACAGCCTGTAGAAGTGATTTGCCTTTGAGCTCGAGATGAGACACTGCACACAGCAAGACCTTACATAACCCATACTAGCACTCAAATAGTTCAGACCCAACACAAACTTGAACCTGAAGTGTATAAAATAAGCCCCTACGTAGTGAAGAATGTAAGTGAACAACTGTTATTCAATGCAGAATAGTCTCTCAAACTTGTTGAGTTAATAATGTTAATAATGCAAATTAACATCTCAAAATCCAACCAGCCTGCTCCTCCTTCCTAAAAACATCCTTTGAAGGCTGGACAACGTGATTACAAAGACAAGCATATCTCAAGAACAAAATAAGAAAATATCTAACTGAGATATTAAAGACAAAGCTTAGAGTTTTAAACTGAATTAATTCAAAAATACTGATGAATAGACTAGCCACTGCTGCAAGTAGCCTAACTAAATTAAAGCAGCCTTTACAGTCATCTCTATTAGCATTAAGAACTAGCCAGTTTTCAGATTTCAAAAGTACTGTCACAGTAGAAAAAGCCAAAGACCAAGACCACAAGCTAATAGTAGAAGCACTTAGTACAATTCAAGATAATGTGTCTTTAGCTTTCAGTTGTATACAAGCACAGTTATAGATGCAAGCAACAACAGCTCTAATCATATGGGAAGGGGGAGAAAGTAATTTTCCAGCTAAAATTCAAAAAATTGTCTGAGATAATGCAACTAATTTTAAAAAGAAGTTTCAATCCTGGTAGACTAAATTTCACCTATGATCCTGCTTCTAGTGTAGCCACTGTCTTTGTGCTTACAATACACAAAGCCACTGTTTATGTTATCCATCCCATCATTGCACTAAGATTAAACCATGAAAAAACAGTACTCCACCCTTCAAAACACAGTGTGAACATGAAAAGTAAATGAAAAGTAGCAGACAGTAAACTTAGAATCCTGCATTACTAGAAAACAAATAAGATTAATTTGTGAAAGCAATACTATTAATGCTCAAGATGTGTGTCTAGACACTGAACAGAGTATTTGCCACTTCGAAGTTCATCCAAACACTGACCAGAAAACTGTGCTCGTATATACTAAAAAAGAGTGTGTATGCCTGAGAACTGCCTGTGCTACTGTAAAAATTGATAGCAACAATTTTATTTTGTCTAGTAGAAATCATTCTAATTTCTGTATTTGTAACTTTGTTAAGATTATCGAGTGTGATTTTTCGTACTCAGCCCCAGTGACATCTCACCAGTTGATTAAAACCAATTATACAATGTATCACAAACTATCACCTACCCCTATTAAGATGAACCTTACATTAGTAAAACAATTAATTAAGCACCAAGACCTACTAGAAATCTTGAAAGAAATCCAAGAAAGCAAAAAGAAAACCTTAATCACTGTCCAACATGATACAAAAGAAATAACCAAAGTACTGCAAAAAATAAAACAGAATATAGATCATCACTAGTAAGATGTGATTTTTGGGTGGTCACCAACTGCGAATGGAATCCTTAATAAGTTATGTCATCCCATTGTAGTTTTGTTAATATTAGTTGGAATAAGTTTAGGATTATCCATTATATTGTTAGTTTGGAATTGGAGAATACTGCAACGAGTAGCTGTGTTAACTTCTTTATCAGACGTTCATAGTAAAGCATTAAGAGACACTTATTGTCGTAAAAGTTTGCTTTAAGTAAAAGAATTTACTTATTTCCTAGGAAAGGGGGGAATGAGACAGAGTAAAAATCCCTAGAGTAAAAGCCCATTTTAAATTAAGTGAAATGTCCAAGAGAAGTGAAAAGTCTCTGAAGTTAAAGCTGAAAGAAAAACTGCATAACAGACATAATAAAGAGACAAGGGGTAGGTAGGAACCCATAACAAGTTCTAATACGAAGACAAGTCAGCCTGACCTAGGAATTCTTCCTGATAAACGAAACTAGCGGCAAGTGTCACGCAAAATCTTGTAAAAATGAATATGTATGAACCTATTGTGAAACTGTATGCATATGTATTTACAAAGAAGATAAAAAAGAGATCTGAAATTCCCAAAGCACGCATGCCTTTTGAGGAGAGCATCTCCGCATGCGTCCAGCGCTGTAATAAACATACCGGCTTTTACAACTTTAACAAAGTTGTGGGGTTCTTTTCTTTATCTCCGCAAAACACCAGAGACACCTGTGAGCATCTGAGTGGCTCAGCAGGTCCCCAGCTGCTTCCTCTTGGATTACAGGGTGCTGTTCTGCTCCCTGTGCCCATCTACAGCTCAGGAGAACACTTGTCCTGAGGACAACTTGACTTATTCTTGAAAACTGAGGCAAAGAAGGGGTTAAATACCTCAGCCTTTTCCTCATATTTGGTAACCACATCTCCCCTCATAATGAATGGAGATTGTCCTTGTACCTCCTTTTGCCATTAATGTATTTATAGAAACATTTTTATTATCCTTCACAGAAGTGGCCTGGTCAAGCCTTAAGCTTTCACCTCTCTAATTTTCTTTCTGCATGACCTAAGAACATCCTTAAACATTTCCTGAGTTACCTGCGTCTCTGTCCAAAGGTGATGCACCTTCTTTTTTGCCCCAAGTTCCTGCAAAAGGCCCATGCCCAGTCAGGCCAGTTGTTTTTCATTCTGGGTCATCTTTCAGCATGCAGGGACAGCCCACTCTTGCTCCTTCAAGATTTGTTTTTTGAAGTGTGTGTGCAGACCTCCCAGTCAGCCTCCACAGCTGATGTAACACCCAAAGAGGCTAAAGTGGAAAAATTGTTCCCCCTCAGAGAAGTTCCCATGGGTGGGGTGGCCAGTGAGATTGCATTTGTAAATGCTCTCTTGAGTGCATCTGAAGTTAGAAACTTTAGGAAAGAATTGGGAAATTCAGTGTGTAGCAGTGACAGGGGATGGATGGAGACGAGAGATCTCTGAAGCCAGGTTGTGGAACTTGGCGTTTATTGCAAAGGGCCTGGGTGCAGGGCTCTGCTGGGAGCTGCCAGCCACAGCTCGGAGCAGGCCCGAGAGAAGAGAGGGGTAGAGTGTAAGAGAGTAAAAGGGGGAAGAGCTAAGAGACAAGAGTAAGAGTATGGAAAGTAAGATAAGGTGGCCGAAGTTCCCGTTAGAACACAATAAATCCTTTTCTGTGTTGAATATTCTGATTCTAACTAACCAATCTAGTACAACATACAAATCCTATAACATTTCCATACAACCTATAGGAATCACTGCATTACCATACTGTGCTACATTTGAAACCCTAAAAACTACTCTTTGGACCCCTTCTTCCAAGCTGGCAGGGTCTGCTGGATCCTTGGACCTGCCTGCTTGCAGAGGGTCTTGTTTCATCAAAAGGGGATTCCCTTCAGCGGCCACAGAATTGTTTTCCCGTTGTTCAGTAACTAAGGGATCTCAAAGGTTGCTTTCATTTCAATCTTGCTTATAGTTTCCATATTCTCAAAATATTTTGCAAGGCAATCATATTTATAAGGCTTTCCTGTTTCATCTTTCCCCAACATTACTGGAAGACGCAGTAGGAACAGGAAATCAAATTGATCCATTTTTAGGCCCCAATATTTATAGATGGGGAGAATTGAACTCCATCTTTAACATCCTATTTTCCCCAGAAGAGACTCAATCAGAAAGTAATGAGAAGAGTACTGTCTGATCTGGGGGAAGAGAGTTGGCCTTGCAGCCGTTCCAAAGTGTGCAGGTAGACCTCACAGAAATGCCCCCTGTCCAGGGATACAGACACTTATTAGTGACCGTGGATCACCTCACCCATTGGGTAGAGGCATTCCCGACCAAAAGAGAGACAGCCCAAGTAGCCACAAAAGCAATCCTAGAAAACATCATTCCCCAAAATGGGTTGATAAATAATATCGATTCTGACCGAGGTCCACATTTTACTGCCCAAGTCTTACAACAAGTTGTTGAAGCCCTGGGAATGAAATGGAAGTTGCACAGCCCATTGGCATCCCCCGAGCTCCAGAAGAGTAGAAAGAATTAATAAAACCATCAAAAATGCATTAACTACATTAGTTACAGAAACCCAGATGAATTGGCTTAAATGCCTACCCTTAGCACTGTTACAAATTAGAACAAGGCCTCAATCAGGTATAAGAGTCTCACCTTATGAAATGATGTTTGGACTCCCCTTCTTGATAACCTCGTATAACATTGGAATTTATCCAGAAGGAGAGACCGCCACCCAAAAATATCTAAAGGCTATGGGAAGTATGTTAGAAGATCTTAGGACAAAGGGCTATCTCCCTCACACCTCTCCCTTAGACACCAAGGTACATAACATCAATCCAAGACACAGGTGTTAGTTAAATCATGGAACACTGCACCTTTAAGCTCTAAGTTTGAAGGCCCTTTTCAGGTCCTACTCACCACCAGTAGGCGCTGTATGGACCCAGGAGAAGGGGTGGACACATATAACCCAGATTAAAGGACCTGTACCACCTCCCACTGAAGAGTCAAAACCAGCCACATCCCCTACTAAGTCTTCTAATGAATAGATTGTGACTAATCACTCAGACGATCTAAAACTAACCCTCAAGAGGAGACCTAAAGACTACTAGAGACTGTTTATAGTCAAAAACTTGTTAAGAACTGTTTAAATAACCAAAACTTGTTAAGGACTCCTAAAAATTGCAGTTAATGTTATTTATCTTTTACTTTTGAGTTTGAAAAGTAGACACTTTCCTGTTGCATTTATTATTACTTAGTGTTTATTAATGAATGAAGAATTTTTAGTTTGTGTTGGACCTTTTGTTTTGGCATATATTATGGTTTTGTAGGATTAGGCAAAAGAGTAAATACCTTGTTATTTGTTTGGTGTGAGTATTTTATCTAGCAATTTGGATACCGAAAATTCTTAAAGTCATCTGACCATTGAGTTCAAGGTTTTTAGGTGCATGTTTTTGTGTTAAAAAGTTAAAATACCCCAGTTACCTCCAATCTCAGTGTATAAAGCGATGTCCTATAGAACATCCCTCAGGGCAAAAATAAATTAGTAAAGAAAAGTCAAATGTGTTGACACTGAGAGAATAAAAAATCTGTACTAAAATCCAATGAGCTCTTCTGTAGGAGAAGAGCATAACCAGGAGGCAAGGCTGGGTGGGTCTACAGTCTGCCTAAAAACAGCCACTCCAATCACTGGGTGCAGCTCAGAAGTTGTAGAGTTTAGGGGAATGGCTCATCCCAGACTCCTGGGAATGCTCTTACTGATCTTACTTGTTAACAACACGCTGGGAAGTCAGAAGAGCCCGTGTGTTAATGTCACTACCCCCTTTAGAAAGGGGACGAAGCCAGATCTTTAATACCAGTACATACAAATTTAAACTTAACTTAATTTAAACTTAAGGACCCGTTTTCCCCTCTTTCCCTGTGCCCTGTGGATGCTGGGCACCAAAGAGAGCTCCTGGGAGTCTGGGTATTAGAACACATTCTATATTTATAGCCTAAAGAACCACTAAAAAGAAGGAATAAACAATCTTAAAGAAAAGAAACCCCACCCCGGCTCATAAGGCCCCAGCAGACAGAGAGCCTCTCAAATCAGCTCTCCTCAGAGCTCCAGCAGCACAGCCAGCTGTGGCCCCAGAGACAAGGCCGTTTCTTGCGAGCCCTGTGAAGTTGATCTTGCAGCTTCTGCAAGATGGAGCCAGGAGCTCTCTCCACAGCCCGGAGGACAAAGGCTGTTTCGAGAGCCAGGCTTCTGCTGGCAGGGCTGGTGTCCTCTGCCTTGTCTTCAAGGGCTGCAAGAGAGAGGAACAGAGCCACGGTCAGATCCCAGATCTTTTGGGAGCCAAGGAGACCCCTGAGCCTGGGCCATGCCAGCCAGCTCTGGCCATGGCCAGCAGGGAACAGGGAGCAAGGGCATCAGCCCGAAGCTACCGGACACTCTTGCCCCACGTGGGCCTGAAATGGGAGTGCGTGCTGTGGCCACGGCAGCCCTGCTGTGCACAGGGAGAAGAGCCCTGGGCACTGGGGCAGGGATTGCAGCTGCCCCCGGCAGCCGGGGCTGGCAGCCCTCTGGCCTCACTCACCCTGACAGATGTGGCGGAGCTCTCGCCTGTGGCCCCTGAGGTGCCGCCCGGCCATCCCTGAGAACACAGAGCCTGTCAGGGCGCCAGCGGCACAGCTCCCTGCCGGCCCAGCGGCGCTGCCAGCCCTGTGGGCACACGGCCTCCTGGCCCCGGCAGGGCTCGGGCCGGGCCCTTGCCGCACGCTGCCGCCCAAGGGCACGGCTGCCAGAGGGCGGCAGCAGCAATGTCGAGGGCAGGCGGGGCTCCGCGGCGCCGGGCATGGTCGGCGCTGCCGGGGCAGCAACCGGGGCTGGGGCCGAGCTGCGGCAGGGCGGGGAGGGCAAGGGCAGCCCAGGCTCTGGCTCACCGATGAACCTGATGGCCGCCTGTCGCAGGGACTCCTGTGGGCTCTCCAGGTACTGCAGGGCTTGGCGCACGTGCTCGGCCGCTCGGCTCCTGTCCTCTGCCAGCTGGAGAGAGCAGCAGGAGGGTGCACTTAGTGCAGACTCAGCCCCTTGGCAAGGCGCTCTGTGTGGCCAGCCCTGGCCTCCCCTGCCCACAGAGCCCTGCCAGGTGGGCAGCAGCCGCCGGCGCCGGGCTCAGACGGGGGCAGCGGGGCGGCTGCTGCCCGGGGAGCCGCGGTCATGCCCCGCAGCCCAACTGGGCCGGGGCTCCATGGGCACCCGGCTCGGGGCCACAGGAGACTGGAGCAGAGCCCGCGCGGCCCAGAGAAGGCAGCGGCCTGTGGGGCGCAGGCTGGCGGCCCTGGCTGCAGCCCTGGGCAGGGACGCAGCTGCCAGCCACACTCACTGAGGATGGCGCAGCCAGGGGCCTTCTCCAGCCTGAGGCTGGGGCTTGCAGGCCGTCCTTACCAGGGCCTCGCCGAACCTCCAGGTCTGATCCAGCCGCAGCATGTGTTGGAGATCCTTCCTGCGCAGGAATGTGGCTGAACAATGCAGCGTTTCCCGGGAGGCCTGGAGAGCAGCAAAGACCCTGAGATGGCACCACAGCCAAGTGCACAGGACCCACACAGGTCCCTGTACCAAGGCCAGGAGGAGGCTGCAGCCCACGAGGCACCAGAGCAGGATGCAGCCGAGCCCTCTGCCAGGGGGCCAGCGGCAGCCGCTGAGTCCTCACCTCTGCCACGCGCTGGTTCTCGTCGTGGCAGTGGAAGGAGAGTGGGAGCAGGCTCTGGCGCACGTGTGCCTTCATGGCCTTTTTGTCCCCTTCTGGTAAAAAATACAGCATCTCTCGGAAGATGAACATGGAGCACAACTGCACCTGGCTGTCATCCTGTATGAAAGGAAGGGAGACCTTGGCATTGGCTGCTTCACACCCACCTGGGCACAGGCCTGAAAATGCACAGTGCACAAAGTTTGCGGGCAGCAGCCGGTGGCCGTGGCTGGAGGCGCATGAGCCTTACCTTGTCAAAGAGCGGCAGGAGCGCCCCAGCCAGCTGCAGGGTGAGGGGGCTGGCTATGGGAGCGCCATTGCACAGGAACAAACCGCTGAGGAGAACCGTGGTCATCCTAAGTATGTCCCTGTCATTTTCCTGCAGGAGCTCCACCAGCCTTTCATGCAGGCTCCACATTCTTACAGCCTGTGTGGAACACGAGCATGTGAAAGGCCATCCTGCTTCCACAGGGCCCAGAGGCCAAAGGGCTGTGCCAAAGCACTGGGGCAGCTGGAGCGGGAGGCAGGAGAGCTGGGAGCAGCTGCCTCAGCGCCCACAGGCCAGCCAAGGCCAAGCGAGTGCCTTCACCAGCCCCACGCTGGCAGCATGGCTTCAGCCGCCGCCTCTTCTCACCGAGACACTGGTGCCGAGCACCAGGAGGCCTCTGAGGGCCAAGCGACGCATCTCCCTGCACTCGCTCTGCAGCTTCTTGGACATGACCTCCAGGACGCTGTCACGGCATTCACTCAAGTCCAGGCAGTCCAGCATCTGAAAGGCACAAGGCCGGTGACGGGGGAGCCGCACGGGGCAGGGCCCAGGCAGCGGCGCAGGGCGCGGGCAGCGTCCCGGGCAGCTGCGGCCACGAGAGGGCAGAGAGCCGGGAGGCAGCTCAGCCAGGCAGCGCTGGCCTTCAGGCTCACCTCCACAAGGAACGCCATGGCGGCCAAATCCCGGCATGGCGTGTCTTTGCTGAGCAGCCCCAGCAGGTGGAATGCAATTGTGGAGCACAAGGCTTCGGATGCGTGGTGCATTTCTCTGATAGGAGGAAATAGGAAGCAAAACCCTGAGGCAGCAGGGGTAAACCTCTGCCAGGACTGACTCACAGAGGTCTGGCCTTTCTCCAGCACCCTGCAAGGGGAAGCCGGGCCCCTCTGGGAGGTGGCTGCTCTTGGGCACGCTCCTCTGCCAGCCTTTTGCAGTCTCCTTGGCCGTCCCTTGGTGACAAGGCCTTGCGGCCCACGACCACAGGGACTGTGTGGGGCGCTCCGGGCACAGGGCACAAATGCCGGGGGCAGTGGGGGAGCAGGGGGTCTCACCTGGCCAGCAGGCCCACAGCACAGTGGTGGGTGTCAGCACAGAGCAGCGTGTCCCAGCCACGCTTGTCTTCCATTGCCACCACCACATCCTCATAGTGCAGTCGGCAGAGCAGGGCCTTCAGGGTCTGCTCTGCAAAGCTGTGTGCAGAGCAAAGCCAAGGTCACGCTGGGAGCACTGGCACCTGCCCTGGGCACGTGGCAGGGACAGGATGACTTGCATGGAGCACCTGTTGGGGTGGGTGGCAAGGCCGTGTTGCTGCTGGCATCCCTTCCAGAAGGTATCGGCTGCCTCTGGCACGTCCAAGGTGCTGAAGAGCACCTGGAAGAGCAGGTGCACAAAGAGGCTGGGGAAATACACGGTCACCACATGTGGGACACAGGGCATCTGGAGGATCTTCCACATCACCACAGTTGCCTGCAAAGGACAGAGCAGCCTGAGCTCAGTGCCGAGGTGTCCGTGTGGCTGAGCCCGAGTGTGGGAAGGAGAGGCCAGTGCAGACGCAGGGGGAGCACCGGGCCTGGTGGCTCTGAAGCTGCCCCTAGGCCAGGTTTCCGCCCAGTGCCTGAGGCAGGGAGACACTGTGGGGGAGGGAGGCTGGAGAGCTGATGGACAGGTGAGCTTGGGGTGAGCAAAGGCCAGTTGCAGAAACTCACAGCCAGGGCAAGGACAGCCATGGGGTCCCCATCGGAGGTGCACATGCTGTGCTCTGGCCAGTTGGCCATCACATCCAGGAGTACGAGCATGGCTGGCTCTGCAGTCCTGGGCGAGCACATGATGGTCTTCCACATGGTGGTGGCGGCTCTGTAGGGTCAGAGCTCTGTCTCAGGGGAGTCTGGGACACAGCACTGTGGCCTGGGCCGCAGCGGGGAGCTGAGCTGGCTGGCAGCCCTGCCTCTGCCCCCTGTCCCTCAGCACCCAGGCAGCCCAGCCCTGTGTGGACTGGCCCCTGAGGAGCAGGGAGGGAGCACATGGCAGCACGCTGGGGGCTGGCATGCCAGCGCAGGCAAAGGGAGGAGCCAGGGGGCTTTGGAATTCTCTGTGTGTCTGACACCTGGGACAGGCTGTAGAGGCTGATGGGCTGCTGAGCCCTGAGCCCTGTGGGCACGTGGGCCCTGTACCTGTCACACGATGGGGCCACACGCAGGAGAGCCATCACCACATCTGCGGGCTGTGCCTCTGTCAGATCCAGAAGGGGCCTGTACAGGTTGTACTCAGGGAACTCGTTGGCCGTGAGCCACTGGTAGATGTACCTGATCATGGCGGGCACCTGGAGAAGGCAGGGCAGACTTGGAAAGCTGCCAGAGGGAGTCGTGCCCAGCTGCCCCAGAAAAGTAGCTCCCTTGCCAGCACACTGCCATGGCCTCAAGGCTTCCAGTGAGCAGCAAGCGTGGCTTGGGAGGCCAAGCAATTGCTGGCAGGATGGAAGCCAGGCCACAGGCTGCTTACTTGCTGTGGGCTGGAAGGACCCTCCTCCACAAGCATATCCAGCAGGGCAGCACTGGTCTTGCTTTTGAAGATGGGAGGGTAGGCTCTGAGCACGGTGCCCATGCCGCTGGTCTCCTCCTCCCGCATCCTCTTCATAAATTTGCCAACCATCTGTAGCAGAAGGGCAAGAAGCCAGGGATGTTGCACGGAGTGCTCCATGCACGGTGCTGGGCTGAGCAGTGACAACAGGCCCACCCCGGCTGGGGATGGCTGCAGGTACCTGCGCTGTCCTGCGGAAGAGGCCACGGGTGCGCTGCTGCTCCTGTGTGCGCTGCACGGCTGCACCTGGCAAAGAGCGAGCACAGCCCGAGCTGAGGGGCTGCGGGAGAGGCCGGAGAACACAAGGCCGGCCCTGCGCTCCCCAGGCAGGGACAGCCCTGCCACGCCTCAGGGCATGGAGCGAGGCTGTGGGGTGTCTGCCCCGGCCCCTGCTCTGTCCTGTCCATGGGCATGTCCCCAGGGAATGGGATGGGTCGGGATGGGGCCACATTGGCTGCAGGCACCAGCCCTGTGGCCCGGCTCTGCCACTCACCCTTCTGCCGTAGCTGGAACTGCTCTACCTCTTCAGGCTGCTGTGCTGGAGCAGTTCCAGGGCCTTCCTTCTCCTCCTTCGCCCAGGCCAGCTTGGGCACGCTCACAGGTCTGTGCTCTACCTCACAGCCTGGATTCATGGCTACTTGCAGGAGAAGGTGGCTGGGAGAAGGTCAGAGCCAGCAAGTGCTGGAGTCGTGCCTTGAAGACACCTGCTGGAGTGAAGTCTTGGCAAGGCTACAGGAGAACAAGTCCTGCACTCTGGTCTCGAGGGCTCCAGCCACAAGGACAGGAGACTCCTCATCAAGGACCGTGCTCAGCAAATGCCACGGTCTGCGCCCAAGGAAACCTGCAGAAGAGGAGCCTCGGCAAGGCCAGAGGTCCCCAAGTCCTGTGGTCGGGCCACGAGGTCACCTGCAGGAGTAACGCCTTGGGAAAGCTCCGGGTCGGCAAGGAACGAGGGCACTGTGCTCTGTCCCGTCCTGTCCCGTCGCGTGCACAGAGCACTGTGGTGTGGCCAGGTTGCTGCCAACACCTATGTCACTGCAGGTCACAAAGGGCCCATTCCATGGCACGGTGCCCATGCCGCAGCGTGTCACAAAGGGCCCTTGCACACCCTGCCACCTGCCCTGGGGCCACCGCCAGCCCCCCCAAAGTGGCCCAGGTTGGAAGGAATGCCTTGGCCCAAGTGTCTCAGACAGCCCGACAGGATCTTTAGGAGCGGCTCAGAGCATAAGCAAAGGCTGCCCTGCTCGGCAGGCTCAGGGCAGCAGGAGCCCCCGTGGCTGCTGACCCAGCCGTGGCGGGAAGGGCACGGGGCCTTCCACAGAAGCTGGCACGGCCTCCTCGGGACACGTCCCGCACGGTGGCCACGCTAAGCGCGGCCGTGTGACAGAGACAAAGAACGTGTGAGCCAGGGCAAAAATGCTGCTCTGAGCCCTGGGGCCAGGGAGCGCTGACATCAGCAGGTGTGGCAGAGTCCCCGCCAAAGCAGAGTGCCCCTGAGCCCTGGCAGAGCTGGTGCCCATCTGCTGCCCCAGAGACCTGTGCCTCGAGAGGGCTTCTCTGCCACAGGGCAGCCAAAGCCGACGTGCACTGGGGACTGTGCTCCATCCTCCAGGGGCTCTTGCTAGGAGCACCTGAAGCAACTGGTGGCAACACTTGGTACGTGTCAGATGATGTTGCTCCTTCCTGGAATGATTTTTTCAAGGAAGGGACTAGCAGTAGCACAGAAAGACCAGCAGCTACAGAATTTCACAGGACAAAGAGACTCCGCCAAAACACTGTCATGTTTCCTTGTGCTTTTCTGTCTTTCTTGCACTGGGAAAGAAAAAGAATGGAGCCAACCTCTGCTATTCAACGTTCCACTTACTGTGTGTCTTCCTGTGGCAGCTGACATGCAAACACAACTGGCTGCCTGCTGAGCACGGCAATGGACAGCCACAAACAGGGAGGTCCCCGGTGAACATCGAGACAGACACGTGGGGAAGTGCAGAAGATAGGGATAACTCTGGGAGGAGAAGCTGTTCTGTGTCTCTGATGATGCTGCCGGCTCCCTGAAAGAGCGGCCAAGACTAGTGCTGGAAGCAGCCATATCCTGCTCTTTTCTGCTGTCAGATGCACACAGGACAGACTTGGTGCCCACAGGTCCAGCAGACTTGATTCGGGAACGATGGAAGCCCATGCATTGGTAGGGAGTGGGCTCCAGCAAGAGCAAAGCAGGATCTTGCAGCAGCAAAGCCTGAGCTTGTGAAGCGAGCCATGTCCTCAGCAGACACCAAAGTGCTTCCTTCCAGCCCTGAATGGTGGCCACAAGTGCCTGCCTTTCTTCAGCGCCTGCTGCTGCTTCCTTTGTTCCAAGCCAGTCCAGGATTTAAGCTGGAAGCTCATGCACGTGTTTTTAAGGTGCTTGCATGGACGAGAGGGACAGCAGCTGCAGCGCAGGGCTCGTGCTGCCTCTGACGGTGGCATCAATGCCGCTGCCTTGGGACACCTGCCAGTGGAAGGAGAGTCTGCCCTCAAGCACAGTCACTGCAGTCAGCCAGGGGCACAGGCTGCAGCTGCCAAGCATTGCTGTGAGGCTGGCAAGCCAAGAGAAAGCCCTTGTGGCCGAGCGTGCTGAAGCCTTTTGCTAAATCCCACGCAATGGTGCCCCCAGTATGGCCCCTTGGAATGGCGGCTGGTGCAGACGCCTCCTGGAGCAGGTGCCGGCGTTCGGGGTGCTGCTGCTCCTGTGCGCGCTCTGGTGCTGTTTCTGTGGCGTCCAGAGCCGCTTTGGCAGCAGCGACTCAGCAGCCCGGCTCAAGGAGACATCGCCGCCCTGGCCACGGAGGCAGAAGCTCTGCGGGCCCAGAGCTCTGTGTCAGCAGGGCCTCATCCTCAGCACCATGGCCTGGGCAGGCGCGGGGGCCTGGGCTGGCCGCCAGCCCTGCTCTGCCCACTGCCCTGGCAGCACCCAGTGACCGTGCCCCGGCAGGGCCCCCTTGCCCTCCGTGTCCCCAGCCAGCTCAGTCTGGGCACCTCGGGGGGGTCCCCACTCTCCTGCTGAGGCCCAGACTCCAGGGCTTCTGCCCCAGGCATGGGAGCCTCTCTGGGGAAGCGCCAGAGCAGCCGGCTGTCAGGAACAAGGCTGACACCCAATTCCTCAGGGTTTCCCAGCAGCCCGGCCCCTCAGGGGCCTCCTGTCCCTCTGGAGCCTCCTGCCACCCACTCCCTCCCACAGGGCCCTCGTGCCTTCCCAGCACCTTCTCCCGTCAGGGCCTCTGCAGCACCTCATCCCGTCGCGGCCTCCCACCGCCCCGTCAGCCCCTCACGCTCTCCCCCAGCCCAGACAAGCTGCCCGGCAGCGGCGCAGCCCTGAGGCAGCTCCAGAGGAGCCGGATCCAGAGGCTCCTCAACGCCCTCAGCAATGCAGCCAGCAACACACGGGCAGGAGGACACAGATGGCCCTTCCTGGCTGAACAGGAGGGCTTGTGGCCATCTCCAGGCACCAGTCCAGCAGGGATGCCTGCAGCTCCGGCCCCTGCCCAGCCGCTCTGTCGCCAGCACAAAGGCTTCAGCAGAACCACCAAAGGCCAAGAGGCTTCTGGCCATTTTCCTTTCCCCACTGCACATCTGGGCAGCTCGCTTGTCACAAGGACCCGTTTTCCCCTCTTTCCCCATGCCCTGCAGACGCTGGGCACCAAAGAGAGCTCCTGGGAGTCTGGGTATTAGAACACATTCTATATTTATAGCCTAAAGAACAACAAAAATAAATGAATAAACAATCTTAAAGAAAAGAAAACAACCCCCCCCCCTTCAGCTCATAAGGCCCCAGCAGACAGAGAGCCTCTCAAATCAGTTCTCCTCAGAGCTCCAGCAGCACAGCCAGCTGTGGCCCCAGAGACAAGGCCATTTCTTGCGGGCCCTGCGAAGTTGATCTTGCAGTTTCTGCAAGATGGAGCCAGGAGCTCTCTCCACAGCCCGGAGGACAAAGGCTGTTTCGGGAGCCAGGCTTCTGCTGGCAGGGCTGGTGTCCTCTGCCTTGTCTTCAAGGGCTGCGAGAGAGAGGAACAGAGCCACGGTCAGATCCCAGAACTTTTGGGACCCGAGGAGCCCCCTGAGCCAGGGCCATGCCAGCCGGCTCTGGCCATGGCCAGCAGGGAGCAGGGAGCAAGGGCATCAGCCCGAAGCTACCGGACACTCTTGCCCCACGTGGGCCTGAAATGGGAGTGCGTGCTGTGGCCACGGCAGCCCTGCTGCGCACAGGGAGCAGAGCCCTGGGCACCGGGGCAGGGATTGCAGCTGCCCCCGGCAGCCGGGGCTGGCAGCCCGCTGGCCTCACTCACCCTGACACATGTGGCGGAGCTCTCGCCTGTGGCCCCTGAGGTGCCGCCCGGCCATCCCTGAGAACACAGAGCCTGTCAGGGTGCCAGCGGCACAGCTCCCTGCCGGCCCAGCGGCGCTGCCAGCCCTGTGGGCACACGGCCTCCTGGCCCCGGCAGGGCTCGGGCCGGGCCCTTGCCGCACGCTGCCGCCCAAGGGCACGGCTGCCAGAGGGCGGCAGCAGCAATGTCGAGGGCAGGCGAGGCTCCGCGGCGCCGGGCATGGTCGGCGCTGCCGGGGCAGCAACCGGGGCTGGGGCCGAGCTGCGGCAGGGCGGGGAGGTCAAGGGCAGCCCAGGCTCTGGCTCACCGATGAACCTGATGGCCGCCTGTCGCAGGGACTCCTGTGGGCTCTCCAGGTACTGCAGGGCTTGGCGCACGTGCTCGGCCGCTCGGCTCCTGTCCTCTGCCAGCTGCAGAGAGCGGTAGGAGGGTGCACTTAGTGCAGACTCAGCCCCTTGGCAAGGCGCTCTGTGTGGCCAGCCCTGGCCTCCCCTGCCCACAGAGCCCTGCCAGGCAGGCAGCAGCCGCCGGCGCCGGGCTCAGACGGGGGCAGCGGGGCGGCTGCTGCCCGGGGAACCGCAGTCATGCCCCGCAGCCCAACTGGGCCAAGGCTCCATGGGCACCCGGCTCGGGGCCACAGGAGACTGGAGCAGAGCCCGCGCGGCCCTGAGAAGGCAGCGGCCTGTGGGGCGCAGGCTGGCGGCCCTGGCTGCAGCCCTGGGCAGGGACGCAGCTGCCAGCCACACTCACTGAGGATGGCGCAGCCAGGGGCCTTCTCCAGCCTGAGGCTGGGGCTTGCAGGCCGTCCTTACCAGGGCCTCGCCGAACCTCCAGGTCTGATCCAGCCGCAGCATGTGTTGGAGATCCTTCCTGCGCAGGAATGTGGCTGAACAATGCAGCGTTTCCCGGGAGGCCTGGAGAGCAGCAAAGACCCTGACATGGCACCACAGCCAAGGGCACAGGAACCACACAGGTCCCTGTACCAAGGCCAGGAGGAGGCTGCAGCCCACGAGGCACCAGAGCAGGATGCAGCCGAGCCCCCTGCCAGGGGGCCAGCGGCAGCCGCTGAGTCCTCACCTCTGCCACGCGCTGGTTCTCGTCATGGCAGTGGAAGGAGAGTGGGAGCAGGCTCTGGCGCACGTGTGCCTTCATGGCCTTTTTGTCCCCTTCCGGTAAAAAATACAGCATCTCTCGGAAGATGAACATGGAGCACAACTGCACCTGGCTGTCATCCTGTATGAAAGGAAGGGAGACCTTGGCATTGGCTGCTTCACACCCACCTGGGCACAGGCCTGAAAATGCACAGGGCACAAAGTTTGCGGGCAGCAGCCGGTGGCCGTGGCTGGAGGCGCATGAGCCTTACCTTGTCAAAGAGCGGCAGGAGCGCCCCAGCCAGCTGCAGGGCGAGGGGGCTGGCTGTGGGAGAGCCATTGCACAGGAACAAACCGCTGAGGAGAACCGTGGTCATCCTAAGTATGTCCCTGTCATTTTCCTGCAGGAGCTCCACCAGCCTTTCATGCAGGCTCCACATTCTTACAGCCTGTGTGGAACACGAGCATATGAAAGGCCATCCTGCTTCCACAGGGCCCAGAGGCCAAAGGGCTGTGCCAAAGCACTGGGGCAGCTGGAGCGGGAGGCAGGAGAGCTGGGAGCAGCTGCCTCAGCGCCCAAAGGCCAGCCAAGGCCAAGCGAGTGCCTTCACCAGCCCCACGCTGGCAGCATGGCTTCAGCCGCCGCCTCTTCTCACCGAGACACTGGTGCCGAGCACCAGGAGGCCTCTGAGGGCCAAGCGACGCATCTCCCTGCACTCGCTCTGCAGCTTCTTGGACATGACCTCCAGGACGCTGTCACGGCATTCACTCAAGTCCAGGCAGTCCAGCATCTGAAAGGCACAAGGCCGGTGACGGGGGAGCCGCACGGGGCCGGGCCCAGGCAGCGGCGCAGGGCGCGGGCAGCGTCCCGGGCAGCTGCGGCCACGAGAGGGCAGAGAGCCGGGAGGCAGCTCAGCCAGGCAGCGCTGGCCTTCAGGCTCACCTCCACAAGGAACGCCATGGCGGCCAAATCCCGGCATGGCGTGTCTTTGCTGAGCAGCCCCAGCAGGTGGAATGCAATTGTGGAGCACAAGGCTTCGGATGCGTGGTGCATTTCTCTGATAGGAGGAAATAGGAAGCAAAACCCTGAGGCAGCAGGGGTAAACCTCTGCCAGGACTGACTCACAGAGGTCTGGCCTTTCTCCAGCACCCTGCAAGGGGAAGCCGGGCCCCTCTGGGAGGTGGCTGCTCTTGGGCACGCTCCTCTGCCAGCCTTTTGCAGTCTCCTTGGCCGTCCCTTGGTGACAAGGCCTTGCGGCCCACGACCACAGGGACTGTGTGGGGCGCTCCGGGCACAGGGCACAAATGCCGGGGGCAGTGGGGGAGCAGGGGGTCTCACCTGGCCAGCAGGCCCACAGCACAGTGGTGGGTGTCAGCACAGAGCAGCGTGTCCCAGCCACGCTTGTCTTCCATTGCCACCACCACATCCTCATAGTGCAGTCGGCAGAGCAGGGCCTTCAGGGTCTGCTCTGCAAAGCTGTGTGCAGAGCAAAGCCAAGGTCACGCTGGGAGCACTGGCACCTGCCCTGGGCACGTGGCAGGGACAGGATGACTTGCATGGAGCACCTGTTGGGGTGGGTGGCAAGGCCGTGTTGCTGCTGGCATCCCTTCCAGAAGGTATCGGCTGCCTCTGGCACGTCCAAGGTGCTGAAGAGCACCTGGAAGAGCAGGTGCACAAAGAGGCTGGGGAAATACACGGTCACCACATGTGGGACACAGGGCATCTGGAGGATCTTCCACATCACCACAGTTGCCTGCAAAGGACAGAGCAGCCTGAGCTCAGTGCCGAGGTGTCCGTGTGGCTGAGCCCGAGTGTGGGAAGGAGAGGCCAGTGCAGACGCAGGGGGAGCACCGGGCCCGGTGGCTCTGAAGCTGCCCCTAGGCCAGGTTTCCGCCCAGTGCCTGAGGCAGGGAGACACTGTGGGGGAGGGAGGCTGGAGAGCTGCTGGACAGGTGAGCTTGGGGTGAGCAAAGGCCAGTTGCAGAAACTCACAAGCCAGGGCAAGGACAGCCGTGGGGTCCCCATCGGAGGTGCGTATGCTGTGCTCTGGCCAGTTGGCCATCACATCCAAGGAGTACGAGCATGGCTGGCTCTGCAGTCCTGGGCGAGCACATGATGGTCTTCCACATGGTGGTGGCGGCTCTGTAGGGTCAGAGCTCTGTCTCAGGGGAGTCTGGGACACAGCACTGTGGCCTGGGCCGCAGCGGGGAGCTGAGCTGGCTGGCAGCCCTGCCTCTGCCCCCCCTGTCCCTCAGCACCCAGGCAGCCCAGCCCTGTGTGGACTGGCCCTGAGGAGCAGGGAGGGAGCAATGGCAGCACGCTGGGGGCTGGCATGCCAGCGCAGGCAAAGGGAGGAGCCAGGGGGCTTTGGAATTCTCTGTGTGTCTGCACCTGGGACAGGCTGTACAGGCTGATGGGCTGCTGACCCTGAGCCCTGTGGGCACGTGGGCCCTGTACCTGTCACACGATGGGGCCACACGCAGGAGAGCCATCACCACATCAGCGGGCTGTGCCTCTGTCAGATCCAGAAGGGGCCTGTACAGGTTGTACTCAGGGAACTCGTTGGCCACGAGCCACTGGTGGATGTACCTGATCATGGCGGGCACCTGGAGAAGGCAGGGCAGACTTGGAAAGCTGCCAGAGGGAGTCATGTGCCCAGCTGCCCAAGAAAAGTAGCTCCCTTGCCAGCACACTGCCATGGCCTCAAGGCTTCCAGTGAGCAGCAAGCGTGGCTTGGGAGGCAAGCAATTGCTGGCAGGATGGAAGCCAGGCCACAGGCTGCTTACTTGCTGTGGGCTGGAGGACCCTCCTCCACAAGCATATCCAGCAGGGCAGCACTGGTCTTGCTTTGAAGATGGGAGGGTAGGCTCTGAGCACGGTGCCCATGCCGCTGGTCTCCCTCTCCCGCATCCTCTTCATAAATTGCCAACCATCTGTAGCAGAAGGGCCAAGAAGCCAGGGATGTTGCACGGAGTGCTCATGCACGGTGCTGGGCTGAGCAGTGACAACAGGCCCACCCCGGCTGGGGATGGCTGCAGGTACCTGCGCTGTCCTGCGGAAGAGGCCACGGGTGCGCTGCTGCTCCTGTGTGCGCTGCACGCTGCACCTGGCAAAGAGCGAGCACAGCCCGAGCTGAGGGGCTGCGGGAGAGGCCGGAGAACACAAGCCGGCCCTGCGCTCCCCAGGCAGGGACAGCCCTGCCACGCCTCAGGGCATGGAGCGAGGCTGTGGGGTGTCTGCCCCGGCCCCTGCTCTGTCCTGTCCATGGGCATGTCCCCAGGGAATGGGATGGGTCGGGATGGGGCCACATTGGCTGCAGGCACAGCCCTGTGGCCCGGCTCTGCCACTCACCCTTCTGCCGTAGCTGGAACTGCTCTACCTCTTCAGGCTGCTGTGCTGGAGCAGTTCCAGGGCCTTCCTTCTCCTCCTTCGCCCAGGCCAGCTTGGGCACGCTCACAGGTCTGTGCTCTACGTCACAGCCTGGATTCATGGCTACTTGCAGGAGAAGGTGGCTGGGAGAAGGTCAGAGCCAGCAAGTGCTGGAGTCGTGCCTTGAAGACACCTGCTGGAGTGAAGTCTTGGCAAGGCTACAGGAGAACAAGTCCTGCACTCTGGTCTCGAGGGCTCCAGCCACAAGGACAGGAGACTCCTCATCAAGGACCGTGCTCAGCAAATGCCACGGTCCTGCGCCCAAGGGAAACCTGCAGAAGAGGAGCCTCGGCAAGGCCAGAGGTCCCCAAGTCCTGTGGTCGGGCCACGAGGTCATGCAGGAGTAACGCCTTGGGAAAGCTCCGGGTCGGCAAGGAACGAGGGCACTGTGCTCTGTCTCCGCCTGTCCCGTCGCGTGCACAGAGCACTGTGGTGTGGCCAGGTTGCTGCCAACACCTATGTCACTGCAGGTCACAAAGGGCCCATTCCATGACACGGTGCCCATGCCGCAGCGTGTCACAAAGGGCCCTTGCACACCCTGCCACCTGCCCTGGGGCCACCGCCAGCCCCCCCAAAGTGGCCCAGGTTGGAAGGAATGCCTTGGCCCAAGTGTCTCAGACAGCCCGAGAGGACCTTTAGGAGCAGCTCAAACCATAAGCAAAGGCTGCCCTGCTCGGCATGCTCAGGGCAGCAGGAGCCCCCGTGGCTGCTGACCCAGCCGTGGCGGGAAGGGCACGGGGCCTTCCACAGAAGCTGGCACGGCCTCCTCGGGACACGTCCCGCACGGTGGCCACGCTAAGCGCGGCCGTGTGACAGAGACAAGGAACGTGTGAGCCAGGGCACAAATGCTGCTCTGAGCCCTGGGGCCAGGGAGCGCTGACATCAGCAGGTGTGGCAGAGTCCCCGCCAAAGCAGAGTGCCCCTGAGCCCTGGCAGAGCTGGTGCCCATCTGCTGCCCCAGAGACCTGTGCCTCGAGAGGGCTTCTCTGCCACAGGGCAGCCAAAGCCGACGTGCACTGGGGACTGTGCTCCATCCTCCAGGGGCTCTTGCTAGGAGCACCTGAAGCAACTGGTGGCAACACTTGGTACGTGTCAGATGATGTTGCTCCTTCCTGGAATGATTTTTTCAAGGAAGGGACTAGCAGTAGCACAGAAAGACCAGCAGCTACAGAATTTCACAGGACAAAGAGACTCCGCCAAAACACTGTCATGTTTCCTTGTGCTTTTCTGTCTTTCTTGCACTGGGAAAGAAAAAGAATGGAGCCAACCTCTGCTATTCAACGTTCCACTTACTGTGTGTCTTCCTGTGGCAGCTGACATGCAAACACAACTGGCTGCCTGCTGAGCACGGCAATGGACAGCCACAAACAGGGAGGTCCCCGGTGAACATCGAGACAGACACGTGGGGAAGTGCAGAAGATAGGGATAACTCTGGGAGGAGAAGCTGTTCTGTGTCTCTGATGATGCTGCCGGCTCCCTGAAAGAGCGGCCAAGACTAGTGCTGGAAGCAGCCATATCCTGCTCTTTTCTGCTGTCAGATGCACACAGGACAGACTTGGTGCCCACAGGTCCAGCAGACTTGATTCGGGAACGATGGAAGCCCATGCATTGGTAGGGAGTGGGCTCCAGCAAGAGCAAAGCAGGATCTTGCAGCAGCAAAGCCTGAGCTTGTGAAGCGAGCCATGTCCTCAGCAGACACCAAAGTGCTTCCTTCCAGCCCTGAATGGTGGCCACAAGTGCCTGCCTTTCTTCAGCGCCTGCTGCTGCTTCCTTTATTCCAAGCCAGTCCAGGATTTAAGCTGGAAGCTCATGCACGTGTTTTTAAGGTGCTTGCATGGACGAGAGGGACAGCAGCTGCAGCGCAGGGCTCGTGCTGCCTCTGACGGTGGCATCAATGCCGCTGCCTTGGGACGCCAGCCAGTGGAAGGCGAGTCTGCCCTCAAGCACAGTCACTGCAGTCAGTCAGGGGCACAGGCTGCAGCTGTCAAGCATTGCTGTGAGGCTGGCAAGCCAAGAGAAAGCCCTTGTGGCCGAGCGTGCTGAAGCCTTTTGCTAAATCCCACGCAATGGTGCCCCCAGTATGGCCCCTTGGAATGGCAGCTGGTGCAGACGCCTCCTGGAGCAGGTGCCGGCGTTCGGGGTGCTGCTGCTCCTGTGCGCGCTCTGGTGCTGTTTCTGTGGCGTCCAGAGCCGCTTTGGCAGCAGCGACTCAGCAGCCCGGCTCAAGGAGACATCGCCGCCCTGGCCACGGAGGCAGAAGCTCTGCGGGCCCAGAGCTCTGTGTCAGCAGGGCCTCATCCTCAGCACCATGGCCTGGGCAGGCGCGGGGGCCCGGGCTGGCCGCCAGCCCTGCTCTGCCCACTGCCCTGGCAGCACCCAGTGACCGTGCCCCGGCAGGGCCCCCTTGCCCTCCGTGTCCCCAGCCAGCTCAGTCTGGGCACCTCGGGGGGGTCCCCACTCTCCTGCTGAGGCCCAGACTCCAGGGCTTCTGCCCCAGGCATGGGAGCCTCTCTGGGGAAGCGCCAGAGCAGCCGGCTGTCAGGAACAAGGCTGACACCCAATTCCTCAGGGTTTCCCAGCAGCCCGGCCCCTCAGGGGCCTCCTGTCCCTCTGGAGCCTCCTGCCACCCACTCCCTCCCACAGGGCCCTCGTGCCTTCCCAGCACCTTCTCCCGTCAGGGCCTCTGCAGCACCTCATCCCGTCGCGGCCTCCCACCGCCCCGTCAGGCCCTCACGCTCTCCCCCAGCCCAGACAAGCTGCCCGGCAGCGGCGCAGCCCTGAGGCAGCTCCAGAGGAGCCGGATCCAGAGGCTCCTCAACGCCCTCAGCAATGCAGCCAGCAACACACGGGCAGGAGGACACAGATGGCCCTTCCTGGCTGAACAGGAGGGCTTGTGGCCATCTCCAGGCACCAGTCCAGCAGGGATGCCTGCAGCTCCGGCCCCTGCCCAGCCGCTCTGTCGCCAGCACAAAGGCTTCAGCAGAACCACCAAAGGCCAAGAGGCTTCTGGCCATTTTCCTTTCCCCACTGCACATCTGGGCAGCTCGCTTGTCACAAGGACCCGTTTTCCCCTCTTTCCCCATGCCCTGCAGACGCTGGGCACCAAAGAGAGCTCCTGGGAGTCTGGGTATTAGAACACATTCTATATTTATAGCCTAAAGAACAACAAAAATAAATGAATAAACAATCTTAAAGAAAAGAAAACAACCCCCCCCCCTTCAGCTCATAAGGCCCCAGCAGACAGAGAGCCTCTCAAATCAGTTCTCCTCAGAGCTCCAGCAGCACAGCCAGCTGTGGCCCCAGAGACAAGGCCATTTCTTGCGGGCCCTGCGAAGTTGATCTTGCAGTTTCTGCAAGATGGAGCCAGGAGCTCTCTCCACAGCCCGGAGGACAAAGGCTGTTTCGAGAGCCAGGCTTCTGCTGGCGGGGCTGATGTCCTCTGCCTTGTCTTCAAGGGCTGCAAGAGAGAGGAACAGAGCCACGGTCAGATCCCAGATCTTTTGGGACCCGAGGAGCCCCCTGAGCCAGGGCCATGCCAGCCGGCTCTGGCCATGGCCAGCAGGGAGCAGGGAGCAAGGGCATCAGCCCGAAGCTACCGGACACTCTTGCCCCACGTGGGCCTGAAATGGGAGCGCGTGCTGTGGCCACGGCAGCCCTGCTGCGCACAGGGAGCAGAGCCCTGGGCACCGGGGCAGGGATTGCAGCTGCCCCCGGCAGCCGGGGCTGGCAGCCCGCTGGCCTCACTCACCCTGACAGATGTGGCGGAGCTCTCGCCTGTGGCCCCTGAGGTGCCGCCCGGCCATCCCTGAGAACACAGAGCCTGTCAGGGCGCCAGCGGCACAGCTCCCTGCCGGCCCAGCGGCACTGCCAGCCCTGTGGGCACACGGCCTCCTGGCCCCGGCAGGGCTCGGGCCGGGCCCTTGCCGCATGCTGCCGCCCAAGGGCACGGCTGCCAGAGGGCGGCAGCAGCAATGTCGAGGGCAGGCAGGGCTCCGCGGCGCCGGGCATGGTCGGCGCTGCCGGGGCAGCAACCGGGGCTGGGGCCGAGCTGCGGCAGGGCGGGGAGGGCAAGGGCAGCCCAGGCTCTGGCTCACCGATGAACCTGATGGCCGCCTGTCGCAGGGACTCCTGTGGGCTCTCCAGGTACTGCAGGGCTTGGCGCACGTGCTCGGCCGCTTGGCTCCTGTCCTCTGCCAGCTGCAGAGAGCGGTAGGAGGGTGCACTTAGTGCAGACTCAGCCCCTTGGCAAGGCGCTCTGTGTGGCCAGCCCTGGCCTCCCCTGCCCACAGAGCCCTGCCAGGCGGGCAGCAGCCGCCGGCGCCGGGCTCAGACGGGGGCAGCGGGGCGGCTGCTGCCCGGGGAGCCGCGGTCATGCCCCGCAGCCCAACTGGGCCGGGGCTCCATCGGCACCCGGCTCGGGGCCACAGGAGACTGGAGCAGAGCCCGCGCGGCCCAGAGAAGGCAGCGGCCTGTGGGGCGCAGGCTGGCGGCCCTGGCTGCAGCCCTGGGCAGGGACGCAGCTGCCAGCCACACTCACTGAGGATGGCGCAGCCAGGGGCCTTCTCCAGCCTGAGGCTGGGGCTTGCAGGCCGTCCTTACCAGGGCCTCGCCGAACCTCCAGGTCTGATCCAGCCGCAGCATGTGTTGGAGATCCTTCCTGCGCAGGAATGTGGCTGAACAATGCAGCGTTTCCCGGGAGGCCTGGAGAGCAGCAAAGACCCTGAGATGGCACCACAGCCAAGTGCACAGGACCCACACAGGTCCCTGTACCAAGGCCAGGAGGAGGCTGCAGCCCACGAGGCACCAGAGCAGGATGCAGCCGAGCCCCCTGCCAGGGGGCCAGCGGCAGCCGCTGAGTCCTCACCTCTGCCACGCGCTGGTTCTCGTCGTGGCAGTGGAAGGAGAGTGGGAGCAGGCTCTGGCGCACGTGTGCCTTCATGGCCTTTTTGTCCCCTTCCGGTAAAAAATACAGCATCTCTCGGAAGATGAACATGGAGCACAACTGCACCTGGCTGTCATCCTGTATGAAAGGAAGGGAGACCTTGGCATTGGCTGCTTCACACCCACCTGGGCACAGGCCTGAAAATGCACAGGGCACAAAGTTTGCGGGCAGCAGCCGGTGGCCGTGGCTGGAGGCGCAGAGCCTTACCTTGTCAAAGAGCGGCAGGAGCGCCCCAGCCAGCTGCAGGGCGAGGGGGCTGGCTATGGGAGCGCCATTGCACAGGAACAAACCGCTGAGGAGAACCGTGGTCATCCTAAGTATGTCCCTGTCATTTTCCTGCAGGAGCTCCACCAGCCTTTCATGCAGGCTCCACATTCTTACAGCCTGTGTGGAACACGAGCATGTGAAAGGCCATCCTGCTTCCACAGGGCCCAGAGGCCAAAGGGCTGTGCCAAAGCACTGGGGCAGCTGGAGCGGGAGGCAGGAGAGCTGGGAGCAGCTGCCTCAGCGCCCACAGGCCAGCCAAGGCCAAGCGAGTGCCTTCACCAGCCCCACGCTGGCAGCATGGCTTCAGCCGCCGCCTCTTCTCACCGAGACACTGGTGCCGAGCACCAGGAGGCCTCTGAGGGCCAAGCGACGCATCTCCCTGCACTCGCTCTGCAGCTTCTTGGACATGACCTCCAGGACGCTGTCACGGCATTCACTCAAGTCCAGGCAGTCCAGGATCTGAAAGGCACAAGGCCGGTGACGGGGGAGCCGCACGGGGCAGGGCCCAGGCAGCGGCGCAGGGCGCGGGCAGCGTCCCGGGCAGCTGCGGCCACGAGAGGGCAGAGAGCCGGGAGGCAGCTCAGCCAGGCAGCGCTGGCCTTCAGGCTCACCTCCACAAGGAACGCCATGGCGGCCAAATCCCGGCATGGCGTGTCTTTGCTGAGCAGCCCCAGCAGGTGGAATGCAATTGTGGAGCACAAGGCTTCGGATGCGGGGTGCATTTCTCTGATAGGAGGAAATAGGAAGCAAAACCCTGAGGCAGCAGGGGTAAACCTCTGCCAGGACTGACTCACAGAGGTCTGGCCTTTCTCCAGCACCCTGCAAGGGGAAGCCGGGCCCCTCTGGGAGGTGGCTGCTCTTGGGCACGCTCCTCTGCCAGCCTTTTGCAGTCTCCTTGGCCGTCCCTTGGTGACAAGGCCTTGCGGCCCACGACCACAGGGACTGTGTGGGGCGCTCCGGGCACAGGGCACAAATGCCGGGGGCAGTGGGGGAGCAGGGGGTCTCACCTGGCCAGCAGGCCCACAGCACAGTGGTGGGTGTCAGCACAGAGCAGCGTGTCCCAGCCACGCTTGTCTTCCATTGCCACCACCACATCCTCATAGTGCAGTCGGCAGAGCAGGGCCTTCAGGGTCTGCTCTGCAAAGCTGTGTGCAGAGCAAAGCCAAGGTCACGCTGGGAGCACTGGCACCTGCCCTGGGCACGTGGCAGGGACAGGATGACTTGCATGGAGCACCTGTTGGGGTGGGTGGCAAGGCCGTGTTGCTGCTGGCATCCCTTCCAGAAGGTATCGGCTGCCTCTGGCACGTCCAAGGTGCTGAAGAGCACCTGGAAGAGCAGGTGCACAAAGAGGCTGGGGAAATACACGGTCACCACATGTGGGACACAGGGCATCTGGAGGATCTTCCACATCACCACAGTTGCCTGCAAAGGACAGAGCAGCCTGAGCTCAGTGCCGAGGTGTCCGTGTGGCTGAGCCCGAGTGTGGGAAGGAGAGGCCAGTGCAGACGCAGGGGGAGCACCGGGCCCGGTGGCTCTGAAGCTGCCCCTAGGCCAGGTTTCCGCCCAGTGCCTGAGGCAGGGAGACACTGTGGGGGAGGGAGGCTGGAGAGCTGATTGAGAGGTGAGCTTGGGGTGAGCAAAGGCCAGTTGCAGAAACTCACAGCCAGGGCAAGGACAGACGTGGCGTCCCCATCGGAGGTGCACATGCTGTGCTCTGGCCAGTTGGCCATCACATCCAGGAGTACGAGCATGGCTGGCTCTGCAGTCCTGGGCGAGCACATGATGGTCTTCCACATGGTGGTGGCGGCTCTGTAGGGTCAGAGCTCTGTCTCAGGGAGTCTGGGACACAGCACTGTGGCCTGGGCCGCAGCGGGGAGCTGAGCTGGCTGGCAGCCCCGCCTCTGCCCCCTGTCCCTCAGCACCCAGGCAGCCCAGCCCTGTGTGGACTGGCCCCTGAGGAGCAGGGAGGGAGCACATGGCAGCACGCTGGGGGCTGGCATGCCAGCGCGGGCAATGGGAGGAGCCAGGGGGCTTTGGAATTCTCTGTGTGTCTGACACCTGGGACAGGCTGTACAGGCTGATGGGCTGCTGAGCCCTGAGCCCTGTGGGCACGTGGGCCCCGTACCTGTCACATGATGGGGCCACACGCAGGAGAGCCATCACCACATCAGCGGGCTGTGCCTCTGTCAGATGCAGAAGGGGCCTGTACAGGTTGTACTCAGGGAACTCGTTGGCCACGAGCCACTGGTGGATGTACCTGACCATGGCGGGCACCTGGAGAAGGCAGGGGAGTCTTGGAAAGCTGCCAGAGGGAGTCATGTGCCCAGCTGCCCCAGAAAAGTAGCTCCCTTGCCAGCACACTGCCATGGCCTCAAGGCTTCCAGTGAGCAGCAAGCGTGGCTTGGGAGGCCAAGCAATTGCTGGCAGGATGGAAGCCAGGCCACAGGCTGCTTACTTGCTGTGGGCTGGAAGGACCCTCCTCCACAAGCATATCCAGCAGGGCAGCACTGGTCTTGCTTTTGAAGATGGGAGGGTAGGCTCTGAGCACAGTGCCCATGCCGCTGGTCTCCTCCTCCCGCATCCTCTTCATAAATTTGCCAACCATCTGTAGCAGAAGGGCAAGAAGCCAGGGATGTTGCACGGAGTGCTCCAAGCACGGTGCTGGGCTGAGCAGTGACAACAGGCCCACCCCGGCTGGGGATGGCTGCAGGTACCTGCGCTGTCCTGCGGAAGAGGCCACGGGTGCGCTGCTGCTCTTGTGTGCGCTGCACGGCTGCACCTGGCAAAGAGCGAGCGCAGCCCGAGCTGAGGGGCTGCGGGAGAGGCTGGAGAACACAAGGCTGGCCCTGCGCTCTCCAGGCAGGGACAGCCCTGCCACGCCTCAGGGCATGGAGCGAGGCTGTGGGGTGTCTGCCCAGGCCCCTGCTCTGTCCTGTCCATGGGCATGTCCCCAGGGAATGGGATGGGTCGGGATGGGGCCACATTGGCTGCAGGCACCAGCCCTGTGGCCCGGCTCTGCCACTCACCCTTCTGCCGTAGCTGGAACTGCTCTACCTCTTCAGGCTGCTGTGCTGGAGCAGTTCCAGGGCCTTCCTTCTCCTCCTTCGCCCAGGCCAGCTTGGGCACGCTCACAGGTCTGTGCTCTACGTCACAGCCTGGATTCATGGCTACTTGCAGGAGAAGGTGGCTGGGAGAAGGTCAGAGCCAGCAAGTGCTGGAGTCGTGCCTTGAAGACACCTGCTGGAGTGAAGTCTTGGCAAGGCTACAGGAGAACAAGTCCTGCACTCTGGTCTCGAGGGCTCCAGCCACAAGGACAGGAGACTCCTCGTCAAGGACCGTGCTCAGCAAATGCCACGGTCTGCGCCCAAGGAAACCTGCAGAAGAGGAGCCTCGGCAAGGCCAGAGGTCCCCAAGTCCTGTGGTCGGGCCACGAGGTCACCTGCAGGAGTAACGCCTTGGGAAAGCTCCGGGTCAGCAAGGAACGAGGGCACTGTGCTCTGTCCCGTCCTGTCCCGTCGCGTGCACAGAGCACTGTGGTGTGGCCAGGTTGCTGCCAACACCTATGTCACTGCAGGTCACAAAGGGCCCATTCCATGACACAGTGACCATGCCGCAGCGTGTCACAAAGGGCCCTTGCACACCCTGCCACCTGCCCTGGGGCCACTGCCAGCCCCCCCCAAAGTGGCCCAGGTTGGAAGGAATGCCTTGGCCCAAGTGTCTCAGACAGCCCGAGAGGACCTTTAGGAGCAGCTCAAACCATAAGCAAAGGCTGCCCTGCTCGGCAGGCTCAGGGCAGCAGGAGCCCCCGTGGCTGCTGACCCAGCCGTGGCGGGAAGGGCACGGGGCCTTCCACAGAAGCTGGCACGGCCTCCTCGGGACACGTCCCGCACGGTGGCCACGCTAAGCGCGGCCGTGTGACAGAGACAAAGAACGTGTGAGCCAGGGCACAAATGCTGCTCTGAGCCCTGGGGCCAGGGAGCGCTGACATCAGCAGGTGTGGCAGAGTCCCCGCCAAAGCAGAGTGCCCCTGAGCCCTGGCAGAGCTGGTGCCCATCTGCTGCCCCAGAGACCTGTGCCTCGAGAGGGCTTCTCTGCCACAGGGCAGCCAAAGCCGACGTGCACTGGGGACTGTGCTCCATCCTCCAGGGGCTCTTGCTAGGAGCACCTGAAGCAACTGGTGGCAACACTTGGTACGTGTCAGATGATGTTGCTCCTTCCTGGAATGATTTTTTCAAGGAAGGGACTAGCAGTAGCACAGAAAGACCAGCAGCTACAGAATTTCACAGGACAAAGAGACTCCGCCAAAACACTGTCATGTTTCCTTGTGCTTTTCTGTCTTTCTTGCACTGGGAAAGAAAAAGAATGGAGCCAACCTCTGCTATTCAACGTTCCACTTACTGTGTGTCTTCCTGTGGCAGCTGACATGCAAACACAACTGGCTGCCTGCTGAGCACGGCAATGGACGGCCACAAACAGGGAGGTCCCCGGTGAACATCGAGACAGACACGTGGGGAAGTGCAGAAGATAGGGATAACTGTGGGAGGAGAAGCTGTTCTGTGTCTCTGATGATGCTGCCGGCTCCCTGAAAGAGCGGCCAAGACTAGTGCTGGAAGCAGCCATATCCTGCTCTTTTCTGCTGTCAGATGCACACAGGACAGACTTGGTGCCCACAGGTCCAGCAGACTTGATTCGGGAACGATGGAAGCCCATGCATTGGTAGGGAGTGGGCTCCAGCAAGAGCAAAGCAGGATCTTGCAGCAGCAAAGCCTGAGCTTGTGAAGCCAGCCATGTCCTCAGGAGACACCAAAGTGCTTCCTTCCAGCCCTGAATGGTGGCCACAAGTGCCTGCCTTTCTTCAGCGCCTGCTGCTGCTTCCTTTATTCCAAGCCAGTCCAGGATTTAAGCTGGAAGCTCATGCACGTGTTTTTAAGGTGCTTGCATGGACGAGAGGGACAGCAGCTGCAGCGCAGGGCTCGTGCTGCCTCTGACGGTGGCATCAATGCCGCTGCCTTGGGACGCCAGCCAGTGGAAGGCGAGTCTGCCCTCAAGCACAGTCACTGCAGTCAGTCAGGGGCACAGGCTGCAGCTGCCAAGCATTGCTGTGAGGCTGGCAAGCCAAGAGAAAGCCCTTGTGGCCGAGCGTGCTGAAGCCTTTTGCTAAATCCCACGCAATGGTGCCCCCAGTATGGCCCCTTGGAATGGCAGCTGGTGCAGACGCCTCCTGGAGCAGGTGCCGGCGTTCAGGGTGCTGCTGCTCCTGTGCGCGCTCTGGTGCTGTTTCTGTGGCGTCCAGAGCCGCTTTGGCAGCAGCGACTCAGCAGCCCGGCTCAAGGAGACATCGCCGCTCTGGCCACGGAGGCAGAAGCTCTGCGGGCCCAGAGCTCTGTGTCAGCAGGGCCTCATCCTCAGCACCATGGCCTGGGCAGGCGCGGGGGCCTGGGCTGGCCGCCAGCCCTGCTCTGCCCACTGCCCTGGCAGCACCAAGTGACCGTGCCCCGGCAGGGCCCCCTTGCCCTCCGTGTCCCCAGCCAGCCCAGTCTGGGCACCTCGGGGGGGTCCCCACTCTCCTGCTGAGGCCCAGACTCCAGGGCTTCTGCCCCAGGCATGGGAGCCTCTCTGGGGAAGCGCCAGAGCAGCCGGCTGTCAGGAACAAGGCTGACACCCAATTCCTCAGGGTTTCCCAGCAGCCCGGCCCCTCAGGGGCCTCCTGTCCCTCTGGAGCCTCCTGCCACCCACTCCCTCCCACAGGGCCCTCGTGCCTTCCCAGCACCTTCTCCCGTCAGGGCCTCTGCAGCACCTCATCCCGTCGCGGCCTCCCACCGCCCCGTCAGGCCCTCACGCTCTCCCCCAGCCCAGACAAGCTGCCCGGCAGCGGCGCAGCCCTGAGGCAGCTCCAGAGGAGCCGGATCCAGAGGCTCCTCAACGCCCTCAGCAATGCAGCCAGCAACACACGGGCAGGAGGACACAGATGGCCCTTCCTGGCTGAACAGGAGGGCTTGTGGCCATCTCCAGGCACCAGTCCAGCAGGGATGCCTGCAGCTCCGGCCCCTGCCCAGCCGCTCTGTCGCCAGCACAAAGGCTTCAGCAGAACCACCAAAGGCCAAGAGGCTTCTGGCCATTTTCCTTTCCCCACTGCACACCTGGGCAGCTCGCTTGGCACAAGGACCCGTTTTCCCCTCTTTCCCCGTGCCCTGCAGACGCTGGGCACCAAAGAGAGCTCCTGGGAGTCTGGGTATTAGAACACATTCTATATTTATAGCCTAAAGAACAACAAAAATAAATGAATAAACAATCTTAAAGAAAAGAAAACAACCCCCCCCCCCCCTTCAGCTCATAAGGCCCTAGCAGACAGAGAGCCTCTCAAATCAGTCCTCCTCAGAGCTCCAGCAGCACAGCCAGCTGTGGCCCCAGAGACAAGGCCATTTCTTGCGGGCCCTGCGAAGTTGATCTTGCAGTTTCTGCAAGATGGAGCCAGGAGCTCTCTCCACAGCCCGGAGGAGAAAGGCTGTTTCGAGAGCCAGGCTTCTGCTGGCAGGGCTGGTGTCCTCTGCCTTGTCTTCAAGGGCTGCAAGAGAGAGGAACAGAGCCACGGTGAGATCCCAGATCTTTTGGGACCCGAGGAGCCCCCTGAGCCAGGGCCATGCCAGCCGGCTCTGGCCATGGCCAGCAGGGAGCAAGGGCATCAGCCCGAAGCTACCGGACACTCTTGCCCCACGTGGGCCTGAAATGGGAGCGCGTGCTGTGGCCACGGCAGCCCTGCTGCGCACAGGGAGCAGAGCCCTGGGCACCGGGGCAGGGATTGCAGCTGCCCCCGGCAGCCGGGGCTGGCAGCCCGCTGGCCTCACTCACCCTGACAGATGTGGCGGAGCTCTCGCCTGTGGCCCCTGAGGTGCCGCCCGGCCATCCCTGAGAACACAGAGCCTGTCAGGGCGCCAGCGGCACAGCTCCCTGCCGGCCCAGCGGCGCTGCCAGCCCTGTGGGCACACGGCCTCCTGGCCCCGGCAGGGCTCGGGCCGGGCCCTTGCCGCACGCTGCCGCCCAAGGGCACGGCTGCCAGAGGGCGGCAGTAGCAATGTCGAGGGCAGGCGGGGCTCCGCGGCGCCGGGCATGGTCGGCGCTGCCGGGACAGCAACCGGGGCTGGGGCCGAGCTGCGGCAGGGCGGGGAGGGCAAGGGCAGCCCAGGCTCTGGCTCACCAATGAACCTGATGGCCGCCTGTCGCAGGGACTCCTGTGGGCTCTCCAGGTACTGCAGGGCTTGGCGCACGTGCACGGCCGCTCGGCTCCTGTCCTCTGCCAGCTGCAGAGAGCGGTAGGAGGGTGTACTTAGTGCAGACTCAGCCCCTTGGCAAGGCGCTCTGTGTGGCCAGCCCTGGCCTCCCCTGCCCACAGAGCCCTGCCAGGCAGGCAGCAGCCGCCGGCGCCAGGCTCAGACGGGGGCAGCGGGGCGGCTGCTGCCCGGGGAGCCGCGGTCATGCCCCGCAGCCCAACTGGGCCGGGGCTCCATGGGCACCCGGCTCGGGGCCACAGGAGACTGGAGCAGAGCCCGCGCGGCCCAGAGAAGGCAGCGGCCTGTGGGGCGCAGGCTGGCGGCCCTGGCTGCAGCCCTGGGCAGGGACGCAGCTGCCAGCCGCACTCACTGAGGCTGGCGCAGTCAGGGGCCTTCTCCAGCCTGAGGCTGGGGCTTGCAGGCCGTCCTTACCAGGGCCTCGCCGAACCTCCAGGTCTGATCCAGCCGCAGCATGTGTTGGAGATCCTTCCTGCGCAGGAATGTGGCTGAACAATGCAGCGTTTCCCGGGAGGCCTGGAGAGCAGCAAAGACCCTGAGATGGCACCACAGCCAAGGGCACAGGACCCACACAGGTCCCTGTACCAAGGCCAGGAGGAGGCTGCAGCCCACGAGGCACCAGAGCAGGATGCAGCCGAGCCCCCTGCCAGGGGGCCAGCAGCAGCCGCTGAGTCCTCACCTCTGCCACGCGCTGGTTCTCGTCGTGGCAGTGGAAGGAGAGTGGGAGCAGGCTCTGGCGCACGTGTGCCTTCATGGCCTTTTTGTCCCCTTCCGGTAAAAAATACAGCATCTCTCGGAAGATGAACATGGAGCACAACTGCACCTGGCTGTCATCCTGTATGAAAGGAAGGGAGACCTCGGCATTGGCTGCTTCACACCCACCTGGGCACAGGCCTGAAAATGCACAGGGCACAAAGTTTGCGGGCAGCAGCCAGTGGCCGTGGCTGGAGGCGCAGAGCCTTACCTTGTCAAAGAGCGGCAGGAGCGCCCCAGCCAGCTGCAGGGCGAGGGGGCTGGCTATGGGAGCGCCATTGCACAGGAACAAACCGCTGAGGAGAACCGTGGTCATCCTAAGTATGTCCCTGTCATTTTCCTGCAGGAGCTCCACCAGCCTTTCATGCAGGCTCCACATTCTTACAGCCTGTGTGGAACACGAGCATGTGAAAGGCCATCCTGCTTCCACAGGGCCCAGAGGCCAAAGGGCTGTGCCAAAGCACTGGGGCAGCTGGAGCGGGAGGCAGGAGAGCTGGGAGCAGCTGCCTCAGCGCCCACAGGCCAGCCAAGGCCAAGCGAGTGCCTTCACCAGCCCCACGCTGGCAGCATGGCTTCAGCCGCCGCCTCTTCTCACCGAGACACTGGTGCCGAGCACCAGGAGGCCTCTGAGGGCCAAGCGACGCATCTCCCTGCACTCGCTCTGCAGCTTCTTGGACATGACCTCCAGGACGCTGTCACGGCATTCACTCAAGTCCAGGCAGTCCAGCATCTGAAAGGCACAAGGCCGGTGACGGGGGAGCCGCACG
This sequence comes from Calcarius lapponicus, assembly GCA_039654755.1. NCBI lineage: Eukaryota > Metazoa > Chordata > Aves > Passeriformes > Fringillidae > Calcarius > Calcarius lapponicus. The sequence goes on along the minus strand of JBBFKN010000027.1, from coordinate 2,331,551 downwards.
GGGCAGGACCCAGGCAGCGGCGCAGGGCGCGGGCAGCGTCCCGGGCAGCTGCGGCCACGAGAGGGCAGAGAGCCGGGAGGCAGCTCAGCCAGGCAGCGCTGGCCTTCAGGCTCACCTCCACAAGGTACGCCATGGCGGCCAAATCCCGGCATGGCGTGTCTTTGCTGAGCAGCCCCAGCAGGTGGAATGCAATTGTGGAGCACAAGGCTTCGGATGCGGGGTGCATTTCTCTGATAGGAGGAAATAGGAAGCAAAACCCTGAGGCAGCAGGGGTAAACCTCTGCCAGGACTGACTCACAGAGGTCTGGCCTTTCTCCAGCACCCTGCAAGGGGAAGCCGGGCCCCTCTGGGAGGTGGCTGCTCTTGGGCACGCTCCTCTGCCAGCCTTTTGCAGTCTCCTTGGCCGTCCCTTGGTGACAAGGCCTTGCGGCCCACGACCACAGGGACTGTGTGGGGCGCTCCGGGCACAGGGCACAAATGCCGGGGGCAGTGGGGGAGCAGGGGGTCTCACCTGGCCAGCAGGCCCACAGCACAGTGGTGGGTGTCAGCACAGAGCAGCGTGTCCCAGCCACGCTTGTCTTCCATTGCCACCACCACATCCTCATAGTGCAGTCGGCAGAGCAGGGCCTTCAGGGTCTGCTCTGCAAAGCTGTGTGCAGAGCAAAGCCAAGGTCACGCTGGGAGCACTGGCACCTGCCCTGGGCACGTGGCAGGGACAGGATGACTTGCATGGAGCACCTGTTGGGGTGGGTGGCAAGGCCGTGTTGCTGCTGGCATCCCTTCCAGAAGGTATCGGCTGCCTCTGGCACGTCCAAGGTGCTGAAGAGCACCTGGAAGAGCAGGTGCACAAAGAGGCTGGGGAAATACACGGTCACCACATGTGGGACACAGGGCATCTGGAGGATCTTCCACATCACCACAGTTGCCTGCAAAGGACAGAGCAGCCTGAGCTCAGTGCCGAGGTGTCCGTGTGGCTGAGCCCGAGTGTGGGAAGGAGAGGCCAGCGCAGACGCAGGGGCAGCACCAGGCCCGGTGGCTCTGAAGCTGCCCCTAGGCCAGGTTTCCGCCCAGTGCCTGAGGCAGGGAGACACTGTGGGGGAGGGAGGCTGGAGAGCTGATGGACAGGTGAGCTTGGGGTGAGCAAAGGCCAGTTGCAGAAACTCACAGCCAGGGCAAGGACAGCCGTGGGGTCCCCATCGGAGGTGCACATGCTGTGCTCTGGCCAGTTGGCCATCACATCCAGGAGTACGAGCATGGCTGGCTCTGCAGTCCTGGGCGAGCACATGATGGTCTTCCACATGGTGGTGGCGGCTCTGTAGGGTCAGAGCTCTGTCTCAGGGGAGTCTGGGACACAGCACTGTGGCCTGGGCCGCAGCGGGGAGCTGAGCTGGCTGGCAGCCCTGCCTCTGCCCCCTGTCCCTCAGCACACAGGCAGCCCAGCCCTGTGTGGACTGGCCCCTGAGGAGCAGGGAGGGAGCATGGCAGCACGCTGGGGGCTGGCATGCCAGCGCAGGCAAAGGGAGGAGCCAGGGGGCTTTGGAATTCTCTGTGTGTCTGACACCTGGGACAGGCTGTAGAGGCTGATGGGCTGCTGAGCCCTGAGCCCTGTGGGCACGTGGGCCCTGTACCTGTCACACGATGGGGCCACACGCAGGAGAGCCATCACCACATCAGCGGGCTGTGCCTCTGTCAGATCCAGAAGGGGCCTGTACAGGTTGTACTCAGGGAACTCGTTGGCCACGAGCCACTGGTAGATGTACCTGATCATGGCGGGCACCTGGAGAAGGCAGGGCAGACTTGGAAAGCTGCCAGAGGGAGTCGTGCCCAGCTGCCCAAGAAAAGTAGCTCCCTTGCCAGCACACTGCCATGGCCTCAAGGCTTCCAGTGAGCAGCAAGCGTGGCTTGGGAGGCCAAGCAATTGCTGGCAGGATGGAAGCCAGGCCACAGGCTGCTTACTTGCTGTGGGCTGGAAGGACCCTCCTCCACAAGCATATCCAGCAGGGCAGCACTGGTCTTGCTTTTGAAGATGGGAGGGTAGGCTCTGAGCACGGTGCCCATGCCGCTGGTCTCCTCCTCCCGCATCCTCTTCATAAATTTGCCAACCATCTGTAGCAGAAGGGCAAGAAGCCAGGGATGTTGCACGGAGTGCTCCATGCATGGTGCTGGGCTGAGCAGTGACAACAGGCCCACCCCGGCTGGGGATGGCTGCAGGTACCTGCGCTGTCCTGCGGAAGAGGCCACGGGTGCGCTGCTGCTCCTGTGTGCGCTGCACGGCTGCACCTGGCAAAGAGCGAGCACAGCCCGAGCTGAGGGGCTGCGGGAGAGGCCGGAGAACACAAGGCTGGCCCTGCGCTCCCCAGGCAGGGACAGCCCTGCCACGCCTCAGGGCATGGAGCGAGGCTGTGGGGTGTCTGCCCCGGCCCCTGCTCTGTCCTGTCCATGGGCATGTCCCCATGAAATGGGATGGGTCGGGATGGGGCCACATTGGCTGCAGGCACCAGCCCTGTGGCCCGGCTCTGCCCCTCACCCTTCTGCCGTAGCTGGAACTGCTCTACCTCTTCAGGCTGCTGTGCTGGAGCAGTTCCAGGGCCTTCCTTCTCCTCCTTCGCCCAGGCCAGCTTGGGCACGCTCACAGGTCTGTGCTCTACGTCACAGCCTGGATTCATGGCTACTTGCAGGAGAAGGTGGCTGGGAGAAGGTCAGAGCCAGCAAGTGCTGGAGTCGTGCCTTGAAGACACCTGCTGGAGTGAAGTCTTGGCAAGGCTACAGGAGAACAAGTCCTGCACTCTGGTCTCAAGGGCTCCAGCCACAAGGACAGGAGACTCCTCGTCAAGGACCATGCTCAGCAAATGCCACGGTCTGCGCCCAAGGAAACCTGCAGAAGAGGAGCCTCGGAGAGGCCAGAGGTCCCCAAGTCCTGTGGTCGGGCCACGAGGTCACCTGCAGGAGTAACGCCTTGGGAAAGCTCCGGGTCAGTAAGGAACGAGGGCACTGTGCTCTGTCCCCGCCTGTCCGTCGCGTGCACAGAGCACTGTGGTGTGGCCAGGTTGCTGCCAACACCTATGTCACTGCAGGTCACAAAGGGCCCATTCCATGACACGGTGACCATGCCGCAGCGTGTCACAAAGGGCCCTTGCACACCCTGCCACCTGCCCTGGGGCCACCGCCAGCCCCCCCCAAAGTGGCCCAGGTTGGAAGGAATGCCTTGGCCCAAGTGTCTCAGACAGCCCGAGAGGACCTTTAGGAGCAGCTCAAACCATAAGCAAAGGCTGCCCTGCTCGGCAGGCTCAGGGCAGCAGGAGCCCCCGTGGCTGCTGACCCGGCCGTGGCGGGAAGGGCACGGGGCCTTCCACAGAAGCTGGCACGGCCTCCTCGGGACACGTCCCGCACGGTGGCCACGCTAAGCGCGGCCGTGTGACAGAGACAAAGAACGTGTGAGCCAGGGCACAAATGCTGCTCTGAGCCCTGGGGCCAGGGAGCGCTGACATCAGCAGGTGTGGCAGAGTCCCCGCCAAAGCAGAGTGCCCCTGAGCCCTGGCAGAGCTGGTGCCCATCTGCTGCCCCAGAGACCTGTGCCTCGAGAGGGCTTCTCTGCCACAGGGCAGCCAAAGCCGACGTGCACTGGGGACTGTGCTCCATCCTCCAGGGGCTCTTGCTAGGAGCACCTGAAGCAACTGGTGGCAACACTTGGTACGTGTCAGATGATGTTGCTCCTTCCTGGAATGATTTTTTCAAGGAAGGGACTAGCAGTAGCACAGAAAGACCAGCAGCTACAGAATTTCACAGGACAAAGAGACTCCGCCAAAACACTGTCATGTTTCCTTGTGCTTTTCTGTCTTTCTTGCACTGGGAAAGAAAAAGAATGGAGCCAACCTCTGCTATTCAACGTTCCACTTACTGTGTGTCTTCCTGTGGCAGCTGACATGCAAACACAACTGGCTGCCTGCTGAGCACGGCAATGGACGGCCACAAACAGGGAGGTCCCCGGTGAACATCGAGACAGACACGTGGGGAAGTGCAGAAGATAGGGATAACTCTGGGAGGAGAAGCTGTTCTGTGTCTCTGATGATGCTGCCGGCTCCCTGAAAGAGCGGCCAAGACTAGTGCTGGAAGCAGCCATATCCTGCTCTTTTCTGCTGTCAGATGCACACAGGACAGACTTGGTGCCCACAGGTCCAGCAGACTTGATTCGGGAACGATGGAAGCCCATGCATTGGTAGGGAGTGGGCTCCAGCAAGAGCAAAGCAGGATCTTGCAGCAGCAAAGCCTGAGCTTGTGAAGCCAGCCATGTCCTCAGGAGACACCAAAGTGCTTCCTTCCAGCCCTGAATGGTGGCCACAAGTGCCTGCCTTTCTTCAGTGCCTGCTGCTGCTTCCTTTATTTCAAGCCAGTCCAGGATTTAAGCTGGAAGCTCATGCACGTGTTTTTAAGGTGCTTGCATGGACGAGAGGGACAGCAGCTGCAGCGCAGGGCTCGTGCTGCCTCTGACGGTGGCATCAATGCCGCTGCCTTGGGACTCCAGCCAGTGGAAGGCGAGTCTGCCCTCAAGCACAGTCACTGCAGTCAGTCAGGGGCACAGGCTGCAGCTGCCAAGCGTTGCTGTGAGGCTGGCAAGCCAAGAGAAAGCCCTTGTGGCCGAGCGTGCTGAAGCCTTTTGCTAAATCCCACGCAATGGTGCCCCCAGTATGGCCCCTTGGAATGGCGGCTGGTGCAGACGCCTCCTGGAGCAGGTGCCGGCGTTCGGGGTGCTGCTGCTCCTGTGCCCGCTCTGGTGCTGTTTCTGTGGCGTCCAGAGCCGCTTTGGCAGCAGCGACTCAGCAGCCCGGCTCGAGGAGACATCGCCGCCCTGGCCCCGGAGGCAGAAGCTCTGCGGGCCCAGAGCTCTGTGTCAGCAGGGCCTCATCCTCAGCACCATGGCCTGGGCAGGCGCGGGGGCCTGGGCTGGCCGCCAGCCCTGCTCTGCCCACTGCCCTGGCAGCACCCAGTGACCGTGCCCCGGCAGGGCCCCCTTGCCCTCCGTGTCCCCAGCCAGCTCAGTCTGGGCACCTCGGGGGGGTCCCCACTCTCCTGCTGAGGCCCAGACTCCAGGGCTTCTGCCCCAGGCATGGGAGCCTCTCTGGGGAAGCGCCAGAGCAGCCGGCTGTCAGGAACAAGGCTGACACCCAATTCCTCAGGGTGTCCCAGCAGCCCGGCCCCTCAGGGGCCTCCTGTCCCTCTGGAGCCTCCTGCCACCCACTCCCTCCCACAGGGCCCTCGTGCCTTCCCAGCACCTTCTCCCGTCAGGGCCTCTGCAGCACCTCATCCCGTCGCGGCCTCCCACCGCCCCGTCAGGCCCTCACGCTCTCCCCCAGCCCAGACAAGCTGCCCGGCAGCGGCGCAGCCCTGAGGCAGCTCCAGAGGAGCCGGATCCAGAGGCTCCTCAACGCCCTCAGCAATGCAGCCAGCAACACACGGGCAGGAGGACACAGATGGCCCTTCCTGGCTGAACAGGAGGGCTTGTGGCCATCTCCAGGCACCAGTCCAGCAGGGATGCCTGCAGCTCCGGCCCCTGCCCAGCCGCTCTGTCGCCAGCACAAAGGCTTCAGCAGAACCACCAAAGGCCAAGAGGCTTCTGGCCATTTTCCTTTCCCCACTGCACACCTGGGCAGCTCGCTTGGCACAAGGACCCGTTTTCCCCTCTTTCCCCGTGCCCTGCAGACGCTGGGCACCAAAGAGAGCTCCTGGGAGTCAGGGTATTAGAACACATTCTATATTTATAGCCTAAAGAACAACAAAAATAAATGAATAAACAATCTTAAAGAAAAGAAAACAACCCCCCCCCTTCAGCTCATAAGGCCCCAGCAGACAGAGAGCCTCTCAAATCAGTTCTCCTCAGAGCTCCAGCAGCACAGCCAGCTGTGGCCCCAGAGACAAGGCCATTTCTTGCGGGCCCTGCGAAGTTGATCTTGCAGTTTCTGCAAGATGGAGCCCGGAGCTCTCTCCACAGCCCGGAGGACAAAGGCTGTTTCGAGAGCCAGGCTTCTGCTGGCAGGGCTGGTGTCCTCTGCCTTGTCTTCAAGGGCTGCGAGAGAGAGGAACAGAGCCACGGTCAGATCCCAGATCTTTTGGGACCCAAGGAGCCCCCTGAGCCAGGGCCATGCCAGCCGGCTCTGGCCATGGCCAGCAGGGAGCAGGGAGCAAGGGCATCAGCCCGAAGCTACCGGACATTCTTGCCCCACGTGGGCCTGAAATGGGAGCGCGTGCTGTGGCCACGGCAGCCCTGCTGCGCACAGGGAGCAGAGCCCTGGGCACCGGGGCAGGGATTGCAGCTGCCCCCGGCAGCCGGGGCTGGCAGCCCGCTGGCCTCACTCACCCTGACAGATGTGGCGGAGCTCTCGCCTGTGGCCCCTGAGGTGCCGCCCGGCCATCCCTGAGAACACAGAGCCTGTCAGGGCGCCAGCGGCACAGCTCCCTGCCGGCCCAGCGGCGCTGCCAGCCCTGTGGGCACACGGCCTCCTGGCCCCGGCAGGGCTCGGGCCGGGCCCTTGCCGCACGCTGCCGCCCAAGGGCACGGCTGCCAGAGGGCGGCAGCAGCAATGTCGAGGGCAGGCGGGGCTCCGCGGCGCCGGGCATGGTCGGCGCTGCCGGGACAGCAACCGGGGCTGGGGCCGAGCTGCGGCAGGGCGGGGAGGGCAAGGGCAGCCCAGGCTCTGGCTCACCGATGAACCTGATGGCCGCCTGTCGCAGGGACTCCTGTGGGCTCTCCAGGTACTGCAGGGCTTGGCGCACGTGCTCGGCCGCTCGGCTCCTGTCCTCTGCCAGCTGCAGAGAGCGGTAGGAGGGTGTACTTAGTGCAGACTCAGCCCCTTGGCAAGGCGCTCTGTGTGGCCAGCCCTGGCCTCCCCTGCCCACAGAGCCCTGCCAGGCAGGCAGCAGCCGCCGGCGCCGGGCTCAGACGGGGGCAGCGGGGCGGCTGCTGCCCGGGGAGCCGCGGTCATGCCCCGCAGCCCAACTGGGCCGGGGCTCCATCGGCACCCGGCTCGGGGCCACAGGAGACTAGAGCAGAGCCCGCGCGGCCCAGAGAAGGCAGCGGCCTGTGGGGCGCAGGCTGGCGGCCCTGGCTGCAGCCCTGGGCAGGGACGCAGCTGCCAGCCGCACTCACTGACGATGGCGCAGCCAGGGGCCTTCTCCAGCCTGAGGCTGGGGCTTGCAGGCCGTCCTTACCAGGGCCTCGCCGAACCTCCAGGTCTGATCCAGGCGCAGCATGTGTTGGAGATCCTTCCTGCGCAGGAATGTGGCTGAACAATGCAGCGTTTCCCGGGAGGCCTGGAGAGCAGCAAAGACCCTGAGATGGCACCACAGCCAAGTGCACAGGACCCACACAGGTCCCTGTACCAAGGCCAGGAGGAGGCTGCAGCCCACGAGGCACCAGAGCAGGACGCAGCCGAGCCCCCTGCCAGGGGGCCAGCGGCAGCCGCTGAGTCCTCACCTCTGCCACGCGCTGTTTCTCGTCGTGGCAGTGGAAGGAGAGTGGGAGCAGGCTCTGGCGCACGTGTGCCTTCATGGCCTTTTTGTCCCCTTCCGGTAAAAAATACAGCATCTCTCGGAAGATGAACATGGAGCACAACTGCACCTGGCTGTCATCCTGTATGAAAGGAAGGGAGACCTTGGCATTGGCTGCTTCACACCCACCTGGGCACAGGCCTGAAAATGCACAGGGCACAAAGTTTGCGGGCAGCAGCCGGTGGCCGTGGCTGGAGGCGCAGAGCCTTACCTTGTCAAAGAGCGGCAGGAGCGCCCCAGCCAGCTGCAGGGCGAGGGGGCTGGCTATGGGAGCGCCATTGCACAGGAACAAACCGCTGAGGAGAACCGTGGTCATCCTAAGTATGTCCCTGTCATTTTCCTGCAGGAGCTCCACCAGCCTTTCATGCAGGCTCCACATTCTTACAGCCTGTGTGGAACACGAGCATGTGAAAGGCCATCCTGCTTCCACAGGGCCCAGAGGCCAAAGGGCTGTGCCAAAGCACTGGGGCAGCTGGAGCGGGAGGCAGGAGAGCTGGGAGCAGCTGCCTCAGCGCCCACAGGCCAGCCAAGGCCAAGCGAGTGCCTTCACCAGCCCCACGCTGGCAGCATGGCTTCAGCCGCCGCCTCTTCTCACCGAGACACTGGTGCCGAGCACCAGGAGGCCTCTGAGGGCCAAGCGACGCATCTCCCTGCACTCGCTCTGCAGCTTCTTGGACATGACCTCCAGGACGCTGTCACGGCATTCACTCAAGTCCAGGCAGTCCAGGATCTGAAAGGCACAAGGCCGGTGACGGGGGAGCCGCACGGGGCAGGGCCCAGGCAGCAGCGCAGGGCGCGGGCAGCGTCCCGGGCAGCTGCGGCCACGAGAGGGCAGAGAGCCGGGAGGCAGCTCAGCCAGGCAGCGCTGGCCTTCAGGCTCACCTCCACAAGGAACGCCATGGCTGCCAAATCCCGGCATGGCGTGTCTTTGCTGAGCAGCCCCAGCAGGTGGAATGCAATTGTGGAGCACAAGGCTTCGGATGCGGGGTGCATTTCTCTGATAGGAGGAAATAGGAAGCAAAACCCTGAGGCAGCAGGGGTAAACCTCTGCCAGGACTGACTCACAGAGGTCTGGCCTTTCTCCAGCACCCTGCAAGGGGAAGCCGGGCCCCTCTGGGAGGTGGCTGCTCTTGGGCACGCTCCTCTGCCAGCCTTTTGCAGTCTCCTTGGCCGTCCCTTGGTGACAAGGCCTTGCGGCCCACGACCACAGGGACTGTGTGGGGCGCTCCGGGCACAGGGCACAAATGCCGGGGGCAGTGGGGGAGCAGGGGGTCTCACCTGGCCAGCAGGCCCACAGCACAGTGGTGGGTGTCAGCACAGAGCAGCGTGTCCCAGCCACGCTTGTCTTCCATTGCCACCACCACATCCTCATAGTGCAGTCGGCAGAGCAGGGCCTTCAGGGTCTGCTCTGCAAAGCTGTGTGCAGAGCAAAGCCAAGGTCACGCTGGGAGCACTGGCACCTGCCCTGGGCACGTGGCAGGGACAGGATGACTTGCATGGAGCACCTGTTGGGGTGGGTGGCAAGGCCGTGTTGCTGCTGGCATCCCTTCCAGAAGGTATCGGCTGCCTCTGGCACGTCCAAGGTGCTGAAGAGCACCTGGAAGAGCAGGTGCACAAAGAGGCTGGGGAAATACACGGTCACCACATGTGGGACACAGGGCATCTGGAGGATCTTCCACATCACCACAGTTGCCTGCAAAGGACAGAGCAGCCTGAGCTCAGTGCCGAGGTGTCCGTGTGGCTGAGCCCGAGTGTGGGAAGGAGAGGCCAGCGCAGACGCAGGGGGAGCACCGGGCCCGGTGGCTCTGAAGCTGCCCCTAGGCCAGGTTTCCGCCCAGTGCCTGAGGCAGGGAGACACTGTGGGGGAGGGAGGCTGGAGAGCTGATGGACAGGTGAGCTTGGGGTGAGCAAAGGCCAGTTGCAGAAACTCACAGCCAGGGCAAGGACAGCCGTGGGGTCCCCATCGGAGGTGCACATGCTGTGCTCTGGCCAGTTGGCCATCACATCCAGGAGTACGAGCATGGCTGGCTCTGCAGTCCTGGGCGAGCACATGATGGTCTTCCACATGGTGGTGGCGGCTCTGTAGGGTCAGAGCTCTGTCTCAGGGGAGTCTGGGACACAGCACTGTGGCCTGGGCCGCAGCGGGGAGCTGAGCTGGCTGGCAGCCCTGCCTCTGCGCCCTGTCCCTCAGCGCCCAGGCAGCCCAGCCCTGTGTGGACTGGCCCCTGAGGAGCAGGGAGGGAGCATGGCAGCACGCTGGGGGCTGGCATGCCAGCGCAGGCAAAGGGAGGAGCCAGGGGGCTTTGGAATTCTCTGTGTGTCTGACACCTGGGACAGGCTCTACAGGCTGATGGGCTGCTGAGCCCTGAGCCCTGTGGGCACGTGGGCCCTGTACCTGTCACACGATGGGGCCACACGCAGGAGAGCCATCACCACATCAGCGGGCTGTGCCTCTGTCAGATCCAGAAGCGGCCTGTACAGGTTGTACTCAGGGAACTCGTTGGCCGTGAGCCACTGGTAGATGTACCTGACCATGGCGGGCACCTGGAGAAGGCAGGGGAGTCTTGGAAAGCTGCCAGAGGGAGTCGTGCCCAGCTGCCCAAGAAAAGTAGCTCCCTTGCCAGCACACTGCCATGGCCTCAAGGCTTCCCGTGAGCAGCAGGCGTGGCTTGGGAGGCCAAGCAATTGCTGGCAGGATGGAAGCCAGGCCACAGGCTGCTTACTTGCTGTGGACTGGAAGGACCCTCCTCCACAAGCATATCCAGAAGGGCAGCACTGGTCTTGCTTTTGAAGATGGGAGGGTAGGCTCTGAGCACGGTGCCCATGCCGCTGGTCTCTTCCTCCCGCATCCTCTTCATAAATTTGCCAACCATCTGTAGCAGAAGGGCAAGAAGCCAGGGATGTTGCACGGAGTGCTCCAAGCACGGTGCTGGGCTGAGCAGTGACAACAGGCCCACCCCGGCTGGGGATGGCTGCAGGTACCTGCGCTGTCCTGCGGAAGAGGCCACGGGTGCGCTGCTGCTCCTGCGTGCGCTGCACGGCTGCACCTGGCAAAGAGCGAGCGCAGCCCGAGCTGAGGGGCTGCGGGAGAGGCCGGAGAACACAAGGCCGGCCCTGTGCTCCCCAGGCAGGGACCGCCCCACCATGCCCCAGGGCATGAAGCACGGCTGTGGGGTGTCTGCCCTGGCCCCTGCTCTGTCCTGTCCATGGGCATGTCCCCAGGCAATGGGATGGGTCGGGAGGGGCCACGTTGGCTGCAGGCATCAGCCCTGTGGCCCGGCTCTGCCACTCACCCTTCTGCCGTAGCTGGAACTGCTCTACCTCTTCAGGCTGCTGTGCTGGAGCAGTTCCAGGGCCTTCCTTCTCCTCCTTCGCCCAGGCCAGCTTGGGCATGCTCACAGTTCTGTACTCTACATCACAGCCTGGATTCATGGCTACTTGCAGGAGACGATGGCTGGGAGAAGGTCGGAGTCAGCAAGTGCTGGAGTCGTGCCTTGAAGGCACCTGCAGGAGTGAAGTCTTGGCAAGGCTACAGGAGAACAAGTCCTGCAATCTGGTCTCGAGGGCTCCAGTCACAAGGACAGGAGACTCCTCGTCAAGGACCGTGCTCAGCAAATGCCACGGTCTGCGCCCAAGGAAACCTGCAGAAGAGGAGTCTCGGCAAGGCCAGAGGTCCCCAAGTCCTGTGGTCGGTCCACGAGGTCACCTGCAGGAGTAACGCCTCGGGAAAGCTCCGGGTCAGCAAGGAACGAGGGCACTGTGCTCTGTCCCCTCCTGTCCCGTCGCGTGCACAGAGCACTGTGGTGTGGCCAGGTTGCTGCCAACACCTATGTCACTGCAGGTCACAAAGGGCCCATTCCATGGCACGGTGACCATGCCGCAGCGTGTCACAAAGGGCCCTTGCACACCCTGCCACCTGCCCTGGGGCCACCGCCAGCCCCCCCAAAGTGGCCCAGGTTGGAAGGAATGCCTTGGCCCAAGTGTCTCAGACAGCCCGACAGGATCTTTAGGAGCAGCTCAAACCATAAGCAAAGGCTGCCCTGCTCGGCAGGCTCCGGGCAGCAGGAGCCCCCGTGGCTGCTGACCCAGCCGTGGCGGGAAGGGCACGGGGCCTTCCACAGAAGCTGGCACGGCCTCCTCGGGACACGTCGTGCACGGTGGCCACGCTAAGCGCGGCCGTGTGACAGAGACAAAGAACGTGTGAGCCAGGGCACAAATGCTGCTCTGAGCCCTGGGGCCCAGGGAGCGCTGACATCAGCAGGTGTGGCAGAGTCCCTGCCAAAGCAGAGTGCCCCTGAGCCCTGGCAGAGCTGGTGCCCATCTGCTACCCCAGAGACCTGTGCCTCGAGAGGGCTTCTCTGTTACAAGGCAGCCAAAGCCGACGTGCACTGGGGGCTGTGCTCCATCCTCCAGGGGCTCTTGGTAGAAGCACCTGGAGCAACTGGTGGCAATACTTGGTACGTGTCAGATGATGTTGCTCCTTCCTGGAATGATTTTTTCAAGGAAGGGTCTAGCAGTAGCACAGAAAGACCAACAGCTACAGAATTTCACAGGACAAAGAGACTCCGCCAAAACACTGTCATGTTTCCTTGTGCTTTTCTGTCTTTCTTGCACTCGGAAAGAAAAAGAACTGAGCCAGCCTCTGTGTCATGGTTTGACACTGGCACAATGCCAGTGCTTCCATGAAAATACACTTTCTTTGGTGTCTGCTGTGAGATGTGACCAGGAATAAGCAAAGCAGGCTCTTACTTAAAAGAAAGAAAAGTTTATTAACTAGACTACAAGTGAAGGAAAACACACAAGGAAAAATGAAAACTTTATAAATACATTCTCTTCCTTCTCCCCACCAAATTCTCAATACAATGCATCTTCTAAATCACCAACTCTTGGTTTGGCACCACCCTTTAGAATACTCAGTTCACCAAGAGGAGAAGGAGTCTTTCTCTGTGCCATAGGCTTCCCCTGGTAACGCTGCTGAAACCTGTTGTGTTTCCATGTCACTCTTGGCGCCGCCCGGAGATCATTTGCTATTGTGACATGATCTTTCCACATGCAATGCTCTCACCATTGCCCATGGACCAGAACTGCTTCTAGGGTCTTCTTTTTAAGGATGCTTTGTCTAGTTCCAAAAAACACACAGTCTCTCACCTTTGGGACACCAGTCCCCCCCATATTTTTTGCACCCCCTGGAGCCGAGGACTACCTACACTAAATCTTCTTGGTTCTGGGGCATTGCCTCCCCTTAAATGCAGTCTCTGTGTCACAGGTTCCATCCATGGCCACACATGAAAAGTCTAGCTTAAACGCCACTCCATCATTCCCCCCTCCCACTCAAGAGTCTTCTCCACTACTTTTGTGGCTTATCTTTTCTTATCTCATCTCATCTCTTATCTCTCTTCTCATTCAGCTCCAGGAGGATTAGCATTTACAAGGTTTCTGGCATGCTAGAAAGGGGTTAAAAACTTCAGTCTCTGCCTGTCCGGAGCTCTGGAACTCCCACAGCTGCCCCCCGCACCTTTTCGCTTGCACTCCCCCCCTTCTCCTTCTCAGCCGGCTGCTATCAAAATCCAGATGCCGGCTCTCCCTCTCTCTGCCGGGGCAGGGGGGCTGCCCAATGTCTCTTGACGTTCTCCACCCTTCCATGCTCAAGGGCCTCTTCACCCCCACCTCGGTCTAGGCTCAGGCCTACCGCGTGGGGCTGCTCCTCCCCCGCCCAGCAGCAGCGCTGGACAAGGGAGGGATCCGACCTCTTTCCCGCCGAAGTCCCAAGAGGCCCGGCAGGTGACCAGCTCTGGTTCTTAACCCCTGTGTGTTCTCAGAGGCGGACCCAAATTTCAGTGGTCAAATTCAATGCCAATGTTAAAATCTGAGCACTCATTGGCCCTGACCACAGCATCCCAGAAATCCTGTTTCTGGATCAAACCACCACACTCCACAAATGCGAAAAATTCCAGGAGGTAACAGGCTTGCTGATTTTTGTTTTAGGGATACAGACCATGTCCAATTGGCACAGTATGCCATGGTATTGTAATACCACGAAGAAATAGGAGATATCCAAGCACTATCATCTCCGGGTTTTCCTGACCTCTCCCTAATCAGCTCTTTATCTTTGTAGTACTCAAAGAACAAACAATAATTTCCTGGCACTGATCCCAAAATATCTAGTTCCTGTGGTTCCTGACTTGTAGTATTTAAACCTTGAGTGATTATAAATGCCTGAGCTCCTAAAGGATTTCTAGGGATTTTTTGTTTTTCACACCAATTTTCTGTGATCCCATTTTGATTAGTACACCAATTTGACAGGCCTTATTTAATTTGCCATGAATTTGAGCTCTGGTCCAATTTCCAAATTCTTCCATTGAGTCTAAAGGAATTACAATTAAACAGCTGCGAAATGGATCCGAAGGTGTAGCTAGTGACGGATTCTTCAAGAAGGATTCTTGCCCTGTTCTGTTAGCCCATGTAACTCACATGTTAGCTCGCTGCTCTATATTGTATACTCCCAGCATTTCCTTAATCACTGCACTAAGCAACATTGTTAATATTTGCCAGACTGTTGCCATTGCTGTCCTTGTCGTGGATCATGCCTGTGCTTTGCCCAAAGTGCTTTAGCCCGTTCCCGCTCAAAATCGCTAAAGTGATGCATTTGTGGTATTGCTATTCCTACTCCACATCCAGTAGATAATATCTTGTTTTCTAGTATAATTTGGTTTACTATAGCAATTAAAACAAGGTTAAACTGCACCCACAGTAACAATCTCTGCTCATATACTGACACTGGCCGTTTATATACAGACATGAACGGAACGGGACCACTTCTGATCAGTGTCTAGACCTGTTTATTTCAGCATCAGTCTCATTACATGATTATGATAGAGAGATGCAACCAGCTTGCTGGTCAGGCAGTAAGCCAAAGAAACTTAGTGTTACAACATACCATAAATCAGTTTCAGTCTCAGTCTCAGCCAATTACATAGAGCAAAAGCATATTGACAGTAGTTCTATCCAATCAGCTTCAGCACATGTAGCTTTGGTTAAAACAATAGCAGCTTCTTCTCTCATACAATAGTTTGCTTATAAGAGACAAAGCACAGAGCCCTATTCATATTCAACCTTCTAAATGTATACTAATATGTACATTTTGCAACTTAGAAAGCCAAACTACACAGCTCTTATTGTTCTATTTCTCATGTCTTCACTACTGCCAATATATCTTTTCTGCTGCTTTAGAATTTCACTATTCTTGCTGTCTCTGGTGCCTTTCTTTTTCACAACTTTCCCAAAACCCTCTAATTTTATGGATTCTCACAATATACTTCTATCAAAGATACATCCTGGAGAAAACTCTGATATCCTCCTGAGTTATGCCCTAAAAATTTAGCTAATGCTACTCTCAGGATAATAGTGTTAAGTATGTGAAAACAATTATTGCATATCAGGTTAATAGGCCTAAATTTTTGGTTTTTCCCTCAAACCACTGCTAAATTATGTTCTTGACAAACTTGCCAAGTTTTTAAGTTACACTTTATACAATGAACCTTAAGCCACAGCTTACATACACAACCATGCAAATAATAAGCATTTTCTATCTCATTTACAACTTGCAATAAAAGTGAAGGTAAAAGAAGTCTGTCTATATCCAACCTGTATTAAACCTATGTGGAGTTGCTAGTACTCCCTCAGCATACTCCAGCAAATTTGGCAGATATTCAGACTGTTGTTCAGCTGTCAGGTGTTGAAGGATTGGATTCAGGGCTGTGTGGAATCGGTGTTTTCACCGATTCTCCACCTCTGGACACAGCATGGGTTGATGACGGTGGTTTCAGATAGGGCTTCACCCACTTGGCTGGAATCCAACGAATGCCTTTATCTGTAAGTAATCACATATAAGCTCCTCCTATTAATTTTATTGTAGCTGGTCCTTCCCACACCCCTGTTTCTGGGTTTTTGAGCATGACCTGAATGCCGTCAGGCAATTCCTCCCTTGAATTACGTGTGAGGGCATGATGCACAAGAATAGGTGGATCCTCCCTATCTCCTGTTGTTCTAAGGTAATTGAGCACAAAAATAGCTTTAGCTGTTTTTTCCTCAGGGGATAACCCTTTAGTTCCCCCCTTTTGTTTTTGCAGCATTGACGCCCTTGAGCGTCTGATGGGCATGCTCAATAATTGCCTGACCAGTAGGATTGTGAGGAATACCAGTGTCATGTCCAATACCCCATAAATTACAGAAACGTTTGAATCTTAAGGAATAGTACACAGGACCATTGTCTGTCAGACGTTGGGAGGTAGGACAGTTGGGGCAGATGGAGATGAGAGATCTCTGAAGCCAGGTCGTGGAACTTGTGGTTTATTGCAAAGGGCCTGGGTGCAGGGCCCTGCTGGGAGCTGCCAGCCA
Source organism: Calcarius lapponicus (assembly GCA_039654755.1). NCBI lineage: Eukaryota > Metazoa > Chordata > Aves > Passeriformes > Fringillidae > Calcarius > Calcarius lapponicus. The sequence goes on along the minus strand of JBBFKN010000027.1, from coordinate 2,315,612 downwards.
CAGCTCGGAGCAGGCCCGAGAGAAGAGAGGGGTAGAGTGGATGAGAGGGTAAGAGAGTAAGAGGGTAAGAGAGTAAAAGGGTAAGAGAGTGAGGTTCCCGTTACAATACAATAAATCCTCTTCTGTGTTGAATATTCTGATTCTCACTAACCAATCTAGTACAGTATACAAATCCTATAGCACTTACATACAGCCTATAGGAATAATTATATTACCATACTGCGTTACATTTTAAACCCTAAAAACTCCTCTTTGGACCCCTTCTGCCAAGCTAGTAGGATCTGCTCTGACACTTGGACCTGTCTGCTTGCAGAGGGAATTGTTTGATCAAAAGGGGATTACCTTCAGTCCAGCCACACCATTGTTCAGTAACTAAGGTATCTCAAAGGTTGCTTTAATTTCAATCTTGCTTATAGTTTCTATACTCTCAAAATCTTTTGCCAGGCAATCATATTTATAAGGCTTCCCTGTTTCATCTTCCCCAACACCATGGAACCAAGGAAACCATTTTGAAACTGCAAGGCCTCAGGGACACAAGGGGCCATTGTGCCAATGGGGACCCAAGGAGACCACTGTGATATCACTGGACTTATGGAAACAAGCATCTCTTGTGATACTATGGGGCCTCATGGAACCAAGGGGCAATTGTGATGCTGCACGGCCCCAAAGATCCAAGAACATGGAAAAGCTCTGGTTGGCTTGGCCTGACTGGTCCAACTGACTTTGGCATGTTGAGGGTTGCTTCGCTGCTGCCCCTAAAACTCAGGAGATCTGTGCTTTCCTTCCTGTGGGAAAGAACTCTCCCACTCCAGGGGTTCATGGCTGAAATTGGGATTCTATGTCCAAATTCAATTATATTGAATGATGATTCCTGTATGAAACCTGCCAGAACAGAGAGCTCTGGGTGGCCTTGGCATCTTGGAGGCCACCTCTCATCTGCCTTCAAAACACTCAGGAGCTGTGCTTTTCTTTCCATGGAAAAATCATCTTTCAATGGCAGGTGTCCATAGCCAAAACTGGGAATCCACCTCCAAAATTCCTTATATCCAAGGACAGCTCCCAGACAAAAGCTGCCAGGACTGTCAAGGTTCCCTTGACTTCCTGAGGGCCAGCTCTCATCTGCCTGTGAAACACTGGGGCTCTGTACTTCCCTTCCTATGGAAAAGAACTGTCCTTCTCATCCAGGTGCCCATGGACAAAACTGGGATTCGGCCTCCCAAACTCCATCTATCCAAGGATTGCTCCCAGACAAAAGCTGCCAAGACAAACAGGTCTGGCTGGCCTTGGCCTCCTTGGGGCTGCCTCTAATCAGCCTTTGAAACAGTGGGGCTCTGCCCTTTCCTTCCTGTGGAGAAGAACTGTCATTCTGGTCCAGGCAGTCATGGCTGAAATGGAATTCCACCTCAAAAACTCCCCAAATATCCAAGGGCTGCTTTCAGACAAAAGCTGCAAGGACAGACAGGTCTGGCTGGCCTTGGCCTCTGGTGAGTGCCTCTGATCTGCCTTAAAACCCTGGGGCACTGTGGTTTCCTTCCTGTAGAAAAGAACCGTCCTTCATGTCCAGGCACCCATGGCCTCAAGCACATGAGCACTGTACAGGGACAGAGGAGCTCTGTGCTCAGTGGGGTGGAGACTGAGGACACCAGAGGAGAGCCCTGGGAGGGACTGAAGGGTGGTTTCAGAGATGGTGGATCCTTTTGACTTAATAGAAAAAGGACAGAAAAAGAAAGAATTAATAAAAATGGCAGCTGGGGAGGTCCAGACTGGTCCAGAAAGGAGAAAAAAAATCCCACCAGGGGCAGGGCTCTGGTCCAAAACCAGAAGGAGTCTGGGTCAGCCCAAAGCTTTGTGTGGGCAGGCAGAGGCAGGCAGGAGGCAGAGCTACCAGCAAAGGAAGGGTACAGCCAGGTGGGGAAGCCGGGGGATGAGTTTTACAACATGCTTTATGTTGTCCAAGACTTGTTCCACATTGCCAAAAGATGGCTGCAGCCTTGGGAGATATTATTTGGCCAACACCCCTGTTAATCACTGTAACAAGGTGACCAGGAAAGATTCACATCAGACCTCTGTCAGTAGTTTGGTTCCAGTGAAGGTCAGAAGTTTATTCAGTATTATCTTCATTTTAAAAGTAAGAGCAGTGATACTGGAGTCTTCTGTAGCAGGGGACATGGTTTACCATATGGAACATGTGGACCATGGTAAAAGATGCTAAACAAATAAATAAAATACATTAAATTAAAAAATACATTTATAAATAAATAAATAAAAACATTCCCAGATGTTCCAGGAGAGCCTCAGCCTCATGTTCTGGGAAGAAGACTTATCACCATGAGTCAGCAGAGTGGCTCTCCACATGGCTTTGAGGAATGGCTGCTATTACTGCCTAGTGTTACATGGTTAATACTGGGGTGCAAGGAAGCAGCATTTTTGAATTTCACTTGACTTAATATGGAATGTTAGGGGAAGAACCAAAGAAGGAAATGGGGGTGATCAAGGTGGTTTGGAGAGAAATAGACATAGAAAAATAGAGGAATAATACAATAAGTGGGTCAGTCATGCTGACAGATGCTGACAAATGCTGATCAGTGTGCTTGTAAGGCCCTGCCTTGCACCTGGTCCCTGCACTGTTCCACAGTACCCTGTTTCCTCATTAGACTCTATGTGTATTTTCTGACTGACTGCTCTGCAGAGCCAGTGGGATCTGCTGGAGTCAGATGAGAAACCTTTTTGCACACTTGTCTGCATGTATGAACATGTCTGTATGAGGCAGCTGAAAAGCTGAGTGTCCAAAAGCCAGCTAGGGGGGGTCCATATGGTGCTGATAAAGGTACCCTTTATCAAGGTACACCATGACGACTTATCCTTTGGGGCTCAGTAATCTAAAGATTTATAGAATGTCTTATGGATAGGCCTTAGTTACCCTTAATCACCCCTTTTTCCTCAAAACATACAAGTGACATCAGGTTAGTTATAATTTTACACGTGAATTTCTTAAAAAAGACGCACCATGAGGCTACAGGACAAAGTCACTTCCCAGTTGTCCTCTTCAGTTATGTTTCAAGCTTCCAGAACAATAGTTGTATTGAAAAACACATGGATTCTAACACAGCCCCAACCTGGAGTGCTATGGTAATGAATTCCAATGCCTAAAATGATTCCTAATTACTTTTACCTTTGTATTAGATATTACACACAAAGAAGGACACCCTTGTATTCAGAAAGGTCAGTTTCATTATAATGAAAACCACCAAAGGATAGTACAGGGACTTAAGATCCTATATTTTCAGAAGAAAGGGATGAGAATTTATGTTTTGGTGTTCTGTAGCTATCCATGTAGACAACATTCCAATATGCCAAGGTAGGTGTCCACAAGGTACAGGGGGACCTGTTCCCAGAGCCTGCAGGGACAGAGGCGCAGGGCAGGGACACCGTAGCACAGCCTGGGCTGCCCAGGGCACAGGCATGTGCAGCAGCTGCAAGACAGCCCTGCCAGAGCCAACTTGGGCAGCACTTTGGCCATGGCTGCTGGGCCTGGGCCTGAGGCAGGAGCAGGAGACAAGTGACCCTTGCAGGCCTGGGGCCTCATTGCCTCCTTGGCTCTGCTCAGCAGCCTGGCAGGGGCCGCCCCATGCTCCTGCCCTTGGCATTGCACATCCCCACATGCCAGTGCCCATCCCGGCAAGAGCCCTGAGCAAGGAGGGAGGGACAGCATCTGCCTGGCCAGGCCCTGGGGCTCAGGCCTTGGCCCTTGGCATTCCTCAAACACATCCAGCTTTGCTCAGCACCAGGGACACCTTGGCCTTGTTTGTCCCCAGCTGTCATCACTGCCTCCAGTATTCTGCTCTAATTGGAACCTGGGGACCCTTTCTCAGTCGTGTTCCTCAGTCGGATCTATTAAAACTTCAAGAAACTTTGGAGTTTAAATTTAATTTTGAGTTCTTGAGAAGTTTTCTGAACCCTCTCTGAGGGACTAATTCTGATGTAAACAACACCAAAGTCCCAAGAGGCTCATTAAAGTCCTTGTGCTGTGTCTGCGCTGCTGAGCTTTAAAGGAACAGCTCTTCCCAGGACCAGCTCCTCTCCCAGCCCAGCAGGGCTGAGGGCTCTGCCTGCAGGCACTGAGGGGACAGGAGCCAGGCAGAGACAGGCTGAAGGCAATCAGGATTGGGAAGACATTGAGCTGAGACTTCACCTGGGGAAAGATCTTCACAGCCCTGTGCATGGTGAGTGTGTGGGTGCAGGGCAATGTCCCCTGTGCTCCTGGAGGGATCTCCTGAAGCCAGCACAGCCCACAGCCTGGGGGATGTGTCAGGAGGACTCTCCCAGTTTCTCTGTGGCACAGTAGGAGGAGGAAGAGGGGGAGGAGGATGTGCTGCAGAGCGGGGCTGCCCTGGGCACCGTCAGAGGGACAGGGCAGGACGGCTCCTGCTGCCAGGGACAGCTGCAGGGGCTGAAGCTGGGGCTGCAGCCAGGGCTGCCCAGGGCTGTCCTGCAGAGCAGCTCCTGCAGCCCTCAGGGCTCTTGGCCAGCCCAGGCTATGTGCCACCTGCCAGGGGCAGCTCTCAGCCTGCCTGGCAGCTCCCCATGGACGCTGCAGGGCAGAAGTTGGAGGGGGAAGGACCCACCCCCATCAGGGCAGATTCCTCCTGCTCTGGAGATGGTGCTGCATGGCCAGGGCTGCTCTCAGCTTTCTCCTCAAGGGAAGTGAAAGGGGCTGTCAGCTTTGGCTTTGTCACTGAGACTCCTGCACTGTCACTCTGGGCGTCAGCAGATGGGCCTCAGATCTCCCTCAGAAAGTGCCTCCTCAGCCTCCTCTCTCTCCAGACAGTAGCAGCAGCACCTTGGCTTGCAGCATCTCTGTTTGTCTGGCCTGCCCTTAAGGCCCTGCTGCCAGGGAGATGCCCCTGGGCAGTGCCCTGTGCTGGGAGGGGTCTGCAGGGCAGAGCTGAGCTCTCTGGGCTGGGCTGGGCTCTGGCAGCACTGGCAGGGACAAGGCTTGGATAGAGAGAAACAGCTCCCAGTAGGCACAACTCCAGGCAGCAGAGAGCCTGAGCAACTCTTGGCATCCATTCCTGTCCCGCTGCACAGAAAAAGGTTGAAGAGTTTAAGGGAAATTAACCATTAAACTGGAGTTATCAAAAAGTCCACTTGATTTTTCAAGCATGTTCGACCACTCTGAATTAGAGGGAGGTTAAATGAGCAAAGGGCACCTGTGTGGGACCAGCAGGTCTGACTGCACTGGAGCACAGGGAACCCTGTTTTCCATGTGGGCTCCCCAGTGTTCCGGCTGAGAGCAGTGCTGAAGATCAGGCAGTAACTCCGCAGCACAAACCTGAACTCAAATAAAGTTAAGGAAAATTCCCTTACAGGAAGAGAAGTAATTTTGATGGCATTCCAAATAAAACACATAGGATTGACTCAAGATATTGGTCCAGCTATTCAAGTCTTCATTCATTAGTCCACGATTCCCAGAGTGAAGAAATGTCCAATCTGGCATTTCCATTTCCCTCCCCGACAGGTACCAATTCTCTATAAACACCCATTCCCCACAGCTGCAAATGTCCAACAGCAGCTCCATCAGGCACTTCCTCCTGCTGGCACTGGCAGACACGCGGCAGCTGCAGCTCCTGCACTTCTGCCTCTTGCTGGGCATCTCCCTGGCTGCCCTCCTGGGCAACAGCCTCATCATCAGCGCCGTAGCCTGCGGCCACCACCTGCACACGCCCATGTTCTTCTTCCTGCTCAACCTGGCCCTCGCTGACCTGGGCTCCATCTGCACCACTGTTCCCAAAGCCATGCACAATTCCCTCTGGGACACCAGGACCATCTCCTACTCAGGATGTGCTGCACAGGTATTCTTCTTTGCCTTTTTCGTGTCAGCAGAATTTTCCCTTCTCACTGTCATGTGCTACGACCGCTACGTGTCCATCTGCAAACCCCTGCACTACGGGACCCTCCTGGGCAGCAGAGCTTGTGCCCACATGGCAGCAGCTGCCTGGGCCAGTGCCTTTCTAAATGCTCTGCTGCACACGGCCAATACATTTTCCCTGCCCCTGTGCCATGGCAATGTCCTGGGCCAGTTCTTCTGTGAAATCCCACACATCCTTAGGCTCTCCTGCTCACACTCCAAACTCAGGGAAGTTTGGCTCATTGTGCTAAGTGCTCTTCTATATTTTGGTTGTTTTGTCTTTGTTGTTTTCTCCTATGTGCAGATTTTCAGGGTTGTGCTGAGGATCCCCTCTGAGCAGGGACGGCACAAAGCCTTTTCCACCTGCCTCCCACACCTTGCCATGGTCCTCCCTGTTTCTCAGCACTGGCTTTTTAGCCTACCTGAAGCCCCCCTCCATCTCCTCCCCATCCCTGGATCTGACAGTGTCAGTTCTGTACTCGGTGGTGCCTCCAGCTGTGAACCCCCTCATCTACAGCCTGAGGAACCAGGAGCTCAAGGATGCCTTGGGAAAACTGGTAGCTGCAACTTCAGAAGCAAGAAATTCTCTTTTCTGCTACAGAGCCTTCAGAATATAACTCTTTACAATTACAGCCTTTTCCCCTTATTTGTCTATTTTTTCCTATGGTAATTTTTTCTGTTGTTTTAATGTTTCTCATAAAATACTGTAGTATTTCTCTTAGCATTTCTACATGAATATCTACCTTTCTTTTGAAATAAAAAGACTTACAACAGATTTTTCCCTTGGCATTTAAATAAAAACAAGTTCTTGCTCTAACCTTTCTGTCCTGGATTCTTTCTGAGTCCTTCTCTGTCTCTCCCTGTGAGCAGAGGTGGAGGGCAGAGACTCCCAGCACAGCAGCACAGCCAGGGACAATGGCCCTGGCTCTTCCCACATCTGCCCTGCCCAACTCCAGCCTGTCCTTCCCAGCCCTGCTGTGGCTGCAAGGCTGGAGTGCTCTGGCAGCTTGGTCACTCTCCTGCTGCGTGTCCCTGCTGTGGCCACAGGCAGGGCCAGGCCATGGGCACTGCTGGGACACAGCTGGGCTCCAGCACAGCAGCTCCATCAGCAAAGGGCATCTCCTGAGGGCAGGGCAGGGAGGCTTCGCTCCCCTCCAGAGCTGCTGTCAGCAATGTGCTCCAGGAATGCCCTGGCACAGCAGAGCCCAGGGCCTGGGGCAGGGGGGAGTGTGCAGGGGGCTCACAGCAGTGTCCTGGCACAGCCAGAGCTCCTGGCATGGACCTGAGGCAGCAGCAGAGCAGGGCCTGGGCTGTGTCTTTGTTCTGGGGCAGCCTGGGAAGGTGCCCCAGGGCAATTGTCCCACACCAGCCCCTGCAACCACCATTGCCAGCACTGGCCTCTGCCCACCTGCAGGAGGTTGTTTGTCCCTGCACGGAGGGACACCAAGTGACCAGGCCAGCAGGCCATGTTTGCTCCGTGCTGAGGAGATCTCAGCAGTGCATTGTGTGTGTGTGGGGAGATGAACCCCAGTGAGCACAAACACCATCAGCAGCACCCGGCGCTGGCACAATTCCAGTGGCACAAACAGTGCCTTGAGGCCACTTCACTCTGAGAGTAACGTCCTCTGGGGAAACACCTGAATTCTTTGCTGGGCTGTGGTGAGGACTGCATAGAGAGAAATATCCCAGGCAGGGAGGCTCCAGGAAAAAATGCAGCCATGGACTGCACAGAGAGACATTGGATAGAGTGAGGGTCTGTGGGGAGAAATCAGAGCTGCCTCCCTTCTGAACCAGCCCGAGGACCTGGACAGGGCTGTGCTGTGTTCTGGGCACTGACCTGGAACTGAGGGATGTGGAAAAGGCCTTTGGTGCCAGGGCTGTTGAGAAGGCTGGGCAGTGTCACTGTGGGACCTCTCTCAAACCCCTCGGAAAGGCCAGAGCCATCCCAGAGGGTCCTGGGCACTTGGGAAGGGCAGACATGGAACCAGTCTGCAAACAGGGCAGGGAGGGGGACTGGCAGAGTCACAGCCTGGTCAGGCTCAGCAGGGAAGGGGATATGGCAAATCCTCCTGCAGCCATTCCAGGCACTGGCAGGACAGGGCAGGGACTGCAGAACCCACGTGGGAGGGAAAAGAAGGGGATGTTGTGTGCCCAGACTTCAGCCAGGCCTGGGACAGGGTCTGCTGTGCTCTCCTCAGAGCAAAACTGGAGAGAGCTGGGCTGAAGGAGTGGAACATGGCCTGGGTGGGAATTTGGCTGAACAATGAGTGTCAAATGTCATCCATGGTACAGAGTCCTCTTGGCAGCCACGCCCTGGTGACATCCCTCAGTGACCAGCCCTTGGCCACCACTGTGGAACATTTCTATTGTCTCTAAAACAGCATGAAATATACTTTGTATTCCTGTATGGATGCTGCCAAATTGCAGGGAGTTTGCAACTGAACTCATCTAGTTAATGGTGACTGCAAAACATAATTGGGCAAGGTGACTGATTTGGATAAATTTGTCTTGACATCAGGTGCCAAGCAAGCCACAAGAAAGAGCAGGAAAACGTTATGCATCAGAAGAAAGGCAGTTCAATAGGGAAAAACCCAAACCCAACCAAAAAAAAACCAAAAAAAACCAAACCAGCAAGGCCCACCCACAACAACACAAAAACCCCAAAAATAAACCAACCCCAAATAAAAGGCCACAAACAGAAGAAAAGCAAATCCACAGGAAATCTCCTATCAGCAGAAAATGTTTGACCACCTTGTGGCAGGAGAGGATTCTGTATGTGTAGGTGCTGTTTTGAAAGAAAAATGTCTTTTAAAAAAATTAATTCCTTACCCGCCTTGCCCCGCCACCACCCCCCCCCCCCCCGCCCCCTTCTCTCAGTTGATTGCTGATCATGGTGTGACATGGAATGGAACATCCCTTGGGTCAGTCCAGCCCAGCTCTCCCATCCCTGTTCCCCAGGAACACTTGTCCACCCCAGGCCCATAGGTTGGGGGGTTGCAGACACCTCATGCGGGGCGAGCACTGAGACAAGGACAGGAGAACAGAACAACACAGCCTTGGAGAAACTGATTGAGGATGTGCCTCTGGCAAACAGAAGTCACACAAAATGCAAGCAGGATGCCAGCTCAGCTCTGCAAGGCTGACAAAGCAGAAGTTATGCAAAACAATATTATTGCCCTTACCGAAAGGGAGGGGTCAAGGAACAGCCACCTAAAAAGGACACTGGATGTTGAAGACAAAACCCAAAGAACCATAAAAGGATTTCTGATAAGGGGTGCAACTATGTCAATAAACTCAGAGGAAGTGGGGATAGCTAATGGATACATAATCAGTGTGTGATAAAAATTCTGTTCATTCAATGCTTAATGCACTCAAATGGGGGAAGGATGGCCCAGGTGACCACCATGCTGCAATAAGGAATACCTGCTTTCAAATACTCCAAACTGTGTTCATAAGTTTCTATCCAGTGGATTTCAGTATCAGTGTTGTCCTTGACTCCATTGTGCCCCACAGTTTCACAATGGCCCCTTGGCTCCATGAGGCCCTGCTGTAGAACAATGGACCCTTGGTTCCATTGGGTTCTGTACTGTCAAAAAGGCCTCCTTGGTTCTACACTGCCACAATGCTCTCCTTGGTTCCACGAGGCCTTGGTGTGTCACAACAGCCCCTTGGTTCCATCAACTGCCACAGTGTCACCCTGGTCTCTTGGATCTGCAGTGTCACAATGGACAATTGGTCACAAGCAGCCCCTCTGTGTCACCATCTATATGTGGTTCCATGGGACCCCCCAGTGTCACAATGGCCCCTTGGCTCCACGAGGCCTTGCTGTATAACAATGGCGCCTCAGTTCCACGAGGTTTTGTACTGTCAAAAATGGTCTCCTTGGTTCTCAACTGTAACAATGGACCCTCGGTTCCATGAGGTTCCATGATGTCACAATGGTCTCCTTGATTCTGTGGTATGAAAATGGCTTCTTGGTTCCATAAGGTTCCTCAGTGTCACAGGGATCTCCTTGGTTCCATGAGGCTCTGCAGTGTCACAACAGCCCCTTGGTTCCATGAGGTTCCACAGTGTAACATGGTTGCCTTGATTCCAAGAGGTTCCCCAGTGTCACAATGGCCCCTTGGTTCCACGAGGTTTCACGGCATCACCATGGTCTCCTTGGATCCGCAGTATCTCCATGGACCATTGGTTCCATGTGGCCCTGCTGTGTCTCAGTGGTTCCTTGGTTCCATGAAGCCCCACTGCATAACAATGCGATCTTGGTCCCGTGAGGTTCTGTACTGTCACAATGGTCTCCTTGGTTCTGGACAGTGACAATGGACCCTTGGTACTACGAGGTTCCATGATGTCACAATGGTCTCCTTGGTTCCATAAGGCCTTGCTTTGTCACAATGGACGCGTGGCTCCATAAGCTTCCATGGTGTCACCATGGTCTCCTCAGATCCTCATTGTCACAGTGGACAATTGGCTCCATGGGCCCTGCTGTGTCACAATAAACCCTCAGTGCCGAGAGGTTCTGTGGTGTCACAATGGTCTGCCTGGTTCAAGGAGGCCCTTGAGTGTCACAATGGCTGCTTGGTTCCATGAGCTTCCATAGCATCAACAATGGTCTCCTTGTTTCTGCAGTGCCATAATGGACCCTGGTTCCATGAGGTCCCTAAATGTCGCTGGTCTCCTGGGTTCCATGTGGCTCTGCTGTGTCCCCACAGCCCCTTCGTTCCATGAGTTTCTGTACTGTCAGCAATGGTTCCTTTGTTCCAATGAGGCCCTGCTGTGTCACAATGGACCCTGGGTTCCATGAAGTTCTTCAGTGTCACACTGGCCCCTTGGATACATGAGGTCCCACAGTGTCACCATGGTGTCCGTGGATTCACACTGCCATAATGGACCATTGTTGCAGCCAAATCAGCTGCTAATAAAGCCCAGGGTAGGGAAGCAAAAACGGCCTTTGCATGGTACCCACAGATGTTTAATTCAGCCGTGCAGTGAGACGTTCAGAGTCACAAGGCAGGACTCCTGGGGGGACTCCAGGTTTCTGTATCTCCAGAGGAAGGGGCTGATCGGTGCCATGGGGGCAGTACAAAGATGGGGCCAATGGGGGGATGGGGAGGGAGTGGCTGAGGGACACAGAACAAGGGGAAGGAGCCAATGGGATCGAACAGCTTTTGAGGGAAGCTTCTTGTGTCTCCCTAAACCAGGGAATGCCTCTCAGGGTCTCCACAGCTGCAGAGTGTCACAATGGCCCCTTGGTTCTTTTGGGCTCCTCAGGATCCCAGTGGCCCCTTGGCTGCATGAGGCCCAGCTGTGTCACACTGGCCCCTTGCTTCCATTGAGCCCCACAGCGTCACAATGTCTCCCCTCAGTTCCATGAGGCCCCTCAATGTCACAATGGACCTTTGGTTCCATGAGTCCCACACTGTTCCATGAATCCTTAGTTCCATGAGGCCCTGTAGTGTCACAATGGTCTCCTTGGTTCCATGGTACCACACAGTGCCACAATTGCCCTTTGGCACAACAGGGCCTCATAGTGCCACAATGGACTCCTTGGTTCCCTGGAGACACAAAGTGCCACAATGGCCCTTTGGTTTCACAAGGCCTCAAAATGTAAAAATGGCCTCCATGGTTTCCTTCAGCCATGCTGTGTCAAAATGGACTTTTGGTTCCACAATGGTCTCCTTGATTCTGCACGTTAAGAATCTCCCATTGGTCCCTTGGAGCCCAGCAGTGTTACTATTGTGCCCTTGATTCCATGAGGCCCCATGTGTCACAATGGCCTCCATGGTTCCATGAGGCCTTGCTGTGTCACAATGGCCTCTTGTTTCCATGGGGCTCCAGAGTCACTATGGTGCCTTGCTCCCATGAGGCCTGGCAGTGTCACAGGGGTCTCCTTGGTGCCACAGTGTCACAATGGACCCTTGGTTCCATGGGGACTCACAATGTTAGAAGGGTGTCCTTGGTTCCATGAGGCCCTGCAGAGCCCCTTGATTCAACGAGACCTCAAAGTGTTCTCATGGACTCCAGGATTCCATGAGGCCCCACAATGCCACAATGGACCTTTGGTTGCATGGGGTCCTGCACTTTTCCATGAATCCTTAGTTCCATGGGGCCCTGGAGTGTCACAATGACCTCCTTGGTTCCATGGTGCCACACAGTGTGACAACTGCCCCTTGGCCTGCTGAGACCCCACAGTGTCATAATGGTTCCTTGCTTCCATGGGCCCTGTAGTGTCACAATGGTCTCCATGATTCCATGAGGCCTTACAGTGTCACTACAGACAAAACATTGTAATCACGGAGCCCCACAGTGTCACTATGATCCCCTTGTGTGGCGGCAGCTCTCTGGTAAGAAAGAGAGAAAGATAGATAAACTTCCCCATGAATTGGCCTGGGAAACTTCAGGAAGCTAGAGAGAAAGAATTCTAAACAATATGCACCTGTTTTTTTTAAATATGCTGTTTTGTCCATAAGGTTGTTTAGAAATGTGTGTCTTTTTAATTAACTCATGATGACAGTGTTTTTATTAAGTTACCAATCAGGTCAACCTGTATTGGGACCGAATATAATAGAATAGGTTTCCAAATAAAGACTGTCATTTTAAGCTTCTGATGGCCTTGGACTCTATGTTGGTCATTACTCAGCAGCAACACCCTTGGCTCCACAAGGCTCTGAAGTGCCACAACGGCCCTTTGGTTTCACAAAGCCTCCAAGTGTAAAAATGGCCTCCATGGTTCCGTGAGGCCCTGCTGTGTCACAATGGACCTTTGGTTCCATGGTGCCCCAGAGTGTCACAATGGTATCCTTGGTTCCACAGTGTCAGAATGGATTCTTCATCCCATGGACACCCACAGTGTTCATTGCAGTCCCCTTGATTCCACCAGGCCCTGCCATGCCCTAATGGCCCCTTGGTTCCAGTGGGTCCAAAAGCGTCAGAACAGTCTCCATTGTTCCATGAGGCCCCGGAATGTCCCTGTGCTCCCCTTGGTTCCACAGGGCCCCACAGTGGAACAATGAACTCTTGGTTCCATGAGGTTTCTCAGTCCCAATGGTCTCCTTGGATCCACAGTGTCACAGTGGCCCCTTGGCTCTGTGTGGCCACACTGTGTCACAATGGCTCATGGTTCCATGAGGCCACACAGTTTAACAAGGGACCCTTGGTTCCATCAGGCCTTGCTGTGTCACAATGGACTTCTGGTTCCATGAGCTCTCACACTGCCAGCAGCAGTCTCCTTGGTTCTGCAGTGTCACCACGGACCCTTTGTTCCATGAGGTTCCGCAGCAGAACACGGTCACCTTGGTTCCGTGAGGTTCTGCAGTGTCACAATGCACCCATGGTTCCACCAGGCCTTGCTGTATCACAATGGACCATTGGTTCAATGTGGCCCCAATATGCCAAAATGGATTTTGGTTTCATGGGGTTCTGCAGTGTCACAATGGACCCTTTGTTCCATGAATTTGCACAATGTCACAGCTGACTCCTTGGTTCTGTGAGGCCCCACTGTCATAAATCTCTGAAATATCAGAATAAGGCTCCTGAACACTAATTTGCTATTTCAGAGCGTGTCATTTCTTCAGGCCTGAGGTCTGGTGAGGGATAACTCCTAACCTTACATGGACATGAAAATCTACCACTGTGTTGCTTATACACAGTCACTAAATGTGAATTACAATTTACCCATTTCCATAAAACCCACCGCAAGTTCCAAGTTTCACTATCCCTGCACCCTTGAGCCAGATGTCTTCTTCTTCTCTTCCAACCATCCTTGCTGGGAAAGCAGCCCCTGCATGCCTTGTTCCTGTGCTGAAAGTTCACAGGCAGGGGAAAAATGGAATGAACCCTTTTGGTATCAGCCGCAGGCTTTGTGTGGGCAGGCAGAGGCAGGCAGGAGGCAGAGCTGTCAGCAAAGGAAGGGCCCAGCCAGGTGGGGCAGCCGGGGGATGCCAACAGCCTGCAGGGACAGAGGCGCAGGGCAGGGACACCGTAGCACAGCCTGGGCTGCACAGGGCACAGGCATGTGCAGCAGCTGCAAGACAGCCCCAACAGAGCCAACTTGGGCAGCACTTTGGCCATGGCTGCTGGGCCTGGGCCTGAGGCAGGAGCAGGAGACAAGTGACCCTTGCAGGCCTGGGGCCTCATTGCCTCCTTGTCCCTGCTCAGCAGCCTGGCAGGGGCCGCCCCATGCTCCTGCCCTTGGCATTGCACATCCCCACATGCCAGTGCCCATCCCGGCAAGAGCCCTGAGCAAGGAGCGAGGGACAGCATCTGCCTGGCCAGGCCCTGGGGCTCAGGCCTTGGCCCTTGGCATTCCTCAAACACATCCAGCTTTGCTCAGCACCACAGACACCTTGGCCTTGTTTGTCCCCAGCTGTCATCACTGCCTGCAGTGTTCTGCTCTAACTGGAACCTGGGGAGACTTTCCCAGTCATGTCCCTCCGTGGGATCCATTAAAACTTCAAGAAACTTCATAGATTCAGTTTAAGTTTGAGTTGTTGAGAATTTTTTTGGAAACACTCTCAGGGACTGAGTCTGATGTAAACAACATCAAATCCCCAAGAAGGTCATTAAAGTTTTCCTAGTCCAGTTATGGAGAAAAATTTCACACTCCTTGCAAAAAATACACATTCCTTTTAAGGTATGTATTTTTTTTTTATTTCTCTTTAGAGCAAAGGTGATTGCAGCATTCTGTGATTGATATTGACCCAGGGTCTCTCCTCAGCAGCTCTGGCCTGCTCACAGAAGCTGTGCCTTGAGCTCTGACCCAGTGTGGACAACCTTGCTCCACATTGCCCAGCCCCATCCTGTCTGTCCTCACTCCCCTGGGACCTGCTGTGCTTGCAGAGCTGGCTGCACTCAGCCTAAGAGGGGTTTTCCCTTTTTGGGGTTTTTGAAGCAATCTGAAACTCCCGAGTTTCCCCACTGCAAACAGACACACTGCTCAGGTGTGTGCCAGCCCCAGGTGCCACCAAAGCCACTGCAGAGCTGCCCTGGGCCAGCTGTGAGGGTGGATCATCAGCCCCAGCTGCACTGGGCCCCTGCAAGGGGCTGTGGCCATGGGCACTGCACTGACCCCACTGCTGGGTTTGGCTGCCACGGCCACCGCGAGAAATAAAACTGTCCTTGGAAACACTGGGGAGGACTGGGACATACTGGGGAACACTGGGAACGCTGTGGGAGACACTGGGACATACTGGGAGTGACACCAGGGAGGACTGGGGCAAACTGGGGACACGAGGAATGCTGAGGGGGAATCTGGGTGGACTGGGATGCTCTGTGGGTGTACACTGGGAAATACTGGGACATACCAGGACATACTGGGAGTGATACTGGGACAAACTGAGGATATAGGGGACATTGCGGAGAAGACTGGGGACACTGGGGCATTCTGTAGATGACACTGGGGGGAACTGGAAGGGACTGGGAATGAACTCAGGTGTATTGGGAGGGACTGGGCTGTACTGGGAGGGATTGGAGGGGCACTGGGGTTGTACTGGGTTCTGCTTGTGATGAACTGGGCTGTTCTGGAGTCGTACTGGTCTGTACTGGGAGGGACTGGAGGAGGGTGAATGGGCTGTTCCCTCCTCCACCGCATCCCATTTGCCGAGGCTCCCGCCAATCACCAGCCGCAGCCAATCAGCACCGGCAATCGGGTCCTCAGGGGCGGTGCCTGATGTCGGCGCCATCTTTTCTTTTTGCCTACAACTCCCGTCATGCCCTGCTGTCCAGGGGAGTGCCATTGGCGTCAAGACTACATCTCCCATCATGCCTCGCGGCCCGATGGACCTGCGTTGGAGCAGGGTTTCCACGCCCGTCATGCCCCGCGCTCCACAGAACCCCGGGATCCGCCCCCATCTGTCCCGTAAGTGGCCCCAGACCCTCCAGGATCCCGCAGTGCCCACTCAGCGCCCATTCGGGACCCCCAAAAGCGTCTCCGGATCCCAACCCCACAGACGCCCGGTACAGCCACTTCTGGGAATTCATCTCCTCTCATCCTCCGCGGCCCCAGCCCCCCTCAGAACACAGTCCCGCGCCTAAAACTCCTGCCGTGCCCCGCGCCCTAAAGAGCCTGGTTAGAGCTCTCTGAGCTCCCCCCAAGGGCTCCCGAACCTTTAAAGTTCCCCCCGAGGACCTCAAGTCGCGGCTCGGACGCAAAAGTGTCCCCCAAGAGCCTTCCCGGACCCCCGAACATCGCGTTCGAGCCACTTCCGGGACTACAGCTCCCATCATGCTCCGCGGCGCACGTCCAGCGCTATTCCAGCCGGGACTTCATCTCCCGTCATGCCCCGCGCCCCACCGAGAGCCATTGCAGCTGCGCCCAGAACTCCCGTGATGCTCCGCGGCCCCGTTAAACCGTATGATACCCGCGCCTACAACTCCCATCACCCCCCGCGCCCCAGAGAGCCCCGTTCGAGCCACCCAAGGGCCGGCCGGACCCCGAAGGGCCCCAAATTCCCCTCCCTGACCTCCAAGGGCCCCCCTGGACCCCCAGGTGCTGCCCCGGACCCCGAACTGTCCATGAGAATCCCTGAGTGCCCCTCCAAGTGCCCACCCGGCTCCTCCAAGTGTCCTCCAGACCCTCAAGTTCTCTCTGAATTCCTTCCCCAGACCCAAAACTGCCCCAAATGGGCCCCAGAAATGTCTCCAGGGACCCCAAAGTGCCCCCCCTTTGACCCTGTATTGTAAAAAGATTCTAAAAAAGATGAGAAAAAACCTACAAATATAACTAATTACATGAAAGAGGAATAAAAAATAGCTAATAGAGCTTGATTAATTAATGAAGGGAATTTTGTTACTTAGAAACATTGATCATTAATTTTCTTGGCTATTAAAAATGTATAAATAAAATAGGTAATAAAATTGAATAATGTTGTTATAAATAGAAATAAATAAAATAAATATATAAGTAATAAAATATTAACACTAAATAATGTGTTACAGAATAAAAATAAAATAATAAATTCCATGGACATTTTTGGATGTTTTGGGATCTCAGTCCAAGGGGGAAATGGTGAGGCTGGGGGTGAGGAGCAGCTTGTCCAAACAGGCTCAGCCTGCAAGGGGCTCCTCCTTCTGTGTGTCCAGACTTCCTAAGGAGACATTCTCCATCAAGACCACTTGGGGAATGCTTCTTTCACCTCTCCAATGAACTGAAAAATAAAAAAATGCACCCTTGATTAAAAAACAATCATGCACTTTGGAATCTTCCTCCTGAAGAGAACTCCAAGCTGACTCCAATCACTGCCCATGCCCTGGAGACTCAAAGACAATGGAAGGGAGACAAAGAGCTCCTGAGGGCTTTCTGTATTTTAATCAGCCCCACGGTGGATTTAGGGCTGGGTCCAGGAGCCTCAGGCACGCAGAGAAGGACGAAGAAGCTGCTCAAGGGGGCAGCAGCAAAACTCCAAGTGCCTTGGAGCATGGCTGGGCCCCAGGGAGGGCAGGGAGTGCCAAAGGCTGCCCAGGGCCTGGTGAGAGCAGATCCTTGAGGCCAGGATTGCAGGGAGCCCAAGGCTCTGAGCAGGGAACTGCAGTGCTGAGTGTTATGAATGGCTGCAATCAGCTCTTTAGTGATTCCAGCTTTATTGGAAACACTCCAGGTGGGGCACCCGTGGGGGTGTGCGCACAGCACCGCTGCTGCCGAGACGGCGAGGAGGAGGAGGAGGAGGAGGAGGAGGAGGAGGAGGAGGAGGAGGAGGAGGAGGATGTCAGCTCCATCATCCAGCAGAGCTGGGTTTTCTCTCCTTTCAAGAGTCTCTGGGTAGACACTGTCGGTTTCAGGTTCGTGGTCCCTGTTCTGCTCTTGGCCTGCTCTGGTTAGGGTGACGAAGGCAAAAAGCTCTGACCAGGGTCCTGATGTTGTCTGATGTTTTCTCTGGTTGGAGGTGTTATTTTAATTCTTCATTTGCATGGTGGCTTGTTGTTCTCAGGGTTTTCATTAGGTCATTTTTTTCTGCTAGGTCTTATGGAAGTTTCAGATTTGGTGATTAGGTGACATAATCCTCCTCTTTATGGTGTCGGGTGGTTCGCCATCTTAGATGAGAGTGGGAGCAGTGGGGGTAACACCTGACAGGAAGGGGATTTACATAATTATAAATCCTTTAACTAGCATTGCAACTTGACATAACTGTAAAACATTCAACAAACAATCTATAACTAACATTGGAACTTTATATTAACTCCTTTAACAATGAACTTTATATCAACTCCTTTAACAATGTATTCTCTACAATTTCCCCCTCTAATTGTCGATTCGGCTCAAGCCTGCACCAATTATCAATTACTTCTTCTTGAAAGTACAATTTTCTTACAATTTTTAATATTGGTTGTAAATTTGCTTGGCATCTTGACGTTCTTGATCATTCATTATCATGATTTCTTTTACTTCTTTATTATTAAGCTCTTTTCGTATCACTAAACTTGCTTGTACAGCAGATGTTACAACTCGGATCATACAGGGGAGCATGCAATGTAGGAGGATTAAACTAGCAATTTCACATACAATGAAAAAGGTTTTTTTTTCCCACCAGTTTCCTTCTAATGACCAGAAATTGTCCCACCAGGTGGTATCAAATGTCGGGGTCCACTCTTGTGTTCCAACATAAACTAATTTCTGGATTTCCTTTGAGATATTTCTAATGACTTCACTGCAGTCATCTAGTTCTAAGCAGCAGTCACAGGAGTTAAATTTTCCACATGTGCTTCCTTCATTGGCCAATAAATAATCTACTGCCAGTCTGATTTGATACACTGCAGTTCTAGTCTGGGATAGCTGGTCATTTATGGGGTCTAAAGCTAGAGAGGTTCGGTTCGATACCATCTCGAGTACTGCTTGTAATTTTACAATCTGATTTAACATATAAATTCATTAGAAGACTTAGTAGGGGATGTGGCGGTTTTGACTCTTCAGAGGGAGGTGGTACAGGTCCTTTAATCTGGGTTATATGTGTCCACCCTTTCTCTTGGATCTGTATAGCTGTATTGGTGGTGAGTAGGACCTGAAAAGGGCCTTCAAACTTAGAGGTTAAAGGTGCAGTGTTCCATGATTTAACTAACACCCCGTCTCCTGGATTGATGTTATGTACCTTGGTGTCTAAGGGAGAGGTTTGAGGGAGATAGCCCTTTTTCCTAAGATCTTCTAACATACTTCCTCCAGCCTTTAGATATTTTTGGGTGGCTGTCTCTCCTTCTGGATAAATTCCAATGCTATATGAAGTTATCAAGAAGGGGAGTCCAAACATCATTTCATAAGGTGAGGCTCTTATACCTGATCGAGGCCTTGTTCTAATTTGTAACAGTGCTAAGGGTAAGCATTTAAGCCAATTCATCTGGGTTTCTGTAACTAATGTAGTTAACGCGTTTGTGATGGTTTTATTCATTCTTTCTACTCTTCTGGAGCTCTGGGGATGCCAATGGGCTGTGCAACCTCCATTTCATTCCCAGGGCTTCAACAACTTGTTGTAAGACTTGGGCAGTAAAATGTGGACCTTGATCAGAATCGACATTATTTATCAACCCATATTGGGGAATGATGTTTTCTAGGATTGCTTTTGTGGCTACTTGGGCTGTCTCTCTTTTGGTCAGGAACACCTCTACCCAATGGGTGAGGTGATCCACGGTCACTAATAAGTGTCTGTATCCCTGGACAGGGGGCATTTCTGTGAGGTCTACCTGCACATTTTGGAACGGCCGCATGGACAAATCTCTTCCCCCAGATCAGATAGTACTCTTTTCATGACTTTCTGATTGATTTGTTGGCAAGGTAAACATCCCTTGGTAACTGCCTTTGCTATGTTACATATTCCCATGCACATTTGATCCCTTGGAAAGTGGTGACATAAGCCTTGTACTCCCCAATGGGTCAACTCGTGTAACTCTGTCATCACCTTTCGGGCTAGAGCTTTATTTAAAATTTGCCGTCCATCAGGGGTCCACCATTCACCATTTTCTTTTTGCTGTCCTCTTGTCTTTTCTAACTCTCTTAATTCTTTCTTGTCAAAGATTGGTTTTTCCTCTTTTCTTTCTCTACTAGGTGTTCCCTCTATCTTAAGAATTTTAACTGGACTTTATTGTTCCAAAGCTACTTCTTTTGCTACTTGATCAGCTGATTGGTTTCCCTTTATTTCAGTGGTGTCCCTTTTTTGATGTTCTTGTATGTGAACTTTGGCTCTGTCTGTTGGTTTCCTCAGGGACTCTAGTACTAATTTTCTTAGCTCTTCATGTATTAAATTTTTGCCTTTAAAATTTATGTACCCCCATTCTTCCCATATTTTTCTGAATGTATGGACAATTCTGAATGCATACTGGGAGTTGGTATAGATTGTTCCTTTATCTTTTTCTAGTAAATCTGGCCCTCTCTTCAGGGCATAGATTTCACAGCACTGGGCAGACCAATTGGAGGGAAGCTTTCCCATTTCCTCAACTTGCATGTTCTGCCCATCTATGATTGCATACCCTGACCCGTTTACCGGCTACCACTCATCATGATCCATCTGTAAATAAAATTCTCCATATGGGAGGGGCTCATCTTCTAAATCTTCTCTCACTTTAGTCTGCATTTCAATAATTTCTAAACAATCATGCTCCAGGTCTGTTAACGGCTCTCCCGTGAGGAACTGGGCTGGATTTAAACATTTTGAAGTGACTAATTTGAGGCCCTTGGTATTTATTAGGATGACTTTATACTTTAGTATTTGGGAGTCGGTTAGCCATTGAGGGGCCTTGTGACTTAAAACAGCTTTTACATGGTGTAGGGTATGAACCCGGATCTTCCCCTTTCAGGTTGGTTCCTGTGTGTCTTCTATTGGGGTGGCTGTTGCCGCTATCCCTTGCACACAGGCTGGCCACCCTCTGGCTACTGGATCCAGGAACTTGGAGAGATCTGCGACCAGCTTCCAGCATCCTCCCCAATCCTGTGTAAGGACTCTGCAAGCTATCCCCTCTTCCACCTTTACAAATAGGTCAAAGTTCTTTTTGAGGTCTGGTAGGCTCAGTACAGGGGCAGAGGACAATTTAGTTTTCAGATTCCGAAGCTGTTCCTCGTCATTTGAGGTCCAGGTTACAGGCTCTGGGTCTATCAATTTGTCATATGGAAATTGAACACTTTTAGTATACTGACCAAACCATAATCTGCAATACCCAAACAAACCTAATAATTTTCTAACATCTCTTTTGGTCTTTGGGGCAGGGATGGACAGAATTCCCAAAATTCTCTTGGGGCTTGACCTTTTATACCCTTGGCCGATTATATGTCCTAGATATGTTACTTCTTGTTCCACAAATTGCAGTTTGTTTTGTGATACTTTTAGACCTTTTTCCCCTAAGAAATTTAGGAACTGTATGCTAGAACTTCTAACTTTGTCTTGTTCTCCTCCTGATACAAGTAAATCATCAACATATTGTAAAATATGTACCCCATTCTCAGGTTTAAACTGTTCTAGGAGTTCTTCTAGAGCTTGCCAAAGAGATTTGGGGATTCTGTAAACCCCTGGGGAAGATGTGTCCACCTTAGTTGCTGTTTTCTTTTCTTTTCAATGTCCTCCCATTCAAAGGCAAACCAGTTCTGGCACTCTTCAGCCAGGGGACATGCCCAGAAGGCATCCTTTAAATCGATGGCAGAGAACCATGCATGCTCCTTAGGTACTTGGCTTAAAAGGGTCTGTGGGTTTTGTACTACCGGGTGCCTCTTAAACGTTCCTTTATTAACTTCTCTTGAATCTTGTACTAATCAGAACCTTCCATCAGCTTTTCTCTCCACTACTATGGGAGTATTATGTGGAGATATGCATGGTTCTAAAATGCCTTCCTTTAACAGCTGGTCAATCACTGGGGCTAGTCCTTTCTTTCCCTCTGGGGAAATTGGATACTGCCTTACCCAAATGGGGGAGAGTCTTTCTGCACCTCTACTTCTATTGGTGGCATACTCAAACAACCAGTTTTTCCCTCCCTCCAAATCAATTTGGGTTGATTTCATCTATGTCTCCCTTTGTTAAGACCATTATTTGTACTACCATTCTTCCCTCTTTTGGGATTACTCCAGTTCTCAATTTGATTTGTAAATCATGTCCTAATAAATCACGACCTAGCTGGGGGATGTAAATGAAACTAGCTATACACTCTCTTGAATTTCCTCTAATTTCTACATCTTCTATAATCTGGGCCTCAAATGGTTCTCCTCTGGCCCCTTGTACTTTGCAGACTTTTTTAGCGACTGTGATTCCTGTTGGTATTTTAGTCACACATGACTTGTCTGCTCTGGTATCAACTAAAAAATCAAATTCATCATTCTGGGCACCGATCTCGAAATTTACCAAGGGCTCTTCTAGATGGTTCATTAAATTTCCCAGAGTATAGAACCCTTGACACCCATAGTCATCTCTTAAGATGTTCTCTAGAGTTTCTTGCTCCCAGGCTATGGCTTCATCTAATTGGAGTTTCTTACAATTTCTCTTTAGGACTCCTTTCTCTCCACAGTAATAACAATATTTGTCCCTGGGTAGAGCTTTAGCCCCTTTTGGTCCAATAAAACCTTTGTCTCTTCTAGCTGGTTCTACTGGCCCATCCTTGTTGGCTCCTACACTTTCTCTGGCTATGGCGGCCATAATTTTAGCTTTTATTTCTGTCTTTTCTTCTTCTCTTATGGCTTCTCTCAGCAGTTCATTATACTTTTTCCCTGCCAGTCCTCTATTCTTTCTAACTTTCATCTGATATCCGGCCAGGATTTAATTACAAATTGTACCTTGAGAAGGACTTGGCCTGTCGGAACCCAGGACACCCCTCTGGGTGCCCTGGATGACACGTGCCCCTAGCAGGGGGCTGGGGAGTCCTGGCAGGAAGCCAAAGACACCTGGGATTTCAATCTTAATCCATGGAGCAAATTACCAATCTTGCATGAAGAATTACAAGTCACAAAAGTTTAAGCAGAATGATAATGAATCTGTCACAGGGTGTAAAATGGTATTTTGGGGATTTTTATATAGAGGTCTAGGAGGCAAGATGGAGGGACTTGGGTCTTGTCCTATTCTTCTTCCTTCTTCTTCTTCTTAGCCTTCACCTTCTTGGTGATGGTGGCATTTTAGGATGTGTTTAGAGTAGAAGTAGACTGTCTAACATAGGTGATCGGTATTGGAAAACAATGATAAATAAAGTCTACATAGTTCATAGTATAAAACATAGACACCAGCCCAGGGACAGGGAGTGTGCCTCAATCTGACCTCTGGCAGGCCAGAGAAAAAATGTCATAGATAAGAAACAATAAACAACCTTGGAAACCAGAGCCGAAGAATTCAGACTCCTTCTTCGAAACACCAGGCTGGGAAAAAAGGATTCTCAGGATCATCCCTGACTGCAGGGAACCCGAGATTGGCCTTCTGGGCAATCTGGGTCAACATTAGAGTAAATCTGGAAGTTTTGCTTTAGCCTATTAAGCCATGGTGCTGGGGTCTCGTCTTTTTCCTGGGTGCGGTCAAACACTAACCTGGTATTACTCCCTCTAGGGACTGATTCTTTTATCCCTCTGGTCATCAGGGACCTGTAATCTCTCATATTCCTTCTCCCCTCCTCTTGATGAGGGTCCCAGTCAGTCTCCACTAAAGGCATTTTTTGGTCACCTGGGGGCCTGGGTTGGTTTTCTCGCTCCCAAATTTTCATTCCTGCAGTTCTTATTAATTGAGTCTTTTCTGGGGAAAATAGGATGTTAAAGATGGAGTTCAATTCTCCTCATGTATAAATATTAGAGCTAAAAATGGATCAATTTGATTTGCTTTTCATACTGGGTCTTCCACTAATGTTGGGGAAGATGAAACAGGAAAGCCTTATAAATATGATTGCCTGGCAAAAGATTTTGAGAATATGGAAACTATAAGCGAGATTGAAATGAAAGCAACCTTTGAGATCCCTTAGTTACTGAACAATGGGAAAACAATGCTGCGGCCGCTGAAGGGAATCCCCTTTTGATGAAACAAGACCCTCTGCAAGCAGGCAGGTCCAAGGGTACAGCAGACCCTGCCAGCTTGGCAGAAGGGGTCCAAAGAGTAGTTTTTAGGGTTTAAAATTCAGCACAGTATGGTAATGTAGTGATTCTTATAGGTTGTATGGAAATGCTATAGCATTTGTATGTTGTACTGGATTGGTTAGTGAGAATCAGAATATTCAACACAGAAGAGGATTTATTGTGTTGTAACGGGAACTTCGGCCACCTTATCTTACTTTCCATACTCTTACTCTTGTCTCTCAGCTCTTCCCCCTTTTACTCTCTTACACTCTACCCCTCTCTTCTCTCGGGCCTGCTCCGAGCTGTGGCTGGCAGCTCCCAGCAGGGCCCTGCACCCAGGCCCTTTGCAATAAACCCCAAGTTCCACGACCTGGCTTCAGAGATCTCTCGTCTCCGTCCGTCCCGACCGTGCTAACCCTGTCACTCCTACACACTAAATTTCCCAATTCTTTCCTAAAGTTTCTAACTTTGGATGCACTGAAGAGAGCATTTACAAATCCAACCTCACTGGCCACCCCACCCATGGGAACTTCTCTGGGGAGGAACAATTTTTCCACTTCAGCCACTTTGGACCGGGTGTTACATCAGCTGTGGAGGCTGACTGGTTAACTTCACTCTTGGGCATGAGATTCTGAGATGTTGTTTGGCTTCTTGTTTGTGGTGGGGGAGGCAGAGCAGGAACTTGCTGGTGAATGAGGGGTGCATGAGATGGTAGAGGTAAGGGGACAGTAGTGAAGGGTAAAGAGAGTAAGGAGAGGGTTGAGGAAAAGGTGGTGGAGGTATAACTGGGTTAGGAGGTGGTAAGGAATGACAGCTGGGAGAGGAGGAGGAATTGGGTCCACAGAAAGAGGAACTGGAGGAAGGATTTGAGGTACTGCAAGGGTAGGAGGAGGTAATTGGTCAAGGGAGTCCCAGTTTTTGTCAGCCTTCCCAGCCTCTTCTTCTTCTTTTACTTCACTAGCTTGCTTTCCCTCTTTTGATTTATAGACTCTTGTATTTTCCTCCTCTGAGGCGTACTTTAGCCAACAGGTGACATTCTGTATCTGCTCCATGCGTGGGTCCTCTTGAGTGCTCAAGTATTGATGTCATTGGGTACACAACCGCTTGTCTTGTGTACTGTACCACGGCCACTGCCCCTGTAAGTTTATCCTTGGCCATACCTTTGTGCAATAGTGGACCATCTTTATTTGATTTAATCTTTTGGTTATTTCCCCATTGTCCCAGTTGTTAAATAGTTTTCTTAAGGGAATATTGGGAGGGATGTTTTTAATTTTCTTCTTATTCTTTCTTGGGGAATTTACTCTCTTACTATAACACTTCCCCATACCTTCCCAATGGGCCTTCACAGAAACTCTAATGTGCCTCTACCCAAACCAAGGAATACCAACAGGCAATGCAATGGTTAAACAAGTCAAGCTTGTTTGGCCCTTTCAACTGATTTCTTATTTCAGTTATTTTCAGTATTTAACTCAAACCTAAACAATTCAAATAACTCCTTATCCACTTGCATTCATGATTCTTACACGCCTGTTCTCAAGAGAGGGGAAAGGGTTACAACAAGGGATAACCTTTATTGAAAACCGAATGGGAGAATGGGAAAATGCTTTCACACCACACTCTTCTTGGGCCCAGAACTCTCACTCCATTCACTCTCGCTAGCCTATGCAAGAGACTCCTTTTCCTTGCCCTAGGCCTAGGTCTGATCACTCCTTGGTCGGACCTTTGGCTCTGGCCCCTTAACCTGAGCAGACCCCACCCGGCTCCTGCGCCTCGCCTCCTTGAGGCTGCACTTTCAACGCCGAGGAGCCCTTGGCGCCAGAGACTCGGGGCCTCCCCTGTCTGACTCTGCCCTGGCCAGACTGCCCCGGCTCTGGAACCGTATCCCTCTTTTGTTTGTTACAGAGTAAAGAGGTCACTGAAAACTCTCTGCCAGGACCTATTTGTAGCACACCCCTTATTACTAAAGAGTGACCCAGACAGGTCCCCTGCTTTTGCCTTCCGCCTGGGCTTGGCTTGGCCACCCCACCCATAGGAATGATCTCAGTGAAAGGGTAGTTTTGGGGTTCGTTGCCTCACTTGGCCTGGACTCCCCACCTTAGTCCTCAAGCTACAGCCTCTCCCTGGACCGTGGTCTCCAGTGGGTTTATGGTTTCTACCTGAACCGTGGCACACTGAACCCCCAGCACCGCCGTCTGACCCTGGGGACCGGGGCCCTCTTGGCTCTGCTCGGTGCTGCTGCTGTACTCGGGGCACCCTGAATCCTGGTAGGGACCCCTGTCCCCCCTCCAGGGATTCTGCATGACTCACACTACCCCGATCCTCCATGCACCCGGAGGTCCATTCGGGATTTGCGTGCCAGCTCACCAATTTGTCTGCCACCCTCAGCACGCCCTGAGGGCGCCTACCAGGCCTTAAGGGGGAAGGCCTGCCCCTTGCATGCCACTCACACTTCTATTCCTCCACATGCCCCCAGGAGGGGGGCCCACCTTATCACCCTGGGAGGTGCCTCCCTTACTCAGGCTTCTCTCACTTCCCTCCGTTTCTGGCCGGCCCCCTCGAGGGAGTCTGGAACCGTGGTACCAGGAGGTCCACACACACACTTCAAAAAAGAAATCCTGAAGGAGCAAGAGCAGGCTGTCCCTGCATGCTGAAAGATGACACAGAATGAAAAACGACTGGCCTGACTGGGCATGGGCCTTTTGCAGGAACTTGGGGCAAAAAAGAAGGTTCATCACCTTTGGACAGAGAGGCAGGTAACTCAGGAAATGTTTAAGGATGTTCTTAGGTCATGCAGAAAGAAAATTAGAGAGGTGAAAGCTTAAGGCTTAACCAGGCCACTTCTTTAAAGGATAATAAAAATGTTTCTATAAATATATTAATGGCAAAAGCAGGAGAAATGAGACCCTCCATTCCTTATTTGGGGAGATATGGTTACAAAACATGAGGGAAAGGCTGAGGTACTTAACCCCTTCTTTGCCTCAGTTTTCAAGAATAAGACAAGTTTTCCTCAGGACAAGTGTTCTCCTGAGCTGGTGGATGGGCACAGGGAGCAGAACAGCCCCCTGTAATCCAGGAGGAAGCAGCTGGGGACCTGCTGAGCCACTCAGATGCTCACAGGTGTCTCTGGGAGCAGATGGGATCCATCCCAGGGGGATGAGGGAGCTGTGGATGAGCTCCCCACGCTGCTCTCCATCATTTCCCATCAGCCCTGGCTCAGCAGGGAGGTCCCAGAGGACTGGAAGTGCCAATGTGAGCCCATCCCCAAGAAGGGCTGGAAGGAGGAGCTGGGGAACTCCAGGCCTGTCAGCCTGACCTGGGTGCCCGGCAAGGTTATGGAACAGATCACCTTGAGTGCCATCCCAGGGCACCCACAGGATGGCCCAGGGATCAGAGCCAGCCAGTGTGGATTTCAATATCTGCACTGATGATCTGCATCAAGGGGGGACTGAGTCCAGCATCAGCAAATGTGCAGATGACACCAAGCTGGGTGTGAGTGTGGATCTGCTGGAGGGTAGGAGGGCTCTGCAGAGGGACCTGGACAGGCTGGATCCAGGGCCCAAATCCAACAAGGTGAGGTTGAACAAGACCAAGTGCTGGGTCCTGCACTTTGGCCACAACAACCCCTGCAGTGCTACAGGCTTGGGACAGAGTGGCTGGACAGCGGCCAGGCAGAAAGGGACCTGGGGCACTGATGGACAGCAGGCTGGACATGAGCCAGCAGTGTGCCCAGGTGGGCAAGAAGGCCAATGGCTCCTGGCCTGGATCAGGAATGGTGTGGCCAGCAGGAGCAGGGCAGGGATTCTTCCCCTGCCCTTGGCACTGGTGAGGCCACACCTCGAGTGCTGTGTCCAGTTCTGGGCCCCCAATTTAGGAAGGCCATGGAGGGGCTGGAGCGTGTTCAGAGAAGGGCAACAAGGCTGGTGAGGGGTCAGGAACACAAGTCCTGTGAGGAGCGGCTGAGGGAGCTGGGGTTGTTTATCCTGGAGAAGAGGAGGCTCAGGGAGACAAGACAGTGTCAGGGCACAGGTTGGACTTGATGATCTCCAAGGTCTTTTCCAACCTTGCTGATTCTGTGACTCTCTGGAACCACCCTTGGAGCAGTTGCAGGATGGGCCCTGGGCCTCCTCTTCAGCAGCTCCAGCAGCCCAGGTCCCTCAGCTTCTCCTGCCAGCCCCAAAGCCCATCCTGTCAATCCTGCAGAGCCTCTGCAGCCCCTCCTCACTTCCCAGAACAGGGAGCCCCAGAGGCAGACACAGCAGCCCAGATGTGCCCCCCTGGCCTGGGGTGCCCCTGGCAAGGGAGCAGCACCAGGCACTGCAGGAGCCTGCAGACAATTCCTGCAGCACTTGGAGGATGATCCTGCTGCCCAAGGGACGTTCCCATGGTGCCAAATCAGGAACTGCAATGGGGAGTGGGGCCAGAGAGGAAAGGGCAAACAGGGATGGGCAACAGGAAGAAATCTGGATCAGGGAAGAGGAAAGAAGGCAAAGGTGAAGCCAAGGAAATGCTGAGGGCAGTTTGGGGGTGGCTGCCAGGCAGCCCTGGCTCTGAGCAACAGCGTCTGCAGTGGGACAGGAAACTCCCAGCTGATGGGAACAAACTTTCTGGCTGAGTGCAGAGGCCAGGACAAAGCTGAGTGGTTTCCCTGGTGTCCCCCAGCCCTTGCTGGCCCCAGGGGCTGATGGCATTTGTGCTCCCTCAGCTTCATGTCCCTACAGCAACAGCATGGGGGTGCTCCCCCTGCTCTGTGCAAGGCAAACAGGGGCTCTTGAGCCAGTGCTGCCGTGGCTGTGCCTGCAAGGATGGGGCACCTGTGTGAGCTGGGGGAGAGGCCAGGGCTGCAGAGGGGGGATGTTGTTGGCAGCTCCATCAGGACGCTCTGGGACGCTGCCCTGGGCTGTGCAGCGCCCTGGGGATGGATCAGCCCCTGCTCTGCTGCTCCTTCCCGTCTGCCCCAGGGCCCTTGCAGAGCCCCAGCCATGCTGTTTGCCCCCAGCCTGCCCACGGCCAGCCTGGGGCTGCTCACGGGGGTTTCTGTGCTGAGCATTGGCCTGGCCGTGTTCTTGAGAGAGCCTGGGCAAGGAGCCTGGAGCCCCCAGGGCCTGGGCTGAGGCGTCAGCGCTGCCCCAGCAGTGCCCATGGCCTGTCCCTGCTGCAGCCCCGGCACTGCCACCCCCAGGGCTGTGCCCGGCCCCGAGAGCACTCAGGCCCTGCAGCAACACCAGGGCCAGCAGGGCAGCGGGGCAGGGCCACGGCAGCAGCACTGGCAACACCAAGTGCTGCTGCTGCTGCTGCTGGGCACAGCTGCTGGGCCAGCACTGATCTGCCCCAGCTCTGCACACAGACATTGCTGCTGCAGCTCCAGAGAGGGAACTAAAGGGGCATCTGTGGTGAAAAGTTTGCCGGGAGATCCTTTAGTTCATTTGAAGCTATCAAGAGCACTGCTCCACATTGACCCAGTCTATGGCCACAGCAAAAGTGGAAAGAAACAAAATGAGAAATGGCACAAACACTGGCATTTATTTCTGGACAATATTAAAAAACTAAAAGAAAAGTAAAAAGGAACACATAAAGCACCAAACCCAACTGCTATCAAAGACGACTTCTATTGCAAGTGAATTGCAGAACATGACCAACAGTTTACGGCTTCTGAAACCATCCAGCCATCATTGTCCACACTGCAGCCTTGAGCTCCTGGTTCCTCAGGCTGTAGATGAGGGGGTTCAGGGCTGGAGGAACCACTGAGTACAGAACTGACACTGCCAGATCCAGGGATGGGGAGGAGATGGAGGGGGGCTTCAGGTAGGAAAATGTGCCAGTACTGAAAAACAGAGAGACTACAGCTAGGTGAGGGAGGCAGGTGGAAAAGGCTTTGTGCCGTCCCTGCTCAGAGGGGATCCTCAGCACAGCCCTGAAGATCTGCACATAGGAGAAAACCATGAACACAAAACAACACAATGACAAACTGGCAGTAACCAAAATGAGCCCAGTTTTCCTGAGGTGGGATTTGGAGCAGGAGAGCTTGAGGATCTCTGGCATTTCACAGAAGAACTGGCCCAGGGCATTGCCATGGCACAGGGGCAGGGAAAATGTATTGGCTGTGTGCAGCAGAGCACAGAGAAAGGCACTGGCCCAGGCAGCTGCTGCCATGTGGGCACAAGCTCTGCTGCCCAGGAGGGTCCCGTAGTGCAGGGGTTTGCAGATGGACACGTAGCGGTCGTAGCACATGACAGTCAGGAGGGAAACCTCTGCTGAACAAAAAAATACAAACAGAAACACCTGAGCAGCACATCCTGAGTAGGAGATGTTCCTGGTGTCCCAGAGGGAATTGTTCATGGCTTTGGGGACAGTGGTGCAGATGGAGCCCAGGTCAGCAAGGGCCAGGTTGAGCAGGAAGAAGAACATGGGCGTGTGCAGGTGGTGGCCGCAGGCTACGGCGCTGATGATGAGGCCGTTGCCCAGGAGGGCAGCCAGGGAGATGCCCAGCAAGAGGCAGAAGTGCAGGAGCTGCAGCTGCCGCGTGTCTGCCAATGCCAGCAGGAGGAAGTGCCTGATGGAGCTGCTGTTGGGCATTTCTTCACTCTGGGCATGATGGACAGTTGAAAGAACACATTGACAAGCTGGGACAGATTTCCTTGAGTCAGTCCTATGCTCTTTTATTAGGAATCACCTCAAAATTATTTATCCTGTTTTGAAGAGTATTTGCTAAATTTCTTTATTTTTGATTTCAGGTTTCTGCTCCTCCTGAGTTACTGCTTTATCTTCAGCGCTGCTCTCAGCCTGAACACTGGACAGCCCAGAGGGAAAACAGGGCTCGCTGTGCCTCACTGCAGTCAGACATGCTGGAACCGCACAGGTAGTCTTTGATCTTTTCATCTCCCACTATTTCAGTGTGATTGCACTTAAACCACACTTAAAAAATAAAGTAGACTTTTTGAAAGCTCCAGTTTAAAAGTCAGTTTCGCCAAACTCCTTTCTCTTTCCATGTGCAGCTGGACAGGGAGGGACACCAAGGGTTGGCCTGGCTCTCTGCTGCCTGGAGTTGTGCCTACTGGGAGCTGTTTCTCTCTATCCAAGCCCTGTCCCTGCCAGTGGTGCCAGAGCCCAGCCCAGCCCTGGGGGCTCAGCTCTGCCCTGCAGAGCCC
Organism: Calcarius lapponicus; assembly: GCA_039654755.1. Classification (NCBI taxonomy): domain Eukaryota; kingdom Metazoa; phylum Chordata; class Aves; order Passeriformes; family Fringillidae; genus Calcarius; species Calcarius lapponicus. Next base: position 2,284,573 of record JBBFKN010000027.1, on the reverse strand, counting down.
TCCCAGCACAGGGCACTGCCCAGGGGCATCTCCCTGGCAGCAGGGCCTTAAGGGCAGGCCAGACAAACAGAGATGCTGCAAGCCAAGGTGCTGCTGCTGCTGTCTGGAGGGAGAGGAGGCTGAGGAGGCACTTTCTGAGGGAGATCTGAGGCCCATCTGCTGATGCCCAGGCTGACAGTGCAGGAGTCTCAGTGACACAGCCAAAGCTGACAGCCCCTTTCCCTTCCCTTGAGGAGAAAGCTGAGAGCAGCCCTGGCCATGCAGCACCATCTCCAGAGCAGGAGGAATCTGCCCTGATGGGGGTGGCTCCTTCCCCCTCCAACTTCTCCCCTGCAGCGTCCATGGGGAGCTGCCAGGCAGGCTGAGAGCTGCCCCTGGCAGGTGGCACATGCCCTGGGCTGGCCAAGAGCCCTGAGGGCTGCAGGAGCTGCTCTGCAGGACAGCCCTGGGCAGCCCTGGCTGCAGCCCCAGCTTCAGCCCCTGCAGCCGTCCCTGGCAGCAGGAGCCGTCCTGCCCTGTCCCTCTGATGGTGCCCAGGGCAGCCCCGCTCTGCAGCACATCCTCCTCCTCCTCCTCCTCCTGATGCTGTGCCACAGAGAAACTGGGAGAGTCCTCCTGACACATCCCCCAGGCTGTGGGCTGTGCTGGCTTCAGGAGATCCCTCCAGGAGCACAGGGGACATTGCCCTGCACCCACACACTCACCATGCACAGGGCTGTGAAGATCTTTCCCCAGGTGAAGTCTCAGCTCAATGTCTTCCCAATCCTGACTGCCTTCAGCCTGTCTCTGCCTGGCCCCTGTCCCCTCAGTGCCTGCAGGCACAGCCCTCAGCCCTGCTGGGCTGGGAGAGGAGCTGGTCCTGGCAAGAGCTGTTCCTTTAAAGCTCAGCAGCACAGACACAGCACAAGGACTTTAATGAGCCTCTTGGGGCTTGGGTGTTGTTTACATCAGACTCAGTCCCTGAGAGAGTGTTCAAAAAACTTCTCAGCAACTCAAACTTAAATTTAAACTCTGAAGTTTCTTGAAGTTTTAATGGGTCCTATTGAGGGGCACGACTGAGAAAGTGTCCCCAGGTTCCAGTTAGAGCAGAACACTGGAGGCAGTGATGACACTGGGGACAAACAAGGCCAAGGTGTCTCTGGTGCTGAGCAAAGCTGGATGTGTTTGAGGAATGCCAAGGGCCAAGGCCTGAGCCCCAGGGCCTGGCCAGGCAGATGCTGTCCCTCCCTCCTTGCTCAGGGCTCTTCCCAGGATGGGCACTGGCATGTGGGGATGTGCAATGCCAAGGGCAGTAGCATGGGGCGGCCCCTGCCAGGCTGCTGAGCAGGGACAAGGAGGCAATGAGGCCCCAGGCCTGCAAGGGTCACTTGTCTCCTGCTCCTGCCTCAGTGCTTTCCTTTTTATGGAAAAGAACCATCCCTCCTTCCCAGGCACCCACTGTGGGAAAAGAGGACTCCCATATAACTAACCACTATGATTAAGCAGAAGCCATTGATTGTTTACATTATGCACTTATTTACACATTCTAACCCTACTGCACACACTGATCACCCATCTCTTCATTGGTGCCTCTGTGTTGTCCATGCGTTCTGCACGCACTTTTCAGGGTATGTGATTGGTTACAGTCCAGGTGGTTCTCAGCCCTCGGTTATCGAGTTCTTGTGGTCTTGGTATTCTGTTTCTCAGCCTTTTCTTTCTTCATTTAGCACAGTTTATGTCTTAGTAACCTTGGTGAATTCCAGTGGGCTCTAATAAGAATAACTACAAGCAATATGGCTGGTGCACAGTGTGGCCTAAGTTGTTCAGATACATTGCTAAAACTCTCCCTTCTTCTTCTTGCTCCAGCCAAACCCTTTTCACTGTATTTTCTACCAAGCAGGTCAGCAATTTCACTATGCATGGAATAGCACAAAGCAATATAAAATAACTACTAGTAATGACAAAGCTCCCTTCAAGATATCTTTCAATCATCCAGTTATTCCCAATCCCTCAAACCATTCATCCATGCCCCAATCATTCAGAGTCCATTTCTTCATGTTGTCTTGTAGTTGTTTGAGTTTCCTGTGAATAGAAGAGAGGTTCATAAAATACATTCCTTCAAAATTCTCACATGTGCTAACAGCAAAAATCTATAGCAGCTCTGTTTTGCAGTGTGCCATGTCTAATATTATCTACATCAGTGAGCATTTAATTTAAAGTAGCTGAACTTGTGTTCAGTGTGGGAATCCACAAAATCAGAGGGTTTTGGGAAAGCTGCAAAAGGCAGGCCTCAGAGACAGCAGAACTGTGATTAGAGCTAAGCAGTAGCCATGAGATAGATCAGTAGAAAAATTATTTTAAAAGTAGAAAAGCAATGTCAAATAGAACAATGGTCTGTGTATTAACACCTGTCTAGGAAAACTCCCTATACTACAGAAAAGTTTTTCTAGCAAGATATTAGGAAGTTTCAAGCTTAATAATGGAGCTCTGTGCATTGTGTTTTAAGGCTGACAAGCAGGTATTGTATTCAAAATAAGCAAGCATTGTTTTAACCAAAGGTACTTGTGCTTATAGTGGTTGGATAGAACTGCTCTCAGTGTGCTTTTGCTTTGTGGGACTGGTCAAAAAACTTGTAAAGTAAGTTGTAACATTGAGTTCTTGGTCTGCTTTTTGGGATGTGAGCTGATGGCATCTTCCCATTGTCGTAACCATGTAATGAGTCTGATGCTAAAAAATAAATCAGCTCAAGGCACGTTCCACAGCAGTCCCTTCCCGTTCGGTATTTGTACATCTACCCCCAGCTCTCTCTATACAAGAGAGACTGTGCAAAGTACTTTACGTTATTCGAATTTCATGAATTTGAATATCATATATATTTCATGAATTGTTCTCAAAAGGAACCAAACCCCCCTGTCTTAAGGCACTTTCATAACAACATGTACACATACCTCAAAGAGCTCCAGTACTTGACCAGAATCCTGAATCTGAAATTATTGAAGGGCCATACCCTCTCATTACGTGGGGAGAGGATATGCTTGTGTTTCTACACATACAGGACCCCAGTGGATACCCAGAAGATTTATCAGTCCCTACGTAGACCACAGATCTGAAGATGACCCCTCGAATGAACACGAAGTCAGCTCCCTCTCCCACCATGCCACAGAAGCAGCTTTCTCTTGGGAGATGAAGAAAAAAGAAATTCATGTATCCAAACATTGTGGCAAGGACACTCATTGCATGTAGATATATCCCACTGATAACGTCCATGTCAGTCTCAAATGCAGGCATACCCCTGCCTTTTCCACCATCCCTCTACCAGTGACCCTTTATCCCTACCCCTCCCTCTTTCCCCTCTTGAAACTACTCCTTTTTCCCTCCCTCAAACTTCCCTTAAAAAAGAGAAGGGAGTGATTAGGAGGAGTTGGTAAGAACTATAGGGGGAGCTTAAGAATATTTAAGAATGTCATAAAATAAGTCAACTAATGTGTGTTTTTACCATCCACAAGTGAAAACTACCCTAATTTTCTCCTTTCTAGGAAAAGATGTATGATTCTTTCTGCGACACCCTCCAGGGCACCCCACAGCAGTACCAGTGCCACCATTGCCATCATCTTTATCAGCGCCCTCATCCATATTGAAGTGACCACCAGCTGGATCATCCCTCAGCCAAAACAAAACATCTGGTCACTTTGGCAAAGTCATTAAAGACAGACAACCTTTGCATGGCCATGGGAAGCGTAGACGATCTGCTCTCAACATGCCTGTGGGAGTCCCCCTGTCACCAAATGACTGCCCGTACGTAGGTAAGAAACCCAACCCCGTGGACACCTGGGACAAATGGATAAAGATCCTCCCACACCATATCTCCACAGGACTTGCTTTTCCAGGCCCAGGATGGTGTTCCGGGCAGTGGCGTGAGGCACAGGGTGGGTCTCCAGCCATCCAGTGGTGGCTTCCACCATGGTCAGCACGTAGCGCTTGCCCTGGCGTGTCTGGGGCAGTGGGATGGAGTCAATCTGCCAGGCCTCCCCATACTTGTACTTGGACCACTGCCCACCATACCACAGGGGCTTCACTCGCTTGGCCTGCTTGATGGCAGCAAACGTTTCACAGTCATGGATAACCTGAGAAATACTGTCCATGTTTAGATCCACCCCTTGGTCTCGTGCCCACTCATAGGTGGCATCCCTGCCCTGATGACCTGAGGCATTATGGGCCCATCGAGCTGGGAACAATTTCCCCTCATGTTGCCAATCTAAGTCTGTCTTTGACATCTCTATTTTTGCTGCCTGATCTACCTGCTCATTGTTTCAGTGTTCCTCATTAGCTTGATTCTTGGGGACATGGGCATTTACATGGCAGATTTTCACAGGTAGCTATTCTACCTGAGTGGCAATGCCTTTCCACTCATCAGCAGCCCAGAGTGATTTTCCTCTATGTAGCCAGTTGGCCTTTTTCCACCTTTCCAGCCAACCCCACAGAACATTGGCAACCATCCACAAAATGGTATAAAGGTATAGCTTTGGCCTCTTCTCTCTCTTAGCAATGTCCAGGGCCTGCTGAACATCTTTGAATTCAGCAAGTTGACTTGATCCACCTTCTCCTTTGGTAGCTTGAGCAATCTGTCATGTGGGGCTCCATACAGCTGCTTTCCACTTTCAGTTCACCCCTACAATGTAACAGGAACTGTCACTGAAAAGAGCATAGCGTGCTTCCTCTGCTGGTAGATGGTTGCATGGTGGAGCTTCTTCAGCCCATGTCACTGGTTCTTGTTCCTCTTTATCAGTGAGACCAAAGTTTTCACCTTCCAGCCAGTTTGTGATTATCTCCAAAATCCCAGGGTGATTCAGGTTTCCAATACGGGTGTGCTGTGTGATGAGGGCAATCCATTTGCTCCATGTGGCATCACTGGCATGGTGCGTAGAGGGAACCTTTCCTTTAAACACCCACCCCAGCATTGGTAGTTGGGATGCCAGGAGTTTTGCTTCTGTACCAGTCACCTCTGAGGCAGCCTGGACTCCTTCATAGGCGGCCAAGATTTCTTTCTCTGTGGGAGTGTAGTTGGCTTTGGACCCTCTGTAGCTTCGGCTCCAGAATCCCAGCGGTCGGCCTCGAGTCTCCCCAGGCACCTTCTGCCAAAGGCTCCAGGACAAGCCATGGTTCCCGGCTGCAGAGTAGAGCACGTTCTTCACCTCTGGTCCTGTCCTGACTGGGCCAAGGGCTACTGCATGAGCATCCTCCTGCTTGATCTGGGCAAAGGCTTGTTGCTGTTCAGGGCCCCAGTGGAACTCGTTCCTTTTGTGGGTGACCAGGTAGAGAGGACTCACAATCTGGCTGTATTTGGGAATGTGCATTCTCCAAAAACCTATGGCACCCAGGAAAGCTTGTGTTTCCTTCTTGCTGGTTGGTGGAGACATAGCGGTGATTTTGTTGATGACCTCAGTGAGAATCTAATGCGGTCCATCTTGCCCCTTTACTCCCAGGAATTGGATATCACGGTCAGGTCCTTTCATTTTGCTCTTCTTGATGGTGAAGCCAGCTTCCAGCAGAATCTGGATGATTCTCTCTCCTTTCTCAAACACTTCCATTGCTGTCTTCCCCCACACAATGGATGTCCTCGATGTACTGCAGGTGTTCTGGAGCTTCACCCTTTTCCAGTGCAGCCTGGATCAGTCCATGGCAGATGGTGGGGCTGTGCTTCCACCCCTGGGGCAGTCGGTTCCAGGTGTACTGCACGCCCCTCCACGTGAAAGCAAACTGAGACCTGCATTCTGCTGCCAGAGGAATGGAGAAAAACACGTTGGCAATGTCAACAGTGGCAAAGAACTTTGCTGCCTTGGACTCCAGCTTGTACTGGAGTTCCATCATGTCCGGCACAGCAGCGCTCAGTGGTGGAGTCACTTCATTCAAGGCATGATAGTCCACAGTCAATCTCCATTCTCTGTCAGACTTGTGCACAGGCCAAATGAGGCTTTTGAAGGGTGAGTGCGTTTTACTGACCACCCCTTGCCTCTCCAGCTCATGGATCATTCTGTGGATGGGGATCACATTATCTCAATTTGTTCAATATTGCCAGGAGTGCACTGTCGAGGTGGCAATTGGTACTCGCTGCTCTTCCACCTTCAGGAGTCCAAATGCAGATGGGTTTTCTGATTGTCCAGGCAAGGTGTTCAACTGCCTGATGTTCTCAGCCTCTACAGCAGCTATTCCAAAGGCCCACTCCAGTCCCTTTGGGTCTTTGTAACAGTCATTCCGGAGGAAGTCTATGCCCAGACTCCACGGGGCCTCTGGGCCAGTCACAATAGGATGTTTCTGCCACTCCTTCCCAGTCAGGCTCCCCTGGGGTCCCATCAGGGTCAATTGCTGTGATCCCCCTGTCACCCCAGCAATGGAAACAGGTTCTGTCCCCACATGTCCCAACAGCATTAGGGTACACTGCACACCAGTATCAACTAAGGCATTGTATTTTTGTGGCTCTGATGTGTCAGGCCATCGGTTCCACACCATCCATAAGATCCAGTTTTCCTGTTCCTCTTCCTGGCTAGAGGCAGGGCCCCTCTAACCCTGGTTATTATTTCTTTCCTGGGCATACATGGTAGAGGTTCCTTCAAGGGAATGTTACAGATCATACCCAGAAGCTTGGTCATGGGAGGCTGAGGCTAACTTCAGTTTAGAGGAACTCCCTCAGTTAGTGTTTCCCTCCTTGAGCTGATGCACCCGTGCTGCCAGGACAGAAGTGGGTTTCCCATCCCACCTTCCCATATCTTCCCCATGGTCACACAGAAAGAACCACAGACCAGCTCGTGGGGTGTACACTCTCTCTCTAGCTGAGGGATGTTGGGCTCTGACTTTGGGGCCTGTGACTGGCACAGGTGCTGCACTGATCTTCCTCACCTCCTCCTTCATCTCCCTCATCTCCTCGTTATCATGTCCTTGATCACAGCAGAGACATGAGCCTGCATGGGGCCATTGATCACACTCTCACAATTTCTAAGCTTGTTGGTGACAGAGCCCACTGTCTCTTGGTTGTTATCAGCATTAATTGTTGCAATGAAGGTGGTGTATTGAGATGGCTCCAGATTTGCCAGACTCCACAGCATTTGCCCTGTGCACCTGACCTTGTTGGGGTCATTATCATGCTGTCCATCCCTCCCAAAGAGTACCTCCAATACTGCCACTTCTCTCAGCTGTTGGATCCCTTCCTCAAGGGTCTTCCAGCACATTCTATGGTGGTGCTTCGGCATTCTCTCCCTGTGGACAAACCTCTCTCTGACACTCATTAAAAGCCACTCCCAGAGGGAAAGGGACCCTGGCTCCCATACAAATACCTGATTCACACCTGAGTCCTGGGTCAAGGGTCCCAAATTCCTTGCCTCACCACCATCCAGTTGCAGGCCCGTTCCCATAAGGTCCCAGACCCAGAGTAACCAGGTTGTATAAGCCTCACATCCCCATCGTACAATGTCTTTGTGCAGATTACAGAGACTTTTGTACATCAGGGACTCGGTGATGATCTCAATGATTGGCTCCCCTGTGGGTTGTGAGGGCCCTCCTTTCTTACCCTTATCTGTGTGCTCTGATTTCATCTTAGACCTCCTTGTTTCCACAGGGCTGACAGCTGCTGGCTGTGACTGCCCTTGCAGTTCATCTGGAACCTGGATGGTTGTAACATCTGTGGGTTCCACTGCTGCACCATCAGACTCTCCCTCTTTGAGGCAGGGGGAGGGTTTCTCACCAGCTGGGGAAATGTGCTCCTTCAGCATCTGGCCCATCTCCTTCACCAGAACCCCCACCCAGTCTGGGTGGTTCATTTCTGAGGTGGGCTGTGGGGCAGGCTCAGGCTCTGGGGCAGCAGCATCCCTTGTCTCTGGGGTTGGTGTCAGCGTGGTTATCCAGGTTAATCTTCCCTTATCTCTGAATGCTAAATAGAACAGGCCTATCAGCAACACCAACCACTGTATGATATCATTAGCATTTAGAGTGGATCTGAACCCTTTGAAAACTGGTGAGGCAGACCCAAAGAGCTGGGTGAAGGGTTGGGAGAAAAGTTCCCTCGGTGTCATTTCCTCACAGTAAGTACCATTATTAAAGTAACCCCAAAACCACACAGTTAGTGTGTGATAGCTCTGAATCCATATGCCTGCCTTCCAGAGGAAGTTAAAGATCCATGAATTCCTCACCTCATTAAGCCATAAAGCAAACTGGATAACAGCCACAGCAGCCTTAGTTATGGTTAGCCTGTGTTCCCAGGGATGGCCGGGTGCTCCTGATGGGGCAGAAGGAAGAGCTCCAGGCCCTCTGTGAGGGTGATGAGGGCAGCGGGCTGTCAGCGGGGGCTGGCCGGGCGAGCTGCAGTGCCTGGGCAGGAGCTGCAATCCCTGCCCCGGCTGCGCTGGGCTTCGCTCCTGGTGGGGACGAGGGGTGGCGTGGGCAGAGCACACAGAGATTTCAGGGACATGGGTGAAAGGATTCATGGCCAGCACCTTGCAGCTGATCCCCTTGGCCCCTCCTCTTGTGGCCATGGCAAGAGCTGGGTGGGATGGCCCTGGAAGAAAGATCTCCTTGGATTCCTGCACATCCAGGTTCTGACTGTGGCTCTGTTCCTCTCTCTTCCAGCTCTTCAAGCCCTGAGTGAAGACAACAGCCCCTCCCACATAAGCACATTTGTTCAGGTAATGTTCAAGGGCAGAGCTGCAGAATTACTTTCATCTGCTGGCTCAGAAGAACCAGTGTCTCTTTAGGACCTCCAGATACCTTGGAAGGTGAGACCAGCTGGAGACCAGAGGAGACCAGCTGGAGCTGCAGGCACAGCTGATGATTGGCACAGCTGAGCCTGGGGAAGCTCCCATAGCTCCTGCCTTCTCCCTCCCTGTTTACAGCTCCCTCCCTCCAGCCCTCAGACCCGGCCTGTGGTAGTTGGTGTTTTACAGTTGTTTTAATACAAAGGTTAGATTTCCTGTTAGTCAGTTATAATGGTTTCTCCCATGTACCCCATTTTGTTCCCCCTAATGATTCAGTTCTAAGTTACTTACCACAAAGTTTTCCTGCCACTTGTCTGCCCATCAGTGTGTCAGTCTCCCTGCTCCTCCCCTCATTCCCTTATAAGCCCCTGCCAATCTCAGTTGTGCTACCCCTTACTCTTGTGAGTCTCTGTAGTCCCTCCCCTTGTATTCTCGAATGTTCTGTGTCCTGTAGATACTCTCAATGGTTGATTGGTTTGTGAGGCTTCTTACCTCCCCTGAATGATCCTTATTGGAGTTGCTAGGTGATGTGTTCCTCCCCTAAGATCCCCTCATTGGGTGAGAGTTGTATCCACGCCTTGCACCATCCCCTCTTTAAAAATGCTAGTTCGGCCCATTTTCTTTGTGACTTGCACCTGACCCCTTTTGGGAATAAACCTTCCTTGGAAACTCAGACAAGTGATCCTTCCTTGTTTTCTTGGCCTCTGATTTCTCGTGCCGTGCTCCTGCTGTGTCACCCAGGCCGTAGCGATTGCCGCCACCCTGGACGGTCTCGGCAGAGATCAGGGGGCGGCCACTCTCGTGTGTGCCCTCGGCCACCAAGGGTGTGCCAGCCAGAGAACCTCCATCCCGTGGCTGCAGAGCGCTTCCACAACTGCCCATCCCCTTTCTTCCCTCCCAGCTCATCCCTTTGCTTTGCCTTCCATTAATAAACAGTTTGGCTTCTTCACTTCACCTGCATCTCTGTGGAGCTGGAGCGATGCAAATCCGGGGCCCTGGGACACACAGGCCCCTCGTGCCGTTCTCTTCCACGCCGTGTTTTGTGCACAGACACAGAGGAACAAGGGCAGATCAGGCTGGAAAGGTCCCTGTGCTGAAGGTCCAGTTCCAGAACACTGTGGAGTTACAGATCTTGCTGAGTCCCCTGGAGCCCCTGGACATTGGAAGAGCCAAGCTGAGGATGCTGTGAACCCAGCTGTGAGGGATTCCATGGCAAGCATCCATGGAGGGCAAAGGAGCTTGGAATGCTGGAAGGTTTCAAGAACAGCTTCCTGAAAGCACAGCAGTGCTCCATCCCTGCACAGGATCAGGAAGAGGGCAGAACCAGAGACCATCCGGGCTTAACAGAGAGCTGTGGGTGGGCCTAAGAGCAAATGAAGCAGCAGCACGGTGCCCAAGACTTGGACACGCGACCATGCCAGTGCCCGGAGCGCTGTCAGGCAGTGCCAGGATCCTGGGTGTGGTTCTGATCCCCACAACTGAGGAATGGCAGCCCCAGGCTCAGAGCCAGTCAGAAAGCCAACCAAGTGAGACCAGAGGGAGGGCACCCTTCCAGTTTCTCTTGGGCATGGCCGTAAAATAACCCCTGCTGCTTCTTCCTCTGCCTGTGTTTGGGGTGTGCTGGTGGCAGAGCCAGCCAGGTTGTGCTCTGTGTTCCAAAGCCTGTTGAGAGCGGGCATGAAAAGCGCTGCGTGCACAGCAGAGAGTCCTGGAAGGTGCTGGCAAGAGCCTCCTGTGGGGACAGGGCTCTGGGCTCTGGCTGGGAACAGCCTGGTTTTGCTGCTGTGAGCGCAGGCAGGAGTTGAGGCAGGTGAAGAGGCAGTGGGCAGCTTGTGTTTGTAGAGGGCCTGGGGCTGCACCTCTGAACCTCCACGTGGAAACCCACTTGGGGGAATAGGAGCTAGAGCTGGAGTGCCTGTCCTGAAAGGACATGGAGTCATTCAGCCTTGCCAGCTTTTCTTCAGAGTGTGTTGGTGTTCCCCAGGAAAGCTGCACATTTGGGGAAATGCCTTTGGAGGAAAGGGGCTTGCTTCTCAAGGAAAGTGCTTCCCAGGGAGCTCCCAGTGAGGCAGGTGCAAGTGTCCCCCTTTGGCTCTCTGTGCTCCTTTCAGTCGTTGAGGCTTGTTGCACTTGGCAGAGGGGCAGGGCAAGGGAGAAGGCTGTGAAGAGCAGGTTTGGCATCTGCCTGGACCTGCAGAGACCAGCCCAAGCATCTGCAGCAGGGTGTGTTCCCCCCTTTAGACAGAGGTTTGAGCAGGAGCATTTCTATCCAGCCACGAGCCCCAAAGCTCTCTTTGAGAGCTGTGAATAAAAAGGCCTTTACACGCACACTTTTCACTTCTTCTCTGTCTGCTGTGTTTCAACTCTTGGCAATATGCATTTGCCTCTTGCTTGGTGGAATTGGCTGTGGCCCAGGGCCAGCACAGAGCTGGGCTGTGTGGGCCAGGCAGCGTGGAGAGCCTTGGCTGATCTTGGTGTGTCCCTGGCCTAGAAAAGGCTTGGAAGGTTTGCCTCCCCAGGTGTCCTGCTCATTGGCTCTCCCTGTGCATCTTGGAGAGAACAAGGTGGGCATTTCTGGCAGCTGGGCATCAGCAGGCCTTAAAATGGGGGTGTGTGGTAGAGCGAGCCCAGCTGAGATACCCTGAGAGCAGCCCAGTGCTCCTTGCTCCCCTCTGCTGACACGTGAGCGTTTGTCTGGTTTTGGGATGGCCCTGGCTGTGTCAGGGCTGCTACGTGGACACGAGACAGCCGGTCCTGTCCCGCTGGGTACCAGCAGTGCCTCGCAGCAGCCCTGCACCCACGTCAGGATGCTGGCCAAGAGAGGCCCTGGAAGCTGAGGCAGCTGATTTTAAGCTTGTGCAGGTGCCTACAGGTCAAGGCCAAGGGTGTTCCCTCAGGATACAGCAGTCCTGAGGACTCTCCCTCATTCAAAGAAATCGGCAGACAAATGCATTGTCTGTCAAAAGCCCTTTTATTGATCTGGCAGGAGGGCAGGAGTCTGCACCCAAATAAATATTTCTTTGCCACATATAAATTTCAGTGGGTTGATGTAGGAATTGTATCAAAAATTCCATCCATCTTTACACTGTTGAGGTGATTCGATAGGCCGGGGGTAAGAAATACATTGTGTCAGATTCCTAGACTGTAAGCTGATGTCCAGGCGCTGGCCAGGAGCGCTCTTGATGCCCTAAAGCAGCACAAAGTCTTCCTCATGGCTTCCCTGCACAGGGCTGATTCCATACTTGCCCTTAGTTCTTCTGGCAGACTATGTCTAAAGCTTTTTGTCAAGTCACTCTCATGTCAAGTTAGGCCTGCCAGGTTCTTCTTATGCTAACTGGTGCTAAGTACTTCTGTCTGTCTGTGCTAATTACTTGTTTACTAATGTGAATTGCTTGTGCTCACTTATGTCAAACAAAGGCCTTGTTTCATTGCCAAAGGTGCCTGAGGCCCCCTGCTCCTTGTGGCACCAGCTGCTTTCCTGTGGGATGTTCTACCTCCCCAAGAGTAAAGAGGGAGCTGGAGAAAGAGCTGGCCAGGCTGCTCTGGATCCTTTGCCAGCAGCCCTGGCTGAGTGGAGCAGTCCGAGCTGAGCGCAGAGGTGCCAATGGAACAGCCATGCCCAGGAAGGCTCGGTGGGAAGGGGGATCCAGGAACCACAGGCCTGGCAGCCTGAGCTGCCACCGGGGAAGGCCTTGGAGCAGATCCTCCTGAGTGCCATCCCACAGCATGTGCAGGGAACCAGGGGGCTGCTGGAGGCTGGGAAAGCTCTGCGGAGGGACAGGGACAGCTGAGGGTCTTGGTGTGGTGTTGAGGGCTTCTGTGTGGGAGTTTGGGGGTGTTGGTGTTGGTGGGGTGTTGGAGAAGGCGTTGTCCGGGAGGTGAGAGGTCTAGGCTGGAATTTGAGTCAGTTTGAAGGCAGCAGCTTTGGATTGACACAGCTTTGGTTCCAGAGGGCAGAAAGAATATCTGTGATTCCTACTTTTCGTGGTCCTGATTCTCCTGAAAGGAACAAGAGGGGAGAGCTGTACTTTACTGGCCACTTAGATATCTGTACCAGGGGGAGGATTAGCCCCTTTGCCATCTACTCATTTGTTTGGGCTACTGTTTTAACACTGAGTGGACCTTCATTTCTTGAGAGCTTTTATTCCCGAAGAGAATTAGGATATTATCACCCCTTCATGGAAAACTGTTTGCAAACCAAAGAAGGGCTCTTTTTTTTTTGCCTCTGTGTAGTGTTATGTTCTGTAAAGTGACTCTCAGTGGATAATGTTAAGGCAAATGAGTTACTGCTTTGAGAAAGGAAGCAAAATTCAAACTCTTCACCTTCTCAGGCCATCCCAATGAATTTGGGAAGTTTGCAACTTTTTGGAACTGCTTGAGTTGAGCAATGGGAAGTAAAACTTCCCTGAACTAAGGAGTCAAATGCCAGGTTCTTCTGTGCCTCCTCATGACTAAGGGGTTTTTGTGCTGAAGCAAATGACTTCAATGAGAAAATAATTTCAGCATGGAGTGAGAGCTTCTGACAGAGACCAAGTGTTGCCAGCAGTTGCTCCAGGTGCTGCTGCCAAGAGCCCCTGCAGGAAGGAGCACAGCCCCCAATGCACGTGGGCTTTGGCTCCCTGTGGCACAGAAGCCCCCGGGGGCACAGGTCTCTGGGGCAGGAGATGGGCACCAGCGCTGCCAGGGCTCTGAGGGTGGCAGGTCTGCTTGGGCAGGGACTCTGCCACAGCTGCTGATGTCAGCGCTGCCTGGGCCCCCAGGGCTCAGAGAAGCATTCGTGCCCTGGCCCACCCATTCCCTGTCCATGTCACACCCGTGGGTTTAGGATGGCCACCAGCCGGGACGTGTCCCAAGGAGGCCGTGCCAGCTTCTGTGGAAGGTCCTGTGCCCTTCCCAGCATGGCTGTGTCGCAGCCCTGGGGCTCCTTCTGCTGCCCTGAGCCCAGAGAGCAGGGCAGCATTTGCTGATGCTCTGAGCCCTTCCTAAAGACCCTGTTGGGCTGTCTTAGACACTTGGGGTGAGAGAATCCTTCCAAACTAAGCCACTTTGGGTGGGCTGGGGGTGGCCCTAGGGCAGAGGGCAGCGTGTGCAGGGTCCCTTTGTGACACGGTGCAGCACGGTCACTGTGGTATAGAACGGGTGTCCAAGGGCCCTTTGTGACACGTGGTGACACAGGAGCTGGCGGTGACAAGACCACGCCACAGTGCTCGGAGCACGCGACGGGACAGGACGGGAGAGAGCGGTGCCGTGAGGAGCCCCCGCACAGCGCACTCGTTCCTGTCTGACCTGGAGCCTTTCCGAGGCGTTATTCCTGCAGCTGACCTCGAGGCCAGACCACAGGACTCGGTGACCCGTGGCCTTCCCGAGGCTTCTCTTCTGCAGGTGCCCTCGAGAGCAGAGCGTGGGACTTGGTGCCCCAGAGGCATCTCCCATCCCTGCCGCCAGTGCCCTCGAGGCCCAACCACAATCCTTGACAGGAGTCTCCTGTCCTTGTGGCAGGAGCCCTCGAGACCAAAGTGCAGGACTTGCTGTCCTGTAGCCTTCCTGAGGCTTCTGTCTTGAAGGTGCCTTTCAGGCACGACTGCGGGACTTTCTGACTCGGAGCTTTTCTGAGGCATCTCTCCTGCAAGTACCCACAAATCCAGTCACTGACATGGAGCAGAGACCCGCGAGAATGCCCAAGCTGGCCCGCGTGGAAGAGGAGGAAGAAGGCCCTGGAGCTGCCAGGGCACAGGAACCCAAAGAGGTGGTGCCGTTTGAGCTGTCACAGGAGGGTGAGTGGCAGAGCTGGGCCACAGGGTTGGTGCTGCAGCCAGCTTGGCGCCTTTGGATCCCATTGCATCTCACTCCATCCCATGGCATGCCATTGCATCTCACTCAACCCCATCCCATCCCATCCCATCCCATCCCATCCCATCCCATCCCATCCCATCCCATCCCATCCCATCCCATCCATCCCATCCCATCCCATCCCATCCCATCCCATCCCATGCCCATGCCCATGCCCATACCTATGGACAGGACGGAAGAGGGGCCGGGCAGACACCCCGCAGGGGCCGTGCTCCATCCCCTGGGGCATCCCGGGGCTCTCCCTGCCTGGGGAGCGCAGGGCTGGGCTGTGTTCTCCGGCCTCTCCCGCAGCCCCTCAGCTCTGGCTGCGCTCGCTCTTTGCCAGGTGCAGCCCTGGAGCGCACACAAGAGCAGGAATCCAGCCGTGGCCGCTTCCGCAGCACAGCGCAGGTACCTGCAGCAACCCCCACCTGGGCTGGGCCTGCTGTCCCTGCTCAGTCCAGCACCGTGTGTGCAGCAGTCCATGCAACATCCCTGGCTTCCTGCCCTTCTCCTACAGTTTGTCTGCAAATTCATCAAGAGAATTCAGGAGGAAGAGAATATCACCATGGACACTGGGCTCAGACCCTACTCTCCCATCTTTGAAACCAAGACCAGCGCTGCCCTCCTGTATATGCTTGTAGAGGAAGATTTTTACTATCCGAATCAAGTAAGCAGCCTGTGGGCAGGCTTTGATCCTCCTAGGAATTGCTTGGCCTCCCAAGCCACGCATGCTGGTTGCTGTGAGCCTTTGAGGCCACATGGCAGTGTGCTGGGAAGGGAAGCACTTCTCTGGGGAAGCTGGGAACATTGCTCCCTCTGGCAGCTTTCCAAGTCTCCCTGTGCCTTCTCCAGGTGCCCGCCATGGTCAGGTTCATCCACCAGTGGCTCCTGGCCAATGATTGTGCTGAGCACAGGCTGGACAAGGCCCTGCTGGATCTCACGGAAGCACAGCCAGATGATGCAGTCCTGACGCTCCTGCGTGTGGCCCCATCCTGTGACAGGTATGGGGCCCACCTGCCCAGAGGGCTCAGGCCTCCCCAGCCCATCAGCCTGTACAGCCTGGCCCAGGTGTCTACCAACAGAGAGTTCCAGGGCCCTCTGGCTGCTGCCTTTGCCAGCCCCTGCACGTCAGCCCCCGAGCCTGCTGCCATGCTCCCTCGCTGCCCCTCAGGGGCCTGTCCCCACAGAGCTGGGCTGCCTGGGTGCTGCTGGCCAGAGCCAGTGGGCAGAGGCAGAACTGGCAGCCAGCTCAGCTCCCCCTGGTGCTGTGTCTGAGACTCCCCTGAGAGAGAGCTCTAACCCCACAGAGCTGCCATGGCCATGTGGAAGACCATCATGGGCTCAGCCAGGACTGTGGAGCTGGCCCAGCTGATCCTCCTGGATGTGCTGGGGAGCTGGCCCAAGCACAGCACCTGCACCTCCGATGGGGACAAAAGCGGTGTCTTTGCCCTGGCTGTGAGTTTCTGCAACTGGCCTTTGCTGGCCCCAAGGCTGCCTCTCCAGCAGTTCTCCATCCTCCTTCCCCCACTGCATCTCCTTGCCTCAGGCACTGGGCTGAAACCTGGCCCAGGGGCAGCTTCAGGCCCACCAGGCCCCGTGCTCCCCCTGCCTCTCTCTGGGCCTCTCCCTCCCCTGCTCGGGCCCTGCCACACGGACACCTCGGCACTGAGCGCTGTCTCGGGGGGCTTTGTCCTTTGCAGGCAACTGTGGTGATGTGGAAGATCCTCCAGGTACCCTGTCTGCCACGTATATTGAAGGTGTATTTCCCCCGCCTCTTTGTGCATCTGCTCTTCCAAGTGTTCTTCAGCACTCTGGACATGCCAGAGGAGGTTGATACCTTCTGGAAGGGATGCCAGGAAGAGCACAGCCTTGCCACCAGCCCCAACAGGTGCTCCATCCCACTCCTCCTGTCCCTGCCACATGCCCTGCCAAGGAGCCAGTGCTGCCAGTGTGACCTGGGCTTTGCTGTGCACACAGGTTTGCAGTGAGGACCCTGAAGTCCCTGCTCTGCCTGCTCCGCTGTGAGGATGTGGTGGTGGCAATGGAACGCAGGTGTGGCTGGGACACGCTGCTCTCTGTTGATACCCACCACTTTGCCGTGGCTCTGCTGGCCAGGTGAGACCCCCTTCTCCCCACTGCCTCTGACATTTGTTCTCTGTGCCTGGGGTGTCCCACAAAGTCCCCGTGGTCATGGGCCAGAGGGCCTTGTCACTGAGGGACGGCCAAGCAGACTGGAAAAGGCTGGGAGAGGAGGGTGCCCATGAGCAACCAACTCCCAAATGGCCCAGGTCCCCTGGCTGGAAGGGTGGGGGGGAAAGATGAGAACTCTGTGAGTCACTCCTGGGAGCGATTTGCCCCACTGGCTCAGGGTCTTGTTTCCTTTTTCCTCTTGTCAGAATCATTCGCCATTCAGCCATACACTTTTGTTCCGGGATTGCCTTCTGCCTGCTCGCCATGCTCACTGAAGAGATGCCATACTGGGATTTCCCTGCCCTGGCGTTCCTTGTGGAGGTGAGCCTCAAGGCCAGCACTGCCTGGCTGAGCTGCCTCCCAGCTCTCTGCCCTCTCGTAGGCACAGCTGCCAGGATGGTGCCCGTGCCCTGTGCTGCTGCCTGGGCCCAGCCCTGTGCTGCTCTGAGCTCCTGCCGGCCGGGTCCCTGACACTGCCCTGTGCCTTTCAGGTCCTCGAGTGCCTGGACTTGAGGGAATGCAGTGACAGCGTTCTGGAGATCCTGGCACAGCACCTGCAGAGCGAGCACAGGGCCAGGCGTTACTTGGCACTCAGAGGCCTCGTAGTGCTGGGCAAGAATCCCTTGATGGTGAGAAGGGGGCAGTGGCTGAAGCCGTGCAGGCAGCGTGGGGCTGGGCAACACACTCGCTTGGCCTTGCCTGGGCCTCGGGCGCTGGGGCAGCTGCTCCCAGCTCTCCTGCCTCCCGCTTCAGCTGCCCCAGTGCTTCGGGACGGGCCTTTGGCCTCTGGGCCCTGCAGCAGCAGGGTGGCCTTTCACAAACTTGTGTTCCACACAGGCTGAAAAAATGTGGAGCCTGGCTGAAAGTCTGGTGGAGCTCCTGCAGGAAAATGATAGCGACATGATCAGGATGACCATTCTTCTTCTGAGATATATGCTCCTGGATAATGGTGCCCCAATACCCACCCCCATTGCCCTGCAGCTGGCTGAGGCACTCCTGCCACTCTTTGACCATGTAAGGCTCTGTGCACACTGCCACGGCCACTGGCTGCTGCCCGGACACTTGGTGCCTGTGGAGATGCAGGCCTGTGCCCTGGGGGCCTGCAGCAGCTGATGCTGAGGTCTTTTGCCCTTCCTTTCATCCAGGATGATATCCAGGTGCAGCTGAGCTCCATATGCATCTTTCAAGAGATGTTGGACTTATTAACAGAAGATGGAAGAAAGGCCCTGAAATCCCACGTGCGCCAGAGCCTGGTCCCACTCTACATCCACTGCCATGATGACAATCAGATTGTTGCTGAGGTGAGGACTTGTGGCCAGCTGCTGTTCCCCTGGGAGGGGACTGGGCTGCCTCCTGCCCTGGCACCTTGCGGGCTGCAGCCTCCTCCAGGCTGTGGTATGGGGATGCTCCTGTGCCCTGGCCTGTGGGGCCATCTGTGCCTCTCTGCTGCTCTCCAGGCCTCCCGGGAAACGCTGCATTCTGCAACCAGATTCCTAAAGAGGAGAAATCTCAAACAACTGCTACATGTGGATCAGACATGGAGATTTGGCGAGTGCCTGGTAAGGAGAGCCGAGAATCCCCAGGCTCAGGCTGGAGAAGCCCCTGCGGGCGGTGCTCAGAGTGCGGGGCTGGCAGCTGTGCCCCTGCCCGCTGCTGCACCCAGAGGCCGCGCGGGCTCTTCTCCAGGCTCCCGTGGGCCCGAGCCGGGGGCCGATGGAGCCCCGGCCCGGCGGGGCTGCGGGGCGGGCCGGCACCGCGGCTCCCCGGGCAGCAGCCGGCCCTCTGCCCCCTGCCCTCGGGAGCCCGGCGCCGGCGGCTGCTGGCCGCGCCTCAGGGCTCTGCGGGCAGGGGAGGCCGGGGCTGGGCGCAGGCAGTGCCCGGCCCAGGGGCTGAGCCCGCGCCAACCCTTCCCTCCTGCCGCTCTCTGCAGCTGGCAGAGGACAGGAGCCGAGCGGCCGAGCACCTGTGCGGGGCCCTGCCCTACCTGCAGAGCCCACAGGAGTCCCTGCGAGCGGCGGCCATCAGGTTCATGGGTGAGCCACGAGCCCGAGCTCCCTCCCCGGCCCGCCGCAGCTCGGCCCCAGCCCCGGCTGCTGCCCCGGCAGCGCCAGCCGGGCCCGGCGCCGTGGAGCCCCGCCTGGGCTGGGCATTGCTGCTGCCGCCCTCTGGCAGCCGTGCCCTGGGCCGGCAGCGTGCGGCAAGGGCCGGGCTGAGCCCTGCCGGGCCAGCAGCCCGTGTGGCCACAGCGCCGGCAGCGCCGCTGGCAGGGAGCTGTGCCGCTGGGGCTGTGACAGGCTCTGTGTTCACAGGCATGGCCGGGCGGCACCTGAGGGGGCAGCAGCAAGAGCTGCAGCTGATCTGCACTGGTGAGTGAGGGCAGCGGGCTGACAGCGCGGGCTGCCGGGGGGAGCTGCAAGCCCTGCCCCGGCTGCGGAGGGCTCTGCTCCCGTGGGCAGAGCACACTGAGGTTCCAGGACCACGTGGGGGATTCGTGGCCAGCAGCTTCGGGCTGATCCCCTTGGTCCCCGCTCCATCCTGGCCATGGCAAGAGCCGGCTGGGATGGCGCTTGCAGGGGGCTCTCCTCGGTTCCCTGCAGATCCGGGATCTGACCTTGGCTCTGTTCCTCTCTCTTGCAGTCCTGGAACGCCTGACGGAGGACACGAGCTGTGCCGTGTCAGAGCTGGCATTTCAAACACTGCATGTCCTCCGAGCAACAGCAAGTGGCCGATATTCCATCTTCCAGAGGCTGCACGATCAGCTGCGCAGGGCATGGATCACTCGGCCTCGTCTGTCACGGCTCAGCTGGCTGCACTGCTGGAGCTCTGAGGAGAGCTGATCCGGGAGGCTCTCTTTGTTGGGGCAACCTGAGCCAGCAGGGATTTTCTTTTTCTTTAAGATTTTTATTTTCTTGTCTTCAAATTTGTTATCCTATGTGAATATAGAATGTGTTCTAATATACAGACTCTAAGGAGCTTTTCTTTGCTGCCCAGGGTCCGTAGGGGATAGGGGAAGTGGGGGAAAAGGGTGCTTGTGCTCAGCCAGCTGCCCAGGCGTGCAGTGGGCAAGGGGAAATGGCCAGAAGCCCCTTGGCCTGTGGTGGTTCTGCTGAAGCCTTTGTGCTGCCCACAGAGCAGCTGGGCAGGGGCCGGAGCTGCGGGGATCCCTGTGAGAGCGGTGCCTGGAGATGGCCACAAGCCCCGTGCCAGGCAGGAAGCGCCATCCGTGTCCTCCTGCCCGTGTGCTGCTGGCTGCATTGCTGAGGGCTCCCAGGTGCCTCTGGATGGGGCTGCTCTGGAGCTGCTGTGGGGCTGTGGTGCTGCTGCCGGGCAGCTTGGCCAGGCTAGGGGAGACCATGAGGAGACAGGGCCACAAAGGGTTGAAGTGCTGCGGAAGCCCTGATGGGACCAGGCAGTGGGAAGGAACAAGGGGAATGTGTGAGGGAGTGAGTGGCAGGAAGCTACAAGGGGACAGGAGGCCCCTGAGGAGCCGGGGTGCTGGGAAGCCCAGAGGAATTGGGTGTCAGAGGGCACAAGCAGCCCCCAGGCAGTTGCCTTGTTCCGGGCCCCCGGCTGCTCTGGCACTTCCCCAAAGCATCTCCCAGGCCTGCGGCAGAAGCCCTGGAGGCCGGGACACCACCCCAGCAGGAGGGTGGGGACACCCCTGAGGTGCCCAGGCTGGGCTGGCTGGGGACAGGGAGGGCAGGGGGCTGCTGCCAGGGCACGGCCACTGGGTGCTGCCAATAAGGGGCAGGGAGCAGAGGCAGGGCTGGGGGCCAGCCCGGGCCCTGGAGGCTGCCCAGGCCACGGTGCCGTTGTTAGCGTTCAGAGACACATAACCACGAGAAGTGATTACATGGGTGCTTTTATTGAAGAGCTCTGGGTGCCAGGGGTATAAATCCAAATCTGACTCCAACCATACAGCCGAGAAGAACATGTTTTTATATTCTATAGCTATATAACTTTCATGTTAATTATTAAACTTATATTGTTCTATTGTATACATAGATTTCAGCTAAGTATAGCCCCCTTTGAATTTTTAACATACTTTCTCACTATTCTCCTTATGGTTATATAATAATTATATTTAATTACTAAACAATCATCACATCTAACAATTATATCATTTATCATGTTGCTTACGCAGGTGCGGTGATCTGGGAAAAGCACAAAGCCTACCATTTCAGAGTCTATTTTAATATTTTCCCTGGCCCCACTATCACCGTGACCGAGGCCCCCCTGACCCAGAGCTCTGGGCCCGCAGAGCTGCTGCCACCATGGCGAGGGTGGCTGTTTCTCCTCCAGCAGGGCTGTGGAGTTGCTGCTGCCCCGGCGGCTCTGGGCCCCACAGAAACAGCACCAGAGCGGGCTCAGCAACAGCAGCACCCCGAACGGCGGCACCTGCTCGGCCAGGCATCCGCACCTGCCGGGATGCCAGACAGGGGTAGCCTGGGGGCACAATCACCCCGGCTTTGGCAAAAGGCTCAGCAGAGCTGGCCACAATGGCTCTCTCTTGACTTGCCAGCCTCACAGCAACGCTTGGCTGCTTCAGCTGCTGCCTGTGCCCCTGACTGACTTCCATGGCCGGGCTTGAGGGCAGACTCGCCTTCCACAGCCGGCGTCCCAAGGCAGGGGCATTGGTGCCATGGGCAGAGGGACACTCTGATGGGGCCCCAGCCCTGCGCTACAGCTGCCCTCCCTCTCCTCCATGCAGGCACCTCCAAGACACATGCATCAGCTCTGAAACAAAATCCTGGACTTGCTTGGAACAAAGGAGGCGCTGGAGAAAAGCTGGGACTTGCATGGCTCACTTTTACTCTCCGCTTGGGGAATCACAGAATGCCAGAACACTTTGCGTTGCAAAGTATCATAATGATCATCCGGTTCCCACCACCCTGCCGTGGGCACAGGTGCTGTGCAGGTACAGGTGTCACTAGAATGGGAAGAACACTTTTCCATGTTTACCTTTTCCTCTCCTGCATTTCAAGCTAACATGACAAATTCAGCTGGTAACAGCTGAATTATGGAGCTCACAGGATTTGGAATAGGAGTCGCCAGTGAGCCATGGTATGTTCATTCAGCCTTTGTTCGACCATCCAGATGGAGCTCAGCCTTGTGCAGCCCAGGCACAAGCAGCAGGCTGCTCCATTTCAACATCCCAAAGTCTTTGGGGCTTCCTGTGCACCCTGAGGCTCCTGAATCCATTCTTGAATTCCCAGTTAGTGCTGGGCAGGACATGAGAACACAGGAATCGCCTCTTTGGCTCATTCTTGAGTTTGCTGCTCCTGCCTAAAGTAATCATTGGGTGGATATGCTGATGTAAAGGTACAGCTTAACACCAGGGTGTTTTTCTGTAGTGTTTAAAACTTGTGTGAGAGACTCTGTTCAGAGACTCTAAAATCCAGGATGAAAATGACAGCTTTGGTATTTAAGAATCCCACAAATGTCTACGTGTAATTTTTCTGGTCAAGGCTTTGAATGCCAATGCAGAAATGACAAAACTGTTAAAAGTAGTTTTCATTGGTGACCCCTCTTAAATGGCATCAGCACACTTCCAAGGGACAGGCTATGACACTGGGGACAGTGCTTGGCACTTAATGGCTTCAGATCTGGGAGAGAAATGTTTTGCCCGGCTTGACCCAGGAGTTCAGGTTTTCCCAGGGCTTTGATCGACTGGTCACTGCAGGTAGCTTTCACTAAATGCAAAAGGATGGATGTGGTGGTTTGACCCAGGAACAGGATTTCTGGGATGCTGTGATCAGAGCCAATGAGATCTCAGATTTTAACATTGGCATTGAGTTTGACCACTGAAATTCTGGTCCGCCTCTGAGAACACACAGGGGTTAAAAACCAGAGCTGGTCACCTGCCGGGCCTCTTGGGACTTCGGCGGGAAAGAGGTCGGATCCCTCCCTCGTCCAGCGCTGCTGCTGGGCGGGCGAGGAGCAGCCCCACGTGGTAGGCCTGGGCCTAGACTGAGGTGGGGGTGAAGAGGCCCTTGAGCATGGAAGGGTGGAGAACCCCAAGAGACATTGGGCAGCCACCCCCCGCCCCGGCAGAGAGAGAGAGAGGAGAGCCAGCATCTGGATTTTGATAGCGGCCGGCTGAGAAGGAAAGGGGGGGAGGTGTGGGCGAAAGGTGCCCAGCAGGGCAGCATGGGAGTTCCAGAGCTCTGCAGGGGCAGAAACTGAAATTTTTAACCCTTTTCTTGCATGATAGAAACCTTATAAATGCTGATCCTCCTGGAGCTGAATGAGAAGAGGGATAAGAGAGGAGATAAGAAGGGATGGGCCACGAGGAAAGTGGAGAAGACTCTTGAGTGGAGGGGGGAATGATGGAGTGGCCTTTTGGCTGGAATTTTCGTGTGTAGCCATGGACGGAACCAGTTTTTTTTCTTCCTGTGACACAGAGACTGCATTTAGGGGGAGGCAATATCCCATAGCCAAGTTTCAGTGTGCGTACCCTTCAGCCCCAGGGGGTATATAAAAATATGGGGGGGACTGGTGTCCCAAAGGTGAGAGACTGTGCTTTTCTGGAATTGGACAAAGTATCCTTAAAAGGAAGACCCTAGAAGCCGTTCTGGTCCATGGGCAATGGTGAGAGCATTGCACATGGAAGGAGGATGTCACAATGGCAAATGATCTCCAGGCGGTCTCAAGAGTGACATTGGAAACACAAAATGTTTCAACGGTGTTTCCAGGGGAAGCCTATGGCACATAGAAAGACTCCTTCTCCTCTTGGTGAACTGAGTATTCTAAAGGGTGGTGCCAGACCCAGAGTTGGTGATTTCGAAGTTGTATTGTATTGGGAATTTGGTGGGGGGAAGGAGGAGAATGTATTTATAAGGTTTTAATTTTTCCTTGTGTGTTTTCCTTCACTTGTAGTCTAGTTCATAAACTTCTTTCTTTTAAGTAAGAGCCTGCTTTGCTTATTCCTGGTCACATCTCACAGCAGACACCAGGGAAAGTGTATTTTCATGGGGGCACTGGCATTGTGCCAGTGTCAAACCATGACACGTGTATGCCCAGGAAAGAATAACCAGGGCTAGGGGTGTCCTGCCTCTAGCCAGGGAGAGGCACGGCAAAACCGGATCCTATGAATAGTGTGAATGTGATGGCCTGGCACATCAGAACCATAAAAATATGAAGCCTTAGTGGATACTGGTGTGCAGTGTACCCAGATACCGTCAGGACATGTGGGGGCAGAACCTGTTTCCATTGCTGGGGTGATGGGGGGGATCACAGCAATTGCCTGTGTTGGGAGCCCAGGTGAGCCTGACTGGGAAGGAGTGGCAGAAACATCCTACTGTGACTGGCCCAGAGGCCCCATGGATTCTGGGCATAGACTTCCTCTGGAACAGCTTTACAAAGACACAAAGGGACTCAGATGGGCTTTTGGAATAGCTGCTGTAGAGGTAGAGAACATTAAGCAGTGGAACACCTTGCCTGGACTGTCAGAAAACCTGTCTGCAGTAGGACTCCTGAGGGTGGCAGAGCAACGAGTGACAATTGCCGCTTTGACAGCGCACCACCAGCAGTGTTGAACGAATTCAGCTGCTGTGATCCGCCATCCACAGAATGATCCGTGAGCTGGAGAGCCAAGGGGTGGTCAGCAAAACCCACTGACCCTTCAACAGCCCCATCTGGCCTGTGTGCAAGTCTGACAGAGAATGGAGACTGACTGTGGGCTATCGTGGCTTGAATGAAGTGACTCCACTGCTGAGTGCTGCCGTGCCAGACATGCTGGAACTCCAGTACGAGCTGGAGTCCAAGGCAGCAAAGTGCTTTGCCACTGTTGACATTGCCAACATGTTTTTCTCCATTCCTCTGGCTGCAGAATCCAGGCCTCAGTTTGCTTTCACCTGGAGGGGCGTGCAGTACACCTGGAACCGACTGCCCCAGGGGTGGAAGCACAGCCCCACCATCTGCCATGGACTGATCCAGGCTGCACTGGAAAAGGGTGAAGCTCCAGAACACCTGCAATATATTGAGGACATCATTGTGTAGGGGAACAAAGCAATGGAAGTGTTTGAGAAAGGAGAGAAGATCATCCAGATTGTGCTGGAAGCCAGCTTTGCCATCAAGAAGAGCAAAATGAAAGGACCTGCCCAAAAGATCCAGTTCCTGGGAGTAAAGTGGGAAGATGGATGGTGTCAGATTCCCACTGAGGTCATCAGTAAGATCACAGCAATGTCTCTACTGACCAGCAAGAAGGAAACACAAGCTTTCTTAGGCACAATAGGTTTCTGGAGAATGCACATTCCTGAGTACAGTCACATCGTGAGCCCTCTCTACCTGGTCACCCACTAGAAGAACAATTTCCACTGGGGCCCTGAGCAGAAACAAGCCTTTGCCCAGATCAAGCAGGAGGTTGCTCATGCACGAGCCCTTGGCCCAGTCAGGACAGGACCAGAGGTGAAGAACGTGCTCTGCTCTGCAGCTGGGACCAATGGCTTGTCCTGGAGCCTTTGGCAGAAGGTGCCTGGGGAGACTCGAGGCCGACCACTGGGATTTTGGAGCCGAAGCTACAGAGGGTCCAAAGCCAACTACACTCCCACAGAGAAGGAAATCTTGGCTGCCTATGAAGGAGTTCAAGGGGCCTCAGAGATGACTGGCACAGAAGCAAAACTCCTCCTGGCACCCTGACTAGCAGTGCTGGGGTAGATGTTTAAAGGAAAGGTTCCCACTATCAACCACACCACTGACGCCACATGGAGCAAATGGATTGCCCTCATCACACAGCACACCTGTATTGGAAACCTGAATCGCCCTGGGATTTTGGAGATAATTACAAACTGGCTGGAAGGTGAGAACTTTTGTCTCACTGATGAAGAGGAGCAGGAGGAAGTGGCAGGGGCTAAAGAAGCTCCACCATACAACCATCTACCAGCAGAGGAAACACGCTACGCTCTTTTCACTGACGGTTCCTATCTCATCGTAAGGATGAGCCGGAAGTGGAAAGCAGCCATGTGGAGCACCACAGGACAGATTGCTCAAGCTACCAAAGGAGAAGATGGATCAAGTCAACTTGCTAAACTCAAGGCCGTTGAGCTCGCCCTGGACATTGCTGAAAGAGAGAAGTGGCCAAAGCTCTGCCTTTATACCGATTTGTGGATGGTACCCAATGATCTTTGAGGTTGGCAGGAAAAGTCGAAAAAGGCCAACTGGTAGCATAGGGGTAAACCAATCTGGGCTGCTGATGAGTGGAAAGACATTGCCTCTTGGGTAGAAAATCTATCTGTGAATGTCTGCCATGTAGATGCCCATGTCCCCAAGAGTTGGGCTAGTGAGGAACACTAAAACAACCAGCAGGCAGGTCAGGGTGCAAAGCTAGAGGTAACAAAGATAGACTTAGATTGGCAACATAAAGGGGTTGTAGTTCCTAGCTCGATGGGCCCATAGTGCTTCAGGTCATCAGGGCAGGGATGCCACCTATAAGTGGGCACGAGACCGAGGGGTGGATCTAAACATGGACAGTATTTCTCAGGTTATCCATGACTGTGAGACGTGTGCTGCCATCAAACAGGCCAAGTGAGTGAAGCCCCTGTGGTATGGTGGGCGGTGGTCCCAGTACAAGTATGGGGAGGCCTGGCAGATTGACTCCATCCCACTGCCCCAGACACGCCAGGGCAAGCGCTACGTGCTGACCATGGTGGAAGCCACCACTGGATGGCTGGAGACCCACCCTGTGCCTCACGCCACTGCCCGGAACACCATCCTGGGCCTGGAAAAGCAAGTCCTGTGGAGATATGGTGTGGGAGGATCTTTATCCATTTGTCCCAGGTGTCCACGGGGTTGGGTTTCTTACCTACGTACGGGCAGTCATTTGGTGACAGGGGGACTCCCACAGGCATGTTGAGAGCAGATCATCTACGCTTCCCATGGCCATGCAAAGATTGTCTGCCTTTAATGACTTTGCCAAAGTGGCCAGATGTTTTGTGTTGGCTGAAGGATGATCCAGCTGGTAGTCACTTGGATACGGATGAGGGCGCTGATAAAGACGATGGCAATGGTGGCACTGGTACTGCTGTGGGGTGCCTTGGAGGGTGTCGCAGAAAGAATCATACTTCTTCTTTCCCTAGAAAAGAGAAAACAAGGGTAGTTTTCACTTGTGGATGGTAAAAACACACATTAGTTGACTTATTTTAAGACATTCTTAAATATTCTTAAGTTCCCCCTATAGTTCTTACCAACTCCTCCCAGTCACTCCCTTCTCTTTTTTAAGGGAAGTTTGAGGGAGGAAAAAGGAGTAGTTTCAAGAGGGGAAAGAGGGAGGGGTAGGGATAAAGGGTCACTGGTAGAGGGATGGTGGAAAAGGCAGGGGTATGCCTGCATTTGAGATTGACATGGACGTTATCAGTGGGATATATCGACATGCAATGAGTGTCCTTGCCACAATGTTTGGATATATGAATTTCTTTTTTCTTCATCTCCCAAGAGAAAGCTGCTTCTGTGGCATGGTGGGAGAGGGAGCTGACTTTGTGTTCATTCGAGGGGTCGTCTTCAGATCTGTGGTCTACGTAGGGACTGATAAATCTTCTGGGTATCCACTGGGGTCCTGTATGTGTAGAAACACAAGCATATCCTCTCCCCCATGTAATGAGAGGGTATGGCCCTTCAATAACTTTAGATTCATGATTCTGGTCAAGTACTGGAGGTCTTTGAGGTGTGTGTACATGTTGTTATGAAAGTGCCTTAAGACAGGGGGATTTGGTTCTTTTTGAGAGCAATTCATGAAATATATATGATATTCAAATTCATGAAATTTGAAAACGTGAAGTACTTTGCACAGTCTCTCTTGTATAGAGAGAGCGGGGGTAGATGCACGAACCACAAACGGGAAGGGACTGCTGTGGAACGTGCCTTGAGCTGTTTTATTTTTCAGCATCAGTCTCATTACATGGTTATGACAATGGGAAGATGCCATCAGCTCACATCAAGAGCAGACCAAGGACTTAATGTTCCAGCTTACTTTATAAGTTTTTTGACCAACCCCACAAAGCAAAAGCACATTGTCAGCAGTTCTATCCAACCACTATAAGCACAAGTACCTTTGGTTAAAACAATGATTGCGTATTTTGAATACAATACCTGCTTGTCAGCCTTAAAACACAATGCACAGAGCTCCATTATTAAGCTTCAAACTTCCTAATATCTTGCTGGAAAAACTTTTCTGTAGCTTAGGGAGTTTTTCTAGACAAGCGTTAATACACAGACCACTGTTCTATTTGTCCTTGCTTTTCTACTTTTTAAATAATTTTTCTACTGATCTATCTCATGGCTTCTGCTTAGCTCTAATCACAGTTCTGCTGTCTCTGAGGCCTGCCTTTTGCAGCTTTCCCAAAACCCTCTGATTTTGTGGATTCCCACACTGAACACAAGTTCAGCTACTTTAAATTAAATGCTCACTGATGTAGATAATATTAGACATGGCACACTGCAAAATAGAGCTGCTGTAGATTTTTTGCTGTTAGCACATGGGTAGAGGTGTGAGAATTTTGAAAGAATGTATTTTATGAACCTCTCTTCCATTCCCAGGAAACTCAAACAACTACAAGACAACATGAAGAAATAGACTCTGAATGATTGGGGCTTGGATGAATGGTTTGAGGGATGGGGAATAACTGGATGATTCAAAGATATCTTAAAGGGAGCTTTGTTATTACTAGTAGTTATTGTTATATTGCTTTGTGCTATTCCATGCATAGTGAAATTGCTGACCTGCTTGGTAGAGAATATGGTGAAAAGGGTTTAGCTGGTGCAAGAAGAAGAAGAAGGGGGAGTTTTAGCAATGTATCTGAACAACTTAGGCCACACTGTGCACCAGCCATATTGCTTGTAGTTATTCATATCAGAGCACTGTGAAGTTCACCAAGGTTACTAAGACATAAACTGTGCTAAATGAAGAAAGAAAAGGCTGAGAAACAGAATACCAAGACTGCAAGAACTTGATAACAGAGGGCTGAGAACCACCTGGACTGTAACCAATCACATACCCTGAAAAGTGCGTGCAGAACGCATGGACAACACAGAGGACCAATGAAAAGATGTGTGATCAGCGTGTGCAGTAGGGTTAGAATGTATAAATAAGTGCATAAAGTAAACAATCAATGGCTTCTGCTTAATCATATGGGTTAGTTGTATGGGAGTCCTGTTTTCCCACAATGGGTGCCTGGGAAGGAGGGATGGTTCTTTTCCATAAAAAGGAAAGCACTGAGGCAGGAGCAGGAGACAAGTGACCCTTGCAGGCCTGGGGCCTCATTGCCTCCTTGGCCCTGCTCAGCAGCCTGGCAGGGGCCGCCCCATGCTCCTGCCCTTGGCATTGCACATCCCCACATGCCAGTGCCCATCCCGGCAAGAGCCCTGAGCAAGGAGGGAGGGACAGCATCTGCCTGGCCAGGCCCTGGGGCTCAGACCTTGGCCCTTGGCATTCCTCAAACACATCCAGCTTTGCTCAGCACCACAGACACCTTGGCCTTGTTTGTCCCCAGCTGTCATCACTGCCTCCAGTGTTCTGCTCTAACTGGAACCTGGGGACACTTTCCCAGTCTTGTCTCTCAGTGAGATCCATTAAAACTTCAAGAAACTTTAGAATTTAAATTTAACTTTGAGTTCTTGAGAAGTTTTTTGAACACTCTCTCAGGGACTAGTCTGATGTAAACAACACCAAATCCCTGAGAGGCTCATTAAAGTCCTTGTGCTGTGTCTGTGCTGCTGAGCTTTAAAGGAACAGCTCTTCCAGGACCAGCTCCTCTCCCAGCCCAGCAGGGCTGAGGGCTCTGCCTGCAGGCACTGAGGGGACAGGAGCCAGGCAGAGACAGGCTGAAAGCAATCAGGATTGGGAAGACATTGAGCTGAGACTTCACTTGGGGAAAGATCTTCACAGCCCTGTGCATGGTGAGTGTGTGGGTGCAGGGCAATGTCCCCTGTGCTCCTGGAGGGATCTCCTGAAGCCAGCACAGCCCACAGCCTGGGGGATGTGTCAGGAGGACTCTCCCAGTTTCTCTGTGGCACAGCAGGAGGAGGAGGAGGAGGAGGATGTGCTGCAGAGCGGGGCTGCCCTGGGCACCATCAGAGGGACAGGGCAGGACGGCTCCTGCTGCCAGGGACGGCTGCAGGGGCTGAAGCTGGGGCTGCAGCCAGGGCTGCCCAGGGCTGTCCTGCAGAGCAGCTCCTGCAGCCCTCAGGGCTCTTGGCCAGCCCAGGGCATGTGCCACCTGCCAGGGGCAGCTCTCAGCCTGCCTGGCAGCTCCCCATGGACGCTGCAGGGGAGAAGTTGGAGGGGGAAGGAGCCACCCCCATCAGGGCAGATTCCTCCTGCTCTGGAGATGGGGCTGCATGGCCAGGGCTGCTCTCAGCTTTCTCCTCAAGGGAAGGGAAAGGGGCTGTCAGCTTTGGCTGTATCACTGAGACTCCTGCACTGTCAGCCTGGGCATCAGCAGATGGGCCTCAGATCTCCCTCAGAAAGTGCCTCCTCAGCCTCCTCTCCCTACAGACAGCAGCAGCAGCACCTTGGCTTGCAGCATCTCTGTTTGTCTGGCCTGCCCTTAAGGCCCTGATGCCAGGGAGATGCCCCTGGGCAGTGCCCTGTGCTGGGAGGGCTCTGCAGGGCAGAGCTGAGCCCCCAGGGCTGGGCTGGGCTCTGGCAGCACTGGCAGGGACAGGGCTTGGATAGAGAGAAACAGCTCCCAGCAGGCACAACTCCAAGCAGCAGACAGCCAGAGCAACCTTTGGTATCCTTCCCTGTCCAGCTGCACAGGGAAAGAGCAAAGAGTTTGGAGAGATTGATTTTAAGTCTTCAAAAAGACCACATTATTTTTAAGTATATTTGTTTATTTGTCCATCCTGTACTAGAGGGAGGGATGAAGGTGAAATGTGCAAATGGCACCTGTGTGGGAACAGCAGGTCTGACTGCTCTGGGGCACAGGGAGCCCTGTTTTCCCTCTGGGCTCCCCAGTGTTCAGGCTGAGAGCAATGCTAGGAAAAGGACTTCTGCCGCTTCTAAAAAACACACAGTTACTTACCACCCCCAAACCTAAACTCAGTAAAAAAAAAAAAAAAAAAAAAAAAAAAACCAAAAAAAAACCAAAAAAAAAAAACAAAAAACAAACAAAAAAAAAAAAAAACCAAAAAAAAACCCACAAAAGGTAAATCAAATTTCCCAAAAAGAAGAGAAGCAATTTTGAGTGCTTGTGTAAGAAAATAGCATAGGATTGACTCAAGTTACTTTGTCTAAATTGTTAATGTTGTCTTTGAACAGCTCACAATGTCCAGAATGAAGAAATGTCCAACAGCAGCTCCATCAGGCACTTCCTCCTGCTGGCACTGGCAGACACGCGGCAGCTGCAGCTCCTGCACTTCTGCCTCTTGCTGGGCATCTCCCTGGCTGCCCTCCTGGGCAACGGCCTCATCATCAGCGCCGTAGCCTGCGGCCACCACCTGCACACGCCCATGTTCTTCTTCCTGCTCAACCTGGCCCTCGCTGACCTGGGCTCCATCTGCACCACTGACCCCAAAGCCATGCACAATTCCCTCTGGGACACCAGGAACATCTCCTACTCAGGATGTGCTGCTCAGGTGTTTCTGTTTGTATTTTTTTGTTCAGCAGAGGTTTCCCTCCTGACCGTCATGTGCTACGACCGCTACGTGTCCATCTGCAAACCCCTGCACTACAGGACCCTCCTGGGCAGCAGAGCTTGTGCCCACATGGCAGCAGCTGCCTGGGCCAGTGCCTTTCTCTGTGCTCTGCTGCACACAGCCAATACATTTTCCCTGCCCCTGTGCCATGGCAATGCCCTGGGCCAGTTCTTCTGTGAAATCCCTCAGATCCTCAAGCTCTCCTGCTCCAACTCCCACCTCAGGAAAACTGGGCTCATTTTGGTTACTGCCAGTTTGTCATTGTGTTGTTTTGTGTTCATGGTTTTCTCCTATGTGCAGATCTTCAGGGCTGTGCTGAGGATCCCCTCTGAGCAGGGACGGCACAAAGCCTTTTCCACCTGCCTCCCTCACCTAGCTGTAGTCTCTCTGTTTTTCAGTACTGGCACATTTTCCTACCTGAAGCCCCCCTCCATCTCCTCCCCATCCCTGGATCTGGCAGTGTCAGTTCTGTACTCAGTAGTGCCTCCAGCCCTGAACCCCCTCATCTACAGCCTGAGGAACCAGGAGCTCAAGGCTGCAGTGTGGACAATGATGGCTGGATGGTTTCAGAAGCCGTAAACTGTTGGTCCTGTTCTGCAATTCACTTGCAATAGAAGTCGTCTTTGATAGCAGTTGGGTTTGGTGCTTTATGTGTTCCTTTTTACTTTTTAGTTTTTTAATATTGTCCAGAAATAAATGCCAGAGTTTGTGCCATTTCTCATTTTGTTTCTTTCCACTTGTGCTGTGGCCATAGACTGGGTCAATGTGGAGCAGTGCTATTGATAGCTTCAAATGAACTAAAGGATCTCCCAGGAAACTTTTCACCACAGATGCCCCTTTAGTTCCCTCTCTGGAGCTGCAGCAGCAATGTCTGTGTGCAGAGCTGGGGCAGATCAGGGCTGGCCCAGCAGCTGTGCCCAGCAGCAGCAGCAGCACTTGGTGTTGCCAGTGCTGCTGCCGTGGCCCTGCCCCGCTGCCCTGCTGGCCCTGGTGCTGCTGCAGGGCCTGAGTGCTCTCGGGGCCGGGCACAGCCCTGGGGGTGGCAGTGCCGGGGCTGCAGCAGGGACAGGCCATGGGCACTGCTGGGGCAGCGCTGACGCCTTGGCCCAGGGCCTGGGGGCTCCAGGCTCCTTGCCCAGGCTCTCTCAAGAACACAGCCAGGCCAATGCTCAGCACAGAAACCCCCGTGAGCAGCCCCAGGCTGGCCGTGGGCAGGCTGGAGCAAACAGCATGGCTGGGGCTCTGCAAGGGCCCTGGGGCAGACGGGAAGGAGCAGCAGAGCAGGGGCTGATCCATCCCCAGGGTGCTGCACAGCCCAGGGCAGCGTCCCAGAGCGTCCTGATGGAGCTGCCAACAACATCCCCCCTCTGCAGCCCTGGCCTCTCCCCCAGCTCACACAGGTGCCCCATCCTTGCAGGCACAGCCACGGCAGCACTGGCTCAGGAGCCCCTGTTTGCATTGCACAGAGTAGGGGGAGCACCCCCATGTTGTTGCTGTGGGGACATGAACCTGAGGGAGCACAAATGCCATCAGCCCCTGGGGCCAGCAAGGGCTGGGGGACACCAGGGAAACCACTCAGCTTTGTCCTGGCCTCTGCACTCAGCCAGAAAGTTTGTTCCCATCAGCTGGGAGTTTCCTGTCCCACTGCAGACGCTGTTGCTCAGAGCCAGGGCTGCCTGGCAGCCACCCCCAAACTGCCCTCAGCATTTCCTTGGCTTCACCTTTGCCTTCTTTCCTCTTCCCTGATCCAGATTTCTTCCTGTTGCCCATCCCTGTTCCCTCCCCTGCAAACAGCCCATCCCTGTTTGCCCTTCCCTCTCTGGCCCCACTCCCCATTGCAGTTCCTGACCTGGCACCACGGGAACGTCCCTTGGGCAGCAGGATCATCCTCCAAGTGCTGCAGGAATTGTCTGCAGGCTCCTGCAGTGCCTGCTGCTGCTCCCTTGCCAGAGGCACCCCAGGCCAGGGGGGCACATCTGGGCTGCTGTGTCTGGCTCTGGGGCTCCCTGTTCTGGGCACTGAGGAGGGGCTGCAGAGGCTCTGCAGGACTGACAGGATGGGCTTTGGGGCTGACAGGAGAAGCTGAGGGACCTGGGCTGCGGGAGTTGCTGAAGAGGAGGCCCAAGGCTCCTCCTGCAACTGCTCCAAGGGTGTTTACAGAGAATCACAGAATCAGCAAGGCTGGAAAAGACCTTGGAGATCATCAAGTCCAACCTGTACCCTGACACCACCTTGTCTCCCTGAGCCTCCTCTTCTCCAGGATAAACAACCCCAGCTCCCTCAGCCACTCCTCACAGGACTTGTGTTCCTGACCCCTCCCCAGCCTTGTTGTCCTTCTCTAGACACGCTCCAGCCCCTCCATGGCCTTCCTAAATTGGGGGCCCAGAACTGGACACAGCACTCGAGGTGCGGCCTCACCAGTGCTGAGTGCAGGGGAAGAATCCCTGCCCTGCTCCTGCTGGTCACACCATTCCTGATCCAGGCCAGGAGCCATTGGCCTTCTTGCCCACCTGGGCACACTGCTGGCTCATGTCCAGCCTGCTGTCCATCAGTGCCTCAGGTCCCTTTCTGCCTGGCCGCTGTCCAGCCACTCTGTCCCCAGCCTGTAGCGCTGCAGGGGTTGTTGTGGCCAAAGTGCAGACCCAGCACTTGGTCTTGTTCAACTTCACCTTGTTGGATTTGGGCCCTGGATCCAGCCTGTCCAGGTCCCTGTGCAGAGCCCTCCTACCCTCCAGCAGATCCACACTCACATCCAGCTTGGTGTCATCTGCAGATTTGCTGATGCTGGACTCAGTGCCCTCATGCAGATCATCAGTGCAGATATTGAAATCCACCCTGGCTGGCTCTGATCCCTCGGCCATCCTGTGGGTGCCCTGTGATGGCACTCAAGGTGATCTGTTCCATAACCTTGCCGGGCACCCAGGTCAGGCTGACAGGCCTGGAGTTCCCCAGCTCCTCCTTCCAGCCCTTCTTGGGGATGGGCTCACATTGGCACCTCCAGTCCTCTGGGACCTCCCTGCTGAGCCAGGACTGATGGTAAATGATGGAGAGCAGCTTGGGGAGCTCATCCACAGCTCCCTCATCTCCCTGGGATGTATCCCATCTGCTCCCAGAGACACCTGTGAGCATCTGAGTGGCTCAGCAGGTCCCCAGCTGCTTCCTCCTGGATTACAGGGGGCTGTTCTGCTCCCTGTGCCCATCCACCAGCTCAGGAGAACACTTGTCCTGAGGACAACCTGTCTTATTGTTGAAAATTGAGACAAACAAGGTGTTAAGCACCTCAGCCTTTTCCTTATATTTAGTTACTCTATTCCCTACTGCATCCAATAGAGAGCAGAGGTTCTCCTTATCCTTCCTTTTGCTCTTATTTCTGAATAATTTTTATTTTTTTTCACTGAAGTGGCCAGGTTAACCTCTAATTGAGCTTTCACATCTCTGCTTTTCTTTCTGCATGGCCTAACAACATTCTTAAACACTTCCTGAGTTGCCTGACCTTCTTTCCAAAGGTGACGCACTCTCTTTTTTCCCTCAGTTCCCACAAAAGCTTCATGCCCAGCCAGGACAGTAATTTTCCTCTCTGGTTCAACTTTGGCATAGAGGGACAGGCTGCTCCTTCCCCCTTAAGATTACTTTGTTTGTGTGTCCATCCTTCCTGGACACCTTGGTTTTTAGGGGCAGTTTCCCTTAAAAAATCAGTACCTGATTCCGTACTCTCCAAATCTGCATCCTGAATAGGCCAAGGTCTGTCCTTCCTGATTCCAGGTTCGACATTTTGTTGATGCTGCTCCTTCTTTAACAGGATATTGAAAACTCAATTATTTCATGGTCACTGTACCCCAGGCAGCCTCCAAACACCATATCTCCCACCAGCCCTTCTCTGTTTGTGAACAGCCAGAGACAGAGCTTTCCTTGGGATTGGAACTGTTACCAAAAATTCAGTAAAATAGAAAAATCCGTAATTCCAATGTAGCATTAAGAAGCAGCATTCTTTATTTGGCCGGATGCATGGGGGGATAGCTCCTCCCAAAGCTGTGCATGCTGAATGCAGGAAAGTTTCTGTTTATATTCTGTATTTTGCATACATATTCATTGATTGTCCTGGACTAAACACACATATGATAATCACTTCCCCAAAATCATTAACATATTTCCCCTCCTCTTTACCCATGCCGCCTTCTGTCCTGGGGGTCTCTCTGGTGGTCCCAGGTGCTCATGGACCCCAGTGTTCCTGTGGGCCTGGCTGAGCTGGCAGGACACTGAGGCTGGTGAATTTCAGTTCCCCTTCTCACACAATGGGCATTGTGTGGTTTCCATAGACCTGGGGTTTTGCAGAACCGGCACTGTGTGTGCTCACCTGGTGTAGACAATTTATCATCTGGTAACATGAGGTCACAGGGTGGGCTATGACATCACAGAGTGGGTTATGTGAGGTCACTGAGCAGCTACAGCATCATAGACTGACTCTGTGACATCACAGGGCAGAGGATGACATCACAGAGCAGACTGTGACATCAGAGATCAGCTGTGTGACATTGGAGAAATGGCTGTGACATCACAGGGGAGCTTTGTGACATCACTTGTTGATGTTGGGGGTACAACTGACACCAATAAGGGCATCAAGCATCAGCCCTTTATTGTTCTTCAGTACAACCTTTTATACCCTTCATCTTACACGCACTGCACCTGTGGGCCCCCTGTACCCTTTTGTGGTTGGTCAGTACACCTCAGCACTCCATGTCTCATTACCTTTAATACTTTTCACCTGTCCTGCACGGTTGTAGCCCCTTAGGGATGAGGCTCAGGCACAGCCCCCACTCCCAATTACCACAAACTGTGTGCCTACAATCCCCCCCTTTTTTTTTTCCTTTAAATAAATGCCATGTCTACCATACCTCTACAGGGCCCTTGAAGAAGAAATAGCAAACATGGTACAAGTATCCCTTGTGTAGATTCCACTAACTCTGGAATGCATCTGTGTGCTGACCTTGATTTTTCCCCAAACTTACATTACCTATCATCAAAAGTCCTTATACCTCCACTCCTACAATATTGACAATACCAACAGTTGTACAACTTTATAATGCAACACACAAGAATAAGCTAAAGGCCATATATTAGGATAGGAACAAAATCAACAGCTACATAATTTTATCAAAGGCTATACAACTTGAACAACATCAATAACTATACAATTTCATAAAGTAACGTACAAGGGTAAGATAGAGCCTATATGTTCCTATCACCCAGACATTTTTGCTTATTCCAGGGAGTCAAGTGAGCCATAGCCAGGTTCATTGCTTTGAGGGGTGTCATCCAACACAAGCTGAATGCAACGAGCAGGCACCCACTGAACTCCAGTATCTGTCGAGTGTACTTATGCATGTGGAATATCAACTTTTACACTTATGCCTAATCAAAGATTATTAGCTGCAGACAAAATACACATTTTATCAGCAAATAAATACACTGTGCTGAACAATAGAGCTACTCTGTCCCCAGCTCCCACTACTGCTTTAATATTTCTATTCATCCTTTTACAGTTTTTTTTTTTTTATTAATTGGTCACTGCAAGCCTCTCTTGTCCTGCTCTGTGCTCCATTTTTTTCAAGTCTCACAGAGCAATCTCCAGGTGGTAGCCAAATCTGCAGCTGCCTTGCCCCTTTTGATACCACGTCCCATAGACTTTCCCCAACTTCTTCCTATGTTCTCACACTCAAAGCAGTACTTGCATCAGTCTCAAAATCTTGTGAATTTCCCCATAGTAAAACACTACGAAGGGTGTAGTCAGTAGGATTAATGCCTTTTCTTTTCAACAAAGCTTTCCATGTAGACAAAACAATCTGTTCTTCGCCTGGTAAGTTATTTCCCATTCTGTCCCCAGGGACTCACCTGTACCCCAGGTGTCAAAATCAGTCTGGTCCAGACCAAGCAGCATCCCCCCACTGCTCTCAATGCTACGCCAGGCTCCATCTCTGGCTGTACCTCACTCCACAGCCCAATCCCAAATCACATTGGGTCACTGTGGAGCTGGCCACCATAGAATTTCAGAAGGCTTCTCTTATGTGCTCTCTGTGCAGCTCTGACTCTGCCTCTCAGAGTCTGACATTGTTTTTGTTCCAGTTCTCGTGCAGCAGCGCCTTAGCAAGCCTCCCCCCACACTCCTTGGGGCTGTGCTGCTGCTGAGGCACCGGCTGCTGCTGTGGCCATGCCATTTGGCACTTCCATCACACCATTTCTGTGTCCCACTGCACACACTGCCATTCAGGGGGAACCAGCACCATCCTTGGTCCCCACCTGACTGTGGCCACACCTTGGCAGGGGGTGCAGGGCTCGATCCAACACACCTGCAGGGAGCGGCAGGCAGTAGCACAAGTGAAAGTGTGGGTGGTACTCCCCCACATTTTAATTAAAAAAGCAGTTTGTGTGTTACCTCCCAAGCCATCTCCTTCCAAACAAGCAAAGTGCATAGCCTCACTCTATTTCTTGCATACCAAATAGGCAAAGTGTGTAGTGCTTGTCCTCATATCCAGCACCCTCCCTCTTGGGGGTGGTGTCTCATAATTGTCCAGACTTCCAGGCTCTCAGGTCCACTTACATTTCTTTCAGGCTCTTAGGTCTGCCTTGCTATAACTCATCCAGCTCTTGGTCCATGTGGCTCAGATCCCAGGCTCCTAGTCTGCCTGGCTCCACCATCTTACTGCTCTTGGGTCTGCAGTGGTCTGCCCAACTCACCTCAGGATCACATCAGGGTCACCAGATGTTGCTGTTGGGGGGTACAACTGACACCAATAAAGGCATCAAGCATCAGCCCTTTATTGCTCTTCAGTACAACCTTTTATACCCTTCATCTTACATGCATTGCACCTGTGTGCCCTCTGTACCCTTTTGTGGTTGGTTAGTACACCTCAGCACTCCATGTCTCATTACCTTTAATACTGTTCCCCTGTCCTGCACGGTTGTAGCCCTTAGGGATGAGGCTCAGGCATAGCCCCACTCCCAATTACCACAAACTGTGTGCCTACAGTTACTGGGTTGGTTGCTGTGCCCCAGCTTCCCCTCACAGTTTCTCCCCTGAGAAGTCCAAAGCTGTTCATGCCAAATGGGGTCTCCCTGTATCTCCCTGGTACACCTGGAGCTGCAGCCTCCCTCAAGGATGTTCTACAAGTTCACTCCAGAACTTGACATGGGACAAGGGGCCAGGGCTGTGTGACCAGGACATCAAGGACGTGGATTATCCAGGTCACTGAGGCCTCGTTTGGGTTCCCAGGGCAGGAAAGATGTCTGGCAGCTGGAGCAGGGTCTGGGAAGCGCCTCCAAGGTGGGGCTGGAGCCCTTGGGCTGTGAGCAGAGGCTGAGGGAGCTGGGCTTGTCCAGGCCAGAGCAGCGAAGGCTGAGGGGCTCCTCATCCCAGCCTGGCAGTGCCAGCGAGGAGGGGATGGAGAACACAGAGCCAGGCTCTGCACCGGGGGCCTGGGGGGAGACAAAAGCCAATGGGGAGAAGGGGAAAGAGGGAAGATCAGCCAGGACAGGAGGAGTTGAAATGAGTCAGGCTGGTTTCAGCATTTCCTCAACACCAAAAGCAGCCTGACCCCATTCTCCATCCACCACTGACAGCTTAAAAACTTGGGAATTATTCAGGCTGTTTTATCCCACTTCACCCAGAGCATCCTGATACAGCAACTTAACTGTGTTTATATCTATCACAGAATCATCTTTGTCTAAAACTGGTTTTGTACAAAAATCCCTTGTGAATGGTGGACATGTCAGACACTGCTGGGATGTCTCACATTGCTGAGAGAAGAGTTTCAATGGGTCTTAAATTGTATCATGTTTACATTTTTTATGTTGGCCATGAAGAGAAACTTTCTGTGCCTCTGAGTCCCACCAGTTCCTGACCCCCAAAGGACCACAAACCTGGTGAGTTCTGGTTCCCACTCCAGTGGTGGCACCTGCACCTCCCTCCACACCCAGAGCAGAGCTCCCTTGTCCCAGAGAGTCCCTGGCAATGCAGGGATGAAGGAAACAGGACAGGATGTGGGGGATCAGGGCCAGGGCACAGCCAGGGATTTGGGGTGGTTGTGAGCCCAGGGCAGGACGTGGCCCTTGGCCTTGGTGAACCTCATCCCCTTGTCCTGGGCCCATGGCTCCAGCCTGTCCAGATCCCTCTGCAGAGCTTCCTGCCCTCCAGCACAGCCACACTGCCACCCAGCTTGGGCTCACCTGGGAACTGACTGAGGGTGCCCTCGATGGCCTCGTCCAGATCAGCAATAAAGAGATTTCACTGACCTGGCCCCAGTCCTGAGCCCCTGGGGACAGCCCTGGATGTGACTCCATTCCTCAGCTGCTCTGAGTGCCAGGGGTGGATGAGGGAAATGGAGGGGAGGGGGGTAGGGACAAAGTGGGATTGATTGTCAGCCATGAAGGGACTTGATTTTCACATCTGTTCAGACTGCATGAGGAGGGGCTGGGGATCAATATCAACTGGGGATTGCTGATCAGCAATTTAAAAAGAGGAAAAGAAAATGTAACAGGACAAAACAATTCTCTCTTCATTGTTTTCAATAGAGTAGATTCACTTTGAATACACTTCTGGAATCTGTCTAATTAACCACAGAAGAATTCAAGACTTGAATTATTCCCATGGGCTTGTCTTGTTTGGGTATTTCGAACAAATGTTAATCACCCTTTGTCACTGAATTTCTGAACTGAAGTGCTCAAGAAAGAAGAGGCCTCTGGGGAAGGAAAACTCATCACCAACCTCACCAACCTCCAAGGTGCTGAGGATCCATCCTGATCAGAGCAGGAATGAACAGAAATGGGCACAGCTTTGTGGCTGCCCCAGCTTTGGGACGGGCCCTGGGCCTGGAGCAGGAGCAGCTCCTGAGGGCCCCAAGGCCGGGGCTCTTGTGCTGCCCTGGGCAGATGGGATGGCAGCAGGGGCTGCAGAGCTCTCAGCATCTCCTGCAGAGGAGAGCAGGGCACCCAGGGAGCCTCCTTTCCCTTGGCCAGGCACGTTCCCCCATGCTGGGGCTGAGTCCTGTGGCAGCTGCAGCTGCTGCTGTGCCCTGGCCAGGGGCTGAGGCCGTGGGGCAGTGCCCAGAGCAGCCTGGCCTGAGCAGAGCTGTGGGGCCAGAGCCGGCTGGGCTGGGCTGGGGAGAGGCCCTTGGTGCTGCCCAGAGCTCAGGGCAGCTGGCAGAGCTTGCAGGGAGCTGGGCTGGGCTCCGAGAGCCTGGCCCAGAAACCATCAGTGTCCATCTCAGCCTGGCTGAGCGTGCAGGGGCCAAGAAGAGCAGCCCAGGGTCTGCAAGTTCTCTGGGTGGGAGCTGAGCTTGTGAACCCTTGAGCCCTGCCAAGTGCTGGGGCTGCACCTCCAGCTCCAGAGGAGATGGGACAGATGTGAGCACAGACAAATCATTCCTGTTGAATTCTTTCTTGTGTTTGCTTATACAGGTGACCAGGATCCATATGTATGGGAGGTGTTTTGTGTTGGATAACACTGGTAGAGTGAGAAGAATAATATTATGTGGCTGAAAAAATTATTACATCATTAATACACAATGCGAAAAAAAGACAAATATTATTAGAAGAACATCTGAGTTTTTCAGAGGATGACAGACTCATTGATGTTCCAGTAGTCAAACCTGTTCAAATACTTTCCTCAGGGCTTCCTTGAGATGAGAGGCGACCACCAGAGGCCAAGGCCAGCCAGAGCTCCCTGTCCTGACAGCTCTTTTCTGGGAGAACCCTTGCATATAGGGAATTGTTTAGAGGTGAGTATCAATTTTGGCCGTGGGCACCTGGGAAGAGGGATGGTTCTTTTCCATAGGAAGGAAAGCCCAGAGCCCCAGGGTTTCTGGGGCACATGAGAAAAAATCCTTAACATGCTGAGGTCAGTGAGCCAGTCAGGCCAAGCCAACCAGACCTGTTCCCTGTTCCCTGGGATCCATGGGGCCCTGCAGGGTGACAATGCTGGTGTCATTTTGGATCCTTGGTTCCATGAGGCCCTCCTGTGTCACAATGGACCTGTGGTTCCATGAGGTTCCTCAGTGTCTCAGTGGCCCCTTGGCTCCATGCGGCCCCGCTGTGTCACAGTGCCAGGTGGTTCCATGAGGCCCCATCAGTGTCCAAATGGTCCTCCCTCGGTTCTGGGAAGCCCCACAGAGCCACAATGGACCCTTGGTTCCAGGAGGCCTTGCTGGGTCACAATGGACTTTTGGTTCCAGGAGCTTTCACACTGTCAACAATGGTCTGAGCACGGCAGTGTCACCATGGATCCTTTGTCCATCAGGTTCCAGAGCATAACATGATCCCCTTGATTCCAGAAGGTTCTGCAGTGTCCCAATGGACCATTGGTTCCATGCAGCCCCACACTGGCACAATGACCCCATGGCTCCAGGAGCTTCCACGCTGTCAGCAATGCTCTCCTTGGTTCCGTGAGGCCTTGCTCTGATACAATGGACTTTTGGTTCCATGGGGTTCCACTGCATCACAATGGACCCTTTGTTCCATGAGTTTGCACAGTGTCACAGCTGACTCCCTTGGGTCTGTGAGCCTCTGCTGTCACCAAATCTTCAAAATATCAGAATAAGGCTCCTTAACACTCATTTGATATTTAAGACGGGATAATTTATTATGGCCTAAGGTCCAGCATGGGATAACTGCTAACCTTCCAGGCACATGTAATTCTACCACTGTGTTGCTTATACACAAGTCATTAAATGCTAAGTACAATTTTATCCATTTCCATAAAACCCCACCCCAAGTTCCCACATTCACTCCTTGTTTTCTCTTTCCCTGCACCCTTGAGCCAGTTGTCTTCTTCTTCTC
Organism: Calcarius lapponicus; assembly: GCA_039654755.1. Taxonomy (NCBI): domain Eukaryota; kingdom Metazoa; phylum Chordata; class Aves; order Passeriformes; family Fringillidae; genus Calcarius; species Calcarius lapponicus. The sequence goes on along the minus strand of JBBFKN010000027.1, from coordinate 2,242,373 downwards.
TTCCAACCATCCTTGCTGGGAAAGCAGCCCCTGCATGACTTGTTCCTGTGCTGAAAGTTTACAGGCAGGGAAAATATGGAATGACACCCTTTTGGTATCAGCCGCAGGCTTTGTGTGGGCAGGCAGAGGCAGGCAGGAGGCAGAGCTGTCAGCAAAGGAAGGGCCCAGCCAGGTGGGGCAGCCGGGGGATGCCGACAGCCTGCAGGGACAGAGGCGCAGGGCAGGGACACCGTAGCACAGCCTGGGCTGCACAGGGCACAGGCATGTGCAGCAGCTGCAAGACAGCCCCAACAGAGCCAACTTGGGCAGCACTTTGGCCATGGCTGCTGGGCCTGGGCCTGAGGCAGGAGCAGGAGACAAGTGACCCTTGCAGGCCTGGGGCCTCATTGCCTCCTTGGTCCTGCTCAGCAGCCTGGCAGGGGCCGCCCCATGCTCCTGCCCTTGGCATTGCACATCCCCACATGCCAGTGCCCATCCCGGCAAGAGCCCTGAGCAAGGAGGGAGGGACAGCATCTGCCTGGCCAGGCCCTGGGGCTCAGGCCTTGGCCCTTTGCATTCCTCAAACACATCCAGCTTTGCTCAGCACCAGAGACACCTTGGCCTTGTTTGTCCCCAGCTGTCATCACTGCCTCCAGTGTTCTGCTCTACCTGGAACCTGGGGACACTTTCTGAGTTGTGTCCCTCAGTGGGACCCATTAAAACTTGAAGGAAACTTTGGAGTTTCAAATTAAAGTTTGAGTTCTTGAGAAGTTTTTGAAAACCACTCTCAGGGACTGAGTCTGATGTAAACAACACCCAAGCCCTGAGAGGGTTATTAAAGTTTTCCTACTCCAGTTATGGACAAAGATTTCAAACACCTTGTAAAAGAACCCGCATTCTTATTTTCACAAAAGTATTTTATTTTATTTCTTTTTAGAGCAGAGGTGATTGCAGCATTCAGTGGTTGATATTGACCCAGGGTCTCTCCTCAGCAGCTCTGGCCTGCTCACAGAAGCTGTGCCTGGAGCTCTGACCCAGTGTGGACAACCTTGCTCCACATTGCCCAGCCCCCATCCTGTCTGTCCTCACTCCCCTGGGACCTGCTGTGCTTGCAGAGCTGGCTGCACTCAGCCTGAGAGGGGTTTCCCTTTTTGGGGTTTTTTTGAAGCAATCTGAGACTCCTGAGTTTCCCCACTGCAAACAGACACACTGCTCAGGTGTGTGCCAGCCCCAGGTGCCACCAAAGCCACTGCAGAGCTGCCCTGGGCCAGCTGTGAGGGTGGATCATCAGCCCCAGCTGCACTGGGCCCCTGCAAGGGGCTGTGGCCATGGGCACTGCACTGACCCCATTGCTGGGTTTGGCTGCCACGGCCACCGTGAGAAATTAAACTGTCCTTGGAAACACTGGGGAGGACTGGGACATACTGGGGAACACTGGGAACGCTGTGGGAGACCCTGGGACATCCTGGGAGTTATACTGGGGGATACTGGGACAAACTGGGGACTCTGGGGACCTTGCGGAGAAGACTGGGGACACTGGGGCACCCTGTGGATGACACTGGGGGGAAACATGAAGGGACTAGGAGTAAACTCAGGTGTATTGGGAAGGACTGGTATGTACTGGGAGGCCGTGGAGGGGCACTGGGGTTGTACTGGTCTGTACTGGGGATTAGCTGAGCTTGTACTGGTCGGGACTGGAGAGGCTGTTCCCGCCTCCGCCCCCTCCGATTTGCCGAGGGTCCCGCCCATCACTACCTGCAGCCAATCAGCGCCAGGAATTCGGTCTCCAGGGGCGGTTCCAAGGCCGGGCGCCCCCTTTTGTTTTAGCCTACAACTCCCGTCATGCTCCGTGGCCCGATTTAGCCCCATTGCAACCGGGAGTACAACGCCCGTCATGCCCCGCGCTCCACTGAACCCCGGGATCCGCCCCCATCTGTCCCATAAGCGTCCCCCAGACCCTGCAGGATCCCTCAGTGCCCCCTCAGCGCCCATTTCGGGACCCCCCAAAAGGGTCCCTGGACCCTCCCCTGAGTGCTCCCAACCCCACAGAGTCCTGGTACAGCCACTTCTGGGAATTCATCTCCTCTCATCCTCCGCAGCCCCAGAGCCCCTCAGAACACAGTCCTGTGCCTAAAACTCCTGCCGTGCCCCGCGCCCTAAAGAGCCCGGTTAGAGCTCCCCGAGCTCCTCACCAAGGGCTCCCGAACCGTTTACGTTCCTCCCGGGGACCTCAAGTCGCGGCTCGGACGCAAACCTGTTCCCCAAGAGCCTCCCTAGACTCCCAAAAAATCCCGTTCGAGCCACTTCCGGGACTACGGCTCCCATCATGCTCTGTGAGGCACGGCCGGCGCTATTCCAGCCGGGACTTCATCTCCCGTCATGCCCCGCGCCCCACCGAGAGCCATTGCATCTGTGCTTAGAACTCCTGAGATGCTCCACGGCCCCGTTAAACCCTTTTAGACCGGCGCCTACGACAATTATAAAACCTTTAACAAACATTGGAACTTGGCGTACCTATAAAACATTCAACAAACAATCCAGAATTAATATTGGAAGTTTATATTAACTCCTTTCATAATGAACTTTATATCAATTCCTTTAGCAATCTTTCGTCTACAATTTCCCCCTCTAATTCTTTGTTAGGGCTCAAGCCTGCATCAATTAGCAATTACTTCTTGAAAGTACAATTTTCTTAATTTTTTATATTGGTTGTAAATTTGCTCGGCATCCTAATGTTCTTGATTGTTCATTATCATGATTTCTTTTACTTCTTTCTTATTAAGCTGTTTTGGTATCATTAAACTTGCTTGTACAGCAGATGTTGCAACTCAGATTATACAGGGGAGCATGCAAGGTAGGAGGATTAAACTAGCAATTTCACATACCATGAAAAAGGCTAATTTTTTCCACCAGTTTCCTTTTAATGACCAGAAATTGTCCCACCAGCTGGTATCGAATGTAGGGGTCCACTCTTGTGTTCCAACATAAGCTAACTTCTGGATTTCCTTTGAGATATTTCTAATGACTTCAATACAGTCATCTGTTTCTAAGCAGCACTCAGAGGAGTTAAATTTTCCATATGTGCTTCCTTCATCGGCCAATAAGTAATCTACTGCCAGTCTGATTTGATACCCTACAGTTCTAGTCTGGGATAGCTGGTCATTTATGTGATCTAAAGCTAGAGAGGTTCGGTTCAATACCATCTCGAGCGCTGCTTGTAATCTTAGAATCCGATTTAACATATAAATTCATTAGAAGACTTAGTAGGGGATGTGGTTGGTTTTGACTCTTCAGAGGGAGGTGGTACAGGTCCTTTAATCTGGGTTATATGTGTCCACCCCTTCTCCTGGGTCTGTATGGCTGTATTGGTGGTGAGTAGGACCTGAAAAGAGCCTTCAAACTTAGAGGTTAAAGGTGCAGTGTTCCATGATTTAACTAACACCCCATCTCCTGGGTTGATGTTATGTACCTTGGTGTCTAAGGGAGAGGTTTGAGGGAGATAGCCCTTTTTCCTAAGATGGTCTAACATACTTCTCATAGCCTTTAGATATTTTTGGGTGACCGTCTCTCCTTCTGGATAAATTCCAATGCTATATGAAGTTATCAAGAAGGGGAGTCCAAACATCATTTCATAAGCTGAGGCTCTTATACCTGATCGAGGCCTTGTTCTAATTTGTAACAGTGCTAAGGGTAGGCATTTAAGCCAATTCTTCTGGGTTTCTGTAACTAATTTAGTTAACACGTTTTTGATGGTTTTATTCATTCTTTCTGCTCTTCTGGAGCTCTGGGGATGCCGATGGGGTGTGCATCCTCCATTTCATTCCCAGAGCTTCAACAACTTGTTGTAAGACTTGGACAGTAAAATGTGGACCTCGATCAGAATCGACATTATTTATCAACCCATTTTGGGGAATGATGTTTTCTAGGATTGCTTTTGTGGCTACTTGGGCTGTCTCTCTTTTGGTCGGGAACGCCTCTACCCAATGGGTGAGGTGATCCATGGTCACTAATAAGTGTCTGTATCCCTGGACAGGGGGCATTTCTGTGAGACCTACCTGCACACTTTGGAATGGCTGCAAGGCCAACTCTCTTCCCCCAGATCAGACAGTACTCTTCTCATGACTTTCTGATTGATTTGTTGGAAAGTTAAACATCCCTTGGTAACTGCCTTTGCTATGTGACGTACTCCCATGCACATTTGATCCCTTGGAAAGTGGTCACATCAGCCTTGTATTCCCCAATGTGTCAACTCGTGTAACTCCATCATCACCTTTCAGGCTAGAGCTTTATTTAAAATTTGGTATCTGTCAGGGGTCCACCATTCTCCATTTTCTTTTTGCTGCCCTCCCACCTTTTCTAACTGTCCTAATTGTTTCTTGTCAAAGATTTGTCTTTCCCCTTTTCTTTCCCTACTAGGTGTTCCTTCTATGTTAAGAATTTTAATTGGACTTTCTTGTTCCAAAGCTACTTCTTTTGCTACTTGATCAGCTGATTGGTTTTTTTTTATTTCAAGGGTGTCCCCTTTTTCATGTCCTTCTATGTGAACTTTGGCTATCTCTATTGGTTTCCTCAGGGACTCTAGTACTAATTTTCTTAACTCTTCATGTATTAAATTTTTGCCCTTTAGAATTTAGGTACCCCTGTTCTTCCCATGTTTTTCTGAATGTATGGGCAATCCCAAATGCGTACTGGGAGTTGGTATAGATTGTTCTTTTGTCTTTTTGTAGTAAATCTAGTCCTCTCTTCAGGGCATAGATTTCACAGCACTGGGCAGACCAGTTTGAGGGTAGCTTTCCCATTTCCTCAACTTGCATGTTCTGCCCATCTATGATTGAATACCCTGAGACCTGTTTAGTGGCTACCATTCATGATGATCCATCTGTAAATAAAATTCTGCCATATGGGAGGGGCTTATCTTCTAAATCTTCTCTCACTTTCCTCTGCATTTCAATAATTTCTAAACAATCATGCTCCAGGTCTGTTAACGGCTCTCCCATGAGGAACTGGGCTGGATTTAAACATTTTGAAGTGACTAATTCGAGGCCCTTGGTACTTATTAGGATGAGTTCATACTTTAGTATTCAGGAGTCGGTTAGCCACTGAGGGGCCTAGTGACTTCAAACAGCTTTTACACGGTGTGGGGTATGAACCCAGATCTTCCCCTTTCAGGTTGGTTTCTGTGTGTCTTCTATTGGGGTGGCTGTTGCCGCTATCCCTTGCACACAGGCTGGCCACCCTCTGGCTACTGGATCCAGTAACTTGGAGAGATATGCGACCAGCTTCCTGCATCCTCCCCAGTCCTGTGTAAGGATGCAATCTGTCCCTTCTTCCACCTTCCACCCCAGATGCAATCTGTCCCCTCTTCCACCTTTACAAATAGGTCAAAGTTCTTTTTAAGGTCTGGTAGGCTCAGTACAGGGGCAGAGGACAATTTAGTTTTCAGATTCCAAAGCTGCACCCCATCACTTGAGGTCCAGGTTGCAGGCTCTGAATCGATCAATTTTTTATATGGAAAATTAATACTTTTAGTATACTGATCAAACCATAATCTGCAATACCAAAACAAACCTAATAATTTTCTAACATCTCTTTTGATCTTTGGGACGGGGATGGACAGAATTCCCAAAATTCTCTCTGGGATTTACCTTTTATACGCTTGGCCGATTATATGTCCTAGATATGTTACTTCTTGTTCCACAAATTGCAGTTTCTTTTGTGATAATTTTAGACCTTTTTCCCCTAAGAAATTTAGGAACTGTATGCTAGAACTTCTAACTTTGGCCTGTCGGAACCCGGGACACCCAGAGGGGATGACACATGCCCCTGGCAGGGCGCTGGGGAGTCCTGGCAGGAAGCCAAAGACACCTGGGATTTCGATCTTAACCCATTGAGCAAATTACCAACCTTGTATGAAGAATTACAAGTCACAAAAGTTTATGTAGAATGATAATGAATCTGTCACAGGGTGTAAAATGGTATTTTGGGGATTTTTATATAGAGGTCTAGGAGGCAAGATAGAGGGACTTGGGTGTTGTCCTATTCTTCTTCCTTCTTCTTCTTCTTGGCCTCCACCTTCTTGGTGATGGTGGCATTTTAGGATTGGTTTAGAGTATTAGTAGACTGTTTAACATAGGTGATAGGTATTGGAAAATAATGATAAATAAATACACATAGTTCATAGTATAAAACGTAGACACCAGCCCAGGGACAGGGAGTGTGCCTCTGACTGACCTGCTGAAAAGATCTTGGCTGGCCAGGGAAAAAATGTCATAGATAAGAAACAATAAACAACCTTGGAAACCAGAGCCAAAGAATTCAGACTCCTTCTTCCAAACACCAGGCTGGGAAAAAAGGATTCTTGGGGTCATCCCTGACCACAGGGAACCTGAGATTGGCCTTGTGGGCTGTCTGGGTCAACATTAGAGTAAATCTGGAAGTTTTTCTTTAGCCTATTAAGCCATGGTGCTGGGGTCTCGTCTTTTTCCTGGGTGCTGTCAAACACTAACCTGGTATTGCTCCCTCTAGGGACTGATTCTTTTATCCCTCTGGTCATCAGGGACCTGTAATCTCTCATATTCCTTCTCCCCTCCTCTTGATTAAGGTCCCAGTCAGGCTCCACTAAAGGAATTTTTTGGTCACCTGGGAGCCAGAGTTGGTTTTCTCGCTCCCAAATTTTCATTCATGCAGTTCTTATAAATCGAGTCTCTTCTGGGGAAAATAGGATGTTAAAGATGGAGTTCAATTCTCCCCATGTATAAATATTAGAGCTAAAAATAGATCAATTTGATTTGTTATTCCTGCTGGGTCTTCCACTAAATTTTGCAATTCTTTCTTAAAGTTTCTAACTTTGGATGCTGTCAAGGGAGCGTTTACAAATCCACTGTCACTGGCCACCCCACCCATGGGAACTTCTCTGAGGGGGGAACAATTTTTCCACTTTAGCCACTTTGGACCGGGTGTTACAACATCAGCTGTCGAGGCTGACTCGCTAACTTCACTCTTGGGCATGAGATTCTGAGATGTTGTTTGGCTTCTTGTTTGTGGTGGGGGAGGCAGAGCAGGAACTTGCTGGTGAATAAGGGGTGCAGGAGATTGTAGAGGTAAGGAGACAGTAGTGAAGGGTAAAGAGAGTAAGGAGAGGGTTGGGGGGAAGGTGGTGGAGGTATAACTGTGTAAGGAGGTGGTAAGGAATGACAGCTGGGAGAGGAGGAGGAATTGGGTCCACAGAAAGCGGAATTGGAGGAAGAATTTGAGGTACTGCAAGGGTAGGAGGAGGTAAGTGGTCCAGGGGGTCCCAGTTTTTGTCAGCCTTCCCAGCCTCTTATTCTTCTTCTTTTACTTTACTAGCTTGCTTTCCCTCTTTTAATTTATAGACTCTTGTATTTTCCTCCTCTGAGGCGTACTTTAGCCAACAGGTGACGTTCTGTATCTGCTCCATGTCTGGGTCCTCTTGAGTACTCAAGTATTGATGTCATTGGGTACACAACCACTTGTCTTGTGTACTGTACCACAGCCACTGCCCCTGTAAGTTTATCCTTGGCCATACCTTTGTGCAATAGTGGACCATCTTTATATGATTTAATCTTTTTGTTATTTCCCAATTGTCCCAGTTGTTAAGTAGTTTTCTTAAGGGAATATTGGGAGGGGTGTTTTTAATTTTCTTCTTATTCTTTCTTGGGGAATTTACTCTCTTACTATAATACTTCCCCATACCTTCCCAATGGGCCTTCAAAGAAACTCTAATGTGCCTCCACCCAAACCAAGGAATACCAACAGGCAATGCAATGATTAAACAACTCAAGCTTGTTTGGCCCTTTCAACTTATTTCTTATTTCAGTTATTTTCAGTATTTAACTCAAACCTAAACAATTCAAATAACTCCTTAAGCACTTGCATTCACAATTCTTACACGCCTGCTCTCAAGGGAGGGGAAAGGGTTACAACAAGGGATAACCTTTATTGAAAACAGAATGGGAGAATGGGAAAATGCTTTCACACCACACTCTTCTTGGGCCCCGAACTCTCACTCCATTCACTCTCGCTAGCCTATGCAAGAGACTCCTTTTCCTTGCCCTAGGCCTAGGTCTGATCACTCCTTGGTCGGACCTTTGGCTCTGGCCCCTTAACCTGAGCAGACCCCACCTGGCTCCTGCGCCTCGCCTCCTTGAGGCTGCACTTTCAACGCCGAGGAGCCCTTGGCGCCAGAGACTCGGGGCCTGCCCTGTCTGACTCTGCCCTGGCCAGACTGCCCCGGCTCTGGAACCGTATCCCTCTTTTGTTTTTTACAGAGTAAAGAGGTCACTGAAAACTCTCTGCCAGGACCTATTTGTAGCACACCCCTTATTGCTAAAGAGTGACCCAGATAGGTCCCCTGCTTTCGCCTTCCACCTGGGCTTGGCTTGGCCACCCCACCCGTAGGAATGATCTCGGTGAAAGGGTAGTTTTGGGGTTCGTTGCCTCACTTGGCCTGGACTCCCCACCTTAGTCCTCAAGCTACGGCCTCTCCCTGGACCATGGTCTCCAGTGGGTTTACGGTTTCTACCTGAACCGTGGCACACTGAACCCCCAGCACCGCCGTCTGACCCTGGGGACTGGGGCCCTCTCTGCTCTGCTCGGTGCTGCTGCTGTACTCAGGGCACCCTGAACCCTGGCAGGGACCCGTGTTCCCCCTCCAGGGATTCTGCATGACTCACACTACCCCGATCCTCCATGCACCCGGAGGTCTATTCGGGATTTGCGTGCCAACTCACCAATTTGTCTGCCACCCTCAGCACGCACTGAGGGCGCCTACCAGGCCTTAAGGGGGAAGGCCTGCCCCTTGCGTGCCACTCACATTTCTATTCCTCCACATGCGCGGAGGGGGGCCCACCTTATCCCCCTGGGAGGTGCCTCCCTTACTCAGGCTTCTCTCACTTCCCTCCGTTTCTGGCCGGCCCCCTCGAGGGAGTCTGGAACCGTGGTACCAGGAGGTCCACAGACACACTTCAAAAAAGAAATCTTGAAGGAGCAAGAGCAGGCTGTCCCTGCATGGTGAAAAATGACCCAGAATGAAAAACAACTGGCCTGACTGGGCATGGGCCTTTTGCAGGAACTTGGGGCAAAAAGAAGGTGCATCACCTTTGGACAGAGAGGCAGGTAACTCAGGAAATGTTTAAGGATGTTCTTAGGCCATGCAGAAAGAAAATTAGAGAGGTGAAATCTTAGGCTTAACCAGGCCATTTCTGTGAAGGATAATAAAAATGCTTCGATAAATACATCAATGGCAAAAGTAGGTACAAGGACAATCTCTATTCCTTTTTGGGGGAGCAATGGTTACCAAAGATGAGGAAAAGGCTGCGGTACTCAACCCCTTCTTTGCCTCAGTTTTCAAGAATAAGTCAAGTTGTCCTCAGGACAAGTGTTCTCCTGAGCTGGTGGATGGGCACAGAACAGCCCCCTGTAATCCAGGAGGAAGCAGCTGCTGACCTGCTGAGCCACTCAGATGCTCACAGGTGTCTCTGGGAGCAGATGGGATCCATCCCAGGGGGATGAGGGAGCTGTGGATGAGCTCCCCAAGCTGCTCTCCATCATTTACCATCAGTGCTGGCTCAGCAGGGAGGTCCCAGGGGACTGGAGGTGCCAGTGTGAGCCCATCCCCAAGAAGGGCAGGAAGGAGGAGCTGGGGAACTCCAGGCCTGTCAGCCTGAGCTGGGTGCCCGGCAAGGTTATGGAACAGATCACCTTGAGTGCCATCCCAGGGCACCCACAGGATGGCCGAGGGATCAGAGCCAGCCAGCGTGGATTTCAATATCTGCACTGATGATCTGCATGAGGGGACTGAGTCCAGCATCAGCAAATCTGCAGATGACACCAAGCTGGGTGTGAGAGTGGATCTGCTGGAGGATAGGAGGGCTCTGCAGAGGGACCTGGACAGGCTGGATCCAGGGCCCAAATCCAACAAGGTGAGGTTGAACAAGACCAAGTGCTGGGTCCTGCACTTTGGCCACAACAACCCCTGCAGCGCTGCAGGCTGGGGACAGAGTGGCTGGACAGCAGCCAGGCAGAAAGGGACCTGGGGCACTGATGGACAGCAGGCTGGACATGAGCCAGCAGTGTGCCCAGGCGGGCAGGAAGGCCAATGGCTCCTGGCCTGGATCAGGAATGGTGTGGCCAGCAGGAGCAGGGCAGGGATTCTTCCCCTGCACTCGGCACTGGTGAGGCCACACCTCGAGTGCTGTGTTCAGTCCTGGGCCCCCAATTTAGAAAGGCCATGGAGGGGCTGGAGCGTGTCCAGAGAAGGGCAACAAGGCTGGGGAGGGGTCTGGAACACAAGTCCTGTGAGGATTGGCTGAGGGAGTTGGGGTTGTTTATCCTGGAGAAGAGGAGGCTCAGGGAGACAAGGCGGTGGGTGTCAAGGTACAGGTTGGATTTGATGATCTCCAAGGTCTTTTCCAACCTTGCTGATTCTGTGATTCTCTGGAACCACCCTTGGAGCAGTGGCAGGAGGAGCCCTGGGCCTCCTCTTCAGCAGCTCCAGCAGCCCAGGTCCCTCAGCTTCTCCTGCCAGCCCCAAAGCCCATCCTGTCAGTCCTGCAGAGCCTCTGCAGCCCCTCCTCACTGCCCAGAACAGGGAGCCCCAGAGCCAGACACAGCAGCCCAGATGTGCCCCCCTGGCCTGGGGTGCCTCTGGCAAGGGAGCAGCACCAGGCACTGCAGGAGCCTGCAGACAATTCCTGCAGCACTTGTAGGATGATCCTGCTGCCTGAGGGACGTTCCCATGGTGCCAGGTCAGGAACTGCAATGGGGAGTGGGGCCAGAGAGGAAAGGGCAAACAGGGATGGGCTGTTTGCAGGGGAGGGGACAGGGATGGGCAATAGGAAGAAATCTGGATCAGGAAAGAGGAAAGAAAGCAAAGGTGAAGCCAAGGAAATGCTCAGGGCAGTTTGGGGGTGGCTGCCAGGCAGCCCTGGCTCTGAGCAACAGCATCTGCAGTGGCACAGGAAACTCCCAGCTGATGGGAACAAACTTTCTGGCTGAGTGCAGAGGCCAGGACAAAGCTGAGTGGTTTCCCTGGTGTCCCCCAGCCCTTGCTGGCCCCCGGGGCTGATGGCATTTGTGCTCCCTCAGGTTCATGTCCCCACAGCAACAGCATGGGGGTGCTCCCCCTGCTCTGTGCAATGCAAACAGGGGCTGCTGAGCCAGTGCTGCCGTGGCTGTGCCTGCAAGGATGGGGCACCTGTGTGAGCTGGGGGAGAGGCCAGGGCTGCAGAGGGGGGATGTTGTTGGCAGCTCCATCAGGATGCTCTGGGACGCTGCCCTGGGCTGTGCAGTGCACTGGGGATGGATCAGTCCCTGCTCTGCTGCTCCTTCCCGTCTGCCCAGGGCCCTTGCAGAGCCCCAGCCATGCTGTTTGCCCCCAGCCTGCCCACGGCCAGCCTGGGGCTGCTCACGGGAGTTTCTGTGCTGAGCATTGGCCTGGCCGTGTTCTTGAGAGAGCCTGGGCAAGGAGCCTGGAGCCCCCAGGCCCTGGGCTGAGGCGTCAGCGCTGCCCCAGCAGTGCCCATGGCCTGTCCCTGCTGCAGCCCCGGCACTGCCACCCCCAGGGCTGTGCCCGGCCCCGAGAGCACTCAGGCCCTGCAGCAACACCAGGGCCAGCAGGGCAGCGGGGCAGGGCCACGGCAGCAGCACTGGCAACACCAAGTGCTGCTGCTGCTGCTGGGCACAGCTGCTGGGCCAGCCCTGATCTGCCCCAGCTCTGCACACAGACATTGCTGCTGCAGCTCCAGAGAGGGAACAGAAGGAGGATCTCTGGTGAAAAGTCTGCTAGGAGAGCCTTTAGTTGCTTTAAAGCCACTGAGATCACAGCTCCTCATTGACACAGTCTGGGGCCACAGTGAAGTTGGGAGAAACAAAATAAGAAATGGCAGAAACAATTGCCTTGGTTTAGGGAGAATATTAAAAAAATGATAACAGAGAGAAAACAAAATAATGAATCCAACAAGAAGCATCAAAGATTACTTTTATTTCAAGAGATATGCAGAAATTGGCAACCAGTTTAATGTTTCCTAAATTGTCCAGTCATCAGTGTCCACACTGCAGCCTTGAGCTCCTGGTTCCTCAGGCTGTAGATGAGGGGGTTCAGGGCTGGAGGCACCACCGAGTACAGAACTGACAGGGCCAAATCCAGGGATGGAGAGGAGATGGAGGGGGGCTTCAGGTAGGCAAAAAAGCCAGTGCTGACAAACAGGGAGACCACAGCCAGGTGAGGGAGGCAGATGAAAAAGGCTTTGTGCCGTCCCTGCTCAGAGGGGATCCTCAGCACAGTCCTGAAGATCTGCACATAGGAGAAAACCATGAACACAAAACAGCCAAATGCTAAACCAACACTAACAGCAAGAAGCCCAGGTTCCCAGTGATAGGATTTGGAGCAGGAGAGCTTGAGGATCTGTGGGATTTCACAGAAGAACTGGCCCAGGGCATTGCCATGGCACAGGGGCAGGGAAAATGTATTGGCCGTGTGCAGCAGAGCATTGAGAAAGGCACTGGCCCAGGCAGCTGCTGCCATGTGGGCACAAGCTCTGCTGCCCAGGAGGGTCCCGTAGTGCAGGGGTTTGCAGATGGACACGTAGCGGTCGTAGCACATGACAGTCAGGAGGAAAAACTCTGCTGAGATGAGGAACGTTATGAAAAACATCTGAGCAGCACATCCTGAGTAGGAGATTGTCCTGGTGTCCCAGAGGGAATTGTGCATGGCTTTGGGGACAGTGGCGCAGATGGAGCCCAGGTCGCTGAGGGCCAGGTTGAGCAGGAAGAAGAACATGGGCGTGTGCAGGTGGTGGCCGCAGGCTACGGCACTGATGATGAGGCCGTTGCCCAGGAGGGCAGCCAGGGAGATGCCCAGCAAGAGGCAGAAGTGCAGGAGCTGCAGCTGCCGCGTGTCTGCCAGTGCCAGCAGGAGGAAGTGCCTGATGGAGCTGCTGTTGGACATTTGCTGCCTCTGGTGATGGGACTCTGTAAAAAAAGTAATAATGAAAAGTTCGGTTTGTGGAGAATTTCAGATATCCTAGGACAGCTTGGGGGCACTTTCCTCCCACTGCCTGACCAGGGCTCTGCTGCCTGGAGCTGGCCCTGCCAGCAGCTGCTCCCTGTGCCCAGGGCTTGGCCTTGCCAGTGCTGCCAGAGCCCAGCCTGGCCCTGGGGGCTCAGCTCTGCCCTGCAGACCCCTCCCAGCTCAGGCATTGCCCAGGGGCAGCTCTGCTTTTGCAGGCTCTGATCAGATACCACATCAGAGCAACCCTGAAGAGGCTGGAAAAATGATGGTGATGCTGCCTGTAACTGACCCTGTACTGATTTCTGACACTGCCTGGTTTATTCAGATCTGAAAGAATTTTTTTTTTTATTTTTCTCAACCTGAATAGAGAGATGATTTTCTACTGCCCACTTCCCATCCAGACAACCCACAGCAGTAGACTAATAAAGTAAGAGTCTTCCCTTTTATATAGCCCCTGCTGTGCTTAGCTCATTCTATAACATACTAAGAAATACCCTGGAGTTAAACGTCATGCTCGGAGCAGTCCTGAACAATGCAGCATCCTCCCCACACAAGGAGAACACTTCCATGCCCTACCAGCTGTCTCCTCCCACCCAGCTCTTGTCCCCCAGTGCTGGGAGCAGCTGCCAGGGCTGGCTGGGAGCTGTCCCTGGCAGGCAGCAGAGTCCCTGCCCCAGCACAGTGCCCGGGGTGCAGGACCCTGCTCTGCAGGACAGCCCTGGGCACTCCTGACTGCTCTGCACAAGAGACAATCAGAGAATGTACCACAGGGTCTGCAGGCATTGGGATGTTCCAGCTTTAGGAGATGGCCCCCAGGAGCTGCAGCTGCATTGTCCTGCAGCCAGAGGTTCCTGTGCCAAGGGCTGGCAGTGATTCTGCCCCAGTCACTTCTCAGCACCTTCCCAGCCCTGACTGATTGAAGCTCTCTGTGCCTCGGTGCTGTCCCCTCAGTGCCTGCAGGCAGAGCCCTCAGCCCTGCTGGGCTGGGAGAGGAGCTGGTCCTGGCAAGAGCTGCTCCTTTAAAGCTCAGCAGCACAGACACAGCACAAGGACTTTAATGAGCCTCCTGGGGATTTGGTGGTGTTTACATCCAACTCAGTCCCTGAGAGTGTCTTCACAAAACATCTCAAGAACTCAAACTTAAATTTAGACTCCACAGTTCCTGGAAGTTTTAATGGATCCCACTGAGAAACACAACTGAGAAAGTGTCCCCAGGTTCCAGTTAGAGCAGAACACTGGAGGCAGTGATGACAGCTGGGCACAAACAAGGCCAAGGTGTCTGTGGTGCTGAGCAAAGCTGGATGTGTTTGAGGAATGCCAAGGGCCAAGGCCTGAGCCCCAGGGCCTGGCCAGGCAGATGCTGTCCCTCCCTCCTTGCTCAGGGCTCTTGCCGGGATGGGCACTGGCATGTGGGGATGTGCAATGCCAAGGGCAGGAGCATGGGGCGGCCCCTGCCAGGCTGCTGAGCAGGGCCAAGGAGGCAATGAGGCCCCAGGCCTGCAAGGGTCACTTGTCTCCTGCTCCTGCCTCAGGCCCAGGCCCAGCAGCCATGGCCAAAGTGCTGCCCAAGTTGGCTCTGGCAGGGCTGTCTTGCAGCTGCTGCACATGCCTGTGCCCTGTGCAGCCCAGGCTGTGCTACGGTGTCCCTGCCCTGCGCCTCTGTCCCTGCAGGCTGTCGGCATCCCCCGGCTGCCCCACCTGGCTGGGCCCTTCCTTTGCTGACAGCTCTGCCTCCTGCCTGCCTCTGCCTGCCCACACAAAGCCTTGGCTGACCCAGACTTATTTTGGAGGACGTGCTGCACCACAGCCCTGCCCTGGGTGGAAATTTTTATGTTTTTTTTCCCAATCTCAGCTTCCCCAGGTGCCTTTGGCATTGATTTTTTTCTTCTCTGGCTGTTCTCTACCATGTTAAAAGGATCCCCCATCTCTGAAACCACCCTTTCAATCCCTCCCAGGGCTCTCCTCTGCTGTCCTCAGTCTCTACCCCACTGAGCAGAGAGCTCCTCTGTCCCTGGACAGTGCTCATGTGCTTGAGGCCATGGGTGCCTGGACAAGAAGGATGGTTCTTTTCTACAGGAAGGAAACCACAGAGCCCCAGGGTTTTGAAGGCAGATCAGAGGCAGGCACCAGAGGCCAAGACCAGCCAGACCTGTCTGTCCTTGCAGCTTTTGTCTGAAAGCAACCCTTGGAGTTTTGGAGGTGGAATTCCATTTCAGCCATGGGTGCCTGGACCAGAATGACAGTTCTTCTCCGCAGGATGGAAAGGGCAGAGCCCCAGTGTTTCAAAGGCAGATGAGAACTGGCCCTCAGGAAGCCAAGAGAACCTAGACAGTCCAGGCAGCCTTTGTCTGGGAGCAATCCTTGGATTTGGAGGCAGATTCCAAATTTTGGCCATGGATGCCTGGAAGAGAAGGAGAGTTCTTTCCCAGAGGAAGTTAAGCACAGAACTCCAGGGTTTCAGAGACAGATAAGAAGCAACCCTCAACATGCCATGATGAGCTGGACCAGTCAAGCCAAGTCAACCAGATCTGTTCCATCTTCTTGGATTCTTGGGGGCCTGCAGCATCATACTGGCCCCTTGCTTCCATAAAGCCTTGCTGTGTCTCACAATGGTTCCTTGGTTCCACTGGGCTCCCCAGGATCCCAATGGCTCCTTGGTTCTACCTAGCCTGCTGTGTCACACTGGCCCTTTGCTTCCATGGGGACTCAAGAGTGCCAGAATGGTCTCACTGCACTCATCCCTGCAGTGTCACAAAGAGCTCCTTGGTTCCACAAGGCCCTGCAGAGCCCCTTGATTCAACGAGGCCTCAAAGTGTCAGAATGGTGTCCAGTGTGGAGGCCCTGGGGGGCATCCCCTAAGTCAGGGAGACACAACAGGCTTCCCTGGAAGCTGTTTGTCCCTATTGGCTCCTTCCCTTGCTCCTATGTCCCTGAGCCACTCCCTCCCTATTCCCTGATTGACCCTCATCTTGCTACTGCCCCCGGACCAGGTGGACCCCAAGTTCCCCTGAGGGGAAAGAAAGGTGGACCCTGAAAGTGTGTGTGCCTTGGACCTGAACATCTAACCAGGTGTCTGAATTAAACATCTGTGGATATTAAGCAAAGGCCCTTTTTCCTTCTTTACCCTGGACTTTACAAGCAGCAATTCAGGCTGCAACACTCCAGGATTCCATGAGGTCCTGCAGTATCACAAGGGCGCCTGGCTTTCATGAGGCCCTGAAATATGGAATGGCCCCTTGATTCCATTTGGCTTCTCAATTACATGACTTCTTAGTTCCATGGAGCCCTGCAGTATCACAATGGTTCCAAAGGGTCCCAAACTGTCATAATGATCTCCATGGTTCCATGAGGTTCTACAATGTGATATTGGACTTTTGGCTCCAGGAGCTTTCATAGGCTAAGCAACAGTCTCCTTGGTTCCACAGTGTCATAAGTGACTCTTGGTTCCATGAGGTGGCTGCCCTCCTACAGCCTCTCAGAGAGCCTTCTCCCTGTCAAGGTTCCCAACAGCCCTCCATGGCTCCTCACAGACCCTCATGGCCCCTCATTACCCCTCAGAGCCCCTCATGGCTCCTCACAGCCCCTCACAGCCCCTCATGGCCCCTCACAGCCCCAGGCCTGGGGCTCCTCCCAAAGGGAAAGGTGTCAGGCCCTGCTTGTTCTCCTTTTATTTCGGTCCCTTCACAGCCACGAGTGCAGAAAGGCTGAAATGGAGCCTTTCCCCAGCATTTCCCTTGGGGTTAACTGCGGGCTGAAGCTCTGTGCTGGCGCTGGCCCCAGCGCCACCATCCCGGCAGCCGCCAGGCCTTTGCTGTTCCCCTGTGTCCGTTCCCTGTCCCCGAGTCCCGCCCGGCTCTGGCAGCAGCAGCAGCCGCAGCGCAGGGGGCGCCGGCCCGGCCCAGCCGGGGCTCCCGGCCAGGAGCAGCAGCAGCGCCGGCCCCTTCCCTCCTGCTCCTGCCTCGGCTCCCAAGGGCTTTTTCCAGCTCCATTCTGGGCTAGAGCAGCAATCACCCACACACAGCCCTGACTGCTCAGGGCCTGCCTGTGCTGCCCTGAGCCAGCCCTCAGAGAAAGAAAGGATCGGGTTCCAGCGCTGTTTTCACCACTGTTTTACTCACCCTGAGGTGACAGCAGGAGGCTGCTGCTGCCTTTGCCTTGGGAATTGGAGATCATGGCTGCTCTTGCCACTCTTCGCTTGCCACTTGAAATTCATCTGTAAAGCTGCAATTGCCTTTTTTATCAGCGCTACCCAGAGTGCTTTTGTGACAGTGAATTTAGGAGTCCTTAAAATCAGAGGGTTTTGGGAAAGCTGCAAAAGGCAGGCCTCAGAGACAGCAGAACTGTGATTAGAGCTAAGCAGTAGCCATAGGATTTGTCAGCAGAAAAGTTATATAAGAAGTAGAAAGGAAGGACAAATAGAACAATGGTTTTTGTATTAACGCTTGGTAGAATAACTCCCTAAGCTACAGAAAAGTATATCTAGTGAGACATTAGGAGGTTCTGAGCTTGAGCTCTGTGCATTGTGTTTGAAGGCTTACAAGCAGGTATTGTATTAAAAATAAGCAAGCACTGTTTTAACCAAAGGTACCTATGCTTATAGTGGTTGGATGGAACTACTGTCAATAAGCTTTTGCTTTGTGGGATTGATAAAAAAAACTTTTAAAGTAAGTTGTAACATTGAGTTCTTTGTCTGCTGCCGAGGACATGAGCTGCTGGCATCTTCCCATTGTCATACCCATGTAAGGCAACTGATGCTGGAAAATAAACAGCTCGAGACACGTTCCTCAGCAGTCCTGTCCTGTTGGTGATTTGTACATAGCCCCCGGCCGGCAATAGGTGAACTCAGGCTTTTGGTCACAGGCATCATGATTAGCAGATCTTGAAATGCTCTCAAGTCCCTGAGCAAAAAGTCAAGAAGAATTAAAGCCACACAGGCCACATTTGCAGGGCTCAAACACAGCCCTCTTGCTGGTGCTGCTGAAATAGAATCAACTGACAGAGGCCATCACAGAAATTGCCTCTGGAGCATCAAATCAAATTAAAAAATCCACCAGGAAAAAGAGAAAACAGACCTTCTTGACTCCCTCCATTGTTTCTTCCGAGCAGCAGCAGCAAATGGAGATGGCCAGAGGTATTTCCAGCTGCTGCTGATCCCAGCTGGAGCCCAGCCTGCTGCCCAGGCCCAGCGGGAAGCTGAGCCCAGCCCGGGCAGCTCCCGCAGTGTCGGGAGCTCAGCGCACGCGGGGCCAGGCCCAGAGCCCCGGGCACGGCCGCCCATTGCGGGGCAGCGGCGCAGACGGAATGTCCTGTGGCCCAAACCTCCTGCTCCTGCCACACAGCGCCAGCGCTCTCCCCCTCCTCCTCCTCTCCCAGCACGGCACAAATTCCAGCTCGGAGGAGGCTACCCCAGAGAGGGCTCAGGCTCCTGCTTCAGCCTCAGTGTCCCTGCAGAGGAACAGGGCATCTTTCAGGCACTTCCACAGGCTCAGGGTTCCCATTTCATGGGGAATCTGGGATGAAAATGGCTTAGTCGGGAAGAACAAATGCAGAGGGAATGGATTGGAAATTATTAGGAAAAATGATCCTTTCTACGGAAAAGCTCACTAAGTCATTCCCTGCATTTCTCCTTTTCAGATTCTTTCAGTCATCTCCTGAGAGGTCCAGCTTGTTCTGGTGCCTTTCATAAACTGACTGTAACTCTTGATTTATATCAATGCAGGAGATGTAGAAGCATCTGAACTGAACACTGAAACAAACTCCCTCTGTCACCCCATTTTCATGTCCTACATCACTTTCAAGATGTCCATGGGGGTGTTGGAATGATTATCACACAGCTCTCCATTTCTGGCTTCAGGCTCTGGAGATTCTTTCTCTGCATTCAGTCAGGCTTGCATTCCCTAACAATTCCTGGCAGCCTGTTATGGTGGTTTGACCCAGAAACAGGATTTCTGGGAACCTATGGTCAAACCAATGAAACCAATGGCTTCTCAGATTTTAATATTGACGCCTGATTTGCCCACTGGAGCATTAGATCCACCCCTGAGAACACAGGGTAAAATCTGGGCTCTCCCCCAGCAGGTCCTCTTTGAATTTCCAGCGAGGGAAGCAGGTCAGACCTCCCCTGCCCAGCTGTCCGCTGCTTGGCGGGGCAGGGGAAGCCACGCGGTGGTGAGGCAGGCCAGGCCTGGGACAGAGATGAAAGGTAGGCCTGGCCCCAGACCCCCGAGGGTGGAAGGGTGGAAGAGAGAAGTCAAGAAGTACCGGGAAGTACAATGGGCAGCCCCCCTTCGGGAGATAGAGAGAGAGAGAGAGAGAGAGAGAGAGAGAGAGAGAGAGAGAGAGAGACAGTGCCTGGGAGCAGACTGTTGCCTTGAAATTTGGTATGTGCTGCCAGCATAGCCCGGCCAGAGGAGAAGGAGGTGGGGGGAGGATGCACGGAGAAGGAGTCCAGTTGCTTAGAGGAGCTTTTAACCCTTTGTGGACAATGAAAACTTTACAGAACATTAACCCTTTCTAGAAGAGAGATAAGAGTAGAGGATGAAGAAGGAAATGGGTGAGTGATGAAGGTCTGAGCCAGAGAGAGAGAGAGATGTTGGAGGAATGGAGAAGATGGAGTGGCATTTTATGCTGGACTCTTTTGTGTAGCCACGGACAGAGCCATGTTTCCTTGTGATACAGAGACTGAGTCCAGGGGGGGGAAATGCCCCAGAGCTAAGAAGATTCAGTGGGGGTAACCCTCAGCCCCAGGGGGTGGAAAAATATGGGGGGGACAGATGTCCCAAAGTTTAGACTGTGCTTTTTTGGAGTGGGACCAGGCATCCTTAAAAAGATGACCCTGGAAGCAGCCCTGGTCCTTGTTCAGTGGTGAGAACACTGGACAAGACGGAAGAAGCCACCACGGCACATGGAAGGACTCCCTCTCCTCCTGAGGAACTGAAAATTGAGTATTCTAAAGGGTGGTGCTGGACCCAGACTTGGTGATTTGGAAGATGTATTGTATTGGGAATTTGAGGGGAGGAGGAGAGTGTTTTGTAAGGTTTTCATTTCCCTTGTGGTTTTTTTTTTCTTTTCTGTGTGTAGTTTAGTTAATAAAGTTTTCTTTATTTCTAAGTAGGAGCCTGCTTTGCTTATTCCTGGTTACATCTCACAGCAAGTACCAGGGAAAGTGTATTCTCATGGAGGCACTGGCATTGTGCCAGTGTTGAACCATGATACCCGTCATGTTTTCTTAGTGTAGAACAGTAATAATGAAAACCTCACCAATGGCACAAGTGCCAAGCCCACAAGGAAAAGAAAGAACAAGCTGTAAAGTTCTTTAAACATTTGTCCTGCTTTGCTGCAAGAGTCATGCTGCACACATGGTGTGGAAAGCCAAGAGACGCTACAGTTAGTGACACATTTTGTGACAGAAGCTGCACCTGGTTCTCCAGGAAAGGTTCTTGGAAAAAGCAAACAGGATTTTGGACAAGATCCTGGAAGAACTGAAATAGTTCTTAGGAAATGAAATGAAAACAGAAAAAAACCAGAGATGTTTTACTGTAGCCGTACGCTGTAATCTCAATTGTAGTCATTATTAGTTGTAGTCAATATTTTTCTAAAGTCCCATATCTTCTCGGGGGTTTTCTTGTGGCCCGTTCTTCATCACACTAACTCCTTCCTCTGCAGGCTGTTCCTGCTTCTTCGAGGTTCATTCAGGGTTCTCCCTAATTGGGAAACCCAGCCCCCTTTTATCCCAGTTATCCCTGCTAGCCACAGCTGTGCCCAATTAAGGACATTGCAGCTGCAAGCCATTTAGAATCAACTGGGACTTATTGGGGCAAGGCCCATATACAGCTATACAAATATGATACATATATTTTACTCAAAGGCCATCTCTGCTACATTTTACTTTTATTTTTATGCTCCCCTTTGCACTGCTTCACCATCCCATTCATTCCAAATGGATCTCACCTCTAAGATCCATGACTTGGCATGTTTTAGACACTGTCAAATACCATGAGCTATACACAGTTTGCCTTCCACTGCTTTTTTGACAGCTTCTCTGTCTCCTGTGGCACACCAGTCCAGTGCCCTGTGCAGGGGAGCCCCAGTCCCAGAGCACAGCACACAACAGTGCAGTCCAGGCTGCAGGAGGTGCCCTGCAGCCCTGCCTTGGCTGTTTGTGGCAAGGGAATGCTCCCTGTTTGCAGCTGTCCCTGCAGGATGGCCCCAGGGCAGAGCCCAGCCGGGCTCCCACTGCAGGCCCTGGAGCTTGGGGCAGACAGTGCTCCCAGAGCTGAGGTTCCTGGCGAGCACCCGGAGCTGTGCCTTGCACTCTGCTGCCGTGTGTCACAGGGCAGGCTGGCTCGTGCTGTGTGAATGTACCAGCCCTGGTTTGACTGCCAGGGGCCTCGCCCAGTCACATCTCTGCCAAGGCTGCAGCATTTCACTGGCCAGAATCTGACAAGGCATAGAGATCAGAGCAATGGAATTATCCCGACTGGGTTTTTCAAAGGCCCTTTAGAAGGAAGGGCTTGAGAATAAACGCTGTTTGCCACATGAACATCAGGGTGAGTGCTCTCTCTGTCTCCAACCCACTCCCCCTCCAGCCAATGTTACAGCCACCCACTCCCTCACACGTCCCCCTCGTGCCTTCCCACTGCCGTGTCCGGTCAGGGCTTCCCAGCCCCTCATCCCTTCATGGCCCTGTCCTCCCCTCAGGGGCTGCCCCAGCCCGGCCAAGCTGCCCGGCAGCAGCGCCGCAGCCCCACAGCAGCTCCAGAGCAGCCCCATCCAGAGGCACCTGGGAGCCCTCAGCAAGGCAGCCAGCAGCACACGGGCAGGAGGACACGGATGGCGCTTCCTGCCTGGCACAGGGCTTGTGGCCATCTCCAGGCACCGCTCTCACAGCGATCCCCGCAGCTCCAGCCCCTGCCCAGCCGCTCTGTCACCAGCACAAAGGCTTCAGCAGAACCACCACAGGCCAAGGGGCTTCTGGCCATTTTCCCAGCAACACTGCATGCCAGGGCAGCTTGCTGAGCCCAAGCATCCTTTTCCCCCTCTTCCCCTAAGCCCTGGAGAGCCTGGGCAGCAAAAGAAAGCTCCTGGGAGTCTGTGTATTATAACACACTCTATATTCATATACTAAAGAAAAAACAAAAAGAAGAAAAGAAAAAGAACAATCTTAAAGAAACAGAAAATTCCTGCTGGCTCAGGTGGCCCCAGCAGACAGAGCCTCTGGGATCAGCTCTCTGCACAGCTCCAGCAGCGCAGCCAGCCGAGCCGTGACAGACGAGGCCGTGTCCTCCATGCCCTGCGGAGCTGATCTTGCACCCTCTGGAAGATGGAATATCGCTCACTCTGCAGTGCCTGGAGGACAGACAGTGTTTCAAGTGCCACGTCTGACACGGCAGTGCTGGTGTCCTCAGTCAGGTGTTCAAGGGCTGAAAGAGAGAGGAACAGAGCCATGGTCAGATCCTGGATCTGCGGGGACCCGAGAAGAGCCCCCTGCCAGGGCCATCCCAGCCATCCCAGCCGGCTCTAGCCATGGCCAGGAGGGAGCAGGGACCAACGGGACCAGCCCGAAGCTGCTGGCCACGAATGCTCCAGGCGGCCCTGAAATCTCTCTGTGCTATGCCCACGCCGCCCCTCGTCCGCACAGGGAGCAGAGCCCTCCGCAGCCGGGGCAGGGCTTGCGGCTCCCCCGCCAGCCCCCGCTGCCAGCCCGCTGCCCTCACTCACCGTTGCAGATGAGCCGGAGCTCTTCCTTCTTCCCCCTCAGGTGCCGCCCGGCCATGCCTGTGAACACAGAGCCTGTCACGGCGCCAGCGGCACAGCTCCCTGCCAGCGGCGCTGCCGGCGCTGTGGCCACACGGGCTGCTGGCCCGGCAGGGCTCAGCCCGGCCCTTGCCGCACGCTGCCGGCCCAGGGCACGGCTGCCAGAGGGCGGCAGCAGCAATGCCCAGGCCAGGCGGGGCTCCACGGCGCCGGGCCCGGCTGGCGCTGCCGGGGCAGCAGCCAGGGCTGGGGCCGAGCTGCGGCGGGCCGGGGAGGAAGCCCGGGCTCGTGGCTCACCCGTGAACCTGATGGCCGCTGCTCGCAGGGACTCCTGTGGGCTCTGCAGGTAGGGCAGGGCCCCGCACAGGTGCTCGGCCGCTCGGCTCCTGTCCTCTGCCAGCTGGAGAGAGCGGCAGGAGGGAAGGGTTGGCGCGGGCTCAGCCCCTGGGCCGGGCGCTGCCTGCGCCCAGCCCCGGCCTCCCCTGCCCGCAGAGCCCTGAGGCGCGGCCAGCAGCCGCCGGCGCCGGGCTCCCGAGGGCAGGGGGCAGAGGGCCGGCTGCTGCCCGGGGAGCCGCGGTGCCGGCCCGCCCCGCAGCCCCGCCGGGCCGGGGCTCCATCGGCCCCCGGCTCAGGCCCACGGGAGCCTGGAGAAGAGCCCGCGCGGCCTCTGGGTGCAGCAGCGGGCAGGGGCACAGCTGCCAGCCCCGCACACTGAGCACCGCCCTCAGGGGCCTTTTCTGGGCTGAGGCTGGTGATTCTAGGCTCTCCTTACCAGGCACTCGCTGAACTTCCACAGCTTCTGGTTCTTCAGCAGTCTTTCAAGATCCCTCCTCTTCAGGAACTCGGCCACACAAAGCAGCGTTTCCTGAGAAGCCTGGAGAGCAGCAGAGATGCAGAGATGGCCCCACAGCCCAGGGCGCAGGACCCGCGTCCCTGTGCCAAGGCCTGGAGGAGGCTGCAGCCCGGCAGGCGCCAGGGCAGGAGGCAGCCGAGCCCCCTGCCTGGGGGACAGCAGCAGCCCACGAGCCCTCACCTGTGCCACAAGCCGATTCTCATCATGGCAGTGGAAGAAGAGGGGCAGCAGGCTCTGGTGCAGGGGTGTCTTCAGGGCCTTTTTTTCCCTTTCCTGTGGAAGAGTCACCAATGTTCGGAAGAGCAGTATGGAGAGCAGCTGCACCTGCCAATTGTTCTGTATGGAAGCAAGAAAAAAAAGACCTCAGCATCGGCTGCACGGGGCTCAGCTTGGTGCAGGCCTGCAAATCCACAGGGCACAAAGTGTCCGGGCAGCACCCAGTGGCTGTGGCTGGGGGCAGTGAGCCTTACGTGGTCAAAGAGTGGCAGGAGTGCCTCAACCAGCTGCAGTGTGATGGGGCCAGGCATCAGCATGTCATTGTCCAAGATGATAAAGCTGAGTAGCATTACTGTCATGAATACTGTCTCTCCATCTGCATCCCACAGGAACTCCACAAGTCTTTCAGTCAGGCTACACATTTTTTTGGTCTGTGCGGAACACAAGTTTGTGAAACGCCACCCTGCTGCTGCAGGGCCCAGAGCCAAAGGCCTGTCCCGAAGCAGTTGGGCAGCTGAACTGGGAGGCAGGAGAGCAGGGAGCAGCTGCCCCAGCACCCAAAGCCCCTCCAAGCCAGAGCAACTGCATTCCCCAGCTCAGCCTCAGCCGCTGCCCCCTTCTCACCATCGAGGGCTCCTCAATGAGCTCGAGAAGGGCCCTGAGCGCCAGGCGCCGCCTCTCCCTGCACTCGCTCTGCAGCTGCCTCAACAAGATTTCCAGGACTCTGTTAGCACCGCGTTCACTCAAGTCCAGGAACTCGAGGACCTGAAAGGCACAGGGCAGTGACAGGGACCCGGCCGGCAGGAGCCCGGAGCCGCACAGGGCTGGGCCCAGGCAGCAGCACAGGGCGCGGGCACCGTCCCAGGCAGCTGCGGCTGCGAGAGGGCAGAGAGCTGGGAGGCAGCTCAGCCAGGCAGCGCTGGCCATCAGGCTCACCTCCACAAGGAACGCCAGGGCGGGCAGCTCCCAGCGTGGCTCCTGTGTCCTGGGCAGCCGGAGCAGGTAGCGAGCGATCCGGGAACACAAGGGGATGGAAACACAGCACATCTCCCTGGCAGGAGAAAAAGGAACCAAGACTGTGGGCCAGGGGGACAGACCTGTGCCAGGACTGACTCAGAGGTCTGGTCTTTCGCCAGCATCCTGCAAGGGGCCCTGGGCTATTTGGGAGGCAGGTCCTGGTGGGCGCCCTCCTCTCCCAGCCTTTTCCAGTCTGCTTGGCCATCCCTCGGTGACAAGGCCCTCTGGCCCATGACCACAGGGACTGTTTGGGGCACCCTGGGCACAGAGCACAAATGCCGGGGGCAGGGGGGAGAAGGGGGTCTCACCTGGCCAGCAGACCCACGGCATAGTGGTGGGTGTCAGGACAGAGCAGCGTGTCCCAGCCACAATTGCGTTCCATTGCCACCACCACATCCTCGTGCTGCATTCGGCAGAGCAGGGACTTCAGGGTCTGCACTGCAAACCTACATGCACAGCAAAGCCCAGGTCATGCTGTGAGCACTGGCTCCTGCCCAAGGACGTGGCAGAGACAGGAGGAGTGGGATGGAGCACCTGTTGGGGCTGGTGGCAAGGCTGTATTCCTCCTGGAATCCCTTCCAGAAGGCATCGACCTCTTCTGGCATATCCAGAGTGCTGAAGAACACTTGGGAGAGCAGATGCACAAAGAGGCGGGGGAAATACACCATCACCTTATGTGGGACACAGGGCAGGACGACCTTCCATATCACCATGGTTGCCTGCAAAGGACAAAGCCCCCCGAGACAGCGCTCAGTGCCGAGGTGTCTGTGTGGCAGGGCCTGAGCAGGGGAGGGAGAGGCCTGGAGAGACGCGGGGGGAGCACGGGGCCTGGTGGGCCTGAAGCTGCCCCTGGGCCAGGTTTCAGGCCAGTGCTTGAGGCAGGCAGATGTAGTGGGGGAAGGAGGATGGAGAGCTGCTGGAGAGGCGGCCTTGGGGCCAGCAAAGACCCGTTACAGAAACTCACAGCCAGGACAAAGACACCCGTTTTGTCCCCATCGGAGGTGCACGTGCTGTGCTCTGGCCAGCTCCCCAGCACATCCAGGAGTATCAGCTGTGCTGGCTCCGCAGTCCTGGGCGAGCACATGATGCTCATCCACATGGTGAAAGCAGCTCTGTGGGGTTAGAGCTCTGTCTCAGGGGGGTCTCAGACACAGCACCATGGCCTGGGCAGCAGTGGGGACCTGAGCTGGCTGCCAGCTCTGCCTCTGCCCACTGGCCCTGGCCAGCAGCACCCTGGCAGCCCAGCCCTGTGGGGACAGAGCCCTGAGGGGCAGTGAGGGAGCATGGCAGCAGGCTCGGGGGCTGACGTGCAGGGGCTGGGAAAGGGAGCAGCCAGAGGGCCCTGGAACTCTCTGTTGGTCAGACACCTGGGCCAGGCTGTACAGGCTGATGGGCTGGGGAGCCCTGAGCCCTCTGGGCAGGTGGGCCCCATACCTGTCACATGAGGGGGCCACACGCAGGAGCGTCATGACTACATCAGCAGGCTGGGCTTCCGTGAGATCCAGCAGGGTCCTGTTCAGCCTGTGCTCAGCAAACTGATTGGCCAGGAGCCACTGGTGGATGTACCTGACCAGGGCGGGCACCTGGAGAAGGCACAGGGAGACTTGGAAAGCTGTCAGAGGGAGGAATGTCCCCAGCTTCCCCAGAGAAGTGCTTCCCTTCCCACCACACTGCCATGGCCTCAGAGAGTTACAGTGACCAGCAGGCATGGTTTCGGGAGGCCAAGCAATTCCTGGGAGGATCAAAGCCTGGCCACAGGCTGCTTACTTGCTTGGGATTGGAAAAGCCCTCCTCTACGAGCATATCCAGCAGGGCAGCACTGGTCTTGGTTTTGAAGATGTGCGAATATGCTCGGAGCCCAGTGCCCATGGGGCTGGTCTCTTCCACCCGAATTTTCTTGATGAATTTGCAGACGAACTGTAGGAGAAGGGAGAGAAGCCAGGGATGTTGCAGGGAATGCTCCAAGCACGGTGCCAGCAGGCCCAGCCCAGGTGGGGATGGCTGCAGGTACCTGCGCTGTTCTGCGGAAGAGGCCACGGGCGGGGTCCTGCTCTTGTGTGCGCTCCAGGGCTGCACCTGGCAAAGAGCGAGCGCAGCCAGAGCTGAGGGGCTGCAGGAGAGGCCGGAGAACACAGCCAAGCCCTGCGCTAACCAGGCAGGGAGAGCCCCGGGATGCCCCAGGGGATGGAGCACGGCCCCTGTGGGGTGTCTGCCCGGCCCTCTTCCGTCCTGTCCATGGGCATGGGATGGGATGGGATGGGATGGGGTTGAGTGAGATGCAATGGGATGCCATGGGATGGAGTGGGATGCAATGGGATCCAAAGGCGCCAAGCTGGCTGCAGCACCAACCCTGTGGCCCAGCTCTGCCACTCACCCTCCTGTGACAGCTCAAACGGCACCACCTCTTTGGGTTCTTGCGCCCTGGCTGCTCCAGGGCCTTCTTCCTCCTCTTCCACCCAGGCCAGCTTGGGCATTCTTGGGGGTCTCTGCTCCATGTCAATGACTGGATTTGTGGGTACTTGCAGGAGAGATGCCTCAGAAAAGCTCCGAGTCAGAAAGTCCTGCAGTGGTGCCTGGAAGGCACCTTCAAGACAGAAGCCTCGGAAAGGCTACAGGACAGCAAGTCCTGCACTCAGGTCTCGAGGGCTCCTGCCACAAGGACAGGAGACTCCTGTCAAGGATTGTGGTCTGGCCTCGAGGGCACTGGTGGCAGGGATGGGAGATGCCTCTGGGGCACCAAGTCCCACGCTCTGCCCTTGAGGGCACCTGCAGAAGAGAAGCCTCGGGAAGGCCACGGGTCAGCAAGTCCTGTGGTCTGGCCTCGAGCTCAGCTGCAGGAATAACGCCTCGGAAAGGCTCCGGGTCAGACAGGAACGAGTGTGCTGTGCGGGGGCTCCTCACGGCAGCGCTCTGTCCCGTCCTGTCCCGTCGCGTGCTCCGAGCACTGTGGCGTGGTCCTGTCACCGCCAGCTCCTGTGTCACCACATGTCACAAAGGGCCCTTGGACACCCCGTTCTATGCCACAGTGACCATGCTGCACCGTGTCACAAAGGGCCCCTGCACACACTGCCACCTGCCCTGGGGCCACCCCCAGCCCACCCAAAGTGGCCCAGTTTGGAAGGAATCTCTCACCCCAAGTGCCTAAGACAGCCCAACAGGGTCTTTAGGAAGGGCTCAGAGCATCAGCAAATGCTGCCCTGCTCTGTGGGCTCAGGGCAGCAGAAGGAGCCCCAGGGCTGTGACGCAGCTGCGTTGGGAAGGGCACAGGACCTTCCACAGAAGCTGGCACGGCCTCCTTGGCACACATCCCAGCTGGTGGCCATCCTAAACCCACGGGTGTGACATGGACAGGGAATGGGTGAGCCAGGGCACGAATGCTACTCTGAGCCCTGGGGGCCCAGGCAGCGCTGACATCAGCAGGTGTGGCAGAGTCCCTGCCCAAGCAGACCTGCCACCCCCGAGCCCTGGCAGTGCTGGTGCCCATCTCCTGCCGCAGAGACCTGTGCCCCTGGGGGCTTCTGTGCCACAGGGAGCCAAAGCCCACGTGCAGTGGGGGCTGTGCTCCTTCCTGCAGGGGCTGTTGGCAGCAGCACCTGGAGCAACTGCTGGCAACACTTGGTCTCTGTCAGAAGCTCTCACTCCATGCTGAAATTATTTTCTCATTCAAGTCATTTCCTTCAGCACAAAAACACCTTAGTCATGAGGAGGCACAGAAGAACCTGGCATTTGACTCCTCAATTCAGGGAAGTTTTACTTCCCATTGCTCAACTCAAGCAGTTCCAAAAAGTTGTAAACTTCCAAAATTCATTGGGATGGCCTGAGAAGGTGAAGAGTTGTAATTTTGCTTCCGTTCTCAAAGCAGTAACTCATTTGCCTTAACGTCATCCACTGAGAGTCACTTTACAGAACATAACACTACACAGAGGCAAAATAGGCCATTCTTTGGTTTGCAAACAGTTTTCTAGGAAGGGGTGATAATATCCTAATTCTCTTAAGAAATAAAAGCTCTCAAGAAATTTAAGACCACTCAGTGTTTCAAAAGTAGCCCAAACAAATGAGTAGATGGCAAAGTGGCTAATCCTCCCCCTGGTACAGATATCTAAGTGGCCAGTAAAGTACAGCTCTCCCCTCTTGTTCCCTGCAGGAGAATCAGGACCATGAACAGCAAGAATCACAGATATTCTTTCTGCCCCCCATAACCAAAGCTGTGCCAAACCACAGATGCTGCCTTCAAACTGACTCCAATTCCAGCCTAGACCTCTCACCTTCCAGACAACTCCTTCTCTAATACCCCACCAACACCAACCCCCCCACAAACTCCCACACAGAAGCCCCCAACACCGACCAGGACCCCCAGCTGTCCCTGTCCCTCCGCAGAGCTTTCCCAGCCTCCAGCAGCCCCCTGGTTCCCTGCACGTGCCGTGGGATGGCACTCAGGAGGATCTGCTCCAAGGCCTTCCCCGGTGGCAGCTCAGGCTGCCAGACCTGTGGTTCCTGGATCCCCCTTCCCACCGAGCCTTCCTGGGCACGGCTGTTCCATTGGCACCTCTGCGCTCAGCTCGGACTGCTCCACTCAGCCAGGGCTGCTGGCAAAGGATCCAGAGCAGCCTGGCCAGCTCTTTCTCCAGCTCCCTCTTTACTCTTGGGGAGGTAGAACATCCCACAGGAAAGCAGCTGGTGCCACAAGGAGCAGGGGGCCTCAGGCACCTTTGGCAATGAAACAAGGCCTTTGTTTGACATAAGTGAGCACAAGCAATTCACATTAGTAAACAAGTAATTAGCACAGACAGACAGAAGTACTTAGCACCAGTTAGCATAAGAAAAACCTGGCTGGCCTAACTTGACATGAGAGTGACTTGACAAAAAGCTTTAGACATAGTCTGCCAGAAGAACTAAGGGCAAGTATGGAATCAGCCCTGTGCAGGGAAGCCATGAGGAAGACTTTGTGCTGCTTTAGGGCATCGAGATCGCTCCTGGCCAGTGCCTGGACATCAGCTTCAAGTCTAGGAATCTGACGCAATGTATTTCTAACCCCCTGCCTATCGAATCACCTCAGCAGTGTAAAGATGGATGGAATTTTTGATACAATTCCTACATCAACCCACTGAAATTTATATGTGGCAAAGAAATATTTAGTTGGGTGCAGACTCCGGCCCTCTCACCAGATCAATAAAAGGGCTTTTGACAGACAATGCATTTGTCTGCCAATTTATTTGAATGGGGGAGAGCCCTCAGGACTGCTATATCCTGAGGGAACACCCTTGGCCTTGACCTGTAGGCACCTGCACAAGCTTAAAATCAGCTGCCTCAGCTTCCAGGACCTCTTGGCCAGCATCCTGACGTGGATGCAGGGCTGCTGCGAGGCACTGCTGGGACCCAGCAGGACAGGACTGGCTGTCTCGTGTCCACGTAGCACCCCTGACACAGCCAGGGCCATCCCAAACCAGACAAACGCTCACATGTCAGCAGAGGGGAGCAAGGAGCACTGGGCTCCTCTCAGGGTATCTCAGCTGGGCTCGCTCCACAACACGCCCCCATTTGAAGGCCTGCTGATGCCCAGCTGCCAGAAATGCCCACCTTGTTCTCTCCAAGATGCACAGGGAGACCCAATGAGCAGGATGCCTAGGGAGGCAAACCTTCCAAGCCTTTTCTGAGGCCAGGGACACACCAAGATCAGCCAAGGCTCTCCACGCTGCCTGGCCCACCCAGCCCAGCCCTGTGCTGGCCCTGGGCCACAGCAACTCCCACCAAGCAGGAGGCAAATGCACATTGCCAAGAACTGAAACACAGAGACAGGGAAGATGTGAAAAGTGTGTGTGTAAAGGCTTTTAATTCACAGCTCTCAAAGAGGGCTTTGGGGCTCGTGGCTGGACAGAGATGCTCCTGCTCACACCTCTGTCCAAAGGGGGAAACACACCCAGCTGCAGATGCTTGGGTTGGTCTCTGCAGGTCCAGGCGGATGCCAAACCTGCTCTTCACAGCCTTCTCCCTTGCCCTGCCCTTCTGCCAAGTGCAACAGGCCTCAAGGACTGAAAGGAGCACAGAGAGCCAAAGGGGGACACTTGCACCTGCCTCACTAGGAGCTCCCTGGGAAGCACTTTCCTTGATAAGCATGCCCCTTTCCTCCAAAGGCATTTCCCCAAATGTGTAGCTTTCCTGGGGAACACCAACACTCTGAAGAAAAGCTGGCAAGGCTGAATGACTCCAGGTCCTTTAAGGACAGGCACTCCAGCTCTAGCTCGTATTCCCCCAAGTGTGTGTCCAGGTGGAGGTTCAGAGGTGCAGCCCCAGGCCCTCTACAAACACAAGCTGCCCGCTGCCTCTTCACCTGCCTCAACTCCTGCCTGTGCTCACAGCAGCAAAACCAGGCTGTTCCCAGCCAGAGCCCAGAGCCCTGTCCCCACAGGAGGCTCTTGCCAGCACCTTCCAGGACTCTCTGCTGTGCACACAGCGCTTTTCATGCCCACTCTCAACAGGCTTTGGAATGCAGAGCACAACATGGCTGGCTCTGCCACCAGCACACCCCAAACACATGCGGAGGAAGAAGCAGCAGGGGCTGTTTTGTGGCCATGCCCAAGAGAAACTGGAAGGGTGCCCTCCCTCTGGTCTCCCTTGGTTGGCTTTCGGACTGAGTCTGAGCCTGGGGTTGCCATTCCTCGGCTGTGGGGACCAGAACCACAGCTGGGATCCCGGCACTGCCTGACAGCGCTCCGGGCACTGACACGGTCGCGAGTCTTGGGCACCGTGCTGCTGCTTCATTTGCTCTTAGGCCCACCCACAGCTCTCTGTTAAGCCCGGATGGTCTCTGGTTCTGCTCTCTTCGTGATCCTGTGCAGGGATGGAGCATTGCTGTGCTTTCAGGAAGCTGTTCTTGAAACCTTCCAGCATTCCAAGCTCCTTTGCCCTCCATGGATGCTTGCCATGGAATCCCTCACAGCTGGTTCAGAGCATCCTCAGCTTGGCTCTTCCATTGTCCAGGGGCTCCAGGGTGCTCAGCAAGATCTGTAACTCCACAGTGTTGTGGAACTGGACCTTCAGCACAGGGACCTTTCCAGCCTGATCTGCCCTCGTTCCTCTGTGTCTGTGCACAAAACACGGTGGGGAAGAGAACAGCAGGAGGGGCCTGAGTGTCCCAGGGCCCCGGATTTGCATCGCTCCAGCTCCACAGAAATGCAGGTAAAGTGAAGAAGCCAAACTGTTAATTAATGGAAGACAAAGCAAAGGGATGAGCTGGGAGGGAAGAAAGGGGATGGGCAGGTGTGGAAGCGCTCTGCAGCCACAGGATGGAGGTTCTCTGGCTGGCACACCCTTGGTGGCCGAGGGCACACACGAGAGTGGCCACCCCCTGATCTCTGCCGAGACCGTCCAGGGTGGCGGCAATCGCTACGGCCTGGGTGACACAGCAGGAGCACGGCACGAGAAATCAGAGGCCAAGGAAACAAGGAAGGATCACTTGTCTGAGTTTCCAAGGAAGGTTTATTCCCAAAAGGGATCAGGTGCAAGTCACAAAGAAAATGGGTCCGACTAGCATTTTTAAAGAGGGGATGGTACAAGGGGTGGATACAACTCTCACCCAATGAGGGGATCTTAGGGGAGGAACACATCACCTAGCAACTCCAATAAGGATCATTTGGGGAGGGAAGAAGCCTCACAAAGCAATCAACCATCGAGACATCACTACCTGACACAGAGTATTCGAAAATACAAGGGGAGCGACTACAGAGACTGACAAGAGTAAGGGGTAGTACAACTGAGATTGACATGGGCTTATAAGGGAATGAGGGGAGGAGCAGGGAGACGGACACACTGATGGGCAGACAAGTGGCAGGAAAACTTTGTGGTAAACAACTTAGGACTGAATCATTAGGGGGAACAAAATGGGGTACATGGGAGAAACCCTTAAAACTGACTAACATAGGAAATCTATCTTTTATATTAAAACAACTGTAAAACACCAACTACCACAGGCAGGGTCTGAGGGCTGGAGGGAGGGAGCTGTCAACAGGGAGGGAGAAGGCAGGAGCTATGGGAGCTTCCCCAGGCTCAGCTGTGCCTGGAGCTCCAGCTAGTGTCCTCTGGTCTCCAGCTGGTCTCACCTTCCAATGGATCTGGAGGTCTTAAAGAGACACTGGTTCTTCTGAGCCAGCAGATGAAAGTAATTCTGCAGCTCTTCTCTTGAACATCACCTGAACAAATGTGCTTATGTGAGAGGGGCTGTTGTAGGCTTGAAGGGCTGGAAGAGAGAGGAACAGAGCCACAGTCAGAACCTGGATGTGCAGGAATCCAAGGAGACCTTCCTGCCAGGGCCATCCCACCCAGCTCTTGCCATGGCCACAAGAGAGGAGGGGCCAGGGGGATCAGCTGCAAGGTGCTGGCCATGAATCCCCTCAGGCATGTCCCTGAAATCTCTGTGTGCTCTGCCCACGCCACCCCTCGTCCCCACCAGGAGCGAAGCCCAGCGCAGCCGGGGCAGGGATTGCAGCTCCTGCCCAGGCACTGCAGCTCGCCCGGCCAGCCCCCGCTGACAGCCCGCTGCCCTCATCACCCTCACAGAGGGCCTGGAGCTCTTCCTTCTGCCCCATCAGGAGCACCCTGGCCATCCCTGGGAACATAGGCTAGCCATAACTAAGGCTGCTGAGGCTGTTATCCAGTTTGCTTTATGGCTTTATGAGGTGAGGAATTCATGGATCTTTAACTTCCACTGGAAGGCAGGCACATGGATTCACAGCTATCTCACACTACCTGTGTGGTTTTGGGGTTACGTTAATAATGGTACTTGCTGTGAGGAAATGACACCGGGGGAACATTTCGCCCAAACCTTCACCCAGCTCTTTGGGTCTGCCCCACCAGTTTTCAAAGGGTTCAGATCCACTCTAAATGCTGATGATATCATACAGTGGTTGGTGTTGCTGATAGGCCTGTTCTATTTAGCATTCAGAGATAAGGGAAGATTAACCTGGATAACCACGCTGACACCTACCCCAGAGACAAGGGATGCTGCTGCCCCAGAGCCTGACCCTGCCCCACAGCCCACCTCAGAAATGAACCACCCAGACTGGCTGGGGGTTCTGGTGAAGGAGATGGGCCAGATGCTGAAGGAGCACATCTCCACAGCTGGTGAGAAACCCTCCCAAAGAGGGAGAGTCTGATGGTGCAGCAGTGGAACCCACAGATGTTACAACCGTCCCGGTTCCAGCTGAATTGCAAGGGCAGTCACAGCCAACAGCTGTCAGCCCTATGAAACAAGGAGGTCTAAGATGAAATCAGAGCACACAGATATGGATAAGAATGAAGGGCCCTCACAACCCACAGGGGAGCCAATGGTTGAGATCATCACCGAGTCCCTGATGTACCAAAGTCTCTGTAATCTGTACAAAGACATTGTACGACGGGGATATGAGGCTCATACAACCTGGTTACTCTGGGTCTGGGACCTTATGGGTACAGGCCTGCAACTGGATGGTGGTGAGGCAAGGAATTTGGAGACCCTTGACCCAGGACTCAGGTATCAATCAGAGGTTTGTCCACAGGGAGAGAATGCAGGAGCACCAGCATAGAATGTGCTGGAAGACCCTTGAGGAAGGGATCCAACAGCTGAGAGAAGTGGCAGTATTGGAAGTACTCTTTGGGAGGGATGGACCGCATGATAATGACCCCGACAAGGTCAGGTGCACAGGGCAAATGCTGTGGAGTCTGGCAAATCTGGGGCCATCTCAATACACCACCTTCATTGCAACGATCAATGCTGATAACAACCGAGAGACAGTGGGTTCTGTCACCAACAAGCTTAGAAATTGTGAGAGTTTGATCAATGGCCCAATGCAGGCTCATGTCTCTGCTGTGATCAAGGATCTCAAAGAGGAGATGAGGGAGATGAAGGAGGAGGTGAGGAAGATCAATGCGGCACCAGTGCGAGTAACAGGCCCCAAAGACAGATCCCAACATCCCCCAGCTAGAGAGAGGGTACACCCCACGAACTGACCTGTGGTTCTTTCTGTGTGACCACAGGGAAGACATGGGAAGGGGGGATGGGAAACCCACTTCTGTCCTGGCAGCACGGGTGCATCAACTCAAGGAGGGAAACAGTAACTGAGGGAGTTCCACTACAGTGAAGGTAGCCTCAGCCTCCCATGACCGAGCTACCAGGTATGATCTGTCAGATCCCCTCAAAGGTACCTGTACCGTGTATGCCCAGGAAAGAAATAATAACAATGGCTAGGGGGATCCTGCCTCTAGCCAGGAAGAAGCATGGGAAAACTGGATCTTCTGTACGGTGTGGATTCAATGGTCTGGCACATCAGAGCCACAAAAATATGAAGCCTTAGTTGATACTGGTGTGCAGTGTACCCTGTTACGATCGGGACATGTGGAGGCAGAACCTGTTTCCATTGCTGGGGTGACGGGGGGATCACAGCAATTGACCCTGTTGGGAGCCCAGGGGAGCCTGACTGGGAAGGAGTGGCAGAAACATCCTATTGTGACTGGCCCAGAGGCCCTGTGGATTCTGGGCATAGACTTCCTCCAGAACAGCTTTACAAAGACCCAAAGGGACTCAGGTGAGCTTTTGGCATAGCTGCTGTAGAGGACGAGGACATTAAGCAGTTGAACACCTTGCCTGGACTGTCAGAAAACCCATCTGCAGTAGGACTCCTGAGGGTGGCAGAGCAAGAAGTACCAATTGCCACCTCGACAGTGCATCACTGGCAGTGTTGAATGAATTGAGATGCCGTGATCCCCATCCACAAAATGATCCGTGAGCTGGAAAGCCAAGGGGTGGTCAGCAAAACCCACTGACCCTTCAACAGCTCCATCTGGCCTGTGCACAAGTCTGACAGAGAATGGAGATTGACTGTGGGCTATCGTGGCTTGAATGAAGTGACTCCACTGCTGAACGCTGCTGTGCCGGACATGCTGGAACTCCAGTACGAGCTGGAGTCCAAGGCAGCAAAGTGCTTTGCCACTGTGGACATTGCCAACGCGTTTT
Source organism: Calcarius lapponicus (assembly GCA_039654755.1). Lineage (NCBI taxonomy): Eukaryota > Metazoa > Chordata > Aves > Passeriformes > Fringillidae > Calcarius > Calcarius lapponicus. Next base: position 2,206,538 of record JBBFKN010000027.1, on the reverse strand, counting down.
TCTCCATTCCTCTGGCAGCAGAATGCAGGTCTCAGTTTGCTTTCACCTGGAGGGGCGTGCAGTACACCTGGAACCGACTGCCCCAGGGGTGGAAGCACAGCCCCACCATCTGCCATGGACTGATCCAGGCTGCACTGGAAAAGGATGAAGCTCCAGAGCACCTGCCATACATCGAGGACATCATTGTGTGGGGGAACACAGCAATGGAAGTGTTTGAGAAAGGAGAGAGGATTATCCAGATTCTGCTGGAAGCTGGCTTCACCATCAAGAAGAGCAAAATGAAATGACCTGCCCAAAAGATCCAGTTCCTGGGAGTAAAGTGGGAAGATGGATGGCGTCAGGTTCCCACTGAGGTCATCAGTAAGATCACAGCAATGTCTCTACTGACCAGCAAGAAGGAAACACAAGCTTTCCTCTAGGCGCCATAGGTTTTTGGAGAATGCACATTCCGAAATACAGCCAGACTGTGAACCTTCTCTTCCTGGTCACCCACAAAAGGAACAATTTCCACTGGGGCCCTGAACAGCAACAAGCCTTTGCCCAGATCAAGCAGGAGGTTGCTCATGCAGTAGCCCTTGGCCCAGTCAGGACAGGGCCAGAGGTGAAGAACGTGCTCTACTCTGCAGCCGGGAACCATGGCTTGTCCTGGAGCCTTTGGCAGAAGGTACCTGGGGAGACTCGAGGCCTACCACTGGGATTCTGGAGCCGAAGTTACAGAGGGTCCAAAGCCAACTATACTCCAACAGAGAAAGAAACCTTGGCTGCCTTTGAAGGAGTCCAGGCTGCCTCAGAGGTAATAGGCACTGAAGCACAACTCCTCCTGGCACCCCGACTACCAGTACTGGGGTGGATGTTCAAAGCAAAGGTTCCCTCTACACACCATGCCACCAGTGCTACATGGAGCAAATGGATTGCTGTAATTACACAGCGTGCCCGTATTGGAAAACTGAATTGCCCTGGGATTCTGGAAATAATTACAAACTGGCCGGAAGATGAAAACTTTGGTCTCGCTGATGAAGGGGAACAAGCAGTGACACGGGCTGAAGAAGCTCCACCATACAACCAACTGCCAGCAGAAGATACACGATACGCTCTTTTTACTGATGGTTCTTGCCGCATCGTGGGGATGAACCAGAAGTGGAAAGCAGCCGTATGGAGCCCCATGCGACAGGTCACAGAGGCCACTGAAGGAGAAGGTGGATCAAGCCAACTTGCTGAACTCAAAGCTGTTCAGCTGGCCCTGGACATTGCTGAGAGAGAGAAGTGGCCAAAGCTCTACCTTTATAGTGATTCATGGATGGTAGCCAATGCTCTATGGGGATGGCTGGAGAGGTGGAAAGAGGCCAACTGGCAGTGTAGAGGAAAACCAATTTGGGCTGCTGATGAGTGGAAAGACATTGCTACCAGGGTAGGGAGGCTACCTGTGAAGGTCTGCCATGTAGATGCCCATGTCCCCCAGAGTTGGGCTAGTGAGGAACACTAAAACAACCAGCAGGTAGGTCAGGCTGCAAAGCTAGAGGTAACAAAGTTAGATTGGCAACATAAGAGGTAGTTGTTCCTAGCTCAATGGGCCCATGATACCTCAGGCCATCAGGGCACGGATGCCACCTATGAGTGGGCACAAGACCGAGGGGTGGATCTAACCATGGACAGTATTTCTTAGGTTATCCATGACTGTGAGACGTGTGCTGCCATCAAGCAGGGCAAGCGAGTGAAGCCCCTGTGGTATGGTGGGCGGTGGTCCAGGTACAAGTATGGGGAGGCCTGGCAGATTGACTCCATCCCACAGCCCCAGACACGCCAGGGCAAGTGCTACGTGCTGACCATGGTGGAAGCCACCACTGGATGGTTGGAGACCCACCCTGTGCCTCACGCCACTGCCCGGAACACCATCCTGGGCCTGGAAAAGCGAGTCCTGTGGAGATATAGTGTGGGAGGATCTTTCTCCATTTGTCCCAGGTGTCCACGGGGTTGGGTTTCTTACCTACGTACGGGCAGTCATTTGGTGACAGGGGGACTCCCACAGGCATGTTGAGAGCAGATCGTCTACGCTTCCCATGGCCATGCAAAGATTGTTTGGCTTTAATGACTTTGCCAAAGTGACCCAGATGTTTTGTTTTGGCTGAGGGATGATCCAGCTGGTGGTCACTTGGGTACGGATGAGGGCGCTGATAAAGACGATGGCAATGGTGCCACTGGTACTGCTGCGGGGTGCCCTGGAGGGTGTCACAGGAAGAATCACACTTCTTTCCCTAGAAAAGAGAAAACAAGGGCAGCTTTCACTTGTGGATGGTAAAAACACACATTAGTTGACTTATTTTAGGACATTCTTAAATATTCTTAAGTTCCCCCTATAGTTCTTACCAACTCCTCCCAATCACTCCATTCTCTTTTTTAAGGGAAGTTTGAGGGAGGGAAAAAGGAGTAGTTTCAAGAGGGGAAAGAGGGAGGGGTAGGGATAAAGGGTCACTGGTAGAGGGATGGTGGAAACGGCAGGGGTATGCCTGCATTTGAGATTGACATGGACGTTATCAGTGGGATATATCTACATGCAATGAGTGTCCTTGCCACAGTGTTTGGATACATGAATTTCTTTTTTCTTCATCTGCAAGAGAAAGCTGCTTCTGTGGCATGGTGGGAGAGGGAGCTGACTTTGTGTTCATTCGAGGGGTCATCTTCAGATCTGTGGTCTATGTAGAGACTGAAAAATCTTCTGGGTATCCACTGGGGTCCTGTATGTGTAGAAACACAAGCATATCCTCTCCCCCACATAATGAGAGGGTATGGCCCTTCAATAACTTTAGATTCATGATTCTGGTCAAGTACTGGAGGTCTTTGAGGTGTGTGTACATGTTGTTATGAAAGTGCCTTAAGACAGGGGGGTTTGGTTCTTTTTGAGAGCAATTCATGAAATATATATGATATTCGAATTCATGAAATTCGAATAACGTAAAGTACTTTGCACAGTCTCTCTTGCATAGAGAGAGCTGGGGGTAGATGTACAAATCACAAACAGGAAGGGACTGCTGTGGAATGTGCCTTGAGCTGTTTTATTTTCCAGCATCAGTCTCATTACATGGTTGTGACCATGGGAAGATGCCATCAGCTCACATCCCAAAGAGCGGACCAAGAACTCAATGTTACAATTTACTTTAAATGTTTTTTGACCAATCCCACAAAGCAAAAGCATACTGACAGCAGTTCTATCCAACCACTATAAGCACAAGTACATTTGGTTAAAACAATGCTTGATTATTTTGAATACAATACCTACTTGTGAGCCTTTAAACACAATGCTCAGAGCTCCATTATTAAGCTTCAAACTTCCTAATATCTTGCTAGAAAGAATTTTCTGTAGCTTAGGGAGATATTCTAGACAAGCGTTAATACACAGACCATTGTTCTATTTGTCCTTGCTTTTCTACTTTTTAAATAATTTTTCTACTGATCTATCCCTTGGCTACTGCTTAGCTCTAATCACAGTTCTACTGTCTCTGAGGCCTGTCTTTTGCAGCTTTCCCAAAACCCTCTGATTTTGTGGATTCCCACACTGAACACAAGTTCAGCTACTTTAAATTAAATGCTTACTGATGTAGATAGTATTAGACATGGCACACTGCAAAATAGAGCTGCTATAGATTTTTTGCTGTTAGCACATGGGTACAGGTGTGAGAATTTTGAAGGAATGTATTTTATGAACCTCTCTTCCATTCTCAGGAAACTCAAACAACTACAAGAGAACATGAAGAAATTGACTGTGAATGATTGGGGCTTGGATGAATGGTTTGAGGGATGGGGAATAACTGGATGATTGAAAGATACCTCGAAGGGAGCTTTGTTACTACTAGTAGTTATTATTATATTGCTTTGTGCTATTCCATGCATAGTGAAATTGCTGACCTGCTTGGTAGAAAATACAGTGAAAAGGGTTTGGCTGGTGCAAGAAGAAGAAGGGGGAGTTTTAGCAATGTATCTGAACAACTTAGGCCACACTGTGCACCAGCCATATTGCTTGTAATTATTCTTATCAGAGCCCTCTGGAATTCACCAAGGTTACTAAGACATACACTGTGCTAAATGAAGAAATGTTGGGAAAAAAAATCACCATTTAAGGAAGGGCACTATTTGAGGAAGGCGAAGGGGAGACTTGCACATCTTAGGGGTTGATGATCATTAGTCTCTAATTTATTGATCTAGGTTACATATTTTTATAATAGTGTTAAAAAGTTCATGCATATTCTGTAAACTAAGCACTCTATTCGTCAAGCTAAACATCAACTCTTTTTCATTCTTTTAGTCTTACATTCTATTTCTCATGTCTCTCTGACTCTTCGCTATCGCACCTAGCAATGTTCAAGGACACAGTGTTTTCGCAGGTGCAAAAACTCAGATCAGAAAGCTAAACACAGTACTTTTCCAGCTTCTAATAACGAACATTCCCACAAAGAAAGAAAAGGCTGAGAAACAGAATACCAAGACCGCAAGAACTCGATAACAGAGGGCTGAGAACCACCTGGACTGTCACCAATCACATACCCTGAAAAGGGCGTGCAGAACGCATGGACAACAGAGAGGCACCAATGAAGAGATGCGTGATCAGTGTGTGCAGTAGGGTTAGAATGTGTAAATAAGTGCATAATGTAAACAATCAATGGCTTCTGCTTAATCATATTGGTTAGTTGTATGGGAGTCCTGTTTTCCCACAATGGGTGCCTGGGAAGGAGGGATGGTTCTTTTCCATAAAAAGGAAAGCACTGAGGCAGGAGCAGGAGACAAGTGACCCTGGCAGGCCTGGGGCCTCATTGCCTCCTTGTCCCTGCTCAGCAGCCTGGCAGGGGCCGCCCCATGCTCCTGCCCTTGGCATTGCACATCCCCACATGCCAGTGCCCATCCCGGCAAGAGCCCTGAGCAAGGAGGGAGGGACAGCATCTGCCTGGCCAGGCCCTGGGGCTCAGGCCTTGGCCCTTGGCATTCCTCAAACACATCCAGCTGTGCTCAGCAGCACAGACACCTTGGCCTTGTTTGTCCGCAGCTGTCATCACTGCCTCCAGTGTTCTGCTCTAACTGGAACCTGGGGACACTTTTCCAGTCATCTCCCTCAGTGGAACCCATTAAAACTTTAAGAAACTTCAAAGTTTCAATTTAATTTTGTGTTCTTGAGAATTTTTTTGAACACTCTCTCAGGGACTGAGTCTGATGTAAACAACACCAAATCCCTGAGAGGCTCATTAAAGTCCTTGTGCTGTGTCTGCGCTGCTGAGCTTTAAAGGAACAGCTCTTCCCAGGACCAGCTCCTCTCCCAGCCCAGCAGGGCTGAGGGCTCTGCCTGCAGGCACTGAGGGGACAGGAGCCAGGCAGAGACAGGCTGAAGGCAATCAGGATTGGGAAGACATTGAGCTGAGACTTCACTTGGGGAATTTTTACAGCCCTCTGCATGGTGCGTCTGTGGATGCAGGAATACATTGCTGTCTTGGGTCAGCTTTAGAAGATCCCTCCAGGAGAGGACTGATGTGACTGTAAGGATGGCTCTGCTGCCTTTTCTGCTTTGGGGGAGGATGTGCTGCAGAGCGGGGCTGCCCTGGGCACCGTCAGAGGGACAGGGCAGGACGGCTCCTGCTGCCAGGGACGGCTGCAGGGGCTGAAGCTGGGGCTGCAGCCAGGGCTGCCCAGGGCTGTCCTGCAGAGCAGCTCCTGCAGCCCTCAGGGCTCTTGGCCAGCCCAGGCCATGTGCCACCAGCCAGGGGCAGCTCTCAGCCTGCCTGGCAGCTCCCCATGGACGCTGCAGGGGAGAAGTGGGAGGGGGAAGGAGCCACCCCCATCAGGGCAGATTCCTCCTGCTCTGGAGATGGTGCTGCATGGCCAGGGCTGCTCTCAGCTTTCTCCTCAAGGGAAGGGAAAGGGGCTGTCAGCTTTGGCTGTGTCACTGAGACTCCTGCACTGTCACCCTGGGCATCAGCAGATGGGCCTCAGTCTCCCTCAGAAAGTGCCTCCTCAGCCTCCTCTCCCTACAGACAGCAGCAGCAGCACCACCTTGGCTTGCAGCATCTCTGTTTGTCTGGCCTGCCCTTAAGGCCCTGCTGCCAGGGAGATGCCCCTGGGCAGTGCCCTGTGCTGGGAGGGCTCTGCAGGGCAGAGCTGAGCCCCCAGGGCTGGGCTGGGCTCTGGCAGCACTGGCAGGGACAGGGCTTGGATAGAGAGAAACAGCTCCCAGTAGGCACAACTCCAGGCAGCAGAGAGCCACACCAATCCTTGGTATTTCATCCTGTCCACCTGCAAAGGGAAAGAGAGAAGGGGTTAGAAAAATTGAATTTAAAACTGGAGTCTTTTAAAACTCTACTTCATTTTTCAAGCATGTTTTATGTTTGATCACCCTGAACTAGTGGGAGGTGTAATGGGCAAATGGCATCTGTGTGGTTCCAGCAGGTCTGACTGCACTGGGGCACGGGGAGCCCTGTTTCCCTCTGGGCTTCCCTGGGGTTCAGGCTGAGAGCAATGCTCAAGATGAGGCAGGAACTCAGGAGCATAAACCCAAGCTCAAGAATAATAATGTTGAGTGAAGTTTTCCTACAGGTAGAGAAGTAGTTTTGAGGGAATTTCTAAAATAACCCCATAGGATTGACTCAAAGAGCTTGTCAATATCTTCTTTTAACAGTCCATGATGTCCAGAGTGAAGGAATGTCCAACAGCAGCTCCATCAGGCACTTCCTCCTGCTGGCACTGGCAGACACGCGGCAGCTGCAGCTCCTGCACTTCTGCCTCTTGCTGGGCATCTCCCTGGCTGCCCTCCTGGGCAACGGCCTCATCATCAGCGCCGTAGCCTGCGGCCACCACCTTCACACGCCCATGTTCTTCTTCCTGCTCAACCTGGCCCTCAGCGACCTGGGCTCCATCTGCACCACTGTCCCCAAAGCCATGCACAATTCCCTCTGGGACACCAGGAACATCTCCTACTCAGGATGTGCTGCTCAGGTGTTTCTGGTTTTCTTCTTTTTTGGAACAGAGCTTTCCCTCCTGACGGTCATGTGCTACGACCGCTACGTGTCCATCTGCAAACCCCTGCACTACGGGACCCTCCTGGGCAGCAGAGCTTGTGCCCACATGGCAGCAGCTGCCTGGGCCAGTGGCTTTCTCAATGCTCTGCTGCACACAGCCAATACATTTTCCCTGCCCCTGTGCCATGGCAATGCCCTGGGCCAGTTCTTCTGTGAAGTTCCCCAGATCCTCAAGCTCTCCTGCTCACACTCCAGATTCAGGGAAGTTGGATTCCTTGCTGTTGGCTCCTGTTTAGCATTTGGTTGTTTTGTGTTCATTGTTTTCTCCTATGTGCAGATCTTCAGGGTTGTGCTGAGGATCCCCTCTGAGCAGGGACGGCACAAAGCCTTTTCCACCTGCCTCCCTCACCTGGCTGTGGTCTCTCTGTTCATCAGCACTGCAGTATTTGCCTACCTGAAGCCCCCCTCCATCTCCTCCCCATCCCTGGATCTGGCAGTGTCAGTTCTGTACTCAGTGGTTCCTCCAGCCCTGAACCCCCTGATCTACAGCCTGAGGAACCAGGAGCTCAAGGCTGCCTTGAGGAAAATGATCACAGTTTGTTTTCAGAAGCAATAAACTTTAATTCTCCTGCATAGCTGTTATGATGTTACCTATTTATGCTCATTTTGTGTCCTACACTTTTTGCTGCTGGCACAGGTGTTATACTTTTGAATATTTGTTCACACAAAAATCTTTGATTATACCATTTTTAATTCAGTGTTTGCTTTGCCAGTGGCACCCAGAGACTGTATAAACCAGGAGCCTACACAAAATAAAGAACTCTGTATTGCCATGTGTGCATGACATCTTTCCTCCCTGGCTTCTCTGGAGCTGCAGGGTTGGTGCCTCCGGGCAGAGTTGGAGCAGGAAAGGGAACCCCAGTGCTCCTCACTGCCAGGGAGTCCCAGGGCTTCTCCTCCATAACCTCCCCTTCCTTCACTCCCACTCTCCCCTTCCGAGCCCCTGTGCTGGTTTAAGGCCTCAGGGCTCTGTCAGCTCAGTCCCTGTCCTGCTGTGTGACTGTCCAGGGACTGCAGGCAGGGACAGGCCATGGGCACTGCTGGGAAAGAGCTGGGCTCTGCAGCAGCATTTCCATCATGCAAGGGCATCTCCCCAGTACAGGGCCTGAAAGCTTCCATCCTTTTTCCAGTTTGCTCTCAGGGATGTGCCCAACACAGCACCCTGGAGAGGAAACCAGCAGTGACCAGCAGAAGTGTGGCAGTGATCAGGGTGGGGCTGTCCCAGCAGTGCCCTGGCAAAGCCAGCACTGCTACAGCAGTGGCCTCCCACCCCAGGTCACAGAGGTTGTTCTTCCCTCCATGGAGGGACATCAGGAGTCTGAGTCAGGAGTCCGTGTTTGCAGTGCAAGGACATTGCACAGCCCTGAACACCCTGTGTGTGTGAGGGGACACAAACCAAGTGAGCACAAACACCTTCAGCTGCTCCTGGAGCCTCCAGAGAGTAACATCCCTGGGAACCCCTGAGTGCAGGGCTGGGATGAGCTCCTGAGCACAGAGCTCCCCGTGTCCATCCCTCTGGCCATGGGGCACCTCAGGAAGGGCAGGCCAGGGCAGGGCAGGGCAGGGTGACACCTGCAGGGCTGAGGTCCCTGCCAGGCTCTGGCAGTGGCAGCAGAGCCCAGGGAGCCCCTGCCCATGCTGCAATGAACTGTGTGTGTGTGTGTGTGTGCAAGGGAAGGACTCGTGTCCCTGGACAGCCCCGGAGTTGTGAGCAGGGCATGAGCCCAGCTCAGGGGGTGGGCACTGACAGAACCCTGACATTTCTAGCTGTGCCTATGACCTTGTTTAGGGCAAATCTGGCAGAAAACCTCCAAAGCGGGTGCCTCCAGAAAGCAAACCCAGACAACCCCTCCCCGCAACCGGTTCGGGAAGGATTCCTTGAAAAGTAGTGGAAAGAACCTGTTTATTTAACCGGCAAAGTACCCCCAGCACACAAAATGAACACCACCAGATGACACCACTCCTTCACCACTCTGAAAAAGATGACAAATTCAGAAAGTCTCTCTTGGGGGTGGTTGCTCTGTTCTCAGTCCCTCCTGTGCTGGGGTAGCTGCTGCAGCCACAAGGTGCAAACTCTCGGTGTTTCCCAGGGCCCAGTCCAGAGCAGGTTCAAGTAGGTCCAAAAAAGGGAAAGGAGAAGCAGTCCAGGGAAAAATTTGGACTGCTTTGCTAAACTAACTAATGAGCAGAATCAAAAAGCAAGAGCAAAGCAGGAGCAAAACAGAAGCAAGAGCAAAGCAAAAAGCCAAGCAAAAAGCAAAAGCAGCACCATGTACTGCCCTGTCTCTGTGTCCCACCAGCCATGGGGGGAGCGGCTGATAGCAAAACCAAAACAAAACATTCGCTCTTCAAAGCCTTGAAGGCACAGAACATGATATCCAGCATAAACGGAACACACAGATGAGGATACAAGCATCAAAACATCACCCCAGGACATTTCACCCCTTATCCCCATATCGTCAACATAGTACCACACATTAGGTATTTTATTCATGTAAAACTTCCATCTGTTCCCCCCAAAAATTACAAGCAATACCCATCATGCCCTCATCACATCCCCACACCAGACCACTGCATCCAGGCCCCATACCATGGAGCTGCAGGATTTCTCACTTTCATTTTACTCACTCGAAACTCCATCACTTGCTCAGACCTTCAAGACTTACACATATAATTCTGTCTCGTGTCTGTATGGTTTTTAATGTACAGACAATGGCAGTAACATCCAATGAACAGTGATATTTGCATATCATTCTCACCCCACAATCAGATCTCCCTGAATTAAACATCATGTTGTTCAATCTCTTTGCATTATTCACCATGTGCAACCTGAGCAAAGACAACCCCATAAATGAGTTTGTCTGTACTCGAGGCAGAATTGATCCACACAGTCTTCCCTAACAAAACTCTGACATGTACCACTGGGACTGTATCTCCATCAGTTCTATTCAGGGACTCAGACTGGGCAGAACCTGCTCGGTTGGTGGAACCTTGGCTGTTAACTAACCAGGTAGCCTTTGTTAGATGCTGCTCCCAATTTTTGAAAGATCCTCCACCCAAAGCTTTCAACTGTGTTTTTAGTAGTCCATTGTACCTCTCCACTTTGCCTGCAGCTGGTGCATGGTAGGGGATATGGTACACCAACTCAATGCCATGTTCTCTAGCCCAGGTGTTGATAAGGCTGTTCTTGAAATGAGTCCCATTGTTGGGTTCCATGTCTCCACAGGACTTGCTTTTTCCAGGCCCAGGATGGTGTTCTGGGCAGTGGCATGAAGCACAGGGTGGGTCTCCAGCCATCCAGTGGTGGCTTCCACCATGGTCAGCATGTAGCGCTTGCCCTGGTGTGTCTGGGCCAGTGGGATGGAGTCAATCTGCCAGGCCTCCCCATACTTGTACTTGGACCACTGCCCACCATACCACAGGGGCTTCACTCGCTTGGCCTGCTTGATGTCAGCACACGTCTCACAGTCATGGATGACCTGAGAAATACTGTCCATGGTTAGATCCACCCCTCGGTCCCGTGCCCACTCATAGGTGGCATCGCTGCCCTGATGACCTGAGGCATCATGGGCCCATCGAGCTAGGAACAACTCTCCCTTGTGTTCCCAATCTAAGTCTATCTTGGACACATCTATCTTTGCAGCCTGGTCTACCTGCTCATTGTGTTAGTGTTCCTCATTAGCTCTACTCTTGGGAACATGAGCATCCACATGGCAGACCTTCACAGGTAGCCTCCCTACCCTGGTAGCAATGTCTTTCCACTCTTCAGCAGCCCAAACTGGTTTTCCTCTATGCTGCCAGTTGGCCTTTTTCCACCTCTCCAGCCATCCCCACAGAGCATTGGCTACCATCCATGAATCAGTGTAGAGGTAGAGCTTTGGCCATTTCTCTCTTTCAGCAATGTCCAGGGCCAGCTGAACAGCTTTGAGTTCAGCAAGTTGACTTGATCCACCTTCTCCTTCGGTAGCTTGTGCAACCTGTCGTGTGGGGCTCCACATGGCTGCTTTCCACTTCCGGTTCATCCCTACAATGTGACAGGAACTGTCAGTGAAAAGAGCGTAGCGTGCTTCCTCTGTTGGCAGTTGGTTATGTGGAGGAGCCTCTTCAGCCCGTGTCACTGGTTCTTGCTCCTCTTCATCCATGAAACCAAAATTCTCACCTTCGGGCCAGTTTGTAATTACCTCCAAAATCCCAGGGCGATTCAGTTTACCTATATCGGCGTGCTGAATGATGAGAGCAATCCACTTGCTCCATGTGGCACTGGTGGCATGGTGAGTGGAAGGAACCTTGCCTTTGAACATCCACCCCAGCACCGGTAGTCGGGGTGCCAGGAGGAGTTGTGCTTCTGTACCAATCACCTCTGAAGCGGCTTGGACTCCTTCATAGGCAGCCAAGATTTCCTTCTCTGTTGGAGTGTAGTTGGCTTCAGAGCCTCGGTAACTTCGACTCCAAAATCCCAGCTGTTGGCCTCGAGTCTCCCCAGGCATCTTCTGCCAAAGGCTCCAGGACAAGCCATGGTTCCCAGCTGCAGAGTAGAGCCTGTTCTTCAGATCTGCTCCCGTCCTGACTGGGCCAAGGGCTACTGCATGAGCAATCTCCTGCTTGATCTGGGCAAAGGCTTGTTGCTGCTCAGGGCCCCACTGGAAATTCTTCTTCTAGTGGGTGACCAGGTAGAGAGGGCTCACGATGTGACTGTACTCAGGAATGTGCATTCGCAAAAAACCTATTGTGCCTAAGAAAGCTTGTGTTTCCTTCTTGCTGGTCAGTAGAGACATTGCTGTGATCTTGTTGATGACCTCAGTGGGAATCTGACGCCATCCATCTTCCCACTTTACTCCCAGGAACTGGATCTTTTGGGCAAGTCCTTTCATTTTGCTCTTCTTGATGGTGAAGCCAGCTTCCAGCAGAATCTGGATGATCCTCTCCCCTCTCTCAAACACTTCCATTGCTGTCTTCCCCCACACAAGGATGTCCTTGATGCACTATAGGTGTTCTGGAGCTTCACCCTTTTCCAGTGCAGTCTGGATCAGTCCATGGCAGATGGTGGGGCTGTGCTTCCAGCCCTGGGGCAGTCGGTTCCAGGTGTACTGCACGCCCCTCCAAGTGAAAGCAAACTGAGGCCTGCATTCTGCTGCCAGAGGAATGGAGAAAAACACGTTGGCAATGTCAACAGTGGCAAAGCACTTTGCTGCCTTGGGCTCCAGCTTGTACTGGAGTTCCAGCATGTCTGGCACAGCAGCGCTCAGCGGTGGAGTCACTTCATTCAAGCCACGATAGTCCACAGTCAATCTCCATTCTCTGTCAGACTTGTTCACAGGCCAGATGAGGCTTTTGAAGGGTGAGTGGGTTTTACTGACCACCCCTTGCCTCTCCAGCTCAAGGATCATTCTGTGGATGGGGATCACATTATCTCAATTTGTTTAATATTGCCAGGAGTGCACTGTCGAGGTGGCAATTGGTCTTCACTGCTCTTCCACCTTCAGGAGTCCTACTGCAGATGGGTTTTCTGATAGTCCAGGCAAGGTGTTCAACTGCCTGCTGTTCTCAGCCTCTACAGCAGCAATTCCAAAGGCCCACTCCAGTCCCTTTGGGTCTTTGTAATAGTCATTCCGGAGGAAGTCTATGCCCAGACTCCACAGGGCCTCTGGGCCAGTCACAATAGGATGTTTCTGCCACTCCTTCACAGTCAGGCTCACCTGGGCTCCCAACATGGTCAATTGCTGTGATCCCCCCGTCACCCCAGCAATGGAAACAGGTTCTGTCCCCACATGTCCCAACAGTATTAGGGTACACTGCACACCAGTATCAACTAAGGCGTTGTATTTTTGTGGCTCTGATGTGTCAGGCCATTGGTTCCACACCATCCATAAGATCCAGTTTTCCTGTTCCTCTTCCTGGCTAGAGGCAGGGCCCCTCTAACCCTGGTTATTATTTCTTTCCTGGGCATACATGGTAGAGGTTCCTTCAAGGGAATGTTACAGATCATACCCAGAAGCTTGGTCATGGGAGGCTGAAGCTAACTTCACTTTAGAGGAACTCCCTCAGTTAGTGTTTCCCTCCTTGAGCTGATGCACCCGTGCTGCCAGGACAGGAGTGGGTTTCCCATCCCACCTTCCCATGTCTTCCCCATGGTCACACAGAAAGAACCACAGACCAGCCTGTGGGGTGTACCCTCTCTCTCTAGCAGGGGGGATGTTGGGCTCTGACTTCGGGGTCTGTGACTGGCACAGGTGCTGCATTGATCTTCCTCACCTCTTCCTTCATCTCCCTCATCTCCTCGTTATCATGTCCTTGATCACAGCAGAGACATGAGCCTGCATGGGGCCATAGATCACACTCTCACAATTTCTAAGCTTGTTGGTGACAGAACCCACTGTCTCTCGGTTGTTATCAGCATTAATCGTTGCAATGAAGGTGGTGTATTGAGATGGCCCCAGATTTCCCAGACTCCACAACATTTGCCCGGTGCACTTGACCTTGTTGGGGTCATTATCATGCTGTCCATCCCTCCCAAAGAGTACCTCCAATACTGCCACTTCTCTCAGCTGTTGGATCCCTTCCTCAAGGGTCTTCCAGCACATTCTATGGTGGTGCTCCTGCATTCTCTCCCTGTGGACAAACCTCTCTCTGACACTCATTAAAAGCCGCTCCCAGAGGGAAAGGGACTCTGATTCCCTTACAAAAACCTGATTGATACCTGAGTCCTGGGTCAAGGGTCCCAGATTCCTTGCCTCACCACAATCCAGTTGCAGGCCTGTACCCATAAGGTCCCAGACCCAGAGTAACCAGGTTGTATAAGCTTCACGTCCCCATTGTACAATGTCTTTCTGCAGATTAGAGAGACTTTTGTACATCAGGGACTCGGTGATGATCTCAACCATTGGCTCCCCTGTGGGTTGTCAGGGCCCTCCTTTCTTACCCTTATTTGGGTGCTCTGATTTCATCTTAGACCTCTGTGTTTCCACAGGGGTGACTACTGCTGGCTGTGACTGCCCTTGCAGTTCAGCTGGAACCTGGACGGTTGTAACATCTGCGGGTTCCACTGCTGCACCATCAGACACTCTCTCTTTGAGGCAGGGGGAGGGTTTCTCACCAGCTGGGGAAATGTGCTCCTTCAGCATCTGGCCCATGTCCTTCACCAGAACCCCCACCCAGTCTGGGTGGTTCATTTCTGAGGTGGGCTCTGGGGCAGGGCCAGGCTCTGGGGCAGCAGCATCCCTTGTCTCTGGGGTTGGTGTCAGTGTGCTTATCCAGGTTAATCTTCCCTTATCTCTGAATGCTAAATAGAACAGGCCTATCAGCAACACCAACCACTGTATGATATCATCAGCATTTAGAGTGGATCTGAACCCTTTGAAAACTGGTGAGGCAGACCCAAAGAGCTGGGTGAAGGGTTGGGAGAAAAGTTCCCCCGGTGTCATTTCCTCACAGCAAGTACCATTATTAAAGTAATCCCAAAACCACACAGTTAGTGTGTGATAGCTCTGAATCCATATGCCTGCCTTCCAGTGGAAGTTAAAGATCCATGAATTCCTCACCTCATTAAGCCAGAAAGCAAACTGGATAACAGCCTCAGCAGCCTTAGTTATGGTTAGCCTGTGTTCCCAGGGATGGCCGGGTGCTCCTGATGGGGCAGAAGGAAGAGCTCCAGGCCCTCTGTGAGGGTGATGAGGGCAGCGGGCTGTCAGCGGGGGCTGGCCGGGTGAGCTGCAGTGCCTGGGCAGGAGCTGCAATCCCTGCCCCGGCTGCGCTGGGCTTCGCTCCTGGTGGGGACGAGGGGTGGCGTGGGCAGAGCACACAGAGATTTCAGGGACATGGCTGAGGGGATTCATGGCCAGCACCTTGCAGCTGATCTGCTTGGCCCCTCCTCTCTTGTGGCCATGGCAAGGGCTGGGTGGGATGGCCCTGGCAGAAAGGTCTCCTTGGATTCCTGCACATCCAGGTTCTGACTGTGGCTCTGTTCCTCTCTCTTCCAGCTCTTCAAGCCCTGAGTGAAGACAACAGCCCTTCCCACATAAGCACATTTGTTCAGGTAATGTTCAAGGGCAGAGCTGCAGAATTACTTTCATCTGCTGGCTCAGAAGAACCAGTGTCTCTTTAGGACCTCCATATCCTTTGGAAGGTGAGACCACCTGGAGACCAGAGGAGACCAGCTGGAGCTCCAGGCACAGCTGATGATTGGCACAGCTGAGCCTGGGGAAGCTCCCAATGCTCCTGCCTTCTCCCTCCCTGTTGACAGCTCCCTCCCTCCAGCCCTCAGACCCTGCCTGTGGTAGTTGGTGTTTTACAGTTGTTTTAATACAAAAGTTAGATTTCCTGTTAGTCAGTTATAATGGTTCCTCCCATGTACCCCATTTTGTTCCCCCTAATGATTCGGTTCTAAGTTGTTTACCACTAAGTTTTCCTCCCACTTGTCTTCCCATCAATGTGTCAGTCTTCCTGCTCCTCCCCTCATTCCCTTATAAGCCCTTGTCAATCTCAGTTGTACTACCCCTTACTCTTGTCAGTCTCTGGAGTCACTCCCCTTGTATTCTCGAATCTTCTGTGTCAGTTAGCAATGTCTCAATGGTTGATTGGTTTGTGAGGCTTCTTCCCTCCCCTGAATGATCCTTATTGGAGTTGCTAGGTGATGTGTTCCTCCCCTAAGATCCCCTCATTGGGTGAGAGTTGTATCCACCCCTTGTACCATCCCCATTTAAAAATGCTAGTTGGGCCCATTTTCTTTGTGACTTGCACCTGACCCCTTTTGGGAATAAACCGTCCTTGGAAACTCAGACAAGTGATCCTTCCTTGTTTCCTTGGCCTCTGATTTCTCGTGCCGTGCTCCTGCTGTGTCACCCAGGCTGTAGCGATTGCCGCCACCCTGGACGGTCTCGGCAGAGATCAGGGGGCGGCCACTCTCGTGTGTGCCCTCGGCCACCAAGGGTGTGCCAGCCAGAGAACCTCCATCCCGTGGCTGCAGAGCGCTTCCACACCTGCCCATCCCCTTTCTTCCCTTCCAGCTCATCCCTTGTCTTTGCCTTCCATTAATAAACAGTTTGGCTTCTTCACTTTACCTGCATCTCTGTGGAGCTGGAGCAATGCAAATCCGGGGCCCTGGGACACTCAGGCCCCTCCTGCCATTCTCTTCCCCGACGTGTTTTGTGCACAGACACAGAGGAACGAGGGCAGATCAGGCTGGAAAGGTCCCTGTGCTGAAGGTCCAGTTCCACAACACTGTGGAATTATAGATGTTGCTGAGCACCCTGGAGCCCCTGGACATTCGAAGAGCCAAGCTGAGGATGCTCTGAACCCAGCTGTGAGGGATCCCATGGCAAGCATCCATGGAGGGCAAAGGAGCTTGGAATGCTGGAAGGTTTCAAGAACAGCTTCCTGAAAGCACAGCAGTGCTCCATCCCTGCACAGGATCAGGAAGAGGGCAGAACCAGTGATCATCTGGGCTGAACGGAGAGCTGTGGGTGTGCCTAAGAACAAATGAAGCAGCAGCACGGTGCCTGAGACTCGGACACGCGACCGTGCCAGTGCCCGGAGTGCTGTCAGGCAGTGCCGGGATCCCGGGTGTGGTTCTGGTCCCCACAACCGAGGAATGGCAGCCCCAGGCTCAGACCCAGTCAGAAAATCAACCAAGGGAGAGCAGAGGGAGGGCATCCTTCCAGTTTCTCTTGGGCATGGCCGCAAAACAACCCCTGCTGCTTCTTCCTCCGCCTGTGTTTGGGGTGTGCTGGTGGCAGAGCCAGCCAGGTTGTGCTCTGCGTTCCAAAGCCTGTTTAGAGTGGGCATGAAAAGCGCTGTGTGCACAGCAGAGAGTCCTGGAAGGTGCTGGCAAGAGCCTCCTGTGGGGACAGGGCTCTGGGCTCTGGCTGGGAACAGCCTGGCTTTGCTGCCGTGAGCACAGGCAGGAGTTGAGGCAGGTAAAGAGGCAGTGGGCAGCTTGTGTTTGTAGAGGGCCTGGGGCTGCACCTCTGAACCTCCCTCTGGAAACACACTCGGGGGAATAGGAGCTAGAGCTGGAGTGCCTGTCCTGAAAGGACCTGGAGTCATTCAGCCTTGCCAGCTTTTCTTATGGGTGTGTTGGTGTTCCCCAGGAAAGCTACACATTAGGGGAAATGCCTTTGGAGGAAAGGGGCTTGCTTCTCGAGGAAAGTGCTTCCCAGGGAGCTCCCAGTGAGGCAGGTGCAAGTGTCCCCCTTTGGCTCTTGGTGCTCCTTTCAGTCCTTGAGGCCTGTTGCACTTGGCAGAGGGGCAGGGCAAGGGAGAAGGCTGTGAAGAGCAGGTTTGACATCTGCCTAGACCTGCAGAGACCAACCCAACCTCCTGCAGCTGGGTGTGTTCCCCCACTTTGGACAGAGGTGTGAGCAGCAGCATCTCTGTCCAGCCACAATCCCCAAAGCTCTCTTTGAGAGCTGTGAATTAAAAGGCCTTTACACACACACTTTTATCATCTTCCCTGTCTGCTGTGTTTCAACTCTTGGCAATATGCATTTGCCTCTTGCCTGGTGGAATTGGCTGTGGCCCAGGGCCAGCACAGAGCTGGGCTGGGTAGGCCAGGCAGTGTGGAGAGCCTTGGCTGATCTTGGTGTGTCCCTGGCCTCAGAAAAGTCTTGGAAGGTTTGCTTCCCCAGGCATCTTGCTCATTGACTCTCCCTGTGCATCTTGGAGAGAACAAGGTGGGCATTTCTGGCAGCTGGGCATCAGCAGGCCTTAAAATGGGGGCGTGTTGTGGAGCGAGCCCAGCTGAGATACCCTGAGAGGAGCCCAGTGCTCCTTGCTCCCCTCTGCTGACACGTGAGCGTTTGTCTGGTTTGGGATGGCCCTGGCTGTGTCAGGGGTGCTACATGGACACGAGACAGCCGGTCCTGTCCCGCTGGGTCCCAGCAGTGCCTCACAGCAGCCCTGCATCCATGTCAGGATGCTGGCCAAGAGAGGCCCTGGAAGCTGAGGCAGCTGATTTTAAGCTTGTGCAGGTGCCTACAGGTCAAGGCGAAGGGGGTTCCCTAAGAATAGAGCAGTCCTGAGGGCTCTCCCTCATTCAAAGAAATCGGCAGACAAATGCATTGTCTGTCAAAAGCCCTTTTATTGACCTGGTGAGAGGGCCAGAGTCTGCACCCCATTAAAATGTCAGCTACATATAAATTTCAATGGGTTGATTTAGCAATTGTATCGAAAATACCATCCATCTTTACACTGCTGAGGTGATTCGATAGGCAGGGGATTAGAAATACATTGTGTCAGATTCCTAGACTGTAAGCTGATGTCCGGGGTACTGGCCAGGAGCGATCTCGATGCCCTAAAGCAGCAAAAACTCTTCTCATGGTTTCCCTGCACTGGGCTGATTCCATACTTGCCCTTACTTCTTCTGGCAGACTATGTCTAAAGCTTTTTGTCAAGTCACTCTCATGTCAAGTTAGGCCAGCCAGCTTTTTCTTATGCTAACTGGTGCTAAGTACTTATGTCTGTCTGTGCTAAGCACTTGTTTACTAATGTGAATTTCTTGTGCTCACTTATGTCAAACAAAGGCCTTGTTTCATTGCCAAAGGTGCCTGAGGCCCCCTGCTCCTTGTGGCACCAGCTGCTTTCCTGTGGGATGTACTACCTCCCCAGAGAGTAAAGAGGGAGCTGGAGAAAGAGCTGGCCAGGCTGCTCTGGATCCTTTGCCAGCAGCCCTGGCTGAGTGGAGCAGTCCGAGCTGAGCACAGAGGTGCCAATGGAACAGCCGTGCCCAGGAAGGCTCGGTGGGAAGGGGGATCCAGGAACCACAGGCCTGGCAGCCTGAGCTGCCACCGGGGAAGGCCTTGGAGCAGATCCTCCTGAGTGCCATCCCACGGCACGTGCAGGGAACCAGGGGGCTGCTGGAGGCTGGGAAAGCTCTGTGGAGGGACAGGGAGAGCTGGGGGCCCTGATGGGTGTTGGGGGTTTCTGTGTGGGAGTTTGGGGGGGTTGGTGTTGGTGGGGTGTTGGGGAAGGCGTTGTCTGGAAGGCGAGAGGTCCTGGCTGGAATTGGAGTCAGTTTGAAGGCAGCATCTGTGGTTTGGCACAGCTTTGGTTATGGAGGGCAGAAAGAATATCTGTGACTCTTGCTTTTCATGGTCCTGATTCTCCTGCAGGGAACAAGAGGGGAGAGCTGTACTTTACTGGCCACTTAGATATCTGTACCAGGGGGAGGATTAGCCACTTTGCCATCTACTCATTTGTTTGGGCTACTTTTGAAACACTGAGTGGTCTTAAATTTCTTGGGAGCTTTTATTTCTTAAGAGAATTAGGATATTATCACCCCTTCATAGAAAACTGTTTACAAACCAAAGAATGGCCTTTTTGCCTCTGTAGTGTTATGTTCTGTAAAGTGACTCTCATTGGATGACGTTAAGGCAAATGAGTTGCTGCTTTGAGAATGGAAGCAAAATTCTAACTCTTCATCTTCTCAGGCCATCCCACTGAATTTGGGAAGTTTGCAACTTTTTGGAACTGCTTGAGTTGAGCAATGGGAAGTAAAACTTCCCTTAATTGAGGAGTCAAATGCCAGGTTCTTCTGTGCCTCCTCATGACTAAGGTGTTTTTGTGCTGAAGGAAATGACTTCAATGAGAAAATAATTTCAGCATGGAGTGAGAGCTTCTGACAGAGACCAGGTGTTGCCAGCAGTTGCTCCAGGTGCTGCTGCCAACAGCCCCTGCAGGAAGGAGCACAGCCCCCGATGCACGTGGGCTTTGGCTCCCTGTGGCACAGAAGCCCCCGGGGGCACAGGTCCCTGGGGCAGGAGATGGGCACCAGCGCTGCCAGGGCTCGGGGGTGGCAGGTCTGCTTGGGCAGGGATTCTGCCACACCTGCTGATGTCAGCGCTGCCCAGGCCCCAGGGCTCAGAGCAGCATTCGTGCCCTGGCCCACCCATTCCCTGTCCGTGTCACACCCATGGGTTTGGGATGGCCACCAGCCGGGACGTGTCCCAGGGAGGCCGTGCCAGCTTCTGTGGAAGGTCCTGTGCCCTTCCCAACGCAGCTGCGTCACAGCCCTGGGGCTCCTTCTGCTGCCCTGAGCCCACAGAGCAGGGCAGCGTTTGCTGATGCTCTGAGCCGTTCCTAAAGACCTTGTTGGGCTGTCTTAGACATTTGGGGTGAGAGATTCCTTCCAACCTGAACCACTCTCGGTGGGCTGGGGGCGGCCCCAGGTCAGGGGGCAGTGTGTGCAGGGGCCCTTTGTGACACGGTGCAGCACGGTCACTGTGGCATAGAACGGGTGTCCAAGGGTCCTTTGTGACACGTGGTGACACAGGAGCTGGTGGTGACAAGACCACGCCACAGTACTCGGAGCACGCGACGGGACAGGACGGGACAGAGCAGTGCCGTGAGGAGCCCCCGCAGAGCGCACTCGTTCCTGTCTGACCCGGAGCCTTTCTAAGGCGTTATTCCTGCAGCTGACCTTGAGGCCAGACCACAGGACTCTGTGACCCGTGGCCTTCCCGAGGCTTCTCTTCTGCAGGTGCCCTCGAGGGCAGAGCGTGAGACTTGGTGCCCCAGAGGCATCTCCCATCCCTGCCGCCAGTGCCCTCGAGGCCCAACCACAATCCTTGACAGGAGTCTCCTGTCCTTGTGGCAGGAGCCCTCGAGACCAAAGTGCAGGACTTGCTGTCCTGTAGCCTTCCTGAGGCTTCTGTCTTCAAGGTGCCTTCCAGGCACCACTGCAGGACTTGCTGACTTTGAGCTTTTCCGAGGCATCTCTCCAGCAAGTACCCACAAATCCAGTCACTGACATGGAGCAGAGACCCCTGAAAATGCCCAAGCTGGTCCTGGTGGAAGAGGAGGAAGAAGGCGCTGGAGCTGCCCCAGCACAGGAAACCAAAGAGGTGGTGCTGTTTGAGCTGCTGCAGGAGGGTGAGTGGCAGAGCTGGGCCACAGGGTTGGTGCCTGCAGCCACCTTGGCGCCATCCCATCCCATGCCATCCCATCCTACCCCATCCTACCCCATCCCATCCCATCCTATCCCATCCCATCCCATCCCATCCCATCCCATCCCATCCCATCCCATCCCATCCCATGCCCATGGACAGGACGGAAGAGGGGCCGGGCAGACACCCTGCAGGGGCCTTGCTCCATCCCCTGGGGCATCCCGGGGCTCTCCCTGCCTGGGGAGCGCAGGGCTGGGCTGTGTTCTCCGGCCTCTCCCGCAGCCCCTCAGCTCTGGCTGCGCTCACTCTTTGCCAGGTGCAGCCCTGGAGCACACACAAGAGCAGGACCCCGCCCGTGGCCTCTTCCGCAGAACAGCGCAGGTACCTGCAGCCATCCCCACCTGGGCTGGGCCTGCTGGCACCGCGCTTGGAGCATTCCATGCAACATCCCTGGCTTCTTGCCCTTCTCCTACAGCTGGTCTGCAAATTCATCAAGAAAATTCGGGCGGAAGAGACCAGCACCATGGGCACTGCGGTCAGAGCATATTCGCACATCTTCAAAACCAAGACCAGTGCTGCCCTGCTGGATATGCTCGTAGAGGAGGGCTTTTCCAATCCCAAGCAAGTAAGCAGCCTGTGCCCAGGGTTTGATCCTGCCAGGAATTGCTTGGCCTCCCAAGCCATGCCCGCTGGTCACTGTAACTCTGTGAGGCCATGGCAGTGTGCTGGGAAGGGAAGCACTTCTCTGGGGAAGCTGTGGACATTCCTCCCTCTGGCAGCTTTCCAAGTCTCCCTGTGCCTTCTCCAGGTGCCCACCCTGGTCAGGTATATCCACCAGTGGCTCCTGGCCAATCAGTTTGCTGAGCACAGGCTGAACAGGACCCTGCTGGATCTCACCGAAGCCCAGCCCGCTGATGCAGTCATGACGCTCCTGCGTGTGGCCCCATCCTGTGACAGGTATGGGGCCCACCTGCCCAGAGGGCTCAGGCCTCCCCAGCCCATCAGCCTGTACAGCCTGGCCCAGGTGTCTGACCAACAGAGAGTTCCAGGGCCCTCTGGCTGCTCCCTTTGCCAGCCCCTGCACATCAGCCCCCGAGCCTGCTGCCATGCTCCCTCGCTGCCCCTCAGGGGCCTGTCCCCACAGGGCTGGGCTGCCTGGGTGCTGCTGGTGAGTGGCAGTGGGCAGAGGCAGAGCTGGCAGCCAGCTCAGGTCCCCACTGCTGCCCAGACCACGGTGCTGTGTCTGAGACCCCCTGAGACAGAGCTCTAACCCCACAGAGCTGCTTTCACCATGTGGAAGAGCATCATGTGCTCGCCCAGGACTGCGGAGCCAGCGCTGCTGATACTCCTGGATGTGCTGGGGAGCTGGCCCAAGCACAGCACGTGCACCTCTGATGGGGACAAAACGGGTGTCTTTGTTCTGGCTGTGAGTTTCTGCAACTGGCCTTTGCTGGCCCCAAGGCTGCCTCTCCAGCAGCTCTCCATCCTCCTTCCCCCACTGCATCTCCCTGCCTCAGGCACTGGCCTGAAACCTGGCCCAGGGGCAGCTTCAGGCCCACCAGGCCCCGTGCTCCCCCTGCCTCTCTCTGGGCCTCTCCCTCCCCTGCTTGGGCCCCGCCACACGGACACCTCGGCACTGAGCGCTGTCTCGGGGGGCTTTGTCCTTTGCAGGCAACCGTGGTGATGTGGAAGATCCTCCAGGTGCCCTGTGTCCCCACATATGGTGACGGTGTATTTCCCCCGCCTCTTAGTGCATCTGCTCTCCCAAGTGTTCTTCAGCACTCTGGACATGCCAGAGGAGGTCGATGCCTTCTGGAAGGGATGCCAGGAGGAATACGGCCTTGCCACCAGCCCCAACAGGTGCTCCATCCCACTCCTCCTGTCCCTGCCATGTCCCTGGGCAGGAGCCATTGCTCACAGCGTGACCTGGGCTTTGCTGTGCACACAGGTTTGCAGTGCGGACCCTGAAGTCCCTGCTCTGCCGAATGCAGCACGAGGATGTGGTGGTGACAGTGGAACGCAATTGTGGCTGGGAGACGCTGCTGTGCGCTGACACCCACCACTATGCCGTGGGTCTGCTGGCCAGGTGAGACCCCCTTCTCCCCACTGCCTCTGACATTTGTGCTCCGTGCCCAGGGAGCTCCACACAGTCCCCGTGGTCATGGGCCAGAGGGCCTTGTCACTGAGGGATGGCCAAGCAGACTGGAAAAGGCTGGGAGAGGAGGGTGCCCACCAGGAGCTGCCTCCCAAATAGCCCAGGGCCCCTTGCAGGATGCTGGCGAAAGACCAGACCTCTGTCAGTCAGTCCTGGCACAGGTTTGTCCCCCTGGCCCACAGTCTTGGTTCCTTTTTCTCCTGCCAGGGAGATGTGCTGTGTCTCCATCCCCTTGTGTTCCCGGATCGCTCGCTACCTGCTCCGGCTGCTCAGCACACAGGAGCCACGCTGGGAGCTGCCCGCCCTGGCGTTCCTTGTGGAGGTGAGCCTGATGGCCAGCACTGCCTGGCTGAGCTGCCTCCCAGCTCTCTGCCCTCTCGCAGCCGCAGCTGCCTGGGACGGTGCCTGTGCCCTGTGCTGCTGCCTGGGCCCAGCCCTCTGCGGCTCCGGGCTCCTGCCGGCCGGGTCCCTGTCACTGTCCTGTGCCTTTCAGGTCCTCCAGTGCCTGGACTTGAGTGAACGTGGTGCTAACAGAGTCCTGGAAATCTTGTCAAGGCAGCTGCAGAGCGAGTGCAGGGAGAGGCGTCGCCTGGCGCTCAGGGCCCTTCTCGAGCTCATTGAGGAGCCCTCGATGGTGAGAAGGGGGCAGCGGCTGAGGCTGAGCTGGGGAATGCAGTCGCTCTGGCTTGGCAGGGCTTTGGGTGCTGGAGCAGCTGCTCCCAGCTCTCCTGCCTCCCAGTTCAGCTGCCCAAGTGCTTCGGGACAGGCCTTTGGCCTCTGGGCCCTGCAGCAGCAGGGTGGCATTTCACAAACTTGTGTTCTGCACAGACCAAAAAAATGTGGACCCTGACTGAACGTCTTGTGGAGTTCCTGTGGGATGCAGATGGAGAGATAGTATTCATGACAGTCATGCTACTCAGCTTTATCATCTTGGACAATGACATGCTGATGCCCGGCCCCATCACACTGCAGCTGCTTGAGGCGCTCCTGCTACTCTTTGACCACGTAAGGCTCACTGCCCCCAGCCACAGCCACTGGGTGCTGCCCGGACACTTTGTGCCCTGTGGATTTGCAGACCTGCGCCAAGCTGAGCCTCGTGCAGCCGATGCTGAGGTCTTTTTTTCTTCCTTCCATACAGAACAATTGGCAGGTTCAGCTGCTCTCCATACTGCTCTTCCGAACATTGGTGACTCTTCCACAGGAAAGGGAAAAAAAGGCCCTGAAGACACCCCTGCGCCAGAGCCTGCTGCCTCTCTTCTTCCACTGCCAGGATGAGAATCGGCTTGTGGCACAGGTGAGGGCTCGTGGGCTGCTGCTGTCCCCCTGGCAGGGGGCTCGGCTGCCTCCTGCCCTGGCGCCTGCCGGGCTGCAGCCTCCTCCAGGCCTTGGCACAGGGACGCGGGTCCTGCGCCCTGGGCTGCGGGGCCATCTCCGCATCTCTGCTGCTCTCCAGGCTTCTAAAGAAACGCTGCTTTGTGTGGCCGAGTTCCTGAAGAAGAGGGATCATGAAAGACTGGTGAAGAACCAGAAGCTGTGGAAGTTCAGCGAATGCCTGGTAAGGAGGGCCTGCAAGCCCCAGCCTCAGCCCGGAGAAGCCCCTGAGGGCGGTGCTCAGTGTGCAGGGCTGGCAGCTGTGCCCCTGCCCGCTGCTGCACCCAGAGGCCGCGCGGGCTCTTCTCCAGGCTCCCGTGGGCCCGAGCCGGGGGCCGATGGAGCCCCGGCCCGGCGGGGCTGCAGGACGGGCCGGCACCGCGGCTCCCCGGGCAGCAGCCGGCCCTCTGCCCCCTGCCCTCGGCTGAGCCCGGCGCCGGTGGCTGCTGGCCGCGCCTCAGGGCTCTGCGGGCAGGGGAGGCCGGGGCTGGGCGCAGGCAGCGCCCGGCCCAGGGGCTGAGCCCGCGCCAACCCTTCCCTCCTGCCGCTCTCTCCAGCTGGCAGAGGACAGGAGCCGAGCGGCCGAGCACCTGCGCCGGGCCCTGCCCTACCTGCAGAGCCCACAGGAGTCCCTGCGAGCGGCGGCCATCAGGTTCATGGGTGAGCCACGAACCCGGGCTCCCTCCCCGGCCCGCCGCAGCTCGGCCCCAGCCCCGGCTGCTGTCCCGGCAGCGCCAGCCGGGCCCGGCGCCGTGGAGCCCCGGCTGGCCTGGGCATTGCTGCTGCCGCCCTCTGGCAGCCGTGCCCTGGGCCGGCAGCGTGCGGCAAGGGCCGGGCTGAGCCCTGCCGGGCCAGCAGCCCATGTGGCCACAGCGCCGGCAGCGCCGCTGGCAGGGAGCTGTGCCGCTGGCGCCGTGACAGGCTCTGTGTTCACAGGCATGGCCGGGCGGCACCTGAGGGGGAAGAAGGAAGAGCTGCGGCTCATCTGCAACGGTGAGTGAGGGCAGCGGGCTGGCAGCGGGGGCTGGCGGGGGAGCTGCAAGCCGTGCCCCGGCTGTGGAGGGCTCTGCTCCCTGTGCGGACGAGGGGCGGCGTGGGCAGAGCACACAGAGATTTCAGGGCCACCTGGGCCATTCGTGGCCGGCAGCTTCGGGCTGGTCCCGTTGGTCCCTGCTCCCTCCTGGCCATGGCTAGAGCCGGCTGGGATGGCCCTGGCAGGGGGCTCTCCTCGGGTCCCTGCAGATCCGGGATCTGACCATGGCTCTGTTCTTCTCTCTTTCAGCCCTTGAACACCTGACAGAGGACACCAGCAGTGCCGTGTCAGACGTGGCACTTGAAACACTGTCTGTCCTCCAGGCACTGCAGAGTGAGCGATATTCCATCTTCCAGAGGGTGCAAGATCAGCTCCGCTGGGCATGGAGGACACGGCCTCGTCTGTCAGGGCTCGGCTGGCTGCGCTGCTGGAGCTCTGCAGAGAGCTGATCCCAGAGGCTCTGTCTGCTGGGGCCACCTGAGCCAGCAGGAATTTTCTATTTCTTTAAGATTGTTCTTTTTCTTTTCTTCTTTTTGTTTTTTCTTTAGTATATGAATATAGAGTGTGTTATAATACACAGACTCCCAGGAGCTTTCTTTTGCTGCCCAGGCTCTGCAGGGCATAGGGGAAGACGGGGAAAAGGGTGCTTGGGCTCAGCCAGCTGCCCAGGCGTGCAGTGTTGCAGGGAAAATGGCCAGAAGCCCCTTGGCCTGTGGTGGTTCTGCTGAAGCCTTTGTGCTGGTGACAGAGCGGCTGGGCAGGGGCCGGAGCTGCAGGGATCCCTGTGAGAGCGGTGCCTGGAGATGGCCACAAGCCCTGTGCCAGGCAGGAAGCACCAACTTTGTCCTCCTGCCCGTGTGGTGCTGGCTGGATTGCTGAGGGCTCCCAGGTGCCTCTGGATGGGGCTGCTCTGGAGCTGCTGTGGGGCTGCAGCGCTGCTGCTGGGCAGCTTGGCTGGCCTGGGGCAGCCCCTGAGGGGACAGGGCCATGAAGGGATGAGGGGCTGGGAAGCCCTGACAGGACATGGCAGTGGGAAGGCACCAGGGGGCTGTTTGAGGGAGTGGGTGGCTGTAACGTTGGCTGGGGGGGAGTGGGTTGGAGACAGAGAGAGCACTCACCCCGATGTTCATGTGGCAAACAGCGTTTATTCTCAAGCCCTTCCTTCCCATTGCTCTGATCTCTATGCCTTGTCAGATTCTGGCCAGTGAAATGCTGCAGCCTTGGCAGAGGTGTGACTGGGCGAGGCCCCTGGCAGTCAAACCAGGGCTGGTACATTCACACAGCACGAGCCAGCCTGCACTGTGACACACGGCAGCAGAGTGCAAGGCACAGCTCCGGGTGCTCGCCAGGAACCTCAGCTCTGGGAGCACTGTCTGCCCCAAGCTCCAGGGGCTGCAGTGGGAGCCCGGCTGGGCTCTGCCTGGGGCCATCCTGCAGGGACAGCTGGAAACAGGGAGCATTCCCTTGCCACAAACAGCCAAGCCAGGGCTGCAGGGCAGCTGCTCCAGCCCGGACTGCACTGTTGTGTGCTGTGCTCTGGGGCTGGGGCTTCCCAGACAGGGCACTGGACTGGTGTGCCACAGGAGACAGAGAAGCTGTCAAAAAAGCAGTGGAAGGCAAACTGTCTATAGCTCATGGTATTTGATAGTGTCTAAAACATGCCAAGTCATGGATCTTAGAGGTGAGATCCATTTGGAATGAATGGGATGGTGAAGCAGTGCAAAGGGGAGCATAAAAATAAAAGAGTAAAATGTAGTAGAGATGGCCTTTGAGTAAAATATATGTATCATATTTGTATAGCTGTATATGGGCCTTGCCCCAATAAGTCCCAGTTGATTCTAAATGGCTTGCAGCTGCAATGTCCTTAATTGGGCGCAGCTGTGGCTAGCAGGGATAACTGGGATAAAAGGGGGCTGGGTTTCCCAATTAGGGAGAACCCTGAAGGAACCTCGAAGAAGCAGGAATAGCCTGCAGAGGAAGGAGTTAGTGTGATGAAGAACACGCCACAAGAAAACCCCCGAGGAGATATGGGACTTTAGAAAAATATTGACTACAATTAATAATGACTACAATTGAGACTACAGCGTACGGCTACAGTAAAACGTCTCAGTTTTTTTTTCTGTTTTCATTTCATTTCCTAAGAACTATTTCAGTTCTTCCAGGATCTTGTCCAAAATCCTGTTTGCTTTTTCCAAGAACCTTTCCTGGAGAACCAGGTGCAGCTTCTGTCCCAAAATGTGCCACTAACTGTAGCGTCTCTTGGCTTTCCACACCATGCGTGCAGCATGTCTCTTGCAGCAAAGCAGGACAAATGTTTAAAGAACTTTACAGCTTGTTCTTTCTTTTCCTTGTGGGCTTGGCATTTGTGCCATTGGTGAGGTTTTCATTGTTACTGTTCTACACTAAGAAAACATGACGGGTATCATGTTTTGACACTGGCACAATGCCAGTGCCTCCATGAGAATACACTTTCCCTGGTACTTGCTGTGAGATGTAGCCAGGAATAAGCAAAGCAGGCTCCTACTTAGAAATAAAGAAAACTATATTAACTAAACTACACACACAAAAGAAAAAAAAAACACAAGGAAAATGAAAACCTTACAAAACACTCTCCTCCTCCCCTCAAATTTCCAATACAATACATCTTCCAAATCACCAAGTCTGGGTCCGGCACCACCCTTTAGAATACTCAATTTTCAGTTCCTCAAGAGGAGAGGGAGTCCTTCCATGTGCCGTGGTGGCTTCTTCCGTCTTGTCCAGTGTTCTCCCCACTGAACAAGAACCAGGGTGGCTTCCAGGGTCGTCTTTTTAAGGATGCCTGGTCCCACTCCAAAAAGGCACAGTCTCAACTTTGGGACATCTGCCCCCCCCTCATGTTTTTCCACCCCCTGGGGCCGAGGCGTACCCCCACTGAATCTTCTTAATCTTCTTAGCTCTGGGGCATTTCCCCCCCCCCCCGGACTCAGTCTCTGTATCACAAGGAAACATGGCTCTGTCCATGGCTACACAAAGGAGTCCAGCATAAAATGTCACTCCATCTTCTCCATTCCTCCAACATCTCTCTCTCTCTCTCTCTGGCTCAGACCTTGATCACTCGCCCATTTCCTTCTTCATCCTCTACTCTTACCTCTCTTCTAGGAAGGGTTAATGTTCTGTAAAGTTTTCTTGGTCCACAAAGGGTTAAAAGCGCCTCTAAGCGACTGGACTCCTTCTCGGTGCATCCTCCCCCCACCTCCTTCTCCACTGGCCAGGCTATGCTGGCAGCGCATATCAAATTTCAAGGCAACAGTCTGCTCCCAGGCACTGGCTCTCTCTCTCTCTCTCTCTCTTTCTCTCTATCTCCCGAAGGGGGGCTGCCCATTGTACTTCCCGGTACTTCTTGACTTCTCTCTTCCACCCTTCCACCCTGGGGGGGCTGGGGCCAGGCCTACCTTTCATCTCTGTCCCAGGCCTGGCCTGCCTCACCACCGTGTGGCTTCCCCTCCCCTGCCCAGCAGCGGACAGCTGGGCAGGGGAGGTCTGACCTGCTTCCCTCGCTGGAAATTCAAAGAGGACCTGCCGGGGGAGAGCCCAGATTTTACCCTGTGTTCTCAGGGGTAGACCTAATGCCCCAGTGGGCAAATCAGATGTCAATATTAAAATCTGAGAAGCCATTGGTTTCATTGGTTTGACCATAGGTTCCCAGAAATCCTGTTTCCGGGTCAAACCACCACAACAGGCTACCAGGAATTGTTAGGGAATGCAAGCCTGACTGAATGCAGAGAAAGAATCTCCAGAGCCTGCAGCCAGAAATGGAGAGCTGTGTGATAATCATTCCAACACCCCCATGGACATCTTGAAAGTGATGTAGAAGATGAAAATAGGCTGACAGAGGCAGTTTGTTTCAGTGTTCAGTTCAGATGCTTCTACATCTCCTGCATGGATATAAATCAAGAGTACAGTCAGTTCATGAAAGGCACCAGAACAAGCTGGACCTCTCAGGAGATGACTGAAAGAATCTGAAAAGGAGAAATGCAGGGAATGACTCAGTGAGCTTTGCCTGTAGAAAGGATCATTTTTCCTAATAATTTCCAATCCATTCCCTCTGCTTTTGTCCTTCCTAACAAAGCCATTTTCATCCCAGATTCCCCATGGAATGGGAACCCTGAGCTTGTGCAAGTGGCTGAAAGATGCCCTGTTCCTCTGCAGGACACTGAGGCTGAAGCAGGAGCCTGAGCCCTCTCTGGGGCAGCCTCCTCCAAGCTGGAATTTGTGCCGTGCTGGGAGAGGAGGAGGAGAGGGAGAGCGCTGGCGCTGTGTGGCAGGAGCAGGAGGTTTGGGCCGCAGGACATTCCGTCTGCGCCGCTGCCCCGCAATGGGCGGCCGTGCCCGGGGCTCTGGGCCTGGCCCCGCGTGCGCTGAGCTCCCAACACTGCGGGAGCTGCCCGGGCTGGGCTCAGCTTCCCGCTGGGCCTGGGCAGCAGGCTGGGCTCCAGCTGGGATCAGCAGCAGCTGGAAATACCTCTGTGCATCTCCATTTGCTGCTGCTGCTTGAAGAAGAAACAATGGAGGGAGTCAAGAAGTTCTGGTTTCTCTTTTTCCTGGTGGATTTTTTCATTTGATTTGATGCTCCAGAGGCAATTTCTGTGATGGCCTCTGTCAGTTGATTCTATTTCAGCAGCAGCAGCAACAGGCTCTGTTTGAGCATTGCAAATGTGGCCTGTGTGGCGTTAATTCTTCTTGACTTTTTGCTCAGGGACTTGAGAGCATTTCAAGATCTGCTAATCATGATCCCTGTGACCAAAAGCCTGAGTTCACCTATTGCTGGCCGGGGGCTATGTACAAATCACCAACAGAATGGGACTGCTGAGGAACGTGTCTCGAGCTGTTTATTTTCCAGCATCAGTCTCATTAGATGGGTATGATAATGGGAAGATGCCAGCAGCTCGTGTCCTCAGCAGCAGACAAAGAACTCAATGTTACAACTTACTTTAAAAGTTTTTTGACCAATCCCACAAAGCAAAAGCTTATTGACAGTAGTTCCATCCAACCACTATAAGCACAGGTACCTTTGGTTAAAACAGTGCTTGCTTATTTTTAATACAATACCTGCTTGTGAGCCTTAAAACACAATGCACAGAGCTCAAGCTCAGAACCTCCTAATGTCTCACTAGATATACTTTTCTGTAGCTTAGGGAGTTATTCTACCAAGCGTTAATACAAAAACCATTGTTCTATTTGTCCTTCCTTTCTACTTCTTATAGAACTCTTCTGCTGACAAATCTCATGGCTACTGCTTAGCTCTAATCACAGTTCTGCTGTCTCTGAGGCCTGCCTTTTGCAGCTTTCTCAAAACCCTCTGATTTTAAGGACTCCTAAATTCACTGTCACAAAAGCACTCTGGGTAGCGCTGACCAAAAAAGACAATTGCAGTTTTACAGGTAAATTTCAAGTGGCAAGCAGAAGAGGGGCAAGAGCAGCCAGGATCTCCAGTTCTCAAGGGAAAGGCAAAGGCAGCCTCCTGCTGTCACCTCAGGGTGAGTAAAACAGTGCTGAAAACAGCGCTGGAACCCGATCCTTTCTTTCTCTGAGGGCTGGCTCAGGGCAGCACAGGCGGGCCCTGAGCAGTCAGGGCTGTGTGTGGGTGATTGCTGCTCTAGTCCAGAATGGAGCTGGAAAAAGCCCTTGGGAGCCGAGGCAGGAGCAGGTGGGAAGGGGCCGGCGCTGCTGCTGCTCCTGGCCGGGAGCCCCAGCTGGGCCGGGCCGGCGCCCCCTGCGCTGCGGCTGCTGCTGCTGCCAGAGCCGGGCGGGACTCGGGGACAGGGAACGGACACGGGGGGACAGCAAAGGCCTGGCGGCTGCAGGGATGGTGGCACTGGGGCCAGCGCCAGCACAGAGCTTCAGCCTGCAGTTAACCCCGAGGGAAACACTGGGGAAAGGCTCCATTTCACCCTTTCTGCACTCGTGGCTGTGAAGGGACCGAAATAAAAAGAAGAAAGAGCAGGGCCCGACACCTTCTTCTTTGGGAGGAGCCCCAGGCCTGGGGCTGTGAGGGGCCATGAGGGACTGTGAAGGGGCCATGAGGGGCTGTGAGGGGCCATGAGGGGCTGAGAAGGGCTCTGAGGAGCCATGAAGGTACCTTGATGGGGAGAAGGGTCTCTGAGAGGCTGTGGGAGGCCAGGCACCTCATGGAACCGAGGGTCACTTATGACACTGTGGAACCAAGGAATCTTTTGTTTGCAGTATAGAACCTTATGGGACCCAAAGTCCATCGTGACATTCTGCGGCCTCATGGAACCATGGAGACCATTATGACCCTTCAGGACCCACTGGAACCAAGGGGCCAATGTGACACTGCAGGGCCTCGTTTAACCAAGGGCTCATTGTAGCACGGCAGGGCCTCACGGAATCAAGGGGATCGTAGTGGGGCTCCATGAGACCACGGGGACATTCTGACTCTGGGGATCCAAGGAGACCATTGTGACACTACAGGGCTGCATAGAACAAAGAACTGATGTGACAGTGAGGGGCCCAATGGAATCAAGAGGCCATTCCATACTTCAGGGCTTCATGGAGCCAAGGTGCCCCTGTGACACCGTGGGGCCTCACAGAATCCTGGAGACCATTATGGCACTTTGAGGCCTCGTTGAATCAAGGAACTCTGCAGGGCCTTGTGGATCCAAGGAGCTCTTTGTGACACTGCAGGGCCTCATGGAAGCAATGAGACCATTCTGGCACTCCTGAGTCCCCATGGCACCAAGGGGCCAGCGTGACACAGCCAGGCTAGGTAGAACCAAGGAGCCATTAGGATCCTGGGGAGCCCAGTGGAACCGAGGGACCATTGTGAGACACAGCAAAGCCTCATGGGAGCAAGGGGCCATTGTGATGCTGCAGGCCCCCAAGGATCCAAGAACATGGAACAGATCTGGTTGGCTTAGCCCCTGGGGGGGACCTCCTGACTGCTCCAGCTGACCTTGGCATGTTGAGGGTTGCTTCTTACCTGTCTCTGAAACCCTGGAGTTCTGTGCATTCCTTCCTCTGGGAAAGAACAGTCCTTCTCCTCCAGGCGTCCATGGCCAAAATTGGGAATCTGCCTCCAAATCCAAGGATAGCTCCCAGAAAAAGCTGCCAAGACTGTCTAGGTTCTCTTGGCTTCCTGAGGCCCAGCTCTCATCTGCCTGTGAAACACTGGGTTTCTGCCCTTTCCTTCCTGTGGAGAACTGTCAGTCTGGTCCAGACACCCATGGCTGAAATGGAATTCCACCTCCAAAACTCCACAAATATCCAAGGGTTGCTTTCAGACAAAAGCTGCAAGGAAAGACAGGTTGCTCTGGCCTTGGCCTCTGGTGGCTGACTCTGATCTGCCTTCAAAACCCTGGGGCTCTGTGGTTTCCTTCCTGTAGAAAAGAACCGTCCTTCTTGTCCAGGCACCCACGGCCTCAAGCACATGAGCACTGTACAGGGACAGAGGAGCTCTGTGCTCAGTGGGGTGGAGACTGAGGACAGCAGAGGAGAGCCCTGGGAGGGACTGAAGGGTGGTTTCAGAGATGGTGAATCCTTTTGACATAATAGAAAAAGGACAGAAAAAGAAAGAATTAATAAAAATGGCAGCTGGGGAGGGCCAGAAAGGAGAAAAAAATTCCCTCCCAGGGCAGGGCTCTGGACCAAAACCAGAAAGAGGTCTGGGTCAGCCCAAGGCTTTGTGTGGGCAGGCAGAGGCAGGCAGGAGGCAGAGCTGTCAGCAAAGGAAGGGCCCAGCCAGGTGGGGCGGCCAGGGGATGAGTTTTACAGCATGGCTTGTGTGGTCCAAGACCTGTTCCACATTGCCAAAAGATGGCTGCAGCCTTGGGAGATATTATTTGGCCAACACCCTTGTCAATCACTGTAACATGGTGACCAGGAAAGATTCACATCAGACCTCTGTCAGTAGTTTGGTTCTACGGAAGGACAGAATTTATTCAGTATTATCTTCATTTTGAAAGTAAGAGCAATGATACTGGAGTCTTTGTAGCAGGGGACATGATGTACCATATGGAACATGTGGACCATGGTAAAGATCTAAATAAATACATAAAATACATTACATTAAAGTATACATTTATAAACAAATAAATAAAAGCATTCCCAAATGTTCCAGGAAAGACTCAGCCTCATGGTCTGGGAAGAAAACTTGTCCCCATGAGTCAGCAGAGTGGCTCTCCAGATGGCTTTGCAGAATGGCTGCTATTACTGCCTAGTGTTACAGGGTTAATACTGGAGTGCAAGGAAGCAGCATTTTTAAGTTTCAGTAGACTTAATATGAAATGTTAGGGGAAGAACCAAAGAAGGAAAAGGGAGGGATCAAGGTGGTTTGGAGAGAAATAGACATGGGAAAATAGAGGAATAATATGATACGTGGGTCAGTCGTGCTGACAGATGCTGACAAATGCTGATCAGTGTGCTTGTAAGGCCCTGCCTTGCACCTGGTCCCTGCACTGTTCCACCGTACCCTGTTTCCTCATTAGACTCTATCTGTATTTTCTGACTGCTCTGCAGAGCCAGTGGGATCTGGTGGAGTCAGATGAGAAACCTTTTTGCACACTTGTCTGTGTGTATGAACATGTCTGTATGAGGCAGCTGAAAAGTTGAGTGTCCAAAAGCCATCTATGGGGGGGTCCATATGGTGTTGATAAAGGTATCCTTTATCAAGGTAAACCATGATAACTTATCCTTTTGGGCTCCGTAATCTAAAGATTTATAGATTGTCTTATGGATAGGCCTTAGTTACACCTAATCACCCATTTTTTCCTCTAAACATACAAATGACATCAGGTTAGTTATAATTTTACACATGAATTTCTTAAAAAAGAAACACCATAAGGCTGCAGGACAAAGTCACTTCCCAGTTGTCCTCTTCAGTTATATTTCAAGCTTCTAGAACAACAGTTGCATTAAAAAACACATGAATTCTACCATGGCCCATTCCTGGAGTGCTATGGTCATGAATTCCAATGCCAAAAATGATTCCTAATTACTTTTACCTTTGTATTAGATATTACACACAAAGAAGGACACCCTTGTATTCAGAAAGGTCAGTTTCATTATAATGAAAACCACCAAAGGATAGTATAGGGACTTATGATCCTATTTTTTCAGGAAAAAAGGATGAGAATTTATGTTTTGGTGTTCTGTAGCATCCATGTGGACAACATTCCAATATGCCAAGGTATGTGTCCACAAGGCACAGGGGGACCTGTTCCCAGAGCCTGCAGGGACAGAGGCGCAGGGCAGGGACACCGTAGCACAGCCTGGGCTGCACAGGGCACAGGCATGTGCAGCAGCTGCAAGACAGCCCTGCCAGAGCCAACTTGGGCAGCACTTTGGCCATGGCTGCTGGGCCTGGGCCTGAGGCAGGAGCAGGAGACAAGTGACCCTTGCAGGCCTGGGGCCTCATTGCCTCCTTGGCCCTGCTCAGCAGCCTGGCAGGGGCCGCCCCATGCTCCTGCCCTTGGCATTGCACATCCCCACATGCCAGTGCCCATCCCGGCAAGAGCCCTGAGCAAGGAGGGAGGGACAGCATCTGCCTGGCCAGGCCCTGGGGCTCAGGCCTTGGCCCCTGGCATTCCTCAAACACATCCAGCTTTGCTCAGCACCAGAGACACCTTGGCCTTCTTTGTGCCCAGCTGTCATCACTGCCTCCAGTGTTCTGCTCTAACTGGAACCTGGGGACACTTTCTCAATTGTGTCCCTCTGCGGAACCCATTAAAACTTCAAGAAACTTTGGAGTCTCAATTTAATTTTGAGTTCTTGAGAAGTTTTCTGAACACTCTCTCAGGAACTGAGTCTGATGTAAACAACACCAAATCCCTGAGAGGCTCATTAAAGTCCTTGTGCTGTGTCTGTGCTGCTGAGCTTTAAAGGAACAGCTCTTGCCAGGACCAGCTCCTTTCCCAGCCCAGCAGGGCTGAGGGCTCTGCCTGCAGGCACTGAGGGGACAGGAGCCAGGCAGAGACAGGCTGAAGGCAATCAGGATTGGGAAGACATTGAGCTGGGACTTCACCTGGGGAAAGATCTCCACAGCCCTGTGCATGGTGAGTGTGTGGGTGCAGGGCAATGTCCCCTGTGCTCCTGGAGGGATCTCCTGAAGCCAGCACAGCCCACAGCCTGGGGGATGTGTCAGGAGGACTCTCCCAGTTTCTCTGTGGCACAGCAGGAGCAGGAGGAGGAGGAGGAGGATGTGCTGCAGAGCGGGGCTGCCCTGGGCACCGTCAGAGGGACAGGGCAGGATGGCTCCTGCTGCCAGGGACGGCTGCAGGGGCTGAAGCTGGGGCTGCAGCCAGGGCTGCCCAGGGCTGTTCTGCAGAGCAGCTCCTGCAGCCCTCAGGGCTCTTGGCCAGCCCAGGCCATGTGCCACCAGCCAGGGGCAGCTCTCAGCCTGCCTGGCAGCACCCCATGGACGCTGCAGGGGAGAAGTTGGAGGGGGAAGGAGCCACCCCCATCAGGGCAGATTCCTCCTGCTCTGGAGATGGTGCTGCATGGCCAGGGCTGCTCTCAGCTTTCTCCTCAAGGGAAGGGAAAGGGGCTGTCAGCTTTGGCTGTGTCACTGACACTCCTGCAGTGTCAGCCTGGGCATCAGCAGATGGGCCTCAGATCTCCCTCAGAAAGTGCCTCCTCAGCCTCCTCTCCCCCCAGACAGCAGCAGCAGCAGCACCTTGGCTTGCAGCATCTCTGTTTGTCTGGCCTGCCCTTAAGGCCCTGCTGCCAGGGAGATGTCCCTGGGCAGTGCCCTGTGCTGGGAGGGCTCTGCAGGGCAGAGCTGAGCCCCCAGGGCTGGGCTGGGCTCTGGCAGCACTGTCAGGGACAGGGCTTGGATAGAAAGAAACAGCTCCCAGTAGGCACAACTCCAGGCAGCAGAGAGCCAGACCAGCCCTTGGTATCCCATCCTGTTCAGGTGCACTGGGAAGGAGAGAAGTGCTTAGAGAAATTAACTTTAACATTGGAGTCTTTAGAAACTCCTCCTTTTTTTTTCAAGCATGTTTAAAGTTTTATCACCCTGAACTAGGAGGAGATGTAATGGGCAAAAGGCACCTATGTTGCGACCAGCCGGTCTGACTGCACTGGGGCAAAGGGAGCCCTGTTTTCTCTCTGGGCTTCCCTAGGGTTCAGGCTGAGAGCAATGGTAAAGATGAGGCAGGAACTCAGGAGCATAAAACCAATTAAAAACAAAAATGTTGAGTGAAATTCCCCCACAGGCAGAGAAGTAGTTTTGAGAGAATTCCTAAAATGACTCCATAGGATTGACTCAAAGAGCTTGTCAATGTCTTCTTTCAACAGTCCACAATGCCCAGAGGGAAGGAATGTCCAATAGCAGCTCCATCAGGCACTTCCTCCTGCTGGCACTGGCAGACACGCGGCAGCTGCAGCTCCTGCACTTCTGCCTCTTGCTGGGCATCTCCCTGGCTGCCCTCCTGGGCAACGGCCTCATCATCAGCGCTGTAGCCTGCGGCCACCACCTGCACACGCCCATGTTCTTTTTCCTGCTCAACCTGGCCCTCAGCGACCTGGGCTCCATCTGCACCACTGTGCCCAAAGCCATGCACAATTCCCTCTGGGACACCAGGAACATCTCCTACTCGGGATGTGCTGCACAGCTCTTTATGTTTGTGTTTTTCATTACAGCAGAATTCTCCCTCCTGACCGTCATGTGCTACGACCGCTACGTGTCCATCTGCAAACCCCTGCACTACGGGACCCTCCTGGGCAGCAGAGCTTGTGCCCACATGGCAGCAGCTGCCTGGGCCAGTGCCTTTCTCAATGCTCTGCTGCAAACAGCCAATACATTTTCCCTGCCCCTGTGCCATGGCATTGTCCTAGGCCAGTTCTTCTGTGAGGTTCCCCAGATCCTCAAGCTCTCCTGCTCACACTACACCTTCAGAAAAATTTGGATTTCATTGTTTGCTATCTGTTTAGCTTCTGGCTCTTTTGTGTTCATTGTTTTCTCCTATGTGCAGATCTTCAGGGCTGTGCTGAGGATCCCCTCTGAGCAGGGACGGCACAAAGCCTTTTCCACCTGCCTCCCTCACCTGGCCGTGGTCTCCCTCTTTGTCAGCACTGGCTTTTTTGCCTACCTGAAGCCTCCCTCCATCTCCTTCCCATCTCTGGATCTGGCCCTCTCAGTTCTGTATTCCGTGGTGCCTCCAGCCCTGAACCCCCTCATCTACAGCCTGAGGAACCAGGAGCTCAAGGCTGCAGTGTGGAGATTGATGACTGGACAATTTCAGAAACTTTGAACTGCTGGCCAGTTTCTGGAAATCACTTGTAATAAAAGTTATCCTGTTGTCGTTTTGATTGTGGATTTTTTTCCTTTATATTAGTTTTCTCATATTGTCCATTAAAAAATGTCATTGTTTGTGCCATTTCTCATTTTGTTTCTGTCGACGTTTCCTGTGGCCACAGACTGTGTCTATGCGGGGCTGCGCTCTTGGTGGCTTTAAAGGAGCTAAAGGACCTTCCAGAAGAGTTTTCACCAGAGATCCCCCTTTTGTTTCCTTCTCTGGAGCTGCAGCAGCAATGTCTGTGTGCAGAGCTGGGGCAGATCAGGGCTGGCCCAGCAGCTGTGCCCAGCAGCAGCAGCAGCACTTGGTGTTGCCAGTGCTGCTGCCGTGGCCCTGCCCCGCTGCCCTGCTGGCCCTGGTGTTGCTTGAGTGCTCTCGGGGCCGGGCACAGCCCTGGGGTGGCAGTGCCAGGGCTGCAGCAGGGACAGGCCATGGGCACTGCTGGGGCAGCGCTGACGCCTCAGCCCAGGGCCTGGAGGCTCCAGGCTCCTTGCCCAGGCTCTCTCAAGAACACGGCCAGGCCAATGCTCAGCACAGAAACCCCCGTGAGCAGCCCCAGGCTGGCCGTGGGTAGGCTGGGGGCAAAGAGCATGGCTGGGGCTCTGCAAGGGCCCTGGGGCAGATGGGAAGGAGCAGCAGAGCAGGGGCTGATCCATCCCCAGGGCGCTGCACAGCCCAGGGCAGCGTCCCAGAGCGTCCTGATGGAGCTGCCAACAACATCCCCCCTCTGCAGCCCTGGCCTCTCCCCCAGCTCACACAGGTGCCCCATCCTTGCAGGCACAGCCACGGCAGCACTGGCTCAGCAGCCCCTGTTTGCATTGCACAGAGCAGGGGCAGCACCCCCATGCTGTTGCTGTGGGGACACGAACCTGAGGGAGCACAAATGCCATCAGCCCCTGGGGCCAGCAAGGGCTGGGGGACACCAGGGAAACCACTCAGCTTTGTCCTGGCCCCTGCAGTCAGCCAGAAAGTTTGTTCCCATCAGCTGGGAGTTTCCTGTCCCACTGCAGATGCTGTTGCTCAGGGCCAGGGCTGCCTGGCAGCCACCCCCTAACTGCCCTGAGCATTTCCTTGGCTTCACCTTTGCTTTCTTCCCTCTTTCCTGATCCAGATTTCTTCCTATTGCCCATCTCTGTCCCCTCCCTGCAAACAGCCCATCCCTGTTTGCCCTTTCCTCTCTGGCCCCACTCCCCATTGCAGTTCCTAACTTGGCACCATGGGAACGTCCCTTGGGCAGCAGGATCATCCTACAAGTGCTGCAGGAATTGTCTGCAGGCTCCTGCAGTGCCTGGTGCTGCTCCCTTGCCAGAGGGACCCCAGGCCAGGGGAGCACATCTGGGCTGCTGTGTCTGCCTCTGGGGCTCCCTGTTCTGGGCAGTGAGGAGGGGCTGCAGAGGCTCTGCAGGACTGACAGGATGGGCTTTGGGGCTGGCAGGAGAAGCTGAGGGACCTGGGCTGCTGGAGCTGCTGAAGAGGAGGCCCAGGGCTCATCCTGCAACTGCTCCAAGGGTGGTTCCAGAGAGTCACAGAATCAGCCAGGTTGGAAAAGACCTTGGAGATCATCAAGTCCAAACTGTCCCCTTACACCGACTTGTTTCCCTGAGCCTCCTCTTCTCCAGGATAAACAACCCCAGCTCCCTTAGCTGCTCGTCACAGGACTTGTGCTCCAGACCCCTCCCCAGCCTTGTTGCCCTTCTCTGGACACGCTCCAGCCCCTCCCTGGCCTTCCTAAATTGGGGGCCCAGGACTGGACACAGCACTCGAGGTGTGGCCTCACCAGTGCCGAGCACAGGGGAAGAATCCCTGCCCTGCTCCTGCTGGCCACACCATTCCTGATCCAGGCCAGGAGCCATTGGCCTTCTTGCCCACCTGGGCACACTGCTGGCTCATGTCCAGCCTGCTGTCCATCAGTGCCCCAGGTCCCTTTCTGCCTGGCTGCTGTCCAGCCACTCTGTCCCCAGCCTGTAGCCCTGCAGGGGTTGTTGTGGCCAAAGTGCAGGACCCAACACTTGGTCTTGTTCAACCTCACCTGGTTGGATTTGGGCCCTGGATCCAGCCTGTCCAGGTCCCTCTGCAGAGCCCTCCTACCCTCCAGCACATCCACACTCACACCCAGCTTGGTGTCATCTGCAGATTTGCTGATGCTGGGCTCAATCCCCTCATGCAGATCATCAGTGCAGATATTGAAATCCACGCTGGCTGGCTCTGATCCCTCAGCCATCCTGTGGGTGCCCTGGGATGGCACTCAAGGTGATCTGTTCCATAACCTTGCCGGGCACCCAGGTCAGGCTGACAGGCCTGGAGTTCCCCAGCTCCTCCTTCCAGCCCTTCTTGGGGATGGGCTCACACTGGCACCTCCAGTCCTCTGGGACCTCCCTGCTGAGCCAGGACTGATGGTAAATGATGGAGAGCAGCTTGGGGAGCTCATCCACAGCTCCCTCATCCCCCTGGGATGGATCCCATCTGCTCCCAGAGACACCTGTGAGCATCTGAGTGGCTCAGCAGGTCCCCAGCTGCTTCCTCCTGGATTACAGGGGGCTGTTCTTTTCCCTGTGCCCATCTACAGCTCAGGAGAACACTTGTCCTGAGGACAACTTGACTTATTCTTGAAAACTGAGGCAAAGAAGGGGTTAAATACCTCCGCCTTTTCCTCATATTTGGTAACCACATCTCCCCTCATAATGAATGGAGATTGTCCTTGTACCTCCTTTTGCCATTAATGTATTTATAGAAACATTTTTATTATCCTTCACAGAAGTGGCCTGGTCAAGCCTTAAGCTTTCACCTCTCTAATTTTCTTTCTGCATGACCTAAGAACATCCTTAATCATTTCCTGAGTTACCTGCCTCTCTGTCCAAAGGTGATGCACCTTCTTTTTTGCCCCAAGTTCCTGCAAAAGGCCCATGCCCAGTCAGGCCAGTCGTTTTTCATTCTGGGTCATCTTTCAGCATTCAGGGACAGCCCACTCTTGCTCCTTCAAGATTTGTTTTTTGAAGTGTGTGTGCAGACCTCCCAGTCAGCCTCCACAGCTGATGTAACACCCAAAGAGGCTAAAGTGGAAAAATTGTTCCCCCTCAGAGAAGTTCCCATGGGTGGGGTGGCCAGTGAGATTGCATTTGTAAATGCTCTCTTGAGTGCATCTGAAGTTAGAAACTTTAGGAAAGAATTGGGAAATTCAGTGTGTAGCAGTGACAGGGGATGGATGGAGACGAGAGATCTCTGAAGCCAGGTTGTGGAACTTGGTGTTTATTGCAAAGGGCCTGGGTGCAGGGCCCTGCTGGGAGCTGCCAGCCACAGCTCGGAGCAGGCCCGAGAGAAGAGAGGGGTAGAGTGTAAGAGAGTAAAAGGGGTAAGAGCTGAGAGACAAGAGTAAGAGTGTGGAAAGTAAGATAAGGTGGCCGAAGTTCCCGTTAGAACACAATAAATCCTTTTCTGTGTTGAATATTCTGATTCTAACTAACCAATCTAGTACAACATACAAATCCTATAACATTTCCATACAACCTATAAGAATCACTGCATTACCATACTGTGCTACATTTTAAACCCTAAAAACTACTCTTTGGACCCCTTCTTCCAAGCTGGCAGGGTCTGCTGGACCCTTGGACCTGCCTGCTTGCAGAGGGTCTTGTTTCATCAAAAGGGGATTCCCTTCAGCGGCCACAGCATTGTTTTCCCGTTGTTCAGTAACTAAGGGATCTCAAAGGTTGCTTTCATTTCAATCTTGCTTATAGTTTCCATATTCTCAAAATATTTTGCAAGGCAATCATATTTATAAGGCTTTCCTGTTTCATCTTTCCCCAACATTACTGGAAGACGCAGTAGGAACAGGAAATCAACTTGATCCATTTTTAGGCCCCAATATTTATAGATGGGGAGAATTGAACTCCATCTTTAACATCCTATTTTCCCCAGAAGAGACTCAATCAGA
Organism: Calcarius lapponicus; assembly: GCA_039654755.1. Lineage (NCBI taxonomy): Eukaryota > Metazoa > Chordata > Aves > Passeriformes > Fringillidae > Calcarius > Calcarius lapponicus. The sequence goes on along the minus strand of JBBFKN010000027.1, from coordinate 2,164,826 downwards.
AAGTAATGAGAAGAGTACTGTCTGATCTGGGGGAAGAGAGTTGGCCTTGCAGCCGTTCCAAAGTGTGCAGGTAGACCTCACAGAAATGCCCCCTGTCCAGGGATACAGACACTTATTAGTGACCATGGATCACCTCACCCATTGGGTAGAGGCATTCCCGACCAAAAGAGAGACAGCCCAAGTAGCCACAAAAGCAATCCTAGAAAACATCATTCCCCAAAATGGGTTGATAAATAATATCGATTCTGACCGAGGTCCACATTTTACTGCCCAAGACTTACAACAAGTTGTTGAAGCCCTGGGAATGAAATGGAAGTTGCACAGCCCATTGGCATCCCCAGAGCTCCAGAAGAGTAGAAAGAATTAATAAAACCATCAAAAATGCATTAACTACATTAGTTACAGAAACCCAGATGAATTGGCTTAAATGCCTACCCTTAGCACTGTTACAAATTAGAACAAGGCCTCAATCAGGTATAAGAGTCTCACCTTATGAAATGATGTTTGGACTCCCCTTCTTGATAACCTCGTATAACATTGGAATTTATCCAGAAGGAGAGACCGCCACCCAAAAATATCTAAAGGCTATGGGAAGTATGTTAGAAGATCTTAGGACAAAGGGCTATCTCCCTCACACCTCTCCCTTAGACACCAAGGTACATAACATCAATCCAAGACACAGGTGTTAGTTAAATCATGGAACACTGCACCTTTAAGCTCTAAGTTTGAAGGCCCTTTTCAGGTCCTACTCACCACCAGTAGGCGCTGTATGGACCCAGGAGAAGGGGTGGACACATATAACCCAGATTAAAGGACCTGTACCACCTCCCACTGAAGAGTCAAAACCAGCCACATCCCCTACTAAGTCTTCTAATGAATAGATTGTGACTAATCACTCAGACGATCTAAAACTAACCCTCAAGAGGAGACCTAAAGACTACTAGAGACTGTTTATAGTCAAAAACTTGTTAAGAACTGTTTAAATAACCAAAACTTGTTAAGGACTCCTAAAAATTGCAGTTAATGTTATTTATCTTTTACTTTTGAGCTTGAAAAGTAGACACTTTCCTGTTGCATTTATTATTACTTAGTGTTTATAATGAATGAAGAATTTTTAGTTTGTGTTGGAGCTTTTGTTTCGGCATATATTATGGTTTTGTAGGATTAGGCAAAAGAGTAAATACCTTGTTATTTGTTTGGTGTGAGTATTTTATCTAGCAATTTGGATACCGAAAATTCTTAAAGTCATCTGACCATTGAGTTCAAGGTTTTTAGGTGCATGTTTTTGTGTTAAAAAGTTAAAATACCCCAGTTACCTCCAATCTCAGTGTATAAAGCGATGTCCTATAGAACATCCCTCAGGGCAAAAATAAATTAGTAAAGAAAAGTCAAATGTGTTGACACTGAGAGAATAAATAATCTGTACTAAAAACCAATGAGCTTTTCTGTAGGAGAAAAGCATATTCAGGAGGCAAGGCTGGGTGAGTCTACAGTCTGCCTAAAAACAGCCACTCCAATCACTGGGTGCAACTCAGAAGTTGTAGAGTTTAGGGGAATGGCTCATCCCAGACTCCTGGGAATGCTCTTACTGATCTTACTTGTTAACAACACGCTGGGAAGTCAGAAGAGCCCGTGTGTTAATGTCACTACCCCCTTTAGAAAGGGGAAGAAGCCAGATCTTTAATACCAGTACATACAAATTTAAACTTAACTTAATTTAAACTTAAGGACCCGTTTTCCCCTCTTTCCCTGTGCCCTGTGGATGCTGGGCACCAAAGAGAGCTCCTGGGAGTCTGGGTATTAGAACACATTCTATATTTATAGCCTAAAGAACCACTAAAAAGAAGGAATAAACAATCTTAAAGAAAAGAAACCCCCCCCCCTTCAGCTCAGAAGGCCCCAGCAGACAGAGAGCCTCTCAAATCAGCTCTCCTCAGAGCTCCAGCAGCACAGCCAGCTGTGGCCCCATAGACAAGGCCATTTCTTGCGAGCCCTGCGAAGTTGATCTTGCAGCTTCTGCAAGATGGAGCCAGGAGCTCTCTCCACAGCCCAGAGGACAAAGGCTGTTTCGAGAGCCAGGATTCTGCTGGCGGGGCTGATGTCCTCTGCCTTGTCTTCAAGGGCTGCGAGAGAGAGGAACAGAGCCACGGTCAGATCCCAGATCTTTTGGGAGCCAAGGAGACCCCCGATCCTGGGCCATGCCAGGCAGCTCTGGCCATGGCCAGCAGGGAGCAGGGAGCAAGGGCATCAGCCCGAAGCTACCGGACACTCTTGCCCCACGTGGGCCTGAAATGGGAGCGTGTGCCGTGGCCACGGCAGCCCTGCTGCGCACAGGGAGCAGAGCCCTGGGCACCGGGGCAGGGATTGCAGCTGCCCCCGGCAGCCGGGGCTGGCAGCCCGCTGGCCTCACTCACCCTGACAGATGTGGCGGAGCTCTCGCCTGTGGCCCCTGAGGTGCCGCCCGGCCATCCCTGAGAACACAGAGCCTGTCAGGGCGCCAGCGGCACAGCTCCCTGCCGGCCCAGCGGCGCTGCCAGCCCTGTGGGCACACGGCCTCCTGGCCCCGGCAGGGCTCGGGCCGGGCCCTTGCCGCACGCTGCCGCCCAAGGGCACGGCTGCCAGAGGGCGGCAGCAGCAATGTCGAGGGCAGGCGGGGCTCCGCGGCGCCGGGCATGGTCGGCGCTGCCGGGGCAGCAACCGGGGCTGGGGCCGAGCTGCGGCAGGGCGGGGAGGGCAAGGGCAGCCCAGGCTCTGGCTCACCGATGAACCTGATGGCCACCTGTCGCAGGGACTCCTGTGGGCTCTCCAGGTACTGCAGGGCTTGGCGCACGTGCTCGGCCGCTCGGCTCCTGTCCTCTGCCAGCTGCAGAGAGCGGTAGGAGGGTGCACTTAGTGCAGACTCAGCCCCTTGGCAAGGCGCTCTGTGTGGCCAGCCCTGGCCTCCCCTGCCCACAGAGCCCTGCCAGGCGGGCAGCAACCGCTGGCACCGGGCTCAGACGGGGGCAGCGGGGCGGCAGCTGCCCGGGGAGTCGCGGTCATGCCCCGCAGCCCAACTGGGCCGGGGCTCCATGGGCACCCGGCTCGGGGCCACAGGAGCCTGGAGCAGAGCCCGCACGGCCCAGAGAAGGCAGTGGCCTGTGGGGCGCAGGCTGGCGGCCCTGGCTGCAGCCCTGGGCAGGGACGCAGCTGCCAGCCGCACTCACTGAGGATGGCGCAGCCAGGGGCCTTCTCCAGCCTGAGGCTGGGGCTTGCAGGCCGTCCTTACCAGGGCCTCGCCGAACCTCCAGGTCTGATCCAGCCGCAGCATGTGTTGGAGATCCTTCCTGCGCAGGAATGTGGCTGAACAATGCAGCGTTTCCCGGGAGGCCTGGAGAGCAGCAAAGACCCTGAGATGGCACCACAGCCAAGTGCACAGGACCCACACAGGTCCCTGTACCAAGGCCAGGAGGAGGCTGCAGCCCACGAGGCACCAGAGCAGGATGCAGCCAAGCCCCCTGCCAGGGGGCCAGCGGCAGCCGCTGAGTCCTCACCTCTGCAACGCGCTGGTTCTCGTCGTGGCAGTGGAAGGAGAGTGGGAGCAGGCTCTGGCGCACGTGTGCCTTCATGGCCTTTTTGTCCCCTTCCGGTAAAAAATACAGCATCTCTCGGAAGATGAACATGGAGCACAACTGCACCTGGCTGTCATCCTGTATGAAAAGAAGGGAGACCTTGGCATTGGCTGCTTCACACCCACCTGGGCACAGGCCTGAAAATGCACAGGGCACAAAGTTTGCGGGCAGCAGCCAGTGACCGTGGCTGGAGGCGCAGAGCCTTACCTTGTCAAAGAGCGGCAGGAGCGCCCCAGCCAGCTGCAGGGCGAGGGGGCTGGCTATGGGAGAGCCATTGCACAGGAACAAACCGCTGAGGAGAACCGTGGTCATCCTAAGTATGTCCCTGTCATTTTCCTGCAGGAGCTCCACCAGCCTTTCATGCAGGCTCCACATTCTTACGGCCTGTGTGGAACACGAGCATGTGAAAGGCCATCCTGCTTCCACAGGGCCCAGAGGCCAAAGGGCTGTGCCAAAGCACTGGGGCAGCTGGAGCGGGAGGCAGGAGAGCTGGGAGCAGCTGCCTCAGCGCCCACAGGCCAGCCAAGGCCAAGCGAGTGCCTTCACCAGCCCCACGCTGGCAGCATGGCTTCAGCCGCTGCCCTCTTCTCACCGAGACACTGGTGCCGAGCACCAGGAGGCCTCTGAGGGCCAAGCGACGCATCTCCCTGCACTCGCTCTGCAGCTTCTTGGACATGACCTCCAGGACGCTGTCACGGCATTCACTCAAGTCCAGGCAGTCCAGCATCTGAAAGGCACAAGGCCGGTGACGGGGGAGCCGCACGGGGCTGGGCCCAGGCAGCAGCGCAGGGCGCGGGCAGCGTCCCGGGCAGCTGCGGCCACAAGAGGGCAGAGAGCCGGGAGGCAGCTCAGCCAGGCAGCGCTGGCCCTCATGCTCACCTCCACAAGGAACGCCATGGCGGCCAAATCCCGGCATGGCGTGTCTTTGCTGAGCAGCCCCAGCAGGTGGAATGCAATTGTGGAGCACAAGGCTTCAGATGCGTGGTGCATTTCTCTGATAGGAGGAAATAGGAAGCAAAACCCTGAGGCAGCAGGGGTAAACCTCTGCCAGGACTGACTCACAGAGGTCTGGCCTTTCTCCAGCACCCTGCAAGGGGAAGCCGGGCCCCTCTGGGAGGTGGCTGCTCTTGGGCACGCTCCTCTGCCAGCCTTTTGCAGTCTCCTTGGCCGTCCCTTGGTGACAAGGCCTTGTGGCCCACGACCACAGGGACTGTGTGGGGCGCTCCGGGCGCAGGGCACAAATGCCAGGGGCAGTGGGGGAGCAGGGGGTCTCACCTGGCCAGCAGGCCCACAGCACAGTGGTGGGTGTCAGCACAGAGCAGCGTGTCCCAGCCACGCTTGTCTTCCATTGCCACCACCACATCCTCATAGTGCAGTCGGCAGAGCAGGGCCTTCAGGGTCTGCTCTGCAAAGCTGTGTGCAGAGCAAAGCCAAGGTCACGCTGGGAGCACTGGCATCTGCCCTGGGCACGTGGCAGGGACAGGATGACTTGCATGGAGCACCTGTTGGGGTGGGTGGCAAGGCCGTGTTGCTGCTGGCATCCCTTCCAGAAGGTATCGGCTGCCTCTGGCACGTCCAAGGTGCTGAAGAGCACTTGGAAGAGCAGGTGCACAAAGAGGCTGGGGAAATACACGGTCACCACATGTGGGGACACAGGGCATCTGGCGGATCTTCCACATCACCACAGTTGCCTGCAAAGGACAGAGCAGCCTGAGCTCAGTGCCGAGGTGTCCGTGTGGCTGAGCCCGAGTGTGGGAAGGAGAGGCCAGCGCAGATGCAGGGGGAGCACCGGGCCCGGTGGCTCTGAAGCTGCCCCTAGGCCAGGTTTCCGCCCAGTGCCTGAGGCAGGGAGACACTGTGGGGGAGGGAGGCTGGAGAGCTGATGGAGAGGTGAGCTTGGGGTGAGCAAAGGCCAGTTGCAGAAACTCACAGCCAGGGCAAGGACAGCCGTGGGGTCCCCATCGGAGGTGCACATGCTGTGCTCTGGCCAGTTGGCCATCACATCCAGGAGTACGAGCATGGCTGGCTCTGCAGTCCTGGGCGAGCACATGATGGTCTTCCACATGGTGGTGGCGGCTCTGTGGGGGCAGAGCTCTGTCTCAGGGGAGTCTGGGACACAGCACTGTGGCCTGGGCCGCAGCGGGGAGCTGAGCTGGCTGGCAGCCCTGCCTCTGCCCCCTGTCCCTCAGCGCCCAGGCAGCCCAGCCCTGTGTGGACTGGCCCCTGAGGAGCAGGGAGGGAGCACATGGCAGCACGCTGGGGGCTGGCATGCCAGCGCAGGCAAAGGGAGGAGCCAGGGGGCTTTGGAATTCTCTGTGTGTCTGACACCTGGGACAGGCTGTAGAGGCTGATGGGCTGCTGAGCCCTGAGCCCTGTGGGCACGTGGGCCCCGTACCTGTCACACGATGGGGCCACACGCAGGAGAGCCATCACCACATCAGCGGGCTGTGCCTCTGTCAGATCCAGAAGGGGCCTGTACAGGTTGTACTCAGGGAACTCGTTGGCCACGAGCCACTGGTGGATGTACCTGACCATGGCGGGCACCTGGAGAAGGCAGGGCAGACTAGGAAAGCTGCCAGAGGGGAGTCGTGCCCAGCTGCCCCAGAAAAGTAGCTCCCTTGCCAGCACACTGCCATGGCCTCAAGGCTTCCAGTGAGCAGCAAGCGTGGCTTGGGAGGCCAAGCAATTGCTGGCAGGATGGAAGCCAGGCCACAGGCTGCTTACTTGCTGTGGGCTGGAAGGACCCTCCTCCACAAGCATATCCAGCAGGGCAGCACTGGTCTTGCTTTTGAAGATGGGAGGGTAGGCTCTGAGCACGGTGCCCATGCCGCTGGTCTCCTCCTCCCGCATCCTCTTCATAAATTTGCCAACCATCTGTAGCAGAAGGGCAAGAAGCCAGGGATGTTGCACGGAGTGCTCCATGCACGGTGCTGGGCTGAGCGGTGACAACAGGCCCACCCCGGCTGGGGATGGCTGCAGGTACCTGTGCTGTCCTGCAGAAGAGGCCACGGGTGCGCTGCTGCTCTTGTGTGCGCTGCACGGCTGCACCTGGCAAAGAGCGAGCACAGCCCGAGCTGAGGGGCTGCGGGGAGAGGCCGCAGAACACAAGGCTGGCCCTGCGCTCCCCAGGCAGGGACAGCCCTGCCACGCCTCAGGGCATGGAGCGAGGCTGTGGGGTGTCTGCCCCGGCCCCTGCTCTGTCCTGTCCATGGGCATGTCCCCAGGGAATGGGATGGGTCGGGATGGGGCCACCTTGGCTGCAGGCACCAGCCCTGTGGCCCGGCTCTGCCACTCACCCTTCTGCCGTAGCTGGAACTGCTCTACCTCTTCAGGCTGCTGTGCTGGAGCAGTTCCAGGGCCTTCCTTCTCCTCCTTCGCCCAGGCCAGCTTGGGCACGCTCACAGGTCTGTGCTCTACGTCACAGCCTGGATTCATGGCTACTTGCAGGAGAAGGTGGCTGGGAGAAGGTCAGAGCCAGCAAGTGCTGGAGTCGTGCCTTGAAGACACCTGCTGGAGTGAAGTCTTGGCAAGGCTACAGGAGAACAAGTCCTGCACTTTGGTCTCGAGGGCTCCAGCCACAAGGACAGGAGACTCCTCGTCAAGGACCGTGCTCAGCAAATGCCACGGTCTGCGCCCAAGGAAACCTGCAGAAGAGGAGCCTCGGCAAGGCCAGAGGTCCCCAAGTCCTGTGGTCGGGCCACGAGGTCACCTGCAGGAGTAACGCCTTGGGAAAGCTCCGGGTCAGCAAGGAACGAGGGCACTGTGCTCTGTCCCGTCCTGTCCCGTTGCGTGCACAGAGCACTGTGGTGTGGCCAGGTTGCTGCCAACACCTATGTCACTGCAGGTCACAAAGGGCCCATTCCATGACACGGTGACCATGCCGCAGCGTGTCACAAAGGGCCCTTGCACACCCTGCCACCTGCCCTGGGGCCACCGCCAGCCCCCCCAAAGTGGCCCAGGTTGGAAGGAATGCCTTGGCCCAAGTGTCTCAGACAGCCCGACAGGACCTTTAGGAGCAGCTCAAACCATAAGCAAAGGCTGCCCTGCTCGGAAGGCTCAGGGCAGCAGGAGCCCCCGTGCCTGCTGACCCAGCCGTGGCGGGAAGGGCACGGGGCCTTCCACAGAAGCTGGCACGGCCTCCTCGGGACACGTCCCGCACGGTGGCCACGCTAAGCGCGGCCGTGTGACAGAGACAAAGAACGTGTGAGCCAGGGCAAAAATGCTGCTCTGAGCCCTGGGGCCAGGGAGCGCTGACATCAGCAGGTGTGGCAGAGTCCCCGCCAAAGCAGAGTGCCCCTGAGCCCTGGCAGAGCTGGTGCCCATCTGCTGCCCCAGAGACCTGTGCCTCGAGAGGGCTTCTCTGCCACAGGGCAGCCAAAGCCGACGTGCACTGGGGGACTGTGCTCCATCCTCCAGGGGCTCTTGCTAGGAGCACCTGAAGCAACTGGTGGCAACACTTGGTACGTGTCAGATGATGTTGCTCCTTCCTGGAATGATTTTTTCAAGGAAGGGACTAGCAGTAGCACAGAAAGACCAGCAGCTACAGAATTTCACAGGACAAAGAGACTCCGCCAAAACACTGTCATGTTTCCTTGTGCTTTTCTGTCTTTCTTGCACTGGGAAAGAAAAAGAATGGAGCCAACCTCTGCTATTCAACGTTCCACTTACTGTGTGTCTTCCTGTGGCAGCTGACATGCAAACACAACTGGCTGCCTGCTGAGCACGGCAATGGACAGCCACAAACAGGGAGGTCCCCGGTGAACATCGAGACAGACACGTGGGGAAGTGCAGAGGATAGGGATAACTCTGGGAGGAGAAGCTGTTCTGTGCCTCTGATGATGCTGCCGGCTCCCTGAAAGAGCGGCCAAGACTAGTGCTGGAAGCAGCCATATCCTGCTCTTTTCTGCTGTCAGATGCACACAGGACAGATTTGGTGCCCACAGGTCCAGCAGACTTGATTCGGGAACGATGGAAGCCCATGCATTGGTAGGGAGTGGGCTCCAGCAAGAGCAAAGCAGGATCTTGCAGCAGCAAAGCCTGAGCTTGTGAAGCCAGCCATGTCCTCAGGAGACACCAAAGTGCTTTCTTCCAGCCCTGAATGGTGGCCACAAGTGCCTGCCTTTCTTCAGCGCCTGCTGCTGCTTCCTTTATTCCAAGCCAGTCCAGGATTTAAGCTGGAAGCTCATGCACGTGTTTTTAAGGTGCTTGCATGGACGAGAGGGACAGCAGCTGCAGCGCAGGGCTCGTGCTGCCTCTGACGGTGGCATCAATGCCGCTGCCTTGGGACGCCAGCCAGTGGAAGGCGAGTCTGCCCTCAAGCACAGTCACTGCAGTCAGTCAGGGGCACAGGCTGCAGCTGCCAAGCATTGCTGTGAGGCTGGCAAGCCAAGAGAAAGCCCTTGTGGCCGAGCGTGCTGAAGCCTTTTGCTAAATCCCACGCAATGGTGCCCCCAGTATCGCCCCTTGGAATGGCGGCTGGTGCAGACGCCCTCCTGGAGCAGGTGCCGGCGTTCGGGGTGCTGCTGCTCCTGTGCGCGCTCTGGTGCTGTTTCTGTGGCGTCCAGAGCCGCTTTGGCAGCAGCGACTCAGCAGCCCGGCTCGAGGAGACATCGCCGCCCTGGCCACGGAGGCAGAAGCTCTGCGGGCCCAGAGCTCTGTGTCAGCAGGGCCTCATCCTCAGCACCGTGGCCTGGGCAGGCGCGGGGGCCTGGGCTGGCCGCCAGCCCTGCTCTGCCCACTGCCCTGGCAGCACCCAGTGACCGTGCCCCGGCAGGGCCCCCTTGCCCTCCGTGTCCCCAGCCAGCTCAGTCTGGGCACCTCGGGCGGGGTCCCCACTCTCCTGCTGAGGCCCAGACTCCAGGGCTTCTGCCCCAGGCATGGGAGCCTCTCTGGGGAAGCGCCAGAGCAGCCGGCTGTCAGGAACAAGGCTGACACCCAATTCCTCAGGGTTTCCCAGCAGCCCGGCCCCTCAGGGTCCTCCTGTCCCTCTGGAGCCTCCTGCCACCCACTCCCTCCCACAGGGCCCTCGTGCCTTCCCAGCACCTTCTCCCGTCAGGGCCTCTGCAGCACCTCATCCCGTCGCGGCCTCCCACCGCCCCGTCAGGCCCTCACGCTCTCCCCCAGCCCAGACAAGCTGCCTGGCAGCGGCGCAGCCCTGAGGCAGCTCCAGAGGAGCCGGATCCAGAGGCTCCTCAACGCCTTCAGCAATGCAGCCAGCAACACACGGGCAGGAGGACACAGATGGCCCTTCCTGGCTGAACAGGAGGGCTTGTGGCCATCTCCAGGCACCAGTCCAGCAGGGATGCCTGCAGCTCCGGCCCCTGCCCAGCCGCTCTGTCGCCAGCACAAAGGCTTCAGCAGAACCACCAAAGGCCAAGAGGCTTCTGGCCATTTTCTTCCCCACTGCACATCTGGGCAGCTCGCTTGTCACAAGGACCCGTTTTCCCCTCTTTCCCCGTGCCCTGCAGACGCTGGGCACCAAAGAGAGCTCCTGGGAGTCTGGGTATTAGAACACATTCTATATTTATAGCCTAAAGAACAACGAAAATAAATGAATAAACAATCTTAAAGAAAAGAAAACAACCCCCCCCTTCAGCTCATAAGGCCCCAGCAGACAGAGAGCCTCTCAAATCAGTTCTCTTCAGAGCTCCAGCAGCACAGCCAGCTGTGGCCCCAGAGACAAGGCCATTTCTTGCGGGCCCTGCGAAGTTGATCTTGCAGTTTCTGCAAGATGGAGCCTGGAGCTCTCTCCACAGCCCGGAGGACAAAGGCTGTTTCGAGAGCCAGGCTTCTGCTGGCAGGGCTGGTGTCCTCTGCCTTGTCTTCAAGGGCTGCGAGAGAGAGGAACAGAGCCACGGTCAGATCCCAGATCTTTTGGGACCCGAGGAGCCCCCTGAGCCAGGGGCCATGCCAGCTGGCTCTGGCCATGGCCAGCAGGGAGCAGGGAGCAAGGGCATCAGCCCGAAGCTACCGGACACTCTTGCCCCACGTGGGCCTGAAATGGGAGTGCGTGCTGTGGCCACGGCAGCCCTGCTGCGCCACAGGGAGCAGAGCCCTGGGCACCGGGGCAGGGATTGCAGCTGCCCCCGGCAGCCGGGGCTGGCAGCCCGCTGGCCTCACTCACCCTGACAGATGTGGCGGAGCTCTCGCCTGTGGCCCCTGAGGTGCCGCCCGGCCATCCCTGAGAACACAGAGCCTGTCAGGGCGCCAGCGGCACAGCTCCCTGCCGGCCCAGCGGCGCTGCCAGCCCTGTGGGCACACGGCCTCCTGGCCCCGGCAGGGCTCGGGCCGGGCCCTTGCCGCACGCTGCCGCCCAAGGGCACGGCTGCCAGAGGGCGGCAGCAGCAATGTCGAGGGCAGGCGGGGCTCCGCGGCGCCGGGCATGGTCGGCGCTGCCGGGGCAGCAACCGGGGCTGGGGCCGAGCTGCGGCAGGGCGGGGGAGGGCAAGGGCAGCCCAGGCTCTGGCTCACCGATGAACCTGATGGCCGCCTGTCGCAGGGACTCCTGTGGGCTCTCCAGGTACTGCAGGGCTTGGCGCACGTGCTCGGCCGCTCGGCTCCTGTCCTCTGCCAGCTGCAGAGAGCGGTAGGAGGGTGCACTTAGTGCAGACTCAGCCCCTTGGCAAGGCGCTCTGTGTGGCCAGCCCTGGCCTCCCCTGCCCACAGAGCCCTGCCAGGCGGGCAGCAGCCGCCGGCGCCGGGCTCAGATGGGGGCAGCGGGGCGGCTGCTGCCCGGGGAGCCGCGGTCATGCCCCGCAGCCCAACCGGGCCGGGGCTCCATGGGCACCCGGCTCGGGGCCACAGGAGACTGGAGCACAGCCCGCGTGGCCCAGAGAAGGCAGCAGCCTGTGGGGCGCAGGCTGGCGGCCCTGGCTGCAGCCCTGGGCAGGGACGCAGCTGCCAGCCGCACTCACTGAGGATGGTGCAGCCAGGGGTCTTCTCCAGCGTGAGGCTGGGGCTTGTAGGCCGTCCTTACCAGGGCCTCGCCGAACCTCCAGGTATGATCCAGCCGCAGCATGTGTTGGAGATCCTTCCTGCGCAGGAATGTGGCTGAACAATGCAGCGTTTCCCGGGAGGCCTGGAGAGCAGCAAAGACCCTGAGATGGCACCACAGCCAAGGGCACAGGACCCACACAGGTCCCTGTACCAAGGCCAGGAGGAGGCTGCAGCCCACGAGGCACCAGAGCAGGATGCAGCCGAGCCCCCTGCCAGGGGGCCAGCGGCAGCCGCTGAGTCCTCACCTCTGCCACGCGCTGGTTCTCGTCGTGGCAGTGGAAGGAGAGTGGGAGCAGGCTCTGGCGCACGTGTGCCTTCATGGCCTTTTTGTCCCCTTCCGGTAAAAAATACAGCATCTCTCGGAAGATGAACATGGAGCACAACTGCACCTGGCTGTCATCCTGTATGAAAGGAAGGGAGACCTTGGCATTGGCTGCTTCACACCCACCTGGGCACAGGCCTGAAAATGCACAGGGCACAAAGTTTGCGGGCAGCAGCCAGTGGCCGTGGCTGGAGGCGCATGAGCCTTACCTTGTCAAAGAGCGGCAGGAGCGCCCCAGCCAGCTGCAGGGCGAGGGGGCTGGCTATGGGAGAGCCATTGCACAGGAACAAACCGCTGAGGAGAACCGTGGTCATCCTAAGTATGTCCCTGTCATTTTCCTGCAGGAGCTCCACCAGCCTTTCATGCAGGCTCCACATTCTTACGGCCTGTGTGGAACACGAGCATGTGAAAGGCCATCCTGCTTCCACAGGGCCCAGAGGCCAAAGGGCTGTGCCAAAGCACTGGGGCAGCTGGAGCGGGAGGCAGGAGAGCTGGGAGCAGCTGCCTCAGCGCCCACAGGCCAGCCAAGGCCAAGCGAGTGCCTTCACCAGCCCCACGCTGGCAGCATGGCTTCAGCCGCTGCCCTCTTCTCACCGAGACACTGGTGCCGAGCACCAGGAGGCCTCTGAGGGCCAAGCGACGCATCTCCCTGCACTCGCTCTGCAGCTTCTTGGACATGACCTCCAGGACGCTGTCACGGCATTCACTCAAGTCCAGGCAGTCCAGCATCTGAAAGGCACAAGGCCGGTGACGGGGGAGCCGCACGGGGCTGGGCCCAGGCAGCAGCGCAGGGCGCGGGCAGCGTCCCGGGCAGCTGCGGCCACGAGAGGGAAGAGAGCCGGGAGGCAGCTCAGCCAGGCAGCGCTGGCCCTCATGCTCACCTCCACAAGGAACGCCATGGCGGCCAAATCCCGGCATGGCGTGTCTTTGCTGAGCAGCCCCAGCAGGTGGAATGCAATTGTGGAGCACAAGGCTTCAGATGCGTGGTGCATTTCTCTGATAGGAGGAAATAGGAAGCAAAACCCTGAGGCAGCAGGGGTAAACCTCTGCCAGGACTGACTCACAGAGGTCTGGCCTTTCTCCAGCACCCTGCAAGGGGAAGCCGGGCCCCTCTGGGAGGTGGCTGCTCTTGGGCACGCTCCTCTGCCAGCCTTTTGCAGTCTCCTTGGCCGTCCCTTGGTGACAAGGCCTTGTGGCCCACGACCACAGGGACTGTGTGGAGCGCTCCGGGCACAGGGCACAAATGCCAGGGGCAGTGGGGGAGCAGGGGGTCTCACCTGGCCAGCAGGCCCACAGCACAGTGGTGGGTGTCAGCACAGAGCAGCGTGTCCCAGCCACGCTTGTCTTCCATTGCCACCACCACATCCTCATAGTGCAGTCGGCAGAGCAGGGCCTTCAGGGTCTGCTCTGCAAAGCTGTGTGCAGAGCAAAGCCAAGGTCACGCTGGGAGCACTGGCATCTGCCCTGGGCACGTGGCAGGGACAGGATGACTTGCATGGAGCACCTGTTGGGGTGGGTGGCAAGGCCGTGTTGCTGCTGGCATCCCTTCCAGAAGGTATCGGCTGCCTCTGGCACGTCCAAGGTGCTGAAGAGCACTTGGAAGAGCAGGTGCACAAAGAGGCTGGGGAAATACACGGTCACCACATGTGGGACACAGGGCATCTGGCGGATCTTCCACATCACCACAGTTGCCTGCAAAGGACAGAGCAGCCTGAGCTCAGTGCCGAGGTGTCCGTGTGGCTGAGCCCGAGTGTGGGAAGGAGAGGCCAGCGCAGATGCAGGGGGAGCACCGGGCCCGGTGGCTCTGAAGCTGCCCCTAGGCCAGGTTTCCGCCCAGTGCCTGAGGCAGGGAGACACTGTGGGGGAGGGAGGCTGGAGAGCTGATGGACAGGTGAGCTTGGGGTGAGCAAAGGCCAGTTGCAGCAACTCACAGCCAGGGCAAGGACAGCCGTGGGGTCCCCATCGGAGGTGCACATGCTGTGCTCTGGCCAGTTGGCCATCACATCCAGGAGTACGAGCATGGCTGGCTCTGCAGTCCTGGGCGAGCACATGATGGTCTTCCACATGGTGGTGGCGGCTCTGTGGGGGCAGAGCTCTGTCTCAGGGGAGTCTGGGACACAGCACTGTGGCCTGGGCCGCAGCGGGGAGCTGAGCTGGCTGGCAGCCCTGCCTCTGCCCCCTGTCCCTCAGCGCCCAGGCAGCCCAGCCCTGTGTGGACTGGCCCCTGAGGAGCAGGGAGGGAGCACATGGCAGCACGCTGGGGGCTGGCATGCCAGCGCAGGCAAAGGGAGGAGCCAGGGGGCTTTGGAATTCTCTGTGTGTCTGACACCTGGGACAGGCTGTAGAGGCTGATGGGCTGCTGAGCCCTGAGCCCTGTGGGCACGTGGGCCCCGTACCTGTCACACGATGGGGCCACACGCAGGAGAGCCATCACCACATCAGCGGGCTGTGCCTCTGTCAGATCCAGAAGGGGCCTGTACAGGTTGTACTCAGGGAACTCGTTGGCCACGAGCCACTGGTGGATGTACCTGACCATGGCGGGCACCTGGAGAAGGCAGGGGAATCTTGGAAAGCTGCCAGAGGGAGTCGTGCCCAGCTGCCCCAGAAAAGTAGCTCCCTTGCCAGCACACTGCCATGGCCTCAAGGCTTCCAGTGAGCAGCAGGCGTGGCTTGGGAGGCCAAGCAATTGCTGGCAGGATGGAAGCCAGGCCACAGGCTGCTTACTTGCTGTGGGCTGGAAGGACCCTCCTCCACAAGCATATCCAGCAGGGCAGCACTGGTCTTGCTTTTGAAGATGGGAGGGTAGGCTCTGAGCACGGTGCCCATGCCGCTGGTCTCCTCCTCCCGCATCCTCTTCATAAATTTGCCAACCATCTGTAGCAGAAGGGCAAGAAGCCAGGGATGTTGCACGGAGTGCTCCATGCACGGTGCTGGGCTGAGCAGTGACAACAGGCCCACCCCGGCTGGGGATGGCTGCAGGTACCTGCGCTGTCCTGCGGAAGAGGCCACGGGTGCGCTGCTGCTCCTGTGTGCGCTGCACGGCTGCACCTGGCAAAGAGCGAGCACAGCCCGAGCTGAGGGGCTGCGGGAGAGGCCGCAGAACACAAGGCTGGCCCTGCGCTCCCCAGGCAGGGACAGCCCTGCCACGCCTCAGGGCATGGAGCGAGGCTGTGGGGTGTCTGCCCGGCCCCTGCTCTGTCCTGTCCATGGGCATGTCCCCAGGGAATGGGATGGGTCGGGATGGGGCCACCTTGGCTGCAGGCACCAGCCCTGTGGCCCGGCTCTGCCACTCACCCTTCTGCCGTAGCTGGAACTGCTCTACCTCTTCAGGCTGCTGTGCTGGAGCAGTTCCAGGGCCTTCCTTCTCCTCCTTCGCCCAGGCCAGCTTGGGCACGCTCACAGGTCTGTGCTCTACGTCACAGCCTGGATTCATGGCTACTTGCAGGAGAAGGTGGCTGGGAGAAGGTCAGAGCCAGCAAGTGCTGGAGTCGTGCCTTGAAGACACCTGCTGGAGTGAAGTCTTGGCAAGGCTACAGGAGAACAAGTCCTGCACTCTGGTCTCGAGGGCTCCAGCCACAAGTTCAGGAGACTCCTTGTCAAGGACCGTGCTCAGCAAATGCCACAGTCTGCGCCCAAGGAAACCTGCAGAAGAGGAGCCTCGGCAAGGCCAGAGGTCCCCAAGTCCTGTGGTCGGGCCACGAGGTCACCTGCAGGAGTAACGCCTTGGGAAAGCTCCGGGTCAGCAAGGAACGAGGGCACTGTGCTCTGTCCCGTCCTGTCCCGTTGCGTGCACAGAGCACTGTGGTGTGGCCAGGTTGCTGCCAACACCTATGTCACTGCAGGTCACAAAGGGCCCATTCCATGACACGGTGACCATGCCGCAGCGTGTCACAAAGGGCCCTTGCACACCCTGCCACCTGCCCTGGGGCCACCGCCAGCCCCCCCAAAGTGGCCCAGGTTGGAAGGAATGCCTTGGCCCAAGTGTCTCAGACAGCCCGACAGGACCTTTAGGAGCAGCTCAAACCATAAGCAAAGGCTGCCCTGCTCGGAAGGCTCAGGGCAGCAGGAGCCCCCGTGCCTGCTGACCCAGCCGTGGCGGGAAGGGCACGGGGCCTTCCACAGAAGCTGGCACGGCCTCCTCGGGACACGTCCCGCACGGTGGCCACGCTAAGCGCGGCCGTGTGACAGAGACAAAGAACGTGTGAGCCAGGGCAAAAATGCTGCTCTGAGCCCTGGGGCCAGGGAGCGCTGACATCAGCAGGTGTGGCAGAGTCCCCGCCAAAGCAGAGTGCCCCTGAGCCCTGGCAGAGCTGGTGCCCATCTGCTGCCCCAGAGACCTGTGCCTCGAGAGGGCTTCTCTGCCACAGGGCAGCCAAAGCCGACGTGCACTGGGGACTGCGCTCCATCCTCCAGGGGCTCTTGCTAGGAGCACCTGAAGCAACTGGTGGCAACACTTGGTACGTGTCAGATGATGTTGCTCCTTCCTGGAATGATTTTTTCAAGGAAGGGACTAGCAGTAGCACAGAAAGACCAGCAGCTACAGAATTTCACAGGACAAAGAGACTCCGCCAAAACACTGTCATGTTTCCTTGTGCTTTTCTGTCTTTCTTGCACTGGGAAAGAAAAAGAATGGAGCCAACCTCTGCTATTCAACGTTCCACTTACTGTGTGTCTTCCTGTGGCAGCTGACATGCAAACACAACTGGCTGCCTGCTGAGCACGGCAATGGACAGCCACAAACAGGGAGGTCCCCGGTGAACATCGAGACAGACACGTGGGGAAGTGCAGAAGATAGGGATAACTCTGGGAGGAGAAGCTGTTCTGTGCCTCTGATGATGCTGCCGGCTCCCTGAAAGAGCGGCCAAGACTAGTGCTGGAAGCAGCCATATCCTGCTCTTTTCTGCTGTCAGATGCACACAGGACAGATTTGGTGCCCACAGGTCCAGCAGACTTGATTCGGGAACGATGGAAGCCCATGCATTGGTAGGGAGTGGGCTCCAGCAAGAGCAAAGCAGGATCTTGCAGCAGCAAAGCCTGAGCTTGTGAAGCCAGCCATGTCCTCAGGAGACACCAAAGTGCTTTCTTCCAGCCCTGAATGGTGGCCACAAGTGCCTGCCTTTCTTCAGCGCCTGCTGCTGCTTCCTTTATTCCAAGCCAGTCCAGGATTTAAGCTGGAAGCTCATGCACGTGTTTTTAAGGTGCTTGCATGGACGAGAGGGACAGCAGCTGCAGCGCAGGGCTCGTGCTGCCTCTGACGGTGGCATCAATGCCGCTGCCTTGGGACGCCAGCCAGTGGAAGGCGAGTCTGCCCTCAAGCACAGTCACTGCAGTCAGTCAGGGGCACAGGCTGCAGCTGCCAAGCATTGCTGTGAGGCTGGCAAGCCAAGAGAAAGCCCTTGTGGCCGAGCGTGCTGAAGCCTTTTGCTAAATCCCACGCAATGGTGCCCCCAGTATCGCCCCTTGGAATGGCGGCTGGTGCAGACGCCTCCTGGAGCAGGTGCCGGCGTTCGGGGTGCTGCTGCTCCTGTGCGCGCTCTGGTGCTGTTTCTGTGGCGTCCAGAGCCGCTTTGGCAGCAGCGACTCAGCAGCCCGGCTCAAGGAGACATCGCCGCCCTGGCCACGGAGGCAGAAGCTCTGCAGGCCCAGAGCTCTGTGTCAGCAGGGCCTCATCCTCAGCACCGTGGCCTGGGCAGGCGCGGGGGCCTGGGCTGGCCGCCAGCCCTGCTCTGCCCACTGCCCTGGCAGCACCCAGTGACCGTGCCCCGGCAGGGCCCCCTTGCCCTCCGTGTCCCCAGCCAGCTCAGTCTGGGCACCTCGGGGGGGTCTCCACTCTCCTGCTGAGGCCCAGACTCCAGGGCTTCTGCCCCAGGCATGGGAGCCTCTCTGGGGAAGCGCCAGAGCAGCCGGCTGTCAGGAACAAGGCTGACACCCAATTCCTCAGGGTTTCCCAGCAGCCCGGCCCCTCAGGGGCCTCCTGTCCCTCTGGAGCCTCCTGCCACCCACTCCCTCCCACAGGGCCCTCGTGCCTTCCCAGCACCTTCTCCCGTCAGGGCCTCTGCAGCACCTCATCCCGTCGCGGCCTCCCACCGCCCCGTCAGGCCCTCACGCTCTCCCCCAGCCCAGACAAGCTGCCTGGCAGCGGCGCAGCCCTGAGGCAGCTCCAGAGGAGCCGGATCCAGAGGCTCCTCAACGCCCTCAGCAATGCAGCCAGCAACACACGGGCAGGAGGACACAGATGGCCCTTCCTGGCTGAACAGGAGGGCTTGTGGCCATCTCCAGGCACCAGTCCAGCAGGGATGCCTGCAGCTCCGGCCCCTGCCCAGCCGCTCTGTCGCCAGCACAAAGGCTTCAGCAGAACCACCAAAGGCCAAGAGGCTTCTGGCCATTTTCCTTTCCCCACTGCACATCTGGGCAGCTCGCTTGTCACAAGGACCCGTTTTCCCCTCTTTCCCCGTGCCCTGCAGACGCTGGGCACCAAAGAGAGCTCCTGGGAGTCTGGGTATTAGAACACATTCTATATTTATAGCCTAAAGAACAACGAAAATAAATGAATAAACAATCTTAAAGAAAAGAAAACAACCCCCCCCTTCAGCTCATAAGGCCCCAGCAGACAGAGAGCCTCTCAAATCAGTTCTCTTCAGAGCTCCAGCAGCACAGCCAGCTGTGGCCCCAGAGACAAGGCCATTTCTTGCGGGCCCTGCGAAGTTGATCTTGCAGTTTCTGCAAGATGGAGCCTGGAGCTCTCTCCACAGCCCGGAGGACAAAGGCTGTTTCGAGAGCCAGGCTTCTGCTGGCAGGGCTGGTGTCCTCTGCCTTGTCTTCAAGGGCTGCGAGAGAGAGGAACAGAGCCACGGTCAGATCCCAGATCTTTTGGGACCCGAGGAGCCCCCTGAGCCAGGGCCATGCCAGCCGGCTCTGGCCATGGCCAGCAGGGAGCAGGGAGCAAGGGCATCAGCCCGAAGCTACCGGACACTCTTGCCCCACGTGGGCCTGAAATGGGAGCGCGTGCTGTGGCCACGGCAGCCCTGCTGCGCACAGGGAGCAGAGCCCTGGGCACCGGGGCAGGGATTGCAGCTGCCCCCGGCAGCCGGGGCTGGCAGCCCGCTGGCCTCACTCACCCTGACAGATGTGGCGGAGCTCTCGCCTGTGGCCCCTGAGGTGCCGCCCGGCCATCCCTGAGAACACAGAGCCTGTCAGGGCGCCAGCGGCACAGCTCCCTGCCGGCCCAGCGGCGCTGCCAGCCCTGTGGGCACACGGCCTCCTGGCCCCGGCAGGGCTCGGGCCGGGCCCTTGCCGCACGCTGCCGCCCAAGGGCACGGCTGCCAGAGGGCGGCAGCAGCAATGTCGAGGGCAGGCGGGGCTCCGCGGCGCCGGGCACGGTCGGCGCTGCCGGGGCAGCAACCGGGGCTGGGGCCGAGCTGCGGCAGGGCGGGGAGGGCAAGGGCAGCCCAGGCTCTGGCTCACCGATGAACCTGATGGCCGCCTGTCGCAGGGACTCCTGTGGGCTCTCCAGGTACTGCAGGGCTTGGCGCACGTGCTCGGCCGCTCGGCTCCTGTCCTCTGCCAGCTGCAGAGAGCGGTAGGAGGGTGCACTTAGTGCAGACTCAGCCCCTTGGCAAGGCGCTCTGTGTGGCCAGCCCTGGCCTCCCCTGCCCACAGAGCCCTGCCAGGCGGGCAGCAGCCGCCGGCGCCGGGCTCAGATGGGGGCAGCGGGGCGGCTGCTGCCCGGGGAGCCGCGGTCATGCCCCGCAGCCCAACCGGGCCGGGGCTCCATGGGCACCCGGCTCGGGGCCACAGGAGACTGGAGCACAGCCCGCGTGGCCCAGAGAAGGCAGCAGCCTGTGGGGCGCAGGCTGGCGGCCCTGGCTGCAGCCCTGGGCAGGGACGCAGCTGCCAGCCGCACTCACTGAGGATGGTGCAGCCAGGGGTCTTCTCCAGCGTGAGGCTGGGGCTTGTAGGCCGTCCTTACCAGGGCCTCGCCGAACCTCCAGGTATGATCCAGCCGCAGCATGTGTTGGAGATCCTTCCTGCGCAGGAATGTGGCTGAACAATGCAGCGTTTCCCGGGAGGCCTGGAGAGCAGCAAAGACCCTGAGATGGCACCACAGCCAAGGGCACAGGACCCACACAGGTCCCTGTACCAAGGCCAGGAGGAGGCTGCAGCCCACGAGGCACCAGAGCAGGATGCAGCCGAGCCCCCTGCCAGGGGGCCAGCGGCAGCCGCTGAGTCCTCACCTCTGCCACGCGCTGGTTCTCGTCGTGGCAGTGGAAGGAGAGTGGGAGCAGGCTCTGGCGCACGTGTGCCTTCATGGCCTTTTTGTCCCCTTCCGGTAAAAAATACAGCATCTCTCGGAAGATGAACATGGAGCACAACTGCACCTGGCTGTCATCCTGTATGAAAGGAAGGGAGACCTTGGCATTGGCTGCTTCACACCCACCTGGGCACAGGCCTGAAAATGCACAGGGCACAAAGTTTGCGGGCAGCAGCCAGTGGCCGTGGCTGGAGGCGCATGAGCCTTACCTTGTCAAAGAGCGGCAGGAGCGCCCCAGCCAGCTGCAGGGCGAGGGGGCTGGCTATGGGAGAGCCATTGCACAGGAACAAACCGCTGAGGAGAACCGTGGTCATCCTAAGTATGTCCCTGTCATTTTCCTGCAGGAGCTCCACCAGCCTTTCATGCAGGCTCCACATTCTTACGGCCTGTGTGGAACACGAGCATGTGAAAGGCCATCCTGCTTCCACAGGGCCCAGAGGCCAAAGGGCTGTGCCAAAGCACTGGGGCAGCTGGAGCGGGAGGCAGGAGAGCTGGGAGCAGCTGCCTCAGCACCCACAGGCCAGCCAAGGCCAAGCGAGTGCCTTCACCAGCCCCACGCTGGCAGCATGGCTTCAGCCGCCGCCTCTTCTCACCGAGACACTGGTGCCGAGCACCAGGAGGCCTCTGAGGGCCAAGCGACGCATCTCCCTGCACTCGCTCTGCAGCTTCTTGGACATGACCTCCAGGATGCTGTCACGGCATTCACTCAAGTCCAGGCAGTCCAGCATCTGAAAGGCACAAGGCCGGTGACGGGGGAGCCGCACGGGGCTGGGCCCAGGCAGCAGCGCAGGGCGCGGGCAGCGTCCCGGGCAGCTGCGGCCACGAGAGGGCAGAGAGCCGGGAGGCAGCTCAGCCAGGCAGCGCTGGCCCTCATGCTCACCTCCACAAGGAACGCCATGGCGGCCAAATCCCGGCATGGCGTGTCTTTGCTGAGCAGCCCCAGCAGGTGGAATGCAATTGTGGAGCACAAGGCTTCAGATGCGTGGTGCATTTCTCTGATAGGAGGAAATAGGAAGCAAAACCCTGAGGCAGCAGGGGTAAACCTCTGCCAGGACTGACTCACAGAGGTCTGGCCTTTCTCCAGCACCCTGCAAGGGGAAGCCGGGCCCCTCTGGGAGGTGGCTGCTCTTGGGCACGCTCCTCTGCCAGCCTTTTGCAGTCTCCTTGGCCGTCCCTTGGTGACAAGGCCTTGTGGCCCACGACCACAGGGACTGTGTGGGGCGCTCCGGGCACAGGGCACAAATGCCGGGGGCAGTGGGGGAGCAGGGGGTCTCACCTGGCCAGCAGGCCCACAGCACAGTGGTGGGTGTCAACACAGAGCAGCGTGTCCCAGCCACGCTTGTCTTCCATTGCCACCACCACATCCTCATAGTGCAGTCGGCAGAGCAGGGCCTTCAGGGTCTGCTCTGCAAAGCTGTGTGCAGAGCAAAGCCAAGGTCACGCTGGGAGCACTGGCACCTGCCCTGGGCACGTGGCAGGGACAGGATGACTTGCATGGAGCACCTGTTGGGGTGGGTGGCAAGGCTGTGTTGCTGCTGGCATCCCTTCCAGAAGGTATCGGCTGCCTCTGGCACGTCCAAGGTGCTGAAGAGCACTTGGAAGAGCAGGTGCACAAAGAGGCTGGGGAAATACACGGTCACCACATGTGGGACACAGGGCATCTGGAGGATCTTCCACATCACCACAGTTGCCTGCAAAGGACAGAGCAGCCTGAGCTCAGTGCCGAGGTGTCCGTGTGGCTGAGCCCGAGTGTGGGAAGGAGAGGCCAGTGCAGACGCAGGGGGAGCACCGGGCCCGGTGGCTCTGAAGCTGCCCCTAGGCCAGGTTTCCGCCCAGTGCCTGAGGCAGGGAGACACTGTGGGGGAGGGAGGCTGGAGAGCTGATGGAGAGGTGAGCTTGGGGTGAGCAAAGGCCGGTTGCAGAAACTCACAGCCAGGGCAAGGACAGCCGTGGGGTCCCCATCGGAGGTGCACATGCTGTGCTCTGGCCAGTTGGCCATCACATCCAGGAGTACGAGCATGGCTGGCTCTGCAGTCCTGGGCGAGCACATGATGGTCTTCCACATGGTGGTGGCGGCTCTGTGGGGGCAGAGCTCTGTCTCAGGGGAGTCTGGGACACAGCACTGTGGCCTGGGCCGCAGCGGGGAGCTGAGCTGGCTGGCAGCCCTGCCTCTGCCCCCTGTCCCTCAGCGCCCAGGCAGCCCAGCCCTGTGTGGACTGGCCCCTGAGGAGCAGGGAGGGAGCACATGGCAGCACGCTGGGGGCTGGCATGCCAGCGCAGGCAAAGGGAGGAGCCAGGGGGCTTTGGAATTCTCTGTGTGTCTGACACCTGGGACAGGCTGTAGAGGCTGATGGGCTGCTGAGCCCTGAGCCCTGTGGGCACGTGGGCCCCGTACCTGTCACACGATGGGGCCACACGCAGGAGAGCCATCACCACATCAGCGGGCTGTGCCTCTGTCAGATCCAGAAGGGGCCTGTACAGGTTGTACTCAGGGAACTCGTTGGCCACGAGCCACTGGTGGATGTACCTGACCATGGCGGGCACCTGGAGAAGGCAGGGGAATCTTGGAAAGCTGCCAGAGGGAGTCGTGCCCAGCTGCCCAAGAAAAGTAGCTCCCTTGCCAGCACACTGCCATGGCCTCAAGGCTTCCAGTGAGCAGCAGGCGTGGCTTGGGAGGCCAAGCAATTGCTGGCAGGATGGAAGCCAGGCCACAGGCTGCTTACTTGCTGTGGGCTGGAAGGACCCTCCTCCACAAGCATATCCAGCAGGGCAGCACTGGTCTTGCTTTTGAAGATGGGAGGGTAGGCTCTGAGCACGGTGCCCATGCCGCTGGTCTCCTCCTCCCGCATCCTCTTCATAAATTTGCCAACCATCTGTAGCAGAAGGGCAAGAAGCCAGGGATGTTGCACGGAGTGCTCCATGCACGGTGCTGGGCTGAGCAGTGACAACAGGCCCACCCCGGCTGGGGATGGCTGCAGGTACCTGCGCTGTCCTGCGGAAGAGGCCACGGGTGCGCTGCTGCTCCTGTGTGCGCTGCACGGCTGCACCTGGCAAAGAGCGAGCACAGCCCGAGCTGAGGGGCTGCGGGAGAGGCCGCAGAACACAAGGCTGGCCCTGCGCTCCCCAGGCAGGGACAGCCCTGCCACGCCTCAGGGCATGGAGCGAGGCTGTGGGGTGTCTGCCCCGGCCCCTGCTCTGTCCTGTCCATGGGCATGTCCCCAGGGAATGGGATGGGTCGGGATGGGGCCACCTTGGCTGCAGGCACCAGCCCTGTGGCCCGGCTCTGCCACTCACCCTTCTGCCGTAGCTGGAACTGCTCTACCTCTTCAGGCTGCTGTGCTGGAGCAGTTCCAGGGCCTTCCTTCTCCTCCTTCGCCCAGGCCAGCTTGGGCACGCTCACAGGTCTGTGCTCTACGTCACAGCCTGGATTCATGGCTACTTGCAGGAGAAGGTGGCTGGGAGAAGGTCAGAGCCAGCAAGTGCTGGAGTCGTGCCTTGAAGACACCTGCTGGAGTGAAGTCTTGGCAAGGCTACAGGAGAACAAGTCCTGCACTTTGGTCTCGAGGGCTCCAGCCACAAGGACAGGAGACTCCTCGTCAAGGACCGTGCTCAGCAAATGCCACGGTCTGCGCCCAAGGGAACCTGCAGAAGAGGAGCCTCGGCAAGGCCAGAGGTCCCCAAGTCCTGTGGTCGGGCCACGAGGTCACCTGCAGGAGTAACGCCTTGGGAAAGCTCCGGGTCAGCAAGGAACGAGGGCACTGTGCTCTGTCCCGTCCTGTCCCGTTGCGTGCACAGAGCACTGTGGTGTGGCCAGGTTGCTGCCAACACCTATGTCACTGCAGGTCACAAAGGGCCCATTCCATGACACGGTGACCATGCCGCAGCGTGTCACAAAGGGCCCTTGCACACCCTGCCACCTGCCCTGGGGCCACCGCCAGCCCCCCCAAAGTGGCCCAGGTTGGAAGGAATGCCTTGGCCCAAGTGTCTCAGACAGCCCGACAGGACCTTTAGGAGCAGCTCAAACCATAAGCAAAGGCTGCCCTGCTCGGAAGGCTCAGGGCAGCAGGAGCCCCCGTGGCTGCTGACCCAGCCGTGGCGGGAAGGGCACGGGGCCTTCCACAGAAGCTGGCACGGCCTCCTCGGGACACGTCCCGCACGGTGGCCACGCTAAGCACGGCCGTGTGACAGAGACAAAGAACGTGTGAGCCAGGGCAAAAATGCTGCTCTGAGCCCTGGGGCCAGGGAGCGCTGACATCAGCAGGTGTGGCAGAGTCCCGGCCAAAGCAGAGTGCCCCTGAGCCCTGGCAGAGCTGGTGCCCATCTGCTGCCCCAGAGACCTGTGCCTCGAGAGGGCTTCTCTGCCACAGGGCAGCCAAAGCCGACGTGCACTGGGGACTGTGCTCCATCCTCCAGGGGCTCTTGCTAGGAGCACCTGAAGCAACTGGTGGCAACACTTGGTACGTGTCAGATGATGTTGCTCCTTCCTGGAATGATTTTTTCAAGGAAGGGACTAGCAGTAGCACAGAAAGACCAACAGCTACAGAATATCACAGGACAAAGAGACTCCACCAAAACACTGTCATGTTTCCTTGTGCTTTTCTGTCTTTCTTGCACTGGGAAAGAAAAAGAATGGAGCCAACCTCTGCTATTCAACGTTCCACTTACTGTGTGTCTTCCTGTGGCAGCTGACATGCAAACACAACTGGCTGCCTGCTGAGCACGGCAATGGACAGCCACAAACAGGGAGGTCCCCGGTGAACATCGAGACAGACACGTGGGGAAGTGCAGAAGATAGGGATAACTCTGGGAGGAGAAGCTGTTCTGTGCCTCTGATGATGCTGCCGGCTCCCTGAAAGAGCGGCCAAGACTAGTGCTGGAAGCAGCCATATCCTGCTCTTTTCTGCTGTCAGATGCACACAGGACAGACTTGGTGCCCACAGGTCCAGCAGACTTGATTCGGGAATGATGGAAGCCCATGCATTGGTAGGGAGTGGGCTCCAGCAAGAGCAAAGCAGGATCTTGCAGCAGCAAAGCCTGAGCTTGTGAAGCCAGCCATGTCCTCAGGAGACACCAAAGTGCTTCCTTCCAGCCCTGAATGGTGGCCACAAGTGCCTGCCTTTCTTCAGCGCCTGCTGCTGCTTCCTTTATTCCAAGCCAGTCCAGGATTTAAGCTGGAAGCTCATGCACGTGTTTTTAAGGTGCTTGCATGGACGAGAGGGACAGCAGCTGCAGCGCAGGGCTCGTGCTGCCTCTGACGGTGGCATCAATGCCGCTGCCTTGGGACGCCAGCCAGTGGAAGGCGAGTCTGCCCTCAAGCACAGTCACTGCAGTCAGTCAGGGGCACAGGCTGCAGCTGCCAAGCATTGCTGTGAGGCTGGCAAGCCAAGAGAAAGCCCTTGTGGCCGAGCGTGCTGAAGCCTTTTGCTAAATCCCACGCAATGGTGCCCCCAGTATCGCCCCTTGGAATGGCGGCTGGTGCAGACGCCTCCTGGAGCAGGTGCCGGCGTTCGGGGTGCTGCTGCTCCTGTGCGCGCTCTGGTGCTGTTTCTGTGGCGTCCAGAGCCGCTTTGGCAGCAGCGACTCAGCAGCCCGGCTCGAGGAGACATCGCCGCCCTGGCCACGGAGGCAGAAGCTCTGCGGGCCCAGAGCTCTGTGTCAGCAGGGCCTCATCCTCAGCACCGTGGCCTGGGCAGGCGCGGGGGCCTGGGCTGGCCGCCAGCCCTGCTCTGCCCACTGCCCTGGCAGCACCCAGTGACCGTGCCCCGGCAGGGCCCCCTTGCCCTCCGTGTCCCCAGCCAGCTCAGTCTGGGCACCTCGGGGGGGTCCCCACTCTCCTGCTGAGGCCCAGACTCCAGGGCTTCTGCCCCAGGCATGGGAGCCTCTCTGGGGAAGCGCCAGAGCAGCCGGCTGTCAGGAACAAGGCTGACACCCAATTCCTCAGGGTTTCCCAGCAGCCCGGCCCCTCAGGGGCCTCCTGTCCCTCTGGAGCCTCCTGCCACCCACTCCCTCCCACAGGGCCCTCGTGCCTTCCCAGCACCTTCTCCCGTCAGGGCCTCTGCAGCACCTCATCCCGTCGCGGCCTCCCACCGCCCCGTCAGGCCCTCACGCTCTCCCCCAGCCCAGACAAGCTGCCTGGCAGCGGCGCAGCCCTGAGGCAGCTCCAGAGGAGCCGGATCCAGAGGCACCTCAGCGCCCTCAGCAATGCAGCCAGCAACACACGGGCAGGAGGACACAGATGGCCCTTCCTGGCTGAACAGGAGGGCTTGTGGCCATCTCCAGGCACCAGTCCAGCAGGGATGCCTGCAGCTCCGGCCCCTGCCCAGCCGCTCTGTCGCCAGCACAAAGGCTTCAGCAGAACCACCAAAGGCCAAGAGGCTTCTGGCCATTTTCCTTTCCCCACTGCACATCTGGGCAGCTCGCTTGTCACAAGGACCCGTTTTCCCCTCTTTCCCCGTGCCCTGCAGACGCTGGGCACCAAAGAGAGCTCCTGGGAGTCTGGGTATTAGAACACATTCTATATTTATAGCCTAAAGAACAACGAAAATAAATGAATAAACAATCTTAAAGAAAAGAAAACAACCCCCCCCCCCTTCAGCTCATAAGGCCCCAGCAGACAGAGAGCCTCTCAAATCAGTTCTCCTCAGAGCTCCAGCAGCACAGCCAGCTGTGGCCCCAGAGACAAGGCCATTTCTTGCGGGCCCTGCGAAGTTGATCTTGCAGTTTCTGCAAGATGGAGCCTGGAGCTCTCTCCACAGCCCGGAGGACAAAGGCTGTTTCGAGAGCCAGGCTTCTGCTGGCAGGGCTGGTGTCCTCTGCCTTGTCTTCAAGGGCTGCGAGAGAGAGGAACAGAGCCACGGTCAGATCCCAGATCTTTTGGGACCCGAGGAGCCCCCTGAGCCAGGGCCATGCCAGCCGGCTCTGGCCATGGCCAGCAGGGAGCAGGGAGCAAGGGCATCAGCCCGAAGCTACCGGACACTCTTGCCCCACGTGGGCCTGAAATGGGAGTGCGTGCTGTGGCCACGGCAGCCCTGCTGCGCACAGGGAGCAGAGCCCTGGGCACCGGGGCAGGGATTGCAGCTGCCCCCGGCAGCCGGGGCTGGCAGCCCGCTGGCCTCACTCACCCTGACAGATGTGGCGGAGCTCTCGCCTGTGGCCCCTGAGGTGCCGCCTGGCCATCCCTGAGAACACAGAGCCTGTCAGGGCGCCAGCGGCACAGCTCCCTGCCGGCCCAGCGGCGCTGCCAGCCCTGTGGGCACACGGCCTCCTGGCCCCGGCAGGGCTCAGCCCGGCCCTTGCCGCACGCTGCCGCCCAAGGGCACGGCTGCCAGAGGGCGGCAGCAGCAATGCCGAGGGCAGGCGGGGCTCCGCGGCGCCGGGCATGGTCGGCGCTGCCGGGGCAGCAACCGGGGCTGGGGCCGAGCTGCGGCAGGGCGGGGAGGGCAAGGGCAGCCCAGGCTCTGGCTCACCGATGAACCTGATGGCCGCCTGTCGCAGGGACTCCTGTGGGCTCTCCAGGTACTGCAGGGCTTGGCGCACGTGCTCGGCCGCTCGGCTCCTGTCCTCTGCCAGCTGCAGAGAGCGGTAGGAGGGTGCACTTAGTGCAGACTCAGCCCCTTGGCAAGGCGCTCTGTGTGGCCAGCCCTGGCCTCCCCTGCCCACAGAGCCCTGCCAGGCGGGCAGCAGCCGCCGGCGCCGGGCTCAGATGGGGGCAGCGGGGCGGCTGCTGCCCGGGGAGCCGCGGTCATGCCCCGCAGCCCAACCAGGCCGGGGCTCCATGGGCACCCGGCTCGGGGCCACAGGAGACTGGAGCACAGCCCGCGTGGCCCAGAGAAGGCAGCAGCCTGTGGGGCGCAGGCTGGCGGCCCTGGCTGCAGCCCTGGGCAGGGACGCAGCTGCCAGCCGCACTCACTGAGGATGGCGCAGCCAGGGGCCTTCTCCAGCCTGAGGCTGGGGCTTGCAGGCCGTCCTTACCAGGGCCTCGCCGAACCTCCAGGTCTGATCCAGCCGCAGCATGTGTTGGAGATCCTTCCTGCGCAGGAATGTGGCTGAACAATGCAGCGTTTCCCGGGAGGCCTGGAGAGCAGCAAAGACCCTGAGATGGCACCACAGCCAAGGGCACAGGACCCACACAGGTCCCTGTACCAAGGCCAGGAGGAGGCTGCAGCCCACGAGGCACCAGAGCAGGATGCAGCCGAGCCCCCTGCCAGGGGGCCAGCGGCAGCCGCTGAGTCCTCACCTCTGCCACGCGCTGGTTCTCGTCATGGCAGTGGAAGGAGAGTGGGAGCAGGCTCTGGCGCACGTGTGCCTTCATGGCCTTTTTGTCCCCTTCCGGTAAAAAATACAGCATCTCTCGGAAGATGAACATGGAGCACAACTGCACCTGGCTGTCATCCTGTATGAAAGGAAGGGAGACCTTGGCATTGGCTGCTTCACACCCACCTGGGCACAGGCCTGAAAATGCACAGGGCACAAAGTTTGCGGGCAGCAGCCAGTGGCCGTGGCTGGAGGCGCATGAGCCTTACCTTGTCAAAGAGCGGCAGGAGCGCCCCAGCCAGCTGCAGGGCGAGGGGGCTGGCTATGGGAGAGCCATTGCACAGGAACAAACCGCTGAGGAGAACCGTGGTCATCCTAAGTATGTCCCTGTCATTTTCCTGCAGGAGCTCCACCAGCCTTTCATGCAGGCTCCACATTCTTACGGCCTGTGTGGAACACGAGCATGTGAAAGGCCATCCTGCTTCCACAGGGCCCAGAGGCCAAAGGGCTGTGCCAAAGCACTGGGGCAGCTGGAGCGGGAGGCAGGAGAGCTGGGAGCAGCTGCCTCAGCGCCCACAGGCCAGCCAAGGCCAAGCGAGTGCCTTCACCAGCCCCACGCTGGCAGCATGGCTTCAGCCGACGCCTCTTCTCACCGAGACACTGGTGCCGAGCACCAGGAGGCCTCTGAGGGCCAAGCGACGCATCTCCCTGCACTCGCTCTGCAGCTTCTTGGACATGACCTCCAGGACGCTGTCACGGCATTCACTCAAGTCCAGGCAGTCCAGCATCTGAAAGGCACAAGGCCGGTGACGGGGGAGCCGCACGGGGCTGGGCCCAGGCAGCAGCGCAGGGCGCGGGCAGCGTCCCGGGCAGCTGCGGCCACGAGAGGGCAGAGAGCCGGGAGGCAGCTCAGCCAGGCAGCGCTGGCCCTCATGCTCACCTCCACAAGGAACGCCATGGCGGCCAAATCCCGGCATGGCGTGTCTTTGCTGAGCAGCCCCAGCAGGTGGAATGCAATTGTGGAGCACAAGGCTTCAGATGCGTGGTGCATTTCTCTGATAGGAGGAAATAGGAAGCAAAACCCTGAGGCAGCAGGGGTAAACCTCTGCCAGGACTGACTCACAGAGGTCTGGCCTTTCTCCAGCACCCTGCAAGGGGAAGCCGGGCCCCTCTGGGAGGTGGCTGCTCTTGGGCACGCTCCTCTGCCAGCCTTTTGCAGTCTCCTTGGCCGTCCCTTGGTGAGAAGGCCTTGTGGCCCACGACCACAGGGACTGTGTGGGGCGCTCCGGGCACAGGGCACAAATGCCAGGGGCAGTGGGGGAGCAGGGGGTCTCACCTGGCCAGCAGGCCCACAGCACAATGGTGGGTGTCAGCACAGAGCAGCGTGTCCCAGCCACGCTTGTCTTCCATTGCCACCACCACATCCTCATAGTGCAGTCGGCAGAGCAGGGCCTTCAGGGTCTGCTCTGCAAAGCTGTGTGCAGAGCAAAGCCAAGGTCACGCTGGGAGCACTGGCACCTGCCCTGGGCACGTGGCAGGGACAGGATGACTTGCATGGAGCACCTGTTGGGGTGGGTGGCAAGGCCGTGTTGCTGCTGGCATCCCTTCCAGAAGGTATCGGCTGCCTCTGGCACGTCCAAGGTGCTGAAGAGCACTTGGAAGAGCAGGTGCACAAAGAGGCTGGGGAAATACACGGTCACCACATGTGGGACACAGGGCATCTGGAGGATCTTCCACATCACCACAGTTGCCTGCAAAGGACAGAGCAGCCTGAGCTCAGTGCCGAGGTGTCCGTGTGGCTGAGCCCGAGTGTGGGAAGGAGAGGCCAGTGCAGACGCAGGGGGAGCACCGGGCCCGGTGGCTCTGAAGCTGCCCCTAGGCCAGGTTTCCGCCCAGTGCCTGAGGCAGGGAGACACTGTGGGGGAGGGAGGCTGGAGAGCTGATGGACAGGTGAGCTTGGGGTGAGCAAAGGCCAGTTGCAGAAACTCACAGCCAGGGCAAGGACAGCCGTGGGGTCCCCATCGGAGGTGCACATGCTGTGCTCTGGCCAGTTGGCCATCACATCCAGGAGTACGAGCATGGCTGGCTCTGCAGTCCTGGGCGAGCACATGATGGTCTTCCACATGGTGGTGGCGGCTCTGTGGGGGCAGAGCTCTGTCTCAGGGGAGTCTGGGACACAGCACTGTGGCCTGGGCCGCAGCAGGGAGCTGAGCTGGCTGGCAGCCCTGCCTCTGCCCCCTGTCCCTCAGCGCCCAGGCAGCCCAGCCCTGTGTGGACTGGCCCCTGAGGAGCAGGGAGGGAGCACATGGCAGCACGCTGGGGGCTGGCATGCCAGCGCAGGCAAAGGGAGGAGCCAGGGGGCTTTGGAATTCTCTGTGTGTCTGACACCTGGGACAGGCTGTAGAGGCTGATGGGCTGCTGAGC
This sequence comes from Calcarius lapponicus, assembly GCA_039654755.1. Lineage (NCBI taxonomy): Eukaryota > Metazoa > Chordata > Aves > Passeriformes > Fringillidae > Calcarius > Calcarius lapponicus. The sequence continues at coordinate 2,133,913 of JBBFKN010000027.1, read as the reverse complement.
CCTGAGCCCTGTGGGCACGTGGGCCCCTGTCGCGGTCCGTCCAGTGGGAGCGGATTACGCGGTGATTTTAGGGTGCAAAATTAACCACCAGAGGCACAGGGGATTTGCAGTAGTAAAATCAACAGATGTAATTTTATTGAAGTAATCACAGCAGGAATGCGTTGGTAAGGGAGTTGGGGGAAAGAGAAGGGAAGAGATAAGGGAAAAAGGGAGGAAAGGAAAGGAAGGGGATTGGGTATAGCTACCAAGACGTGATGCTGCTTCGAGGGTCCAGCCGCCAGAAGCTCACCAGGACACGTCCGGGGAGATCTCAAAGGCACAGCTGACCAGGGACCCCAGTTATACTATTTTTCGGTGGGGGAAGGGGATTGCCGAAACAAAGGTTTCAGAAGGAGAAGAATAGAAAATACACAAAACCGAACCGAGCAACAGGGTATGGGCTATTGTGTTCATGGGCCAGTGCTTGCACCTGTGCTTGCTCTGGGCAACTTTCTCCCCCCACCACTGCCACCTCCCCTGAGTCAGAGGGGGGTTCAGTCCCAGTCTCTGGAAGAGCACGCGAGGGGGGTTTCTTGCACAGAAGGCTCTTGGCTTGATTCCAGGGTGAAGAAGCTTGCTTTTCTGCTTGTCTGTCACGATGGTTGAGAGTGGGCAAGGGGGGTCTTCTCTCGGGAAAGGACCACTCCAAAGCTCAGGCCAGCCAGGCCAGGGGGGTGAGGAAAGAGTCCAAGTCCATTGTTCCGAAAGGGCAGGATGCCCCTCTCCGGGTTCAGCGTAGCGTTTACAGCACCTGTAGAAACAATGAGCTCAGAGGCACATGATTTTTTTCCTTTTCACTGGCTCGACCTTTTCGGTGGTCTCTTTCATGGCAATCGTGAGGCAAAAAGCAGGACATTTAGGACGGATTCCCACACGACCCCGTGCCTCACGATTGTCTCAAGGGATCTTCATCAGCAGAACTTTGAAGCATCATTGATGAATCTTGGGAACTCGTTGCACGTTGGTAGCATAACCCGGAAAATGGTAGGGATAACAACAAAGAGAAAAGAGGGGAAGGGATAAAGGAGAGAAAGAAGGAAAAAGAAAGGACAAGGAAAACGGGGAATTAGGGAAAAACAACAAACAAATATAATTAGTATCGATTGTTGTAACAATTTCACAAATGGTTAATTATTCTTTATAATAACTTCAAAATGATTAACAATATTAACTTCAAAATGATCAATCGATTAAAACAATATTATTTGTTTAACAATTTCAAAATCAGTTAAAACAAATCACAAATAATCAAACAAACTATAATATAATTAAAATAACTTTAAAATCACTTTAAAACAATTAACAAAATTTAAAAATAATCTTTGCAATAAATCATACTCTGAGTTGGAATTACTTTAAAGCACATATGCTTAATTCATAATCTCTTTGTATCAAGCGGTTCAGGTACATCTATGGTATAAAAGGTTTCAGCTAAACCATATACTTTCATCATAGACGTAAAATTCTTTAGTTTCTTCATAATTTTCCAATTCATAACGAATAAAACAGCTGACAAAATAAAACCTAGCATAACTAGAATCAAAAGAACAACAATGGGATGACACACTCTGTTCAGGACACCTGTGGCAGTAGGAGACCACCCAAAGAGGGTATCCCACCACCGGTGCTCAACATCTTGCTTTACCCTTTCCATGACTCGGTGTATTTGTCTTACGTTATGATGAACAGTCACCAAAGTTCTTTGTCCGCTTTCTTTGATCTTCTTGAGGATTTCAATCAAGTCCTGATGAAGCAGCAACTGTCTCACCAGGGTTAGATTCATTCCGATGGAAGTTGGCATCAATTTGTGAATCAGTGTGTAGTTGGATTGCAACAGGTAGTGAGAAGTAACTGGAGCTTCATAAGAAAAATCACATCCTGAAATCTTAGTAAAATTACAAGCACAAAAGTTTGAATGATTCTTCGTATCAACTACAACATCTTCTACAAGCACAAAATCACAATGAGTTCTAAAGCATGCACATCCATTGCCTATGTATACAAGAACTGTTTTAAAAGCTTCATTAGGGCGAATCTCAAAGTGACAGATGTTCTGTTCTGTGTCTAAACAGATATCCTGAGCTATGATAGCATTACCTTCACAGATGAATCCTTGTTGTTCCCGAACAATACAAGATTCTAAATTAACAGTTTGCCATTTGTCATTGTGCTGACGGGCCCATCCTCTATGTTCAGTAGGATAGAGAACAGCTCCGTCATGATTTAGTCCTAATGCAATAACAGGGAAAACCAAATGTACAGAAGCATTGCGTATGGTTAACACAAAAGCAGTGGCTGTGTTTGAAATAGGATCATAGGTAAAGTTCACCAGGTTCCACCAAGATTGGAATTCTCTTTCAAAATCAGTGGCACTGTCCCAGATTATTTTTCGAATTTCAGTGGGGAAGGTGCCTTCTTCACCTTCCCTAATAATTGAGGCAGAGACTGACTGCGCCCATAGCTGCGCCTGGATGCAGCTAAGAGCCAATGAAACATTGTTTTGTGTGGCACTAAGTGCATCAATCACCAATTTGTGATCATTTACATTCACCTTTTCCCAATCTGGCAGAATGTTCGACAGCAGCCACTGGTGCGTGCCTAAAGCTAACAGGGATGACCTCAGTGGTTGCTGTAATCCAGCCAGATCTCTGGCCGTAGCAGCCAATTTATTCATTATTACTTCAGAGTCAATGCTATTCAGAATTCCCAATCCTGTACCCACAATTCCGGTCACATCTCTGGGTGTTCTTGTCTTAAAAGAACTCCTTTTCCGAAGCCAGGTGGTCCAGCCTTCAAAAGATGTTTGCAAAAACGAGGAACAAGCTGGCTGGATGTCTGAAATATTGTTTTGCATTAGCAGTTTAACCTGCTTGAGAGACCATGCCGGATTGAACAATATTTGTTGTTGACCAGTTTTCCTGATAATATAAGGTCCAATTTTGAAAATTTTTGGGCTGAGTGTGACCGGTGGCTGGGTTGGAGTGGTGGTGGTATGAAACGGGGATGTTGTTACAGTGCTTGGTGTGGGTTTTGTTTTCGTTTTAATTTTAAATTTATAATCTGGACCTCTTTGCCAATGACATGTCACATATGTTGTTTTAATTAGGGTAAAATTATGCTTACATTCAACTGGTTCATTACTACAATTTTTTGTGATTGCAATGTTGTTAGTTTCAGGATTTAAGGTATGGGTTCCAATAAATGCTTGGCGACAACACAGGGTGAACAGGCCTTGTTTAGCACATTCCCATTCCTTTGTGGGACACAGTCTCACTGGAGGGATACCTAGATAACTTTCCGCACTTGTTCCCATAAAATTTCCAGCAATTGTAATAGCAGTGGCTTTCTCATAGTGAGGGCCTTCTGCTTTTTTACATGTTACCACGGTGGGCTCACCAGCGGTCTCAGTTAGGGTCCACATCATGTCATTTAGGTCCCACCCCATTTCTTCTGCCAATAGGGAGGTGGTTGTTGTGTTTACTATACTCTTAATTTGGGGGAATGCAACTACAGTGTTTGATGTAAGACTTGGTACAGCATTTATCTTAAATATGAAGACCAAGCCTTTAAATCCCAATGGGTCAGCCGTGTCATTTTGCCAACGACATGTTACATAAGTGGGTTTAACTAAAGTAAAACTATACTAACAGTCAGGTGATTCATCATTACAATTTTTTGTAAATGCAAGATTGTCAGCTCTGAGAGCTCCAGCAATTATGATGGACGTGGCTTTTTCAAAAAGATTTCCTTCTACCTTTCTGCATGCTACCACAATTGTCTCACCAATCGTTCCCGTCAAGGTTCTTATAAATTCCTTTTGGTCCCACTTCCAGTCCCTTAGGTGATATAGCTTGGTGTCATGCAGCACTAAGGTCGCCAGGCTCGGACGACTGCCCTTGGGATAGGTTCCAAGAACACTGGTATGCTGAACGGCTGCTTCAGACCACAACTGCTCACCAGGGGGCTGTCCGCGGAATTGTGGCAGGACACAGAAAAGTATTAGTAGGGTTATCATTTTTTTTCAGATGATTCTCATGTCCCTCGGGGTTCATCTGTAAAAGCAAGAACAACAGAAGATCCTGCCACTGAGAGGCAGAAAAAGTTAAAATGAAGGGATGATCCAGCGTGTGTGTATGCGGTGCTCTTTTCCAAGAGCATCAGAGGCTACCCATGCATATTTATTCAGAGGGGTTTTCAGCACGAGTGGTACCTCACCAACCGTGGGGAGGTCCACCAGGACAGGTTGTCCAGGGTAATGTGATGGATTGTTTGGGTCATCAGGACCCTGCAGCGAAGGGATGATGCTTGGAGGTGTAGGGTAAAAAGCAGTGACTTTGGGGCAGCCATTCACTCCCCATCTGCTGTTCACTCCTTTTACCGCCTCCCACAGTCGACAATCCCAGTTCGCTTTCTGTGGCTTAAGGAACCGCTTTAAAAGGCCATTTGTCCTTTCCACGATCCCGTTAGCCTGAGGGTAGTAAGGAGTGTGAAAGGTCCACTTTATGCCTTCGGTTTTGGCCCAGTCCTGTACCACCTTAGCAGTAAAGTGTGACCCATTGTCAGACTGAATTTCTTGTGGCTTTGGAAAAGTTCCAAACCACCCCTGCAAAGCTTTAACTGTATTATCACCTGTGGCCCTTTTAAAAGCATCAGCTTGAACTAACCCAGATACTATTTCTACTCCTACCAGCACAAAATGTTTACCTCCTGATTTCTTAAAAGGACCAATATAATCTACTTGCCATGCTTCCCACAAGCCTTTACCTTCTCTCAGATGCAGAGGGTCATCCTCTAAAGGATGTCTTTCCAGCCGCTTGCGGCACTGTTCGCAGGCTGATATGCAAGTTTTACACATTTCTCTGGTAACTGGCCAGCCACGGGCATGTGCTTCCTGATACAGATCTTTTGCACCTGTGTGCTGTCTTTTCACATGCAACCATTCTAATAATTGGTTCCAATCTTCTGAGATTGTTTCCTTTTTCAGAGGGCTAAGCTTTGCTAATTCATCAGCTCTGTTGTTCCATTCTCCTGCCTGGTTCCCGTCAGTCTGGTGAGAAGCTACCCAACCGACCGAAAAATTCCCTTGACTAGCAATTTCCAAGATTTCTTGCCACTTATCTTTCTGCCATACAGGAACCCTATTAACTTCCCAGCCATTCTTTTGCCAAAAAGGGAGCCACTCAGTGCACCCCTTGTATACAGCATATGAATCAGTGTAGATGTAAACAGGAGAGGTATTCTGTGCCTCTCGTTTAAAAACACTCCAGACAGCTATAAGTTCTCCAACTTGAGCACTACCCTCCCCTTCTGTGATAATTTTTTCACCAGATGAAATATGTAAGGCAGCCGCCTTATATTTCCAAGTTTTTCCTTCCCGTTTTGAGGAAGCATCTGTAAACCAGCAGTTTGCTGCTAACTCAGGTGAGAAGGGTGGTGCTACTTTGATTACTGAAGCAGGTTTGTCCTGGCTGCTATCCAGGCTCTCTGTGTCTTGTATTGCTAGAAATTTTGCAGCACCTTCTGTGACAGCAAACATATTACAGTAATATTCAATTTGGGCATACCATTTCCTGACTGATGACTTCTGAGCGATCCCATCTGGCGGGGGTGTCCCGTTTGTGACAGCTTTAATTACCTTGAAGGGACCTCTCAATATGATAGCTTGTTGCCGTGTGATTTTTTCTACTTCAATGAGAGCTAAACTAACAACAAACAGTCCCTTCTCCCAAAAGGTGTATCTTTTTTCAGCATCCTTAAAACCACGGGAGAAGAAACTGACAGGCCTAGTTGGACCCTCAGGACCACGCTGCCAAATGTGTATTGAAAGTCCTGAGGAAGCAAATCCCCATTCTACTTGAAAAGGGTCTCTAGGATGGATAGGTCCCAATGCCTGATGTGCGGTGGCTTCAAAAATCAGTAATTGTAATGCCTCTTCCTGAGAAGGGGTCCAATCCCATTTAACTCCTTTTCTTAGCAAGTTATAAAGGGGCCTAGCAATGATTGAGAAATCTGGGATATGTTTCCTCCAGAATACTAACAGTCCTAAAGCTTGCTGGAGGTCTTTTTTGTTTTCAGGCATTTTCATTTGCTCTAAAGAAGTTAAAGTGTCAGGTGGAATACATGTGCTTCCAGATCGCCACCAAATTCCCAGGAATTTTACCTCTTGAGAAGGTTTTTGGATTTTCTCTGGGGGAACCTTCAAATCTAGACTTTCTAGATGTGAGATTATGCTCTGCTGGTGATCCCCCACCTCTTTAATTTCCTCTCCTCCTACCAAAATGTCATCAATGTATTGATACACAGTTACAGTGTCAGGTTTGGGTATTTTTTCTAGTTCTTTAGCTAGTGCATGGTGGGCTAATGTGGGAGAGTGTTTGTACCCTTGTGGGAGTCTGGTGAATGTGTACTGTTGTCCCTCCCATGTGAATGCAAAGCGATCCATGTCCTCTGGCTGTATAGGTATCATGAAGAACATGTCTTTAACATCTATTGTTGCCATGATTGTGTGTGCTTTTTCTTGTATTGATGTTATTAATTCAGCTAAATTTGGCACTGCTGCAGTCAGAGGGTCAGTGTTGGCATTGAGCCTGCGGTAATCAATCGTAAGTCTCCAAGTTCCGTTGGGCTTACGAACTGGCCATACAGGTGAATTGTATGGAGAGTGTGTGTTAACTATTATTCCTTGATTACGCAAATCCTGAATAACTGGTTTGATACCTTCTCTGGCTCCAGGAGGCAGAGGGTATTGTTTCACATTGGTTGTTTTGCTGTAAGGCAGTGCAGGTGCTTTCTGAAGCAGTCTGATATTCAGTGGAGGTGTGCCAAAAGACCACAGAAAACCATCAGTGTCCTCCCACTGTCTTCCTGCGAGGACATCCATTCCTAGCAAATTATTTGGAATGTCCCCAATTACCATTTTGACAATTAATTGATTTTCATCTCCAGGTAGTGTTATTTTCACTAGTGCAACTTTCATGGGTTCTACAGTGCCTAAAGCGTTAAGAACACAGCATTGCCTTTTTGTTGGAACAACTCCACACTTCTGGGCATCTTTATATGTCAGTGCGGAGATTTGGGCTCCAGTATCAACTATGAAGGTTACTAAAACTCTTTTGGGGCCCGTTATTGCTGTAATTAGCATGTCTCCAGATATGTTTTTTGTGAGCTTTCGTAAATAAACCCAACCTCCGCCCCTTCGCTCACCTGTAAGTGGCGGAGATATCAGTTTCCCGAAAGCTCTATTAGTGCAGGTTCACTGGGTGTGTTTTGGGGTATGGGCGGGTGGGCAGTTGTGCTTGGGCTCTGTGAAAGAAGTTGCGAGAGAGTTATTTCAGGCTTAATGCCAGCAGTTTGCGAAACAGACGCAGCCCGCGTTTCACTGCCTAAATTCTGAGAAAGAAGCTGTGAAAGAGTTAACATTGGTTCACTGCCTTTGTTCTGTGTGAAAGTCTGTGGTGTGTTATGTGTTTTATACTGTGTATTAGACGGAGTATATGTTGTTTTCTGAGCAGGAGGAGAGAGCGGTGCACTGGGATGGGTGGGGGGGTTTGTTCTCCTAAGATTCCAGTTGTTTATTAGTTTTTGCAACTTTTCAAGTGGCAAACCATCCATGATATCCCGGGGGACCCCCTTTTTTATTCCCAACATCCACCAACGTTGTCTGTTGGAAAGTTGTTTTTCTGGTTCTGTGTTTTCAGGATTGGGGGTTCCTACAGCCCGGATACCTTTTGTTTTTTCTGGTTTTTCCTCTGGACTTTTTACAGGTCCGTACTGTCTACAATAATTAATTAAATCCACTGCAACCTCGCCCCAGGTCCAAACCTTACGGTTGTTAACAGGTGAATCAGTATGTGAGGCTGTCGTTTGTGGTGTTGAATATGGTGTGGAAACAGATTCAGTGGTCCCGTTTTGATCAGTGGGGTTATTGAGGAATCTGTCCAGCCTTTCTACAGGGCTTAAGGCCATTATGGTTTTTTGTATAGTGATTGCTGTTGGTTTCAGTGTTTCTGGAAGCCCCCGAATTAAAGGGGTCATTATTTCTGGTTTGACTGGTAACTGCATGGGGGATTCGAAACCAGGAATTAATTTTTTCTCATGAATCATTTGCAGACATGCAGCTTTATGTACACTTTCTAAGATCTGATCCGGGGTGGTGGTTATTGCTAGAGGATCACCCCTCTCCAAGGGGTTGATTCCCCCGGCCCAAAAGGCTGCACGCTGTGTTAGAGACCAAGAGTCACGCTTGTCCCCTGTTGTTAGGAAAACGCCATGCCCCCAGTACCCACTGGCTTCTTGTTCAGTTAATTTTATTTGATCTCCGCCAGTGAGAGACACTCTGAAAACATATTCTGTTTCTGATTCATGGGGAAGGCGCCCGAATTCCTTTTTCAATTTAGCTAATTCGGTAGCGCTGAATGGTGTTTGTTTGGTTGTTATATGTGGATCAATATCTTCATCATTAATATAATTATATTCAGTTTTAATAAAAGGTCTCAGGCGGGGACAGCAATTTTCTCCACAGTTTTTAACTGTTTCACACTCTTTATAAGGATAATTTTGTTTTACTGCTTCAAGTTCTTTGTGTGGATAGATTTGTTTAATGTGAGGTGTTTCCTTTTCTTCCTCCTCAGTAGAGGAGTTGGCTTTGTGAGTGTTTTTAGCACGTTCTTCTCTGAGGGCAGTTCGCAACATGTGTATTTCATTTCTATCTTCATTTAATTGTTTTTGCAAAATTTCAACCAAATTTTGAAGGGAGTCTATTATTACCATCTCTTCACTTCTCCGCTTAAGGCGGTGTTCTATGGCAGAAGTGAGACAGGCTCCCAAAATTGAGCAAAGAATATTTTTATTTTTGCCCACTTTGAGTTTTGATTCATGTTGCAGAGAGCATATTCTATCAATAACATTTTCCAAATTAAACCAATTGCTCTCTGCCCAAGTTTCCCCACCGGGTGAGGGTTTTGCATGGTATTTAGCAAGCAATGAGTAAAAATCAGCTTTTGCTTTGGGATCAAGGTGTTCACTCATTTTGTGTGAGGGGACTGAGGAAACTACGCCAGGGAGGTGTTTGTGAATTTAAAGTTACCTGATCATGCAAACTTTCAGTGTCCCCTTTGTTTCCCTGGGTAGCTGAGAAGGTGGAATCAGTCTGGGAGACTTTGTGTGATTGTTTCAAATGTGTTTCATTCTCCCTAAACAGTTTATTCACATGCACACACGCATACACGCACACAAGTGTTTCTTTTGTGAGGGGACCAGAACCTACAATGGGGAAAAGCCACTCAGCCTTTGCTGCGCCGCCCCTCACGCCCCTATGCAGGTGAAGGGACAATACCTGTCTAGAAGGTTTCTACGTGGTTGCATCAAGTTTGTCCCTTCCTTCCTAGACAGCTTAGGTACACACAAATACAACAGCAACAACAACAACAGCAGTGTCAACAACAGTAGCAATATCAATATTAATAACAGCAACAGTTTCTCAGTACCAGTATCAATATCAGTATCAATGGCAGTTTATCAGTGTCAGTGTCAGTGTCAGCAAGTGTCAGTACCAATAACAGCGTTAGTTATCCCTGCTTTGCACCGAAAAATCTTTTGTGCCAATTCCGGAGCCCAGACGCTCAAATCGAGCGTGAAATTTGCCTTTTAGGCGTGTGCAGTTTGCGAGAGATTAGAGTCACACACCTTTCGGAGCGAGCTCCTTTCTCTCCTGATACAAACAACACAGACCCTGCAAATTTCACTGGCTACCAGATATCCTGTCACCGTGACGCCAATTAAATGTCGCGATCCGTCCAGTGGGAGCGGATTACGCGATGATTTTAGGGTGCAAAATTAACCACCAGAGGCACAGGGGATTTGCAGTAGTAAAATCAACAGATGTAATTTTATTGAAGTAATCACAGCAGGAATGCGTTGGTAAGGGAGTTGGGGGAAAGAGAAGGGAAGAGATAAGGGAAAAAGGGAGGAAAGGAAAGGAAGGGGATTGGGTATAGCTACCAAGACGTGATGCTGCTTCGAGGGTCCAGCCGCCAGAAGCTCACCAGGACACGTCCGGGGAGATCTCAAAGGCACAGCTGACCAGGGACCCCAGTTATACTATTTTTCGGTGGGGGAAGGGGATTGCCGAAACAAAGGTTTCAGAAGGAGAAGAATAGAAAATACACAAAACCGAACCGAGCAACAGGGTATGGGCTATTGTGTTCATGGGCCAGTGCTTGCACCTGTGCTTGCTCTGGGCAACTTTCTCCCCCCACCACTGCCACCTCCCCTGAGTCAGAGGGGGGTTCAGTCCCAGTCTCTGGAAGAGCACGCGAGGGGGGTTTCTTGCACAGAAGGCTCTTGGCTTGATTCCAGGGTGAAGAAGCTTGCTTTTCTGCTTGTCTGTCACGATGGTTGAGAGTGGGCAAGGGGGGTCTTCTCTCGGGAAAGGACCACTCCAAAGCTCAGGCCAGCCAGGCCAGGGGGGTGAGGAAAGAGTCCAAGTCCATTGTTCCGAAAGGGCAGGATGCCCCTCTCCGGGTTCAGCGTAGCGTTTACAGCACCTGTAGAAACAATGAGCTCAGAGGCACATGATTTTTTTCCTTTTCACTGGCTCGACCTTTTCGGTGGTCTCTTTCATGGCAATCGTGAGGCAAAAAGCAGGACATTTAGGACGGATTCCCACAGCCCCGTACCTGTCACACGATGGGGCCACACACAGGAGAGCCATCACCACATCAGCGGGCTGTGCCTCTGTCAGATCCAGAAGCGGCCTGTACAGGTTGTACTCAGGGAACTCGTTGGCCACGAGCCACTGGTGGATGTACCTGACCATGGCGGGCACCTGGAGAAGGCAGGGGAATCTTGGAAAGCTGCCAGAGGGAGTCATGTGCCCAGCTGCCCCAGAAAAGTAGCTCCCTTGCCAGCACACTGCCATGGCCTCAAGGCTTCCAGTGAGCAGCAAGCGTGGCTTGGGAGGCCAAGCAATTGCTGGCAGGATGGAAGCCAGGCCACAGGCTGCTTACTTGCTGTGGGCTGGAAGGACCCTCCTCCACAAGCATATCCAGCAGGGCAGCACTGGTCTTGCTTTTGAAGATGGGAGGGTAGGCTCTGAGCACGGTGCCCATGCCGCTGGTCTCCTCCTCCCGCATCCTCTTCATAAATTTGCCAACCATCTGTAGCAAAAGGGCAAGAAGCCAGGGATGTTGCACGGAGTGCTCCATGCACGGTGCTGGGCTGAGCAGTGACAACAGGCCCACCCCGGCTGGGGATGGCTGCAGGTACCTGCGCTGTCCTGCGGAAGAGGCCACGGGTGCGCTGCTGCTCCTGTGTGCGCTGCACGGCTGCACCTGGCAAAGAGTGAGCACAGCCCGAGCTGAGGGGCTGCGGGAGAGGCCGCAGAACACAAGGCTGGCCCTGCGCTCCCCAGGCAGGGACAGCCCTGCCACGCCTCAGGGCATGGAGCGCGGCTGTGGGGTGTCTGCCCCGGCCCCTGCTCTGTCCTGTCCATGGGCATGTCCCCAGGGAATGGGATGGGTCGGGATGGGGCCACCTTGGCTGCAGGCACCAGCCCTGTGGCCCGGCTCTGCCACTCACCCTTCTGCCGTAGCTGGAACTGCTCTACCTCTTCAGGCTGCTGTGCTGGAGCAGTTCCAGGGCCTTCCTTCTCCTCCTTCGCCCAGGCCAGCTTGGGCACGCTCACAGGTCTGTGCTCTACGTCACAGCCTGGATTCATGGCTACTTGCAGGAGAAGGTGGCTGGGAGAAGGTCAGAGCCAGCAAGTGCTGGAGTCGTGCCTTGAAGACACCTGCTGGAGTGAATTCTTGGCAAGGCTACAGGAGAACAAGTCCTGCACTCTGGTCTCGAGGGCTCCAGCCACAAGTTCAGGAGACTCCTTGTCAAGGACCGTGCTCAGCAAATGCCACGGTCTGCGCCCAAGGAAACCTGCAGAAGAGGAGCCTCGGCAAGGCCAGAGGTCCCCAAGTCCTGTGGTTGGGCCACGAGGTCACCTGCAGGAGTAACGCCTTGGGAAAGCTCCGGGTCAGCAAGGAACGAGGGCACTGTGCTCTGTCCCGTCCTGTCCCGTCGCGTGCACAGAGCACTGTGGTGTGGCCAGGTTGCTGCCAACACCTATGTCACTGCAGGTCACAAAGGGCCCATTCCATGACACGGTGACCATGCCGCAGCGTGTCACAAAGGGCCCTTGCACACCCTGCCACCTGCCCTGGGGCCACCGCCAGCCCCCCCAAAGTGGCCCAGGTTGGAAGGAATGCCTTGGCCCAAGTGTCTCAGACAGCCCGACAGGACCTTTAGGAGCGGCTCAGAGCATAAGCAAAGGCTGCCCTGCTCGGAAGGCTCAGGGCAGCAGGAGCCCCCGTGGCTGCTGACCCAGCCGTGGCGGGAAGGGCACGGGGCCTTCCACAGAAGCTGGCACAGCCTCCTCGGGACACGTCGTGCACGGTGGCCACGCTAAGCGTGGCCGTGTGACAGAGACAAAGAACGTGTGAGCCAGGGCAAAAATGCTGCTCTGAGCCCTGGGGCCAGGGAGCGCTGACATCAGCAGGTGTGGCAGAGTCCCGGCCAAAGCAGAGTGCCCCTGAGCCCTGGCAGAGCTGGTGCCCATCTGCTGCCCCAGAGGCCTGTGCCTCGAGAGGGCTTCTCTGCCACAGGGCAGCCAAAGCCGACGTGCACTGGGGACTGTGCTCCATCCTCCAGGGGCTCTTGCTAGGAGCACCTGAAGCAACTGGTGGCAACACTTGGTACGTGTCAGATGATGTTGCTCCTTCCTGGAATGATTTTTTCAAGGAAGGGACTAGCAGTAGCACAGAAAGACCAGCAGCTACAGAATTTCACAGGACAAAGAGACTCCGCCAAAACACTGTCATGTTTCCTTGTGCTTTTCTGTCTTTCTTGCACTGGGAAAGAAAAAGAATGGAGCCAACCTCTGCTATTCAACGTTCCACTTACTGTGTGTCTTCCTGTGGCAGCTGACATGCAAACACAACTGGCTGCCTGCTGAGCACGGCAATGGACAGCCACAAACAGGGAGGTCCCCGGTGAACATCGAGACAGACACGTGGGGAAGTGCAGAAGATAGGGATAACTCTGGGAGGAGAAGCTGTTCTGTGCCTCTGATGATGCTGCCGGCTCCCTGAAAGAGCGGCCAAGACTAGTGCTGGAAGCAGCCATATCCTGCTCTTTTCTGCTGTCAGATGCACACAGGACAGACTTGGTGCCCACAGGTCCAGCAGACTTGATTCGGGAACGATGGAAGCCCATGCATTGGTAGGGAGTGGGCTCCAGCAAGAGCAAAGCAGGATCTTGCAGCAGCAAAGCCTGAGCTTGTGAAGCCAGCCATGTCCTCAGGAGACACCAAAGTGCTTCCTTCCAGCCCTGAATGGTGGCCACAAGTGCCTGCCTTTCTTCAGCGCCTGCTGCTGCTTCCTTTATTCCAAGCCAGTCCAGGATTTAAGCTGGAAGCTCATGCACGTGTTTTTAAGGTGCTTGCATGGACGAGAGGGACAGCAGCTGCAGCGCAGGGCTCTTGCTGCCTCTGACGGTGGCATCAATGCCGCTGCCTTGGGACGCCAGCCAGTGGAAGGCGAGTCTGCCCTCAAGCACAGTCACTGCAGTCAGTCAGGGGCACAGGCTGCAGCTGCCAAGCATTGCTGTGAGGCTGGCAAGCCAAGAGAAAGCCCTTGTGGCCGAGCGTGCTGAAGCCTTTTGCTAAATCCCACGCAATGGTGCCCCCAGTATCGCCCCTTGGAATGGCGGCTGGTGCAGACGCCTCCTGGAGCAGGTGCCGGCGTTCGGGGTGCTGCTGCTCCTGTGCGCGCTCTGGTGCTGTTTCTGTGGCGTCCAGAGCCGCTTTGGCAGCAGCGACTCAGCAGCCCGGCTCGAGGAGACATCGCCGCCCTGGCCACGGAGGCAGAAGCTCTGCGGGCCCAGAGCTCTGTGTCAGCAGGGCCTCATCCTCAGCACCGTGGCCTGGGCAGGCGCGGGGGCCTGGGCTGGCCGCCAGCCCTGCTCTGCCCACTGCCCTGGCAGCACCCAGTGACCGTGCCCCGGCAGGGCCCCCTTGCCCTCCGTGTCCCCAGCCAGCTCAGTCTGGGCACCTCGGGGGGGTCCCCACTCTCCTGCTGAGGCCCAGACTCCAGGGCTTCTGCCCCAGGCATGGGAGCCTCTCTGGGGAAGCGCCAGAGCAGCCGGCTGTCAGGAACAAGGCTGACACCCAATTCCTCAGGGTTTCCCAGCAGCCCGGCCCCTCAGGGGCCTCCTGTCCCTCTGGAGCCTCCTGCCACCCACTCCCTCCCACAGGGCCCTCGTGCCTTCCCAGCACCTTCTCCCGTCAGGGCCTCTGCAGCACCTCATCCCCGTCGCGGCCTCCCACCGCCCCGTCAGGCCCTCACGCTCTCCCCCAGCCCAGACAAGCTGCCTGGCAGCGGCGCAGCCCTGAGGCAGCTCCAGAGGAGCCGGATCCAGAGGCTCCTCAATGCCCTCAGCAATGCAGCCAGCAACACACGGGCAGGAGGACACAGATGGCCCTTCCTGGCTGAACAGGAGGGCTTGTGGCCATCTCCAGGCACCAGTCCAGCAGGGATGCCTGCAGCTCCGGCCCCTGCCCAGCCGCTCTGTCGCCAGCACAAAGGCTTCAGCAGAACCACCAAAGGCCAAGAGGCTTCTGGCCATTTTCCTTTCCCCACTGCACATCTGGGCAGCTCGCTTGTCACAAGGACCCGTTTTCCCCTCTTTCCCCGTGCCCTGCAGACGCTGGGCACCAAAAAGAGCTCCTGGGAGTCTGGGTATTAGAACACATTCTATATTTATAGCCTAAAGAACAACGAAAATAAATGAATAAACAATCTTAAAGAAAAGAAAACAACCCCCCCCCTTTCAGCTCATAAGGCCCCAGCAGACAGAGAGCCTCTCAAATCAGTTCTCCTCAGAGCTCCAGCAGCACAGCCAGCTGTGGCCCCAGAGACAAGGCCATTTCTTGCGGGCCCTGCGAAGTTGATCTTGCAGTTTCTGCAAGATGGAGCCTGGAGCTCTCTCCACAGCCCGGAGGACAAAGGCTGTTTCGAGAGCCAGGCTTCTGCTGGCAGGGCTGGTGTCCTCTGCCTTGTCTTCAAGGGCTGCGAGAGAGAGGAACAGAGCCACGGTCAGATCCCAGATCTTTTGGGACCCGAGGAGCCCCCTGAGCCAGGGCCATGCCAGCCGGCTCTGGCCATGGCCAGCAGGGAGCAGGGAGCAAGGGCATCAGCCCGAAGCTACCGGACACTCTTGCCCCACGTGGGCCTGAAATGGGAGCGCGTGCTGTGGCCACGGCAGCCCTGCTGCGCACAGGGAGCAGAGCCCTGGGCACCGGGGCAGGGATTGCAGCTGCCCCCGGCAGCCGGGGCTGGCAGCCCGCTGGCCTCACTCACCCTGACAGATGTGGCGGAGCTCTCGCCTGTGGCCCCTGAGGTGCCGCCCGGCCATCCCTGAGAACACAGAGCCTGTCAGGGCGCCAGCGGCACAGCTCCCTGCCGGCCCAGCGGCGCTGCCAGCCCTGTGGGCACACGGACTCCTGGCCCCGGCAGGGCTCGGGCCGGGCCCTTGCCGCACGCTGCCGCCCAAGGGCACGGCTGCCAGAGGGCGGCAGCAGCAATGTCGAGGGCAGGCGGGGCTCCGCGGCGCCGGGCACGGACGGCGCTGCCGGGGCAGCAACCGGGGCTGGGGCCGAGCTGCGGCAGGGCGGGGAGGGCAAGGGCAGCCCAGGCCCGTGGCTCACCGATGAACCTGATGGCCGCCTGTCGCAGGGACTCCTGTGGGCTCTCCAGGTACTGCAGGGCTTGGCGCACGTGCTCGGCCGCTCGGTTCCTGTCCTCTGCCAGCTGCAGAGAGCGGTAGGAGGGTGCACTTAGTGCAGACTCAGCCCCTTGGCAAGGCGCTCTGTGTGGCCAGCCCTGGCCTCCCCTGCCCACAGAGCCCTGCCAGGCGGGCAGCAGCCGCCGGCGCCGGGCTCAGATGGGGGCAGCGGGGCGGCTGCTGCCCGGGGAGCCGCGGTCATGCCCCGCAGCCCAACTGGGCCGGGGCTCCATGGGCACCCGGCTCGGGGCCACAGGAGACTGGAGCACAGCCCGCGTGGCCCAGAGAAGGCAGCAGCCTGTGGGGCGCAGGCTGGCGGCCCTGGCTGCAGCCCTGGGCAGGGACGCAGCTGCCAGCCGCACTCACTGAGGATGGTGCAGCCAGGGGCCTTCTCCAGCCTGAGGCTGGGGCTTGCAGGCCGTCCTTACCAGGGCCTCGCCGAACCTCCAGGTCTGATCCAGCCGCAGCATGTGTTGGAGATCCTTCCTGCGCAGGAATGTGGCTGAACAATGCAGCGTTTCCCGGGAGGCCTGGAGAGCAGCAAAGACCCTGTGATGGCACCACAGCCAAGTGCACAGGACCCACACAGGTCCCTGTACCAAGGCCAGGAGGAGGCTGCAGCCCACGAGGCACCAGAGCAGGATGCAGCCGAGCCCCCTGCCAGGGGGCCAGCGGCAGCCGCTGAGTCCTCACCTCTGCCACGCGCTGGTTCTCGTCGTGGCAGTGGAAGGAGAGTGGGAGCAGGCTCTGGCGCACGTGTGCCTTCATGGCCTTTTTGTCCCCTTCCGGTAAAAAATACAGCATCTCTCGGAAGATGAACATGGAGCACAACTGCACCTGGCTGTCATCCTGTATGAAAGGAAGGGAGACCTTGGCATTGGCTGCTTCACACCCACCTGGGCACAGGCCTGAAAATGCACAGGGCACAAAGTTTGCGGGCAGCAGCCAGTGGCCGTGGCTGGAGGCGCATGAGCCTTACCTTGTCAAAGAGCGGCAGGAGCGCCCCAGCCAGCTGCAGGGCGAGGGGGCTGGCTATGGGAGAGCCATTGCACAGGAACAAACCGCTGAGGAGAACCGTGGTCATCCTAAGTATGTCCCTGTCATTTTCCTGCAGGAGCTCCACCAGCCTTTCATGCAGGCTCCACATTCTTACGGCCTGTGTGGAACACGAGCATGTGAAAGGCCATCCTGCTTCCACAGGGCCCAGAGGCCAAAGGGCTGTGCCAAAGCACTGGGGCAGCTGGAGCGGGAGGCAGGAGAGCTGGGAGCAGCTGCCTCAGCGCCCACAGGCCAGCCAAGGCCAAGCGAGTGCCTTCACCAGCCCCACGCTGGCAGCATGGCTTCAGCCGACGCCTCTTCTCACCGAGACACTGGTGCCGAGCACCAGGAGGCCTCTGAGGGCCAAGCGACGCATCTCCCTGCACTCGCTCTGCAGCTTCTTGGACATGACCTCCAGGACGCTGTCACGGCATTCACTCAAGTCCAGGCAGTCCAGCATCTGAAAGGCACAAGGCCGGTGACGGGGGAGCCGCACGGGGCTGGGCCCAGGCAGCAGCGCAGGGCGCGGGCAGCGTCCCGGGCAGCTGCGGCCACGAGAGGGCAGAGAGCCGGGAGGCAGCTCAGCCAGGCAGCGCTGGCCCTCATGCTCACCTCCACAAGGAACGCCATGGCGGCCAAATCCCGGCATGGCGTGTCTTTGCTGAGCAGCCCCAGCAGGTGGAATGCAATTGTGGAGCACAAGGCTTCAGATGCGTGGTGCATTTCTCTGATAGGAGGAAATAGGAAGCAAAACCCTGAGGCAGCAGGGGTAAACCTCTGCCAGGACTGACTCACAGAGGTCTGGCCTTTCTCCAGCACCCTGCAAGGGGAAGCCGGGCCCCTCTGGGAGGTGGCTGCTCTTGGGCACGCTCCTCTGCCAGCCTTTTGCAGTCTCCTTGGCCGTCCCTTGGTGACAAGGCCTTGTGGCCCACGACCACAGGGACTGTGTGGGGCGCTCCGGGCACAGGGCACAAATGCCGGGGGCAGTGGGGGAGCAGGGGGTCTCACCTGGCCAGCAGGCCCACAGCACAGTGGTGGGTGTCAGCACAGAGCAGCGTGTCCCAGCCACGCTTGTCTTCCATTGCCACCACCACATCCTCATAGTGCAGTCGGCAGAGCAGGGCCTTCAGGGTCTGCTCTGCAAAGCTGTGTGCAGAGCAAAGCCAAGGTCACGCTGGGAGCACTGGCATCTGCCCTGGGCACGTGGCAGGGACAGGATGACTTGCATGGAGCACCTGTTGGGGTGGGTGGCAAGGCCGTGTTGCTGCTGGCATCCCTTCCAGAAGGTATCGGCTGCCTCTGGCACGTCCAAGGTGCTGAAGAGCACTTGGAAGAGCAGGTGCACAAAGAGGCTGGGGAAATACACGGTCACCACATGTGGGACACAGGGCATCTGGAGGATCTTCCACATCACCACAGTTGCCTGCAAAGGACAGAGCAGCCTGAGCTCAGTGCCGAGGTGTCCGTGTGGCTGAGCCCGAGTGTGGGAAGGAGAGGCCAGTGCAGACGCAGGGGGAGCACTGCGCCCGGTGGCTCTGAAGCTGCCCCTAGGCCAGGTTTCCGCCCAGTGCCTGAGGCAGGGAGACACTGTGGGGGAGGGAGGCTGGAGAGCTGATGGACAGGTGAGCTTGGGGTGAGCAAAGGCCGGTTGCAGAAACTCACAGCCAGGGCAAGGACAGCCGTGGGGTCCCCATCGGAGGTGCACGTGCTGTGCTCTGGCCAGTTGGCCAGCACACCCAGGAGTACGAGCATGGCTGGCTCTGCAGTCCTGGGCGAGCACATTATGGTCTTCCACATGGTGGTGGCGGCTCTGTGGGGGCAGAGCTCTGTCGTAGGGGAGTCTGGGACACAGCACTGTGGCCTGGGCCGCAGCAGGGAGCTGAGCTGGCTGGCAGCCCTGCCTCTGCCCCCTGTCCCTCAGCGCCCAGGCAGCCCAGCCCTGTGTGGACTGGCCCCTGAGGAGCAGGGAGGGAGCACATAGCAGCACGCTGGGGGCTGGCATGCCAGCGCAGGCAAAGGGAGGAGCCAGGGGGCTTTGGAATTCTCTGTGTGTCTGACACCTGGGACAGGCTGTAGAGGCTGATGGGCTGCTGAGCCCTGAGCCCTGTGGGCACGTGGGCCCCGTACCTGTCACACGATGGGGCCACACGCAGGAGAGCCATCACCACATCAGTGGGCTGTGCCTCTGTCAGATCCAGAAGGGGCCTGTACAGGTTGTACTCAGGGAACTCGTTGGCCACGAGCCACTGGTGGATGTACCTGACCATGGCGGGCACCTGGAGAAGGCAGGGGAATCTTGGAAAGCTGCCAGAGGGAGTCATGTGCCCAGCTGCCCCAGAAAAGTAGCTCCCTTGCCAGCACACTGCCATGGCCTCAAGGCTTCCAGTGAGCAGCAAGCGTGGCTTGGGAGGCCAAGCAATTGCTGGCAGGATGGAAGCCAGGCCACAGGCTGCTTACTTGCTGTGGGCTGGAAGGACCCTCCTCCACAAGCATATCCAGCAGGGCAGCACTGGTCTTGCTTTTGAAGATGGGAGGGTAGGCTCTGAGCACGGTGCCCATGCCGCTGGTCTCCTCCTCCCGCATCCTCTTCATAAATTTGCCAACCATCTGTAGCAGAAGGGCAAGAAGCCAGGGATGTTGCACGGAGTGCTCCATGCACGGTGCTGGGCTGAGCAGTGACAACAGGCCCACCCCGGCTGGGGATGGCTGCAGGTACCTGCGCTGTCCTGCGGAAGAGGCCACGGGTGCGCTGCTGCTCCTGTGTGCGCTGCACGGCTGCACCTGGCAAAGAGTGAGCACAGCCCGAGCTGAGGGGCTGCGGGAGAGGCCGCAGAACACAAGGCTGGCCCTGCGCTCCCCAGGCAGGGACAGCCCTGCCACGCCTCAGGGCATGGAGCGCGGCTGTGGGGTGTCTGCCCCGGCCCCTGCTCTGTCCTGTCCATGGGCATGTCCCCAGGGAATGGGATGGGTCGGGATGGGGCCACCTTGGCTGCAGGCACCAGCCCTGTGGCCCGGCTCTGCCACTCACCCTTCTGCCGTAGCTGGAACTGCTCTAACTCTTCAGGCTGCTGTGCTGGAGCAGTTCCAGGGCCTTCCTTCTCCTCCTTCGCCCAGGCCAGCTTGGGCACGCTCACAGGTCTGTGCTCTACGTCACAGCCTGGATTCATGGCTACTTGCAGGAGAAGGTGGCTGGGAGAAGGTCAGAGCCAGCAAGTGCTGGAGTCGTGCCTTGAAGACACCTGCTGGAGTGAAGTCTTGGCAAGGCTACAGGAGAACAAGTCCTGCACTCTGGTCTCGAGGGCTCCAGCCACAAGGACAGGAGACTCCTCGTCAAGGACCGTGCTCAGCAAATGCCACGGTCTGCGCCCAAGGAAACCTGCAGAAGAGGAGCCTCGGCAAGGCCAGAGGTCCCCAAGTCCTGTGGTCGGGCCACGAGGTCACCTGCAGGAGTAACGCCTTGGGAAAGCTCCGGGTCAGCAAGGAACGAGGGCACTGTGCTCTGTCCCGTCCTGTCCCGTCGCGTGCACAGAGCACTGTGGTGTGGCCAGGTTGCTGCCAACACCTATGTCACTGCAGGTCACAAAGGGCCCATTCCATGGCATGGTGACCATGCCGCAGCGTGTCACAAAGGGCCCTTGCACACCCTGCCACCTGCCCTGGGGCCACCGCCAGCCCCCCCAAAGTGGCCCAGGTTGGAAGGAATGCCTTGGCCCAAGTGTCTCAGACAGCCCGACAGGACATTTAGGAGCAGCTCAAACCATAAGCAAAGGCTGCCCTGCTCGGAAGGCTCAGGGCAGCAGGAGCCCCCGTGGCTGCTGACCCAGCCGTGGCGGGAAGGGCACGGGGCCTTCCACAGAAGCTGGCACGGCCTCCTCGGGACACGTCCCGCACGGTGGCCACGCTAAGCGCGGCCGTGTGACAGAGACAAAGAACGTGTGAGCCAGGGCAAAAATGCTGCTCTGAGCCCTGGGGCCAGGGAGCGCTGACATCAGCAGGTGTGGCAGAGTCCCGGCCAAAGCAGAGTGCCCCTGAGCCCTGGCAGAGCTGGTGCCCATCTGCTGCCCCAGAGGCCTGTGCCTCGAGAGGGCTTCTCTGCCACAGGGCAGCCAAAGCCGACGTGCACTAGGGACTGTGCTCCATCCTCCAGGGGCTCTTGCTAGGAGCACCTGAAGCAACTGGTGGCAACACTTGGTACGTGTCAGATGATGTTGCTCCTTCCTGGAATGATTTTTTCAAGGAAGGGACTAGCAGTAGCACAGAAAGACCAGCAGCTACAGAATTTCACAGGACAAAGAGACTCCGCCAAAACACTGTCATGTTTCCTTGTGCTTTTCTGTCTTTCTTGCACTGGGAAAGAAAAAGAATGGAGCCAACCTCTGCTATTCAACGTTCCACTTACTGTGTGTCTTCCTGTGGCAGCTGACATGCAAACACAACTGGCTGCCTGCTGAGCACGGCAATGGACAGCCACAAACAGGGAGGTCCCCGGTGAACATCGAGACAGACACGTGGGGAAGTGCAGAAGATAGGGATAACTCTGGGAGGAGAAGCTGTTCTGTGCCTCTGATGATGCTGCCGGCTCCCTGAAAGAGCGGCCAAGACTAGTGCTGGAAGCAGCCATATCCTGCTCTTTTCTGCTGTCAGATGCACACAGGACAGACTTGGTGCCCACAGGTCCAGCAGACTTGATTCGGGAACGATGGAAGCCCATGCATTGGTAGGGAGTGGGCTCCAGCAAGAGCAAAGCAGGATCTTGCAGCAGCAAAGCCTGAGCTTGTGAAGCCAGCCATGTCCTCAGGAGACACCAAAGTGCTTCCTTCCAGCCCTGAATGGTGGCCACAAGTGCCTGCCTTTCTTCAGCGCCTGCTGCTGCTTCCTTTATTCCAAGCCAGTCCAGGATTTAAGCTGGAAGCTCATGCACGTGTTTTTAAGGTGCTTGCATGGACGAGAGGGACAGCAGCTGCAGCGCAGGGCTCGTGCTGCCTCTGACGGTGGCATCAATGCCGCTGCCTTGGGACGCCAGCCAGTGGAAGGCGAGTCTGCCCTCAAGCACAGTCACTGCAGTCAGTCAGGGGCACAGGCTGCAGCTGCCAAGCATTGCTGTGAGGCTGGCAAGCCAAGAGAAAGCCCTTGTGGCCGAGCGTGCTGAAGCCTTTTGCTAAATCCCACGCAATGGTGCCCCCAGTATCGCCCCTTGGAATGGCGGCTGGTGCAGACGCCTCCTGGAGCAGGTGCCGGCGTTCGGGGTGCTGCTGCTCCTGTGCGCGCTCTGGTGCTGTTTCTGTGGCGTCCAGAGCCGCTTTGGCAGCAGCGACTCAGCAGCCCGGCTCGAGGAGACATCGCCGCCCTGGCCACGGAGGCAGAAGCTCTGCGGGCCCAGAGCTCTGTGTCAGCAGGGCCTCATCCTCAGCACCGTGGCCTGGGCAGGCGCGGGGGCCTGGGCTGGCCGCCAGCCCTGCTCTGCCCACTGCCCTGGCAGCACCCAGTGACCGTGCCCCGGCAGGGCCCCCTTGCCCTCCGTGTCCCCAGCCAGCTCAGTCTGGGCACCTCGGGGGGGTCTCCACTCTCCTGCTGAGGCCCAGACTCCAGGGCTTCTGCCCCAGGCATGGGAGCCTCTCTGGGGAAGCGCCAGAGCAGCCGGCTGTCAGGAACAAGGCTGACACCCAATTCCTCAGGGTTTCCCAGCAGCCCGGCCCCTCAGGGGCCTCCTGTCCCTCTGGAGCCTCCTGCCACCCACTCCCTCCCACAGGGCCCTCGTGCCTTCCCAGCACCTTCTCCCGTCAGGGCCTCTGCAGCACCTCATCCCGTCGCGGCCTCCCACCGCCCCGTCAGGCCCTCACGCTCTCCCCCAGCCCAGACAAGCTGCCTGGCAGCAGCGCAGCCCTGAGGCAGCTCCAGAGGAGCCGGATCCAGAGGCTCCTCAACGCCCTCAGCAATGCAGCCAGCAACACACGGGCAGGAGGACACAGATGGCCCTTCCTGGCTGAACAGGAGGGCTTGTGGCCATCTCCAGGCACCAGTCCAGCAGGGATGCCTGCAGCTCCGGCCCCTGCCCAGCCGCTCTGTCGCCAGCACAAAGGCTTCAGCAGAACCACCAAAGGCCAAGAGGCTTCTGGCCATTTTCCTTTCCCCACTGCACATCTGGGCAGCTCGCTTGTCACAAGGACCCGTTTTCCCCTCTTTCCCCGTGCCCTGCAGACGCTGGGCACCAAAAAGAGCTCCTGGGAGTCTGGGTATTAGAACACATTCTATATTTATAGCCTAAAGAACAACGAAAATAAATGAATAAACAATCTTAAAGAAAAGAAAACAACCCCCCCCCCTTCAGCTCATAAGGCCCCAGCAGACAGAGAGCCTCTCAAATCAGTTCTCCTCAGAGCTCCAGCAGCACAGCCAGCTGTGGCCCCAGAGACAAGGCCATTTCTTGCGGGCCCTGCGAAGTTGATCTTGCAGTTTCTGCAAGATGGAGCCTGGAGCTCTCTCCACAGCCCGGAGGACAAAGGCTGTTTCGAGAGCCAGGCTTCTGCTGGCAGGGCTGGTGTCCTCTGCCTTGTCTTCAAGGGCTGCGAGAGAGAGGAACAGAGCCACGGTCAGATCCCAGATCTTTTGGGACCCGAGGAGCCCCCTGAGCCAGGGCCATGCCAGCCGGCTCTGGCCATGGCCAGCAGGGAGCAGGGAGCAAGGGCATCAGCCCGAAGCTACCGGACACTCTTGCCCCACGTGGGCCTGAAATGGGAGTGCGTGCTGTGGCCACGGCAGCCCTGCTGCGCATAGGGAGCAGAGCCCTGGGCACCGGGGCAGGGATTGCAGCTGCCCCCGGCAGCCGGGGCTGGCAGCCCACTGGCCTCACTCACCCTGACAGATGTGGCGGAGCTCTCGCCTGTGGCCCCTGAGGTGCCGCCCGGCCATCCCTGAGAACACAGAGCCTGTCAGGGCGCCAGCGGCACAGCTCCCTGCCGGCCCAGCGGCGCTGCCAGCCCTGTGGGCACACGGCCTCCTGGCCCCGGCAGGGCTCGGGCCGGGCCCTTGCCGCACGCTGCCGCCCAAGGGCACGGCTGCCAGAGGGCGGCAGCAGCAATGTCGAGGGCAGGCGGGGCTCCGCGGCGCCGGGCACGGACGGCGCTGCCGGTGCAGCAACCGGGGCTGGGGCCGAGCTGCGGCAGGGCGGGGAGGGCAAGGGCAGCCCAGGCCCGTGGCTCACCGATGAACCTGATGGCCGCCTGTCGCAGGGACTCCTGTGGGCTCTCCAGGTACTGCAGGGCTTGGCGCACGTGCTCGGCCGCTCGGTTCCTGTCCTCTGCCAGCTGCAGAGAGCGGTAGGAGGGTGCACTTAGTGCAGACTCAGCCCCTTGGCAAGGCGCTCTGTGTGGCCAGCCCTGGCCTCCCCTGCCCACAGAGCCCTGCCAGGCGGGCAGCAGCCGCCGGCGCCGGGCTCAGATGGGGGCAGCGGGGCGGCTGCTGCCCGGGGAGCCGCGGTCATGCCCCGCAGCCCAACTGGGCCGGGGCTCCATGGGCACCCGGCTCGGGGCCACAGGAGACTGGAGCACAGCCCGCGTGGCCCAGAGAAGGCAGCAGCCTGTGGGGCGCAGGCTGGCGGCCCTGGCTGCAGCCCTGGGCAGGGACGCAGCTGCCAGCCGCACTCACTGAGGATGGTGCAGCCAGGGGCCTTCTCCAGCCTGAGGCTGGGGCTTGCAGGCCGTCCTTACCAGGGCCTCGCCGAACCTCCAGGTATGATCCAGCCGCAGCATGTGTTGGAGATCCTTCCTGCGCAGGAATGTGGCTGAACAATGCAGCGTTTCCCGGGAGGCCTGGAGAGCAGCAAAGACCCTGTGATGGCACCACAGCCAAGTGCACAGGACCCACACAGGTCCCTGTACCAAGGCCAGGAGGAGGCTGCAGCCCACGAGGCACCAGAGCAGGATGCAGCCGAGCCCCCTGCCAGGGGGCCAGCGGCAGCCGCTGAGTCCTCACCTCTGCCACGCGCTGGTTCTCGTCGTGGCAGTGGAAGGAGAGTGGGAGCAGGCTCTGGCGCACGTGTGCCTTCATGGCCTTTTTGTCCCCTTCCGGTAAAAAATACAGCATCTCTCGGAAGATGAACATGGAGCACAACTGCACCTGGCTGTCATCCTGTATGAAAGGAAGGGAGACCTTGGCATTGGCTGCTTCACACCCACCTGGGCACAGGCCTGAAAATGCACAGGGCACAAAGTTTGCGGGCAGCAGCCAGTGGCCGTGGCTGGAGGCGCATGAGCCTTACCTTGTCAAAGAGCGGCAGGAGCGCCCCAGCCAGCTGCAGGGCGAGGGGGCTGGTTATGGGAGAGCCATTGCACAGGAACAAACCGCTGAGGAGAACCGTGGTCATCCTAAGTATGTCCCTGTCATTTTCCTGCAGGAGCTCCACCAGCCTTTCATGCAGGCTCCACATTCTTACGGCCTGTGTGGAACACGAGCATGTGAAAGGCCATCCTGCTTCCACAGGGCCCAGAGGCCAAAGGGCTGTGCCAAAGCACTGGGGCAGCTGGAGCGGGAGGCAGGAGAGCTGGGAGCAGCTGCCTCAGCGCCCACAGGCCAGCCAAGGCCAAGCGAGTGCCTTCACCAGCCCCACGCTGGCAGCATGGCTTCAGCCGACGCCTCTTCTCACCGAGACACTGGTGCCGAGCACCAGGAGGCCTCTGAGGGCCAAGCGACGCATCTCCCTGCACTCGCTCTGCAGCTTCTTGGACATGACCTCCAGGACGCTGTCACGGCATTCACTCAAGTCCAGGCAGTCCAGCATCTGAAAGGCACAAGGCCGGTGACGGGGGAGCCGCACGGGGCTGGGCCCAGGCAGCAGCGCAGGGCGCGGGCAGCGTCCCGGGCAGCTGCGGCCACGAGAGGGCAGAGAGCCGGGAGGCAGCTCAGCCAGGCAGCGCTGGCCCTCATGCTCACCTCCACAAGGAACGCCATGGCGGCCAAATCCCGGCATGGCGTGTCTTTGCTGAGCAGCCCCAGCAGGTGGAATGCAATTGTGGAGCACAAGGCTTCAGATGCGTGGTGCATTTCTCTGATAGGAGGAAATAGGAAGCAAAACCCTGAGGCAGCAGGGGTAAACCTCTGCCAGGACTGACTCACAGAGGTCTGGCCTTTCTCCAGCACCCTGCAAGGGGAAGCCGGGCCCCTCTGGGAGGTGGCTGCTCTTGGGCACGCTCCTCTGCCAGCCTTTTGCAGTCTCCTTGGCCGTCCCTTGGTGACAAGGCCTTGTGGCCCACGACCACAGGGACTGTGTGGGGCGCTCCGGGCACAGGGCACAAATGCCGGGGGCAGTGGGGGAGCAGGGGGTCTCACCTGGCCAGCAGGCCCACAGCACAGTGGTGGGTGTCAGCACAGAGCAGCGTGTCCCAGCCACGCTTGTCTTCCATTGCCACCACCACATCCTCATAGTGCAGTCGGCAGAGCAGGGCCTTCAGGGTCTGCTCTGCAAAGCTGTGTGCAGAGCAAAGCCAAGGTCGCGCTGGGAGCACTGGCACCTGCCCTGGGCACGTGGCAGGGACAGGATGACTTGCATGGAGCACCTGTTGGGGTGGGTGGCAAGGCCGTGTTGCTGCTGGCATCCCTTCCAGAAGGTATCGGCTGCCTCTGGCACGTCCAAGGTGCTGAAGAGCACTTGGAAGAGCAGGTGCACAAAGAGGCTGGGGAAATACACGGTCACCACATGTGGGACACAGGGCATCTGGAGGATCTTCCACATCACCACAGTTGCCTGCAAAGGACAGAGCAGCCTGAGCTCAGTGCCGAGGTGTCCGTGTGGCTGAGCCCGAGTGTGGGAAGGAGAGGCCAGTGCAGACGCAGGGGGAGCACTGCGCCCGGTGGCTCTGAAGCTGCCCCTAGGCCAGGTTTCCGCCCAGTGCCTGAGGCAGGGAGACACTGTGGGGGAGGGAGGCTGGAGAGCTGATGGACAGGTGAGCTTGGGGTGAGCAAAGGCCAGTTGCAGAAACTCACAGCCAGGGCAAGGACAGCCGTGGGGTCCCCATCGGAGGTGCACATGCTGTGCTCTGGCCAGTTGGCCATCACATCCAGGAGTACGAGCATGGCTGGCTCTGCAGTCCTGGGCGAGCACATTATGGTCTTCCACATGGTGGTGGCGGCTCTGTGGGGGCAGAGCTCTGTCTTAGGGGAGTCTGGGACACAGCACTGTGGCCTGGGCCGCAGCGGGGAGCTGAGCTGGCTGGCAGCCCTGCCTCTGCCCCCTGTCCCTCAGCACCCAGGCAGCCCAGCCCTGTGTGGACTGGCCCCTGAGGAGCAGGGAGGGAGCACATGGCAGCACGCTGGGGGCTGGCATGCCAGCGCAGGCAAAGGGAGGAGCCAGGGGGCTTTGGAATTCTCTGTGTGTCTGACACCTGGGACAGGCTGTAGAGGCTGATGGGCTGCTGAGCCCTGAGCCCTGTGGGCACGTGGGCCCCGTACCTGTCACACGATGGGGCCACACGCAGGAGAGCCATCACCACATCAGTGGGCTGTGCCTCTGTCAGATCCAGAAGGGGCCTGTACAGGTTGTACTCAGGGAACTCGTTGGCCACGAGCCACTGGTGGATGTACCTGACCATGGCGGGCACCTGGAGAAGGCAGGGGAATCTTGGAAAGCTGCCAGAGGGAGTCATGTGCCCAGCTGCCCCAGAAAAGTAGCTCCCTTGCCAGCACACTGCCATGGCCTCAAGGCTTCCAGTGAGCAGCAAGCGTGGCTTGGGAGGCCAAGCAATTGCTGGCAGGATGGAAGCCAGGCCACAGGCTGCTTACTTGCTGTGGGCTGGAAGGACCCTCCTCCACAAGCATATCCAGCAGGGCAGCACTGGTCTTGCTTTTGAAGATGGGAGGGTAGGCTCTGAGCACGGTGCCCATGCCGCTGGTCTCCTCCTCCCGCATCCTCTTCATAAATTTGCCAACCATCTGTAGCAGAAGGGCAAGAAGCCAGGGATGTTGCACGGAGTGCTCCATGCACGGTGCTGGGCTGAGCAGTGACAACAGGCCCACCCCGGCTGGGGATGGCTGCAGGTACCTGCGCTGTCCTGCGGAAGAGGCCACGGGTGCGCTGCTGCTCCTGTGTGCGCTGCACGGCTGCACCTGGCAAAGAGTGAGCACAGCCCGAGCTGAGGGGCTGCGGGAGAGGCCGCAGAACACAAGGCTGGCCCTGCGCTCCCCAGGCAGGGACAGCCCTGCCACGCCTCAGGGCATGGAGTGCGGCTGTGGGGTGTCTGCCCCGGCCCCTGCTCTGTCCTGTCCATGGGCATGTCCCCAGGGAATGGGATGGGTCGGGATGGGGCCACCTTGGCTGCAGGCACCAGCCCTGTGGCCCGGCTCTTCCACTCACCCTTCTGCCGTAGCTGGAACTGCTCTACCTCTTCAGGCTGCTGTGCTGGAGCAGTTCCAGGGCCTTCCTTCTCCTCCTTCGCCCAGGCCAGCTTGGGCACGCTCACAGGTCTGTGCTCTACGTCACAGCCTGGATTCATGGCTACTTGCAGGAGAAGGTGGCTGGGAGAAGGTCAGAGCCAGCAAGTGCTGGAGTCGTGCCTTGAAGACACCTGCTGGAGTGAAGTCTTGGCAAGGCTACAGGAGAACAAGTCCTGCACTCTGGTCTCGAGGGCTCCAGCCACAAGGACAGGAGACTCCTCGTCAAGGACCGTGCTCAGCAAATGCCACGGTCTGCGCCCAAGGAAACCTGCAGAAGAGGAGCCTCGGCAAGGCCAGAGGTCCCCAAGTCCTGTGGTCGGGCCACGAGGTCACCTGCAGGAGTAACGCCTTGGGAAAGCTCCGGGTCAGCAAGGAACGAGGGCACTGTGCTCTGTCCCGTCCTGTCCCGTTGCGTGCACAGAGCACTGTGGTGTGGCCAGGTTGCTGCCAACACCTATGTCACTGCAGGTCACAAAGGGCCCATTCCATGACACGGTGACCATGCCGCAGCGTGTCACAAAGGGCCCTTGCACACCCTGCCACCTGCCCTGGGGCCACCGCCAGCCCCCCCAAAGTGGCCCAGGTTGGAAGGAATGCCTTGGCCCAAGTGTCTCAGACAGCCCGACAGGACATTTAGGAGCAGCTCAAACCATAAGCAAAGGCTGCCCTGCTCGGAAGGCTCAGGGCAGCAGGAGCCCCCGTGGCTGCTGACCCAGCCGTGGCGGGAAGGGCACGGGGCCTTCCACAGAAGCTGGCACGGCCTCCTCGGGACACGTCCCGCACGGTGGCCACGCTAAGCGCGGCTGTGTGACAGAGACAAAGAACGTGTGAGCCAGGGCAAAAATGCTGCTCTGAGCCCTGGGGCCAGGGAGCGCTGACATCAGCAGGTGTGGCAGAGTCCCGGCCAAAGCAGAGTGCCCCTGAGCCCTGGCAGAGCTGGTGCCC
This sequence comes from Calcarius lapponicus, assembly GCA_039654755.1. Taxonomy (NCBI): domain Eukaryota; kingdom Metazoa; phylum Chordata; class Aves; order Passeriformes; family Fringillidae; genus Calcarius; species Calcarius lapponicus. Next base: position 2,104,639 of record JBBFKN010000027.1, on the reverse strand, counting down.
ATCTGCTGCCCCAGAGACCTGTGCCTCGAGAGGGCTTCTCTGCCACAGGGCAGCCAAAGCCGACGTGCACTAGGGACTGTGCTCCATCCTCCAGGGGCTCTTGCTAGGAGCACCTGAAGCAACCGGTGGCAACACTTGGTACGTGTCAGATGATGTTGCTCCTTCCTGGAATGATTTTTTCAAGGAAGGGACTAGCAGTAGCACAGAAAGACCAGCAGCTACAGAATTTCACAGGACAAAGAGACTCCGCCAAAACACTGTCATGTTTCCTTGTGCTTTTCTGTCTTTCTTGCAATGGGAAAGAAAAAGAATGGAGCCAACCTCTGCTATTCAACGTTCCACTTACTGTGTGTCTTCCTGTGGCAGCTGACATGCAAACACAACTGGCTGCCTGCTGAGCACGGCAATGGACAGCCACAAACAGGGAGGTCCCCGGTGAACATCGAGACAGACACGTGGGGAAGTGCAGAAGATAGGGATAACTCTGGGAGGAGAAGCTGTTCTGTGCCTCTGATGATGCTGCCGGCTCCCTGAAAGAGCGGCCAAGACTAGTGCTGGAAGCAGCCATATCCTGCTCTTTTCTGCTGTCAGATGCACACAGGACAGACTTGGTGCCCACAGGTCCAGCAGACTTGATTCGGGAACGATGGAAGCCCATGCATTGGTAGGGAGTGGGCTCCAGCAAGAGCAAAGCAGGATCTTGCAGCAGCAAAGCCTGAGCTTGTGAAGCCAGCCATGTCCTCAGGAGACACCAAAGTGCTTCCTTCCAGCCCTGAATGGTGGCCACAAGTGCCTGCCTTTCTTCAGCGCCTGCTGCTGCTTCCTTTATTCCAAGCCAGTCCAGGATTTAAGCTGGAAGCTCATGCACGTGTTTTTAAGGTGCTTGCATGGACGAGAGGGACAGCAGCTGCAGCGCAGGGCTCGTGCTGCCTCTGACGGTGGCATCAATGCCGCTGCCTTTGGACGCCTGTGTCCAGGTTTAGAGCAAATTTGGGAGAGAATCCTTCTAAAGGAGCTCCGGTAGGAAAGCTGATTCAATCAGCCCCTCCCCCCAACAGGTCCGGGAGAAAATATCTCCTTGGAGAAAGGTGGAAAAAACTGTTTATTAAACAATAAAATCTAAACAATATCAAACAATAAAATCCCTTGCCACTCTAAAGAGATGACAAACTGAGAAAAGTCCCTCCCCGGCTTGTGACTCAGCTCACTCAGTCTCTGATGAAGTCTGCCGGTGCTGGAATGTTGCAGGCCAGGCCTGGCCCGGTGGGTCACAGGTGTGAGCTGCTGGTGCTCCCCTTGATGTTCAGTCCAGAGCAGGTTTCAAGAGGTCCAAAGAAAAAGGAAAAAAAAAACAAAACAAAAAAAAAAAAAAAATCCAGGGAACTTCTTTGCCTCGGCTAGCTAAACTAACTCAAAGCAAAGGAGAACTCTGTCCCGTCGTCTGTCCAGCCGCAGACAACAGTCTAGGAGCAGGAATGTGGGGGAGTGAGTGCAGTGTCTGAAAAAAAACCCCTGCCGCTTCTTCTCTCCCCCCCTTCACTCCCCGAGGCACTCTTAAAGGTGCAAAACTCACCATTCAGAATGGGACGATTGGGGATAAAAGCATCATATAGTCAACCCAGGACAGCCTGCCAGTGGAAGGCAAGTCTGCCCTCAAGCACAGTCACTGCAGTCAGTCAGGGGCACAGGCTGCAGCTGCCAAGCATTGCTGTGAGGCTGGCAAGCCAAGAGAAAGCCCTTGTGGCTGAGCGTCTTGAAGCCTTTTTGCTAAATCCCACGCAATGGTGCCCCCAGTATGGCCCCTTGGAATGGCGGGCTGGTGCAGACGCCTCCTGGAGCAGGTGCCAGCGTTCGGGGTGCTGCTGCTCCTGTGCGCGCTCTGGTGCTGTTTCTGTGGCGTCCAGAGCCGCTTTGGCAGCAGCGACTCAGCAGCCTGGCTCGAGGAGACATCGCCGCCCTGGCCACGGAGGCAGAAGCTCTGCGGGCCCAGAGCTCTGTGTCAGCAGGGCCTCATCCTCAGCACCATGGCCTGGGCAGGCGCGGGGGCCCGGGCTGGCCGCCAGCCCTGCTCTGCCCACTGCCCTGGCAGCACGCAGTGACCGTGCCCCGGCAGGGCCTCCTTGCCCTCCGTGTCCCCAGCCGGCCCAGCCTGGGTACCTCGGGGGGGTCCCCAGCCTCCTGCTGGGGTGGTGTCCCGGCCTCCAGGGCTTCTGCCGCAGGCCTGGGAGACGCTTTGGGGAAGTGCCAGAGCAGCCAGGGGCCAGGAACAAGGCGGCTGCCTGGGGGCTGCTTGTGCCCTCTGACACCCAATTCCTCCGGGCCTCCCAGCACCCTGGCTCCTCAGGGGCCTCCTGTCCCCTTGTAGCTTCCTGCCACTCACTCCCTCACACATTCCCCTTGTTCCTTCCCACTGCCTGGTCCCGTCAGGGCTTCCGCAGCACTTCAACCCTTTGTGGCCATGTCTCCTCATGGTCTCCCCCAGCCTGGCCAAGCTGCCCGGCAGCAGCACCGCAGCCCCACAGCAGCTCCAGAGCAGCCCCATCCAGAGGCACCTGGGAGCCCTCAGCAATCCAGCCAGCAGCACACGGGCAGGACACGGATGGCGCTTCCTGCCTGGCACAGGGCTCGTGGCCATCTCCAGGCACCGCTCTCACAGGGATCCCCGCAGCTCCGGCTCCTGCCCAGCCGCTCTGTGGGCAGCAAAAAGGCTTCAGCAGAACCACCAAAGGCCAAGGGGCTTCTGGCCATTTCCCCTTGCCCACTGCACCCCTGGGCAGCTCGCTGAGCACAAGCACCCTTTTCCCCCACTTCCCCTATCCCCTACGGACCCTGGGTAGCAAAGAAAAGCTCCTTAGAGTCTGTATATTGTAACACATTCTATATTCACATAGGATAACAAATTTGAAGAGAAGAAAATAAAAATCTTAAAGAAAAGGAAAATCCCTGCTGGCTCAGGTTGCCCCAACAAAGAGAGCCTCCCGGATCAGCTCTCCTCAGAGCTCCAGCAGTGCAGCCAGCCGAGCCGTGACAGACAAGGCCGAGTGATCCATGCCCTGCGCAGCTGATCGTGCAGCCTCTGGAAGATGGAATATCGGCCACTCGCTGTTGCTCGGAGGACATGCAGTGTTTGAAATGCCAGCTCTGACACGGCACTGCTCGTGTCCTCCGTCAGGCGTTCCAGGACTGCAAGAGAGAGGAACAGAGCCAAGGTCAGATCCCGGATCTGCAGGGAACCGAGGAGAGCCCCCTGAAAGGGTCATCCCAGCCAGCTCTTGCCATGGCCAGGATGGAGAGGGGACCAAGGGGATCAGCCCGAAGCTGCTGGCCACGAATGCCCCATATGGCCCTCGACTCTCAGTGTGCTCTGCCCACGGGAGCAGAGCCCTCCGCAGCCGGGGCAGTGCTTGCAGCTGTCCCCGACAGCCGCGCTGCCAGCCCGCTGCCCTCACTCACCAGTGCAGATCAGCTGCAGCTCTGGCTGCTGCCCCCTCAGGTGCCGCCCGGCCATGCCTGTGAACACAGAGCCTGTCACGGCGCCAGCGGCACAGCTCCCTGCCAGCGGCGCTGCCGGTGCTGTGGCCACACGGGCTGCTGGCCCGGCAGGGCTCAGCCCGGCCCTTGCCGCACGCTGCCGGCCCAGGGGACGGCTGCCAGAGGGCGGCAGCAGCAATGCCCAGCCCAGGCGGGGCTCCACGGCGCCGGGCCCGGCTGGCGCTGCCGGGGCAGCAGGCGGGGCTGGGGCCGAGCTGCGGCGGGCCGAGGAGGGAGCTCGGGCTCGTGGCTCACCCATGAACCTGATGGCCGCCGCTCGCAGGGACTCCTGTGGGCTCTGCAGGTAGGGCAGGGCCCCGCACAGGTGCTCGGCCGCTCGGCTGCTGTCCTCTGCCAGCTGGAGAGAGCGGCAGGAGGGAAGGGTTGGCGCGGGCTCAGCCCCTGGGCCGGGCCCTGCCTGCGCCCAGCCCCGGCCTCCCCTGCCCGCACAGCCCTGAGGCGCGGCCAGCAGCCGCCGGCGCCGGGCTCCCGAGGGCAGGGGGCAGAGGGCCGGCTGCTGCCCGGGGAGCCACGGTGCCGGCCCGCCCCGCAGCCCCGCCGGGCCGGGGCTCCATCGGCCCCCGGCTCGGGCCCACAGGAGCCTGGAGAAGAGCCCGCGCGGCCTCTGGGTGCAGCAGCGGGCAGGGGCACAGCTGCCAGCCCCGCACACTGAGCACCGCCCTCAGGGGCCTTCTCCAGCCTGAGCCTGGGGATTCTCAGCTCTCCTTACCAGGCACTCGCCAAATCTCCATATCTGATCCACATGTAGCATTTGTTTGAGATTCCTCCTCTTTAGGAATCTGGTTGCAGAATGCAGCGTTTCCCGGGAGGCCTGGAGAGCAGCAGAGAGGCACAGATGGCCCCACAGGCCAGGGCACAGGAGCATCCCAGTGCCACAGCCTGGAGGAGGCTGCAGCCCGCAAGGTGCCAGGGCAGGAGGCAGCCCAGTCCCCTCCCAGGGGAACAGCCGCTGGCCACAAGTCCTCACCTCAGCAACAATCTGATTGTCATCATGGCAGGGGATGTAGAGTGGGACCAGGCTCTGGCGCACGTGGGATTTCAGGGCCTTTCTTCCATCTTCTGTTAATAAGTCCAACATCTCTTGAAAGATGCACATGGAGCTCAGCTGCACCTGGATATCATCCTGGATGAAAGGAAGGGCAAAAGAGCTGAGCGTCAGCTGCTTCAGGCCCCCAGGGCACAGGCCTGCATCTCCACAGGCACCAAGTGTCCGGGCAGCAGCCAGTGGCTGTGGCAGTGGGCACAGAGCCTTACATGGCCAAAGAGTGGCAGGAGCGCCTCAGCCAGCTGCAGGGCAATGGGAGTGGGTATTGGGGCACCATTATCCAGGAGCAAATATCTCAGTAGAAGAATGGTCATCCTGATCATGTCGCTATCATTTTCCTGCAGGAGCTCCACAAGACTTTCAGCCAGGCTCCACATTTTTTCAGCCTGTGTGGAACACAAGTTTGTGAAAGGCCACCCTGCTGCTGCAGGGCCCAGAGGCCAAAGGCCTGTCCCGAAGCACTGGGGCAGCTGAAGCGGGAGGCAGGAGAGCTGGGAGCAGCTGCCCCAGTGCCCGAGGCCCAGGAAAGGCCAAGCGAGTGCATTGCCCAGCCCCGCGCTGCCTGCACGGCTTCAGCCACTGCCCCCTTCTCACCATCAAGGGATTCTTGCCCAGCACTACGAGGCCTCTGAGTGCCAAGTAACGCCTGGCCCTGTGCTCGCTCTGCAGCTGCTGTGCCAGGATCTCCAGAACGCTGTCACTGCATTCCCTCAAGTCCAGGCACTCAAAGACCTGAAAGGCACAGGGCAGTGACAGGGAGCCGGCCGGCAGGAGCCTGGAACCGCACAGGGCTGGGCCCAGGCAGCAGCACAGGGCACGGGCACCATCTGGCAGCTGTGCCTACGAGAGGGCAGAGAGCTGGGAAGCAGCTCAGCCAGGCAGCGCTGGCCTTGAGGCTCACCTCCAAAAGGAATGCCAGGGCAGGGAAATCCCAGTATGGCATCTCTTCAGTGAGCATGGCGAGCAGGCAGAATGCAATCCCAGAACAAAAGTGTATGGCTGAATGGCGAATGATTCTGACAAGAGGAAAAAGGAAACAAGACCCTGAGCCAGTGGGGCAAATCTCTCCCAGGAGTGACTCACAGAGTTCTCATCTTTCCCCACCACCCTTCCAGCCAGGGGACCTGGGCCATTTGGGAGTTGGTTGCTCATGGGCACCCTCCTCTCCCAGCCTTTTCCAGTCTGCTTGGCCATCCCTCAGTGATAAGGCCCTCTGACCCATGACCACGGGGACTTTGTGGGACACCCCAGGCACAGAGAACAAATGTCAGAGGCAGTGGGGAGAAGGTGGTCTCACCTGGCCAGCAGAGCCACGGCAAAGTGGTGGGTATCAACAGAGAGCAGCGTGTCCCAGCCACACCTGCGTTCCATTGCCACCACCACATCCTCACAGCGGAGCAGGCAGAGCAGGGACTTCAGGGTCCTCACTGCAAACCTGTGTGCACAGCAAAGCCCAGGTCACACTGGCAGCACTGGCTCCTTGGCAGGCCACGTGGCAGGGACAGGAGGAGTGGGATGGAGCACCTGTTGGGGCTGGTGGCAAGGCCGTGCTCTTCCTGGCATCCCTTCCAGAAGGTATCAACCTCCTCTGGCATGTCCAGAGTGCTGAAGAACACTTGGAAGAGCAGATGCACAAAGAGGCGGGGGAAATACACCTTCAATATCCGTGGCAGACAGGGCACCTGGAGGATCTTCCACATCACCACAGTTGCCTGCAAAGGACAAAGCCCCCCGAGACAGCGCTCAGTGCTGAGGTGTCCGTGTGGCGGGGCCCGAGCTTGGTAGGGAGAGGCCCAGAGAGAGGCAGGGGGAGCACGGGGCCTGGTGGGCCTGAAGCTGCCCCTGGGCCAGGTTTCAGGCCAGCGCCTGAGGCAGGGAGATGCAGTGGGGGAAGGAGGATGGAGAGCTGCTGGAGAGGTGGCTTTGGGGCCAGCAAAGGCCAGTTGCAGATACTCACAGCCAGGGCAAAGACACCGGTTTTGTCCCCATCGGAGGTGCAGGTGCTGTGCTTGGGCCAGCTCCCCAGCACATCCAGGAGTATCAGCTGTGCCAGCTCCGCAGTCCTGGCTGAGCCCATGATGGTCTTCCACATGGCCATGGCAGCTCTGTGGGGTCAGAGCTCTGTCTCAGGGGAGTCTCAGACACAGCACCAGGGGGAGCTGAGCTGGCTGCCAGTTCTGCCTCTGCCCACTGGCCCTGGCCAGCAGCACCCAGGCAGCCCAGCCCTGTGGGGACAGAGCCCTGAGGGGCAGCGAGGGAGCATGGCAGCAGGCTCAGGGCTGGGAAAGGCAGCAGCCAGAGGGCCCTGGAACTCTCTGTTGGTCAGACACCTGGGCCAGGCTCTACAGGCTGATGGGCTGGGGAGGCCTGAGCCCTCTGGGCAGGTGGGCCCCATACCTGTCACAGGATGGGGCCACACGCAGGAGCGTCAGGACTGCGTCATCCGGCTGTGCTTCCGTGAGGTCCAGCAGGGCCTTGTCCAGCCGGTGCTCAGCACAATCATTGGCCAGGAGCCACTGGTGGATGAACCTCACCATGGCAGGCACCTGGAGAAGGCACAGGGAGACTTGGAAAGCTGCCAGAGGGAGCAATGTTCCCAGCTTCCCCAGAGAAGTGTTTCCCTTCCCAGCGCTCTGCCATGTGGCCTCAAAGGCTCACAGCAACCAGCATGCGTGGCTTGGGAGGCCAAGCAATTCCTGGGAGGATCAAAGCCTGCCCACAGGCTGCTTACTTGATTTGGATAGTAAAAATCTTCCTCTACAAGCATACAGAGGAGGGCAGCGCTGGTCTTGGTTTCAAAGATGGGAAAGTAGGGTCTGAGCCCAGTGTCCATGGTGATATTCTCTTCCTCCTGAATTCTCTTGATGAATTTGCAGACCAACTGTAGGAGAAGGGCAGGAAGCCAGGGATGTTGCATGGACTGCTGCACACACGGGGCTGGACTGAGCAGGGAGAGCAGGCCCAGCCCAGGTGGGGGTGGCTGCAGGTACCTGCGCTGTTCTGCGGAAGCGGCCACGGTTGGATTCCTGCTCTTGTGTGCGCTGCAGGGCTGCACCTGGCAAAGAGCGAGCACAGCCAGAGCTGAGGGGCTGCGGGAGAGGCCGGAGAACACAGCCCAGCTCTGCGCTGCCCAAGCAGGGACAGCCCCGGGATGCCCCAGGGGATGGAGCACGGCCCCTGTGGGGTGTCTGCCCGGCCCCTCTTCTGTCCTGTCCATAGGCATGGGCATGGGATGGGATGGGATGGGATGGGATGGGATGGGATGGGATGGGATGGGATGGGATGGGATGGGGTTGAGTGAGATGCAATGGGATGCCATGGGATGGAGTGAGATGCAATGGGATGCAAAGGTGCCAAGCTGGCTGCAGCACCAACCCTGTGGCCCAGCCCTGCCACTCACCCTCCTGTGACAGCTCAAATGGCACCACCTCTTTGGGTTTCTGTGCCCTGGCAGCTCCAGGGCCTTCTTCCTCCTCTTCCACCCGGGCCAGCTTGGGCATTCTTGGGGGTCTCTGCTCCATGTCAATGACTGGATTTGTGGGTACTTGCAGGAGAGATGCCTCGGAAAAGCTCCGAGTCAGCAAGTCCTGCAGTCGTGCCTGGAAGGCACCTTCAAGACAGAAGCCTCGGGAAGGCTACAGGACAGCAAGTCCTTCACTCTGGTCTCGAGGGCTCCTGCCACAAGGACAGGAGACTCCTGTCAAGGATTGTGGTCAGGCCTCGAGGGCACTGGTGGCAGGGATGGGAGATGCCTCTGGGGCACCAAGTGCCACACTCTGCCCTCGAGGGCACCTGCAGAAGAGAAGCCTCGGGAAGGCCACGGGTCACCAAGTCCTGTGGTCTGGCCTCGAGGTCAGCTGCAGGAATAACGCCTCAGAAAGGCTCCAGGTCAGACAGGAACGAGTGCGCTGTGCGGGGGCTCCTCACGGCATCGCTCTGTCCCGTCCTGTCCCGTCGTGTGCTCCGAGCACTGTGGCGTGGTCTTGTCACCGCCAGCTGCTGTGTCGCCACGTGTCACAAAGGGCCCTTGGACACCCGTTCCATGCCACAGTGACCGTGCTGCACCGTGTCACAAAGGGCCCCTGCACACACTGCCACCTGCCCTGCGGCCACCCCCAGCCCACCCAAAGTGGCTCAGTTTGGAAGGATTCTCTCGCCCCAAGTGCCTAAGACAGCACCACAGGGTCTTTAGGAAGGGCTCAGAGCATCAGCAAACGCTGCCCTGCTCTGCGGGCTCAGGGCAGCAGAAGGAGCCCCAGGGCTGCAACGCAGCCGCACTGGGAAGGGCACAGGACCTTCCACAGAAGCTGGCACAGCCTCCTTGGGACACGTCCCAGCTGGTGGCCATTCCAAACCCATGGGTGTGACATGGACAGGGAACGTGTGGGCCAGGGCATGAATGCTGCTCTGAGCCCTGGGGCCCGGGCAGCGCTGACATCAGCAGGTGTGGCAGAGTCCCTGCCCAAGCAGACCTGCCACCCCCCCGAGCCCTGGCAGCGCTGGTGCCCATCTCCTGCCCCAGAGACCTGTGGCCCCGGGGGCTTCTGTGCCACAGGGAGCCAAAGCCCACGTGCATTGGGGGCTGTGCTCCTTCCTGCAGCGGCTGTTGCCAACAGCACCTGGAGCAACTGCTGGCAACACTTGGTCTCTGTCAGAAGCTCTCACTCCATGCTGAAATTATTTTCTCATTGAAGCCATTTCCTTCAGCACAAAAACACCTTAGTCATGAGGAGGCACAGAAGAACCTGGCATTTGACTCCTCAATTCAGGGAAGTTTTACTTCCCATTGCTCAACTCAAGCAGTTCCAAGAAGTTTCAAACTTCCCAAATTCATTGGGATTGCCTGAGAAGGTGAAGAGTTGGAATTTTGCTTCCCTTCTCAAAGCAGTAACTCATTTGCCTTAACGTCATCCACTGAGAGTCACTTTACAGAACATAACACTACACAGAGGCAAAAAAGAGCCATTCTTTGGTTTGCAAACAGTTTTCTAGGAAGGGGTGATAATATCCTAATTCTCTAAAGAAATAAAAGCTCTCAAGAAATGAAGGTCCACTCAGTGTTACAAAAATAGCCCAAACAAATGAGTAGATGGAAAAGGGGCTTATCCTCCCCCTGGTACAGATATCTAAGTAGCCAGTAAAGTACAGCTCTCCCCTCTTGTTTACTGCAGGAGAATCAGGATCATGAACAGGAAGAGTCACAGATATTCTTTCTGCCCTCTGGAACCAAAGCTGTGCCAAACCACAGATGCTGCCTTCAAACTGACTCCAATTCCAGCCCAGACCTCTCGCCTTCCAGACAACGCCTTCTTCAACACCCCACCAACACCAACACCCCCAAACTCCCACACAGAAGCCCTCAACACCCACCAGGGCCCCCAGCTGTCCCTGTCCCTCCACAGAGCTTTCCCAGCCTCCAGCAGCCCCCTGGTTCCCTGCACGTGCCGTGGGATGGCACTCAGGAGGATCTGCTCCAAGGCCTTCCCCGGTGGCAGCTCAGGCTGCCAGGCCTGTGGTTCCTGGATCCCCTTTCCCACCGAGCCTTCCTGGGCACGGCTGTTCCATTGGCACCTCTGCGCTCAGCTCGGACTGCTCCACTCAGCCAGGGCTGCTGGCAAAGGATCCAGAGCAGCCTGGCCAGCTCTTTCTCCAGCTCCCTCTTTACTCTTGGGGAGGTAGAACATCCCACAGGAAAGCAGCTGGTGCCACAAGGAGCAGGGGGCCTCAGGCACCTTTGGCAATGAAACAAGGCCTTTGTTTGACATAAGTGAGCACAAGCAATTCACATTAGTAAACAAGTGCTTAGCACAGACAGACAGAAGTCCTTAGCACCAGTTAGCATAAGAAAAACCTGTCTGGCCTAACTTGACGTGAGAGTGACCTGACAAAAAGCTTTAGACATAGTCTGCCAGAAGAACTAAGGGCAAGTATGGAATCAGCCCTGTGCAGGGAAGCCATGAGGAGGACTTTGTGCTGCTTTAGGGCATCGAGATCGCTCCTGGCCAGTACCTGGACAACAGCTTCAAGTCTAGGAATCTGACACAATGTATTTCTAACCCCCTGCCTATCGAATCACCTCAGCAGTGTAAAGATGGATGGAATTTTTGATACAATTCCTACATTAACCCACTGAAACTTATACGTGGCAGAGAAACATTTTAGTGGGGTGCAGACTCCTGCCCTCCCACCAGGTCAATAAAAGGGCTTTTGACAGACAATGCATTTGTCTGCTGATTTCTTTGAATGAGGGAGAGCCCTCAGGACTGCTGTATCCTGAGGGAACACCCTTGACCTTGACCTGTAGGCACCAGCACAAGCTTAAAATCAGCTGCCTCAGCTTCCAGGGCCTCTCTTGGCCAGCACCCTGACGTGGATGCAGGGCTGCTGCGAGGCACTGCTGGGACCCAGCGGGACAGGACCAGCTGTCTCGTGTCCACGTAGCACCCCTGACACAGCCAGGGCCATCCCAAACCAGACAAATGCTCACGTGTCAGCAGAGGGGAGCAAGGAGCACTGGGCTCCTCTCAGGTATCTCAGCTGGGCTCGCCCCACAACACACCCCCATTTTAAGGCCTGCTGATGCCCAGCTGCCAGAAATGCCCACCTTGTTCTCTCCAAGATGCACAGGGAGAGCCAATGAGCAGGACGCCTGGGGAGCCAAACCTTCCAAGCCTTTTCTGAGGCCAGGGACACACCAAGATCAGCCAAGGCTCTCCACGCTGCCTGGCCCACCCAGCCCAGCTCTGTGCTGGCCCTGGACCACAGCAGCTTCCACCAAGCAGCAGGCAAATGCATATTGCCAAGAACTGAAACACAGAGACAGGGAAGATGTGAAAAGTGTGTGTGTAAAGGCCTTTTAATAAGCAGCTCTCAAAGAGAGCTTTGGGGCTCGTGGCTGGACAGAGATGCTCCTGCTCACTCTCTGTCCAAAGGGGGAAACACACCCTGCTGCAGATGCTTGGGTTGGTCTCTGCAGGTCCAGGCAGATGCCAAACCTGCTCTTCACAGCCTTCTCCCTTGCCCTGCCCCTCTGCCAAGTGCAACGGGCCTCAAGGACTGAAAGGAGCACAGAGAGCCAAAGGGGGACACTTGCACCTACCTCACTGGGAGCTCCATGAGAAGCACTTTCCTTGAGAAGCATGCCCCTTTCTTCCAAAGGCATTTCCCCAAATGTGTAGCTTTCCTGGGGAACACCAACACTCTTAAGAAAAGCTGGCAAGGCTGAATGACTCCAGGTTCTTTCAGGACAGGCACTCCAGCTCTAGCTCATATTCCCCCAAGTGTGTGTCCAGGTGGAGGTTCAGAGGTGCAGCCCCAGGCCCTCTACAAACACAAGCTGCCCGCTGCCTCTTCACCTGCCTCAACTCCTGCCTGCGCTCACGGCAGCAAAACCAGGCTGTTCCCAGCCAGAGCCCAGAGCCCTGTCCCCACAGGAGGCTCTTGCCAGCACCTTCCAGGACTCTCTGCTGTGCACACAGTGCTTTTCATGCCCGCTCTCAACAGGCTTTGGAAAGCAGAGCACAACCTGGCTGGCTCTGCCACCAGCACACCCCAAACACAGGCAGAGGAAGGAGCAGCAGGGGCTGTTTTGTGGCCATGCCCAAGAGAAACTGGAAGGGTGCCCTCCCTCTGGTCTCACTTGGTTGGCTTTCTGAGTGGCTCTGAGCCTGGGGCTGCCATTCCTCAGTTGTGGGGACCAGAACCACACCCGGGATCCCGGCACTGCCTGACAGGGCTCCAGGCACTGGCACGGTCGCGTGTCCGAGTCTCGGGCACCGTGCTGCTGCTTCATTTGCTCTTAGGCACACCCAGAGCTCTCTGTTAAGCCCGGATGGTCTCCGGTTCTGCCCTTTTCCTGATCCTGTGCAGGGATGGAGCACTGCTGTGCTTTCAGGAAGCTGTTCTTGAAACCTTCCAGCATTCCAAGCTCCTTTGCCCTCCATGGATGCTTGCCATGGAACCCCTCATGGCTGGGTTCAGAGAATCCTCAGCTTGGCTCTTCCAAAGTCCAGGGGCTCCAGGGTGCTCAGCAAGATCTGTAACTCCACAGTGTTGTGGCACTGGACCTTCAGCACAGCGACCTTTCCAGCCTGATCTGCCCTCGTTCCTCTGTGTCTGTGCACAAAACACGGTGGGGAAGAGAATGGCAGGAGGGGCCTGTGTGTCCCAGGGCCCCGGATTTGCATCGCTCCAGCTCCACAGAGACGCAGGTAAAGTGAAGAAGCCAAACTGTTCATTAATGGATGGCGAAGCAAAGGGATGAGCTGGGAGGGAAGAAAGGGGATGGGCAGGTGTGGAAGTGCTCTGCAGCCACGGGATGGAGGTTCTCTGGCTGGCACACCCTTGGTGGCCGAGGGCACACTCGAGAGTGGCCGCCCCCTGATCTCTGCCGAGACCGTCCAGGGTGGCGGCAATCGCTACGGCCTGGGTGACACAGCAGGAGCACGGCACGAGAAATCAGAGGCCAAGGAAACAAGGAAGGATCACTTGTCTGAGTTTCAAGGGAAGGTTTATTCCCAAAAGGGGTCAGGTGTAAGTCACAAAGAAAATTTGTCCGACTAGCATTTTTAAAGAGGGGATGGTACAAGGGGTGGATACAACTCTCACCCAATGAGGGGATCTTAGGGGAGGAACACATCACCTAGCAACTCCAATAAGGATCATTCAGAGGAGGGAAGAAGTCTGACAAACCAATCCACCATTGAGACATAGCTACAGGACACAGAACATTGGAGAATACAAGGGGAGTGACTCCAGAGACTGACAAGAGTAAGGGGTAGCACAACTGAGATTGACAAGGGCTTATAAGGGAATGAGGGGAGGAGCAGGGAGACTGACACACTGATGGGCAGACAAGCGGTGGGAAAACTTTGTGGTAAACAACTTAGGACTGAATCATTAGGGGGAACAAAATGGGGTACATGGGAGAAACTATTATAACTGACTAACATAGGAAATCTAACTTTTATATTAAAACAACTGTAAAACACCAACTATCACAGGCTAGGTCTGAGGGCTGGAGGGAGGGAGCTGTCAACAGGGAGGGAGAAGGCAGGAGCTATGGGAGCTTCCCACAGGCTCAGCTGTGCCAATCATCAGCTGTGCCTGGAGCTCCAGCTCGTCTCCTCTGGTCTCCAGGTGGTCTCACCTTCCAAGGGATCTGGAGGTCTTAAAGAGACACTGGTTCTTCTGAGACAGCAGATGAAAGTCATTCTACAGCTCTTCCCTTGAACATCACCTGAACAAATGTGCTTTTGTGGGAAGGGCTGTTGTCTTCACTCAGGGCTTGAAGGGCTGGAAGAGAGAGGAACAGAGCCATGGTCAGAACCTGGATGTGCAGAAATCCAAGGAGACCTTCCTGCCAGAGCCATCCCACCCAGCTCTTGCCATGGCCACAAGAGAGGAGGGCGAAGGGGATCAGCTGCAAGGTGCTGGCCATGAATCCCCTCACCCATGTCCCTGAAATCTCTGGGTGCTCTGCCCACGCCACCCCTCGTCCCCACCAGGAGCAAAGCCCAGCGCAGCCAGGGCAGGGATTGCAGCTCCTGCCCAGTCACTGCAGCTCGCCTGGCCAGCCCCTGCTGACAGCCTGCTGCCCTCATCATGCTCACAGAGGGCCTGGAGCTCTTCCTTCTGCCCCATCAGGAGCACCCGGCCATCCCTGGGAACACAGGCTAACCATAACTAAGGCTGCTGAGGCTGTTATCCAGTTTGCTTTATGGCTAAATGACGTGAGGATTTCATGGCTACAGGCCTGCAATTGGATGGTGGTGAGGCAAGGAATCTGGGACCCTTGACCCAAGACTCAGGTATCAATCAGATTTTTGTAAGGGAATCAGGGTTCCTTTTCCTCTGGGAGCGGCTTTTAATGAGTGTCAGAGAGAAGTTTGTCCACAGTGTGAGAATGCAAGAGCAACAGCATAGAATGTGCTGGAAGACTCTTGAGGAAAGGACTCTTGAGGAACCAACAGCTGAGAGAAGTGGCAGTATTGGAGGTACTCTTTGGGAGGGATGAACAGCATGATAATGACCCCAACAAGGTCAGGTGCACAGGGCAAATGCTGTGGAGCCTGGCAAGTCGGGGCCATCTCAATACACCACCTTCATTGCAATGATTAATGCTGATAACAACCGAGACACAGTGGGTTGTGTCACCAACAAGCTCAGAAATTGTGAGAGTATTATCAGTTGCCCAATGCAGGCTGATGTCTCTGCCGTGGTCCAAGAACTCAGAGAGGAGATGAGGGAGATGAAGGAGGCGGTGAGGAAGATTGTAGGAGTGATGGGGGGGTAGGACGGTTGGGACAGACAGAGACGAGAGATCTCTGAAGCAAGGACTTGGAACTTGGGGTTTATTGCAAAGGGCCTGGGTGCAGGGCCCTGCTGGGAGCTGCCAACCACAGCTCGGAGCAGGCCCGAGAGAATTAAAGAGAGTGGGAAACAGAGAGAGAAGGCAAGAGCATGGTAAAGAGGATGAGAGAGAGAGAGAGAGAGAGGATGAGAGAGTGAGGTTCTCATTACAATACACTAATCTTCCGTGTTGGATATTCTATTTCTCACTAGCCTATAGACTACAAGATACAAATCCTATAGCATTTACATACAGCCTATAAGAATCATTACATTACCATACTGTGTTACATTTTAAACCCTAAAAACTCCTCTTTAGGCCTCTTCTGTCAAGCCAGTGAAGTCTGCTCTGACACTTGGACCTGTCTGCAAGCAGAGGGAATTGTTTGATCAAAAAGGGAATACCTTCAGTCCGGCCACACCACTGTTTTCCAGTTGTTTAGTGACTAAGGTATCTCAAAGCTTGCTTTCATTTCAATCTCGCTCAAAGTTTCCATATTCTCAAAATCTTTGGCCAGGCAATCATATTTATAAGGCTTTCCTGTTTCATCTTCCCCAACAGAAGATCAATGCAGCACCAGTGCGAGTCACAGGCCCCAAAGTCAGAGCCCAGCATCCCCCAGCCAGAGAGAGAGGGTACACCCCATGGGCTGACCTGTGGTTCTTTCTGTGGGACCATGGGGAAGACATGGGAAGGTGGGATGGGAATCCCACTTCTGTCCTGGCAGCACAGGTGCGCCAACTCAAGGAGGGAAACCAAAGAGTTCCACCAAAATGAAAGTAGCCTCAGCCTCCCATGACTGAGTTACCAGGTGTGATTTGTCAGATTCCCTTGAAGGAACCTCTACCATGTATGCCCAGGAAAGAAATAGTAACCAGGGTTAGAGGGGCCCTGCCTCTTGCCAGGAAGAGGCACAGGAAAACCGGATCTTCTGGACAGTGTGGATCTGATGCCCTGGCACATCAGAGCCACAAAAATACAACACCTTAGTTGATACTGGTGTGCAGTGTACCCTAACACCATCGGGACATGTGGGGGCAGAACCTGTTTCCATTGCTGGGGTGATGGGGGGATCACAGCAATTGACCCTGTTGGGAGCCCAGGTGAGCCTGTCTGGGAAGGAGTGGCAGAAACATCCTATTGTGACTGGCCCAGAGGCCCCATGAATTCTGGGCATAGACTTCCTCCAGAACAGCTTTACAAAGACCCAAAGGGATTCAGGTGAGCTTTTGGCATAGCTGCTGTAGAGGTAGAGAACATTGACCAATTGAACACCTTGTCTGGACTATCAGAAAAACCATCTGCAGTAGGACTCCTGAAGGTGGAAGAGCAACGAGTGCCAATTGCCACCTCGACGGTGCATCACAGGCAGTGTTGAATGAATTGAGATGCTGTGATCCCCATCCAGAAAATGATCCATGAGCTGGAGAGCCAAGGGGTCATCAGCAAAACCCACTGACCCTTCAACGGTCCCATCTGGCCTGTGTGCAAGTCTGACAGAGATGGAGATTGACTGTGGGCTATCATAGCTTGAATGAAGTGACTCCACCACTGAGCACTGCTGTGCTGGACATGCTGGAACTCCAGTACGAGCTGGAGTCCAAGGCAGCAAAGTGCTTTGCCACTGTTGACATTGCCAACGTGTTTTTCTCCATTCCTCTGGCAGCAGAATGCAGGTCTCAGTTTGCTTGCACCTGGAGGGGCATGCAGTACACCTGGAACCGACTGCCCCAGGGGTGGAAGCACAGCCCCACCATCTGCCATGGACTGATCCAGGCTGCACTGGAAAAGAGTGAAGCTCCAGAACACCTGCAGGACATCGAGGACATCATTGTGTGGGGGAACACAGCAATGGAAGTGTTTGAGAAAGGAGAGAGGATCATCCAGATTCTGCTGGAAGCTGGCTTCACCATCAAGAAGAGGAAAATGAAAGGACCTGCCCAAAAGATCCAGTTCCTGGGAGTAAAGTGGGAAGATGGATGGCGTCAGATTCCCACTGGGGTCATCAGCAAGATCACAGCAATGTCGCTACTGACCAGCAAGAAGGAAACACAAGCTTTCTTAGGCACAATAGGTTTCTGGAGAATGCACATTCCTGAGTAGAGCCAGATTGTGAGCCCTCTCTACCTGGTTACCCGCTAGAAGAACGATTTCCAGTGGGGTCCTGAGCAGCAACAAGCCTTTGCCCAGATCAAGCAGGAGGTTGCTCATGCAGTAGCCCTTGGCCCACTCAGGACAGGACCAGAGGTGAAGAACGTACTCTGCTCTGCAGCCGGGACCAATGGCTTGTCCTGGAGCCTTTGGCAGAAGGTGCCTGGGGAGACTCGAGGCCGACCGCTGGGATTTAGGAGCCGAAGCTACAGAGGGTCCAAAGCCAACTCCAGTCCCACAAACAAGGAAATCTTGGCTGCCTATGAAGGAGTTCAGGGGGCCTCAGAGATGATTGGCACAGAAGCAAAACTCCTCCTGGCACACCGAATACCTGTGCTGGGGTGGATGTTTAAAGGAAAGGTTCCCACTATCCACCATGCCACTGACACCACATGGAGCAAATGGATTGCCCTCATCACGCAGCACACCCGTATTGGAAACCTGAATGACCCTGGGATTTTGGAGATAATTACAAATTGGCTGGAAGGTGAGAACTTTGGTCTCACTGATGAAGAGGAGCAGGAACAAGTGACAAGGAGTAAAGAAGCTCCACCATACAACCATCTACCAGCAGAGGAAGCACGCTACGCTCTTTTCACTGACGGTTCCTGTCACATTATAGGGATGAGCTGGTAGTGGAAAGCAGCCGTGTGGAGCCCCACAGGACAGATTGCTCAAGCTACCAAAGGAGAAGATGGATCAAGTCAACTTGCTGAACTCAAGGCCGTTCAGCTGGCCCTGGACATTGCTGAAAGAGAGAAGTGGCCAAAGCTATACCTTTATACCAATTTGTGGATGGTAGCCAATGATCTGTGGGGTTGGCAGGAAAGGTGGAAAAAGGCCAACTGGCAGCATAGGGGTAAACCAATCTGGGCTGCTGATGAGTGGAAAGACATTGCCTCTTGGGTAGAAAATCTGTCTGTGAATGTCTGCCATGTAGATGCCCATGTCCCCAAGAGTTTGGCTAGTGAGGAACACTGAAACAACCAGCAGGTAGCTCAGGCTGCAAAGATAGAGGTAACAAAGATAGACTTAGATTGGCAACATGAGGGGGAGTTGCTCCCAGCTCAATGGGCCCATGATGCCTCAGGTCATCAGGGCAGAGATACCACCTGTGAGTGGACACGAGACCGAGGGGTGGATCTAACCATGGACAGTATTTCTCAGGTCATCCATGACTGTGAGACGTGTGCTGCCATCAAGCAGGGCAAGCGAGTGAAGCCCCTGTGGTATGGTGGGCGGTGGTCCAAGTACAAGTATGGGGAGGCCTGGCAGATTGACTCCATCACACTGCCCCAGACACGCCAGGGCAAGCGCTACGTGCTGACCATGGTGGAAGCCACCACTGGATGGCTGGAGACCCACCCTGTGCCTCACACCACTGCCCGGAACACCATCCTGGGCCTGGAAAAGCAAATCTTGTGGAGATATGGTGTGGGAGGATCTTTATCCATTTGTCCCAGGTGTCCACGGGGTTGGGTTTCTTACCTACGTACGGGCAGTCATTTGGTGACAGGGGGACTCCCACAGGCATGTTGAGAGTAGATAATCTATGATTCCCATGGCCATGCAAAGCTGTTGTATTTTTCACCATCAGTCTCATTACATTATTGTGACAATGGGAAGATGCTGTCTGCTCAAATCCCAAAGAGCAGACCAAGAACTTAATGTTACAACTTACTTTTAAAGTTTTTGGCCAATCCCAAAAAGCAAAAGCACATTGACAGCAGTTCTATCCAACCACTATAAGCACAAGTACCTTTGGTTAAAACAATGCTTGCTTATTTCAAATACAATACCTGTTTGTGAGCCTTTAAACACAATGCACAGAGCTCCATTATTAGGCTCCATTATTAAACTTCTCAATATCTTGCTAGAAAAACTTTTCTGTAGCTTAGGGAGTTTTTCTAGACAAGCGTTATTACACAGACCATTGCTCTATTTGACATTGCTTTTCTACTTTTTAAATAATTTTTCTACTGATCTATCTCATGGCTACTGCTTAGCTCTAATCACAGTTCTACTATCTCTGAGGCATGCCTTTTGCAGCTTTCCCAAAACCCTCTGATTTTGTGGGTTCCCACACTGAACACAAGTTCAGCTACTTTAAATTAAATGCTCACTGATATAGATAGTATTAGACATGGCACACTGCAAAATAGAGCTGCTATTGATTTTTTGCTGTTAGCACATGGGCACAGGGTATGAGAATTTTGAAGGAATGTATTTTATGAACCTCTCTTCCATTCACAGGAAACTCAAACAACTACAAAACAACATGAAGAAATTGACTCTGAATGATTGGGGCATGGATGAGTGGTTTGAGGGATAGGGAATATCGGGATGATTGAAAGATATCTTAAAGGGAGCTTTGTTATTACTAGTAATTATTAGTATATTGCATTGTGCCATTCCATGCATAGTGAAATTGCTGACCCGCTTGGTAGAAAATACAGTGAAAAGAGTTTGGCTGGTGCAAGAAGAAGAAGAAGAAGGGGGAGTTTTAGCAATGTATCTGAACTACTTAGGCCACACTGTGCACCAGCCATATCGCTTGTAGTTATTCTTATCAGAGCCCTCTGGAATTCACCAAGGTTACTAAGACATAAACTGTGCTAAATGAAGAAAGAAAAGGCTGAGAAACAGAATACCAAGACCACAAGAACTCGATAACAGAGGGCTGAGAACCACCTGGACTGTGACCAATCCCATACTCTGAAAAGTGCGTGCAGAACGCATGGACAACACAGAGGCACCAATGAAGAGATGCGTGATCAGTGTGTGCAGTACGGTTAGAATGTGTAAATAAGCGCATAATGTAAACAATCAATTGCTTCTGCTTAATCATATGGGTTAGTTGTATGGGAGTCCTGTTTTCCCACAGTGGGTGCTTGGGAAGGAGGGATGGTTCTTTCCATAAAAAGGGAAGCACTGAGGCAGGAGCAGGAGACAAGTGACCCTTGCAGGCCTGGGGCCTCATTGCCTCCTTGGCCCTGCTCAGCAGCCTGGCAGGGGCCGCCCCATGCTCCTGCCCTTGGCATTGCACATCCCCACATGCCAGTGCCCATCCCGGCAAGAGCCCTGAGCAAGGAGGGAGGGACAGCATCTGCCTGGCCAGGCCCTGGGGCTCAGGCCTTGGCCCTTGGCATTCCTCAAACACATCCAGCTTTGCTCAGCACCAGAGACACCTTGGCCTTGTTTGTCCCCAGCTGTCATCACTGCCTCCAGTGTTCTGCTCTAACTGGAACCTAGGGACACTTTCTCAGTCGTGTTCCTAAGTGGAACCCATTAAAACTTTAAGAAACTTCAAAGTTTCAATTTAATTTTGAGTTGCTGAGAAGTTTTTTGAAGACACTCTCAGGGACTGAGTCTGATGTAAACAACACCCAAGCCCCAAGAGGCTCATTAAAGTCCTTGTGCTGTGTCTGTGCTGCTGAGCTTTAAAGGAACAGCTCTTCCAGGACCAGCTCCTCTCCCAGCCCAGCAGGGCTGAGGGCTCTGCCTGCAGGCACTGAGGGGACAGGAGCCAGGCAGAGACAGGCTGAAGGCAATCAGGATTGGGAAGACATTGAGCTGAGACTTCACTTGGGGAAAGATCTTCCCAGCCCTGTGCATGGTGAGTGTGTGGGTGCAGGGCAATGTCCCCTGTGCTCCTGGAGGGATCTCCTGAAGCCAGCACAGCCCACAGCCTGGGGGATGTGTCAGGAGGACTCTCCCAGTTTCTCTGTGACACAGCAGGAGGAGAAGGAGGAGGAGACTTGTCATGAACTCATTCAGGGCAGGAGTTTCCTGCTTGGGTCTCTGCTTTTCTGAATCTGTGCTCCCACTTTTCCCTCGCTCAGCTTGGTGGCAATGCAAACTCAGCTGTGCAGGGCAGAGCAGGGGCTGAGACTCTTAAACCATCACCCTGAGGATTCCTGGGAACCTCAGCGAGTGCCTGCACCTGCCCAGGCTCCAGATCCATGCAGCATCACCTTTCCATGGTGCCCAGGCTGGGGGAGCTGTTCTTTAATCCCTGCAGGGCCCAGCAGCTGCAGGGCAGGGCTGGCCCAGGGGCTGGGCTGGGCTCTGGCAGCTCTGGCAGGGAAGGAGCCCGGGGCCACAGGAGCAGCTGGGGCTGGGGCAGCTCCAGCAGCAGAGCTGTGGGCAGGCAGGGAGGGAGGCAGTGCTGAGAGCAGCCCTGCTGCAGGGCAGATGTGGCACCTGCCGGGCCTGCCCTGCAGGGCAGACACTGCCCTGAGCAGCACAGCTCTTGTGTCCCCTCCCAGCCAGCACAGCCCTCAGCCCGGGGGCTCGGGGCCCTCAGTCCCTCCTGGGCCGGCAGAGCAGCCCCAGAGATGAAGGGCATCTCTGCGGCCATGTGCCCATTCCCTGCTGACCAGGGCCTGAGGGCCACTGTCCTGCCCTGCTGCTGCCTGGCAGGGGCTGGGCAGGGCTGGGCAGGGAAAGGCTTTTCCTCAGGCCCGGCTCTCTCTCTCTCCTTGCCTTGCCCAGGTGCTGCTGGCATTGCTGAGGGGCTCTCTGCAATGGCAGTTCCAGCTGCAGGGCCAGGCCCAGCCCTTGGGCTCCTCCTGTGCAGGCTGAGCACAGCAATGGGGTGTCCCAGCTCCCTGTGCCCGGGCAGCTCTGGGCAGGGCAGCCTGGGAGGCTGGCAATGAGCCCACTCTGCTGACTCTGGGAAAGGCAGGAGCCACTTGGTGTGCCAGGGATCCCTCTGCTCTCAGCAGTGTCTCCGGGCTGTCCAGGGTAACACGGGAGTGGATCTCAGAAAGGTGCAAGTCCAGGGCAGCTGGAACAGGAGAGAGGGACAGAGCAGCTCCCCTCAGTCTGCACTAAGCCTCAGACAACCCTCCTGCCTCACTGGACAATCTGTTCTCTCCAGGTGCAGGACAATCTCTTGTTCTGCCTTCTGTTATTCCCATCCCTTCACCCAGGCAGCTCTTCTGCCTTACTGGAAGACTTTTTGTCCCAGTTCAAACACCGGGACTGGCCCCTGCCCTCACTGTTCCCCTGGACTGACTGGGGATCAGGGCTGATTCCCAGGTGTCCTGCTGGTCAAGGTCCAGCTCCTCACACAACATTGGCCAGCAGCAATCAGGGTTCCAGCAACAAAGGTGAAGGAAGATTGCTGAGACATAGACAAGGGAGAGGTGTTTAGTGGCAGTAAAAACTTATGAGAAAGGGCTTTTATATTTCTTAGAGAAATCTCCCCTCAATTATCACTGTAATTCCTTCTTTAAAAAGTTCCAATTTCTGGAGAGAACAAATGTCCAACAGCAGCTCCATCAGGCACTTCCTCCTGCTGGCACTGGCAGACACGTGGCAGCTGCAGCTCCTGCACTTCTGCCTCTTGCTGGGCATCTCCCTGGCTGCCCTCCTGGGCAACGGCCTCATCATCAGCGCCGTAGCCTGCGGCCACCACCTGCACACGCCCATGTTCTTCTTCCTGCTCAACCTGGCCCTCAGCGACCTGGGCTCCATCTGCACCACTGTGCCCAAAGCCATGCACAATTCCCTCTGGGACACCAGGGACATCTCCTACTCAGGATGTGCTGCACAGGTGTTTCATTTTCTCTTCTTCATTTCAGCAGAGTTTTCTCTCCTGACCGTCATGTGCTACGACCGCTACATGTCCATCTGCAAACCCCTGCACTACGGGACCCTCCTGGGCAGCAGAGCTTGTGCCCACATGGCAGCAGCTGCCTGGGCCAGTGCCTTTCTCATTGCTCTGCTGCACACGGCCAATACATTTTCCCTGCCCCTGTGCCATGGCAATGCCCTGGGCCAGTTCTTCTGTGAAATCCCACAGATCCTCAAGCTCTCCTGCTCACACTCCACCTTCAGAAAAATTTGGATTTCATTGCTTGGTGTTTGTTTAGCATTTGGCTGTTTTGTGTTCCTGGTTTTCTCCTATGTGCAGATCTTCAGGGCTGTGCTGAGGATCCCCTCTGAGCAGGGACGGCACAAAGCCTTTTCCACCTGCCTCCCTCACCTGGCTGTGGTCTCCCTGTTCCTCAGCACTAGCTTTTTTGCCTACCTGAAGCCCCCCTCCATCTCCTCCCCATCCCTGGATCTGGCAGTGTCAGTTCTTTACTCGGTGGTGCCTCCAGCCCTGAACCCCCTCATCTACAGCCTGAGGAACCAGGAGCTCAAGGCTGCAGTGTGGACAATGATGACTGGATGGTTTCAGAAGCCGTAAACTGTTGGTCATGTTCTGCAATTCACTTGCAATAGAAGTCGTCTTTGATAGCAGATGGGTTTGGTGCTTTATGTGTTCCTTTTTACTTTTCTTTTAGTTTTTTAATATTGTCCAGAAATAAATGCCAGTGTGTGTGCCATTTCTCATTTTGTTTCTTTCCACTTTTGCTGTGGCCATAGACTGGGTCAATGTAGAGCTGTGCTCTTGATAGCTTCAAATGAACTAAAGGATCTCCCAGCAAACTTTTCACCGCAGATGCCCCTTTTGTTCCCCTCTCTGGAGCTGCAGCAGCAATGTCTGTGTGCAGAGCTGGGGCAGATCAGTGCTGGCCCAGCAGCTGTGCCCAGCAGCAGCAGCAGCACTTGGTGTTGCCAGTGCTGCTGCCGTGGCCCTGCCCCGCTGCCCTGCTGGCCCTGGTGTTGCTGCAGGGCCTGAGTGCTCTCGGGGCCGGGCACAGCCCTGGGGGTGGCAGTGCCGGGGCTGCAGCAGGGACAGGCCATGGGCACTGCTGGGGCAGCGCTGACGCCTCAGCCCAGGCCCTGGGGGCTCCAGGCTCCTTGCCCAGGCTCTCTCAAGAACACGGCCAGGCCAATGCTCAGCACAGAAACCCCCGTGAGCAGCCCCAGGCTGGCCATGGGCAGGCTGGGGGCAAACAGCATGGCTGGGGCTCTGCAAGGGCCCTGGGGCAGACGGGAAGGAGCAGCAGAGCAGGGGCTGATCCATCCCCAGGGCGCTGCACAGCCCAGGGCAGCGTCCCAGAGCGTCCTGATGGAGCTGCCAACAACATCCCCCTCTGCAGCCCTGGCCTCTCCCCCAGCTCACACAGGTGCCCCATCCCTGCAGGCACAGACACGGCAGCACTGGCTCAGCAGCCCCTGTTTGCATTGCACAGAGCAGGGGCAGCACCCCCATGCTGTTGCTGTGGGGACATGAACTTGAGGGAGCACAAATGTCATCAGCCCCTGGGTCCAGCAAGGGCTGGGGAACACCAGGGAGACCACTCAGGTGTGTTGTGACAAACCTTTCAGATCATCAAGTCCAACCTGCACCCTAACACCATAGTGTCTGCCCTGAGCCTCCTCTAGATCATATAACCCCAGCTCTTTCAGGTCCTTTTCACCAGATTTCTCTTCCAGACCCCTCACCAACCTTATTGCCCTTCTCTCGACACACTCCAGCCCCTCCATGTCCTGCCTAAATTGGGGGCCCTGAACTGAACAAAGAACTCGAGGTGTGGCCTCACCTGTGCCGAGTGCAGGGGAAGAATCCCTGCCCTGCTCCTGCTGGCCACACCATTCCTGATCCAGGCCAGGAGCCATTGGCCTTCTTGCCCACCTGGGCACACTGCTGGCTCATGTCCAGCCTGCTGTCCATCAGTGCCCCAGGTCCCTTTCTGCCTGGCCGCTGTCCAGCCACTCTGTCCCCAGCCTGTAGCGCTGCAGGGGTTGTTGTGGCCAAAGAGCAGGACCCAGCACTTGGTCTTGTTCAACCTCCCCTTGTTGGATTTGGGCCCTGGATCCAGCCTGTCCAGGTCCCTCTGCAGAGCCCTCCTACCCTCCAGCAGATCCACACTCACACCCAGCTTGGTGTCATCTGCAGATTTGCTGATGCTGGACTCAGTCCCCTCATGCAGATCATCAGTGCAGATATTGAAATCCACGCTGGCTGGCTCTGATCCCTCGGCCATCCTGTGGGTGCCCTGGGATGGCACTCAAGGGGATCTGTTCCATAACCTTGCCGGGCACCCAGGTCAGGCTGACAGGCCTGGAGTTCCCCAGCTCCTCCTTCCAGCCCTTCTTGGGGATGGGCTCACACTGGCACCTCCAGTCCTCTGGGACCTCCCTGCTGAGGCAGGACTGATGGTAAATGATGGAGAGCAGCTTGGGGAGCTCATCCACAGCTCCCTCATCCCCCTAGGAAGGATCCCATCTGCTCCCAGAGACACCTGTGAGCATCTGAGTGGCTCAGCAGGTCCCCAGCTGCTTCCTCCTGGATTACAGGGGACTGTTCTGCTCCCTGTGCCTATCCACCAGCTCAGGAGAACACTTGTCCTGAGGACAACTTGACTTATTCTTGAAAACTGAGGCAAAGAAGGGGTTTAATATCTAAGCCCTTTCCTCATATCTGGTAACCATGTCTCCCCAATAAGGAATGGAGATTGTCCTTGTACCTCCTTTGGCCATTAATGTTTTTATAGAAACATTTTTATTATCCTTTAAAGAAGTGGCCTGGTAAAGCCTTAAGCTTTCACCTCTCTTTCTGCATGTACTAAGAACATCCTTAAACATTTCCTGAGTTATCTGCCTCTCTGTCCAAAGGTGATGCACCTTCTTTTTTGCCCCAAGTTCCTGCAAAAGGCCCATGCCCAGTCAGGCCAGTCGTTTTTCATTCTGGGTCATCTTTCAGCATTCAGGGACAGCCTGCTCTTGCTCCTTCAGGATTTTTTTTTGAAGTGTGTGTGTGGACCTCCTGGTACCACGGTTCTGGACTCCCTCGAGGGGGCCGGCCTGAAATGGAGGGAAGTGAGAGAAGCCTGAGTAAGGGAGGCACCTCCCAGGGGGATAAGGTGGGACCCCCTCCGGGAATGTGGAGGAATAGAAGTGTGAGTGGCACACAAGGGGCAGGCCTTCCCCCTTAAGGCCTGGTAGGCGCCCTCAGGGCGTGCTGAGGGTGGCAGACAAATTGGTGAGTTGGCACGCAAATCCCAAATGGACCTCCGGGTGCACGGAGTATCGGGGTAGTGTGAGTCATGCAGAATCCCTGGAGGGGGGACACGGGTCCCTGCCAGGGTTCAGGGTGCCCCAAGTACAGCAGCAGCACCGAGCAGAGCCAAGAGGGCCCCAGTCCCCAGGGACAGACGGCGGTGCTGGGGGTTCAGTGTGCCACGGTTCAGGTAGAAACCGTAAACCCACTGGAGACCACGGTCCAGGGAGAGGCCGTAGCTTGAGGACTAAGGTGGGGAGTCCAGGCCAAGTGAGGCAACCAACCCCAAAACTACCCTTTCACTGAGATCATTCCTACGGGTGGGGTGGCCAAGCCCAGCCCAGGTGGAAGGCGAAAACGGGGGACCTGTCTGGGTCACTCTTTAGCAATAAGGGGTGTGCTGCAAATAGGTCCTGGCAGAGAGTTTTCAGTGACCTCTTTACTCTGTAAAAAACAAAAGAGGGATACGGTTCCAGAGCCGGGGCAGTCTGGCCAGGGGAGAGTCAGACAGGGGAGGCCCTGAGTCTCTGGCGCCAAGGGCTCCTCGGCGTTGAAAGTGCAGCCTCAAGGAGGCGAGGCGCAGGAGCCGGGTGGGGTCTGCTCAGGTTAAGGCGCCAGAGCCAAAGGTCCGACCAAGGAGTGATCAGACCTAGGCCTAGGGCAAGGAAAAGGAGTCTCTTGCATAGGCTAGCGAGAGTGAATGGAGTGAGAGTTCTGGGCCCAAGAAGAGTGTGGTGTGAAAGCATTTTCCCATTCTCCCATTCTGTTTTCAATAAAGGTTATCCCTTGTTGTAACCCTTTCCCCTCCCTTGAGAGCAGGAGTCTAAGAATTGTGAATGCAAGTGGTTAAGGAGTTATTTGAATTGTTTAGGTTTGAGTTAAATACTGAAAATAACTGAAATCAGTTGAAAGGGCCAAACAAGCTTGAGTTGTTTAATTATTGCATTTCCTGTAAGTATTCCTTGTTTTGGGTAGAGGCACATTAGAGTTTCTTTGAAGGCCCGTTGAGAAGCAATGGGGAAGTCCCATAGTAAGAGAGTAAATTCCCTAAGAAAGAATAAGAAGAAAATTAAAAACATCCTTCCCAGTATTCCCTTAAGAAAACTACTTAACAACTTGGACATTTGGGAAATAACAAAAAGATTAAATCAAATAAAGATGGTCCACTATTGCACAAAGGTATGGCCAAGGATAAACTTACAGGGGCAGTGGCCGTGGTACAGTACACAAGACAAGCGGTTGTGTACCCAATGACATCAATACTTGAGTACTCAAGAGGACCCAGACATGGAGCAGATACAGAACGTCACCTGCTGGCTAAAGTACGCCTCAGAGGAGGAAAATACAAGAGTCTATAAATTAAAAGAGGGAAAGCAAGCTAGTAAAGTAAAAGAAGAAGAAGAGGCTGGGAAGGCTGACAAAAACTGGGACCCCCTTGACCACTTACCTCCTCCTACCCTTGCAGTACCTCAAATCCTCCCTCCAATTCCTCTTTCTGTGGACCCAATTCCTCCTCCTCTCCCAGCTCTCCTTCCTTTACCGCCTCCTAACCCACTTATCCCTCCACCACCTTCCCCTCAACCCTCTCCTTACTCTCTTTACCCTTCACTATATTCCCCTTACCTCTACCATCTCATGCACCCCTCATTCACCAGCAAGTTCCTGCTCTGCCTCCCCCACCACAAACAAGAAGCCAAACAACATCTCAGAATCTCATGCCCAAGAGTGACGTTAACCAGTCAGCCTCCACAGCTGATGTTGTAACTCCCGGTCCAAAGAGGCTGAAGTGGAAAAATTGTTCCCCCTCAGAGAAGTTCCCATGTGCTGGGTGGCCAGTGAGATTGGATTTGTAAATGCTCTCTTGAGTGCATCCGAAGTTAGAAACTTTAGGAAAGAATTGGGAAATTTAGTGTGTAGGAGTGACAGGGGGTAGCACGGTCGGGACGGATGGAGACGAGAGATCTCTGCAGCCAGGTCATGGAACTTGCAGTTTATTGCAAAGGGCCGGGGTGCAGGGCCCTGCTGGGAGCTGCCAGCCACAGCTCGGAGCAGGACTGAGAGAAGAGAGGGGTAGAGTGTAAGAGAGTAAAAGGGGTAAGAGCTGAGAGACAAGAGTAAGAGTATGGGAAGTAAGATAAGGTGGCTGAAGTTCCCATTACAACACAATAAATTCTTTTCTGTGTTGAATATTCTGATTCTCACTAACCAATCTAGTACAACATACAAATCCTATAGCATTTCCATACAACCTATAAGAATTACTACATCACTATACTGTGCTACATTTTAAACCCTAAAAACTACTCTTTGGACCCCGTCTGCCAAGCTGGCAGGGTCTGCTGGACCCTTGGACCTGCCTGCTTGCAGAGGGTCTTGTTTCATCAAAAGGGGATTCCCTTCAGCGGCCACAGCATTGTTTTCCTGTTGTTCAGTAACTAAGGAATCTCAAAGCTTGCTTTCATTTCAATCTCACTTATAGTTTCCATATTCTCAAAATCTTTTGCCAGGCAATCATATTTATAAGGCTTTCCTGTTTCATCTTCCCCAACATCAGTGGAAGGTCCAGTATGAAAAGCAAATAAAATTGAACCATTTTTAGGCCCTAATATTTATACATGGGGAGAATTGAACTCCATCTTTAACATCCTATTTTCCCCAGAAGAGACTCGATTAATAAGAACTGCAGGAATGAAAATTTGGGAGCGAGAAAACCAACCTGGGCCCCCAGGTGACCAAAAAATGCCTTTAGTGGAGCCTGGCTGGGACCCTAATCAAGAGGAGGGGAGAAGGAATATGAGAGATTACAGCTCCCTGATGACCAGAGGGATAAAAGAATCAGTCCCTAGAGGGAGTAATACCAGGTTAGTGTTTGACGGCACCCAGGAAAAAGACGAGACCCCAGCACCATGGCTTAATAGGCTAAAGCAAAACTTCCAGATTTACTCTAATGTTGACCCAGACAGCCCAGAAGGCCAATCTCGGGTTCCCTGTGGTCAGGGATGACCCCGAGAATCCTTTTTTCCCAGCCTGGTGTTTCGAAGAAGGAGTCTGAATTATTCGGCTCTGGTTTCCAAGGTTGTTTCTTGTTTCTTATCTATAACATTTCTTCTCTGGCCTGCCAGAGGTCAGACAGAGGCACACTCCCTGCCCCTGGGCTGGTGTCTACATTTTATACTATGAACCATGTGTACTTTATTTATCATTATTTTCCAATACCTATCACCTGTGTTAGACAGTCTACTTCTACTCTAAACCAATCCTAAAATGCCACCATCACCAAGAAGGTGGAGGCTAAAAAGAAGAAGGAAGAAGACTAGGACAACACCCAAGTCCCTCCATCTTGCCTCCTAGACCTCTATATAAAAATCCCCAAAATACCATTTTACACCCTGTGACAGATTCATTATCATTCTACTTAAACTCTTGTGACTTGTAATGCTTCATACAAGGTTGGTAGTTTGCTCCATGGGTTAAGATCAAAATCCCAGGTGTCTTTGGCTTCCTGCCAGGACTCCCCAGCCCCCTGCCAGGGGCACGTGTCATCCAGGGCACCCAGAGGGGTGTACTGGGTTCCGACAGGCCAAGTCCTTCTCAAGATACAATTTGTAATTAAATCCTGGCTGGATATCACATGAAAGTTAGAAAGAATAGAGGACTGGCAGAAAAAAAGTATTAATGAACTGCTGAGAGAAGCCATAAGAGAATATCTAAGAAGAGAAGACAAAAATAAAAGCTAAAATTATGGTGGCCATAGCCAGAGAAAGTGTGGGAGCCAACAAGGATGGGCTAGTAGAACCACTTAGAAGAGACAAAGGTTTTATTGGACCAAAAGGGGCTAAGGCTCTACCCAGTGACAAATATTGTTATTACTGTGGAGAGAAAGGACACCTAAAGAGAAATTGTAAGAAACTCCAATTAGATGAAGCCATAGCCTGGGAGCAGAAACTCTACAGGACATCTGAAGAAGAGACGAGAAGGTATGTGGAATAGGGGCATCAAGGGTTCTATGCTCTGGGGAATTTAATGAACCATCTAGAAGAGCCTTTGGTAAATTTTGAGATTGGTCCCCAGAAAGATGAATTTGAATATTTAGTTGATACTGGAGCAGACAAGTCATGTGTGACTAAAATACCAACAGCAATCATAGTCGGTAAAAAGGTCTGCAAAGTATGAGAGGCCAAAGGAGAACCATTTGAGGCCCAGATTATAGAAGATGTAGAAATTAGAGGAAATTCAAGAGAGTGTTGAGCTAATTTCATTTACATCCCCAAGTTAGGTTGTGATTTATTAGGACAAGATTTACAAATCGAGAACTGGAGTAATCCCAAAAGAATGAAAAATGGTGGTACAAATAATGGTCTTAACAAAGGCAGACATAGATGAAATCAACACAAATGTGTGGGCAGGGGAGGGAAAAATTGGTTGTTTGAATATGCCACGATAAAAGCAGAGATGCAGGAAGACATCTCCTCCATTTGGGTAAGGCAGTATCCAATTTCCCCAGAGGGAAAGAAAGGACTAGCCCCAGTGATTGACCAGCTGTTAAAGGAAGGCATTTTAGCACCATGCATGTCTCCACAAAGGACTCCCATACTAGCGAAGAGAAAAGCTGATTGAAGGTTCCGATTAGTAAAAGATTCAAGAGAAGTTAATAAAAGAATGGTTACGAGGCACCTGGTAGTACAAAGCCCGTACACCCTTTTAAGCCAAGTACCTAAGGAGCATGCATGGTTCTCTGCCATCGATTTAAAGGATGCCTTCTGGGCGTATCCCCTGGCTGAAGAGTGCCAGAACTGGTTTGCCTTTGAATGGGAGGATATTGAAAAGAAAAGAAAAGAAACCAGCAACTAAGGTGGACACATCTTCTCCAGAGGTTTACAGAATCCCCAAATCTCTTTGGCAAGCTCTAGAAGAACTCCTAGAACAGTTTAAACCTGAGAATGGGGTACGTTATTTTACAATATGTTGATGATTTACTTGTATCAGGGGGAGAACAAGACAAAGTTAGAAGTTCTAGCATACAGTTCCTAAATTTCCTAGGGGGGAAAGGTCTAAAAGTATCACAAAAGAAACTGCAATTTGTGGAACAAGAAGTGACATATCTATGACATATAATCGGCCAAGCGTATAAAAGATCAAGCCCCAAGAGAATTTTGGGAATTCTGTCCATTCCTGCCCCAAAGACCAAAAGAGATGTTAGAAAATGATTAGGTTTGTTTGGGTATTGCAGCTTATGGTTTGATCAATATACTAAAAGTGTTAAATTTCCATATGACAAATTGATAGACCCAGAGCCTGTAACCTGGACCTCAAATGACGAGGAACAGCTTTGGAATCTGAAATTGTCCTCTGCCCCTGTACTGAGCCTACCAGACCTGAAAAAGAACTTTGACCTGTTTGTAAAGGTGGAAGAGGGGACAGATTGCAGAGTCCTTACACAGGATTGAGGAGGATGCAGGAAGCTGGTCACAGATCTCTCCAAGTGACTGGATCCAGTAGCCAGAGGGTGGCCAGCCTGTGTGCAAGGGATAGCGGCAACAGCCACCCCAATAGAAGACACACAGAAACCAACCTGAAAGGGGAAGATCCAGGTTCATACCCCACACCATGTAAAAGCTGGTTTAAGTCACAAGGCCCCTCAGTGGCTAATCGACTCCTGAATACTAAAGTATGAAGTCATCCTAATAAGTACCAAGGGCCTTGAATTAGTCACTTCAAAATGTTTAAATCCAGCCCAGTTCCTCACGGGAGAGCCGTGAACAGACCTGGAGCATGATTGTTTACAAATATTTGAAATGCAGACTAAAGTGAGAGAAGATTTAGAAGATGAGCCCCTCCCATATGGGAGAATTTTATTTACAGATAGATCATCACAAATGGTAGCCAGTAGATGGGTCTCAGGGTCTTCAATCATAGATAGGCAGAATATACAAGCTGAAGAAATGGGAAAGCTTTCCTCCAATTGGTCTGCCCAGTGCTGTGAAATCTATGCCCTGAAGAGAGGGCTAGATTTACTAGAAAAAGACAAAAGAACAATCTATACCAACTCGTGGTATGCATTCAGAATTGTCCATACATTCAGAAAAATATGGGAAGAACAGGGGTACCTAAATTCTAAAGGCAAAAAATTTAATACATGAAGAGCTAGTAAAATTAGTACTAGAGTCCCTGAAGAAACCAATAGAGATAGCCAAAGTTCACATAAAAGAACATCAAAAAAGGGACGCCCTTGAAATAAAGGGAGACCAATTAGCTGATCAAGTAGCGAAAGAAGTAGCTTTGGAACAAGGTAGTCCAGTTAAAATTCTTAAGATAGAGGGAACACCTAGAAGGGAAAGAAAAGAGGAAAAACCGATCTTTGATGAGAAACAATTAAGAGAGTTAGAAAATATGAGAGGACAGCAAAAAGAAAATGGAGAATGGTGGACCCCTGGCAGACGGTGAATTTTAAATAAAGCTCCAGCCTGAAAGGTGATGATGGACTTACACGAGTTGACCCATTGGGGAATACAAGGCTTATGTGACCACTTTCCAAGGGATCAAATGTGCATGGGAGTACGTCACATAGCAAAGGCAGTTACCAAGGGATGTTTAACTTGCCAACAAATTAATCAGAAAGTCATGAGAAGAGTACTATCTGATCTGGGGGAAGAGAGTTGACCATGCAGCCATTCCAAACTGTACAGGTAGACCTCACAGAAATGCCCCCTGTCCAGGGATACAGACACTTATTAGTGACCGTGGATCACCTCACCCATCGGGTGGAGGCGTTCCTGACCAAAAGAGAGACAGCCCAAGTAGCCACAAAAGCAATCCTAGAAAACATCATTCCCCAAAATGGGTTGATAAATAATGTCGATTCTGATCAAGGTCCACATTTTGCTGCCCAAGTCTTACAAGTTGTTGAAGCCCTGGGAATGAAATGGAGGTTGCACAGCCCATTGGCATCCCCAGAGCTCCAGAAGAGTAAAAAGAATGAATAAAACCATCACAAACGTGTTAACTAAATTACTAACAGAAACCCAGATGAATTGGCATAAATGCCTACCCTTAGCACTGTTAGAAATTAGAACAAGGCCTCGATCAGGTATAAGAGTCTCACCTTATGAAATGATGTTTGGACTCCCCTTCTTGATAACATCGTATAGCATTGGAATTTATCCAGAGGGAGAGACAGCCACCCAAAAATATCTAAAGGCTATAGGAAGTATGTTAGAAGATCTTAGGGAAAAGGGCTATCTCCCTCAAACCTCTCCCTTAGACACCAAGGTACATAACATCAATCCAGGAGACGGGGTGTTAGTTAAATCATGGAACACTGCACCTTTAACCTCTAAGTTTGAAGGCCCTTTTCAGGTCCTACTCACCACCAATACAGCCATACAGACCCAGGAGAAGGGGTGGACACATATAACCCAGATTAAAGGACCTGTACCAAATCCCACTGAAGAGTCAAAACCAGCCACATCCCCTACTAAATCTTCTAATTAAATGGAGTGTGACTAATCACTCAGACGATCTAAAGCTAACCCTCCAGAGGAGACCTAAAGACTATTAGAGACTGTTTATAGTCAAAAACTTGTTAAGGACTGTTTAAAATTGCAGTTAATGTTATTTATCTTTTAATTTGAGTTTGAGAAGTAGATTACTACTTCTCCTTTCTACTTTCCTGTTGCATTTATTATTAGTTAGTGTTTATTAATGAATGAAGAATTTTTAGTTTGTGTTAGAGCCTTTGTTTGTTTTGGCGTATATTATGATTTTGTAGGATTAGGCATAAGAGTAAATACCTTGTTATTTGTTTGGAGTGAGTATTTTATCTATCATTTTGGATACCCAAAATTCTTAAAGTCATCTGACAATTGAGTTCAAGGTTTTTAGGTGCATGTTTTTGTGTTAAAAAGTTAAAATACCCCAGTTAACTCCAATCTTTGTGTATAAAGCAATCTCCTATAGAACATCCTTTAGGGCAAAAATAAATTACTAAAGAAAAGTCAGATGTGTTGACACTGAGAGAATAAAAACTCTGTACTAAAACCAAGGAGCTCTTCTGTAGGAGAAAAGCATAACCAGGAGGCAAGGCTGGGTGAGTCTACAGTCCACCTAAAAACAGCCACTCCGATCACTGGGTGCAACTCAGTATCTGTAGAGTTTAGGGGATGCCTCATCCCAGATTCCTGGGAATGCTCTTACTGATCTTACTTGTTAACAACACGCTGGGAAGCCAGTAGAGCCCATGTATTAAATGTTACTAACCCCTTTACAAAGGGGACGAAACCAGATCTTTAATATGAGTACACAAAAATTTAAACTTAAACTGTGTCAACTTCTCTCTCTTAGCAACCTGTCAAGGGCACGGGAATTGGATTGGATTTCACAAAATATAGCCACTTATCAGCAACAACTGCTTGGGGAGTGTCCTATAGGAGATGCTTGGCTTTGCTTTGAACATAAGCCAAATCAAAAAGGCACAGCGGACTTAATAAAAGAGAAAGAAGTAACAACATCAATAAATTGAGAAAGAAGACCTAGAAACATCTCATAGGACAAACTTGTTCATAGACTTTGTGGAAAAGATCAGTAAAGAGTTAAATTTAGCTAATTGCTGGATCTGTGGAAATACACAAATGGCTGAAGTCTGGCCTTGGGAAGGGATCAGCTTAAGACCAATAGAAATCTTAAAATGGACATAAGCAAGACAAAAAGTACCAACTATTGGACAAAGAGGAAAAGAATGGTGAGAATTAAAGTCGAAAATAATTGGAGAAGAGTAGTGTGTATCTAGGAAAGGGAAAATTTATATAACCTCAGTAGGAGAAACATCCTGTAAGAGATACTTAAAAGTAAAACATCCAGTAGTTAGATAGATCCCTAGAGAGCCCAATAAATACTGGTCCATTGGGAAGAAAGAAACAGGGTCTATCTACCAAGAAGGAGATAAATTCCATGAGTGTACAGGAAAAGGAATAAACCCGTTCTGGGGAGTGAGAGAAATATCCAAGCACTGGGAATTTCCAATGGCTATCAGTGATGCTTCTTGGAAAGCTCCAGAAAACCTGTTTTGGATATGTGGAAATATGGCTTAAACTGAATTACCTGGGGAGTGGAGCAGGAGTTGCATGATTGGAATTATTAAACCGACATTTTTCTTACTCCCAAAAGAGTCTGGATCGAACCTAGGGGTCCCAGTATATGATGATTTGAACAAATCTCGCTGATGAAAAAGAAACTTAATTGAAATTGGAGGAACACAGACACGGAAAAACACAGTATGGACCCCCCAGGAAATAATTTGCACTTATGGACCGGCGACCTGGGCTCAAGATGGGCCCTGGGGACACCGGACCCCAATTTATGCGTTAAATCAGATTCTAAGATTACAAGCAGTACCCAAGATGGTATCGAACCGAACCTCTCTAGCTTTAGACCACATAAATGACCAGCTATCCCAGACTAGAACTGTAGGGTATCAAATCAGACTAGCAGTAGATTATTTATTGGCTGATGAATGAAGCACATGTGGAAAATTTAACTCCTCTGAGTGCTGCTTAGAAATAGATGACCGCAGTGAAGTCATTAGAAATATCTCAAAGGAAATCCGGAACTTAGCTTATGTTGGAACAAAAAAGTGGACCCCTACATTCCATACCAGCTGGTGGGACAACTTCTGGTCATTAAAAGGAAACTGGTGGGAAAAAAATAGCCTTTTTCATCATATGTGAAATTGCTAGTTTAATCCTCCTACCTTGCATGTTCCCCTGTATAATCGGAGATGTAACATCTGCTGTACAAGCAAGTTTAATGATACCAAAAGGCCCTAATAAAAAGGAAGTAAAAGTAATCACGATAATGAATGATCAAGAACATCAAGATGCCAAGCAAATTTACAACCAATATTAAAAATTGTACTTTCAAGAAGAAGTAATTGCTAATTGATTCAGGCTTGAGCCCAATCGAACAATTAGAGGGGGAAATTGTAGAGAATACATTGTTAAAGGAGTTGATATAAAGTTCATTGTTAAAGGAGTTAATATAAAGTTCCAATGTTAGTTATAGATTGTTTGTTGAATGTTCTATAGTTATGTCAAGTTCCAATGCTAGTTAAAGGATTTATAATTATGTAAATCCCCTTCCTGTCGGGTGTTACCCCCGTTGCTCCCACTCTCATCTAAGATGGGGAACCACCCAACACCATAAAGAAGAGGATTATGTCACCTAATAACCAAAAATGAAACTTCCATAAGACCTAGCAGAAAAGAATGACCTAATGAAAACCCCTAGAACAACAAGCCACCGTGCAAATGAAGAATTAAAATAACACCTCTAACCAGAGAAAACATCAGACAACATCAGGACCCTGGTCAGAGCTTTTTGCCTTCGTCACCCTCACCAGAGCTGGCCAAGAGCAGTACAGGGACCATGAACCTGAAACCAACAGTGTCTACACAGAGAATCTTGTGAGAAGAGAAAGCCCAGCTGTGCTGGACAATGGAGCTGACATCCTCTTCCTCCTCCTCCTCCTCCTCCTCCTCCTCCTCGCCGTCTCGGCAGCAGTGGTGCTGTGCGCAGACCCCCACGGGTGCCCCACCTGGAGTGTTTCCAATAAAGCTGGAATCACTAAAGAGCTGATTGCAGCCATTCATAACACTCAGCACTGCAGTTCCCTGCTCAGAGCCTTGGGCTCCCTGCAATCCTGGCCTCAAGGATCTGCTCTCACCAGGCCCTGGGCAGCCTCTGGCACTCCCTGCCCTCCCTGGGGCCCAGCCATGCTCCAAGGCACTTGGAGTTTTGCTGCTGCCTCCTTGAGCAGCTTCTTCATCCTTCTCTGTGTGCCTGAGGCTCCTGGAGCCAGCCCCAAATCCACCGTGGGGCTGATTAAAATACAGAAAGCCCTCAGGAGCTCTTTGTCTCCCTTCCATTGTCTTTGAGTGTCCAGGGCTTGTGCAGTGATTGGAGTCAGTTTGGAGTTCTGTTCAGGAGGAAGATTCCAAAGTGCACATCATGATTTTTGGTTTTAATCAAGGGAATATTTTTTTACTCTTCATTTCAGAGAAGAGGGAATGGAAGCATTCCACAGGTGATCTTGATGTGGAATGTCTCCTCAGGAGGTCTGGGCATGGAGAAGAATGAGCCCCTTGCAGGCTGAGCCTGTTTGGATGAGCCGCTCCTCACCCCCAGCCTCACCATGTCTGACATCAGGCACCTGGGACTGACATCCAAACACAGAAAAAAATTTAAGCATTTTTCCTTTTAAAAAAAATTTAATTAATAAATAAAAGTATAATTATATTCTTCTA
Source organism: Calcarius lapponicus (assembly GCA_039654755.1). NCBI lineage: Eukaryota > Metazoa > Chordata > Aves > Passeriformes > Fringillidae > Calcarius > Calcarius lapponicus. The sequence goes on along the minus strand of JBBFKN010000027.1, from coordinate 2,067,341 downwards.
ATATATTATATTAGAAGTCAATATGTTTCTTACCAAATTTTTACATTTATATTTCAAAAGCTATACATTTTTAGCAACCAAGAAAATTATTCATCATTGGTTTTAAGTAACACAATTCCCTTCATTAATTAATTAATCTCTATTGGCTATTTATTTCTTCCTCTTTATGGTAACTAGTAGTATTTGTAGTCCTTTTGGCATAATCTTTATCATCTTTTTCTCGTTGGGTCAAGGCAGGGGGCACTTTGGGGTCCCTGGAGACATTTCTGGGGCACATTTGTAGCAGTTGTGGGTCTGGGGAGGGAACTCAGAGAGAACTTGAGGGTCTGGAGGACACTTGGGGGAGCCGGGTGGGCACTTGGAGGGGCACTCAGGGATTCTGAGGGACAGTTCGGGGTCCGGGGCAGCACCTGGGGGTCCAGGGGGGCCCTTGGAGGTCAGGGAGGGGAATGTGGGGCCCTTCGGGGTCCGGGCGAGCCCTTGGGGGGCTCGAACGGGGCTCTCTGGGGCGCGGGGGGTGATGGGAGTTGTAGGCGCGGGGATCATACGGTTTAACGGGGCCGCGGAGCATCACGGGAGTTCTGGGCGCAGCTGCAATGGCTCTCGGAGGGGCGCGGGGTGTGACGGGAGATGAAGTCCCGGCTGGAATAGCGCTGGCCGTGCGCCGAGGAGCAAGATGGGAGCTGTAGTCCCGGAAGTGGCTTGAACGCGTTGTTTGGGGGTCCGGGAAGGCTCTTGGGGGACACTTTTGCGTCCGAGCCGCGACCTGAGGTCCTCGGAGGGAATTTAAACGGTTCGGGAGGGCTTGGGGGGAATTCGGGGAGCTCTAACCGGGCTCTTTAGGGCGCGGGGCACGGCAGGAGTTTCAGGCGCGGGACTGTGTTCTGAGGGGCTCTGGGGCTGCGGGGGCATCAGAGGAGATGAATTCCCAGAAGTGGCTGTACCGGGCATCTGTGGGGTTGGGAGCACTCAGGGGGTCTGGGGACGCTTTTGGGGGGTCCCGAATGGGCGCTGAGGGGGCACTGAGGGATCCTTGTGGGTCTGGAGGACACTTACGGGACAGATGGGGGCGGATCCCGGGGTTCTGTGGAGCGCGGGGCATGACGGGCGTGGTAACCCCGCCTCCAATTGGGCTATTCCGGGCCGCGCGGCATGATGGGAGTTGTAGTCCTGGCTCCAATAGCTCTTCCCTATGCAGCGGGGCATGACGGGAGTTGTAGGCAAAAAGAAAATAGGGCGCCCACATCAGGTACCGCCCCTGAGGACCCGATTGCCGGTGCTGATTGGCTGCAGCTGGTGATTGGCGGGAGCCTCAGCAAATGGGATGCGGCGGAGGAGGGAACAGCCCATTCACCCTCCTCCAGTCCCTCCCAGTACAGACCAGTACAACTCCAGAATAGCCCAGTTCATCACAAGTAGAACCCAGTACAACCCCAGTGCCCCTCCAATCCTTCCCAGTACAGCCCAGTCCCTCCCAATACACCTGAGATCATTCCCAGTCCCTTCCAGTTCCCCCCCAGTGTCACCCACAGGATGCCCCAGTGGCCCCAGTCTTCTCTGCCATGTCCCCTGTATCCCCAGTTTGTCCCAGTATCACTCCCAGTATGTGTTGGTATGTCCCAGTATGTCCCATTGTACCCCCACAGTCCATCCCAGTCCACCCAGATTCCCCCTCAGCATTCCTCGTGTCCCCAGTATTTCCCAGTCTTCCCGAGTGTCATTCCCAGTATGTCCCAGTGTCTCCCACAGTGTTCCCAGGGTCCCCAGTATGTCCCAGTCCTCCCCAGTGTCACTCCCAGTACGTCCCAGCGTGTCCCACAGTGTTCCCAGTGTTCCCCAGTATGTCCCAGTCCTCCCCAGTGTTTCCAAGGACAGTTGAATTTCTCACGGTGGCCGTGGCAGCCAAACCCAGCAGTGGGGTCAGTGCAGTGCCCATGGCCACAGCCCCTTGCAGGGGCCCAGTGCAGCTGGGGCTGATGATCCACCCTCACAGCTGGCCCAGGGCAGCTCTGCAGTGGCTTTGGTGGCACCTGGGGCTGGCACACACCTGAGCAGTGTGTCTGTTTGCAGTGGGGAAACTCAGGAGTTTCAGATTGCTTCAAAAACCCCAAAAAGGGAAAACCCCTCTCAGGCTGAGTGCAGCCAGCTCTGCAAGCACAGCAGGGCCCAGGGGAGTGAGGACAGACAGGATGGGGCTGGGCAATGTGGAGCAAGGTTGTCCACACTGGGTCAGAGCTCCAAGCACAGCTTCTGTGAGCAGGCCAGAGCTGCTGAGGAGAGACCCTGGGTCAATATCAATTACAGAATGCTGCAATCACCTTTGCTCTAAAGAGAAATTAAAAAAAAATTACATATTTTAAAAAAGGAATGTGTAAGGAATTTGAAATTTTTCTCCATAACTGGACTAGGAAAACTTTAATGATCTTCTTGGGGATTTGGTGTTGTTTACATCAGACTCAGTCCCTGAGAGTGTTTCCAAAAAACTTCTCAACAACTCAAACTTAAATTGAATCTCTGAAGTTTCTTGAAGTTTTAATGGGTCCCACTGAGGAACATAACTGGGAAAGTGTCCCCAGGTTCCAGTTAGAGCAGAACACTGGAGGCAGGGATGACAGCTGGGGACAAACAAGGCCAAGGTGTCTGTGGTGCTGAGCAAAGCTGGATGTGTTTGAGGAATGCCAAGGGCCAAGGCCTGAGCCCCAGGGCCTGGCCAGGCAGATGCTGTCCCTCCCTCCTTGCTCAGGGCTCTTGCCGGGATGGGCACTGGCATGTGGGGATGTGCAATGCCAAGGGCAGGAGCATGGGGCGGCCCCTGCCAGGCTGCTGAGCAGGGCCAAGGAGGCAATGAGGCCCCAGGCCTGCAAGGGTCACTTGTCTCCTGCTCCTGCCTCAGGCCCAGGCCCAGCAGCCATGGCCAAAGTGCTGCCCAAGTTGGCTCTGGCAGGGCTGTCTTGCAGCTGCTGCACATGCCTGTGCCCTGTGCAGCCCAGGCTGTGCTACGGTGTCCCTGCCCTGCGCCTCTGTCCCTGCAGGCTGTCGGCATCCCCCGGCTGCCCCACCTGGCTGGGCCCTTCCTTTGCTGACAGCTCTGCCTCCTGCCTGCCTCTGCCTGCCCACACAAAGCCTGGGGCTGATACCCAAAAGGTTCATTCCATTTTTTACCCTGCCTGTGAACTTTCAGCGCAGGAACAAGGCATGCAGGGGCTGCATTCCCAGCAAGGATGGTTGGAAGAGAAGAAGAAAACATCTGGCTCAAGGGTACAGGGATAGAGAAAACAAGGGCTGAATCTGGGAGCTTGGGGTGGGTTTTATGGAAATGGGTAAATTGTAATTCACATTTAGGGACTGTGTATAAGCACCACACTGGTAGAATTGCATGTCCATGTGAGGCTGGGAGTTATCCCTCACTAGACCTCAGGCCTGAATAAATGATACCCTTTGAAATAGCAAATGAGTATTAAGGAGCCTTATTCTGATATTTCAGAGATTTGGTGGCCATGGGCCCTCACAGACTCAAGGAGTCAGGTGTGACACTGTGCAAACTCATGGAACAAAGGGTCCATGGTGACACAGCAGAACCCCATGGAACCAAAGTCCTCTTTGGCACATTGGGGCCACATTGAACCAATGGTCCATTGTGATACTGCAGATCCATGGAGAGCACTGTGACCCTGAGAAACGTCTTGGAACCAAGGGGCCATTGTGACACAGCAAGGCCTGGTACAACCATGGGTCCATTGTGACACTGCAGAACCTCACAGAACCAAGGTGACCGTGTTCTACTACAGAACCTAATGGAACAAAGGGTCCATGGTGACGCTGCAGAACCAAGGAGACTGCTGCTGGCAGTGTGAGACCTCATGGAACCAGAAGTCCATTGTGACACAGCAAGGCCTGATGGAACCAAGGGTCCCTTGTTAAACTGTGTGGCCTCATGGAACCATGAGCCATTGTGACACAGCGTGGCCACACGGAGCCAAGGGGCCACTGTGACACTGTGGATCCAAGGAGACCATTGGGACTGAGGAACCTCATGGAACCAAGAGTCCATTGTTCCACTGTGGGGGCCTATGGAACCAAGGGGAGCACAGGGACATTGCGGGGCCTCATGGAACAATGGAGACTGTTCTGACACTTTGGGACCCACTGGAACCAAGAGGCCATTGGAGCATGGCAGGGCCTGGTGGAATCAAGGGGACTGCAGTGAACACTGTGGGTGTCCATGGGATGAAGGGTCCATTCTGACACCGTGGAACCAAGGAGACCATTGTGACACCCTGGGGCATCATGGAACCAAAGGTCCATTGTGACACAGCAGGGCCTCATGGAACCATGGAGGCCATTCTTACACTTGGAGGCCTTGTGGAACCAAAGGGCCATTGTGGCACTTCAGAGCCTTGTGGAGCCAAGGGTGTTGCTGCTGAGTAATGACCAACATAGACTCCAAGGCCGTCAGAAGGCTAAAATGACAGTCTTTATTTGGAAACCTATTCTTTTATATTCGGTTCCAATACAGGTTGTCCTGATTGGAAACTTAATAAAAACACTGTCATCATGAGTTAATTAAAAAGACACCCATTTCTAAACAACCTTATGGACAAAACAGCATATTTAAAAACACCAGGTGCAGATTGTTTAGAATTCTTTCTCTCTAGCTCCCTAAAGTTTCCCAGGCCAATTAATGGGGAAGTTTATCTAGCTTTCTTTTTTTCGTACCAGAGAGCTGCCACCACACAAGGGGATCATAGTGACACTGTAGGGGCTCTGTGATTACAATGTTTTGTCTGTAGTGACACTGTAAGGCCTCATGGAATCATGGAGACCATTGTGACACTACAAGGCCTCATGGAAGCAAGGAACCATTGTGACACTGTGGGGTCTCGGCAGGCCAAGGGGCAGTTGTCACACTGTGTGGCACCATGGAACCAGGGAGACCATTGTGACACTCCAGGGCCCCATGGAACCAAGGATTCATGGAACAGTGCAGGACCCCATGAAACCAAAGGTCCATTGTGACATGGTGGGGCCTCATGGAATCCTGGAGGCCATTCTGACACTTGGAGGCCTCGTTGGATCAAGGGGCTCTGCAGGGAGTCAGGGAACCAAGGAGACCCTTCTGACATAGTGAGTCCCCATGGAACCAAGAGTCCATTGTGACACTGCGGCACCAAGGAGACCCCTGTGACACTGCAAGGCCTCATGGAAGCAAGGGACCATTGTGGCACTCTGGAGCCCCATGGAAACAAGGGGACAGTGTGACACAGCAAGGCCTCATTGAAACATGAAATCCATTATGACACATGGGGCCTCATGGAACCAAAGGAGCATTGTGACACAGCAAAGCCTCATGGAACCAAGGGCACAATTGTGACACTTTGGGGCTCCGAGGGACCAAAGGGGGATTCTTAAAGTGCAGAATCAAGGAGACCATTGTGACACTATGGGGCATTGTGGAACAACAAGTCCATTTTGACACAGCATGGCTGAAGGAAACCATGGAGGACATTTTCAAACTTTGAAACCTTGTGAAACCAAGGGGCCATTGTGGCACTGTGTGGCACCATGGAACCAAGGGACCATTGTGACACTACAGGGCCCCATGGAACTAAGGATTCATGGAACAGTGTGGGACTCATGGAACTAAAGGTCCATTGTGACATTGTGGGGCCTCCTAGAACTAAGGAAGGGACAATTGTGACATTGTGGGGCCCAATGGAAGAAAGGGGCCAGTGTGACACAGCTGGGCCTCATGCAGCCAAGGGGCCACTGGGATCCTGAGGAGCCCAAAAGAACCAAGGGGCCATTGTGACACTCTGCAGCTGTGGAGACCCTGAAAGGCATTCCCTGGGTTAGGAAGACACAAGAAGCTTCCCTCAAAAGCTGTTCAACCCCATTGGCTCCTTCCCCTTGTTCTGTGTCCCTCAGCCACTCCCTCCCCATTCCCCCGTTGGCCCCATCTTTGTACTGCCCCCATGGCACTGATCAGCCCCTTCCTCTGGAGATACAGAAACCTGGAGTCCCCCCAGGAGTCCTGCCTTGTGACCCTGAACATCTCACTGCACGGCTGAATTAAACATCTGTGGGTACCATGCAAACGCCCTTTTTGCTTCCCTACCCTGGGTTTTATTAGCAGCTATTTTGGCTGCAACAATGGTCCCTTATGGCAGTGTGGATCCAAGGAGACCATGGTGACACTGTGGGACCTCATGGATCCAAGGGGCCATTGTGACACTGCAGAACTTCATGGAACCCAGAGTCCATTGTGACACAGCAGGGCCTCATTGGAACAAAGGAACCATTGCTGACAGTACAGAAACTCATGGAACCAAGGGGCCATGGGGACACAGAACGGCCACATGGAACCCGGGAGACCAGTGACATTTAGGGACCTCATGGAACCAGGGTGCATTGTGACACTGCAGAAACAAGGAGACCATTGTTGATGCTATGGAAGCTCACAGAACGAAGCAGCCATTGTGACACTCCAGGGCCTCGTTGAACCAGGCAGACCATTGTGACACCACAGAACCTCATGGAACTGAGGGTTTATTGTGACACAGCAGGGCCCATGGAGCCAATTGTCCATTGTGACAATGTGGATCTGAGGAGACCATGGTGATGCAATGGAAGCTCATGGATCTGTGGGTCCACTGTGACAAAGCAAGGGCTCGTGGAACCAAGGGTTCATTGTGACATCATGGAACCTTGTGGAACCAAGGAGACCATTGTGGCATCATGGAACCTCGTAGTACCAAGGGTCCATTTTTACAGTCTAGAACCAAGGAGACCATGGTGACAGTACAGAACCTCATTGGATCAAGATTCCATTGTTATGCACTGGGGCTTCATGGAACCAAGGAACCACTGTGACACAGCAGGGCCACATGGAACCAATGATCCATGGAGATACTGCAGATCCAAGGAGACCATGGTGATGCTGTGGAACCTCGTGGAGCCAAGGGGCTGTTTTGACACTGTGGAGCCCCATGGAGCCAACTCTTCATGGTGACACAGCGGGGCTGCTTGTGACCAATTGTCCATTGTGACCCTGCAGATCCAAGAGACCAGGGTGACACTCTGGCAGTTGATGGAACCAAGGGGCTGTTGGGACACACCAAGGCCTCATGGAACCAAGGAGAGCATTGTGGCAGTGCAGAACCAAGGAGGCCATTTTGACAGTACAGAATCCAATGGAACCAAGGGTCCATTGCTCTACAGCAGGGCCGCAAGGAGCCAAGAGGCCATTGTGAAACTGTGGGGCATAATGGAGTCAAGGACACCACCGATACTGAAATCTACTGGATAGAAACTTCTGAACAGAGTTTGGAGTATTTGAAAGCAGGTATTCTTTGTTACAGCATGGCGGTCACTTGGGCCATCCTTCCTCCATTCGAGTTCACTGAGCATCAAGTGAACAGAGTTTTTATAACACACACTGATTATATATTCATGAGCTATCCCCACTTCCTTTGAGTTTATTTGACATAGTTGCACCCCTTATGACAAATACTTTCATGGTTCTTTGGGTTTTGTCTTCAACATCCACTGTCCTTTTTAGGTAGCTGTTCTTTGACCTCTCCTTTTGAGTAAGGGCAGTATTATTTTTCTGCATAACTACTGTTTTGTCAGCCTTGCAGAGCTGAGCTGGCATCCTGCTTGCATTTTGTGTGACTTCTCTTTGCCACAGGCACATCCTCAATCAGTTTCTCCAAGGCTGTGCTGTTCTGTTCTGCTGTCCTTGACAAGAGTAAATGTTGTTCTGTTCTCCTGTCCTTGTCTCAGTGCTCACCCCGCATGAGGCGTCTGCAACCCCCCCAACCTATGGGCCTGGGGTGGGCAAGTGTTCCTGGGGAACAGGGATGGGACAGCTGGGCTGGACTGACCCAAGGGATGTTCCATTCCATGTCACACCATGATCAGCAATCAACTGAGAGAAGAGGGTGAAAAAGGGGGGTAGGGGATTAATTTCTTTTCTAAGACATTTTTCTATAAAAGAGCACCTACACTTACAGAATCCTCTCCTGCCACTGGTGGTCAAACATTTTCTGTGGATAGGAGATTTCCTGCTGATTGGTTTTTCTTCTGTTCGTGGCCTTTTCTTTTTGTGGTTGGTTTGTTTGTGGGGTTTTTGTGTTGTTGTGGGTGGGTCTTGCTTTGGTTTTTTTGATTGGGTGGGGTTTTTTTTTGGTCAGGTTTGAGCTTTTCCCTATTGAACTGCCTTTCTTCTGATGCATAGGGGTTTTTTTTCCCTTTTCTTGTGGCTTACTTGGCACCTGATGGCAAGATAAATTTACCCAACTCAGTCATTTTGCTCAATTACGTTTTGCAGTCACCATTAACTAGATTAGTTCAGTCACAGACTCCCTGCAATTTGGCAGCATCCATACAGGAATTGAAAGAACATTTCATGCCATTGTAGAGATAATAGAAATATTCCACAGTGGTGGCCAAGGGCTGGTCACTGAGGGGTGTCACCAGGGCGTGGCTGCCAAGAGGACTCTGTACCATGGATGGCATTTGACCCTCATTGTTCAGCCAAATTCCCACCCAGCCCATGTTCCACTCCTTCAGCCCAGCTCTCTCCAGTCTGGCTCTGAGGAGAGCACAGCAGACCCTGTGCCAGGCCTGGCTGAAGTCTGGGCACACAACATCCCCTTCTTTTCCCTCCCACGTGGGTTCTGCAGTCCCTGCCCTGTCCTGCCAGTGCCTGGAATGGCTGCAGGAGGATTTGCCACATCCCCTTCCCTGCTGAGCCTGACCAGGCTGTGACTCTGCCAGTCCCCCTGCCTGCCCTGTTTGCAGACTGGTTCCATGTCTGCCCTTCCCAAGAGCCCAGGACCCTCTGGGATGGGTCTGGCCTTTCCAAGGGGTTTGAGAGAGGTCCCACAGTGACACTGCCCAGCCTTCTCAACAGCCCTGACACCAAAGGCCTTTTCCACATCCCTCAGTTCCAGGTCAGTGCCCAGAACACAGGACAGCCCTGTCCAGGTCCTTGGGGTGGTTCAGAAGGGAGGCAGCTCTGATTTCTCCCCACAGACCCTCACTCTATCCAATGTCTCTCTCTGCAGTCCATGGCTGCCCTGAGCATTTTTTCCTGGAGCCTCCGTGCCTGGGATATTTCTCTCTATGCAGCCCTCACCACAACCCAGCAAAGAATTCAGGTGTTTCCCCAGAGGACGTTACTCTCAGAGTGAAGTGGCCTCAAGGCACTGTTTGTGCCACTGGAATTGTGCCAGCCCTGGGTGCTGCTGATGGTGTTTGTGCTCACTGGGGTTCATCTCCCCACACACACACGATGCACTGCTGAGATCTCCTCAGCACAGAGCAAACATGGCCTGCTGGCCTGGTCACTTGGTGTCCCTCCGTGCAGGGACAAACAACCTCCTGCAGGTGGGCAGAGGCCAGTGCTGGCAATGGTGGTTGCAGGGGCTGGTGTGGGACAATTGCCCTGGGGCACCTTCCCAGGCTGTCCCAGCACAAAGACACAGCCCAGGCCCTGCTCTGCTGCTGCCTCAGGTCCATGCCAGGAGCTCTGGCTGTGCCAGGACACTGCTGTGAGCTCCCCCTGCACACTCCCCCCTGCCCCAGGCCCTGGGCTCTGCTGTGCCAGGGCATTCCTGGAGCACATTGCTGACAGCAGCTCTGGAGGGGAGCGAAGCCTCCCTGCCCTGCCCTCAGGAGATGCCCTTTGCTGATGGAGCTGCTGTGCTGGAGCCCAGCTGTGTCCCAGCAGTGCCCATGGCCTGGGCCTGCCTGTGGCCACAGCAGGGACACGCAGCAGAACAGTGACCAAGCTGCCAGAGCACTCCAGACTTGCAGCCACAGCAGGGCTGGGAAGGACAGGCTGGAGTTGGGCAGGGCAGCTCTGAAAGGACCATTCCCTGCTGCTCCCTGGCCGTGCTGCTCTGCTGGGACTCTCTTCCCTTTCTCCCCTCTAACTTCATGCAGGGCTCGGAGCTGGGATCCCAGATAAAACAGGCACTGCAAGGTAGTTGATTTTCTTACATAGTAGGGATAGCACAAACCCTGGGTTACAGAGCTTCTGGGTCAAATTCAAGAGGCAGGCAGTGAATTTGATGGGGGTGAATAAAAAATTTTATTCAGCATAATTTTATAACAGAAAACCCCATTGAACAGTACCAAAGGCCTGGGAAGGGCTGTTGGGCCTTTCATGAGTTCCATTCCAAAAACTATGCGGAAGAAAATGGGAAATTTATTGCTTCAGAAATCATCCAGTCATCATTTTCCTCAGGGCATCCTTGAGCTCCTGGTTCTTTAGGCTGTAGATGAGGGGGTTCAGGGCTGGAGGCACCACCGAGTACAGAACTGACACTGCAAGATCCAGGGATGGGGACGAGATGGAGGGGGGCTTCAGGTAGGCAAATGTGGCAGTGCTGATAAACAGGGAGACTACAGCCAGGTGAGGGAGGCAGGTGGAAAAGGCTTTGTGCCGTCCCTGCTCAGAGGGGATCCTCAGCACAGCCCTGAAGATCTGCACATAGGAGAAAACAATGAACACAAAACAGCCAAAAGCTATACAGATAGAAAATAATGAAATCCAAATTTTTCTGAAGTAGGAATTGGAGCAGGAGAGCTTGAGGACATGTGGGATTTCACAGAAGAACTGGCCCAGGGCATTGCCATGGCACAGGGGCAGGGAAAATGTATTGGCCGTTTGCAGCAGAGCATTGAGAAAGGCACTGGCCCAGGCAGCTGCTGCCATGTGGGCACAAGCTCTGCTGCCCAGGAGGGTCCCGTAGTGCAGGGGTTTGCAGATGGACATGTAGCGGTCGTAGCACATGACGGTCAGGAGGGAAAACTCTGGTGACAGGAAAAATACATACAGAAATAGCTGGGAAGCACATCCTGAGTAGGAGATGGTGCTGGTGTCCCAGAGGGAATTGTGCATGGCTTTGGGCACAGTGGTGCAGATGGAGCCCAGGTCGCTGAGGGCCAGGTTGAGCAGGAAGAAGAACATGGGCGTGTGCAGGTGGTGGCCGCAGGCTACGGCGCTGATGATGAGGCCGTTGCCCAGGAGGGCAGCCAGGGAGATGCCCAGCAAGAGGCAGAAGTGCAGGAGCTGCAGCTGCCGCGTGTCTGCCAGTGCCAGCAGGAGGAAGTGCCTGATGGAGCTGCTGTTGGACATTTCTTCATTCTGGATATTGTGAGCTGTTCAAAGACAACATTGACAATTTGTACAAAGTACCTTCAGTTAATGCTATACTATTTTCTTACACAAGCACTCAAAATTGCTTCTCTTCTTTTAGGGAAGTTTCATTTACTTTTTTTTAATTTTTTTTTTCAGTTTAGACTTGGGCTGTTATGTAACGGTGCATTTTAAGAAGGGGCAGAAGTCCTGTTCTTAGCATTGCTCTCAGCCAGAACACTAGGAAGCCCAGAGGGAAAACAGGGCTCCCTCTGCCCTTGAGCAGTCAGACCTGCTGTTTCCACACAGGTGCCATTTGCGCATTTCACCTCCCTCTAATCCAGGGTGTACAAAGTTAAAACTGTATTTAAAAATAACACGGCCTTTTTGAAGACTCCAGTTTAAAAATCAATCTCTCCAACTCTTTGCTCTTTCCCTGTGCAGCTGGACAGGGAGGGATACCAAGGGGTGGTCTGGCTCTCTGCTGCCTGGAGTTGTGCCTACTGGGAGCTGTTTCTCTCTACCCAAGCCCTGTCCCTGCCAGTGCTGCCAGAGCCCAGCCCAGCCCTGGGAGCTCAGCTCTGCCCTGCAGACCCCTCCCAGCACAGGGCACTGCCCAGGGGCATCTCCCTGGCAGCAGGTCCTTAAGGGCAGGCCAGACAAACAGAGATGCTGCAAGCCAAGGTGCTGCTGCTGCTGTCTGGAGGGAGAGGAGGCTGAGGAGGCACTTTCTGAGGGAGATCTGAGGCCCATCTGCTGATGCCCAGGGTGACAGTGCAGGAGTCTCAGTGACACAGCCAAAGCTGAGAGTCCCTTTCCCTTCCCTTGAGACAGCTGAGAGCAGCCCTGGCCATGCAGCACCATCTCCAGAGCAGGAGGAATCTGCCCTGATGGGGGTGGCTCCTTCCACCTCCAACTTCTCCCTTGCAGCGTCCATGGGGAGCTGCCAGGCAGGCTGAGAGCTGCCCCTGGCAGGTGGCACATGGCCTGGGCTGGCCAAGAGCCCTGAGGGCTGCAGGAGCTGCTCTGCAGGACAGCCCTGGGCAGCCCTGGCTGCAGCCCCAGCTTCAGCCCCTGCAGCCGTCCCTGGCAGCAGGAGCCGTCCTGCCCTGTCCCTCTGACGGTGCCCAGGGCAGCCCCGCTCTGCAGCACATCCTCCTCCTCCTCCTGCTGCTCCTGCTGTGCCACAGAGAAACTGGGAGAGTCCTCCTGACACATCCCCCAGGCTGTGGGCTGTGCTGGCTTCAGGAGATCCCTCCAGGAGCACAGGGGACATTGCCCTGCACCCACACACTCACCATGCACAGGGCTGTGAAGATCTTTCCCCAAGTGAAGTCTCAGCTCAATGTCTTCCCAATCCTGATTGCCTTCAGCCTGTCTCTGCCTGGCTCCTGTCCCCTCAGTGCCTGCAGGCAGAGCCCTCAGCCCTGCTGGGCTGGGAGAGGAGCTGGTCCTGGGAAGAGCTGTTCCTTTAAAGCTCAGCAGCACAGACACAGCACAAGGACTTTAATGAGCCTCTTGGGTCTTTGGTGTTGTTTACATCAGACTCAGTCCCTGAGAGAGTGTTCAGAAAACTTCTCAACAACTCAAACGTAAATTGAAATTCTGAAGTTTCTTGAAGTTTTAATGGATCTCACTGTGGGACATGACTGGGAAAGTGTCCCCAGTTCCAGTTAGAGCAGAACACTGGAGGCAGTGATGACAGCTGGGGACAAACAAGGCCAAGGTGTCTCTGGTGCTGTGTCGTTGTCGAGGCGGTCATGACATAAGCATAAGCATAAGCATAAGCATAAGCATAAGCATAAGGCAGAGACCACAAGCAGTCTCAGTTGGCAACGGTTTATTCAGTTGGCAACCGTTTTTTCAGTTGGCAACAGTTTATTCTTTAACATGGCTAACTTTTATACACTTTACAGTTGTTGATACTTCTTCTACCTTAACTATTGGCCACAAGAAATCAACATGCTATTGGTGAAAGGTTATAGTGACTCCACCTATCTTTCTAACATTACTTCATCCAGCTGCAAGGTGTTCTTATCTTTCTTCTCTCGATCTCCTTGGTTACAGCCTTGGAGAGAGCTCCTTATCAGCTTCTTCTTACTTCTCGGCTTCTTCTCGCTCCTTTAGCTAACAGGCCCGCTGTTAGCCCCTTCCACAGTGCTGAACAAAGCTGGATGTGTTTGAGGAATGCCAAGGGCCAAGGCCTGAGCCCCAGGGCCTGGCCAGGCAGATGCTGTCCCTCCCTCCTTGCTCAGGGCTCTTGCCGGGATGGGCACTGGCATGTGGGGATGTGCAATGCCAAGGGCAGGAGCATGGGGCGGCCCCTGCCAGGCTGCTGAGCAGGGCCAAGGAGGCAATGAGGCCCCAGGCCTGCCAGGGTCACTTGTCTCCTGCTCCTGCCTCAGGCCCAGGCCCAGCAGCCATGGCCAAAGTGCTGCCCAAGTTGGCTCTGGCAGGGCTGTCTTGCAGCTGCTGCACATGCCTGTGCCCTGTGCAGCCCAGGCTGTGCTACGGTGTCCCTGCCCTGCGCCTCTGTCCCTGCAGGCTGTCGGCATCCCCCGGCTGCCCCACCTGGCTGGGCCCTTCCTTTGCTGACAGCTCTGCCTCCTGCCTGCCTCTGCCTGCCCACACAAAGCCTGGGGCTGATACCCAAAGGGTTCATTCCATTTTTCCCCTGCCTGTGAACTTTCAGCACAGGAACAAGGCATGCAGGGGTGGCTTTCCCAGCAAGGATGGTTGGAAGAGCATAAGAAGACATCTGGCTCAAGGGTGCAGGGATAGAGAAAACAAAGAGTGAATGTGGGAACTTGGGGTGGGTTTTATGGAAATGGGTAATCTGTAATTGGGATTTAGTTACCATTTATAAGCAACACAGTGGTAGACTTACATGTCCTCATAATGTTAGGAGTTATCCCATGTTGGACCTTAGGCCTTAATAAATTATCCCTTGTTATATATCAAATGAGTGTTCAGGAGCCTTATTCTGGTATTTCAGAGATTTGGTGACATCAGAGGCTGACAGAACCAAGGACTCAGCTGTGACACTGTGGAACCCCATGGAACAAAGGGTCCATTGTGATGCAGTGGAACCCCATGGAACCAAAAGTCCTTTGTATCACAGCAAGGCCTCATGGAGCCAAGGAGAGCATTGCTGACAGTGTGGAAGCTCCTGGAGCCATGGGGTCATTGTGACAGTGTGGGGCTGCATGGAACCAATGGTCCATTGGGCCACTGCAGAACCTTCTGGAATCAAGGGGATCATGTTATGCTCTGGAACCTCATGGAACAAAGGATCCATGGTGACACTGCCGTGCTCAGACCATTGTTGACAGTGTGAAAGCTCCTGGAACCAAAAGTCCATTGTGACACATCAAGGCCTCCTGGAACCAAGGGTCCCTTGTGGCTCTGTGGGGCTTCCCAGAACCAAGGAGACCATTTGGACACTGTGGGGCCTCATGGAGCCACCTGGCACTGTGACACAGCGGGGCCACATGCAGCATAGGGGCCACTGAGACACTGAGGAACCTCCTGGAACCAAAGGTCCATTGTTCCACTGAGGGGCCTGTGGAACCAGTGGGACCATGGTGACACCATGCTGCTTCATGGAACCAAGGGGCCATTCTGATTCTGCTTTGCCTCATGGAGCCAAGGGGCCACCATGACACTGCAGGGCCTCGTGGAACTAAGGCAGCCTTGTGACACTGTGGGGCCCTTGGAACCAAGGGTCCATTGGGAGATTGCAGGGCCTCGTGGAACCGTGGAGACCATTGTGACCCTTTGGAACCCATTGGAACCAAGGGGCCATTCTGGCACTGTAGGGCCTCGTGGAATCAAGGGGACCACAGTGACACTGTGGGGCTCCATGGGACAAAGGGGCCATTCTGAAACTGTGGAACCAAGGAGATCATTGCTCTGCTACGAGACATCATGGAACCAAGGAGACCATTGAGACACAGCAAGGCCTTATGGAACCAAGGGCACAATAGTGACACTGTGGGGCTCTGAGGGCCAAGGGGGGATACATATAGTGTGGAATCAACACCAAAGGGCCATTTTGGCGCTTTGTTTATCCATGGAACCAAGGACTCCATTGTGACTCTATGAGGTCCTGTTAGGCCAAAGGGCAATTGTGGCACTGTGTGGCACCATGGAACCAAGGCACCATTGTGACACTACAAAGCCACATGGAACTAAGGATTTATGGAACAGTGTGGGACTCGTGGAACCTAAAGTTCATTGTGAGGTTGTGAGACCCCATGAAATACAGGACACCATTTTGACATGGCCGGGCCTCATTGAACCAAGGGTGCATTGTGATACAGCCGTACCAAGGAGAGCACTGTGACGTTGCTGGGCCTCATGGAAGCAAGGGAACAATGTGAAACTCTGGAGCCCCATGGAAACAAGGGGCCAGTGTGACATATCCAGGCCCCATGGAACCAAGGATCTAATATGACACCACCACTGTGACACTGCAGGGCCCCATGGAAACAAGGGAACAGGTAACAGGTCTGGTTGGCTTGGCCTGACCAGCTCAACTGACCTCAGCATATTGGGGGTTTCTTCTCATGTGCCCCTGAAACCCTGGGGCTCTGTGCTTTCCTTTTTATGGAAAAGTACCATCCCTTCTTCTCAGGCACCCACTGTGGGAAAACAGGACTCCCATACAACTTACCAATATGATTAAGCAGAAACCATTTATTCTTTACATTATGCACTTATTTATACATTCTAACCCTACTCATACACTGATCACACTCTTCTTCATTGGTGCCCTCTGTGTTGTCCATGCATTCTGCACACACTTTTCAGGGTATGTGATTGGTTACAGTCCAGGTTGTTCTCTCAGCCCTCTGTTATTGAGTTCTTGCAGTCTTGGTATTCTGTTTCTCAGCCTTTTCTTTCTTAATTGTGCACAGTTTATGTCTTAGTAACCTTGATGAATTCTAGAGGGCTCTGCTAAGAATAACTACAAGTAGTAAGGCTGGCGCACAGTGTGCCCTAAGTTGTTCAGATACGTTGCTACAGTTCCCGCTTCTTCTTCTTCTTCTTGCACCAGCCACACCCTTTTCACTGTATTTTCTACCAAGTGGGTCACCAATTTCAGTAAGCATGGAATAATAAAAAGCAATATAATAATGACTACTAATAACAACAAAGCTCCCTTTAAGATATTTTTCAATCATCCAGTTATTTCCCATCCCTCAAATCATTCATCAAATCCCAAATCATTCAGGGTCAATTTCTTCACGTTGTCTTGTAGTTGTTTCAGTTTCCTGTGAATGGATGCAGAATGGTCAGAGTGGTTCATACAACACATTCCTTCAAAATCCTCACACCTGTGCTCACGTGCTAACAGTAAAATAAATTTATAGCAGCTCTCTTTTGCAGTGTGCCATGTCTAATACTATCTACATCAGTGCACATTTGATTTAAAATAGCTGAAGTTGTATTCAGCTATCCAGCATCCCAACTCAGCAAAAGCTTGAGCAGCAGCAACACCTGGAGTAAGGAATGATGCTGTTATTAATGCTGGAGCACCCTAAAACTCTATATGATTGTCACAATCAGATCCTAAGCTTCTCGTTTCCTAAGGCCAGGCCTCCTGTCAATTCAGTGTGACTCTGTATCTGGAAGAAAGATTTAGCTGGGGGTGTGCATTCTATTTACCATCTGCTAGAAGTAGGGCAGTTATCTTCTGTTAATTGGGCAGTTTTCTTTATCTCATGCACAACAAATCCTCCCTCTGGGAAATATCTTCTATTAATGGGCCATTGAGTCGCACTGCATGGCTGATAAAATTACATCATCCTATTGGGAGATGCTCTGCCCAGGGGGAGGAGCCAAGCATTCCTACCTGGATATAATCTGAGATTGTGGGAGACCACAGTCAGCCTTCTCCCACTGGATTCCCAGAGGAACAGCCCTTTCCCACTGCATTCCAAGAGGAAGATCAGGCCCATCTACACCACCACCAGACCTTCAGAGGAAAACTCCACCCTTCTACAGAATCACTGCTCCAACAGAACCACACCTGTCACTGCAGGAGGACAGCAGCAACCATTTAATCAGACTGCTACCAACACCCAGAGGAACAAGATGTCAGATCGCATTCTGACTCTGTCAGTGTTGTTTTGTATTACTGCATTCTTGATTTTATCTCTTTTTTTTTATTCATAGTAAAGAACTGCTATTCCTACTCCCATATCTTTTCCTGAGATCCCCCTTAATTTCAAAATTATAATAATTCAGAAGGGAGGAGGTTTCCATTTTCATTTCAAGGGAGGCTCCTGCCTTCCTTAGCAGACACCTGTCATTACAAACCAAGACAGATTTTGGTGTCCAACATGAGGCTTGAGGGCATAAAAAAAAAAAAGGAATACAGTTCTTAAATAACCTATTTTTTTGTGTGATGGACATAGAAACCTCATTCAGTATCACCACGTGGTCCAGCTTGCCCTGGTTTGGGTGGCATGTGGTCATGGCTGTATTTCTCCCATTTGCAGGCTCTTATCTACATGGGTCCTATAATGAAGGCTACTGTGGCTCTTATCCAGTTTGCTTTATGGCTTAATGAGGTGAGGAATTCATGGATCTTTAACTTCCTCTGGAAAGCAAGCACATGGATTCAGAGCTATCACACACTAAGTGTGTGGTTTTGGGCTTATTTTAATAATGGTATCTACTGTGAGGAAATGGCACCAGGAGAAATTTTCTCCCAACCCTTCACCCAGCTCTTTGGGTCTGCCCCACCAGTTTTCAAAGGGTTCAGATATACTCTAAATGCTGATGATATGATACAGTGGTTGGTGTTGCTGATAGGCCTGTTACATTTAGCATTCAGAGATAAGGGAAGAACCTGGATAACCAGGCTGACACCTGCCCCAGAGACAAGGGATGCTGCTGCCCCAGAGCCTGACCCTGCCCCACAGCCCACCTCAGAAATGAACCACCCAGACTGGGTGGGGGTTCTGGTGAAG
This sequence comes from Calcarius lapponicus, assembly GCA_039654755.1. Lineage (NCBI taxonomy): Eukaryota > Metazoa > Chordata > Aves > Passeriformes > Fringillidae > Calcarius > Calcarius lapponicus. The sequence goes on along the minus strand of JBBFKN010000027.1, from coordinate 2,049,215 downwards.
GAGATGGGCCAGATGCTGAAGGAGCACATTTCCCCAGCTGGTGAGAAACCCTCCCCCTGCCTCAAAGAGGGAGAGTCTGATGGTGCAACAGTGGAACCCACAGATGTTACAACTGTCCAGGTTCCAGCTGAACTGCAAGGGCAGTCACAGCCAGCAGTAGTCACCCCCGTGGAAACAAGGAGATCCAAGATGAAATCAGAGCACTCAGACAAGGGTAAGAAAGGAGGGCACTCACAACCCATAGGGGAGCCAACGGTTGAAAGCATCACTGAGTCCCTGATGTACAAAAGTCTCTGTAATCTGCACAAAGACATTGTACAACAGGGACGGGAGGCTTATACAACCTGGTTACTCTGGTTCTGGGACCTTATGGGTGCAGGCATGCAACTGGATGGTGGTGAGGCAAAGAATTTGAGACCCTTGACCCAGGACTCAGGTGGAAATCAGGTTTTGTAAGAGAGCCAGGGTCCCTTTCCCTCTGGGAGCGGCTTTTAATGAGTGTCAGAGAGAGGTTTGTCCACAGGGAGAGAATGCAGGACCAGCACCATAGAATGCACTGGAAAACCCTTGAGGAAGGGATCCAACAGCTGAGAACAGTGGCAGTATTTGAGGTACTCTTTGGGAGGGATGGACAGCATGATAATGACAAGGTCAGGTGCACAGGGCAAATGTTGTGGAGTCTGGCAAATCTGGGGCCATCTCAATACACCACCTTCATTGCAACGATTAATGCTGATAACAGCCGAGAGACAGTGGGTTCTGTCACCAACAAGCTTTGAAATTGTGAGAGTGTGATCAATGGCCCCATGCAGGCTCATGTCTCTGCTGTGATCAAGGATCTCAAAGAGGAGATGAGGGAGATGAAGGAGAAGGTAAAGAGAAACAGTTCCCATATGGCACCAGTGTGAGTCACGTGCCCCGAAGTGAGAGCCCAACATCCCCCAGCAAGAGAGACGGTACACCCCATGGGCTGACCTGCGGCTCTTTCTGTGTGACCATGGGGAAGACGGGATGGGAAACACACTTCTGTCCTGGCAACACGGGTGCATCAACTCAAGGAGGGAAACACTAATCGATGGAGTTCCACTACAGTGAAGGTAGCCTCAGCCTCCCATGACTGAGCTGCTGAGTATGATCTGTCAGATCCCCTTGAAGGAACCTCTACCATGTATGCCCAGAAAAGAAATAATAACCAGGGTTAGAGGGGTCCTGCCTCTAGCCAGGAAGGAAGAGGCACGGGGAAAACCAGATCTTCTGGATGGTGAGGATTCAATGGCCTGGCACACCAGAACCACAAAAATATGAAGTCTTAGTTGATACTGGTGTGCAGTGTACCCTGATACCATTGGGACATGTGGGGGCAGAACCAGTTTCATTGCTGGGGTGACGGGGGGATCACAGCAATTGACCCTGTTGGGAGCCCAGGTGAGCCTGACTGGGAAGGAGTGGCAGAAACATCCTATTGTGACTGGGCCAGAGGCCCCGTGGAGTCTGGGCATAGACTTCCTCCAGAGCAGCTTTAAAAAGACCCAAAGGGACTCAGGTGGGCATTTGGAATAGCTGCTGTAGAGGTAGAGGACATTAAGCAATGGAACACCTTGCCTGGACTATCAGAAAACCCATCTGCAGTAGGACTCCTGAGGGTGGCAGAGCAAGAAGTACCAATTGCCACCGCGACGGTGCATCGCTGGCAGTGTTCAACGAATTGAGATGCTGTGATCCCCATCCACAAAGTGATCCGTGAGCTGGAAAGCCAAGGGGTGGTCAGCAAAACCCACTCACCCGTACACAGTCCCATCTGGCCTGTGCACAAGTCTGTAAGAGAATGGAGATTGACTGTGGACTATCGTGGCTTGAATGAAGTGACTCCACTGCTGAGCACTGCTGTGCCAGACATGCTGGAACTCCAGTACGAGCTGGAGCCCAAGGCAGCAAAGTGCTTTGCCACTACAGACATTGCCAACGTGTTTTTCTCCATTCCTCTAGCAGCAGAATGCAGGCCTCAGTTTGCTTTCACCTGGAGGGGCGTGCAGTACACCTGGAACTGACTGCCCCAGGGGTGGAAGCACAGCCCCCCCATCTGCCATGGACTGATCCAGGCTGCACTGGAAAAGGGTGAAGCTCCAGAACACCTGCAGTACATCGAGGACATCATTGTGTGGGGGAACACAGGAATGGAAGTGTTTGAGAAAGGAGAGAGGATCATCCAGATTCTGCTGGAAGCTGGCTTCACCATCAAGAAGAGCAAAGTCAAAGGACCTGACTGAGATATCCAATTCCTGGGAGTAAAGTGGCAAGATGGATAGTGTCACATTCCCACTGAGGTCATCAATAAGATGACCATGATGTCTCCACCAACCAGCAAGAAAGAAACACAAGCTTTCCTAGGCACCATAGGTTTTTGAAGAATGCACATTCCCAAATACAGCCAGATTGTAAGACCTCTTTACCTGGTCACCCACAAAAAGAACGATTTTCAGTGGGGCCCTAAACAACAACAAGCCTTTGCACAGATCAAGCAGGAGGTTGCTCATGCAGTAGCCCTTGGCCCAGTCAGGACAGGACCAGAGGTGAAGAACGTGCTCTACTCTGCAGCTGGGACCAATGGCTTGTCCTGAAGCCTTTGGCAGAAGGTGCCTGGGGAGACTCGAGGCCGACCGCTGGGATTCTGGAGCCAAAGCTACAGAGGGTCCAAAGCCAGCTACACTCCCCCAGAGAAGGAAATCTTGGCTGCCTATGGAGTTCAAGGGGTTTCAGAGATGATTGGCACAGAAGCAAAACTCCTCCTGGCACCCTGACTGCCGGTGCTGGGGTGGATGTTTAAAGGAAAGGTTCCCACTATCCACCACGCCACTGACACCACATGGAGCAAAGGGATTGCTCTGATCACACAGCGCACCCGTATTGGAAACCTGAATGACCCTGGGATTTTGGAGATAATTACAAACTGTCTGGAAGGTGAAAACTTTGGTCTCACTGACAAAGAGGAGCAGGGACAAGTGACAAGGGCTAAAGAAGCTCCACCATACAACCAACTACCATGAGAGGAAAGACGCTACGCTCTTTTCACTGACAGTTCCTGTCACATCGTAGGGATGAACCGGAAGTGGAAAGCAGCCGTGTGGAGCCCCACAGGACAGATTGCTCAAGCTACCAAAGGAGAAGATGGATCAAGTCAACTTGCTGAACTCAAGGCCATTCAGCTGGCCCGGGACATTGCTGAAAGAGAGAAATGGCCAAAGCTCTACCTCTACACTGATTCATGGATGGTAGCCAATGCTCTTTGGGGCTTGCTGGAGAGGTGGATAAAGGCCAACTGGCAACATAGAGGAAAATCATTCTGGGCTGCTGATAAATGGAAAGACATTGCTACTCAGGTAGAAGGGCTACCTCTAAAAGTCTGCTGTGCTGATGCCCATGTCCCCAAGAATCAAGCTAATGAGGAACACTGAAACAATGTGCAGGTAGATCAGGCAGCAAAAATAGAGGTGTCAAGGATAGACTTAGATTGGCAACATAAGGGGTAGTTGTTCCCAGCTCAATGGGCCCATGATGCCTCAGGCCATCAGGGCAGGGATGCCACCTCTAAGTGGGCACGGGACCGAGGGGTGGATCTAACCATGGACAGTATTTCTCAGGTCATCCATGACTGTGAGACATGTGCTGCCATCAAGCAGGGCAAGCGAGTGAAGCCCCTGTGGTATGGTGGGCAGTGGTCCAAGTACAAGTATGGGGAGGCCTGGCAGATTGACTCCATCCCACTGCCCCAGACACGCCAGGGCAAGCGCTACGTGCTGACCATGGTGGAAGCCACCACTGGAGGGCTGGAGACCCACCCTGTGCCTCACGCCACTGCCCGGAACACCATCCTGGGCCTGGAAAAGCAAGTCCTGTGGAGACATGGCACCCCTGAGAGAATTGAATTGGACAACAGGACTCAATTCAAGAACAGCCTTATCAACACCTGGGCTAGGGAACATGGCATTGAGTGGGTGTACCACATTCCTTATCATGCACCAGCTGCTGGGAAAGTTGAAGGGTGCAGTGGCCTGCTTAAAATCACCTTGAAGGCACTGGGTGGGGGGACTTTCAACAACTGGGAGATGAATTTAGGAAAGGCCACATGGTTAGTCGACACCTGAGGTTCCACTAACTGAGCAGGCTCTGCCCAATCTGAGCCCTTGCAAACAACAGACAGAGATAAGGTTCCAGGGGTACATATGAGAGCTATGCTGGGAAAGACTGTTTGGGTTAATTCTGCCTCCAGCAAAGACAATCCCATCCATGGGGTTGTCTTCACTCAGAGACCAAGTTTTACCTGGTGGGTGATGCAAAAGGAAATAGAGACCTGTTGAAAACCTCAAGGGGACTTTGTTTTAGGGTGAACTACCCGTGATGCCGTGCTTGTATCTGTATCTGCATGTATATATGTATATAATTTTTAAAGGTTTGAATTCGATGTAACATGTTGGTACGGGAAAAAATTTGGGGTGGGTAATGCTGGGGGTTGTGTTTTGGGTTTTTTTTTTTCTTTCTTGTTCTTTCCTTATCACCTGTAGAATTTCTTCCCATTGAGTGGCTAATGGGAATTGATGGCTTGAGGCCAGCAGCAAGGGGGGACTCTTGGTTTTTTTGGGAGTCTCTGTGGCGGCCAGGCAGGGGGGGCAGAGATACTGGGAGATTTGGGCTGGGGGCAGTTCCTAGCGCACTCTTGTTCCCTTGGCACTAGAGGGGACACAGCTGGGGAGGAAATTCGCCACCACTGTGAGACTCTATCCCTGCTGCCTTCTCCTACCATGATCGTGACCCAGCAAGGAACCTTTCTTCTGCTGCTGGGCCTTGAATACCCCTGGCCCTGCCAGGACATCCCACAGGTTGCAGCTATTTGCCCTGGAGTTTCAGGGCATTCACTGTCCCAGGATTTTCTGTTCATCCCTGCCATTCCAGCCTGCTGGTTCCGAGAGTCCTGTTGGGGCACGGGGCTCGGCTGCCCCGGGGTTTGTGGAGCAAAGCTTCTCCTCCAGCCCTCCCCGTCTGCACCCAGCCGCCATTGCCCCGTGCTCCCCGTGCCGCCCCACAGCGCCCCCTGCAGCCCCGCGGGGATCACTGCACCTGCCCCGCCCGCCGGGAGCCACCAGCGCCCCTGCTGGCCGTGCCCGGAACTGCACCAGAGGGGAAAGCGCTGCCGAGGCTGGGACTGGGCTCCTGCTCTGTGATCGGTGATGCTGCAGGGGCTGGGGTTCTGTGTGCCTTGTTATACACACTAGGAAAGAACTGTGGGACTGGGCTCCTGCTCTGTGATCGGTGATGCTGCAGGGGCTGGGGTTCTGTGTGCCTTGTTATACACACTAGGAAAGAGCTGTGGGACTGGGCTCCTGCTCTGTGATCGGTGATGCTGCAGGGGCTGGGGTTCTGTGTGCCTTGTTACACACACTAGGAAAGAGCTGTGGGACTGGGCTCCTGCTCTGTGATCGGTGATGCTGCAGGGGCTGGGGTTCTGTGTGCCTTGTTACACACACTAGGAAAGAACTGTTACTGCTATTCTCATAGCTTTGCCTGACAGCCCTTAATTTCAAAATTATAATAATTCAAAGGTGGGGGGGGGGGGTTACATTCTCCATTCCAAGGGATGCTTTTCTGCCTTCCCTAGCAGACACCTGTCTTGTAAAACAAGACAAGATGTTTCAGTGCCATGAATCACAGAATGTGCCATGGATCACTTCCATGTTCCCCATGGAAGGACTGTCCCTCCCCATCCCCTCTGAGCAGCTGAGCAGGAGGAGCTCACAGGGTGGTTGCCCTGTAGAGCCTCTTTTGCCTTCAGATGAATGAAAGTCTGCTTGGCAATGGCCCTGCTCACCTGGGTTCTTCTCCAGGCATGCTCTGCAAGGCTGAAGCCCATTCCTTGTGGTCACCAGAAATTCCTGTAGCTCTTTTTCCAGAGTTTCAATTCTTTGGTAGAGCTGCCGGAGGTTCATCTTCAACATGGATTCCAGCTCCCTTGCAATTTCCTCCTCTTTGTTTCCTGTGATGAAAGAACAAGGCCACAGGGTCACTGATGTTTCCTCCTTGAGCAGCAGATCAGCTATGTGACACAAGCAGGCTCAAAGGCTCTGATTTCACCTCCCTGACTGAGGGTCTCCCCTCTGGGGCTCTCCTGTGGGTGGTTTTTTCCTTCCTCATTCCCCCGTGGAAATCCTCACCTCACAGGAATTCCAGTTGGCCATGAAGGCACAGTCTGGAAATGGTTTTCCCTTTACCCTAACACTTTTAGCAGGGAGGGGACAAGAAACCCAGAACAAGTTTTCATCCCTTTTCAATGTCCCATTTGTGCACTCCGTAGCCCAAAACATGAAGAGCTCCAGCTTTGAAGTGGGCCACACAATTCCAAGCCCACAATGGCTTGAGCCAGCAGGAATTGCAGGGGTTTCCCTGCACTCTCCTGGGCTGCTCCTTGCCCTGGCTCTGCTGGCTGCAGCTGGAGCACAAACAGGACCCACGGTCAGGGAAGGCCGATCCTCCCTCAGCTGCCCCTGCCCTGGGCCAGAGGCTGTTCCCAACACACTCTGTGTCCTGCCCAGGCCCAGGGGCACAGCCTGGGGCCAGCCAGGCCCACCCTGGAGGCTGTGCCCCAGCTGAGCCTTCCCCTGGCCAGCACCAGCTCCTGTGGGCAGAGCTGCTCTCCACAGGCCCTGCACTCACAGACACGGCCAGGCTCTGCTCAGGGCAGCTCCTCTCCCTGCTGAGCATCCACAGGGAAACAAGGCTGAGCTCATTGTGCCCCAGCATGGGACCAGGAGTGGGGCAGCAGGAGAAGGGCAGGGGAAAAGGGAGAAAGATGGGGACAGGACTTCAAGGGGGGGACTCATAGCAATTATCAGGCAGTGAGAGAACTCCCAGCACAAAAAGGTTTGACTGGCAACGGCCCTGCTCACCTTGGTTCTTCTCCAGGAATATTTCACAAAGGAGATAGCCACAATTTATGATATCTGGGCATTCCTGTACACCTTCTTTCACAATTTGATCTTTTTGAAAATGCTGCTGGAGGCAATTCAACACGGCCCGCATAAATCCCGCCTCTTTTTTTCCTATGAAGAAAGAATGATATCACTGGGTCATGGATTTTTCCTACTTGAGCAGGAGATCAGCTATCTGACACAAGCAGGCCCAAAGGCTCTGATTTCACCTCCCTGACTGAGGGTCTCCCCTCTGGGGCTCTCCTGTGGGTGGTTTTTTCCTTCCTTATTCCCCCATGGAAATCCTCACCTCACAGGAATTCCAGTTGGCCATGAACGCACAATCTGGAAATGGTTTTCCCTTTACCCTAACACTTTTAGCAGGCAGGGGACAAGAAACCCAGAACAAGTTTTCATCCTTTTCAATGTCCCATTTGTGCACTCCATAGCCCAAAACATGAAGAGTTCCAGCTTTGATGTGGGCCACACCATTCCAAGCCCACAATGGCTTGAGCCAGCAGGAATTGCAGGGGTTTCCCTGCACTCTCCTGAGCTGCTCCTTGCCCTGGCTCTGCTGGCTGCAGCTGGAGCACAAACAAGACCCACGGTCAGGGAAGGCCCATCCTCCCTCAGCTGTCCCTGCCCTGGGCCAGAGGCTGTTCCCAACACACTCTGTGTCCTGCCCAGGCCCAGGGGCACAGCCTGGGGCCAGCCAGGCCCACCCTGGAGGCTGTGCCCCAGCTGAGCCTTCCCCTGGCCAGCACCAGCTCCTGCGGGCAGAGCTGCTCTCCACAGGCCCTGCGCTCACAGACACAGCCAGGCTCTGCTCAGGGCAGCTCCTCTCCCTGCTGAGCATCCACAGGGAAACAAGGCTGAGCTCACGTGTGCCCCAGTGTGGGACCAGGAGTGGGGCAGCAGGAGAAGGGCAGGGGGAAAGGGAGAGAGACAGGGACAGGACTTCGAGGAGGGACCATTAGCAAGTATCAGGCAGTGAGAGAACTCCCAGCACACACCCCATGGAAAGGAGAGGGACAGAAGAGGGACTCTGACCACCTGAACCTGCAGAGAACACTTCAGCATGGAGGTGTTTCAGTGCCATGGATGACAGCAGCTGCTCCCCGTGGAAGGACTGTCCCTCCCCATCCCCTCTGAGCAGCTGAGCAGGAGGAGCTCAGGGTGGATGGCCTGTAGAGCAGCTTCTGCCTTCAGATGGATGAAGGTCTGCTTGGCAATGGCCCTGCTCACCTGGGTTCTTCTCCAGGCATGCTCTGTGACGCTGAAGATCATCCGTTATGGTCTGTGGCCATTTCTGCACATCTCCTTCCAGAGTTTCAATTCTTTGGGAGAACTGCTGGAGGTTCATCTTCAACATGGATTTCAGGGCCCTTGTAATTTCCTCCTCTTTGTTTCCTGTGATGAAAGAACAAGGCCACAGGGTCACTGATGTTTCCTCCTTGAGCAGATCAGCTATCTGATACAATCAGGCCCAAACGCTCTGATTTAACCTCCCTGACTGAGGGTCTCTCCTCAGGGCTCTCCTGTGGGTGGTTTTTCCTTCCTCATTCCCCCTTAGAAATCCTCACCTCACAGGAATTCCAGTTGGCCATGAACGCACAATCTGGAAATGGTTTTCCCTTTACCCTAACACTTTTAGCAGGCAGGGGACAAGAAACCCAGAACAAGTTTTCATCCTTTTCAATGTCCCATTTGTGCACTCCATAGCCCAAAACATGAAGAGTTCCAGCTTTGATGTGGGCCACACCATTCCAAGCCCACAATGGCTTGAGCCAGCAGGAATTGCAGGGGTTTCCCTGCACTCTCCTGCCCTGCTCCTTGCCCTGGCTCTGCTGGCTGCAGCTGGAGCACAAACAGGACCCACGGTCAGGGAAGGCCGATCCTCCCTCAGCTGTCCCTGCCTGGGCCAGAGGCTGTTCCCAACACACTCTGTGTCCTGCCCAGGCCCAGGGGCACAGCCTGGGGCCAGCCAGGCCCACCCTGGAGGCTGTGCCCCAGCTGAGCCTTCCCCTGGCCAGCACCAGCTCCTGCAGGCAGAGCTGCTCTCCACAGGCCCTGCGCTCACAGACACGGCCAGGCTCTGCTCAGGGCAGCTCCTCTCCCTGCTGAGCATCCACAGGGAAACAAGGCTGAGCTCATTGTGCCCCAGTGTGGGACCAGGAGTGGGGCAGCAGGAGAAGGGCAGGGGAAAAGGGAGAGAGACAGGGACAGGACTTCAAGGGGGGGACCCTTAGCAAGTATCAGGCAATGAGAGAACTCCCAGCACACAGCCCATGCAAAGGTGAGGGACAGAAGAGGGACTCTGACCACCTGCACCTGCAGAGAACACCTCAGCATGGAGGTTTTTCAGTGCCATGGATGACAGCAGCTGCTCCCTGTGGAAGGGCTGTCCCTCCCCATCCCCTCTGAGCAGCTGAGCACGACGAGCTCACAGGGTGGATGGCCTGTAGAGCAGCTTCTGCCTTCAGATGGATGAAGGTCTGCTTGGCAATGACCCTGCTCACCTTCCTTCATCTCCAGCTCTGCTGTGATCTCCTGTAATTCTTTGAAATCTTCATGCAGAGCTTTCATTTTTTTGTTGAGGCTCTGGAAGGCCTTGTCCACTTTGGATTCCAGGGCCTTGTTGGTCTTCTCCTTCTCTCCCCCTCCTGTAGGAAATGACTGGTGTTAGTGGGAAACTGACATTTCTCCCTTGAGTGGTAGACCACCCATTCTCTCGAGGATGCTCATATTCTCTTTTCTAAAGTTTCTTCTTGAGGGTCTCTTCTTAGATCTTGCTGCAGGTTGGTTCTTTACTTCCTCTCTCTGGAGAAATAATCACTTCAGAGGAATTAAGCACTGTGCTCAAGGTGCAATCCAGAAATCAATTCTTTTTTTGCTTTATTTCTTTATTCAGAGGACAAACAAAACGCTCAGAAATAGCTCCCTCATGTCCTGCCTGTTTATCAATTTGTTTTTTCCAGACTTCTTTTTCTTAAATCATCCCTTCTAAATCAGCAGCCTTGGAAATGAATTCACTCATCCCTGAAAAACAGAGATGTGGAATTCATGGGCTGATGCACCTGTGGGCATGACATACCACTATCCTGGCTTTCAAATCCTATTCCAACAGGAGTTTGGTGTGGGAAGAAACCTTGGCCACGCTACTGTAGCCCCAGTTTTTTTCCTGACATGGAGACTTTTTCTCTAACAGCTTTTGCCTGTTGAAAGGAGTCTTGGCACCACTGAGAGCCCTTCTAAACAAGGGCTTGGAGCTCCAGTGCTGCTGGTGAGGAATACTGGGAGGAACCCCAAGGTCTCCTCACTGCCCAAAGGCCTGGACATGGGGGAGAGCCCAGGCCTTGCTAAATTCCAAGTGTCCCTTGAGGGAATGACAGTCCCCTGCCAGTATCCCAGCTGGAAAGAGCAGGGGCAGGAGAGCAGCTGGCCTTAGAATCCAGGGGGTGGGATCCAGCAGAGACCAGGCTGTGCTGGTCTGTGCTGGGAAAAGCCCACTGCAGGGACATCTCTGCACCCTGGGATCCCGGGGTCCTGGGCAGCTGCATGGGGATGGGCAATGTAACAAAGGACTGGCTGGAGGCCTTTGGAAATAGGAGTTTATGGACAGGTGGGATTGCTCGATCTTACTGCACTGGGCCCTCACCTCTGGATCTCCTTCCTGCTTGGCAGGGTTCAGTTTCCAGGTAGAGTGGCAAGGACTGGCATTCACCTGCACAGAAGGGCTTCTGCCTTTGGTCCCTGCAGCTAAACCCAGGGTGAAATTCCTCCTTTAGTGCTAAAAGAAAGGAAAGGAAATCCCAGAAGGGATGTGTTGTGTCTTTGAAACCATTACCAATTGCAAGGAACACCCCTGCTAGAGTAGGACGTGTCCCTGGTCAAAGAAGGTCACCCCTCTGACCAAACTGATCCCACCTCAAAGGCCAGGCCTTCTGCTGTGCTCTGGAAGGGATTTTGCAGGCAACGTGCTCAGGGGAGAGACCTCCACTGGCCTCACTTCTCCCAGGGATAACACATCCCATCCCATCCCATCCCATCCCATCCCATCCCACCCCATCCCATCCCATCCCATCCCATCCCATCCCATCCCATCCCATCCCATCCCATCCCATCCCATCCCATCCCATGGGTTCCCAAGGATGGCCACAGACCAGAGCAATGGGACCCAGCACACTTACCAATTGTGTTGGTTATTGCTTCTACCCCTTTCTCAGCCAGAAAGCCCATAGCCCAAAATACTGGACATCAGGTACATATGAAAATTAAAAAAAAAAAAAAAAAAAAAAAAACAGGATATTTAACAACAGCCTTTCCTCAAGGAACTCCAGGACTGCACTGAGCAGGTTCTGGGGCAGAACACATCCCACAGCTGGCCCAGGAGCCGTGAGCTCCTGTGGCCCAGGAGCCCACAGCAGTGCTGGGGGGTTCCTGACCCTCGGGGCCCACTGAGGCTCTCCTGGGCCAGGGAGCTGCCTCAGCTGCCACAGCACTCAGGCACCACACAGGTGCCTCAGTCCCACCAGAGCCCAGCCACCCATGAGAGGGTGAGACTCTTCTGCCTCACACCACGAGCAGAGAGGAACCTCCCAGTGTCCCTTCACTGTCCCTTGGCACATTCATTTCAGCCTGACCCTCAAAGCCCTGCTCAGCAACACCCCCTGCTAGAGTAGGATGTGTCCCTGGTCAAAGAAGGTCACCCCTCTGACCAAACTGATCCTACTCCAAAGGCCAGGCCTTCTGCTGTGCTGTGGAAGGGGCTCTGCAGGCAACGTGCTCAGGGGAGAGACCTCCACTGGCCTCACTTCTCTCAGGGATAACACATCCCATCCCATCCCATTGGTTCCCAAGGATGGCCACAGACAAGAGGAATGGACCCAGCACACTTACCGATTTCCTTGAGTATCATTTCTATGTATTCCTTAGCTTTATCCCATGCTGTTACTGGACATCAGGTACATATGAAAATAAAATTGAAAAGAAAAACAGAACATTTAACAAGGGCCTTTCCCCAGGGAACTTCAGGACTACACTGAGCAAGTTCTGGGGCAGAACACATCCCACAGCTGGCACAGGAGCCCCTCAGCAGTGCTGGGGGGTTCCTGACCCTCGGGTTCACTGAGGCTCTCCTGGGCCAGGGAGCTGCCTCAGCTGCCACAGCACTCAGGCACCACACAGGTGCCCCAGTCCCACCACAGCCCAGCCATCCCCAAGAAGGTGAGACTCTTCTGCCTCACACCAGGAGTGGAGAGGAACCTCCCTGGCCCCTTCACTGTCCTTTGGCACATTCATTTCAGCCTGACCCTCAAAGCCCTGCTCAGCAACACCCTCTGTGTGGAATCCTCGGAATCCCACCCCTCACCAGGAGGGAAGCTAATCAAAAAATATCCAGTTTAAAGACCAAAGACTGCAAACACTGACTGCTCCCCAGCTGGAGTTCCTGTGTTCATGCTAGCACATCTATTTCCTCTTCAGAGGACAGTGATACCTCAGATTCAGACAGTGAATTTCAGGATCACTGGACAAAAGCCGAAAGAGAAGCAGCTTTGGACAGTAATTGGGATTTTGCACAAAAACTAATAGTCCTAGCAGCTCCAGCTATATACAAAAGAAGGAGATTCCCTAAATGGGAATCTATTCCCTACAAGAAACTTAAAGAACTATGCAAAGCATCTAAAGATTATGGACATAAATCTTCATATTTTAAATGTATTACAAGTAACTTTCTCAGCTCACGTGCTCATCGCCCATGATCTTTGCTGTCTTATGTCCCTCCTCCTATCCCCTACAGAGCTTCTTCTGTGAGAATCAATTTGGAAAAAATAAGTAAAAGCATTAATAAAAAATTACAAAACTTAGGATGGGCGAGCTCATTTTACAGTAGAGCACCTGAATGGGGAAGGACCATTTTAAAATCCACAAGATCAAGCCCTAAATCTACCCCCAGCTGTTTTAGAGGACATTAAAAATGCTGCCCAGAATGCTTTATTCCAAACACAGGATGGTACCACCTCACAACAAAGTTTCACTGACATTTGTCAGAGCATTGATGAGACACTGAATTCATAGACAGACTAAAAGACACTATTGATAAACAAGTCTACTGCCCAAGGGCTAGAGAAGAGCTGCTCAATAAACTAGCAGTGTCCAACGTGAACGAGGAATGCAAAAAAATTATAAGAGCACTCCCTCCAGACCCTGAACCCACCATTCAGCAAATGGTGGAAGCCTGTACCCGTCTCACAACTACAGAACATATGGAAGCCCTGGCAGCCAGCAAAGGAATAGCTGAAGTCTTTGTGGCACAAAATAAACAAAATATGAGATGTTATAAGTGTGGGGAACAAGGCCACCTCAAGGTGGAATGTGATAAATACTTTTTGCAGAGACACCCCTCCACTGGTTTGTTCCCTCTGCTGCATGCTTAGACTGTAAAGAACATTTTAATCACCATCCCCAATTTCAGTATCATGAGCAGATCCAGCATCAGCCGCCTCAACAGCAACACCAGCTAAACTTCCAGCAAAGTGCAGGGTGGCCCTGTGCAATGACACCAAATGCCAAGGAGTTCTGTCCCTCTTTCCCCATCACTCTGGAATGTCAAGGCACCGAGAGACTGTGACAACAAGAAAGAGAACCAACTCTCCGAGACCTACTAAAACATTCAGGTAAGGACACACCGCACGCTGGTAAGGGCCCTTCCCATCCAGTTGGAGGATGAGGCAAGCTACCGAATTCTAACTGGTGAATTTGGACCTTCTGATGGACCAAGGAACATTTTACTCATAGGGGATTCTATTAATGGACCAGACAATTTGCAAGTACTTCCAGAAGTCCAAACTGTGGGACCAAGGGATGAAATTACTGTGACTGTCTCATGTGTAGACCCACATTGGTATTTATCTAAGGGCACACCCATAGCCCAAGGTTTCCTCATACTGAAATGGACTGACATTATGCCAAAAAACCTCAAAGTTTCTTGGGCAGAGATTGTGGGCCAAGACAGACCTCTTATAGAGTGTGGCTTGTCTAACAAAGGAGATGAAGTTTATCTTACAGGTGCAGCAGATACCAGAGAGGATGTGACCATCATTGCCCACTCCGATGGCCACAGGACTGGGAACTAGTGCCAGCCAATCGAGACATCTCTGGGATTGGAGGAGCTGCCACCTCTATGGGGAGCAAACAGACAATCCTTACTCAAGGACCTGAGGGTCAGGTAGTACAGTAAGACCTTTTGTGGTAAGGGCACCTTTTACCTTATGAAGCAGAGACCTATTGTCTCAATGGGGAGCAAGGCTAGAAATCCCCTCACCACCACAGGATTTCAAGCTGGGCCACTGTGGAGCACCCTTACCACACCACTCATATGGAAAACTGATGAACCAGTGTGGGTTGATCAGTGGCCCCTTTCAGAAGTAAAGTGAAAGGCGCTTGAATTCCTCGTGCAGGAGCAGTTTTCCAAAGGCCACATAGTACCATCCATCAGCCTTTGGAACATCCCTGTCTTTGTCATTCGTAAACCAGTCAAAGAAAAGTGGAGGTTCCTGCAAGACCTCAGGAAGGTCAATGAGGTAATTGAAGACATAGGCCCTCTGCAGCCCAGCCTACCCTCACCCTCAATGCTCCCGAGAGATTGGAAATTGGCAGTCATTGACATCAGAGACTGCTTTTTTAACATCCCTCTCCATCCTAGAGATGGCCCAAAGATTTGCATTTTCCATGCCATCAATTAATAGACAAGCCCCTCTCAAAAGCTATCAATGGGAAGTTCTTCCCCAAAGAATGAAAAATTCACCAGCTATCTGTCAAATGTTTGTTAGTCGCATTCTCTCGCCCATTCAAGAAAAATTTCCTGATGCCATAATTTTTCACTCTATGCATGATATTTTAATATGCACTGAAACTGGCTACTATTTGGAGGATGTTCTCAAAAAGACTATTCAAGCCATTGAAGGAGCAGGATTTGAAACTGCTACAGAGAAGATTCAGTGCACCTGCCCATGGACCTACCTAGGACTGTGGATCAGTGAAAGAATCATCATACCCCAGCAGCTCACCATCAAGGACAACCCGAGAACCCTGAGGGACTTTCATCAGCTATGTGGGAGCATCACCTGGGTTCGTTCACTGCTGGGGATCACAACCAAGGGCCTTGCACCCCTTTTCAAACTCCTGAGAGGCTGCAATGACCTCGACTCACCACAAACAATCACAATGGAAGCCCAGGTAGCAATCCAAAAGGTATCAGAGGCATTGTCCACGAGACAAGCCCACCACGCTGACCCTACCCTGCCTTACCAATTTGTCATCTTGGGTAAGCCACCCAAGTTTCATGGGGTCATTTTCCAGTGGGACCCCACTCTGAAGGACCAGCTTTTAATCACAGAATGGATGTTCCAATTGCACCAATCACATAAGATTAAGACAATCACTACAGCCCAGGAGCTGATGGCTGAGCTCATTATAAAAGCCAGATCACGCCTCAAGACCCTAGCAGGGTATGAGTTCAATGCATTTACCTCCCAGTGACATCAAGTGAACTGGAAGCTTTGCTCCAGACCAATGAACACCTCCAGTTTGCTCTTGACAACTACCCAGGTTAAATCTCTATCTGCCTACAGAAACATAAACTGTTTAATGATTGTTTTAATTTGGTCCCAAAATCATTAAAGACTTGTACTCCTTTAAAGGCATGAACTGTTTTTACTGATGGCTCCAGAAAATCCCATAAGTCATGACTGAGAAAAATCCTGACACTCAGGAGTGGGAGTCTGATGTTCAAATTGTTCAGGGATTCCCACAAATTGCAGAATTAGCAGCTGTTCTCAGAATCTTTGAGAAGTTCAAACAACCCTTGAATCTGGTTTCTGATTCAGTTTATGTTGCTGGAATAGCTGAAAGAGCAGAACATTCCTTGTTGAAGGAAGTGCCAAATCCAGATTTATCCAGCTTGCTTTCAAAGTTAACATACCTCCTCCCCCACTGAGAGCAACCATATCACATTAGGCATGTGAGGTCCCACACTGAGCTCCCAGGACTGATTACAGAAGGCAGTTGGAGAGCAGATATCTTAGCCATAGCAGTGCAGACCACCCTATCACACATTTTTAATCAGGCTAAATTGAGCCACCTGTTTTTTCACCAAAATGCACCAGCCCTTGTCCGTATGTTTAAAACCACAAGGGAACAGGTGAGAGCAATTGTGGGCTCCTGCCCCAGTTGCCAGGAGTTTGCTTTGCCTTCCATGGCGGCTGGGATTAACCCCCAAGGACTCGAAAGTTTACAATTATGGCAAACAGATATTACACACTATGCATCCTTTGGGAGACAGGAATATATTCATGTGTCCATAGATACATTCTCCAGGGCTATATTCGCATCTGCCCACACAGGAGAAAAGGCCAAAGACATTATCAAACATTTTCTTCTAGTGTCTTCCATCCTAGGCATTCTGCAAGCCATCAAAACAGATAATGGTCCTGCTTACCCCTCCAAAAATTTCCAATAATTCTTAGATCAATGGGGGGTGAAACACACCACCGGCATATCCCATTCCCCAGCGGGGCAATCTGTTGTAGACAGGGCTCACTGTACACTCAACAGAGTCCTTGATCAGCAGCACAGGGGAGTTGAAACATTAGCAAATGTAGAAAGATTATGTAAGGCTCTTGATGTCATCAGTTTTCTCACTAATTCATTCATGGAGCCAAACCCCTCCCTTGTCTGGCACTTCTCAAAGTGCCTTGAGCTCAGCTCACAGAGAAACCCCCTGTGCTGACCAAAGACCCCGAATCCAAGGGAATAATGGGCCCATTCCCATTAGTAACTTGGGGCAGAGGCTATGCTTGCGTGTACACAGAGTCTGGCCCAAGGTGGATTCACGGCAAGAATGTCATGCTGTTCATCAAATTGCCAAGTGAAGCTCCCAGAGACACTCCCCTGGAACTCCAGAGACAGCATAGGGATCAAGCTCGGGAGGTGTGGAGGAGAAGAAGGAAAAAGACTGTCAATACAGATGTTTGTCACAGAAGATGATTCTCCACTGCTCCAGAAGATCATAAGACTCTCTGTTGCATTTTATTTGCTCTTTGTTTTGGACTGTTACCCATCTTTAACTGGCTTTACTGCTACCTCTCTTGAGTTTGTTGTACTGTTACCCTCTCTTGTTTTCCCACCCCTTTTCTACTCAGTAAAAACTGAGGGGATGAGAAGAGAAGATTTGAGGGACTGATAACATTATCTAAGTCTAAAAATCCATTTTTTTCAAACTCACAGATCAACTCATCACTCCCAAGCATCCTGCCATGTTTCTGGTGGCATGGAATCCCCAACTATTCCAGACAGGATTTTGGATGTTCCTCGCCTTTCCATAAGCTGGTGTGTGGATTGTCCCTCAGCCCAGTCAGAACATCTGGGTCACACTATCCAAGACTTTGCAGCAAGACAATCTATGCCTCTCCATGGGTAGTGTGGACAACGCCCTGTCAATGTGCCTGGTAGGGGTTCCTTTACAGATAAGAAACTCAATCTGGCAGACACTTGGGATGGGTGGACCAAGACCCTACCTTGAGCACCAGAGGAACCCCAAGAATTAGAGCTGTTGGGGTCCTCTAAAGCTCATTACTGTGTCCAATTTCAGTACCAACCTCCCGACCAACACTTGACCCGCCTTGAACTTATTAAGTTTACCCACAGGAAAGATGCAACCCCATTTAATAAAAATTATACCCCTCCAAATTGGTGCAATTACACCAGTCCCACACTTTCTTCATCCTCACTCCATCCCAAAGTACTGCCACAGGGCGTGTTCCTTATCTCTGGAGACCAAGTATGGGCCAGGATCCCCTCACACCTTCAAAGGAGTCCCTGCAGCCTTCACCAGCTCACTACCCTCACCCCAAACATAATTTTACTCCAAAATTGGAAACAAAAAGGGAAATTGGCAAGCCAAAAGAGATCATATGCTGAATTTGATGAAAATTGCCATAGCCAAGTTTACAACTGGAACAAAGTAAAGAGAGCCATGGTCTCACTTTTTTTACCTTGGGGGGCCACAGCTGAGGCTCTCAGTGAGCTTTCTCACCAAGAGTGTTGGCTTAGTAAGCAGGCAAACACTACCTTCACTGCAGTCAGTGACCTACCTAGTGACACTGAGACTACCAGGCACGCAACATTGCAAAATCAAGCAGCAACAGACTTTTTACTGCTTTCCCATGGACATGGCTGCCAAGACTTTGAAGGGATGTGCTGTCTCAACCTTTCTTCATACTCAAAATCTACCCATGCAAGCATCCAGAAGCTGAGGGAACAAATAAAAGACTTAAGGTGGAAAAGAACAGATTGGATCAATGAACTTTTCTGACAATGGGGGTTGACGAGATGGGTTTCATCTTTTGTTAAAGGAATTTTTTAGATTGTAATAATTGTTTTTATCATTTTACATGTTTCCCTGTTTATTTAAGTGTCTGCAAAAGTCCATTGGGGAAGTCTTCATTGTAAGAAAAAACAGGGGAGTTGTGGAATCCTCTGAATCCTTCCCCCTCAGGGAAATCCCCAGAGCATTGCCTTGGAGAGACTTACCATAGAGTTTTCCCCACCTGGGAAAGGAAGGACAGAAAGGACTTCCCCATGGGCTCTTGTTTAACACTGATGCTTCCCACTTCCCCATATGTCCCAACTTCCCCTGGTTTCTCCTTTCCCTGTTTCCTCACTGGTTGTGGTACCCCTGATGGCTGGCCCGGTCTTCCCTTAAGGCCAATGCCCTTTGCCCTGCCCTTTGTACCATCCCTGCGCCCTCCCATACTTAAGAGTGTGCACAGCACAGGGCCAGGTCTTTTTGCCCCTGGTTTCCCTTCAGTGTGCCACAATAAACCTCACTGGAACTGACCATACAAAAAAGCCCTTCTGCCTCTCTTTGCTGAACTAGTGGTGGTGAGTGTGGTGTGTGGACTTGACTGCTTTGCTAACCTAAGTGGCCTTTCCACAGGAGATGTTTATTGGGAACAGATATAGGAAGCAGCAACCACCACCTAAACTCGCACCACTACACCCCTGCTAGAGTAGGATGTGTCTCTGGTCAAAGAAGTTCACCCCTCTGACCAAACTGATCCCAGCCCAAAGGCCAGGCCTGCTGTGCTCTGGAAGGGGCTCTGCAGGCAACGTGCCCAGGGAAGAGACCTCCACTGGCCTCACTTCTCTCAGGGATAACACATCCCATCCCATCCCATCCATCCCATCCCATCCTAAGGGTTCCCAAGGATGGCCACAGACAAGAGGAATGGGATCCAGCACACTTACCGATTGCGTCGATCAGCCATTCTATCCATTCCTTAGCTTTATCCCATATTGTTTCTGGACATCAGGTACATATGAAAATAAAATCAAAAAGAAAAACAGGACATTTACCAACAGCCTTTACCCAGGGAACTCCAGGACTGCACTGAGCAGGTTCTGGGGCAGAACACATCCCACAGCTGGCACAGGAGCCCCTCAGCAGTGCTGGGGGGTTCCTGACCCTCGGGCCCACTGAGGCTCTCCTGGGCCAGGGAGCTGCCTCAGCTGCCACAGCACTCAGGCACCACACAGGTGCCCCAGTCCCACCACAGCCCAGCCACCCATGAGAGGGTGAGACTCTTCTGCCTCACACCAGGAGTGGAGAGGAACCTCCCAGGCCCCTTCACTGTCCCTTGGCACATTCATTTCAGCCTGACCCTCAAAGCCCTGCTCAGCAACACCCCTGCTAGAGTAGGACGTGTCCCTGGTCAAAGAAGGTCACCCCTCTGACCAAACTGATCCCACCCCGAAGGCCAGGCCTTCTGCTGTGCTCTGGAAGGGATTTTGCAGGCAACGGGCTCAGGGGAGAAACCTCCACTGGCCTCACTTCTCTCAAGGATAACACATTCCATCCCATCCCATCCCATCCCATGGGTTCCCAAGGATGGCCACAGACCAGAGCAATGGGACCCATCACACTTACCAATTGTGTTGGTTATTGCTTCTACACCTTTCTCAGTCGGAAAGCCAACAGCCGCAAGTACTGGACATCAGGTACATATGAAAATAAAATCAAAAAGAAAAACAGGACATTTAACAACAGCCTTTACCCAGGGAACTCCAGGACTGCACTGAGCAGGTTCTGGGGCAGAACACATCCCACAGCTGGCCCAGGAGCTGTGAGCTCCTGTGGACCAGGAGCCCCTCAGCAGTACTGGGGGGTTCCTGACCCTCGGGGCCCACTGAGGCTCTCCTGGGCCAGGGAGCTGCCTCAGCTGCCACAGCACTCAGGCACCACACAGGTGCCCCAGTCCCACCACAGCCCAGCCACCCATGAGAGGGTGAGACTCTTCTGCCTCACACCAGGAGTGGAGAGGAACCTCCCAGACCCCTTCACTGTCCCTTGGCACATTCATTTCAGCCTGACCCTCAAAGCCCTGCTCAGCAACACCCCCTGCTAGAGTAGGACGTGTCCCTGGTCAAAGAAGGTCACCCCTCTGACCAAACTGATCCCACCCCAAAGGCCAGGCCTTCTGCTGTGCTCTGGAAGGGGATCTGCAGGCAACGTGCTCAGGGGAGAAACCTCCACTGGCCTCACTTCTCTCAGGGATAACACATCCCATCCCATCCCATCCCATCCCATCCCATCCCATCCCATCCCATCCCATCCCATCCCATTCCCAAGGATGGCCACAGACAAGAGGAATGGGATCCATGAGTCCACTCTTAGTTATGAACCTACTTGAGTCTCCTTGGGCCTGCTTCGAGCAGCTCATTTCTTCTAGCCACTGCTTCGCCTGAAAAGAAAAAAAATGACAAAAAGGAAGCTTCACTACAATATTTCCCTGAGGATTTAAAAACAGCGTTTAAGAGCTTTTGGGGGACACATATGTCCCTTTTACTACTCAAACCTCTGATCTACTCAGGGTTTTTTAATTTACTGGTTTTTCTTTCCATCACTGTCTAAACAAGTAATACAATTCTTAGCAAAAAAATTAGCCATATCCCCATTTCTTGTTACCTGTGTCCTTTTTTCAATATTCATTCTGCAATGCAAGGGAAAAGAGGGTCAAAACCTCTGTGATGGGCACAGCACTGGAGAAGATAATGCAGTTGATAAGATGTTCTGCTCTACTCCCAGCTGGTCCCTAACCCATCTTGTCTGCCCTGGAGCTCTGAGAATTCTCACAGACACACACATCATCTTCCTCAGTCAAAATTAAGACCTTCTGCTTTTGCAGAGTGCAGAGCCTGGTGTTTCACCCCAGCCACAATTTTCCACAAAGGAAAGGGACCATTTCCCATTCCTTCAGACTCAAATCCTGGAGGGTATCCTGACTATGAAGAAATCTATGGAGAAAGGACAAGTCACCTTGGATGGCCACCAGTTGCCCACCAAACTTCTCTCACTCCCCCTCCTCAACTGGACAGGAGGAAAAAATACAACTGAAGAGCTCACATAAAGCCTGGGACATCCCTCTCCAGCTGCCACCATGGGCAAACCAGACTCGACTTGGGGACAATTGCTTTGCTTTCTCAGCAATTCCCAATAGAGCAGCAAGCTGGGTAACAAAGACAAAACTGAAACCACCTCGCTGCCACTCTCCCCTCTCCTGGCTGTGAACACACCTGGGGCAGGTGGCTGGGGCAGCTGCAGTGCCTGATGCAAGCTGAGCTCCAGGTGGGAGCCCCAGACAAGAGCTTGTGAATGGCCAACAGAGCCCAACAAAGGGCACCAAGAGTGGTGGCACCGCTGGGGAGGGGACACTGAGAGACCCAGCAGGAGCTGAGGGCCTGGGAGGATGAGCCAGACTCGAGCCTTGGACATGCAGACTGTGAGGGGATAAAACTGAGGGGCTCCCTTGCTGGGGGAACAGCTCAGGCTGTTCCTGTGTCCCTGCACTGGGAATAAATGGCTTTATGGAATCAGACAGCTGAGACTGCTCTGGGGAACCTGGGCTGGAACCAGGGAGGACACAGGGGCTGGGTGTGGGGAGTCCAGCAGGGCCCATTGGGGCACTGCAGCCACTGCTGTGGTGGGGCTCCAGTCCCAGCACTGAACACCTCTGGTGGCTGGAGTGTGATGGCCAGAGAGCCTTGGGAAGGGTCAGACTGGGAAGTTTCCTAAATATCCTCTTCTGTAAGCTGGCTGCAGAAAGCAGGGCCCTGCTGACCCTTCCAACAAAGCCACCTGTCCCTTCTGAGCACATCCATCAGAGCAGCAGGGACGAGGTGAAGGCAGAAACAGGGACTGCTCAGGAGTGAGGAAAGGTCTGCTCAGGGCACAGCTCACTGCCGTGCTCTGCTCTCCCTCTTTCTTGCACTCCACTTCCCTGGGCTGTCTGCTCCTTGTGACTTTCTGTTTTCTTTGGCCATGTTCCACAGAAGGAGGAGGACCTGGACTGAATTAAGGAGACCCTGCCAAAGCTGCTGCATGTCCAGAAAGCTTTCCTGGTGTTCAAGGGGAGGATAGACTTGGGTGAGGAAAAGAGCTCCACTGAGGATTAGCAATAGAGAAGTGCCAGCAGGGACCCAAGAGAAGTCACAGCCCCAGGGCCCATGGCTGTCCCATGGGTCAAACTGAAGGCATCAGACAGGAAATGCCAGGGGTGCTTGCCCAGGAGCGAGCCCTGCTCCATCTTCTCCTTTTTGATCTTTTGCTCTGGTCTGAAAGGAGGGAAAGCCATATAAAGCCATATATGCCATATAAATGGCATAAAACACTCAGGGTTTGAGGGGTTTTCTCCTGAAAGCAGAGCAATAGCGTGATGGCTTCTCAAACAGTAACAATGAATAGATGATGTGCACATCCTGGATGTGCCTCTGCCATTGGTAACTGAAGAACACAGACATTAGTTCAGATCACCTCTCATGGAAAGAGGGTTGTGCTTCCAGGGATGGGTCACCCCACTTCTCACAGTCAGAGACAATTTGTTCTCTCTGTCTCTCTCTCATATTTAGAAGGAGCCCTGACAACTGCTTTAGAGAGGAAAATTATTTTATGCAGGGCCAGATCTGCAATCCTGAGCCTAAGTTGAAGCTTGGAGAGGAAAAATGAAGGTGGAAAGATGGGAGAGAGGATGAGGAGGAAAAAGAAAATGAAGGTGGGGGGGAGAGGAGAAAGAAAAAGTATGGCCAGAAAAAAAAAAGAAGAAACTTTCTCTTCTGCATTGCCAGTGATGGCTCTGTCACCCGGAGACCAACAGAGTCTGGTCTGCCAACAGAGGCTCAATAAATTAGACTTTTTGAATTATGCATTGAATCTGATACAACATTAGTACCAGTACTTGAGCTAAATCCAGGAGGATTGTATAAATGGTGGTGAAATCTCATTATGCTTTGTCTGGGGTGCTAAGGTGAGCTATTGTTTTTATTTTTATATTTTCTATTATGAAGTTCTACTCTCTCCATGAAATAATTATTCATTGTATAATCAGACTAAAATTTTTTCTGGTCAGCCAAGATCAATAAAAGAAACAATTGGCCATAATATATTCATGGCATCCAGGCTGTGCCTAATCAATGTGCTACTTACTTTTCTCCCATTTAATGTGTAGCAAGAGTCACAGCAACAATTTTTGCTATCAGACAAAAAACCTATTACATAAATAAGTAAGACCCAAATGACAATTTTTTCTCTTTATAGGAATGAATTAGGAACTCGATTACTGTCTGTTGACAGTGGGTGGGAAGGGACAATGGACTTTGAACGGGAATTCCATGAAATATTAACTTTGTGGTCTCCCTCAAACCATTTCATGACTGGTCCCCCACCCTCTGCAGCACAGATGATGCAAGGACACTGAAAGCTCTGGGGGCCCTGGAAGGCAGCAGGGCTCCTTCAAACTTCAGCAAAGCCCAGTGAAGGCCCCAGGATGGTCCAGGGAGCTTTTCCCACTCAATCCCCTCTGGCAGAACTGGACACAGCACTTGAGGGCCCTCAGCAGTGCCCAGCCCAGGGACAGTCACTGCCCGGGAAGCCTCGTGAGGAGGGGGTGGCACTGCTGGGCATGGCCAACAGTGATTGCACTGGCCTTGCCCAGAGGGGCAGCTGCAGACTGTGCAGATTGCTCTGCTGAAGACAGCTCTGTTTGGGCAGGGTCAGACTTTTGTTGTTGGTTTGGTTGCTGCAGACCCTGATATTCTTAAGGAAATCCCACCAGGACTGAAGGGCAGCTGGAGGAGGATTGCCACCCCAGTGACCACCAGGGCAGTGGTTCCCGAGTACCACAGCCCCCTGTGGCTGGGCAGTGTGGTGTGAATGTGCTGGGCAGGGGGTCAGCCCTTCCCCTGGCTGGGCTCCTGCTCACACAGCCCCGGGTGCTGCTGCCTTGCTCGGCTGCTGGCTCGTGTGCTCCACCTCCCGAGTGCTGCCCTTTCACCCTGGAGCTCGGTTGGTTCAGCTGAGAGCCCCAGGAGATGAGTGCTTTGCTCCTGGCTCCTGGAGAGACCATTCCTGCCCCCTCTCAGATTTCCTGATAGGCATTTACGGGAAATCGGTGTCAAACCGAGAAAGGAGGTGCTGGGGGGGAGGGAGGAACCCGTGGGGGTGGGAACCCTCCGCAGCTGCTGCCCCGGCCACCGCCTGTTTCAGCCCATCAAAGCCTTCTCCCCCGGAGCCCCAGCTCTGTGCTCTGCTCTGGCCTCAGTCCCTGCCCCTCGGTGCCTGGACCCCACTGTTCCCGGCTGTGACAGCCCAGGCTGGCACTGAGGAGCCCATCCCTGGCCAGCCCTTCCCTGTGGGGCAGGACCAGCTCCCCGTGAGCATCCCCCTCTTCACCCACCAGGCAGCTCTGCTGAGCCATCGCTCCCAGATCCCCACGCTGCTGGAGCCCTTTGCTTTGCCTGGCCATGGATGCCAGGGCAGTGCCATTCCCACGGGAACCTGCTCACTGGCTGGAGACCCCTCCAGGCTGCCCCCAGAGCTCTTCTGCCCACTCTCCCTGATGATCAGGGAGTTTCTGAGCTGCCAAGGCAGTGTCCCCCCTTTCTGACCCCTCCACTGCTCACTCACACAATTCAGCCTTTGCCCATCCCAGCTGCTCTTCACACCTCCCATCCTCATCCTCCCTGACACTCCTCTGGCAGAGCCTCTCCCCTTCCACTGCATTCCACCAGCACTCAGGCACAGCCTTCCAAACCATCTAGGGATGTGTTTGGCTCAAAAAAAATTATGTAGGCAGCTTCTGAGATCAAAACAAGCAATTTTGGGGGTCTCAGGGGTTCAGAAACTCCCATTCAGGAACATTTGGGCTAAGAAACTGCACGTTTGGAGCCTTGGGACTCAGTGATTTAGGGAACTTTGGCATCCCAAACCCTGATTTAGAGAGATTTTGGGCTCTGAACAAACCCAAACTTCAGACAGCATTGGGGTTGGAAACACCAATTTAGGAAGCATTTAGCTTAAAACCACTGATTTGGGGAACTTCTGCCTCAGAAAGTCCCCTCTAGGCAGCTTTTCAGCTCAAAATTCCAATTTAGGGAGCTCTTGGGCTCAGAAGCACATGTTAAAGGAACTGCTGTACTCAAAAAGGGATCTCAGGAACCTTTGGGGGTCAGGAAAAGCAACTGGGGGAGCTCAAAAACACCCATTTAAAGAGCTTTGGGGCTCAGAAAAATCAGTGTCCAGAGACTTGGGGCTCAAAAGCAGCAATTCAGAATACTTTGGGACTCAGCAATACCATTTCAAGATGCTCTTGGCCTCAAAAAATAGGCATTTGGGGAATTTCACAGCTGAGAATACAGAAGTTTCAGGAGCATTGGGGCTCAGAAACACCCACCTGGGGAGGTTTTGGGACCTGAAACAGCATTTGGGTTCAGAAATACTGATTTAGGGAGCACTGGGGCTCTTAAACACCAATTTAGGGGCTCACAGGCCTACAAAACCCTGATTTGGGGAGTTCAAGGCTGAGAAAAAATCATGTTGGGAGCTTTGGGAATCAGGGAGAATGATTTGGGGATATTTTCAGATCAGCAAGAACGATTTAGAGAGCTTTTGGGCTCCAAAAAACCAATTTAAACCGATTTTGGGTTCTGTAGTCCCCATTTAGGGAGCTTTGGAGCTCCAAAGCAGCAATTTCATGAGCTTTTGGGCTGAGAAATATCAATTTTGGGAGCAGAAGGAGCAAGCCCTGGGGAAACACGGGAGCAAGGGGCTGGCACCTACCTGGGACAAGGCTGGGAAGAAGCAGCTCCGTGCTGAGGTGTGAGCACCAGAGGCTCCTCATCCCGGTTATATCTCACCCTGCCCGCCCCGTTCCCAGCCCCACGGGCTCCTCCCTCTCCCCCCGCAGCTCCTTTCTCGATTTTACGCTGATTTCTCGTAAATCAGTTCTCAGCCTGGAAAGGGAAAGTGAAAATGCTCCCATCGGGGGCGGCTCCTTGGCTGGGTGGGGGGAACGGGCGCAGTCAGCGACCCCTCCCGGCGCCTGGAGCCTCCCAGGGCACCGGGAATGCCCCGGGAATGCCCCGGGAGCGCTGGGAGTGACCCCAGGGGCTGATGGCAGACAGGGCACAGGGCTTGAGTTAGGGGCGTCAGGGCTCTGGAACACTGATTTTGGGAACTTCATGGCTTAGAATCCCTATTTCAGCAGCTTCAGGGCCAGAACGGTGATTTCAGGAGCTTTGGAGCTGAAAAAGAGCAAATTTGGGGCCTTTGGGGCTCCAGAACACTGATTTGGGGAGGTTTTTGGCTTTGGGAAAAAAAAAATTAGGGAGGTCTGAGTCTCAAAGGAAGCAATTTAGGGATATTTTGAGCTCAGAAACAGCAATTTAGAGAGATTCCAGGCTCAGAAACACCCATTTAAGAATATTTTGTTGTCTGAAACACCAATTTAGGGAGCTGAGACACTCATTTAGGGAGGATTTGAGCTCAGAAATATCAAACTAAGGAATTTTTGATCTCCCAAATAAAAAACCTATTTAGGGAGGGTTTTGCTCACCAGGGCTGGAATACAAGTATGGGGAGGCCTGGCAGACTGACTATACCCCAAACCCACCACAGTAAGTGCTGTGTGCCTGTGGTGGTGAGAACAACCACTGGGTGACTGCAGGCAGACCCTGTGTCCCATGTCACTGCCTGGGACATTGTCCTGGGCTTGGAAAATGAGTGCTATGGGCATACAGTGCCCCATGAAAGAATTTAATGAGACATGGGTACTCATTGCCACAACAACCTTACAGACACCTGGCCATGAAGCAGGCACTGAGTGGATTTATGACATCCCCTGTGATGGACCAGCCTCTGGAATGATGGAATGATGGAATGGGCTGGTGAAGATGACAGTGAGCAACGGATGGTGAGACAAGAACCTTCTGCTACAACTGTTATTCTTGCATCAAGAACAAAATGACATGAAGTGATGTATACAGAAATGTTTCTCACTTTTGTTTAGGCTTTAGAGAAGGAAAATAAAGAGAAAACTATTAAACGTTGTTGTTATATTTGTAGCATGGGACACATCTGCTCTAAGCATTAAGATTATCAAGAGAAAGAAGGTTTAAATGCAGTTGCAAGGCCCAGTGCATAGAGGACTAAGAAAACTGGCTGCCGGCACAAATAAGAAAGCAGTAAAGGTAAAATAAAGCTCAGGAGGAAGGTAAAAGTCATCTTATTTACATAGCATAGTCCTTAATAATATTTGAATACAATTACAGGAAATCCAGGAAACAGATGGATTTGATGTGGGTAAACTACTTGACATTGCATGGGCAGTATATACAAATCAAAGGAAAACCAGCTGCAAGTGAGTAAATAGAAAATAATACCAGCTGAAGAAAAAGGAATCAGAGAAGGACTGCTGCCTCCAAGGGGGAAGGGGGTCTCATGGAGGGCAGGGAGTTCAGTTCCTGGACCTTCATTAGGAAGATTGGGAACAATGCTCACATTGTAAAAAGGAGGGACACTGGAAGCAGAAGTGTCCTCAACTAAAACGCAGGACATCCCCAAACTCCCTCATGGCAATAGCTGGGTACTTGTGAAGGGGACCAAAGGCTTCATCCCCAGCAGAGCCTGTGGTGACAGCTACACTGGGAAAGGAAAAACTGTAAGTTTTGGTAACAGGAGCTGGTTGTTTTATATTAAATACCCTGCAAGGGAAGTTAAGCGATGATTCCATCACAACTGTCAGTGCCACTGGGATTTGTGAGACACACCCCTTTTTCATGCCAGCTGTGCAATGCAAACTTCACAATCCAAAGGTTTATGTCCAAAAAGGAGACAAAAGGATCCTGTAACTTTATTCTAGTAAAAGGAGAGGCCATGTTTACCCTGGGGTCTCTCCAATTTTTTGAGGACATAGCCTCCTTTTCAATGCTGTTTTCCCATCCACATTACCCTCTGTCTTTCCCCACTGGCTGAGATACTTGACAGGTACAGACTTCCCTGTGGGAAATGGATTTGTAGAGAGTTCTCAGGGTCTGACAGAAGGCCTACACAGAATCACAGAATCACACAAGGTTGGAAGAGACCTTCAACATCATTGAATCCAATCTGGAACCAAACACCTCAACTAAACCACAGCACCGAGTGCCACATCCAGTCTTTTCTTAAACACATCCAGGGATGGTGATTCCACCAACTCCTCGGGCAGACCATTCCATTACTTTATCACGCTTTCTGTGAATTTTTTTTTTTCCTAATATCCAACCTATATTTTCCTTGCCACAACTTGAGACTGTGACCTCTTGTTCCGTCAGTTGCTACCTGGAGAAAGAGACCAACCCACACCCGACCACAACCACCTTTCAGGAAATTGTAGAGAGTGATAAGGTCACCTCTGAGTCTTCTTTTCTCCAGGCTAAAAACCCCAAATCCCCCAGCCGTTCCTCACAGCACTTGTGTTCCAGACCCCTCACCAGCCTCGTGGCTCTCCTCCAGATGCACTCAAGTGTCTCAAAATCCTTCCCAAACTGAGGGGCCCAGAACTGGACACAGCACTCAAGGTGTGGCCTCACCAGTGCTGAGTGCAGGGGAAGAATCCCTGCCCTGCTCCTGCTGGCCACACCATTCCTGATCCAGGCCAGGGGCCATTGGCCTTCTTGCCCACCTGGGCACACTGCTGGCTCATGTCCAGCCTGCTGTCCATCAGTGCCCCAGGTCCCTTTCTGCCTGGCCGCTGTCCAGCCACTCTGTCCCCAGCCTGTAGCACTGCAGGGGTTGTTGTGGCCAAAGTGCAGGACCTGGCACTTGGACTTACTAAACTTCATCTTACTGGACTCTGCCCATCCATCCAACTGTTCCAGGTCTCTCGGCAGAGCCCTCCTACCTTCCACCAGATGGACACACGCTCCCAGCTCAGTGTCATCTGCAGATTTACTAATGAAAGACTCAACATCCTCATCCATGTTGCCTGTAAAAATATTGAACAGAACTGTCCCCAGCACAGAGTCCTGAGGGACACTACTGGTCTGTGGTCTGCCAGCTGGATGCAGCAGTGTTCACTACCCCTCTCTGGGCCTGGCCATCCAGCCAGTTGTAGATGTTTTGTTGATGCCCTTCCTTCTTTAACAGAATATTTAAAATCTCAATAATTTCATGGTCACTGTGCCCCAAACAGCCTCTGACCACAACATCTCCCTCCAGCCCTTCTCTGTTTGTGGCCAGCAGGAGACAGAGCTTTCCTTGGCAGTGGGAATGGCAGGAAACCTCCCCAAAGTGCAGCTTGGCAGGCTCAGCCTGGAGCTGAGGAGAAAGCAAAGTCCCTGGCAGGGCAGAATGTTGGTGCTGGAGGTGTGGCAGTGTGAGGCTGGGCCATGGCCGGGCTCTGTGTGCCAGGAGCCGGCAGCGCTGGGTGCAGGGAGCCCAGGGAGGGCACAGAAACGCTGGGTGAGAAATGCTGGTCACAGCAAGAGGGGCGAGTGCAGCCGGCCAGGGCAGAGGAGCAGCACGCCCAGGGGGCACAGCCTGCAGCACAGATGGCCAAGGGCTGGGCAGGGCTGGCAGGGCCACAGGCACCCAGGCCTTTGTGCCCTGGGCTCGGGCAGCGCCTCTGGAGGCCCCACAGGAGGAACTTTCCTGGCAGGGGCTGCACTTTGCTTCTCCCTCGGCCTCCCTGGGCAGGCTGGCAGGGGCTGCAGGTTGGTGCCATTTGTCCTTGCTGCCCCTCACATCCCCCTGGCCCACCAAGAGCCCCGAGGCAGCCATGAGGGACAGGCCCTGCTGGCCCAGGCTGGGCTCAGGGCTTGGCCTTTCTGCTTCCCCCAGCCAAGCCAGGCCTTGCTCAGCACTGCAGTTCCCTGCTCAGAGCCTTGGGCTCCCTGCAATCCTGGCCTCAAGGATCTGCTCTCACCAGGCCCTGGGCAGCCTTTGGCACTCCCTGCCCTCACTGGGGCCCAGCCATGCTCCAAGGCACTTGGAGTTTTGCTGCTGACTCCTTGAGCAGCTTCTTCATCCTTCTCTGCGTGCCTGAGGCTCCTGGAGCCAGCCCCAAATCCACCGTGGGGCTGATTAAAATACAGAAAGCCCTCAGGAGCTCTTTGTCTCCCTTCCTTTGTCTTTGAGTCTGCAGGGCTTGTGCAGGGATTGGAGTCAGTTTGGAGTTCTCTTCAGGAGGGACATTCCAAAGTGCACCTCATGATTGTTTGTTAATCAAGGGTGCTTTTTTTTATTTTTCAGTTCTTTGAAGAGGTGACAGAAGCATTCCCCAACTGGTCTTGATGGAGAATGTCTCCTTAGGAGGTCTGGGCACAGAGAAGGATGAGCCCCTTGCAGGCTGAGCCTGTTTGGACAAGCTGCTCCTCACCCCCAGCCTCACCATTGCCCCTTTGGACTGAGATCCCAAAACATCCAAAAATGTGCATGGAATTTATTATTTTATTTTTATTCTGTAACACATTATTTAGTGTTAATATTTTATTATTTATATATTTCTAATATTTATTTATATTTATAACAACAGCATTAGTTTTTATTACCTAGTTTTTATATTTATATAAAAAATCAATACATTTTTAGTAGCTGAGAAAATTAATGATCAATGTTTCTAAGAAACACAATTCCCTTCATTAATTAATTAAGCTCTATTACTTATTTATTCCTCTTTCTGGTAATTAGTTATATTTGCAGTCTTTTTGTCATCTTTTTAAAAATCTTTTTACAATACATAGTCAAGGCGGAGGCACTTTTCGGTCCCTGGAGATATTTCTGGGGCCCATTTGGGGCAGTTTTGGGTCCGGGGAGGGAATTCCGAGAGAACTTGAGGGTCTGGAGGACACTTGGGGGAGCCGGGTGGGCACTTGGAGGGGCACTCAGGGATTCTGAGGGACAGTTCGGGGTCCGGGGCAGCACCTGGGGGTCCAGGGGGGCCCTTGGAGGTCAGGGAGGGGAATTTAGGGCCCTTCGGGGTCCGGGCGGGCCCTTGGGGGGCTCGAACGGGGCTCTCTGGGGCGCGGGGGGTGATGGGAGTTGTAGGCGCGGGTATCACACGATTTAACGGGGCCGCGGAGCATCACGGGAGTTCTGGGCGTAGCTGCAGTGACTCTCGGTGGGGCGCGGGGCATGACGGGAGATGAAGTCCCAGCTGGAACAGCACCGAACGTGCACCGCGGAGCATGATGGGAGCTGTAGTCCCGGAAGTGGCTCGAACGCGATGTTTGGGGATCCGTGAAGGATCTTGGGGGACACTTTTGCATCTGAGCCGCGACTTGTGATCCTCGGGGGGAACGCAAATGGTTCAGGAGCCTTTGCGGGGAGCTCGGGAATCTCTACCCGGGCTCTTTAGGGCGTGGGGCACGGCAGGAGTTTTAGGTGCGGGACTGTGTTCTGAGGGGCTCTGGGACCGCGGGGGATGAGAGGAGATGAATTCCCAGAAGTGGCTGTACCGGACATCTGTGAAATTGGGAGACCTCAGGGGGTCCGGGGACGTTTTTGGGGGTCCCGAATGGGCGCTGCGGGGGCACTGAAGGATTCTGGAAGGTCTGGGGGACACTTATGGGACAGATGGGGGCGGATCCCGGAGTTCTGTGGAGCGCGGGGCATGACGGGCGTTGCACTCCCGGCTGCAATGGGGCTGTATCCGGCCACGGTGCATGATGGGAGTTGAAGGCAAAAATAAATAATAGAGCCCTGCTAGGCCCCGCCCTCAGGTTCGGATTTCCGGCGTTGATTGGCTGTGACTGGTGATGGGCGGGAGCCTCGGCAAATGGGATGCGGTGGAGGTGGGAACAGCCCATTCACCCTCCTCCTGTCCCTCCCAGTACAGCCCTGTTCGTCCTCAGTACAGACCAGTATAACCAGGGTAAAGCCCAGTTCATCCCAAGGAGGTCCCAGTTCAACTTCAGTGCCCCTCCAATCCCTCCCAGTACAGCCCAGTCCATCCCAATACACTTGAGGTCATTCCCAGTTGTTCCCAGTTCCTCTCAATGTCATCCACAGTATGTCCCAGTGTCCCTAATCTTCTCTGCAATCACCCCAGTGTCCCCAGTTTTCCCCAGTATCCCCCAGAGTCACTACCATGATGTCCTAGTGTCTCCCACAGCGTTCCCAGTGTTCCCCAGTATGTCCCAGTGCTCCCCAGTGTTTCCAAGGACAGTTGAATTTCTCACGGTGGCCGTGGCAGCCAAACCCAGCAGTGGGGTCAGTGCAGTGCCCATGGCCACAGCCCCTTGCAGTGGCCCAGTGCAGCTGGGGCTGATGATCCACCCTCACAGCTGGCCCAGGGCAGCTCTGCAGTGGCTTTGGTGGCACCTGGGGCTGGCACACACCTGAGCAGTGTGTCTGTTTGCAGTGGGGAAACTCAGGAGTTTCAGATTGCTTCAAAAACCCCAAAAAAGGAAAAACCCCTCTTCGGCTGAGTGCAGCCAGCTCTGCAAGCACAGCAGGTCCCAGGGGAGTGAGGACAGACAGGATGGGGCTGGGCAATGTGGAGCAAGGTTGTCCACACTGGGTCAGAGCTCAAGGCACAGCTTCTGTGAGCAGGCCAGAGCTGCTGAGGAGAGACCCTGGGTCAATATCAATCACAGAATGCTGTAATCACCTCTGCTCTAAAGAAAAATAAAATAAAAAACTTTGGTTAAAATAGGAATGTGATTTTTTTAAAAAGGTGTTTGAAATCTTTCTCCATAACTTGACTAGCAAAACTTTAATGACCCTCTCAGGGCTTTGATGTTGTTTACACCAGACTCAGTCCCTGAGAGTGTTTTCAAAAAACTTCTCAAGAACTCAAAGTTAAATTTAGACTCCAAAGTTTCTTGAAGTTTTAATGGGTCCCACTGAGGGACACGACTGGGAAAGTGTCCCCAGGTTCCAGTTAGAGCAGAACACTGGAGGCAGTGATGACAGCTGGGCACAAACAAGGCCAAGGTGTCTCTGGTGCTGAGCAAAGCTGGATGTGTTTGAGGAATGCCAAGGGCCCAGGCCTGAGCCCCAGGGCCTGGCCAGGCAGATGCTGTCCCTCCCTCCTTGCTCAGGGCTCTTGCCAGGATGGGCACTGGCATGTGGGGATGTGCAATGCCAAGGGCAGGAGCATGGGGCGGCCCCTGCCAGGCTGCTGAGCAGGGCCAAGGAGGCAATGAGGCCCCAGGCCTGCAAGGGTCACTTGTCTCCTGCTCCTGCCTCAGGCCCAGGCCCAGCAGCCATGGCCAAAGTGCTGCCCAAGTTGGCTCTGGCAGGGCTGTCTTGCAGCTGCTGCACATGCCTGTGCCCTGTGCAGCCCAGGCTGTGCTACGGTGTCCCTGCCCTGCGCCTCTGTCCCTGCAGGCTGTCGGCATCCCCCGGCTGCCCCACCTGGCTGGGCCCTTCCTTTGCTGACAGCTCTGCCTCCTGCCTGCCTCTGCTTGCCCACACAAAGCCTGGGGCTGATACCAAAAGGGTTCATTCCATTTTTCCCCTGCCTGTGAACTTTCAGCACAGGAACAAGGCATGCAGGGGCTGCTTTTCCAGGAAGGATGCTTGGAAGAGAAGAAGACATCTGGCTCAAGGGTGCAGGGAAAGGGAAAACAAGGAGTGAATCTGGGAGCTTGGGGTGGGTTTTATGGAAATGGGTAAATTGTAATTCACATTTAGCAACTGTGTCTTAGCACACACTGGTAGAATTTCATGTCCATGTAAGGTTAGGATTTATCCCTCACCAGACCTCAGACCTGAATAAATGACACCCTCTGAAATAGCAAATGAGTGTTCAGGAGCCTTATTCTGATATTTCAGAGATTTGGAGTCAGTGGGGCCTCACAGACCCAAGAAGTCAGCTGTGACACTGTGCAGACTCATGGAACAAAGGGGCCATTGTGACACAGCAGAACCCCACTGGAACCAAAATCCATTTTGGCACCTTGGGCCACATTGAACCAATGGTCCATTGTGATACTGCAGATCCAAGGAGACCATGGCGATGCTGTGGAACCTCGTGGAGCCAAGGGGCCGTTGTGACACTGTGGAGCCCCATGGAGCGAAATATTCATGGTGACACAGCAGGGCTGCTTGTGACCAATTGTCCATTGTGACGCTGCAGATACAAGAGACCAGGGTGACACTGTGGCAGTTGATGGAACCAAGGGAGCTGTTTGTGACACACCAAGGCCTCGTGGAACCAAGGAGAGCATTGTGGCAGTGCAGAACCAAGGAGGCCACTTTGACAGTACAGAACCCAATGGAACCAAGGGTCCATTGTTCTACAGCAGGGCCTCATGGAACCAAGGGGCCATTGTGAAACTGTGGGGCATAATGGAGTCAAGGACACCACTGATACTGAAATCTGCTGGATAGAAACCTTCTCACACAGTTTTGAGTATTTGAAAGCAGGTATTCTTTATTGCAGCATGGTGGTCACTTTGGCCATCCTTCCTCCATTGGAGTGCATTAAACATTGAATGAACAGAGTTTTTATGACAAACACTGATGATGTATCCATTAGCTATCCTCACTTCCTTTGACTTTATTTGACATAGTTGCACCCTTATTACAAATCCTTTTATGGTTCTTTGGGTTTTGTCTTCAGCATCCAGTGTCCTTTTTAGGTGGCTGTTCCTAATCCCCCTTTTGAGTAAGGGCAATATATGGTTTTTGCATGACTTCTGTTTTGTCAGCCTTGCAGAGCTGAGCTGGCATCCTGCTTTGCATTTTGTGTGACTTCTGTTTGCCAGAGGCACATCCTCAATCAGTTTCTCCAAGGCTGTGCTGTTCTGTTCTACTGTCCTTGACAAGAGTAAATGTTGTTCTGTTCTCCTGTCCTTGTCTCAGTGCTCACCCCGCATGAGGCGTCTGCAACCCCCAAACTATGGGGCCTGGTGGGCAAGTGTTCCAGGGGAACAGGGATGGGAGAGCTGGGCTGGACTGACCCAAGGGATGTTCCATTCCATATCACACCATGATCAGCAATCAGCTGAGAGAAGCAGAGGGGCAAGGGGTGTAGGGAATTAATTTCTTTTTTAAGACATTTTTCTTTCAAAATAGCCCCTACAAATACAGAATCCTCTCCTGCCACAAGGTGGTAAACATTTCCTGCTGATAGATTTCCTGAGGATTTGCTTTTCTTTTGTTAGTGGGTCTTGCTGTGTCTTTTGTTGTTGTTAGTGTTGTTGTTGTTGTTGTTGAGTTTGGAGGTTTTTTTCATTGGGTTTGGGTTTTTCCCTATTGAACTGCCTTTCTTCTGATGCATAAGTTTTTTTCCTTTTTCTTGTGGCTTGCTTGGCACCTGATGGCAAGACAAATTTACCCAACTCAGTCACCTCGCCCAATTACATTTTGCAGTCACCATTAACTAGATGAGTTCAGTCACAGACTCCCTGCAATTTGGCAGCATCCATACAGGAATTGAAAGAACATTTCATGCCATTGTAGAGATAATAGAAATATTCCACAGCCGTGGCCAAGGGCTGGTCACTGAGGGGTGTCACCAGGGCATGGCTACCAAGAGGACTCTGTACCATGGATGGCATTTGACCCTCATTGTTCAGCCCAATTCCCACCCAGCCCATGTTCCACTCCTTCAGCCCAGCTCTCTCCAGTCTGGCTCTGAGGAGAGCACAGCAGACCCTGTCCCAGGCCTGGCTGAAGTCTGGGCACACAACATCCCCTTCTTTTCCCTCCCACGTGGGTTCTGCAGTCCCTGCCCTGTCCTGCCAGTGCCTGGAATGGCTGCAGGAGGATTTGCCACATCCCCTTCCCTGCTGAGCCTGACCAGGCTGTGACTCTGCCAGTCCCCCTGCCTGCCCTGTTTGCAGACTGGTTCCATGTCTGCCCTTCCCAAGTGCCCAGGACCCTCTGGGATGGCTCTGGCCTTTCCAAGGGGTTTGAGAGAGGTCCCACAGTGACACTGCCCAGCCTTCTCAACAGCCCTGACACCAAAGGCCTTTTCCACATCCCTCAGTTCCAGGTCAGTGCCCAGAACACAGCACAGCCCTGTCCAGGTCCTCGGGCTGGTTCAGAAGGGAGGCAGCTCTGATTTCTCCCCACAGACCCTCACTCTATCCAATGTTTCTCTGTGCAGTCCATGGCTGCCCTGAGCATTTTTTCCTGGAGCCTCCCTGCCTGGGATATTTCTCTCTATGCAGTCCTCACCACAGCCCAGCAAAGAATTCAGGTGTTTCCCCAGAGGATGTTACTCTCAGAGTGAAGTGGCCTCAAGGCACTGTTTGTGCCACTGGAATTGTACCAGCCCTGGGTGCTGCTGATGGTGTTTGTGCTCACTGGGGTTCATCTCCCCACACACACACACGATGCACTGCTGAGATCTCCTCAGCACAGAGCAAACATGGCCTGCTGGCCTGGTCACTTGGTGTCCCTCTGTGCAGGGACAAACCACCTCCTGCAGGTGGGCAGAGGCCAGTGCTGGCAATGGTGGTTGCAGGGGCTGGTGTGGGACAATTGCCCTGGGGCACCTTCCCAGGCTGTCCCAGAACAAAGACACAGCCCAGGCCCTGCTCTGCTGCTGCCTCAGGCCCATGCCAGGAGCTCTGGCTGTGCCAGGACACTGCTGTGAGCCCCCCTGCACACTCCCCCCTGCCCCAGGCACTGGGCTCTGCTGTGCCAGGGCATTCCTGGAGCACATTGCTGACAGCAGCTCTGGAGGGGAGCGAAGCCTCCCTGCCCTGCCCTCAGGAGATGCCCTTTGCTGATGGAGCTGCTGTGCTGGAGCCCAGCTGTGTCCCAGCAGTGCCCATGGCCTGGCCCTGCCTGTGGCCACAGCAGGGACACGCAGCAGGACAGTGACCAAGCTGCCAGAGCACTCCGGCCTCACAGCCACAGCAGGGCTGGGAAGGACAGGCTGGAGCTGGGCAGAGCAGCTCTGAAAGGACCAATCCCTGCTGCTCCCTGACCGTGCTGCTCTGCTGGGACTCTTTTCCCGTTCTCCCCTCTAACTTCATGCAGGGCTAGGAGCTGGGATCCCAGATAAAACAGGCACTGCAAGGTAGTTGATTTTCTTACAAAGTAGTGATAGCATAAACCCTGGGTTACAGAGGTTCTAGGTCGAATTCAAGAGGCGGACAGTGAATTTGATGGGGGTGATTAAAAGATTTTATTCAGGATAATTTTATAACAGAAAACCCATTGAACAGTACCAAAGACCTGGGCAGGCATTTTGGGCCTGTCGTGAGTTCCATTCTATGGAAAAACTATGCACAAGGAAACAGGAAATTGGTTGCTTCAGAAATCATCCAGTCATCATTTTCCTCAGGACATCCTGGAGCTCCTGGTTCCTCAGACTGTAGATGAGGGGGTTCAGGGCTGGAGGCACCACCGAGTACAGAACTGACACTGTCAGATCCAGGGATGGGGAGGAGATGGAGGAGGGCTTCAGGTAGGCAAATACTGCAGTGCTGAGGAACAGGGAGACCACGGCCAGGTGAGGGAGGCAGGTGGAAAAGGCTTTGTGCCGTCCCTGCTCAGAGGGGATCCTTAGCACAGCCCTGAAGATCTGCACATAGGAGAAAACCATGAACACAAAACAGCCAGAAACTACACAGACACCAACCACAACAACCCCAAGTTCCCTGAGTTTGGAGTGTGAGCAGGAGAGCTTGAGGATCTGGGGAACCTCACAGAAGAACTGGCCCAGGGCATTGCCATGGCACAGGGGCAGGGAAAATGTATTGGCTGTGTTCAACAGAGCATTGAGAAAGCCACTGGCCCAGGCAGCTGCTGCCATGTGGGCACAAGCTCTGCTGCCCAGGAGGGTCCCGTAGTGCAGGGGTTTGCAGATGGACACGTAGCGGTCGTAGCACATGACGGTCAGGAGAGAAACCTCTGCTGACATAAAGAAAAGAAAGAAGAAAACCTGAGCAGCACATCCTGAGTAGGAGATGGTGCTGGTGTCCCAGAGGGAATTGTGCATGGCTTTGGGCACAGTGGTGCAGATGGAGCCCAGGTCGCTGAGGGCCAGGTTGAGCAGGAAGAAGAACATGGGCGTGTGCAGGTGGTGGCCGCAGGCTACGGCGCTGATGATGAGGCCGTTGCCCAGGAGGGCAGCCAGGGAGATGCCCAGCAAGAGGCAGAAGTGCAGGAGCTGCAGCTGCCGCGTGTCTGCCAGTGCCAGCAGGAGGAAGTGCCTGATGGAGCTGCTGTTGGACATTTCTTCATTCTGGACATTGTGACCTGTTCAAAGACAACATTGAGAATTTGGACAAAGTACCTTGAGTCAATCCTATGCTATTTTCCTACACAAGCACGCAAAATTGCTTCTCTTCTTTTAGGGAAATTTCATTTACTTTTTTTTTTTTTTAATATTTTTTTTTATTTAGGTTAGGGCTGCTAAGTAACTGTGTGTTTTTTAGAAGGGGTAGAAGTCCTGTTGTTAGCATCGCTCTCAGCCTGAACACTAGGGAGCCCAGATGGAAAACAGGGTTCCCTGTGCCCCAGAGCAGCCACACCTGCTGGTCCCACACAGGCACCCTTTGCTCATTTCTCTCCCTCTAGTACAGGATGAACAAATTTAAAACTATACTTAAAAATAATATGAGCTTTTTGAAGACTCAAAATCAATCCCTCCAAACTCTTCTCTCTTTCCCCGTGCAGCTGGACAGGATGGGATACCAAGGACTGGTCTGGCTCTTTGTTGCCTGGAGTTGTGCCTACTGGGAGCTGTTTCTCACTATCCAAGCCTTGTCCCTGCCAGTGCTGCCAGAGCCCAGCCCAGCCCTGGGGGCTCAGCTCTGCCCTGCAGACCCCTCCCAGCACAGGGCACTGTCCAGGGGCATCTCCCTGGCAGCAGGGCCTTAAGGGCAGGCCAGACAAACAGAGATGCTGCAAGCCAAGGTGCTGCTACTGCTGTCTGTAGGGAGAGGAGGCTGAGGAGGCACTTTCTGAGGGAGATCTGAGGCCCATCTGCTGATGCCCAGGCTGACAGTGCAGGAGTCTCAGTGACACAGCCAAAGCTGACAGCCCCTTTCCCTTCCCTTGAGGAGAAAGCTGAGAGCAGCCCTGGCCATGCAGCACCATCTCCAGAGCAGGAGGAATCTGCCCTGATGGGGGTGGCTCCTTCCCCCTCCAACTTCTCCCCTGCAGCGTCCATGGGGAGCTGCCAGGCAGGCTGAGAGCTGCCCCTGGCAGGTGGCACATGGCCTGGGCTGGCCAAGAGCCCTGAGGGCTGCAGGAGCTGCTCTGCAGGACAGCCCTGGGCAGCCCTGGCTGCAGCCCCAGCTTCAGCCCCTGCAGCCGTCCCTGGCAGAAGGAGCCATCCTGCCCTGTCCCTCTGACGGTGCCCAGGGCAGCCCCCGCTCTGCAGCACATCCTCCTCCTCCTCCTCCTGCTGCTGTGCCACAGAGAAACTGGGAGAGTCCTCCTGACACATCCCCCAGGCTGTGGGCTGTGCTGGCTTCAGGAGATCCCTGCAGGAGCACAGGGGACATTGCCCTGCACCCACACACTCACCATGCACAGGGCTGTGGAGATCTTTCCCCAGGTGAAGTCCCAGCTCAATGTCTTCCCAATCCTGATTGCCTTCAGCCTGTCTCTGCCTGGCTCCTGTCCCCTCAGTGCCTGCAGGCAGAGCCCTCAGCCCTGCTGGGCTGGGAGAGGAGCTGGTCCTGGGAAGAGCTGTTCCTTTAAAGCTCAGCAGCACAGACACAGCACAAGGACTTTAATGAGCCTCTTGGGGCTTTGGTGTTGTTTACATCAGACTCAGTCCCTGAGAGAGTGTTCAGAAAACTTCTCAAGAGCTCAAAGTTAAACTTAAGCTCAAAAGTTTCTTGAAGTTTTAATGGATCTCACTGAGAGACAAGGCTGGGAAAGTGTCCCCAGGTTCCAGGTAGAGCAGAACACTGGAGGCAGTGATGACAGCTGGGGACAAACAAGGCCAAGGTGTCTGTGGTGCTGAGCAAAGCTGGATGTGTTTGAGGAATGCCAAGGGCCAAGGCCTGAGCCCCAGGGCCTGGCCAGGCAGATGCTGTCCCTCCCTCCTTGCTCAGGGCTCTTGCCGGGATGGGCACTG
This sequence comes from Calcarius lapponicus, assembly GCA_039654755.1. NCBI lineage: Eukaryota > Metazoa > Chordata > Aves > Passeriformes > Fringillidae > Calcarius > Calcarius lapponicus. The sequence goes on along the minus strand of JBBFKN010000027.1, from coordinate 2,008,891 downwards.
GCATGTGGGGATGTGCAATGCCAAGGGCAGGAGCATGGGGCGGCCCCTGCCAGGCTGCTGAGCAGGGCCAAGGAGGCAATGAGGCCCCAGGCCTGCAAGGGTCACTTGTCTCCTGCTCCTGCCTCAGGCCCAGGCCCAGCAGCCATGGCCAAAGTGCTGCCCAAGTTGGCTCTGTTGGGGCTGTCTTGCAGCTGCTGCACATGCCTGTGCCCTGTGCAGCCCAGGCTGTGCTACGGTGTCCCTGCCCTGCGCCTCTGTCCCTGCAGGCTGTCGGCATCCCCCGGCTGCCCCACCTGGCTGGGCCCTTCCTTTGCTGACAGCTCTGCCTCCTGCCTGCCTCTGCCTGCCCACACAAAGCCTGGGGCTGATACCAAAAGGGTTCATTCCATTTTTCCCCTGCCTGTGAACTTTCAGCACAGGAACAAGGCATGCAGGGGCTGCTTTCCCAGCAAGGACGGTTGGAAGAGAAGAAGAAGACATCTGGCTCAAGGGTGCAGGGATAGTGAAACTTGGAACTTGGGGTGGGTTTTATGGAAATGGGTAAATTGTAATTCACATTTAGTGACTGTGTATAAGCAACACACTGGTAGAATTTCATGTCCATGTAAGGTTAGGAGTTATCCCTCACCAGACCTCAGGCCTGAAGAAATGACACGCTCTGAAATAGCAAATTAGTGTTCAGGAGCCTTATTCTGATATTTCAGAGATTTGGTGACAGTGGGGCCTCACATAACCAAGGAGTCAGCTGTGACACTGTGCAAATTCATGGAACAAAGGGTCCATTGTGACACTGCAGAACCCCATGAAACCAAAATCCATTTTGGCATATTGGGGCCACATTGAACCAATGGTCCATTGTGATACAGCAAGGCCTGGTGGAACCATGGGTCCATTGTGATACTGCAGAACCTCACGGAACCAAGGTGACCGTGTTCTGCTGCGGAACCTCATGGAACAAAGGGTCCATGGTGACACTGCAGAACCAAGGAGACTGCTGCTGGCAGTGTGAGAGCTCATGGAACCAGAAGTCCATTGTCACACAGCAAGGCCTGATGGAACCAAGGGTCCCTTGTTAAACTGTGTGGCCTCATGGAACCATGAGCTATTGTGACACAGCGTGGCCACACGGAGCCAAGGGGCCACTGTGACACTGCAGATCCAAGGAGACCATTGGGACTGAGGAACCTCATGGAACCAAGAGTCCATTGTTCCACTGTGGGGCCCTGTGGAACCAAGGGGAGCACAGGGACATTGCGGGGCCTCATGGAGCAATGGAGACTGTTCTGACGCTTTCGGACCCACTGGAACCAAGGGGCCATTAGGGCATGGCAGGGCCTGGTGGAATCAAGGGGACTGCAATGAACACTGTGGGTGTCCATGGGATGAAGGGTCCATTCTGACACCGTGGAACCAAGGATACCATTGTGACACTCTGGGGCACCATGGAACCAAAGGTGCATTGTGACACAGCAGGGACTCATGGAACCATGGAGGCCATTTTTACACTTGGAGGCTTTGTGCAACCAAAGGGCCGTTGTGGCACTTGAGAGCCTTGTGGAGCCAAGGGTGTTGCTGCTGAGTAATGACCAAGATAGAGTCCAAGGCCATCAGAAGCTTAAAATGACAGTCTTTATTTGGAAACCAATTCTTTTATATTCGGTCCCAATACAGGTTGACCTGAGTGGTAACTTAATAAAAGCACTGTCATCATGAGTTAATTAAAAAGACACCCATTTCTAAACAACCTTATGGACAAAACAGCATATTTAAAAAAACCAGGTGCATATTGTTTAGAATTCTTTCTCTCTAGCTTCCTGAAGTTTCCCAGGCCAATTCATGGGGAAGTTTATCTATCTTTCTCTCTTTCTTACCAGAGAGCTGCCGCCACACAAGGGGATCATAGTGACACTGTGGGGCTCCGTGATTACAATGTTTTGTCTGTAGTGACACTGTAAGGCCTCATGGAATCATGGAGACCATTGTGACACTACAGGGCCCATGGAAGCAAGGAACCATTATGACACTGTGGGGTCTCAGCAGGCCAAGGGGCAGTTGTCACACTTTGTGGCACCATGGAACCAAGGAGGTCATTGTGACACTCCAGGGCCCCATGGAACTAAGGATTCATGGAAAAGTGCAGGACCCCATGGAACGAAAGGTCCATTGTGGCATTGTGGGGCCTCATGGAATCCTGGAGTCCATGATGACACTTTGAGATCTCGTTGAATCAAGGGGCTCTGCAGGGCCTCATGGAACCAAGGAGACCCTTCTAACATTGTGAGTCCCCATGGAACCAAGGGTCCATTGTGACACTGTGGCACCAAGGAGACCCCTGTGACACTGCCAGGCCCCATGGGAGCAAGGCACCATTGTGACTCTGGAGCCCCATGGAAACAAGAGGCCATTGTGACACAGCAAGGCCTCATTGAACCATGGAGGGCATTGTGACACATGGGGCCTCATGGAACCAAGGGCACAATAGTGACACTGCTGGGCTCCAAGGGACCAATGGGAGATTCTTAACGTGCAGAATCAAGGAGACCATTGTGGAACCAAAAGTCCATTTTGACACAGCATGGCTGAAGGAAACCATGGAGGCCATTTTTACATTTTGAGGCCTTGTGAAACCAAAGGGCCATTGTGGCACTTTGTGTCCCCAGGGAACCAAGGAGTCCATTGTGACACTATGAGGCCCTGTTGGGCCAATGGCCATTGTGGCACTGTGTGGTACCATGGAACCAAGGAGACCATTGTGACACTACAGGGCCTCATGGAACTAAGGATTCATGGAACAGTGTGGGACTCATGGAACCAAAGGTCCATTGTGACATTGAGGGGCCTCATGGAACTGAGGGGACACATTGTGACGCTGTGGGGCCCAATGGAAGCAAGGGGCCAGTGTGACACAGCTGGGCCTCATGCAGCCAAGGGGCCACTGGGATCCTGAGGAGCCCAAAAGAACCAAGGGGCCATTGTGACACTCTGCAGCTGTGGAGACCCTGAGAGGCATTCCCTGGTTTAGGGAGACACAAGAAGCTTCCCTCAAAAGCTGTTCGATCCCATTGGCTCCTTCCCCTTGTTCTGTGTCTCTCAGCCACTCCCTCCCCATCCCCCCATTGGCCCCATCTTTGTACTGCCCCCATGGCACCGATCAGCCCCTTCCTCTGGAGATACAGAAACCTGGAGTCCCCCCAGGAGTCCTGCCTTGTGACTCTGAACGTCTCACTGCATGGCTGAATTAAACATCTGTGGGTACCATGCAAAGGCCCTTTTTGCTACCCTAGGTTTTATTAGCAGCTATTTTGGCTGCAACAATGGTCCCTTATGGCAGTGTGGATCCAAGGAGACCATGGTGACACTGTGGGACCTCAAGGATCCAAGGGGCCATTGTGACACTGAAGAACTTCATGGAATCCAGGATCCATTGTGACACAGCAGGGCCTCATTGGAAGAAAGGAACATTGGTGACAGTACAGAAACTCATGGAACCAAGGGGCCGTGGGGACACAGCAGGGCCACATGGAACCCAGGAGACCAGTGACATTTAGGGACCTCATGGAACCAGGGTGCATTGTGACACTGCAGAAACAAGGAGACCATTGTTGATGCTATGGAAGGTCATGGAACCAAGCAGCCATTGTGACACTCCAGGGCCTTGCTGAACCAGGCAGACCATTGTGACACCACAGAACCTCATGGCACTGAGGGTTTATTGTGACAAAGCAGGGCCCATGGTGCCAATTGTCCATTGTGACAATGTGGATCTGAGGAGACCATGGTGACACCATGGAAGCTTATTGAACTGTGGGTCCACTGTGAAAAAACAAGGCCTTGTGGAACCAAGGAGATCATTGTGATATCATGGAACCTCGTGGAAGAACCAAGGAGACCATTGTGACATCATGGAACCTCGTGGAACCAAGGAGACCATTGTGACATCATGGAAACTCATGGAACCAAAGGTCCATTGTCACAGTCCAGAACCAAGGAGACCATTGTGACAGTACAGAACCTCACAGGACCAAGATTCCATTGTTATGCAGTGGGGCTTCATGGAACCAAAGAACCACTGTGACACAGAAGGGCCACATGGAACCAATGGTCCATGGGGATACTGCGGATCCAAGGAGACCATGGTGATGCTGTGGAACCTCGTGGAACCAAGGGGCCATTGTGACCCTGGGGAACCTCTTGGAATCAAGGCAACCATGTTACACTGTGGAACCTCATGGAACCAAGGGGCTGTTGTGACACTGCGGGGCCTCATTGGAACAAAGGACATGCTTGATAGCAGAGAAGCTCGTGGAAACTATGGGACATTGTGACACTGCAGAGCCTCATGGAGCCAAGGAAACCACGGGGACACTGAGGAACCTTATGGAACCAAGCAGCTTTTTTCACACCACAGAACCAAGGAGACCATTGTGACATCATGGAACCTCGTGGAACCAAGGGTCCATTGTTACATTCCAGAACCAAGGAGACCATTGCGACAGTACAGAACCTCACGGGACCAAGATTCCATTGTTATGCAGTGGGGCTTCATGGAACCAAGGAACCACTGTGACACAGCAGGGCCACATGGAACCAATGGTCCATGGAGATACTGTGGGTCCAAGGAGACCATGGTGATGCTGTGGAACCTTGTGGAGCCAAGGGGCCATTGTGACACTGGGGGGCCCATGGAGCCAAATATTAATGGTGACACAGCAGGGCTGCTTGTGACCAATTGCCCATTGTGACACTGCAGATCCAAGAGACCAGGGTGACACTGTGGCAGTTGATGGAAGCAAGGGGCTGTTGGGACACACCAAGGCCTCCTGGAACCAAGGAGAGCATTGTGGCAGTACAGAACCAAGGAGGCCATTTTGGCAGTACGGAACCCAATGAAACCAAGGGTCCATTGTTCTACAGCAGGACCTCATGGAACCAAGGGGCCATTGTGAAACTGTGGGGCATAATGGAGTCAAGGACACCACTGACACTGAAATCTGCTGGATAGAAACTTCTGAAAAGAGTTTGGAGTATTTGAAAGCAGGTATGCTTTATTACAGCATGGTGGTCACTTGGGCCATCCTTCCCCCATTTGAGTGCATTAAGCATTGAATTAACAGAGTTTCTATCACACACACTGATTATGTATCCTTTAGCTATCCCCACTTCCTTTGAGTTTATTTGACATAGTTGCACCCCTTATCAGAAATCCTTTTGTGGTTCTTTGGGTTTTGTCTTCAAACTCCAGTGTCCTTTTTAGGTGGCTGTTCCTTAACCCCCTTTTTGAGTATGGGCAATATTATTGTTCTGCATAACTTGTGGTTTTTCAGCCTTGCAGAGCTGAGCTGGCATCCTGCTTGCATTTTGTGTGACTTCTGTTTGCCAGAGGTACATCCTCAATCAGTTTCTCCAAGGCTGTGCTGTTCTGTTCTGCTGTCCTTGACAAGAGTAAATGTTGTTCTGTTCTCCTTTCCTTGTGTCAGTGCTCGCCCCGCATGAGGCGTCTGCAACCCCCCCAACCTATGGGCCTGGGGTGGGCAAGTGTTCCTGGGGAACAGGGGTGGGACAGCTGGGCTGGACTGACCCAAGGGATGTTCCATTCCATGTCACACCATGATCAGCAATCACCTGAGAGAAGTGGGGGAGCAAGGGTTGTAGGGGATTAATTCCTTTTTTAAGACATTTTTCTTTCAAAACAGCACCTACACACACAGAATCCTGTCCTGCCACAAGGTGGTCAAACATTTTCTGCTGATAGGAGATTTCATGTGGATTTGCCTTTCTTCTGTTTGTGACCTTTGCTTTTTGTGTTTTTTTTTGTTTGTGGGGTTTTTGTGGTAGTGGGTCGGTCTTGCTGTGAGTTTTTTTTTATTGGGTTTGGGGTTTTTATTTTTTGGTTGGGTTTGGGTTTTTCCCTTTTGAACTGCCTTTCTTCTGAAGCATGAGTTTTTCTGCCCTTTCTTGTGGCTTGCTTGGCACCTGATGGCAAGATAAATTTACCCAACCCAGTCATCTTGCCAATTATGTTTTGCAGTCACCATTAACTAGATGAGTTCGGTCACAGACTCCCTGCAGTTCGGCAGCATCCATACAGGAATTGAAAGTACATTTCATGCTATTGTAGAGATAATAGAAATATTCCCCAGCAGTGGCCAAGGGCTGGTCACTGAGGGGTGTCACCAGGGCGTGGCTACCAAGAGGACTCTGTACCATGGATGACATTTGACCCTCATTGTTCAGCCAAATTCCCACCCAGCCCATGTTCCACTCCTTCAGCCCAGCTCTCTCCAGTCTGGCTCTGAGGAGAGAACAGCAGACCCTGTCCCAGCCCTGGCTGAAGTCTGGGCACACAACATCCCCTTCTTTTCCCTCCCACGTGGGTTCTGCAGTCCCTGCCCTGTCCTGCCAGTGCCTGGAATGGCTGCAGGAGGATTTGCCACATCCCCTTCCCTGCTGAGCCTGACCAGGCTGTGACTCTGCCAGTCCCCCTCCCTGCCCTGTTTGCAGACTGGTTCCATGTCTGCCCTTCCCAAGAGCCCAGGACCCTCTGGGATGGGTCTGGCCTTTCCAAGGGGTTTGAGAGAGGTCCCACAGTGACACTGCCCAGCCTTCTCAACAGCCCTGACACCAAAGGCCTTTTCCACATCCCTCAGTTCCAGGTCAGTGCCCAGAACACAGCACAGCCTTGTCCAGGTCCTCAGGCTGGTTCAGAAGGGAGGCAGCTCTGATTTCTCCCCACAGACCCTCACTCTATCCAGTGTCTCTCTGTGCAGTCCTTGGCTGCCCTGAGCATTTTTTACCTGGAGCCTCCCTGCCTGGGATATTTCTCTATATGCTGTCCTCACCATGACCCAGCAAAGAATTCAGGTGTTTTCCCAGAGGACGTTACTCTCAGAGTGAAGTGGCCTCAAGGCACTGTTTGTGCCACTGGAATTGTGCCAGCCCTGGGAGCTGCTGATGGTGTTTGTGCTCACTGGGGTTCATCTCCCCACACATACACGATGCACTGCTGAGATCTCCTCAGCACAGAGCAAACATGGCCTGCTGGCCTGGTCACTTGGTGTCCCTCCGTGCAGGGACAAACAACCTCCTGCAGGTGGGCAGAGGCCAGTGCTGGCAATGGTGGTTGCAGGGGCTGGTGTGGGACAATTGCCCTGGGGCACCTTCCCAGGCTGTCCCAGAACAAAGACACAGCCCAGGTCCTGCTCTGCTGCTGCCTCAGGTCCATGCCAAGAGCTCTGGCTGTGCCAGGACACTGCTGTGAGCCCCCCCTGCACACTCCCCACTGCCCCAGGCACTGGGCTCTGCTGTGCCAGGGCATTCCTGGAGCACATTGCTGACAGCAGCTCTGGAGGGGAGCAAAGCCTCCCTGCCCTGCCCTCAGGAGATGCCCTTTGCTGATGGAGCTGCTGTGCTGGAGCCCAGCTGTGTCCCAGCAGTGCCCATGGCCTGGCCCTGCCTGTGGCCACAGCAGGGTCACGCAGCAGGACAGTGACCAAGCTGCCAGAGCACTCCGGCCTTGCAGCCACAGCAGGGCTGGGAAGGACAGGCTGGAGTTGGGCAGGGCAGATGTGGGAAGAGCCAGGGCCATTGTCCCTGGCTGTGCTGCTGTGCTGGGAGTCTCTGCCCTCCACCTCTGCTCACAGGCACTGCCCCTGCAGGGACAGAGAAGGGCTCAGGAAACGCCTTGGACAGAAAGGTCAGGGCAGCACTTCTTTTTATTTAAATGCCAAGTGAACAAGCCTCTTGCGAGTGTTTGTATTTCAAAAGAAAGGTAGATATTATTGTAGGAATGCTAAGAGTAACACTACAGTATTTTGTGACAAACACTACAACAACAGAAAAAGTTCCCATAGTAAAAAAATGACAAATAGCAGAAAAAAGGCTAACATTGTAAAGTGTTATATTCTGAAGGCTCTGTAGAACAAAAGAGAATTTATTGCTTCTGAAGATGCAGTCACCAGTTTTCGCAGGGCATGTTTGAGCTCCTGGTTCCTCAGGCTGTAGATGAGGGGGTTCAGGGCTGGAGGCACCACCGAGTACAGAACTGACAGGGCCAGATCCAGGGATGGGAAGGAGATGGAGGGCGGCTTCAGGTAGGAAAATGTGCCAGTGCTGATAAACAGGGAGACCACAGCCAGGTGAGGGAGGCAGGTGGAAAAGGCTTTGTGCCGTCCCTGCTCAGAGGGGATCCTCAGCACAGCCCTGAAGATCTGCACATAGGAGAAAACAATGAACACAAAACAACCAAAATATAGAAAAGCACTGAGCACAATGAGCCAAATTTCCCTGAGTTTGGAGTGTGAGCAGGAGAGCTTCAGGATCTGGGGGATTTCACAGAAGAACTGGCCCAGGGCATTGCCATGGCACAGGGGCAGGGAAAATGTATTGGCTGTGAGCAGCAGAGCATTGAGAAAGCCACTGGCCCAGGCAGCTGCTGCCATGCGGGCACAAGCTCTGCTGCCCAGGAGGGTCCCGTAGTGCAGGGGTTTGCAGATGGACACGTAGCGGTCGTAGCACATGATGGTCAGGAGGGAAAATTCTGTTGTGATAAAGAAGAGAAAGAAGAAAACCTGAGCAGCACACCCTGAGTAGGAGATGGTCCTGGTGTCCCAGAGGGAATTGTGCATGGCTTTGGGGACAGTGGTGCAGATGGAGCCCAGGTCGCTGAGGGCCAGGTTGAGCAGGAAGAAGAACATGGGCGTGTGCAGGTGGTGGCCGCAGGCTACGGCGCTGATGATGAGGCCGTTGCCCAGGAGGGCAGCCAGGGAGATGCCCAGCAAGAGGCAGAAGTGCAGGAGCTGCAGCTGCCGCGTGTCTGCCAGTGCCAGCAGGAGGAAGTGCCTGATGGAGCTGCTGTTGGACATTTGCTCTGTGTCTGCACATTTCAACCTACAGAAGGAGGAAAGACAGAGCAATGGAAGGGAGATTTCTCACAGAAAAGTCAAAGTCCTTTCTCATAGACCATTTCCTGACACTAAACACCTCCCCCTGTCTATGCCTCAGAGATGTTCCTTTACACTGGTTGCTCGAGCCCTGATTGCTGCTGGCCAATGTTGTGTGAGGAGCTGGACCTTGGCCTGCAGGACACCTGGGACTCAGCACTGACCCCCAGCCAGTGCAGGGGAACAGTGAGGGCAGGGGCCAGTCCTGGTTCTGGGATTTGGATAAAGAATGTTCTCTTAAGTCTTAGGAGCTGCCTGGGTGAGGGGATGGGGATAACAGAAGCCAGAATGAGAGATTCTGCTGCACCTGGGAAGAACAGAGACTCCAGTGAGGCAGGAGGGTTGTCTGAGGCTTAGTGCACACTGAGGGGAGCTGCTCTGTCCCTCTCTCCTGTTCCAGCTGCCCTGGACTTGCACCTTTCTGAGATCCACTCCCGTGTTACCCAGGACAGCCAGGAGACACTGCTGAGAGCAGAGGGATCCCTGGCACACCAAGTAGCTCCTGCCTTTCCCAGAGTCAGCAGAGTGGGCTCATTGCCAGCCTCCCAGGCTGCCCTGCCCAGAGCTGCCCGGGCACAGGGAGCTGGGACACCCCATTGCTGTGCTCAGCCTGCACAGGAGGAGCCCAAGGGCTGCGCCTGGCCCTGCAGCTGGAACTGCCATTGCAGAGAGCCCCTCAGCAATGCCAGCAGCACCTGGGCAAGGCAAGGAGAGAGAGAGAGCCGGGCCTGAGGAAAAGCCTTTCCCTGCCCAGCCCTGCCCAGCCCCTGCCAGGCAGCAGCAGGGCAGGACAGTGGCCCTCAGGCCCTGGTCAGCAGGGAATGGGCACATGGCCGCAGAGATGCCCTTCATCCCTGGGGCTGCTCTGCCGGCCCAGGAGGGACTGAGGGCCCCGAGCCCCGGGCTGAGGGCTGTGCTGGCTGCGAGGGGACACAAGAGCTGTGCTGCTCAGGGCAGTGTCTGCCCTGCAGGGCAGGCCCGGCAGGTGCCTCATCTGCCCTGCAGCAGGGCTGCCCTCAGCACTGCCTCCCTCCCTGCCTGCCCACGGCTCTGCTGCTGGAGCTGCCCCAGCCCCAGCTGCTCCTGTGGCCCCGGGCTCCTTCCCTGCCAGAGCTGCCAGAGCCCAGCCCAGCCCCTGGGCCAGCCCTGCCCTGCAGCTGCTCGGCCCTGCAGGGACTAAAGAACAGTTCCCGCAGCCTGGGCACCATGCAAAGGTGATGCTGCATGGATCTGGAGGCTGGGCAGGTGTAGGCACTTGCTGAGGTTCCCAGGAATCCTCAGGGTGATGCTTTAAGAGTCTCAGCCCCTGATCTGCCCTGCACAGCTGAGTTTGCATTGCCACCAAGCTGAGCCAGGGAAAAGTGTGAGATTTCAGGAAAGCAGAGACCCAAGCAGGAAACTCCTGCCCTGTATGAGTTCATGACAAGTCTCCTCCTCCTCCTCCTCCTGCTGCTGTGCCACAGAGAAACTGGGAGAGTCCTCCTGACACATCCCCCAGGCTGTGGGCTGTGCTGGCTTCAGGAGATCCCTCCAGGAGCACAGGGGACATTGCCTTGCACCCACACACTCACCATGCACAGGGCTGTGAAGATCTTTCCCCAAGTGGAGTCTCAGCTCAATGTCTTCCCAATCCTGATTGCCTTCAGCCTGTCTCTGCCTGGCTCCTGTCCCCTCAGTGCCTGCAGGCAGAGCCCTCAGCCCTGCTGGGCTGGGAGAGGAGCTGGTCCTGGCAAGAGCTGTTCCTTTAAAGCTCAGCAGCACAGACACAGCACAAGGACTTTAATGAGCCTCTTGGGGCTTTGGTGTTGTTTACATCAGACTCAGTCCCTGAGAGAGTGATCAAAAAACTTCTCAAGAACTCAAACTTAAATTGGAACTTCAAAGTTTATTCAAGTTTTAATGGGTTCCACTGTGCAACCCGATTGAGAAAACTGTCCTCAGGTTCCAGTTAGAGCAGAACACTGGAGGCAGTGATGACAGCTGGGGACAAACAAGGCCAAGGTGTCTCTGGTGCTGAGCAAAGCTGGATGTGTTGGAGGAATGCCAAGGGCCAAGGCCTGAGCCCCAGGGCCTGGCCAGGCAGATGCTGTCCCTCCCTCCTTGCTCAGGGCTCTTCCCGGGATGGGCACTGGCATGTGGGGATGTGCAATGCCAAGGGCAGGAGCATGGGGCGGCCCCTGCCAGGCTGCTGAGCAGGGCCAAGGAGGCAATGAGGCCCCAGGCCTGCAAGGGTCACTTGTCTCCTGCTCCTGCCTCAGTGCTTTCCTTTTTATGGAAAAGAACCATCCCTCCTTCCCAGGCACCCATTGTGGGAAAACAGGACTCCCATACAACTAACCAATATGATTAAGCAGAAGCCATTGATTGTTTACATTATGCACTTATTTACACATTCTAACCCTACTGCACACACTGATCACACATCTCTTCATTGGTGCCTCTGTGTTGTCCATGTGTTCTGCACACACTTTTCAGGGTATGTGATTGGTTACAGTCCAGGTGGTTCTCAGCCCTCTGTTATCGAGTTCTTGCGGTCTTGGTATTCTGTTTCTCAGCCTTTTCTTTCTTCATTTAGCACAGTTTATGTCTTAGTAACCTTGGTGAATTCCAGAGATCTCTGATAAGGATAGCTACAAGCAGTATGGCTTGTGCACAGTGTGGCCTGAGTTGTTCAGATACATTTCTAAAACTCCCCGTTCTTCTTCTTGCACCAGCCAAACCCTTTTCACTGTATTTTCTACAAAGCAGGTCAGCAATTTCACTATGCATGGAATAGCACAAAGCAATATAATAATAACTACTAGTAATAACAAAGCTCCCTTTAAGATATCTTTCAATCATCCAGTTATTCCCCATCCCTCAAACCATTCATCCAAGCCCAAATCATTCACAGTCAATTTCTTCATGTTGTCTTGTAGTTGTTTGAGTTTCCTGTGAATGGAAGAGAGGTTCATAAAATACATTCCTTCAAAATTCTCACACCTGTGCCCATGTGCTAACAGCAAAAAATCTACAGCAGCTCTATTTTGCAGTGTGCCATGTCTAATACTATCTACATCAGTGAGCGTTTAATTTAAAGTCGCTGAACTTGTGTTCAGTGTGAGAATCCACAAAATCAGAGGGTTTTGGGAAAGCTGCAAAAGGCAGGCCTCAGAGACAGTAGAAATGTGATTAGAGCTAAGCAGTAGCCATGAGATAGATCAGTAGAAAAATTATTTAAAAGTAGAAAAGCAAGGAGAAAAAGAACAATGGTCTGTGTATTAATGCTTGTCTAGAAAAACTCCCTAAGCTACAGAAAAGTTTTTCTAGTAAGATATTAGGAAGTTGGAAGCTTAATAATGGAGCTCTGTGCATTGTGTTTAAAGGCTCACAAGCAGGTATCTTATTCTAAATAAGCAAGCATTGTTTTAACCAAAGGTACTTGTGCTTATAGTGGTTGGATAGAACTGCTGTCAATATGCTTTTGCTTTGTGGGATTGGTCAAAAAACTTTTCAAGTAAGTTGTAACATTAAGTTCTTGGTCTGCTCTTCGGGATGTGAGCTGATGGCATCTTCCCATTGTCATAATCATGTAATGAGACTGATGCTGAAAAATAAAACAGCTCAAGGCAAGTTCCACAGCAGCCCCTTCCCGTTTGTGATTTGTACATCCACCCCCGGCTCTCTCTATACAAGAGAGACTGTGCAAAGTACTTTACGTTATTCGAATTTCATGAATTCGAATATCATATCTATTTCATGAATTGCTCTCAAAAAGAACCAAACCTCCCTGCCTTAAGGCACTTTCATAACAACATGTACACACACCTCAAAGACCTCCAGTACTTGACCAGAATCATGGATCTAAAGTTATTGAAGGGCCATACCCTCTCATTACATGGGGGAGAGGATATGCTTGTGTTTCTACACATACAGGACCCCAGTGGATACCCAGAAGATTTATCACTCCCTACGTAGACCACAGATCTGAAGACGACCCCTCGAATGAACACGAAGTCAGCTCCCTCTCCCACCATGCCACAGAAGAAGCTTTCTCTTGGAGAAGAAGGAAAAAGAAATCCAAACATTGTGGCAAGGACACTCATTGCATGTAGATATATCCCACTGATAACGTCCATGTCAATCTCAAATGCAGGCACACCCCTGCCTTTTCCACCATCCCTCTACCAGTTTATCCCTACCCCTCCCTCTTTCCCCTCTTGAAACTACTCCTTTTTCCTCCCTGAAACTTCCCTTAAAAAAGAGAAGGGAGTGATTGGGAGGAGTTGGTAAGAACTATAGGGGGAACTTAAGAATAATTAAGAATGTCTTAAAATAAGTCAACTAATGTGTGTTTTTACCATCCACAAGTGAAAACTACCCTAGTTTTCTCTTTTCTAGGGAAAGAAGTATGATTCTTTCTGAGATACCCTCCAGGGCACCCCGCAGCAGTACCAGTGCCACCATTGCCATCATCTTTATCAGCGCCCTCATCCATATCCAAGTGACCACCAGCTGGATCGTCCCTCAGCCAAAACAAAACATCTGGGTCACTTTGGCAAAGTCATTAAAGCCAGACAACCTTTGCATGGCCATGGGAAGTGTAGACGATCTGCTCTCAACATGCCTGTGGGAGTCCCCCTGTCACCAAATGACTGCCCGTACGTAGGTAAGAAACCCAACCCCGTGGACACCTGGGACAAATGGATAAAGATCCTCCCGCACCATGTCTCCACAGGACTTGCTTTTCCAGGCCCAGGATGGTGTTCTGGGCAGTGGCGTGAGGCACACGGTGGGTCTCCAGCCATCCAGTGGTGGCTTCCACCATGGTCAGCACGTAGCGCTTGCCCTGGCGTGTCTGGGGCAGTGGGATGGAGTCAATCTGCCAGGCCTCCCCATACTTGTACTTGGACCACTGCCCACCATACCACAGGGGCTTCACTCACTTGGCCTGCTTGATGGCAGCACACGTCTCACAGTCATGGATAACCTGAGAAATACTGTCCATGGTTAGATCCACCCCTCGGTCTCATGCCCACTCATAGGTGGCATCCCTGCCCTGATGACCTGAGGCATCATGGGCCCATCGAGCTAGGAATAACTCCCCCTTATGTTGCCAATCTAAGTCTATCTTTGTTACCTCTGTCTTTGCAGCCTGACCTACCTGCTGGTTGTTTCAGTGTTCCTCACTAGCCCAACTCTTGGGGACATGGGCATCTACATGGCAGACATTCACAGACAGATTTTCTACCCAAGAGGCAATGTCTTTCCACTCATCAGCAGCCCAGATTGGTTTACCCCTACGCTGCCAGTTGGCCTTTTTCCACCTTTCCTGCCAACCTCACAGATCATTGGGTACCATCCACAAATTGGTATAAAGGTATAGCTTTGGCCACTTCTCTCTTTCAGCAATGTCCAGAGCCAGCTGAACGGCCTTGAGTTCAGCAAGTTGACTTGATCCATCTTCTCCTTCAGTAGCTTGAGCAATCTGTCCTGTGGGGCTCCACATGGCTGCTTTCCACTTCCGGCTCATCCCTACGATGTGACAGGAACCGTCAGTGAAAAGAACGTAGCGTGCTTCCTCTGCTGGTAGATGGTTGTATGGTGGAGCTTCTTTAGCCCTTGTCACTTGTTCCTGCTCCTCTTCATCAGTGAGACCAAAGTTCTCGCCTTCCAGACAGTTTGTAATTATCTCCAAAATCCCAGGGTCATTCAGGTTTCCAGTATGGGTGTGCTGCATGATGAGGGCAATCCATTTGCTCCATGTGGCGTCAGTGGCGTGGTGGATGGTGGGAGCCTTTCCTTTAAACATCCACCCCAGCACAGGTATTCGGGGTGCCAGAAGGAGTTTTGCTTCTGTGCCAATCATCTCTGAAACCCCTTGAACTCCATAGGCAGCCAAGATTTCCTTCTCTGTGGGACTGGAGTTGGCTTTGGACCCTCTGTGGCTTCAGCTCCAGAATCCCAGTGGTCGGCCTCGAGTCTCCCCAGGCACCTTCTGCCAAAGGCTCCAGGACAAGCCATTGATCCCAGCTGCAGAGTAGAGCACATTCATCACCTCTGGTCCTGTCCTGACTGGGCCAAGGGCTACTGCATGAGCAACCTCCTGCTTGATCTGGGCAAAGGCTTGTTGCTGCTCAAGGCCTCACTGGAAATTGTTCTTTTTGTGGGTGACCAGGTAGAGAGGGCTCACGATCTGGCTGTATTTGGGAATGTGCATTCTCCAGAAACCTATTGTGCTTAGGAAAGCTTGTGTTTCCTTCTTGCTGGTCAGTAGAGACATTGCTGTGATCTTACTGATGACCTCAGTGGGAATCTGACGCCATCCATCTTTCCACTTCACTCCCAGGAACTGGATCTTTGGGGCAGGTCCTTTCATTTTGCTCTTGATGGTGAAGCCAGCTTCCAGCAGAATCTGGATGATCCCCTCTCCTTTCTCAAACACTTCCATTGCTGTGTTCCCCCACACAATGATGTCCTCAATGTCCTGCAGGTGTTCTGGAGCTTCACCCTTTTCCAGTGCAGCCTGGATCAGTCCATGACAGATGGTGGGGCTGTGCTTCCACCCCTGGGGCAGTCGGTTCTAGGTGTACTGCACGCCCCTCCAGGTGAAAGCAAACTGAGACCTGCATTCTGCTGCCAGAGAAATGGAGAAAAACACGTTGGCAGTGTCAAGAGTGGCAAAGCACTTTGCTGCCTTGGACTCCAGCTCGTACTGGAGTTCCAGCATGTCCAGCACAGCAGCGCTCAGCGATGGAGTCACTTCATTCAAGCTATGATAGTCCACAGTCAATCTCCATTCTCTGTCAGACTTGTGCACAGGCCAGATGGGGCTGTTGAAGGGTCAGTGGGTTTTGCTGATCACCCCTTGGCTCTCCAGCTCATGGATCATTTTGTGGATGGGGATCACAGCATCTCGATTTGTCCGATACTGCCGGTGCTGCACTGTCGAGGTGGCAATTGGTACTCGTTGGTCTTCCACCTTCAGGAGTCCTACTGCAGATGGATTTTCTGATAGTCCAGAAAAGGTGTTCAATTGGTTAATGTTCTCTGCCTCTACAGCAGCTATTCCAAAAGCTCACCTGAGTCCCTTTGGGTCTTTGTAAAGCTGTTCTGGAGGAAGTCTATGCCCAGAATCCACAGGGCCTCTGGGCCACTCACAATAGGATGTTTCTGCCACTCCTTCCCAGCCAGGCTCACCTGAGCTCCCAACAGGGTCAATTGCTGCGATCCCCCCGTCACCCCAGCAATGGAAACAGGTTCTGCCCCCACATGTCCCGATGGTGTCAGGATACACTGCACACCAGTATCAACTAAGGCTTCATATTTTTGTGGCTATGATGTGCCAGGCCATTGAATCCACACCGTCCAGAAGATCCGGTTTTCCCGTGCCTCTTCCTGGCTAGAGGCAGGGCCCCTCTAACTCTGGTTACTATTTCTTTTCTGGGCATACATGGTAGAGGTTCCTTCAAGGGAATCTGACAAATCACACCTGGTAGCTCAGTCATGGGAGGCTGAGGCTACTTTCATTTTGGTGGAACTCTTTGGTTTCACTCCGTGAGCTGATGCACCCATGCTGCCAGGACAGAAGTGGGTTTCCCACCCCACCTTCCCATGTCTTCCCCATGGTCCCACAGAAAGAACCATAGGTCAGCCCGTGGGGTGTACCCTCTCTCTCTAGCTGTGGAATGTTGGGCTCTGACTCTGGGGCCTGTGACTCGCACTGGTGCTGCATTGATCTTCTGTTGGGGAAGATGAAACAGGAAAGCCTTATAAATATGATTGCCTGGCAAAAGATTTTGAGAATATGGAAACTGTAAGTGAGATTGAAATGAAAGCAAGCTTTGAGATACCTTAGTTACTAAACAACTGGAAAACAGTGGTGTGGCCAGACTGAAGGTAATCCCTTTTTGATCAAACAATTCCCTCTGCTTGCAGACAGGTCCAACGGTCAGAGCAGACTGCACTGGCTTGGCAGAAGGGGCATAAAAACAGGTTTTTAGGGCTTAAAATGTTACACAGTATGGTAATGTAATGATTCTTATAGGCTGTATGTAAATGCTATAGGATTTGTATCTTGTACTAGATTGGTTAGTGAGAAATAGAATATTCAACACAGAAGATTATTCAGAGTATTGTAATGAGAACCTCACTCTCTCATCCTCTCTCTCTCTCTCTCTCTCTCTCTCTCTCTCATCCTCTTTACCATGCTCTTGCCTTCTCTCTCTTTCCCACTCTCTTTACTTCTCTCGGGCCTGCTCCAAGCTGTGGCTGGCAGCTCCCAGCAGGGCCCTGCACCCAGGTCCTTTGCAATAAACCCCAAGTTCCAAGCCCTTGCTTCAGAGATCTCTCGTCTCTGTCTGTCCCAACCATCCTACCCCCCATCGCTCCTACAATCTTCCTCACAGCCTCCTTCATCTCCCTCATCTCCTCTCTGAGTTCTTGGACCACGGCAGAGACATCAGCCTGCATTGGGCAACAGATAATACTCTCAAAATTTCTAAGCTTGTTGGTGACAGAAGCCACTGTCTCTCGGTTGGTATCGGCATTAATCGTTGCAATGAAGGTGGTGTATTGAGATGGCCCCAGATTTGCCAGACTCCACAGCATTTGCCCTTTGCACCTGACCTTGTTGGGGTCATTATCATGCTGTCCATCCCTCCCAAAGAGTACATCCAATACTGCCACTGCTCTCAGCTGTTGGATCCCTTCTTCGAGGGTCTTCCAGCACATTCTATGGTGGTGCTCCTGCATTCTCTCCCTGTGGACAAACCTCACTCTGACACTCATTAAAAGCCACTCCCAGAGCAAAAGGGACCCTGACTCCCTTCCAAAAATCTGATTTCCTCCTGAGTCCTGGGTCAATGTCCCAGATTCCTTGCCTCACCACCATCCAGTTGCAGGCCTGTACTCATAAGGTCCCAGACCCAGAGTAACCAGGTTGTATAAGCCTCATATCCCCATCGTACAATGTCTTTGTGCAGATTACAGAGACTTTTGTACATCAGGGACTCAGTGATGATCTCAACTGTTGGCTCCCCTGTGGGTTGTGAGGGCCCTCCTTTCTTACCCTTATCTGGGTGCTCTGATTTCATCTTAGACCTCCGTGTTTCCACAGGGGTGACTACTGCAGGCTGTGACTGCCCTTGCAGTTCAGCTGGAACCTGGATGGTTGTAACATCTGTGGGTTCCACTGCTGCACCATCAGACTCTCCCTCTTTGAGGCACAGGGAGGGTTTCTCACCAGCTGGGGAAATGTGCTCTTTCAGCATCTGGCCCATCTCCTTCACCAGAACCCCCAGCCAGTCTGGGTGGTTCATTTTTGAGGTGGGCTGTGGGGCAGGGTCAGGCTCTGGGGCAGCAGCATCCCTTGTCTCTGGGGTAGGTGTCAGGGTGGTTATCCAGGTTAATCTTCCCTTGTCTCTGAATGCTAAATAGAACAGGCCTATCAGCAACACCAACCACTGTATGATATCATTAGCATTTAGAGTGGATCTGAACTCTTTGAAAACTGGTGGGGCAGACCCAAAGAGCTGCGTGAAGGGTTGGGAGAAAAGTTCCCCCGGTGTCATTTCCTCACAGCAAGTACCATTATTAAAGTAATCCCAAAACCACACAGTTAGTGTGTGATAGCTCTGAATCCATGTGCCTGCCTTCCAGCAGAAGTTAAAGATCCATGAATTCCTCACCTCAGCAGGCCATAAAGCAAACTGGATAACAGCCTCAGCAGCCTTAGTTATGGTTAGCCTGTGTTCCCAGGGATGGCCAGGGTGCTCCTGATGGGGCAGAAGGAAGAGCTCCAGGCCCTCTGTGAGGGTGATGAGGGCAGCGGGCTGTCAGCGGGGGCTGGCCGGGCGAGCTGCAGTGCCTGGGCAGGAGCTGCAATCCCTGCCCCGGCTGCGCTGGGCTTCGCTCCTGGTGGGGACGAGGGGCGGCGTGGGCAGAGCACACAGAGATTTCAGGGACATGGCTGAGGGCATTCATGGCCAGCACCTTGCAGCTGATCCCCTTGGCCCCTCCTCTCTTGTGGCCATGGCAAGAGCTGGGTGGGATGGCCCTGGCAGAAAGGTCTCCTTGGATTCGTGCACATCCAGGTTCTGACTGTGGCTCTGTTCCTCTCTCTTCCGGCCCTTCAAGCCCTGAGTGCAGACAACGCCCCTCCCACATAAGCACATTTGTTCAGGTAATGTTCAAGGGCAGAGCTGCAGAATTACTTTCATCTGCTGGCTCAGAAGAACCAGTGTCTCTTTAAGACCTCCAGATCCCTTGGAAGGTGAGACCATCTGGAGACCAGAGGAGACCAGCTGGAGCTCCAGGCACAGCTGATGATTGGCACAGCTGAGCCTGGGGAAGCTCCCAAAGCTCCTGCCTTCTCCCTCCCTGTTGACAGCTCCCTCCCTCCAGCCCTCAGACCCTGCCTGTGGTAGTTGGTGTTTTACAGTTGTTTTAATACAAAAGATAGATTTCCTGTTAGTCAGTTATAATGGTTCCTCCCATGTACCCCATTTTGTTCCCCCTAATGATTCAGTTCTAAGTTGTTTACCACTAAGTTTTCCTGCCACTTGTCTGCCCATCAGTGTGTCAGTCTCCCTGTTCCTCCCCTCATTCCCTTATAAGCCCTTGTCAATCTCAGTTGTGCTACCCCTTACTCTTGTCAGTCTCTGTAGTCGCTCCCCTTGTATTCTCGAATCTTCTGTGTCAGTTAGCAATGTCTCAATGGTTGATTGGTTTGTGAGGCTTCTTCCCTCCCCTGAATGATCCTTATTGGAGTTGCTAGGTGATGTGTTCCTCCCCTAAGATCCCCTCATTGGGTGAGAGTTGTATTCACCCCTTGTACCATCCCCATTTAAAAATGCTAGTTGGGCCCATTTTCTTTGTGACTTGCACCTGACCCCTTTTGGGAATAAACCTTCCCTGAAAACTCAGACAAGTGATCCTTCCTTGTTTCCTTGGCCTCTGATTTCTCGTGCCGTGCTCCTGCTGTGTCACCCAGGCTGTAGCGATTGCCACCACCCTGGACGGTCTCGGCAGAGATCAGGGGGCGGGCCACTCTCGAGTGTGCCCTCGGCCACCAAGGGGTGTGCCAGCCAGAGAACCTCCATCCCGTGGCCGCAGAGCGCTTCCACACCTGCCCATCCCCTTTCTTCCCTCCCAACTCATCCCTTGTCTTCGCCTTCCATTAATAAACAGTTTGGCTTCTTCACTTTACCTGCATCTCTGTGGAGCTGGAGCGATGCAAATCCGGGGCCCTGGGTCACTCAGGCCCCTCCTGCCGTTCTCTTCCACGCCGTGTTTTGTGCACAGACACAGAGGAACGAGGGCAGATCAGGCTGGAAAGGTCCCTGTGCTGAAGGTCCAGTTCCAGAACACTGTGGAGTTACAGATCTTCCTGAGCACCCTGGAGCCCCTGGACTTTGGAAGAGCCAAGCTGAGGATGCTCTGGACCCAGCTGTGAGGGATTCCATGGCAAGCATCCATGGAGGGCAAAGGAGCTTGGAATGCTGGAAGGTTTCAAGAACAGCTTCCTGAAAGCACAGCAATGCTCCATCCCTGCACAGGATCAGGAAGAGGGCAGAACCAGACCACCCGCGCTTAACAGAGAGCTTTGGGTGTGCCTAAGAGCAAATGAAGCAGCAGCATGGTGCCCAAGACTCGGACACGCGACCGTGCCAGTGCCCGGAGCGCTGTCAGGCAGTGCCGGGATCCCGGGTGTGGTTCTGGTCCCCACAACCGAGGAATGGCAGCCCCAGGCTCAGACCCAGTCAGAAAGCCAACCAAGGGAGACCAGAGGGAGGGCACCCTTCCAGTTTCTCTTGGGCATGGCCACAAAACAGCCCCTGCTGCTTCTTCCTCTTCCTGTGTTTGGGGTATGCTGGTGGCAGAGCCAGCCAGGTTGTGCTCTGCGTTCCAAAGCCTGTTGAGAGTGGGCATGAAAAACGCTGCGTGCACAGCAGAGTGTCCTGGAAGATGCTGGCAAGAGCGCCCTATAGGCACAGGGCTCTGGGCTCTGGCTGGGAACAGCCTGGTTTTGCTGCTGTGAGCACAGGCAGGAGTTGAGGCAGGTGAAGAGGCAGCAGGCAGCTTGTGTTTGTAGAGGGCCTGGGGCTGCACATCTGAACCTCCACCTGGAAACACACTTGGGGGAATACGAGCTAGAGCTGGAGTGCCTGTCCTGAAAGAACCTGGAGCCATTCAGCCTTGCCTGCTTTTCTTAAGTGTGTGTTCATGTTCCCCAGGAAAGCTGCACACGTGGGGAAATGTCTTTGGAGGAAAGGGGCTTGCTTCTCAAGGAAACTGCTTCCCTGGGAGCTCCCAGTGAGGTCAGAAGGGTGATCCAGGAACCACAGGCCTGGCAGCCTGAGCTGCCACCGGGGAAGGCCTTGGAGCAGATCCTCCTGAGTGCCATCCCACGGCACGCGCAGGGAACCAGGGGGCTGCTGGAGACTGGGAAAGCTCTGCAGAGGGACAGGGACAGCTGGGGGTCCTGGTAGGGTGTTGAGGGCTTCTGTGTGGGAGTTTGTGGGGGGGTTGGTGTTGGTGGGTGTTGGAGAAGGCATTGCCTGGAAGGTGAGAGGTCTAGGCTGGAATTTGAGTCAGTTTGAAGGCAGCATCTGTGGTTTGGCACAGCTTTGGTTATGTAGGGCAGAAAGAATATCTGAGACTTCTCCTGTTCATGGTCCTGATTCTCTTGCAGGGAACAAGAGGGGAGAGCTGTACTTTACTGGCCACCTAAATATCTGTACCAGGGGGAGGTTTAGCCCCTTTGCCATCTACTCATTTGTTTGGGCTACTTTTGTAACAATGAGTGGACCTTCATTTCTTGAGAGCTTTTATTTCTTAAGAGAATTTGGATATTATCACCCCTTCATAGAAAACTGTTTGCAAACCAAAGAATGGTCCTTTTTTTTGCCTCTGTGTCGTGTTATGTTCTGTCAAGTGACTCTCAGTGGATGATGTTAAGGCAAATGAGTTGCTGCTTTGAGAAGGGAAGCGAAATTCTAACTCTTCACCTTCTCAGGCCTTTCCAATGAATTTGGGAAGTTGCAACTTTTTGGAACTGGTTGAGTTGAGCAATGGGAAGTAAAATTTCCGTGAACTGAGGAGTCTAAAATGCCAGGTTCTTCTGTGCTTTCGCTACTAAGGTGGTTTTGTGCTGAAGGAAATGACTTCAATGAGAAAATAATTTCAGCATGGAGTGAGAGCTTCTGACAGAGACCAAGCGTTGCCAGCAGTTGCTCCAGGTGCTGCTGCCAACAGCCCCCTGCAGGAAGGAACACAGCCCCCAATGCACGTGGCCTTTGGCTCCATGTGGCACAGAAGCCCCCCAGGGGCACAGGTCTCTGGGGCAGGAGATGGGCACCAGCAATGCCAGGGCTCGGGGGATGGCAGGTCTGCTTGGGCAGGGACTCTGCCACACCTGCTGATGTCAGCGCTGCCCGGGCCCCAGGGCTCAGAGCAGCATTTGTGCCCCGGCCCACGCGTTCCCTGTCTGTGTCACACCCATGGGTTTGGGATGGCCACTGGCCGGATGTGTCCCAAGGAGGCCGTGCCAGCTTCTGTGGAAGGTCCTGTGCCCTTCCCAGCGTGGCTGCGTCGGCAGCCCTGGGGCTCCTTCTGCTGCCCTGAGCCCACAGAGCAGGGCAGCGTTTGCTGATGCTCTGAGCCCTTCCTAAAGGCCCTGTGGGGCTGTCTGAGACACTTGGGGCCGGGCATCCTTCCAGCCTGAGCGACTTTGGGTGGGCTGGGGGCGGCCCCAGGTCAGGGGGCAGTGTGTGCAGGGGCCCTTTGTGACACGGTGCAGCACGGTCACAGTGGCATGGAACGGGTGTCCAAGGGCCCTTTGTGACACGTGGTGACACAGGAGCTGGCGGTGACAAGACCACGCCACAGTGCTCGGAGCACGCGACGGGACAGGACGGGACAGAGCGGTGCCGTGAGGAGCCCCCGCACAGCGCACTCGTTCCTGTCTGACCCGGAGCCTTTCCAAGGCGTTATTCCTGCAGCTGAGCTTGAGGCCAGACCACAGGACTTGGTGACCCGTGGGCCTTCCCGAGGCTTCTCTTCTGCAGGTGCCCTCGAGAGCAGAGCGTGGCACTTGGTGCCCCAGAGGCATCTCCCATCCCTGCCGCCAGTGCCCTCAAAGCCCAACCACAATCCTTGACAGGAGTCTCCTATCCTTGTGGAAGGAGCCCTCGAGACCAGAGTGCAGAACTTGCTGTCCTGCAGCCTTCCCGAGGCTTCTGTCTTGAAGGTGCTTTCCAGGCACCACTGCAGGACTTGCTGACTCAGAGCTTTTTTGAGGCATCTCTCCTGCAAGTAGCCACAAATCCAGTCACTGACATGGAGCAGAGACCCCCGAGAATGCCCAAGCTGGCCCGGGTGGAAGAGGAGGAAGAAGGCACTGGAGCTGCCCCAGCACAAGAAAACAAAGAGGTGGTGCCACTTGAGCTGTCACAGGAGGGTGAGTGGCAGAGCTGGGCCACAGGGTTGGTACCTGCAGCCACTTGGTGCTTTTAATCCTATTGTATCCCATTGCATCCCATTGCATCCCATCGCATCCCATTGTATCCCATCCCATTCTATCCCATCCCATCCCATGCCCGTGGACAGGACAGAAGAGGGGCCGGGCAGACACCCTGCAGGGGCCGTGCTCCATCCCCTGGGGCATCCCAGGGCTCTCCCTGCCTGGGCAGTGCAGGGCTGGGCTGTGTTCTCCGGCCTCTCCTGCAGCCCCTCAGCTCTGGCTGCGCTCGCTCTTTGCCAGGTGCAGCCCTGCAGCGCACACAAGAGCAGGACCCCCGCCCGTGGCCTCTTCCGCAGAACAGCGCAGGTACCTGCAGCCATCCCCACCTGGGCTGGGCCTGCTGGCACCGTGCTTGGAGCATTCTGTGCAATATCCCTGGCCTCTCTCCCTTCTCCTACAGCTGGTCTGCCAATTCATGAGGAGAATGCGGGAGGAAGAGACCAGCCCCATGGGCACTGGGCTCCGAGCATATTCGCACATCTTCAAAACCAAGACCAGTGCTGCCCTGCTGGACATGCTCGTAGAGGAGGGCTTTTCCAATCCCAAGCAAGTAAGCAGCCTGTGGCCAGCATTTGATCCTCCCAGGAATTGCTTGGCCTCCCAAGCCATGCCTGCTGGTCACTGTAACTCACTGAGGCCATGGCAGTGTGGTGGGAAGGGAAACACTTCTCTGGGGAAGCTGGGGACATTCCTCCCTCTGGCAGCATTCCAAGTCTCCCTGTGCCTTCTCCAGGTGCCCGCCCTGGTCAGGTACATCCACCAGTGGCTCCTGGCCAATCAGTTTGCTGAGCACAGGCTGAACAGGACCCTGCTGGATCTCACAGAAGCCCAGCCCGCTGATGTAGTCCTGACGCTCCTGCGTGTGGCCCCATCCTGTGACAGGTATGGGGCCCACCTGCCCAGAGGGCTCAGGCCTCCCCAGCCCATCAGCCTGTACAGCCTGGCCCAGGTGTCTGACCAACAGAGAGTTCCAGGGCCCTCTGGCTGCTTCCTTTGCCAGACCCTGTACGTCAGCCCCCGAGCCTGCTGCCATGCTCCCTCGCTGCCCCTCAGGGGCCTGTCCCCACAGGGCTGGGCTGCCTGGCTGCTGCTGGCGAGTGGCAGTGGGCAGAGGCAGAGCTGGCAGCCAGCTTGGGTCCCCACTGCTGCCCAGGCCATGGTGCTGTGTCTGAGACCCCCCTGAGACAGAGCTCTAACTCCACAGAGCTGCTTTCACCATGTGGATGAGCATCATGTGCTCACCCAGGACTGCAGAGCCGGCGCTGCTGATCCTCCTGGATGTGCTGGGGAGCTGGCCCAAGCACAGCATGTGCACCTCCGATGGGGACAAAACGGGTGTCTTTGTTCTGGCTGTGAGTTTCTGCAACTGGCCTTTGCTGGCCCCAAGGCCACTTCTCCAGCAGCTCTCCATCCTCCTTTCCCTACAGCATCTCCCTGTCTCAGGCGCTGGCCTGAAACCTGGCCCAGGGGCAGCTTCAGGCCCACCAGGCCCCGTGCTCCCCCTGCCTCTCTCTGGGCCTCTCCCTGCCACGCTCGGGCCCTGCCACACGGACACCTCGGCACTGAGCGCTGTCTCGGGGGGCTTTGTCCTTTGCAGGCAACCGTGGTGATGTGGAAGATCCTCCAGGTGCCCTGTGTCCCACATATGGTGACGGTGTATTTCCCCCGCCTCTTTGTGCATCTGCTCTTCCAAGTGTTCTTCAGCAGTCTGGATATGCCAGAGGAGGTTGATACCTTCTGGAAGGGATGCCAGGAGGAATACGGCCTTGCCACCAGCCCCAACAGGTGCTCCATCCCACTGCTCCTGTCCCTGCCACGTCCCTGGGCAGGAGCCAGTGCTCCCAGTGTGACCTGGGCTTTGCTGTGCACACAGGTTTGCAGTGCGGACCCTGAAGTCCCTGCTCTGCCGAATGCAGCACGAGGATGTGGTGGTGGCAGTGGAACGCAATTGTGGCTGGGACACGCTGCTGTGTGCTGACACCCACCACTATGCCGTGGCTCTGCTGGCCAGGTGAGACCCCCTTCTCCCCACTGCCTCTGACATTTGTGCTCCGTGCCCAGGGCGTTCCACACAGTAACCTGAGGTCATGGGCCAGAGGGCCTTGTCACTGAGGGATGGCCAAGCAGACTGGAAAAGGCCAGGAGAGGAGGGTGCCCACCAGGAGCTGCCTCCCAAATAGCCCAGGGCCCCTTGCAGGATGCTGGGGAAAGACCAGACCTCTGAGTCAGTCCTGGCACAGGTTTGTCCCCCTGGCCCACAGTCTTGGTTCCTTTTTCTCCTGCCAGGGAGATGTGCTGTGTCTCCATCCCCTTGTGTTCCCGGATTGCTCGCTACCTGCTCCGGCTGCTCAGCACACAGGAGCCACGCTGGGAGCTGCCCGCCCTGGCGTTCCTTGTGGAGGTGAGCCTGATGGCCAGCGCTGCCTGGCTGAGCTGCCTCCCAGCTCTCTGCCCTCTCGGAGCCACAGCTGCCTGGGACGGTGCCCGCGCCCTGTGCTGCTGCCTGGGCCCAGCCCTGTGCGGCTCCGGGCTCCTGCCGGCCGGGTCCCTGTCACTGTCCTGTGCCTTTCAGGCCCTCGAGTTCCTGGACTTGAGTGAACGCGGTGCTAACAGAGTCCTGGAAATCATGTCAAGGCAGCTGCAGAGCGAGTGCAGGGAGAGGCGTCGCCTGGCGCTCAGGGCCCTTCTCGAGCTCATTGAGGAGCCCTTGATGGTGAGAAGGGGGCAGCGGCTGAGGCTGTGCTGGGGAATGCAGTCACTTGGGCTTGGCAGGGCTTTGGGTGCTGGGGCAGCTTCTCCCAGATCTCCTGCCTCCCAGTTCAGCTGCCTGAGTGCTTCGGGACAGGCTTTTGGCTCTGGGCCCTGCGGCAGCAGGATTGCATTTCACAAGCTTGTGTTCCGCACAGACCAAAAAAATGTGGAGCCTCACTGAAAGTCTTGTGGAGTTCCTGTGGGATGCAGATGGAGAGATAGTATTCATGACAGTCATGCTACTCAGCTTTATCATCTTGGACAATGACATGCTGATGCCCGGCCCCATCACACTGCAGCTGCTTGAGGCGCTCCTGCCACTCTTTGACCACGTAAGGCTCACTGCGCCCAGCCACGGCCTCTGGGTGCTGCCCACACAGTTTGTGCCTTGTGGATTTGCAGGCCCTGTGCCAAGCTGAGCCCCGTGCAGCCAGTTCTGAGGTCTTTTTTTCTTCCTTTCATACAGAACAAGAGCCAGGTGCAGCTGATCTCCATACTGCTCTTCCGAACATTGGTGACTCTTCCACAGGAAAGGGCAAAAAAGGCCCTGAAGACACCCCTGCGCCAGAGCCTGCTGCCCCTCTTCTTCCACTGCCATGATGAGAATCAGCTTGTGGCACAGGTGAGGGCTCGTGGGCTGCTGCTGTCCCCCAGGCAGGGGGCTCGGCTGCCTCCTGCCCTGGCGCCTGCCGGGCTGCAGCCTCCTCCAGGCCTTGGCACAGGGACGTGGGTCCTGCACCCTGGGCTGTGGGGCCATCTCCGCATCACTGCTGCTCTCCAGGCTTCTCAAGAAACGCTGCTTTGTGTGGCCAAGTTCCTGAAGAGGAGGGATCTTGAAAAGCTGGTGAAGAGGCAGAAGCTGTGGAAGTTCAGCGAGTGCCTGGTAAGGACGGCCTGCAAGCCCCAGCCTCAGCCCGGAGAAGCCCCCTGAGGGCGGTGCTCAGTGTGCGGGGCTGGCAGCTGTGCCCCTGCCCGCTGCTGCACCCAGAGGCCGCGCGGGCTCTTCTCCAGGCTCCCGTGGGCCTGAGCCGGGGGCCGATGGAGCCCCGGCCCGGCGGGGCTGCGGGACGGGCCGGCACCGCGGCTCCCCGGGCAGCAGCCGGCCCGCTGCCCCCTGCCCTCGGGAGCCCGGCGCCGGCGGCTGCTGGCCGCGCCTCAGGGCTCTGCGAGCAGGGGAGGCCGGGGCTGGGCGCAGGTAGCGCCCGGCCCAGGGGCTGAGCCCGCGCCAACCCTTCCCTCCTGCCGCTCTCTGCAGCTGGCAGAGGACAGGAGCCGAGCGGGCCGAGCACCTGCGCCGGGCCCTGCGCTACCTGCAGAGCCCACAGGAGCCCCTGCGAGAGGCGGCCATCAGGTTCATGGGTGAGCCACGAGCCCGGGCTCCCTCCCCGGCCCGCCGCAGATCGGCCCCAGCCCTGGCTGCTGCCCCGGCAGCGCCAGCCGGGCCCGGCGCCGTGGAGCCCCGGCTGGCCTGGGCATTGCTGCTGCCGCCCTCTGGCAGCCGTGCCCTGGGCCGGCAGCGTGCGGCAAGGGCCGGGCTGAGCCCTGCCGGGCCAGCAGCCCGTGTGGCCACAGCGCCGGCAGCGCCGCTGGCAGGGAGCTGTGCCGCTGGGGCCGTGACAGGCTCTGTGTTCACAGGCATGGCCGGGCGGCACCTGAGGGGGAAGAAGGAAGAGCTCCGGCTCATCTGCAACGGTGAGTGAGGGCAGCGGGCTGGCAGCGGGGGCTGGCGGGGGAGCCGCAAGCCCTGCCCCGGCTGTGGAGGGCTCTGCTCCCTGTGCGGACGAGGGGCGGCGTGGGCAGAGCGCACAGAGATTTCAGGGCCACCTGGGGCATTCGTGGCCAGCAGCTTCGGGCTGGTCCCGTTGGTCCCTGCTCCCTCCTGGCCATGGCAAGAGCCGGCTGGGATGGCTGGGATGGCCCTGGCAGGGGGCTCTCCTCATGTCCCCGCAGATCCAGGATCTGACCATGGCTCTGTTCCTCTCTCTTTCAGTCCTGGAACACCTGACAGAGGACACCAGCAGTACCGTGTCAGACATGGCATTTCAGACACTGTCTGTCCTCCAGGCACTGCAGAGTGAGCGATATTCTGTCTTCCAGAGGGTGCAAGATCAGCTCCGCTGGGCATGGAGGACACGGCCTCGTCTGTCAGGGCTCGGCTGGCTGCGCTGCTGGAGCTCTGCAGAGAGCTGATCCTAGAGGCTCTGTCTGCTGGGGCCACCTGAGCTAGTGGGAATTTTCTATTTCTTTAAGATTGTTCTTCTTTTTTTTTTTTCTCTCTTGTATGAATATAGAGTGTGTTATAATACACAGACTCCCAGGAGCTTTCTTTTGCTGCCCAGGGTCTGCAGGGCATAGGGGAAGAGGGGGAGAAGGGTGCTTGTGCTCAGCAAGCTGCCCAGGCGTGCAGTATTGCAGGGAAAATGGCCAGAAGCCCCTTGGCCTGTGGTGGTTCTGCTGAAGCCTTTGTGCTGGTGACAGAGCAGATGGGCAGGGGCCGGAGCTGCGGGGATCCCTGCCAGAGCGGTGCCTGGAGATGGCCACGAGCCCTGTGCCAGGCAGGAAGCGCCATCCGTGTCCTCCTGCCCGTGTGCTGCTGGCTGCATTGCTGAGGGGTCCCAGGTGCCTCTGGATGGGGCTGCTCTGGAGCTGCTGTGGGGCTGCGGCGCTGCTGCCGGGCAGCTTGGCCAGGCTGGGGCAGCCCCTGAGGGGATGGGGCCATGAAGGGATGAGGGGCTGGGAAGCCCTGACAGGACATGGCAGTGGGAATGCACCAGGGAGCTGTTTGAGGGAGTGGGTGGATGTAATGTTGGCTGGGGGGGGAGCGGGTTGAGGACAGGGAGAGCACTCACCCCGATGTTCATGTGGCAAACAGAGAGCATTTATTCTCAAGCCCTTCCTTCTATAAGAGCCACTGAAAAACCCAGTCTGGATAATTCCATTGCTCTGATCTCTATGCCTTGTCAGATTCTGGCCAGTGAAATGCTGCAGCCTTGGCAGAGATGTGACTGGGCGAGGCCCCTGGCAGTCAAACCAGGGCTGGTACATTCACACAGCACGAGCCAGCCTGCCCTGTGACACACGGCAACAGAGTGCAAGGCACAGCTCCGGGTGCTCGCCAGGAACCTCAGCTCTGGGAGCACTGTCTGCCCCAAGCTCCAGGGGCTGCAGTGGGAGCCCGGCTGGGCTCTGCCCTGGGGCCATCCTGCAGGGACAGCTGCAAACAGGGAGCATTCCCTTGCCACAAACAGCCAAGCCAGGGCTGCAGGGCAGCTGCTGCAGTCCGGACTGCACTGTTCTGTGCTGTGCTCTGGGGCTGGGGCTCCCCGCACAGGGCGCTGGACTGGTGTGCCACAGGAGACAGAGAAGCTTCAGCTTCAGCCTAACTGAGGGGGGTGCATGGGCTGGGAAGAGTGGGGAGGCTCAAGGGGATTCACAGAGCTCATCCTGCTGCAAGGATGAGGAAAAGGGAGAGGGAGCTCAGCAGTGAGGAGAGCTGAGGGCTGGAGAGCAGCTCTGAATGACACTAAAATCCCACTGGACCTCTGAGACATTGCTGCTCCTCAGCCAGTGACAGGATGAGTCTCTAAGCCTGGGGCTCTGCCTTCCTCGTGGTGAGGGACACCAAGGAAGGCAACAGTGTGATGGAGACTGCAATGGGCTGGGAACTCACTGCAGGAAAAGAGGGAGAAGTTGGAAAGTAAAAGGCAGGAGGGAGAGAGAACTCTTCAGAGAAGGGCTGAGCTACAGCTTGAGCAAGCTGAAAAATGTCATTTGGGGTCATCCCAGATTGATTTCATTTCAGAAGTTATTGAACAAGGTTTTTTTTTGGGTGGTGTCATGTTTTCCTTTGGAGGTGTACACTCTGCAAACTTGAGCTGTGCTGCCAAAATGCTCAAGCAAGTCTGTGCTGCAGGTCACACCATTTCTTCTTTGGCTGATTCCGGCCCGGTGCTGAGCTCCAGCAGAGCCCTGGCAGAGCCCAGAGCAGCCTCAGCACCCGCAGAGCCCGGCTGCAAGGAGAGAAAGCAGAAACCGCCCATCAGCTGAAGGCTCCTGTGCCCTTGTCCCAGCCGCCCACAGTGCCCAGGCCATGCTGGCCGTGCCCAGAGCGGTGCCCAGAGCTGCCCATCCCTGCTGCCTTTGGCACAGAGCAGGAGGGCAGGACATGTGCCCAGCCTGCAGCCAGCCAGGGCACATCCACCTCCTCAGCAGCTGCCCAGAGCAGGATGCTCCTGTGCTCGCTGCCATTTCCCAAAAGCTCTGATCCCACCCTGCCAAGCAGATGGGGACCCACCTCACGTCCTCCCCCACTGGAAGAAAAGCTGCTCCCAAATGATGTCTTCAGCCTTCTCCAAGGGCACGGCCCATCCACGCTGCAGCTGGTCCCAAGCACTTCCTGAGCCAGACTGGTGCCCACCTGGAACGCTTCCTCTAGGAAAACAAATGATACATTAATGAAAATAGATTTCAGACAAAAAGGGGAAAGAAGGTCAAAAATCTTATCTCTGTCAGGGCCTTGAGGAAGGCCCAACCCCTGCATGCCAGGGAAAAACCCACCCACGGGTGAGAGAAGCCCAGGCTTTCTCCCTTCCCCCCTGCACTGCCCCCCACAATAACGGGGACCCCCAAAGCAAACAAGGGCAGTGGATCAGCCCAAGCCCTTCCTTGCCTGCACAGCAAAGCAGCCCCTGCACAGGTTCTGGAGTCCCACCTCTGCTCCCACCATGGGGTTTGTTTGTGTTGGGCTGGCTGCCCCAGCCCCAGCCCCAGCCCAGGGCACTGGACCCGGTGGGTACTGGGGGCTGTTGGCAGGGCCAGGAGCCCACTCCCATTTCGTATCCAGCCCAGCCCATGCCCCAGCCCTGCCAAAAGCAGCTGGGCAGCGACTGAAGGATCAGCTGCACCCGCCCCAGCAAAGGGGGAACCTTTGGTTCTGGGCCAGGCTGTGCAATGCCCAAATCTGGGAGCATCCCCCTGCGTGTGGACTCATCTGCAAATTCCCTGTGGAGCCTGGCTTTGAAGAAGGTGCCAGAATCAAAGTCCACCATCTTCAGCTGGCCAGTGGCTAGGTCCAGGAAGAGTTTGCCATCCTTGATGTCGTCCTCCCTGTCTCCAGCAGCAGCAGCCCCACCTGGTACAGCTTCTCCAGGGGCTCCTTCTCCTTCCCTGGGGTGAGACCCAGCTCTCAGGGTTCTGCCCAGGGCCCCAGCTGTCAGGGAACCAGGACAATCAAAACCAGCTCAGATGGTGGCCACCAGTGCTGGGCAGAGCAGCTCAGCTCCAGCACAAGGGCTGTGTGTTCCCATCTGATGAGCCCTGGGCAGTGACACAGGCAGGACAAACAAGTCTGGGTTCCTTTGCTTCTGATTGCCAAGGCATGTGTGGAGCTGTAACTTACCAGGGCCCTGCATCAAAGTGTGCCTGTGGCTCTCTCCCTTCTTCTAGGGCAGATAAATATCCTGCATCCAAGGATGACAGAGCAGCTCTTCTAATGAGAGCCTTTCCAAGTCCAGCATGGATAAACACCGCCTGATCAGATCTTGGCACTCTGGGCAGAGAAACCAGAAACCGCTGGGCAGTTGGAGAAGGCTCCTGTTGGCTTTGCTCCACTATTCCCGTGCCCAGGCCTTGCTGGATGTGCTCAGAGCTGGGCCTAAACTTTCCCATCCATTCCCTGTTTTGGAGGAGAGCAGGAGAGCAGGACATGTGCCACCTCCTCAGCAGCTGCCAGAGCGGGATGCCCACGAGCCCGCTGCTGTCTCCCAGCACTGGGATTCCCCCCATGCCAGAGATGAGGATCCACCTTGAGAGAGCCCTTGTGGCAGCGAGAGCTGATGGTCCCAGCTGATGTTCTGGCCCCTCCTGAAAGGAGGCTCCCCACAGACCGTCTGGTGCAGCAGGATGCCCAGGGACCAGATGGTAGCTGGCTTGCCATAGTACCAGCCAAAGTGGGTCCATTCTGGGGGGCTGTATGACCGTGTTCCTGGAATACAGATGGAGTTCATCAGGGGGTTGCTGCTGCTCCCAGAGCCTGGCCCCAGCATCCCTGGGTGTGCGGGGGCTGCCCCAGTGGCACACAGGGTGACCCACTGCCCTCTCACCAGCACCTGGGACTTGTGTACAGACTTGGGGTTGGAAAAGAAGCCACTGGTGCTGGAAGAGGGCAGCAGAAACCCTGGCAAGGCCTGACCATAACAAGGAAAAACCCACTCAGTGCTGGTGAAAAACCATGCTGTTATGAATTCCAACAAGGCCTGATTTTGAGAAGAAAAAAGGCTCTCGTTTATTAAAACAAACTACAGAGGACGAGGAGTTTGAGATAAGCCCAAACTCCCATGGAACAACCCAAAGATAACATGTCCCAAACACGCTGGGCTCTCCCCCACATAGTCCGTCCCTCAGAAGGAGAACAACCCCAAACCCAACCAGAACTCTCATTTTATAACCCCTCTCAGGTCCAGGATTGGTGGGTTTTGGATCCACCCCTTGACTGGTCATTTTCTGGTGTTCTCGTTGGTCCTTATCGATATTCATTCAAGACCAATCATTTTCTCGGGGTGTTGAATGATTGGTCAAGTCCCCTGTCCAATCACCTCCCGCCCCCCTTCAACTATCGCCCCCACCAAACCCTGGACCTCCCCTCCCCAGGACCCACAACAAACACCCATCAACCCACCCCAAAACAACATTCCCAACCCAGCCCCAATTCAACACAAACTGAACACCATTTATTACAATGCCTCCATCCTCCCTGCCTGCATTGCTCCAAAAAACATTATGAACCCAAAGCAAACCAAGTAAGTGGAGAAGTCCAAGCCCTTTCTCACCTGCACACCAAACCAGCTGGGGCACAGGTTCTGATCCCCCCTCTCTGCTACCTCCACCCACGGGTGCTTTTGTTGGCCTGGCTGCCCCAGCCCCAGTCCTGGGCAGAGTGGTGGGCAAAGGCTGCCAGCAGGGCTGGAAGCTGGCTCCCCACACAGCCCTGCTCAAAAGAAACTCACCTGAAGACTCAGTGCCATGAAGGGCAGCAAAAGGGAGAATCCCTGCTGCCACACCCAGCTTGGGCTGTGAGATCTTGGGCCATGAGATGCCGGGACCAGGAGCACAACCCTGCGTGGGCTCACCTGCAAAGTGAGTGTAGGCTGTGTCTTGCAGGTAGGTGCCACAGCCAAAGTCAATCAATTTGGCCTGCCTGGTGGCCAGGTCAAGCAGGATGTTCTCTGGTTTGATGTCCCTGTGCAGGACCCCGCAGCTGGTGCAGTGCCGCACAGCCTCCAGCACCTGGCGGAACAGCTCCCGCGCCACCTCCTCGGGCAGGAACCCCCGTGCCCCAATGAAATGCTGCAGGTCCTGAGAGCGCTCCGGGCGCTCCAGCACCATCAAGATGTCCTTGGGGAGCTCAAGCCACTCCAGCAGCTGGAGCACACCAGGGAAGCCAGTGGGCACCTTGGCCAGCAGCACGATCTCCAGGGGTGCGCTGGTGCCGTCAGGCTGCGGGAGGAGCACGATGCTGTCAGTGGGGCTGATGCCGTGCCAGGGCTCGGGAGCCCTCAGCCAGCCCGGGATGCTCTGCGCCCTGCGCTGGCCCCACGCCCGCTCTCCCTCGGACCGTCCTGGCGGCTTCCACCCTGCCGGGCCTCGGCTCATCCCCGCTCGGCACGGCCCGGCTGCTGCCGCTGGCCCCGCTCACTCACCAGCTTGCCCCAGTGCCGGACGCGCTTCTGTGGCACCCTTTTGATGGCCGCCTGCAAGCCAAGGGCAGCAGCGGGCTCAGCTCGCCGCCCACCCCTGCCCAGCCCCATCCTCCGCCCTCCTCCTCCTCCTCCTGCGGCCGCCGCTGGCCCCGCCGCTCACCGGGGCGCCGTCCGAGAGCCGCGTGGCCGCGAAAGCCGCTGCCAAAGCCGCCGCACCCCAGCAGCGAGCCCAGCCTGTGCTGCTCCTTCAGGCCCTGCTGCACCTTCCCTGCGGGCGGGATGCGGCTGTCAGCGCTCGGCCCGGGGCCAGCACCGGCCCCCGAGTGCCCCTCAAGTGCCCCGGGCCGGCCATGCCCAGGCGTTCGCTTCCCGGGAACGGGACAGCGGCAGCTCGGGACTGGCGGCCGCGCTGCCGAGCGGCGGAGCTCGGGCCGGGCAAGCCACAGTGGAGGCGGCGGGAGCGGCCGCACCCCCTGTGTCCTCCAAGGGCCCGGGAGGAGCCAGAGATGGGGCCGGGGCTGGGGCCAGGCGGAGCCAAAGGGAGGCGATGCCACCCTAGCCCCCAGGCACTGATGCCCACCCAGCAGTGGCACCGCCAGCACGGCAAGAGCCGGCCAGAGGCGAGACCGCGGCAGGACGCCCGGGGCCGGGCACGGGGCAGCCCCGCCGGGGGCTGGCCAGGGGCATGGCCCGGCCGGGCATGGGGAGAGGGAGACTGGGAGAGGAGGGGACACCGGGAAAGGGAGAGCGGAAGAGGCTGCTGGGCTGCGGGAGAGGGAGAGGAGAAGCGAGAGGAGTCGACAAAGTCGCTTCTTTCACTGCTTTCGCTGCCCGCTGCTGCCACTGCAACTGAAGCTCTAGGGCCGTTTGTCCCCGTGTCCCTTTGTCCCTTGCCCGCTCGCCCCTGCGCCGAGCCCCGCGCTCCCTGGTGCAGCCCCTGAGCCTGTCCAAACACGGGGAACTTTGCCGTGTTCAGCCAAGACCCAGAGCCTGGAACTCCTGCACAGCGGCACAGGAATCCCCTCGGTCGCTGCTGTGCATTGTCACTGCTGAGGGTCAGACACTATTGGAGCGGCAATTTCCTGAATGCAGAATTTGTACCTGACCCAAGCACTGCACTTACCTCTCCAGCATTGCTTTCCATAAAAAAAAAAAAAAAAAAAACAAAAACAACAAAGCAGGGGAAGGAAAACTGTGAAACTGTGTATAGACTGTGTATAGCTCATGGTATTTTACAGTGTCTAAAATGTGCCCAGCCATGGATCTTAGAGGTGAGATCCATTTGGAATTAATGGGAAGGAGAAGTAGTGCAAAGGGGAGCATGAAAATAAATAGAGTAAACATCTTGGTTTGTTTCTTTCCATTTTCTTTTTTTTTTCTTCAAGGCTATTTCAGTGTTCCCATAATCTTCTCCTCAGTCCTGTTTGCTCTTTCCAAGAAGCTTTCCTGGGGAACGAGGTGCAGCTCCTGTCACAAGATGTGCCACAAACTGCAGCTTCTCTTGGCTTTCCACACCGTGTGTGCAGCACAACTCTTGCAGCAAAGCAGGACCAAATGTTTGAAGAACTTTACAGCTTGTTCTTTCTTTTCCTTGTGGGCTGGGCAGTTGTGTCACTGGTGAGGTTTTCATTGTTACTGTTCTACCCTAAGAAAACATGACAGACTACCAGGAATTGTTAGGGAATGCAAGCCTGACTGAATGCAGAGAAAGAATCTCCAGAGCCTGCAGCCAGAAATGGAGAGCTGTGTGATAATCATTCCAACATCCCCATGGACGTCTTGAAAGTGATGTAGAAGATGAACATGGGCTGACAGAGGGAGTCTGTTTCAGTGTTCAGTTCAGATAATTCTACATCTCATGCATTGATATAAATCAAGAGTACAGTCAGATCATGAAAGGCACCAGAACAAGCTGGACCTCTCAGGAGATGACTGAAAGAAATCTGAAAAGGAGAAATGCAGGGAATGACTCAGTGAGCTTTGCCTGTAGAAAGGATCATTTTCCTAATAATTTCCAATCTATTCCCTCTGCTTTTGTCCTTCCCAACAAGTCCATTTTCATCCCAGATTCCCCATGGAATGGGAACCCTGAGCTTGTGGAAGTGCCTGAAAGATGCCCTGTTCCTGTGCAGGGACACTGGGGCTGAAGCAGGAGCCTGAGCCCTCTCTGGAGCAGCCTCCTCCGAGCTGGAATTTGTGCCGGGCTGGGAGAGGAGGAGGAGGGGCAGAGCGCTGGTGCTGTGTGGCAGGAGCAGGAGGTTTGGGCCGCAGGACATTCCGTCTGCGCCGCTGCCCCGCAATGGGCGGCCGTGCCCGGGGCTCTGGGCCTGGCTCCGCGTGCGCTGAGCTCCCAACACTGCGGGAGCTGCCCGGGCTGGGCTCAGCTTCCCGCTGGGCCCTGGGCTGCAGGCTGGGCTCCAGCTGGGATCAGCAGCAGCTGGAAATACCTCTGGCATCTCCATTTGCTGCTGCTGCTGCTCAGAAGAAGACACAATGAAGCGAGTCGAGAAGTTCTGCTTTATCATTCCCCTGGTGAAGTTTTTCTTTGATATGGCAGTCGAGAGGCAATTTCTGTGATGGTCTCTGTCACTTGATTCTATTTCAGCAGCAGCTACAGGGCTGTGTTTGAGCCCAGCAAATGTGGCCTGTGTGGCTGCTTTATTCCCAATGACTTAGTGCTCATGGACTTGAGAGCATTTCAAGATCTGCTAATCATGATCCTTGTGACCAAAAGCCTGAGTTCACCTATTGCCCGGCCGAGGGCTATGTACAAATCACCAACAGGATGGGACTGCTGAGGAACGTGTCTCAAGCTGTTTATTTTCCAGCATCACTCTCATTACATGGGTATGACAATGGGAAGATGCCAGCAGCTCGTGTCCTCGGCAGCAGACAAAGAACTCAATGTTACAACTTTAAAAGTTTTTTGATCAATCCCACAAAGCAAAAGCTTATTGACAGTAGTTCTATCCAACCACTATTAGCACAAGTACCTTTGGTTGAAACAATGCTTGCTCATTTCGAATACAATACCTGCTTGTGAGCCTTAAAACACAATGCACAGAGCTCCATTATTAAGCTTAAAACTTCCTAATATCTTGCTAGATATAGTTTTCTAGAGCGTAGGGATTTATTCTAGACAAGGGTTAATACACAAACCATTGTTCTATTTGTCCTTACTTTCTACTTCTTATAGAACTCTTCTGCTGACAAATCTCATGGCTACTGCTTAGCTCTAATCACAGTTCTGCTGTCTCTGAGGCCTGCCTTTTGCAGCTTTCCCAAAACCCTCTGATTTTAAGGACTCCTAAATTCACTGTCACAAAAGCACTCTGGGTAGCGCTGACCAAAACAGACAATTGCAGTTTTACAGGTAAGTTTGAAGTGGCAAGCAGAAAGGGGCAAGAGCAGCCAGGATCTCCAGTTCTCAAGGCAAAGGCAGCAGCAGCCTCCTGCTGTCAGCTCAGGGTGAGTCAAACACTGCTGAAAACAGCGCTGGAACCCGATCCTTTCTTTCTCTGAGGGCTGGCTCAGGGCAGCACAGGCGGGCCCTGAGCAGTCAGGGCTGTGTGTGGGTGATTGCTGCTCTAGCCCAGAATGGAGCTGGAAAAAGCCCTTGGGAGCCGAGGCAGGAGCAGGCGGGAAGGGGCCGGCGCTGCTGCTGCTCCTGGCCGGGAGCCCCGGCTGGGCCGGGCCGGCGCCCCCTGCGCTGCGGCTGCTGCTGCTGCCAGAGCCGGGCGGGGACTCGGGGACAGGGACGGACACGGGGGGACAGCAAAGGCCTGGCGGCTGCAGGGATGGTGGCGCTGGGGCCAGCGCCAGCACAGAGCTTCAGCCCGCAGTTAACCCCGAGGGAAACGCTGGGGAAAGGCTCCATTTCAGACTTTCTGCACTCGTGGCTGTGAAGGGACCGAAATAAAAGGAGAACAAGCAGGGCCCGACCCCTTTTCCTTTGGGAGGAGCCCCAGGCCTGGGGCTGTGAGGGCGCTGAGGGGCTGAGAGGGGCTCTGATGGGTCATGAGGGGCCATGAGCTGCGAGAGGTCCTGAGGGACTGTGAGGAGTTTTTAGGGACCATGAGGGGCTCTGAGAGGCCATGAAGGGCTGTTGGGGACCTTGAGGGGGACAAGGCTCTCTGAGAGGCTGTGGGAGGCCAGGCACCTCATGGAACAAACGGTCACTGTTGAACCAAGGAGTCTTTTGTTTGCAGTACGGAAACTTATGGAGTCAAAAGTCCATTGTGACATTCTGGGGCCTCATGGAACCATGGAGACCATTATGACACTTCAGGACCGACTGGAACCAAGGGTCCACTGTGACACTTCAGGGCCTTGTTTAACCAAGGGCTCATGGTAGCATGGCAGAGCCTCATGGAATCAAGGGGATCGTAGTGGGGCTCCATGAGACCACGGGCACATTCTGACTCTGTGGAACCAAAGAGACCATTGTGACACTGCAGACCTTGGTGGAACCAGGAACTCGTGTAACAGTGAGGAGCCCAATGGAATCAGGAGGCCATTCCCTACTTCAGGGCTTCATGGAACTTAGGAGCCCTTCTGGAACAGCAGGGCCTCATGGAAGCCAGGGGTCAGTGTGACATAGCCATGCCCTGAGGAACCAAGGGTTCTTTGTGATCCTGGGGAGCCCAATAGAACCAAAGAGCCATTGTCAGACACTGCAAGGCCTCATAGTGCAAGGGGACATTGTGCCACTGCAGAGCCAAGGAGACCATTGAGGTATTGCTGGGCCTTATGTAAACAAAGATTTCTTGTGATACTACGGGGCTTCATGGAACCAAGAGAAGATTGAAATGCTGCAGGGCCCCAGGGATCCAAGAACATGGAAAAGTTCTGGTTGGTTTGGCTTGACTGGTCCAGCTGACTTTGGCATGTTCAGGGTTGCTTCTCGGCTGTCCCTGAAGATCTGGAGTTCTCTGCTATCCTTCCTGTGGGAAAGAACTCTCCTACTCCATGGGCTTATGGCTGAAATTCTACCAATGATTCTACCTCCATATTTGATTAAATCCAAAGATTGTCCCATATGAAACCTGCCAGAACAGGAAGCTCTGGATGGCCTTGGCATCTTGGGGGGCCACCTCTCATCTGCCTTCAAAACACTGGGGGGACCAAGCTTTTATTTCCATGGAAAAAACATCTTTGAAACCCAGGTGTCCATAGCCAAAATTGGGAATCTGCCTCCAAATTTCCTTATATCCAAGGACAGCTCTCAGAAAAAAGTTGCCAGGACTAAGTTCCCTTGGCTTCCTGAGGGCCAGCTCTCATGTGCCTATGAAACACTGGGGCTCTGTACTTTCCTTCCTATGGAAAAGAACTGTCCTTCTTGTCCAGGTGCCCATGGACAAGACTGGGATTTGGCTCCCAAATTCCGTCTATCCAAGGATTGCTCCCAGACAAAAGCTGCCAAGACAAACAGGTCTGGCTGGCCTTGGCCTCTTTGGGGCTGCCTCTAATCAGCCTTTGAAACACTGGGGCTCTGCCTTTTCCTTCCTGTGGAGAAGAACTATCATTCTGGTCCAGGCACCCATGGCTGAAATGGAATTCCACCTCCAAAACTCCACAAATATCCAAGGGCTGCTTTCAGACAAAAGCTGCAAGGACAGACAGGTCTGTCTGGTCTTGGCCTCCAGTGACTGCCTCTGATCTGTTGCAGACATCTTTCTTGAAAAATACTTTCTTAGGATTTTTCCTTGTGAGAAGCTGCAGTTTCAGCAACCAAATGTAAATAATGGTTATCTGCTGCTGTGGAATGCAACAGGTAGACCCATGATTGGTCTCCTGTAGATGTTTGGATTTACTGACCACTCATGACAGAGCTGGCTCTTGCTCTCTGTCTGAGACACTGATCTTTGTGATTCATTCTTTTCTATTCTTAGCTTAGCATCTGAAGAAACCTTTTCCTTCTATTGCTTTTTAGTATAGTCTTAATGTAACATATATCATAAAATAATAAATCAAGCCTTCTGATCATGGAGTCAACATTCTTGTCTCTTCTTCATCCTGAAAACCCTTGTGACCAAGGTCACACTGATCTGCCTTCAAACCCTGGGGCTCTGTGGTTTCCTTCCTGTAGAAAAGAACTGTCCTTCTTGTCCAGGTACCCATGGCCTCAAGCACATGAGCACTGTAGAGGGACTGGAGGAGCTCTGTGCTCAGTGGGGTAGAGACTGAGGACAGCAGAGGAAAGCCCTGGGAGAGACTGAAGGGTGGTTTCAGAGACGGTGGATCCTTTTGACATAATAGAAAAAAAGACAAAAAAAAAAAAAAAAAAAGGTGGCTGGGGAGGGCCAGAATGGACATGCGGAGAAAGGAATTTCCCTTCCAGGGAACAACTGTGGTGCAACACATCCCCCAGAAGGAGTCTGGGTCAGCCCCAGGCTTTGTGTGGGCAGCCAGAGGCAGGCAGGAGGCAGAGCTGTCAGCAAAGGAAGGGCCCAGCCAGGTGGGGCAGCCGGGGGATGAGTTTTACAACATGGCTTGTGTGGTCCAAGACCTGTTCCACATTGCCAAAAGATGGCTGCAGCCTTGGGAGATATTATTTGGCCAACACCCTTGTCAATCACTGTAACAGGGTGACCAGGAGAGTTTCACATCAGACCTCTGTCATTAGTTTGGTTCCACTGAAGGACAGAAGTTTATTCAGTATTATCTTTGTTTAGAAAGTAAGAGCAGTGATACTGGAGTTTTCAGTAACAGAGAACACGGTTTACCATATGGAACATGTGGACCATGGTAAAAGATGCTAAACAAATAAATAAAATACATTAAATTTAAAAATACATTTATAAGTAAATGAATAAAAACATTCCCAGATGTTCCCGGAGCGCCTCAGCCTCATGTTCTGGGAAGAAAACTTGTCACCATGAGTCAGCAGAGTGGCTCTCCAGATGGCTTTGCAGAATGGCTGCTATTACTGCCTAGTGTTACAGGGTTAATATTGGGGTGCAAGGAAGCAGCATTTTTGAATTTCACTAGACTTAATATGGAATGTGAGGGGAAGAACCAAAGAAGGAAAAGGGAGGGATCAAGGTGGTTTGGAGAGAAACAGACATAGGAAAATAGAGGAATAATACAATAAGTGGGTCAGTCATGCTGACAGATGCTGACAAATGCTGATCAGTGTGCTTGTAAGGCCCTGCCTTGCACCTGGTCCCTGCACTGTTCCACAGTACCCTGTTTCCTCATTAGACTCTATGTGTATTTTCTGACTGACTGCTCTGCAGAGCCAGTGGGATCCAGTGGAGTCAGCTGAGAAACCTTTTTGCACACTTGTCTGTCTGTATGAGGTAGCTGAAAAGTTAAGTGTCCAAAAGCCAGCTACAGGGTGGTCCATATGGTGTTGATAAAGGACCCTTTATCAGGGTACACCATGACAACTTATCCTTTGGGGCTCAGTAATCTAAAGATTTATAGAATGTCCTATGGATAGGCCTTAGTTACCCTTAATCACCCCTTTTTTCCTCTAAAAATACAAGTGACATCAGGTAAGTTAAAATTTTACACATGAATTTCTTAAAAAAGAAGCACCATAAGGCTGCAGGACAACTACCCAGTTGTCCTCTCCAGTTATGCTTCAAGCTTCCAGAACAATAGTTGTATTGAAGAAAGCATGGATTCTAACTAGGCCCCTTCCTGGAGTGCTATGGTCATGAATTCCAATGCCTAAAATGATTCCTAATTTTTTTTACCTTTGTATTAGATATTACACACAAAGAAGGACACCCTTCTATTCAGAAAGGTCAGTTTCATTATAATGAAAACCACCAAAGGATAGTGTAAGGACTTATGATCCTATATTTTGAGAAAAAAAAAAGTGAGAATTTATGTTTTGGTGTTCTGTAGCCATCCATGTGGACAACATTCCAATATGCCAAGGTAGGTGTCCAAAAGGCACAGGGGGACCTGTTCCCAGAGCCTGCAGGGACAGAGGCGCAGGGCAGGGACACCGTAGCACAGCCTGGGCTGCACAGGGCACAGGCATGTGCAGCAGCTGCAAGACAGCCCTGCCAGAGCCAACTTGGGCAGCACTTTGGTCACGGCTGCTGGGCCTGGGCCTGAGGCAGGAGCAGGAGACAAGTGACCCTTGCAGGCCTGGGGCCTCATTGCCTCCTTGGCCCTGCTCAGCAGCCTGGCAGGGGCCGCCCCATGCTCCTGCCCTTGGCATTGCACATCCCCACATGCCAGTGCCCATCCTGGCAAGAGCCCTGAGCAAGGAGGGAGGGACAGCATCTGCCTGGCCAGGCCCTGGGGCTCAGGCCTTGGCCCTTGGCATTCCTCAAACACATCCAGCTTTGCTCAGCACCAGAGACACCTTGGTCTTGTTTGTCTCCAGCTGTCATCACTGCCTCCAGTGTTCTGCTCTAACTGGAACCTGGGGACACTTTTTCAGTCGTGTTCCTCAGTGAGACCCATTAAAACTTCAAGAAACTTCAGAGTTTCAATTTAAGTTTGAGTTCTTGAGAAGTTTTCTGAACACTCTCAGGGACTGAGTCTGATGTAAACAATACCAAATCCCTGAGAGGCTCATTAAAGTCCTTGTGCTGGGTCTGTGCTGCTGAGCTTTAAAGGAACAGCTCTTCCCAGGACCAGCTCCTCTCCCAGCCCAGCAGGGCTGAGGGCTCTGCCTGCAGGCACTGAGGGGACAGGAGCCAGGCAGAGAAGGGCTGAAGGCAATCAGGATTGGGAAGACATTGAGCTGAGACTTCACTTGGGGAAAGATCTTCACAGCCCTATGCATGGTGAGTGTGTGGGTGCAGGGCAATGTCCCCTGTGCTCCTGGAGGGATCTGAGGGACAGGGCAGGACGGCTCCTGCTGCCAGGGACGGCTGCAGGGGCTGAAGCTGGGGCTGCAGCCAGGGCTGCCCAGGGCTGTCCTGCAGAGCAGCTCCTGCAGCCCTCAGGGCTCTTGGCCAGCCCAGGCCATGTGCCACCTGCCAGGGGCAGCTCTCAGCCTGCCTGGCAGCTCCCCATGGACGCTGCAGGGGAGAAGTTGGAGGTGGAAGGAGCCACCCCCATCAGGGCAGATTCCTCCTGCTCTGGAGATGGTGCTGCATGGCCAGGGCTGCTCTCAGCTTTCTCCTCAAGGGAAGAGAAAGGGGCTGTCAGCTTTGACTGTGTCACTGAGACTCCTGCACTCTCAGCCTGGGCATCAGCAGATGGCCTCAGATCTTCCTCAGAAAGTGCCTCCTCAGCCTCCTCTCCCTCCAGACAGCAGCAGCAGCACCTTGGCTTGCAGCATCTCTGTTTGTCTGGCCTGCCCTTAAGGCCCTGCTGCCAGGGAGATGCCCCTGGGCAGTGCCCTGTGCTGGGAGGGGTCTGCAGGGCAGAGCTGAGCCCCCAGGGCTGGGCTGGGCTCTGGCAGCACTGGCAGGGCCCAGCCCTGGGCACAGAGAGCAGCTGCTGGCAGGGCCAGCTCCAGGCAGCAGAGCCCTGGGCAGGCAGGGAGAGGGAGCTGCTGCTGAAATGCCCTGGCAGGGGGGTTAAGGCAGCTCTGGGCCAGCCCTGCACTGCAGATTTCTTCCCCAGCACAAGCCCCTGATCTCCTGCACCACCCAGCAGAGCCTTTGCCCTCAAGGCCATGGGGTCAGTGGCAGGAGTTCCCTCCCTGCATATCCCCCTGATGAGGCGACACTCCCAGGGCCCATCTGATGCCCCTGTGTGGCCTCCAGAGCAGTGCTGGCCAATTTCTCCTTTTTCCCCTCCTCTTCCTTCTGCCTTTGTTCCCAGCTCAGGTGGGAGCTCTGGGCACTGAGTGTGCAGCACTCTCCATTTAGGATGGAATATTTCTGGGACACTCAGGAATTTCCCGGGATGCTGCTGCTGTCCTGCAGGCTCTGTTCCTGATGGGGTCAGCTCTCCCTGCAGCTCTGTGTTCCCACAGCCCCTCGGCACTGAGGCCAGGGCAGTGGTGCTGGCAGGGCTGTGCAGGCTCTGCCATGAGCCCTCTGTGCCCCTGGCTGCCAGGGGAGAGCCCAGCTCTGCCTTGGGCAGGATGAGACAGGAGCAGGAATTTGGAGACCTGCCCTTGAGACTGGATTCACCAGCTCTCCACAGTGTCCAGTTTCTCCTCAGGGAGCCCCTGGGTGCCCCCAGCCCCAAGAGGGGACAGCCCTGGGCACTGAGAGCAGGGCTGATGGACAGACTGTCTGCCCCACCCTGCACCAAGGGATGATCTCTGTGCCTCACAGCACCCACCAGGTGTCTCTCAGACAGAAGTGGAAATGCCAAGGATTTCTGCCTTAAAAATCCCACTG
This sequence comes from Calcarius lapponicus, assembly GCA_039654755.1. Classification (NCBI taxonomy): domain Eukaryota; kingdom Metazoa; phylum Chordata; class Aves; order Passeriformes; family Fringillidae; genus Calcarius; species Calcarius lapponicus. Next base: position 1,964,733 of record JBBFKN010000027.1, on the reverse strand, counting down.
CCTGTGCTGGGGCAAGTAGAAGCAAACAACCAAAAGAACATCCCCAGAGCTCTGCTCTGCAGTCAGGTGAGCTGGGAGTAACGGTGCTGAAAAGCTGTTTAAAACCTGGGTGGATTTCATCAAACATCATTGCCAGTATCTGTTTTAATAGAGCAGAATTGAGTCCTCCAGAGCATCAATAGAGAACTTTACTCTATAGAGCTTTCTGAGCCAGCCCTCACCAGACTTCCTAAAATGAGCCATTAAAAGTTTATGTGAGATGGGAGAAGTGATTTGCAGGGGGTTTACATGAGGTCTGGAATAGATTTTACTCTGCGGCATCTAAAGCAATCTGGCACTGCCATTTCCTTCCCTGACAGGTGTTAATCCTCTATAAATACCCATACCCCAAGGTTGAATATGTCCAACAACAGCTCCATCAGGCACTTCCTCCTGCTGGCATTGGCAGACACGCGGCAGCTGCAGCTCCTGCACTTCTGCCTCTTGCTGGGCATCTCCCTGGCTGCCCTCCTGGGCAACGGCCTCATCATCAGCGCCGTAGCCTGCGGCCACCACCTGCACACGCCCATGTTCTTCTTCCTGCTCAACCTGGCCCTCAGCGACCTGGGCTCCATCTGCACCACTGTCCCCAAGGCCATGCACAATTCCCTCTGGGACACCAGGAACATCTCCTACTCAGGATGTGCTGTTCAGCTATTTATGCTTGTCTTCTTCATTGGAACAGAGCTTTCTCTCCTGACCGTCATGTGCTACGACCGCTACGTGTCCATCTGCAAACCCCTGCACTACGGGACCCTCCTGGGCAGCAGAGCTTGTGCCCACATGGCAGCAGCTGCCTGGGCCAGTGCCTTTCTCAATGCTCTGCTGCACACAGCCAATACATTTTCCCTGCCCCTGTGCCATGGCAATGCCCTGGGCCAGTTCTTCTGTGAAGTCCCCCAGATCCTCAAGCTCTCCTGCTCACACTCCAAACTCAGGGAATTTGGTCTCATTGTGGTTGGTGTCTGTTTAGCTTTTGGTTGTTTTGTGTTCATGGTTTTCTCCTATGTGCAGATCTTCAGGGCTGTGCTGAGGATCCCCTCTGAGCAGGGACGGCACAAAGCCTTTTCCACCTGCCTCCCTCACCTGGTCGTGGTCTCCCTGTTCATCAGCACTGCCATATCTGCCTACCTGAAACCCCCCTCCATGTCCTCCCCATCCCTGGATCTGACATTGTCAGTACTGTACTCAGTGGTGCCTCCTGCCCTGAACCCCCTCATCTACAGCCTGAGGAACCAGGAACTCAAGGGTGCACTGTGGAGACTCATGACTGATCAATTTCAGACACATTAAACTGCTGGCCAGTTTCTGTAAATCACATACAACAAAAGTCAGCTTTAATAGTTGTTGTTAGTTTGGTTGTTGGATTATTTTGTCCTTTGTTTTAGATTTCAATGATGTTCACAGAGCAAGGTCATTGCTTCTGCCTTTTATCATTTTGTTTATCTCCACCTTTGCTGTGGCCCCAGATTGTGTCAATGAGGAGCTGTGCTCTCAGTGGCTTTAAAGGAACGAAAGGATGTCCCAGCAGAGTTTTCTGCAGAGATCCCCCTTTTGTTGCCTTCTCTGGAGCTGCAGCAGCAATGTCTGTGTGCAGAGCTGGGGCAGATCAGGGCTGGCCCAGCAGCTGTGCCCAGCAGCAGCAGCAGCACTTGGTGTTGCCAGTGCTGCTGCCGTGGCCCTGCCCCGCTGCCCTGCTGGCCCTGGTGTTGCTGCAGGGCCTGAGTGCTCTCGGGGCCGGGCACAGCCCTGGGGGTGGCAGTGCCGGGGCTGCAGCAGGGACAGGCCATGGGCACTGCTTGGGCAGCGCTGGCGCCTCAGCCCAGGGCCTGGGGGCTCCAGGCTCCTTGCCCAGGCTCTCTCAAGAACACGGCCAGGCCAACGCTCAGCACAGAAACCCCCGTGAGCAGCCCCAGGCTGGCCGTGGGCAGGCTGGGGGCAAACAGCATGGCTGGGGCTCTGCAAGGGCCCTGGGGCAGACGGGAAGGAGCAGCAGAGCAGGGGCTGATCCATCCCCAGGGCGCTGCACAGCCCAGGGCAGCGTCCCAGAGCGTCCTGATGGAGCTGCCAACAACATCCCCCCTCTGCAGCCCTGGCCTCTCCCCCAGCTCACACAGGTGCCCCATCCTTGCAGGCACAGCCACGGCAGCACTGGCTCAGCAGCCCCTGTTTGCATTGCACAGAGCAGGGGCAGCACCTCCATGCTGTTGCTGTGGGGACATGAACCTGAGGGAGCACAAATGCCATCAGCCCCTGGGGCCAGCAAGGGCCAGGGGACACCAGGGAAACCATTCAGCTATGTTGTGACAAACCTTTCAGATCATCAAGTCCAACCTGCACTCTAACACCAACACCATCTGTCTGCCCTCCTCCAGATCATATAAACCCAGCTCCTCAGGTCCTTTTCACCAGATTTCTCTTCCAGATGCCTCCCCAGCCTTGTTGCCCTTCTCTGGAAACGCTCCAGCCCCTCCATGGCCTTCCTAAATTGGGGGCCCAGAACTGGACACAGCACTCGAGGTGTGGCCTCACCAGTGCTGAGTGCAGGGGAAGAATCCCTGCCCTGCTCCTGCTGGCCACACCATTCCTGATCCAGGCCAGGAGCCATTGGCCTTCTTGCCCACCTGGGCACACTGCTGGCTCATGTCCAGCCTGCTGTCCATCAGTGCCCCAGGTCCCTTTCTGCCTGGCCGCTGTCCAGCCACTCTGTCCCCAGCCTGTAGCACTGCAGGGGTTGTTGTGGCCAAAGTGCAGGACCCAGCACTTGGTCTTGTTCAACCTCACCTTGTTGGATTTGGGCCCTGGATCCAGCCTGTCCAGGGCCCTCTGCAGAGCCCTCCTACCCTCCAGCAGATCCACACTCACACCCAGCTTGGTGTCATCTGCAGATTTGCTGATGCTGGACTCAGTCCCCTCATGCAGATCATCAGTGCAGATATTGAAATCCACGCTGGCTGGCTCTGATCCCTCGGCCATCCTGTGGGTGCCCTGTGATGGCACTCAAGGTGATCTGTTCCATAACCTTGCCGGGCACCCAGGTCAGGCTGACAGGCCTGGAGTTCCCCAGCTCCTCCTTCCAGCCCTTCTTGGGGATGGGCTCACACTGGCACCTCCAGTCCTCTGGGACCTCCCTGCTGAGCCAGGACTGATGGTAAATGATGGAGAAAAGCTTGGGGAGCTCATCCACAGCTCCCTCAACCCCCTGGGATGGATCCCATCTGCTCCCAGAGACACCTGTGAGGATCTGAGTGGCTCAGCAGGTCCCCAGCTGCTTTTTCCTGGATTACAGGGGGCTGTTCTGCTCCCTGTGCCCATCCACCAGCTCAGGAGAACACTTGTCCTTAGGTCAACCTGTCTTATTGTTGAAAATTGAGACAAACAAGGTGTTAAGCACCTCAGCCTCTTCCTTATATTTAGTTACTCTATTCCCTATGGCATCCAATAGAGAGCAGAGATTCTCCCTATCCCTCCTTTTGCTCTTATTTCTGAATAAATTTTTATTCTTTTTCACTGAAGTGGCCAGGTTAAGTCTTAATTGAGCTTTCACCACCCTACTTTTCTTTCTCCATGACCTCACATTATCCTTAAACACTTCCTGAGTTTCCCGACCTTCTGTCCAAAGGCGATGCACTCTCTTTTTTCCCCAAGTTCTCACAAAAGCTCCATGCCAAGCCAGGCCAGTCATTTTCCTGCCCTCATCTTTTGTCACAGAGGCACAGGCTGCTCCTTTCCCTCTAGGATTACTTTCTTGAGGTGCGTCCATGTCTCCTGGATCCCTTTGTTTTTAAGGGCTGTTTTCCCTTTAAAAAAATCAGTACCTGATATAGGATTCCTTTAATCTGCATCATAAACAACCAAACTCTAATCTCTCTAAGTCCAGTGCAGAAGTTTTGTTGATGCCTCTCCTTCTTTCATAGGATATTGAAAACTCAATCATTTAATGGTCACTGTGCCCCAGGTAGTCTCTGATCACCCCATCTCCCACCAGCCCTTCTCTGTTCGTGACCAGCAGGAGACAGAGCTTTCCTTGGGAGTGGGATTGTTACCAAATATTCAGTTAAATAGAAAATCAATAATACCAGTGAGGCATTAAGGAGCAGCATTCTTTATTTGGCTGGATGCATGCGGGGATAGCTCCTCCCAAAACTGTGCCTGCTGAATGCAGGAACGTTTCTGTTTATATTCTGCATTTTGCATACATATTCATTGATTGTCCTGGACTAAACACACATATGATAATCACTTCCCCTAAATCAGTAACATATTTCCCCTCCCCTTTACCCATGTGTTCTCCTGTCCTGGGGGTCTCTCTGGTGGTCCCTGGTGCTCGTGGACCCCAATGTTCCAGTGGGCCTGGCTGAGCTGGCAGGACACTGAGGCTGGTGAATTTCAGTTCCCCTTCTCACACAATGGACATTGTGTGGTTTCCACAGGCCTGGGGTTTTGCAGAACCAGCATTGTGTGTGCTCACCTGGTGTAGACAATTTATCATCTGGTGACATGAGGTCACAGGGTGGGCTATGACATCACAGAGTGGGTTATGTGAGGTCACTGAGCAGCTACGGCATCATAGACTGTCTCTGTGACATCACATAGCCAGCTGTGACATCACAGGGCAGAGGACTGACATCACAGAGCAGACTGTGACATTAGAAATCAGCTGTGTGACATTAGAGAAAGGGCTGTGACATCACAGGGGGGCTTTGTGACATCACTTGTTGATGTTGGGGGTACAACTGACACCAATAAGGGCATCAAGCATCAGCCCTTTATTGTTCTTCAGTACAACCTTTTACACCCTTCATCTTACATGCATTGCACCTGTGTGCCCTCTGTACCCTTTTGTGGTTGGTCAGTACACCTCAGCACTCCATGTCTCATTACCTTTAATCCTGTTCACCTGTCCTGCATGGTTGTACCCCCTTAGGGATGAGGCTCAGGCACAGCCCCACTCCCAATTACCACAAACTGTGTACCTACAGTCACTGGGTTGGTCGCTCTGCCCCAGCTTCCCCTCACAGTTTCTCCCCTGAGAAGTCCAAAGCTGTTCATGGCGAGTGGGGTCTCCCTGTATCTCCCTAGTCCACCTGGAGCAGCAGCCTCCCTCAAGGATGTTCTACAAGTTCACTCCAGAACTTGACATGGGGACAAGGGGCTGGGCTGTGTGACCAGGACATCAAGGACGTGGATTATCCAGGTCACTGGGGCCTGGGTTGGGTTCCCAGGGCAGGAAAGATGTCTGGCAGCTGGAGCAGGGCCTGGGAAGGGCCTCCAAGGTGGGGCTGGAGCCCTTGGGCTGTGAGCAGAGGCTGAGGGAGCTGGGCTTGTCCAGCCCAGAGCAGGGAAGGCTGAGGGGCTCCTCATCCCAGCCTGGCAGTGCCAGCCAGGAGGGGATGGAGAACACAGAGCCAGGCTCTTCACGGGGGGCCTGGGGGGAGACGAAAGCCAATGGGGGGAAGGGGAAAGAGGGGAGATCAGCCAGGGCATGAGGAGATGAAATGAGTCAGGCTGGTTTCAGCACTTCCTCAACACCAAAATCAGCCTGACCCCATTCTCCATCCACCACTGACAGCTTAAAAAATTGGGAATTCTTCAGGCTGTTTTATCCCACTTCACCCAAAACATACTGATACAGCAACTTAACTGTGTTTATATCTATCACAGAATCATCTTTGTCTAAAATTGTTTTTTTTACAAAAATCCTTTGTGAATGGTGGACATGTCAGACACTGCTGGGATGTTCACATTGCTGAGAAAAGAGTTTCACTGTGTCTTAAATTGTATCATGTTTACATTTTTTATGTTGGCCATGAAGAGAAACTTTCTGTGCCCCTGAGTCCCACCAGTTCCTGACCCCCAAAGGACACAAACCTGGTGAGTTCTGGTTCCCACTCCAGTGGTGGCACCTGCACCTCCCTCCACACCCAGAGCAGAGCTCCCTTGTCCCAGAGAGTCCCTGGCAATGCAGGGATGAAGGAAACAGGACAGGCTGTGGGGATCAGGGCACAGCCAGGGATTTGGGGTGGTTGTGAGCCCAGGGCAGGACGTGGCGCTTGGGCTTGGTGAACCTCATCCCATTGTCCTGGGCCCATGGCTCCAGCCTGTCCAGATCCCTCTGCAGAGCTTCCTGCCCTCCAGCACAGCCACACTGCCACCCAGCTTGGGCTCACCTGGGAACTGACTGAGGCTGCCCTCAATGGCCTCGTCCAGATCAGCAATAAAGAGATTTCACTGACCTGGCCCAAATCCTGAGCCCTGGGGACACCCCTGGATGTGACTCCATTCCTCAGCTGCTCTGAGTGCCAGGGCTTGGATGAGGGAAATGGTGGGGAGGGGGTAGGGACAAAGTGGGATTGATTGTCAGCCATGAAGGGACTTGATTTTCACATCTGTTCAGACTGCATTAGGAGGGGCTGGGTATCAATATCAACTGGGGATTGCTGATAGCAATTTAAAAGGAGGAAAAGAAAACTAAACAGGACAAAACAATTCTCCTTTCATTGTTTTCAATGTAGTAGATGCACATTGAATACACTTCTGAAATCTGTCTAAATGACCACAGAAGAATCAAAGACTTGAATTATTCCCATGGGCTTGTCTTGTTTGGGTGTTTTGAACAAATGTTTATGAGCTTTTCTCACTGAATTTCTGAAAATGAAGAGCGCAAGAAAGAAGAGGCCTCTGGAAAAGTAAAATTCATCACCAACCTCCAAGGTGCTGAGGATCCATCCTGATCAGAGCAGGAATGAACAGAAATGGGCACAGCTCTGTGGCTGCCCCAGCTTTGGGATGGGCCCTGGGCCTGGAGAAGGAGCAGCTCTTGAGGGCCCCAAGGCCGGGGCTCTTGTGCTGCCCTGGGCAGATGGGATGGCAGCAGGGGCTGCAGAGCTCTCAGCATCTCCTGCAGAGGAGAGCAGGGCACCCAGGGAGCCTCCTTTCCCTTGGCCAGGCACGTTCCCCCATGGAGGGGCTGAGTCCTGTGGCAGCTGCAGCTGCTGCTGTGCCCTTGCCAGGGGCTGAGGCCGTGGGGCAGTGCCCAGAGCAGCCTGGCCTGAGCAGAGCTGTGGGGCTCAGGCCTTGGCCCTTGGCATTCCTCAAACACATCCAGCTTTGCTCAGCACCACAGACACCTTGGCCTTGTTTGTCCCCAGCTGTCATCACTGCCTCCAGGGTTCTGCTCTAACTGGAACCTGGGGACACTTTCTCAGTCATGTCCCTCAGTGGGACCCATTAAAACTTCAAGGAACTTCAGAGTTTAGGTTTGAGTTCTTGAGAAGTTTTTTGAAGACACTCTCAGGGACTGAGTCTGATGTAAACAACATTAAAGCCATGAGAGGGTCATTAAGTTTTCCTAGTCTCGTTATGGAGAAAGATTTCAATGAACGTGTCAGAAATACACATTCATATTTTATTCTATGTATTTTATTTCTTTTTAGAGCAGAGGTGATTGCAGCATCCTGTGATTGATATTGACCCAGGGTCTCTCCTCAGCAGCTCTGGCCTGCTCACAGAAGCTGTGCCTTGAGCTCTGACCCAGTGTGGACAACCTTGCTCCACATTGCCCAGCCCCATCCTGTTTGTCCTCACTCCCCTGGGACCTGCTGTGCTTGCAGATCTGGCTGCACTCAGCCTAAGAGGGGTTTTCACTTTTTGGGTTTTTTTGAGGCAATCTGAAACTCCCGAGTTTCCCCACTGCAAACAGACACACTGCTCAGGTGTGTGCCAGCCCCAGGTGCCACCAAAGCCACTGCAGAGCTGCCCTGGGCCAGCTGTGAGGGTGGATCATCAGCCCCAGCTGCACTGGGCCACTGCAAGGGGCTGTGGCCATGGGCACTGCACTGACCCCACTGCTGGGCTTGGCTGCCACGGCCACCAAGAGAAATTCAACTGTCCTTGGAAACACTGGGGAGCACTGGGACATACTGGGGAACACTGGGAACGCTGTGGGAGACACTGGGACATACTGGGAGTGGTGCTGGGGAGGACTGGGACAAACTGGTGACACGAGGAATGCTGAGGAGGTATCTGGTACGACTGGGATGGACTGTGGGGGTACACTGGGACATACCAGGACATACTGGGAGTGATGCTGGGACAACCTGGGGATACAGGGGACATTGCGGAGAAGACTGGGGACACTGGGGCACCCTGTAGATGACACTGGGGGGGAACTGGAAGGGACTGGGAATGAACTCAGGTGTATTGGGAGGGATTGGGCTGTACTGGGAAGGACTGGAGGGGCACTGGGGTTGTACTGGGTTCTGCTTGTGATGAACTGGGCTGTTCTGGAGTCGTACTGGTCTGTACTGGGAGGGACTGGAGGAGGGTGAATGGGCTGTTCCCTCCTCCACCGCATCCTATTTGCCGAGGCTCCTGCCCATCACCAGCCACAGCCAATCAGCACCGGGAATCGGGTCCTCAGGGGCGGTGCCTGATGTCGGCCCCGTCTTTTCTTTTTGCCTTCAACTCCCATCATGCCCCGCTGCCCACGGGAGCGCTATTGGAGCCAGGACTACAACTCCCATCACGCCTCGCGGCCCGATTGAGCCCCATTGCAGCCGGGGTTTCCACGCCCGTCATGCCCCGCGCTCCACAGAATCTCGGAATCCGCCCCCATCTGTCCCATAAGCGTCCCCCAGACCCTCCAGGATCCCTCAGTGCCCCCTCAGCGCCCATTCCGGACCCCCCAAAAGCGTCCCCGGACCCCCTGAGTGCTGCCAACCCCAGAGATGCCCGGTACAGCCACTTGTGGGAATTCATCTCCTCTCATCCCCCGCGGCCCCAGAACCCCTCAGAACACAGTCCCGCGCCTAAAACTCCTGCCGTGCCCTGCGCCCTAAAGAGCCCGGTTAGAGCTCCCTGAGCTCCTCACAAGAGCTCCCGAGCCATTTACGTTCTCCCCGAGGACCTCAAGTCGCGGCTCGGACGCAAAAGTGTCCCCCAAGAGCCTTCCCGGACCCCCAAACATCGCGTTCGAGCCACTTCCGGGACTGCAACTCCCATCATGCTCCGCAGCGCACGTCCGGCGCAATTCCAGCCGGGACTTCATCTCCCGTCATGCCCCGCGCCCCTCCGAGAGCCATTGCAGCTGCGCCCAGAACTCCCGTGATGCTCCGCGGCCCCGTTAAACCGTGTGATACCCGCGCCTACAACTCCCATCACCCCTCGCGCCCCAGAGAGCCCCGTTCGAGCCCCCCAAGGGCCCGCCCGGACCCCGAAGGGCCCCAAATTCCCCTCCCTGACCTCCAAGGGCTCCCCTGGACCCCCAGGTGCTGCCCCGTACCCCGAACTGTCCCTCAGAATCCCTGAGTGCCCCTCCAAGTGCCCACCCGGCTCCCCCAAGTGTCCTCCAGACCCTCAAGTTCTCTCTGAATTCCCTTCCCAGACCCAAAACTGCCCCAAATGTGCCCCAGAAATGTCTCCAGGGACCGTAAAGTGCCTCCGCCTTGACTATGTATTGTAAAAAGATTTTAAAAAATATGACAAAAAGACTGCAAATATAACTAATTACCAGAAAGAGGAATAAATAAGTAATAGAGCTTAATTAATTAATGAAGGGAATTGTGTTTCTTAGAAACATTGATCATTAATTTTCTTGGCTAATAAAAATGTGTTCATTTTTTATATAAATATAAATATAAAAACTAGGGAAAAACTAATACTGTTATAAATATAAATAAATATTATAAATATATAAATAATAAAATATTAACACTAAATAATGTGTTACAGAATAAAAATAAAATAATAAATTCCATGGACATTTTTGGATGTTTTGGGATCTCAGTCCAAAGGGGTGATGGTGATGCTGGGGGTGAGAAGCAGCTTGTCCAAACAGGCTCAGCCTGCAAGGGGCTCCTCCTTCTGTGTGCCCAGACTTCCTAAGGAGACATTCTCCATCAAGACCACTTGGGGAATGCTTCTGTGACCTCTTCTCTGAAATGAAGAATAAAAAAATTCACCTTGATTAAAAAAGAGTCCTGAGGTGCACTTTGGAATTTTCCTCCTGAAGAGAACTCCAAGCTGACTCCAATCCCTGCACAAGCCCTGCAGACTCAAAGACAAAGGAAGGGAGACAAAGAGCTCCTGAGGGCTTTCCTTATTTTAATCAGCCCCATGGTGGATTTGGGGCTGGCTCCAGGAGCCTCAGGCACGCAGAGAAGGATGAAGAAGCTGCTCAAGGAGGCAGCAGCAAAACTCCAAGTGCCTTGGAGCCTGGCTGGGCCCCAGGGAGGGCAGGGAGTGCCAGAGGCTGCCCAGGGCCTGGTGAGAGCAGATCCTTGAGGCCAGGATTGCAGGGAGCCCAAGGCTCTGGGCAGGGAACTGCAATGCTGAGTGTTATGAACGGCTGCAATCAGCTCTTTAGTGATTCCAGCTTTATTGGAAACACTCCAGGTGGGGAACCCGTGGGGGTGTGCGCACAGCACCGCTGCTGCCGAGATGGCGGAGAGGAGGAGGAGGAGGAGGAGGAGGAGGAGGATGTCAGCTCCATCGTCCAGCAGAGCTGGGTTTCTCTCCTTTCAAGAGTCTCTGGGTAGACACTGTTGGTTTCAGGTTCATGGTCCCTGTACTACCAGCTCTGGTTAGGGTGACGAAGGCAAAAATCTCTGACCAGGGTCCTGATGTTGTCTGATGTTTTCTCTGGTTAGAGGTGTTATTTTAATTCTTCATTTGCACGCTGGCTTGTTGTTCTAGGGGTTTTCATTAGGTCATTCTTTTCTGCTAGGTCTTATGGAAGTTTCATATTTGGTTATTAGATGACACAATCCTCCTCTTTATGGTGTAGGGTGCTTCTCCATCTTAGATGAGAGTGGGAGCAGTGGGGGTATCACCCGATAGGAAGGGGATTTACATAATTATAAATCCTTTAACTAGCATTGGAACTTGACATAACTATAAAACATTCCACAAACAATCTATAACTAACATTGGAACTTTATATAAACTCCTTTAACAATGACCTTTATATCAACTCCTTTAACAATGTATTCTCTAGAATTTCCCCCTCTAATTGTTCAATTGGGCACAAGTCTGAATCAATTAGCAATTACTTCTTGAAAGTACAATTTTTAATATTGGTTGTAAATTTGCTTGGCATCTTGACATTCTTGATCATTCATTATCATGATTATCTTTACTTCTTTCTTATTAAGCTCTTTTGGTATCATTAAACTTGCTTGTACAGCAGATGTTACAACTCGGATTATACAGAGGAGCATGCAAGGTAGGAGGATTAAACTAGCAATTTCACATATGATGAAAAAGGCTATTTTTTTCCACCAGGTTCCTTTTAATGACCAGAAATTGTCCCACCAGCTGGTATCAAATGTAGGGGTCCACTCTTGTGTTCCAACATAAACTAACTTCTGGATTTCCTTTGAGATATTTCTAATGGCTTCACTGCGGTCATCCATTTCTAAGCAGCACTCAGAGGAGTTAAATTTTCCACATGTGCTTCCTTCATCAGCCAATAAATAATCTACTACCAGTCTGATTTGATACCCTACAGTTCTAGTCTGGGATAGTTGGTCATTTATGTGGTCTAAAGCTAGAGAGGTTTGGTTTGATACCACCTTGAGTACTGCTTGTAATCTTAGAATCTGATTTAACGCATAAATTGGGGTCCGGTGTCCCCAGGACCCATCTTGAGCCCAGGTCACCGGTCCATAAGTGAAAATTATTTCCCGGGGGGTCCACACTGTGTTTTTCTGTGTCTGTGTTCCTCCAATTTCAGTTAAGTTTCTTTTTCATCAGCTAGATTTGTTCAAATCATCATATACTGGCACCCCTAGGTTCGATCCAGACTCTTTTGGGAGTAAGAAAAATGACAGTTTAATAATTCCGATAGTGCAACTGCTGCTCCACTCCCCTGGTAATTCAGTGTAAGCCATATTCCCACATATCCAAAACAGGTTTTCTGGAGCTTTCCAAGAAGCATCACTGATGGTCATTGGAAATTCCCAGTACTTGGATATTTCTCTCCCTCCCCAGAATGGGTTTATTCCTTTCCAGTACACTCATGGAATTTATCTCCTTCTTGGTAGATAGACCCCGTTTCTTTCTTCCCAATGGACCAGTATTTATTGGGTTCTCTAGGGATCTATCTAGCTACTGGATGTTTTACTTTTAAGTATCTTTTACAGGACATTTCTCCTGCTGAGGTTTTATAAATTTTCCCTTTCCTAGATACACACTACTCTTCTCCAACTATTTTAGACTTTAATTCCCACCATTCTTTTCCTCTTTGTCCAATAGTTGGTACTTTTTGTCGTGTTTGTGTCCATTTTAAGATTTCTATTTGGTCTTAAGCTGATCCCTTCCCAAGGCCAGACTTCAGCCATTTGTGTATTTCCACAGATCCAGCAATTAGTTAAATTTAACTCTTTACTGATCTTTTCCACTAAATCTATGAACAAGTTTTTCCCACTAGATGTCTCTAGGTCTTCTTTCTCAATTTATTGATGTTGTTACTTCTTTCTCTTTTATTAAATCTGCTGTGCCTTTTTGACTGGACTTATGTTCAAAGCAAAGCCAAGCATCTCCTATAGGACACTCCCCAGGCAGTCATTGCTCATAAGTGGCTATATTTTGTGAAATCCAATCCAATTCCCGTGCCCTTGACAGGTTGCTAACAGAGAGAGGCTGACACAGTTTAAATTTGTATGTACTCGTATTAAAGATCTGGTTTCTTCCCCTTTGTAAAGGGGGGTAGTAACATTTAGTACATGGGCTCTTCTGACTTCCCAGCGTGTTGTTAACAAGTAAGATCAGTAAGAGCATTCCCAGGAGTCTGGGATGAGCCATTCCCCTAAACTCTACAACTACTGAGTTGCACCCAGTGATCGGAGTGGCTGTTTTTAGGCGGACTGTAGACTCACCCAGCCTTGTCTCCTGGTTATGCTTTTCTCCTACAGAAGAGCTCCTTGGTTTTAGTACAGAGTTTTTTATTCTCTCAGTGTCAACACATTTGACTTTTCTTTACTAATTTATTTTTGCCCTGAGGGATGTTTTATAGGAGATTGCTTTGTACACTAATATTGGAGTTAACTGGGGTATTTTAACTTTTTAACACAAAAACATGCACCTAAAAACCTTGAACTCAATGGTCAGATGACTTTAAGAATTTTGGGTATCCAAAATAATAGATAAAATACTCACTCCAAACAAATAACAAGGTATTTACTCTTATGCCTAATCCTACAAAATCATAATACATGCCGAAAAAAACAAAGGCTCCAACACAAACTAAAAATTCTTCATTCATTAATAAACACTAACTAATAATAAATGCAACAGGAAAGTAGAAAGGAGAAGTAGAAATCTACTTCTCAAACTCAAAAGTAAAAGATAAAAAACATTAACTGCAATTTTTAACAGTTCCTAACAAGTTTTGATTATTTAAACAGTTCTTAACAAGTTTTTGACTATAAACAGTCTCTGATAGTTTTAGGTCTCCTCTGGAGGGTTACTTTAGATCGTCTGAGTGATTAGTCACAATCCATTCATTAGAAGACTTAGTAGGGGATGTGGTTGGTTTTGACTCTTCAGAGGGAGGTGGTACAGGTCCTTTAATCTGGGTTATATGTGTCCACCCCTTCTCTTGGGTCCATACAGCTGTACTGGTGGTGAGTAGGACCTGAAAAGAGCCTTCAAACTTAGAGATTAAAGGTGCAGTGTTCCATGATGTAACTAACACCCCGTCTCCTGGATTGATGTTATGTACCTTGGTATCTAAGGGAGAGGTTTGAGGGAGATAGCCCTTTTTCCCTAAGATCTTCTAACATACTTCCTATAGCCTTTAGATATTTTTGGGTGGCTGTCTCTCCTTCTGGATAAATTCCAATGCTATATGATGTTATCAAGAAGGGGAGTCCAAATATCATTTCATAAGGTGAGACTCTTATACCTGATCGAGGCCTTGTTCTAATTTGTAACAGTGCTAAGGGTAAGCATTTAAGCCAATTCATCTGGGTTTCTGTAACTAATTTAGTTAACATGTTTTTGATGGTTTTATTAATTCTTTCTACTCTTCTGGAGCTCTGGGGATGCCAATGGGCTGTGCAACCTCCATTTCCTTCCCAGGGCTTCAACAACTTGTAAGACTTGGCAGTAAAATGTGGACCTCGGTCAGAATCGACATTATTTATCAACCCATATTGGGGAATGATGTTTTCTAGGATTGCTTTTTTGGCTGCTTGGGCTGTCTCTCTTTTGGTCGGGAACGCCTCTACCCAATGGGTGAGGTGATCCATGGTCACTAAGAAGTGTCTGTATCCCTGGACTGGGGGCATTTCTGTGAGACCTACCTGTACATTTTGGAATGGCTGCAAGGCCAACTCTCTTCCCCCAGATCCGATAGTACTCTTCTCATGACTTTCTGATTGATTTGTTGGCAAGGTAAACATCCCTTGGTAACTGCCTTTGCTATGTTATGTACTCCCATGCACATTTGATCCCTTGGAAAGTGGTCACATCAGCCTTGTATTCCCCAATGGGTCAACTCGTGTAACTCCATCATCACCTTTCAGGCTGGAGCTTTATTTAAAATTTGCCGTCCATCAGGATTCCACCATTTTCCATTTTCTTTTTGCTGTCCTCTCATCTTTTCTAACTCTCCTAATTGTTTCTCGTCAAAGATTGGTCTTTCCGCTTTTCTTTCCCTACTAGGTATTCCTTCTATCTTAAGAATTTTAATTGGACTACCTTGTTTCTAGGCTACTTCTTTTGCTACTTGATCAGCTAATCGATTTCCTTTTATTTGAGGGGTGTCCCCTTCATGTTCTTTCATGTGAGCTTTGGCTATCTCTATTGGTTTCCTCAAGGACTCTAGTACTAATTTTATTAGCTCTTTATGTGTTAAATTTTTTGCCTTTAGAATTTAGGTACCCCTGTTCTTCCCATGTTTTTCCAAAAGTATGGACAATTCCATATGTGTACCAGGAGTTGGTATAGATTGTTCTTTTGTCTTTTTCTAGGAAATCTAGCCCTCTCTTCAGGGCATAGATTTCACAGCACTGGGCAGACCAATTTGAGGGAAGATTTTCCATTTCCTCAACTTGCATGTTCTGCCCATCTATGATTGCATACCCTGAGATCTGTTTACTGGCTACCATTTGTGATGATCCATCCGTAAATAAAATTCTCCATATGGGAGGTGCTCGTCTTCTAAATCTTCTCTCACTTTAGTCTGCATTTCAATAATTTCTAAACAATCATGCTCCAGGTCTGTTAACGGCTCTCCCGTGAGGAACTGGGCTGGATTTAAACATTTTGAAATGGCTTATTCGATGCCCTTGGTACTTACTAGGATGACTTCATACTTTAGTTTTTGGGAGTCGGTTAGCCACTGAGGGGCCTTGTGACTTAAAACAGCTTTTACATGGTGTGGGGTATGAACGCGGATCTTCCCCTTTCAGGTTGGTTTCTGTGTGTCTTCTATTGGGGTGGCTGTTGCCGCTATCCCTTGCACACAGGCTGGTCACCCTCTGGCTACTGGATCCAGTAACTTGGAGAGATCTGCGACAGCTTCCTGCATCCTCCCCAATCCTGTGTAAGGACTCCGCAAGCTATCCCCTCTTCCACCTTTACAAACAGGTCAAAGTTCTTTTTAAGGTCTGGTAGGCTCAGTACAGGGGCAGAGGACAATTTAGTTTTCAGATTCCGAAGCTATTCCTTGTCATTTGAGGTCCTGGTTACAGGCTCTGGGTCTATCAATTTGTCATATGGAAATTTAACACTTTTATTATATTGATCAAGCCATAATCTGCAATACCCCAACAAACCTAATAATCTTCTAACATCTCTTTTGGTCTTTGGGGCAGGTATGGACAGAATTCCCAAAATTCTCTTGGGGCTTGATCTTTTATACCCTTGGCTGATTATATGTCCTAGATATGTTACTTCTTGTTCCACAACTTGCAGTTTCTTTTGTGATACTTTTAGACCTTTTTCCCCTAAGAAATTTAGGAACCGTATGCTAGAACTTCTGACTTTGTCTTGTTCTCCCCATGATACAAGTAAATCATCAACATACTGTAAAATATGTACCCCATTCTCAGGTTTAAACTGTTCTAGGAGCTCTTCTAGAGCTTGCCTAAGAGATTTGGGGATTCTGTAAACCCCTGGGGAAGATATGTCCACCTTGGTTGCTGTTTTCTTTTCTTTTCAATGTCCTTCCATTCAAAGGCAAGGTGCCTCGTAACCATTCTTTTATTAACTTCTCTTGAATCTTGTAGTAATCAGAACCTTCCATCAGCTTTTCTCTCCGCTGGTATGGGAGTATTATGTGGAGATATGCATGGTTCTAAAATGCCTTCCTTTAACAGCTGGTCAATCACTGGGGCTAGTCCTTTCTTTCCCTCTGGGGAAATTGGATACTGCCTTACCCTAATGGGGGAGATGTCTCTCAGCATGTCTGCTTTTATTCGTGGCATATTCAAACAACCAATTCTTCCCCCCCCCCCCCACCCACACGTTTGGGTTGATTTCCTCTATGTCTCCCTTTGTTAAGAGCATTATTTGTACTACCATTTTTCCTTCTTTTGGGATTACTCCAGTTCTCGATTTGTAAATCTTGTCCTAATAAATCAAAACCTCCCTTGGGGATGAAAATGAAATAATCTCGACACGCTCTTGAATTTCCTCTAATTTCTGCATTTTCTATAATCTGGGCCTCAAATGGTTTTACTTTGGCCCCTCATACTTTGCAGATCTTTTTACCGACTGTGATTCCTGTTGGTATTTTAGTCACACATGATTTGTCTGCTCCAGTATCAACTAAATATTCAAATTCATCTTTCTGGGGACCAATCTCGAAATTTACCAAGCGCACTTCTTGATGGTTCATTAAATTCCCCAGAGCATAGAACCCTTGACACCCATAGTCATCTCTTCTTAAGATGTTCTCTAGAGTTTCTTGCTCCCAGGCTATGACTTCATCTAATTGGAGTTGCTTACAATTTCTCTTTAGGTCTCCTTTCTCTCCACAGTAATAACAATATTTGTCACTGGGTAGAGCCCTAGCCCCTTTTGGTCCAATAAAACCTTTGTCTCTTCTAAGTGGTTCTACTGGCCCATCCTTGTTGGCTCCCACACTTTCTCTGATTATGGCTGCCATAATTTTAGCTTTTATTTTTGTCTTTTCTTCTCCTCTTCTTAGATATGCTCTTATGGCTTCTCTCAGCAGATCATTAATACGTTTTTTCCCGCCAGTCCTCTGTTCTTTCTAACTTTCATGTGATATCCGGCCAGGATTTAATGACAAATTGTACCTTGAGAAGGACTTGGCCTGTTGGAACCCAGGACACCCCTCTGGGTGCCCTGGATGACACGTGCCCCTGGCAGGGGGCTGGGGAGTCATGGCAGGAAGCCAAAGACACCTGGGATTTTGATCTTAATCCATGGAGCAAATTACCAACCTTGTATGAAGAATTACAAGTCACAAGAGTTTAAGCAGAATGATAATGAATCTGTCACAGAGTGTAAAATGGTATTTTGGGGATTTTTATATAGAGGTCTAGGAGGCAAGATGGAGGGACTTGGGTCTTGTCCTATTCTTCTTCCTTCTTCTTTTTAGCCTCCACCTTCTTGGGGATGGTGGCATTTTAGGATTGGTTTAGAGTAGAAGTAGACTGTCTAACATAGGTGATAGGTAATGGAAAATAATTATAAATAAATACACGTAGTTCATTGTATAAAACATGGACACCAGCCCAGGGACAGGGAGTGTGCCTCTGTCTGACCTCTGGCAGGCCAGAGAAAAAATGTCATAGATAAGAAACAATAAACAGCCTTGGAAACCAGAGCCAAAGAATTCAGACTCCTTCTTCAAAACACCAGGCTGGGAAAAAAGGATTCTTGGGGTCATCCCTGAGCGCAGGGAACCCGAGATTGGCCTTCTGGGCTGTCTGGAAGAGTAAATCTGGAAGTTTTGCTTTAGCCTATTAAGCCATGGTGCTGGGGTCTCGTCTTTTTCCTGGGTGCCGTCAAACGCTAACCTGGTATTACTCCCTCTAGGGACTGATTCTTTTATCCCTCTGGTCATCAGGGACCTGTAATCTCTCATATTCCTTCTCCCCTACTCTTGATTAGGGTCCCAGTCAGGTTCCACTAAAGGCATTTTTTGGTCACCTGGGGGCCTGAGCTGGTTTTCTCGCTCCCAAATTTTTATTCCCGCAGTTCTTATAAATTGAGTCCCTTCTGGGGAAAATATGATGCTAAAGATGGAGTTCAATTCTCCCCATGTATAAATATTAGGGCCTAAAAATGGATCAATTTGATTTGCTATTCCTACTGGGTCTTCCACTAAATTTTGCAACTCTTTCTTAAAGTTTCTAACTTTGGACGCAGTCAAGGGAGCATTTACAAATCCAATCTCACTGGCCGCCCCGCCCAGGGAACTTCTCTGGGGGGGAACAATTTTTCCACTTCAGCCACTTTGGACCAGGTGTTACATCAGCTGTGGAGGCTGACTGGTTAACGTCACTCTTGGGCATGAGATTCTGAGATGTTGTTTGGCTTCTTGTTTGTGGTGGGGGAGGCAGAGCAGGAACTTGCTGGTGAATAAGGGGTGCATGAGATGATAGAGGTAAGGAGACAGAAGTGAAGGGTAAAGAGAGTAAGGAGAGGGTTGAGGGGAAGGTGGTGGAGGTATAAGTGGGTTAGGAGGTGGTAAAGGAATGAGAGCTGGGAGAGGAGGAGGAATTGGGTCCACAGAAAGAGGAATTGGAGGAAGGATTTGAGGTACTGCAAGGGTAGGAGGAGGTAAGTGGTCAAGGGGGTCCCAGTTTTTGTCAGCCTTCCCAGCCTCTTCTTCTTCTTTTACTATACTAGCTTGCTTTCCCTCTTTTGGTCTATAGACTCTTGTATTTTCCTCCTCTGAGGCGTACTTTAGCCAACAGGTGACGTTCTGTATGTGCTCCATGTCTGGGTCCTCTTGAGTACTCAAGTATTGATGTCATTGGGTACACAACCACTTGTCTTGTGTACTGTACCACGGCCACTGCCCCTGTAAGTTTATCCTTGGCCATACCTTTGTGCAATAGTGGACCATCTTTATTTAATTTAATCTTTTTGTTATTTCCCAAATGTCCCAGTTGTTAAGTAGTTTTCTTAAGGGAATATTCGGAGGGATGTTTTTAATTTTCTTCTTATTCTTTCTTGGGAAATTTACTCTCTTACTACAGGACGTCCCCATAACTTCCCAATGGGCCTTGAAAGAAACTCTAATGTGCCTCTACCCAAACCAAGGAATACCAACAGGCAATGCAATGACTAAACAACTCAAGCTTGTTTGGCCCTTTCAACTTATTTCAGTTATTTTCAGTATTTAACTCAAACCTAAACAATTCAGATATCTCCTTAACCACTTTCATTCACAATTCTTACACACCTGCTCTCAAGGGAGGGGAAAGGGTTACAACAAGGGATAACCTTTATTGAAAACAGAATGGGAGAATGGGAAAATGCTTTCACACCACACTCTTCTTGGGCCCAGAACTCTCACTCCATTCACTCTCGCTAGCCTATGCAAGAGACTCCTTTTCCTTGCCCTAGGCCTAGGTCTGATCACTCCTTGGTCGGACCTTTGGCTCTGGCCCCTTAACCTGAGCAGACCCCACCCGGCTCCTGCGCCTCGCCTCCTTGAGGCTGCACTTTCAACGCCGAGGAGCCCTTGGCGCCAGAGACTCGGGGCCTGCCCTGTCTGACTCTGCCCTGGCCAGACTGCCCCGGCTCTGGAACCGTATCCCTCTTTTGTTTTTTACAGAGTAAAGAGGTCACTGAAAACTCTCTGCCAGGACCTATTTGTAGCACACCCCTTATTGCTAAAGAGTGACCCAGACAGGTCCCCCGCTTTCGCCTTCCACCTGGGCTTGGCTTGGCCACCCCACCCGTAGGAATGATCTCAGTGAAAGGGTAGTTTTGGGGTTCATTGCCTCACTTGGCCTGGACTCCCCACCTTAGTCCTCAAGCTACGGCCTCTCCCTGGACCGTGGTCTCCAGTGGGTTTATGGTTTCTACCTGAACCGTGGCACACTGAACCCCCAGCACCGCCGTCTGACCCTGGGGACTGGGGCCCTCTTGGCTCTACTCGGGGCTGCTGCTGTACTCGGGGCACCCTGAACCCTGGCAGGGACCCGTGTCCCCCCTCCAGGGATTCTGCATGACTCACACTACCCCCATCCTCCATGCACCCAGAGGTCCATTTGGGATTTGCGTGCCAACTCACCAATTTGTCTGCCACCCTCAGCACGCCCTGAGGGCACCTACCAGGCCTTAAGGGGGAAGGCCTGCCCCTTGTGTGCCACTCACACTTCTATTTCTCCACATGCCCAGAGAGGGGCCCACCTTATCCCCCTGGGAGGTGCCTCCCTTACTCAGGCTTCTCTCACTTCCCTCCATTTCTGGCCGGCCCCCTCGAGGGAGTCCAGAACCGTGGTACCAGGAGGTCCACACACACACTTCAAAAAAGAAATCTTGAAGGAGCAAGAGCAGGCTGTACCTGCATGCTGAAAGATGACCCAGAATGAAAAACGACTGGCCTGACTGGGCATGGGCTTTTTGCAGGAACTTGGGGCAAAAAAGAAGGTGCATCACCTTTGGACAGAGAGGCAGGTAACTCGGGAAATGTTTAAGGATGTTCTTAGGCCATGCAGAAAGAAAATTAGAGAGGTTAAATCTTAGGCTTAACCAGGCCATTTCTGTGAAGGATAATAAACATGTTTCTATAAATAAATTAATGGCAAAAGGAGGTACAAGGACAATCTCCATTCATTATTGGGGGGATATGTTTACCAAAGATCAGGAAATGGCTGAGGTATTTAACCCCTTCTTTGCCTCAGTTTTCAAGAATAAGTCAAGTTGTCCTCAGGACAAGTGTTCTCCTGAGCTGGTGGATGGGCACAGGGAGCAGAACAGCCCCTGTAATCCAGGAAGAAGCAGCTGGGGACCTGCTGAGCCACTCAGATGCTCACAGGTGTCTCTGGGAGCAGATGGGATCCATCCCAGGGGGATGAGGGAGCTATGGATGAGCTCCCCAAGCTGCTCTCCATCATTTACCATCAGCCCTGGCTCAGCAGGGAGATCCCAAAGGACCTGGAGGTGCCAATGTGAGCCCATCCCCAAGAAGGGCTGGAAGGAGGAGCTGGGGAACTCCAGGCCTGTCAGCCTGACCTGGGTGCCCGGCAAGGTTATGGAACAGATCACCTTGAGTGCCATCCCAGGGCACCCACAGGATGGCTGAGGGATCAGAGCCAGCCAGCGTGGATTTCAATATCTGCACTGATGATCTGCATGAGGGGACTGAGTCCAGCATCAGCAAATGTGCAGATGACACCAAGCTGGGTGTGAGTGTGGATCTGCTGCAGGGTAGGAGGGCTCTGCAGAGGGACCTGGACAGGCTGGATCCAGGGCCCAAATCCAACAAGGTGAGGTTGAACAAGACCAAGTGCTGGGTCCTGCACTTTGTCTACAACAACCCCTGCAGGGCTACAGGCTGGGGACAGAGTGGCTGGACAGCAGCCAGGCAGAAAGGGACCTGGGGGCACTGATGGACAGCAGGCTGGACATGAGGCAGCAGTGTGCCCAGGTGGGCAAGAAGGCCAATGGCTCCTGGCCTGGATCAGGAATGGTGTGGCCAGCAGGAGCAGGGCAGGGATTCTTCCCCTGTACTCAGCACTGGTGAGGCCACACCTCGAGTGCTGTGTCCAGTTCTGGGCCCCCAATTTAGGAAGGGCATGGAGGGGCTGGAGCGTGTCCAGAGAAGGGCAACAAGGCTGGTGAGGGGTCTGGAACACAAGTCCTGTTGAGGAGTGGCTGAGGGAGCTGGGGTTGTTGATCCTGGAGAAGAGGAGGCTCAGGGAGACAAGGCACTGTCAGGGCTCAGGTTGGACTTGATGATCTCCAAGGTCTTTTCCAACCTTGCTGATTCTGGGATTCTCTGGAACCACCCTTGGAGCAGTTGCAGGAGGAGCCCTGGGCCTCCTCTTCAGCAGCTCCAGCAGCCCAGGTCCCTCAGCTTCTCCTGCCAGCCCCAAAGCCCATCCTGTCAGTCCTGCAGAGCCTCTGCAGCCCCTCCTCACTGCCCAGAACAGGGAGCCCCAGAGGCAGACACAGCAGCCCAGATGTGCCCCCCTGGCCTGGGGTGCCTGAGGCAAGGGAGCAGCACCAGGCACTGCAGGAGCCTGCAGACAATTCCTGCAGCACTTGTAGGATGATCCTGCTGCTCAAGGGACGTTCCCATGGTGCCAGGTCAGGAACTGCAATGGGGAGTGGGGCCAGAGAGGAAAGGGCAAACAGGGATGGGCTGTTTGCAGGGGAGGGGACAGCAATGGGAAATAGGAAGAAATCTGGATCTGGGAAGAAGGAAAGAAAGCAAAGGTGAAGCCAAGGAAATGCTCAGGGCAGTTTAGGGGTGGCTGCCAGGCAGCCCTGGCTCTGAGCAGCAGCGTCTGCAGTGGGACAGGAAACACCCAGCTGATGGGAACAAACTTTCTGTCTGAGTGCAGAGGCCAGGACAAAGCTGAGTGGTTTCCCTGGTGTCCCCCAGCCCTTGCTGGCCCCAGGGGCTGATGGCATTTGTGCTCCCTCAGGTTCATGTCCCCACACCAACAGCATGGGGGTGCTCCTGCCTGCTGTGTGCAATGCAAACAGGGGCTGCTGAGCCAGGGCTGCCGTGGCTGTGCCTGCAAGGATGGGGCACCTGTGTGAGCTGGGGGAGAGGCCAGGGCTGCAGAGGGGGGATGTTGTTGGCAGCTCCATCAGGACGCTCTGGGACTCTGCCCTGGGCTGTGCAGCCCACTGGGGATGGATCAGCCCCTGCTCTGCTGCTCCTTCCCGTCTGCCCCAGGGCCCTTGCAGAGCCCCAGCCATGCTGTTTGCCCCCAGCCTGCCCACGGCCAGCCTGGGGCTGCTCACGGGGGTTTCTGTGCTGAGCATTGGCCTGGCCGTGTTCTTGAGAGAGCCTGGGCAAGGAGCCTGGAGCCCCCAGGCCCTGGGCTGAGGCGTCAGCGCTGCCCCAGCAGTGCCCATGGCCTGTTCCTGCTGCAGCCCCGGCACTGCCACCCCCAGGGCTGTGCCCGGCCCCGAGAGCACTCAGGCCCTGCAGCAACACCAGGGCCAGCAGGGCAGCGGGGCAGGGCCACGGCAGCAGCACTGGCAACACCAAGTGCTGCTGCTGCTGCTGGGCACAGCTGCTGGGCCAGCACTGATCTGCCCCAGCTCTGCACACAGACATTGCTGCTGCAGCTCCAGAGAAGGCAACAAAAGGGGCATATGTGGAGAAAACTCTGCTGGGAGATCCTTTAGCTCCTTTAAAGTCACCAAGAGCGCAGCCCCTCATGGACACAGTCTGTGGCCACAGGAAAGGTTGACAGAGACAAAATAAGAAATGGCACAAACAATGACTTTCTTTGTGGACAATATGAGAAAACTAATATAAAGGAAAAAAAATCCACAATCAAAACGACAACAGGATAACGTTTATTGCAAGTGATTTCCAGAAACTGGCCAGCAGTTCAAAGTTTCTGAAATTGTCCAGTCATCAATCTCCACACTGCAGCCTTGAGCTCCTGGTTCCTCAGGCTGTAGATGAGGGGGTTCAGGGCTGGAGGCACCACCGAGTACAGAACTGAGAGGGCCAGATCCAGAGATGGGAAGGAGATGGAGGGAGGCTTCAGGTAGGCAAAAAAGCCAGTGCTGACAAAGAGGGAGACCACGGCCAGGTGAGGGAGGCAGGTGGAAAAGGCTTTGTGCCGTCCCTGCTCAGAGGGGATCCTCAGCACAGCCTTGAAGATCTGCACATAGGAGAAAACCATGAACACAAAACAGCCAGAAGCTAAACAGATAGCAAACAATGAAATCCAAATTTTTCTGAAGGTGTAGTGTGAGCAGGAGAGCTTGAGGATCTGGGGAACCTCACAGAAGAACTGGCCCAGGGCATTGCCATGGCACAGGGGCAGGGAAAATGTATTGGCTGTGTGCAGCAGAGCATTGAGAAAGGCACTGGCCCAGGCAGCTGCTGCCATGTGGGCACAAGCTCTGCTGCCCAGGAGGGTCCCGTAGTGCAGGGGTTTGCAGATGGACACATAGCGGTCATAGCACATGATGGTCAGGAGGGAAAATTCTGCTGACATAAAGAAAAAAAAAAAGAAAACCTGAGCAGCACATCCTTTGTAGGAGATGTTCCTGGTGTCCCAGAGGAAATTGTGCATGGCTTTGGGCACAGTGGTGCAGATGGAGCCCAGGTCGCTGAGGGCCAGGTTGAGCAGGAAGAAGAACATGGGCGTGTGCAGGTGGTGGCCGCAGGCTACGGCGCTGATGATGAGGCCGTTGCCCAGGAGGGCAGCCAGGGAGATGCCCAGCAAGAGGCAGAAGTGCAGGAGCTGCAGCTGCCGCGTGTCTGCCAATGCCAGCAGGAGGAAGTGCCTGATGGAGCTGCTATTGGACATTCCTTCACTCTGGTCGTTGTGGACTGTGGAAAGAAGCCATTGACAAGCTGGGTCCAAATTTGGAGTCAGTCTTATGGATTTTGTATGGAATCCCCTCAAAAATAACTCTCTTCCGGGGGGGTGGGGGGGGGGGGGAGTGACTTTGCTAGGATTTTTTGAATGGGTCTTTGTGCTGCTGACGTACTGATTCATCTTCAGCATTGCTGTCAGCCTGAACACTGCGGAGCCCAGAGCGAAAAAAGGGCTCCCTGAGCCCCAGAGCAGTCAGAACTGCAGGTCGCAACACAGATGCCCTTTGATCATTACACCTCCCTGTAGCTTAGGGTGATAACACTTAAAATGTGATTGAAAACAAAGTGGAGTTTTGGAATGCTCCTGTTTTAACAAAATTTTCTTAAAACTCTTTGCTGTCTCCCTGTGCAGCTGGACAGGATGGGATACCAAAGGTTGGTCTAGCTCCCTGCTGCCTAGAGTTGTGCCTACTGGGAGCTGTTTCTCTCTATCCAAGCCCTGTCCCTGCCAGTGCTCCCAGAGCCCAGCCCAGCCCTGGGGGCTCAGCTCTGCCCTGCAGAGCCCTCCCAGCACAGGGCACTGCCCAGGGGCATCTCCCTGGCAGCAGGGACTTAAGGGCAGGCCAGACAAACAGAGATGCTGCAAGCCAAGGTGCTGCTGCTGCTGTCTGGAGGGAGAGAAGGCTGAGGAGGCACTTTCTGAGGGAGATCTGAGGCCCATCTGCTGATGCCCAGGCTGACAGTGCAGGAGTCTCAGTGGCACAGCCAAAGCTGACCGCCCCTTTCCCTTCCCTTCAGGAGAAAGCTGAGAGCAGCCCTGGCCATGCAGCACCATCTCCAGAGCAGGAGGAATCTGCCCTGATGGGGGTGGCTCCTTCCCCCTCCAACTTCTCCCCTGCAGCGTCCATGGGGAGCTGCCAGGCAGGCTGAGAGCTGCCCCTGGCAGGTGGCACATGGCCTGGGCTGGCCAAGAGCCCTGAGGGCTGCAGGAGCTGCTCTGCAGGACAGCCCTGGGCAGCCCTGGCTGCAGCCCCAGCTTCAGCCCCTGCAGCCGTCCCTGGCAGCAGGAGCCGTCCTGCCCTGTCCCTCTGACGGTGCCCAGGGCAGCCCCGCTCTGCAGCACATCCTCCTCCTCCTGCTCCTGCTGCTGTGCCACAGAGAAACTGGGAGAGTCCTCCTGACACATCCCCCAGGCTGTGGGCTGTGCTGGCTTCAGGAGATCCCTCCAGGAGCACAGGGGACATTGCCCTGCACCCACACACTCACCATGCACAGGGCTGTGAAGATCTTTCCCCAAGTGAAGTCTCAGCTCAATGTCTTCCCAATCCTGATTGCCTTCAGCCTGTCTCTGCCTGGCTCCTGTCCCCTCAGTGCCTGCAGGCAGAGCCCTCAGCCCTGCTGGGCTGGGAGAGGAGCTGGTCCTGGAAGAGCTGTTCCTTTAAAGCTCAGCAGCACAGACACAGCACAAGGACTTTAATGAGCCTCTTGGGGCTTTGGTGTTTTTTACATCAGACTCAGTCCCTGAGAGAGTGATCAAAAAACTTCTCAACAGCTCAAAATTAAATTGAAACTTTGAAGCTTCTTGAAGTTTTAATGGGTTCCAGAGAGGAACACAACTCAGAAAGTGTCCCCAGGTTCCAGTTAGAGCAGAACACTGGAGGCAGTGATGACAGCTGGGCACAAACAAGGCCAAGGTGTCTCTGGTGCTGAGCAAAGCTGGATGTGTTTGAGGAATGCCAAGGGCCAAGGCCTGAGCCCCAGGGCCTGGCCAGGCAGATGCTGTCCCTCCCTCCTTGCTCAGGGCTCTTGCCGGGATGGGCACTGGCATGTGGGGATGTGCAATGCCAAGGGCAGGAGCATGGGGGGGCCCCTGCCAGGCTGCTGAGCAGGGCCAAGGAGGCAATGAGGCCCCAGGCCTGCAAGGGTCACTTGTCTCCTGCTCCTGCCTCAGCGCTTCCCTTTTTATGGAAAAGAACCATCCCTCCTTCCCAGGCACCCATTGTGGGAAAACAGGAGTCCCATACAACTAACCAATATGATTAGGCAGAAGCCATTGATTGTTTACATTATGCACTTATTTACACATTCTAACCCTACTGCACACACTGATCACGCATCTCTTCATTGGTGCCTCTGTGTTGTCCATGTGTTCTGCACTCACTTTTCAGGGTATGTGATTGGTTACAGTCCAGGTGGTTCTCAGCCCTCTGTTATCGAGTTCTT
Organism: Calcarius lapponicus; assembly: GCA_039654755.1. NCBI lineage: Eukaryota > Metazoa > Chordata > Aves > Passeriformes > Fringillidae > Calcarius > Calcarius lapponicus. The sequence continues at coordinate 1,938,014 of JBBFKN010000027.1, read as the reverse complement.
GCAGTCTTGGTATTCTGTTTCTCAGCCTTTCTTTCTTCATTTAGCACAGTTTATTTCTTAGTAACCTTGGTGAATTCCAGAGGGCTTTGATAAGAATAACTACAAGCAATATGGCTGGTGCACAGTGTGGCCTAAGTTGTTCAGATCCATTGCTACAACTCCCCCTTCTTCTTCTTGCACCAGCCAAACCCTTTTCACTGCATTTTTTACCAAGCAGGTCACCAATTTCACTATGCATGGAATAGCACAAAGCAATATAATAATGACTACTAGTAATAACAAAGCTCCCTGTCCTGGGTTGACTATATGATGTTTTTATCCCCAATCGTCTCATTCTGAATGGTGAGTTTTGCACCTTTAAGAGTGCCTCGGAGAGTGAAGCGGGGGAGAGAAGAAGCGGCAGTTGTTTTTTTTTCAGACACTGCATTCACTCCCCCACATTCCTGCTCCTGGACTGTTGTCTGCGGCTGGACAGACAGCGGGACAGAGCTCTCCTTTGCTTTGAGTTAGTTTAGCTAGCCAAAGCAAAGAAGTTCCCTGGATTTTTTGGGGTTTTTTCCCTTTTCTTTGGACCTCTTGAAACCTGCTCTGGACTGAACATCAAGGGGAGCACCAGCAGCTCACACCTTTGGCCCACCAGGCCAGGCCTGGCCTGCGACATTCCAGCACCGGCAGAACCCATCAGAGACTGAGTGAGCTGAGCCACAACCCGGGGAGGGACTTTTCTCAGTTTGTCATCTCTTTTTGGAGTGGCAAGGGATTTTATTGCTTGATATTGTTTAGGTTTTATTGTTTAATAAACAGGTTTTTTCCACCTTTCTCCAAGGAAATATTTTCTCCTGGACCAGCTGGGGGGAGGGGCTGATTGAATCAGCTTTCCTACCGGAGCTCCTTTGGGGGGGATTCTCTCCCAAATTTGCTCTAAACCTGGACACCAGGATTTAGAAAAGATGGGGCAACACCAAGAAAGATAGAAGGAGTACGTAATGATGGGGCATGTTATTATTTTGGGGAAGTTGAACACTTTAGGAAAGATTGCAAGAAATTGCGGATAGATGAAATGATTGTGCAGGAACAGGAGGCTTTGGAACGGGTCTTGAGGGGTGACAACTGGGGGTGTCAGGGGCTCTGTATGTTAGGGGATCCCATGAGACACCAAGAAGAGCCTCTAGTAAATTTCAGTGTGGGTCCCCAAGATGAAGACTTTTAATTCCTTGTGGATACAGGAGCTGATAGATCAAGTATTAATAAGCTACCAGTGGGGATGACCACTGGGAATAAGACCTGTGAAATATTAGGGGCAGAAGGGAAACCGTTTAGAGCACCAGTTGTCAAAAACATAGAAATAAAAAGAAATTCAAGGCAATGTATAGTAGATATTATCTATCTGCCTAGACTAGAAACCAATCTGTTGGGAAGAGACTTACAAGTCCTGTTGGGAGTGGGGATCCTACTGGAGAATGGGAAAGCGGTGGCCAGACTTATGAGGTCAACCCAAAGAGACTTAGAAGAGATGGTGTGGGCAGAAGAGGGAAAATATGGATATTTGAACATTCCACCAATAAAGGTAGAAATGCACAAAGGCACTTCTCCCATATGGGTGAAACAGTATCCCATATCATCAGAGGGAGGGAAGGGATTGGCACCTGTGGTCAAACACCTATTAAGGGAAGGTATCCTAGAACCGTGTATGTCCCCTCATAATACCCCCATAGTAGCTATCAAAAAGGCTGAGGGAAAATGCAGATTGGTCCAGGATTTAAGGGAAGTAAATACGAGGACTCTTGTGAGACACCCCGTAGTGCCCAATCCATACACATTGCTGAGTCAGATCCCAAGAGAGCACTCCTGGTTTACTATCATAGACTTAAAAGATGCTTTTTGGTCTTGTCCCTTGGCAGAAGATTGCTGGAATTGGTTTGTGTTTGAGTGGGAACATCCAGATAGAAAGCAGAAAATGCAGTTAAGGTGGACACGCTTACCACAAGGATTTACTGAGTCCCCTAATCTGTTCAGGCACGCACTACAAGAATTATTAGAGCAATTCCATCCTAAAAAAGAAATAAAAATATTGCAATACGTTGATGATTTACTTATATCTGGAGAAGAGGAAAGTGAAGTGAAAACTGTCAGTATACAACTATTAAATTTCCTAGGGGAAAAGGGGCTGATGGTATTGCAGGATAAATTGCAATTCATAGAACCTGAAGTCGCCTATCTGGGACACATGATTGGAAGAGGGTATGAAAAACTAAGGTTCTGAAAGAATTACAGGAATTCTTTCTATCCTGGCTCCTAAAACAAAGAGGGACATAAGAAAACTCCTGGGATTATTTGAGTCTTGCAAATTGTGGATAAATAATTACACACAGAGCGTGAAATTTTTGTACAATAAATTGGTAGACCAGAAACCAATCAAATGGCCAATGGATGATGACCAGCAATTGCAAGATCTAAAGAATAAATTATCTTCATCCCCAGTACTAAGTTTGTCCAATCTTAGGAAGGAATTCGATCTCTTTGTAAGTGCAGAAGAAGGAATCGCCTACGGGGTGCTTACCCAAGAATGGGGAGAATCCCAAAAGCCCAGAGCATTTCTGTAGGAAGCACATTCTGTGCTGTTCTTGTGAGCCAGAAAAGGTCTCCTGAAGATAAAGGAAAGCCCCATATCTCTCCTGAGGAGGACACCAAGGTTGTGACCATGGAGATGTGATGAAGGAGAGAAAGTTAAGAGATACAGACTCTAAGTGGCTCACAGAATGACGTGGCTCCTTGGTCACCCACTGAGAACTTTGTTTCTTTCCTATAACCAATGGGCAGTGAATGTGTATTTTGGATGGATGCAAATGTCTTGAAAGAGTATAAAAGCAACATGTTGCTGTAATAAATCTCTCTTGCACCCTTCTGATGGAGTCGTGGTACTTTGTGCTGTGTCATGCTCTATAACGACATCTGGTGGCCCCACCATGATTGCAACTGGACTGTATAAAAAGAGAAAAAAAATTGAAGGGTACCCTAAAAATGAGTGAAGGCAGCAAGGACGCTGCGTAGGTCCGACCTAATTCAGATGTCTGATTTGAGGTGAGCGATTGGGAAAATAATGGGAAATAATTTATCAAAAGAGGAAATGACTGTTTTGTCTACGTGGAAAACTTTACTGAAAAGAAAATATGTTCAAACTTCTGATTACGCCCTTTGTAGTTTACTGACATGATGTAAATCACAGGACTTTGAAGCTGATGCCGACACTGCCTTCAGTGTCCGGACATGGAAAAAGGTTGGAAAGAGACTATGGGAAGTGATATCTAAGGGGGATAAGAGGGTTGTTGATTTGGCTACTGCCTGGAGACTGTTGTATGAGGCGTTGAAGGAATGGAAAGCAGAACAAGATAGAGGGGAGGAATTGGAGGAGCAGGAATTGGAGCAAGAAACTGGAATAGAGGAACAGGAGGAAGATGAGGCTGAACCTGTGGATGTATCTCCCTCTGAGGAGCCTGCTGCAGCTGCTGTGGAGCTTCCCCCAGGGTTTGCTATCATGAGAATCAAACAGCAGGCTAAGACAGTTCCTTGGTATTTATCTCCAAAACTCTGTGTTAAACCTGTGTATACTTCGCCTGCTCAGCAGTTAGCTGAACTGAGTGCTAAACCAAAGTATCCTATGCCTGCACAGCAATTAGCAGAAATGAAGTTACAGAAGTGGAGTGAAAAACAGGCTGGGTCATCGGCCCTTCTGTCTCTCCCTGGGCCGTTTACTCCCCCCTGACCCTCTCATGTGTTGGCTCCTCCCCCCCTCACCCTCCCACAGATCAGCCTCCGCTTTCTTTTGAGCCATCCACCCCTTCTCTGCCCCCCTTTGAGTTGTCTGCCTCCTCTCCCTGTTCCCTTAAACCATCTGCCCTGCCTCTGCCCTCCTTCGAGTCATCTGCCTCTGCTCCACCTCCTGTTGAGCCATCTGCACCCCCAACCCTCCCTCCTGAACTGGTTGAACAAATGCAATTTTTAACATTATGTCCTTCCTTGTCTATTGATAATTCTGACAATGAACTGCCGGTTATAAGTACACCTAAAAACACGCAGGAATCTGTTTCTCTTAGACCTCATAGCAAATCCAGGCCTACTGTTTCTTGGACTCTGCCTCCCTGCCAGGTGGCTGTGACTCCTCGACACCCTTTGCAATTTTGGCAGCATGTGAGAATGAAAGCAGCTGAAGTGGGAGATTGGAATTTGTTAGAGAAAATAGGTCCACCTAAAAGGATAGAGATGGCTGCTGCTCCTTCTGGTGGGCCTGTGGCTTTTCATGTTTTCAAAGCTGCTCCTAATTCGGGACAAGACAGCCATCAGGAGGGGTTTATTTGCATGGAGGGTTGTGCAGGATCTCCAGTCAAAAGTAGATCACTATGGTGTTAACTCTTCGAAGGTGATGCAAGTGATTTGTGTTCTAAATGCTGATGTACTTGCACCTTAGGATATTGTTCACCTTCCTACAATTCTGTTTCAGCCAGTGCAGTATGGTGTGTTTCAAGCTACCTGGAAGCAAATGGTTGAAAGAGTAGCTTTGGACAATATGCAGTTACCTCAGCATGATCCATGTCATGCTGTGGGAGCTGATGCCTTGCTGGGCAATGGACCATTCTCTAACCTGGATTTGCAGGCAAGATGGGACCCCCTGGTTCTGGCACAGGCCCAGCAGCTGGGTATGAGTGCCTTGCTTAAGACAATGGAGATGGCAGCTCCTAAACCAAGGTATATTACCATCTAGCAAGGGTTGAAGGAACCTTTTCTGCAGTTTGTGGAGAGGGTTGCTGCAGCCCTTGAGAAGCAAGTAGAAGATGATAAGTGGAGGCAAATTTTATGCAGACAGCTAGCACGAAAAATGCTAATGACGATTGTAGGAGAATAATTGATTCTTTACCAGGAGATCCCCCACTGTCTGATCTTGTAGTTGCTTGCTCAAAGGTCAGTTCAGTTGAGCATAAAATGGCTGCTTTAGCAAGAGTCATGAAGTCCTCACCCAGATCTCCTGCTTGTGAAGAATCAGGGCATGTGAAGACCCAATGCCCTCAAACTGCTGGACGATGTGCACACTCTAGGGTAGTTTGGGCCAGTAAAGTGCCTTGTCATCATTGTGGTAACTTTGACCATATTGCTAAATTTTGTAAGTTAAGATCTTTTTCAGGTGGTCGACAAGCGCAGGGAAACTGCAACCTTTATATAACTTACTATCAGGGATTACTTCCTCTACCGATGAGAGACATTTGACTGCTGCAGTACAAAAGGCTGTAGAAGAAGTTGAATTGGCCTTAACATCTAAATTTGTTACCAGGTTGGATGTTTCCGTTGGCGTGCAATTGTTGATTTTGAGAGATAATGAAATTTCATGTGGATTGTTATGTCAATGTAATGACAAATGGAAAGATAAATTGCATATTTTGGAGTGGATATTTTTATATTTCAGGTCCCGAAAAACCGCTCCAGGTCTGCACGAGCTTTTTGCAGGCATCATTATCAATGGTCGCAGACTCTACCATGAAATCTTAGGTTGTGATCCTGTAACTATTGTCATACCAGTACAACAATGGTATTTTGAGTGGTGTTTTCGAAATAATCACAAGCAGCAATCTGCTTTATCTTCCTTTGCAGGTCAAATAGCATATCATTTACCATCTCATCCTATTTTGAATTTTACGAAGGAGATTCCTTTTCAGGGAAACAACTTTGCTCTTCAGTACCAGTGGCAGGCACAACAGTTTTACAGATGGATCTGGAAGGACTGGAAAGGCTGCTGTAGCCTGGAAGAAAGATGACCACTGGGAGCATGAAGTAATGGTTCAACAAGGGTCTCCTCAGGTAATTGAACTTTGTGCCGTACTTTTGGCATTTACTTTATTTCCTAGCTCCGTAAATATAGTTACTGACTCTGTTTATGTTGCTAATTTAGTAAAGCAGTTGGATCAAGCTGTGTTGTACAGTGTAAAGGAGAAACCATTATTTGTCATGTTGTTGAAATTGTGGACTGTTATTCGTAATCAAAAGCATTCTTATTTTATTATGCATATTCGTAGCCATACATCGCTACCTGGATTCTTTGTTGAAGGTAACGCCTGTGTGGATTCCCTTGTGGCTGCCTCAGCAGTAAAAATGGTGCCTAATGTGTTACAGCAAGCTGCTCTATCTCACCAATTTTTTCATCAGGGTGCTCAGGCACTACGGCAGCAATTTAAATTATCACATAGTGAAGCAAAGTAAATTATTTCTTCTTTCCCTGATTGTCATATGTCTCATGTCTCACAATATTACGGCACTAATCCTAGAGGCTTACTCCCTCTGCAAGAATGGCAAACAGATGTTACAAAAATGCCTGAACTTGGCCGTTTAAAGTATGCTCACGTCACAATTGACACCTTTTCCCATGCCATAGTTGCTTCAGCATTGGCAGGGGAAACAGCTCGGGATGTTATTCGTCATTTTTGCCACACCTTTTCCATCTTAGGCGTTCCATTTCATGTAAAGATGGAAAACGGCCCAGCCTATGTTTCAGAGAAATTGCAAGTGGTTTTTATGTTCCTGGGGTGTTGGTCATTCTATTGGTATTCCTCATGCTTCAACAGGCCAAGCAATAGTTGAACGTGCTCATGGTGTGTTGAAGCGCCAGGTACAAAAACAAAAAGGGGGAATGCAGAGGGAGTCACCTCAAGTGAGATTAGACAAAGCCATCTATGTGTTAAACTTCTTGTGTCCTTTACCTGACTTACAAGTCTCCTCATATTCTACTATTTTTCGTCTTTGAATTCAAAATAGCCAAACTTTAAGAAAGGTAATAAGGTTTGAGTAAAAGATTTAATTACGAGAAAATGGACTGGCCCAGTAGAATTAGTAACATGGGGAAGAGGATATGCATGGGGACCTGGGGGTACTGATAGACAATAGGCTGGACATGAGCCAGCAGTGTGCCCAGGTGGGCAAGAAGGCCAATGGCTCCTGGCCTGGATCAGGAATGGTGTGGCCAGCAGGAGCAGGGCAGGGATTCTTCCCCTGCACTTGGCACTGGTGAGGCCACACCTCGAGTGCTGTGTCCAGTCCTGGGCCCCCAATTTAGGAAGGCCATGGAGGGGCTGGAGCGTGTCCAGAGAAGGGCAACAAGGCTGGTGAGGGGTCTGGAACACAAGTCCTGTTCAGAGTAGCTGAGGGAGCTGGGGTTGTTTATCCTGGAGAAGAGGAGGCTCAGGGAGACAAGGCGGTGTCAGGGCACAGGTTGGACTTGATGATCTCCAAGGTCTTTTCCAACCTTGCTGATTCTGTGACTCTCTGGAACCACCCTTGGAGCAGTTGCAGGAGGAGCCCTGGGCCTCCTCTTCAGCAGCTCCAGCAGCCCAGGTCCCTCAGCTTCTCCTGCCAGCCCCAAAGCCCATCCTGTCAGTCCTGCAGAGCCTCTGCAGCCCCTCCTCACTGCCCAGAACAGGGAGCCCCAGAGCCAGACACAGCAGCCCAGATGTGCCCCCCTGGCCTGGGGTGCCTCTGGCAAGGGAGCAGCACCAGGCACTGCAGGAGCCTGCAGACAATTCCTGCAGCACTTGTAGGATGATCCTGCTGCTCAAGGGACGTTCCCATGGTGCCAAGTCAGGAACTGCAATGGGGAGTGGGGCCTGAGAGGAAAGGGCAAACAGGGATGGGCTGTTTGCAAGGGAGGGAACAGGGATGGGCAATAGGAAGAAATCTGGATCAGGGAAGAGGAGAGAAAGCAAAGGTGAAGCCAAGGAAATGCTGAGGGCAGTTTGGGGGTGGCTGCCAGGCAGCCCTGGCTCTGAGCAACAGCGTCTGCAGTGGCACAGGAAACACCCAGCTGATGGGAACAAACTTTCTGTCTGAGTGCAGAGGCCAGGACAAAGCTGAGTGGTTTCCCTGGTGTCCCCCAGCCCTTGCTGGCCCCAGGGGCTGATGGCATTTGTGCTCCCTCAGGTTCATGTCCCCACAGCAACAGCATGGGGGTGCTCCCCCTGCTCTGTGCAATGCAAACAGGGGCTGCTGAGCCAGTGCTGCCGTGGCTGTGCCTGCAAGGATGGGGCACCTGTGTGAGCTGGGGCAGAGGCCAGGGCTGCAGAGGGGGGATGTTATTGGCAGCTCCATCAGGACGCTCTGGGACGCTGCCCTGGGCTGTGCAGCGCCCTGGGGATGGATCAGCCCCTGCCCTGCTGCTCCTTCCCGTCTGCCCCAGGGCCCTTGCAGAGCCCCAGCCATGCTGTTTGCCCCCAGCCTGCCCACGGCCAGCCTGGGGCTGCTCACGGGGGTTTCTGTGCTGAGCATTGGCCTGGCCGTGTTCTTGAGAGAGCCTGGGCAAGGAGCCTGGAGCCCCCAGGCCCTGGGCTGAGGCGTCAGCGCTGCCCCAGCAGTGCCCATGGCCTGTCCCTGCTGCAGCCCCGGCACTGCCACCCCCAGGGCTGTGCCCGGCCCCAAGAGCACTCAGGCCCTGCAGCAACACCAGGGCCAGCAGGGCAGCGGGGCAGGGCCACGGCAGCAGCACTGGCAACACCAAGTGCTGCTGCTGCTGCTGGGCACAGCTGCTGGGCCAGCACTGATCTGCCCCAGCTCTGCACACAGACATTGCTGCTGCAGCTCCAGAGAGGGAACAGAAGGAGGATCTCAGGTGAAAAGTCTGCTAGGAGAGCCTTTAGTTCCTTTAAAGCCACTGAGAGTGCAGTTCCTCATTGACACAGTCTGGGGCCACAGTGAAGTTGGGAGAAACAAAATAAGAAATGGCAGAAACAATTGCCTTGGTTTAGGGAGAATATTAAAAAAAATGATAACAGAGAGAAAAAAAAAATAATGAATCCAACAAGAAGCATCAAAGATTACCTTTATTTCAAGAGATATGCAGAAATTGGCAACCAGTTTAATGTTTCCTAAATTGTCCAGTCATCAGTGTCCACACTGCAGCCTTGAGCTCCTGGTTCCTCAGGCTGTAGATAAGGGGGTTCAGGGCTGGAGGCACCACCACATACAGAACTGACAGGGCCAGATCCAGGGATGGAGAGGAGATGGAGGGCGGCTTCAGGTAGGCAAAAAAGGCAGTGCTGATAAACAGGGAGACCACAGCCATGTGAGGGAGGCAGGTGAAAAACGCTTTGTGCCGTCCCTGCTCAGAGGGGATGCTCAGCACAGCCCTGAAGATCTGCACATAGGAGAAAACCATGAACACAAAACAGCCAAATGCTAAACCAACACTAACAGCAAGAAGCCCAGGTTCCCAGTGATAGGATTTGGAGCAGGAGAGCTTGAGGATCTGGGGCACCTCACAGAAGAACTGGCCCAGGGCATTGCCATGGCACAGGGGCAGGGAAAATGTATTGGCCGTGTGCAGCAGAGCATTGAGAAAGGCACTGGCCCAGGCAGCTGCTGCCATGTGGGCACAAGCTCTGCTGCCCAGGAGGGTCCCGTAGTGCAGGGGTTTGCAGATGGACACGTAGCGGTCGTAGCACATGACAGTCAGGAGGAAAAACTCTGCTGAGATGAGGAACGTTATGAAAAACATCTGAGCAGCACATCCTGCGTAGGAGATTGTCCTGGTGTCCCAGAGAGAATTGTGCATGGCTTTGGGGACAGTGGTGCAGATGGAGCCCAGGTCGCTGAGGGCCAGGTTGAGCAGGAAGAAGAACATGGGCGTGTGCAGGTGGTGGCCGCAGGCTACGGCGCTGATGATGAGGCCGTTGCCCAGGAGGGCAGCCAGGGAGATGCCCAGCAAGAGGCAGAAGTGCAGGAGCTGCAGCTGCCGCGTGTCTGCCAGTGCCAGCAGGAGGAAGTGCCTGATGGAGCTGCTGTTGGACATTTGCTGCCTCTGGTGATGGGACTCTATAAAAAAAGTAATAATGAAAAGTTCGGTTTGTGGAGAATTTCAGATATCCTAGGACAGCTTGGGGGCACTTTTCTCCCACTGCCTGACCAGGGCTCTGCTGCCTGGAGCTGGCCCTGCCAGCAGCTGCTCCCTGTGCCCAGGGCTTGGCCTTGCAAATGCTACCTGAGCCCAGCCTGGCCCTGGGGGCTCAGCTCTGCCCTGCAGACCCCTCCCAGCTCAGGTATTGCCCAGGGGCAGCTCTGCTTTTGCAGGCTCTGATCAGATACCACATCAAAGCAACCCTGAAGAGGCTGGAAAAATGATGGTGATGCTGCCTGTAACTGACCCTGTACTGATTTCTGACACTGCCTGGTTTATTCAGATATGAAAGAATTTTTTTTTTTTTATTTTTCTCAACCTGAATAGAGAGATGAATATCTATGGGCCACTTCCCATCCAGACAGTCCAGAGCAGTAGACTAATAAAGTAAGATTCTTCCCTTTTATATAGCCCCTGCTGTGCTTTGCTCATTCTATAACATACTAAGAAATACCCTGGAGTTAAATGTCATGCTGGGAGCAGTCCTGAACAATGCAGCATCCTCCCCACACAAGGAGAACACTTCCAAGCCTTACCAGCTGTCTCCTCCCAGCCAGATCTTGTCCCCCAGTGCTGGGAGCAGCTGCCAGGGCTGGCTGAGAGCTGTCCCTGGCAGGCAGCAGAGTCCCTGCCCCAGCACAGCGCCCTGGGCTGCAGGACCCTGCTCTGCAGGACAGCCCTGGGCACCCCTGGCTGCTCTGCACCAGAGACAATCAGAGAATGTACTCACAGGGTCTGTAGGCATTGGGATGTTCCAGCATTACGAGATGGCTCCAGGAGCTGCAGCTGCATTATCCTGAAGCCAGAGGTTCCTGTGCAAAGGGCTGGCAGTGATTCTGCCCCAGTCACTTCTCAGCACCTTCCCAGCCGTGACTGATTGAAGCTCTCTGTGCCTCTGTGCTGTGCCCAGGGTGGCTGCAGGCAGAGCCCTCAGCCCTGCTGGGCTGGGAGAAGAGCTGGTCCTGGGAAGAACTGTTCCTTTAAAGCTCAGCAGCACAGACACAGCACAAGGACTTTAATGAGCCTCTTGGGGCTTTGGTGTTGTTTACATCAGACTCAGTCCTGAGAGAGTCTTCAAAAAACTTCTCAAGAACTCAAACTTAAATTGAAACTCTGAATTTTCTTGAAGTTTTAATGGATCCCACTGAGGAACACAGCTGAGAAAGTGTCCCCAGGTTCCAGGTAGAGCAGAACACTGGAGGCAGTGAAGACAGCTGGGGACAAACAAGGCAAAGGTGTCTCTGGTGCTGAGCAAAGCTGGATGTGTTTGAGGAATGCCAAGGGCCAAGGCCTGAGCCCCAGGGCCTGGCCAGGCAGATGCTGTCCCTCCCTCCTTGCTCAGGGCTCTTGCCGGGATGGGCACTGGCATGTGGGGATGTGCAATGCCAAGGGCAGGAGCATGGGGCGGCCCCTGCCAGGCTGCTGAGCAGGGCCAAGGAGGCAATGAGGCCCCAGGCCTGCAAGGGTCACTTGTCTCCTGCTCCTGCCTCAGGCCCAGGCCCAGCAGCCATGGCCAAAGTGCTGCCCAAGTTGGCTCTGTTGGGGCTGTCTTGCAGCTGCTGCACATGCCTGTGCCCTGTGCAGCCCAGGCTGTGCTACGGTGTCCCTGCCCTGCGCCTCTGTCCCTGAAGGCTGTCGGCATCCCCCGGCTGCCCCACCTGGCTGGGCCCTTCCTTTGCTGACAGCTCTGCCTCCTGCCTGCCTCTGCCTGCCCACACAAAGCCTGGGGCTGACCCAGGCTCCTTCTGGGGGATGTGTTGCACCACAGCCCTGCCCTTGGAGGGAAATTCATTTCTCTTTTTTCCAAATCTTGGCTTCCCCAGGTGCCCTTAGCTTTGATTTTTTTCTTCTCTGGCTGTTCTCTACCATCTTAAAAGGATTCACCATCTCTGAAACCACCCTTCAGTCCCTCCCAGGGCTCTTCTCTCCTGTCCTCAGTCTCCACCCCACTGAGCACAGAGCTCCTCTGTCCCTGTACAGTGCTCATGTGCTTCAGGCCATGGGTGCCTGGACAAGAAGGACGGTTCTTTTTTACAGGAAGGAAACCACACAGCCCCAGGGTTTTGAAGGCAGATCAGAGGCAGCCACCAGAGGCCAAGGCCAGCCAGACCTGTCTGTCCTTGCAGCTTTTGTCTGAAAGCAACCCTTGGATATTTGTGGAGTTTTGGAGGTGGAATTCCATTTCAGCCATGGGTGCCTGGACCAGAATGACAGTTCTTCTCCACAGGAAGGAAAGGGCAGAGCCCCAGTGTTTCAAAGGCAGATGAGAACCGGCCCTCAGGAAGCCAAGAGAACCTAGACAGTCTTGGCAGCTTTTGTCTGGGAGCAATTCTTGGATTTGGAGCCAGTTTCCCAATTTTGGCCATGGACGCCTGGAAGAGAAGGACAGTTCTTTCCCAGAGGAAGTTAAGCACAGAACTCCAGGGTTTCAGAGACAGATGAGAAGCAATCCTCAACATGCCACGGTCAGCTGGACCAGTCAAGCCAAGCCAACCAGATCTGTTCCATGTTCTTGGATTCTTGGGGGCCTGCAGCATCATACTGGCCCCTTGCTTCCATAAAGCCTTGCTGTGTCTCACAATGGTCCCTTGGTTCCACTGGGCTCCCCAGGATCCCAATGGCTCCTTGGTTCTACCTAGCCTGCTGTGTCACACTGGCCCTTTGCTTCCATGGGGACTCAGAGTGCCAGAATGGTCTCACTGCACTCATCCCTGCAGTATCACAAAAAGCTCCTTGGTTCCACAAGGCCCTGCAGAGCCCCTTGATTCAACGAGGCCTCAAAATGTCAGAATGGTGTCCAGTGTAGAGGCCCTGGGGGGCATCCCCTAAGTTAGGGAGACACAACAGGCTTCCCTGGAAGCTGTTGAACCTATTGGCTCCTTCCCTTGCCCCTATGTCCCTGAGCCACTCCCTCCCTATTCCCTGATTGACCCTCATCTTGGTACTGCCCCCAGACCAGGTGGACCCCGAGTTCCCCTGAGGGGAAAGAAAGGTGGGCCCTGAATGTGTGGGTGCCTTGGACCCGAACATCTAACCAGGTGCCTGAATTAAACATCTGTGGATATTATGCAAAGGCCCTTTTTCCTTCTTTACCCTGGACTTTACAAGCAGCAATTCAGGCTGCAACACTCCAGGATTCCATGAGGCCCTGCAGTGTCACAAGGGCACCTGGCTTCCATGAGGCCCTGAAATATGGAATGGCCCCTTGATTCCATGGGGCTTCTCAATTACATGACTTCTTAGTTCCATGGAGCCCTGCAGTGTCACAATGGTTCCAAAGGGTCCCAAACTGTCATAATGATCTCTCTCCATGGTTCCATGAGGTTCTACAATGTCATATTGGACTTTTGGTTACAGAAGCTTTCATAGGTTAAGCAACAGTCTCCTTGGTTCATCAGTGTCATAAGTGAGTCTTGGTTCCATGAGGTGCCTGGCCTCCCACAGCCTCTCAGAGAGCCTTCTCCCCCTCAAGGTCCCCAACAGCCCTCCATGGCCCCTCAAAGCCCCTCATGGCCCCTAAAAACTCCTCCCAGAGCCCCTCACAGCCCCTTTTAGCCCCTCATGGCTTCTCACAGCCCCTCACAGCCCCTCACAGCCCCTCACAGCCCCAGGCCTGGGGCTCCTCCCAAAGGAGAAGGGGTCAGGCCCTGCTTGTTCTCCTTTTATTTCGGTCCCTTCACAGCCACGAGTGCAGAAAGGCTGAAATGGAGCCTTTCCCCAGCGTTTCCCTCAGGGTTAACTGCGGGCTGAAGCTCTGTGCTGTTGCTGGCCCCAGTGCCACCATCCCTGCAGCCGCCAGGCCTTTGCTGTCCCCCCGTGTCCGTTCCCTGTCCCCGAGTCCCGCCCGGCTCTGGCAGCAGCAGCAGCCGCAGCGCAGGGGGCGCCGGCCCGGCCCAGCCGGGGCTCCCGGCCAGGAGCAGCAGCAGCGCCGGCCCCTTCCCACCTGCTCCTGCCTCGGCTCCCAAGGGCTTTTTCCAGCTCCATTCTGGACTAGAGCAGCAATCACCCACACACAGCCCTGACTCCTCAGGGCCCGCCTGTGCTGCCCTGGGCCAGCCCTCAGAGAAAGAAAGGATCGGGTTCCAGCGCTGTTTTCAGCACTGTTTTACCCACCCTGAGCTGACAGCAGGAGGCTGCTGCTGCCTTTGCCTTGAGAACTGGAGATCATGGCTGCTCTTGCCACTCTTCTGCTTGCCACTTGAAATTTATCTGTAAAACTGCAATTGCCTTTTTTGATCAGCATTACCCAGAGTGCTTTCATGATGGTGAATGCAGGAATCCTTAAAATCAGAGGGTTTTGGGAAAGCTGCAAAGGGCAGGCCTCAGAGACAGCAGAACTGTGATTAGAGCTAAATGGTAGCCAAAAGATTTCTCGGCAGAAAAGTTATAGACAAAGTAGGAAGTAAGGACAAATAGAACAATGATTTTTGTATTGACTCTTGGTAGAATAACTGCCTAAGCTACAGAAAAGTATATTTAGCGAGATATTAGGAAGTTCTAAGCTTGAGCTCTGCATTATGTTTAAAGGCTCACAAGCAGGTATTGTATTCAAAATAGGCAAGCATTGTTTTAACTCAAAGGTACCTGTGCTTATAGTGGTTGGATGGAACTACTGTCAATATGCTTTTGCTTTGTGTGATTGGTCAAAAAATGTATAAAGTAAGTTGTAACATTGATGCTCTTTGTCTGGTGCCGAGGACATGAGCTGCTGGCATCATCCCATTGTCATAAACCATGTAATGAGACTGATGCTGGGAAAATAAACAGCTCGAGACATGTTCCTCGAGCAGTCCTGTCTCTGTTGGTGATTTGTACATAGCCCTCAGCGTGGCAATAGGTAAACTCAGGCTTTTGGTCCCAGACATCATGATCAGCAGATCTTGAAATGCTCTCCAAGTCCCTGAGCACTAAGTCAAGGACAATTAAAGCCACACAGGCCACATTTGCAGGGCTCAAACACAGCCCTGTTGCTGCTGCTTGCTGAAACAGAATCAACTGACAGGAGGCCATCACAGAAATTGACTCTCAAGGGTCAAATCAAATGAAAAAATCCACCAGGAGGGAGAGAAACCAGAACTTCATGACTCACCTCCCATTGTTTCTTCTGAGCAGCAGCAGCCAATGGTAGATCGCCAGAGGTATTTCCAGCTGCTGCTGATCCCAGCTGGAGCCCAGCCTGCTGCCCAGGCCCAGCGGGAAGCTGAGCCCAGCCCGGGCAGCTCCCGCAGTGTCGGGAGCTCACAGCGCAACGCGGGGCCAGGCCCAGAGCCCCGGGCAACGGCCGCCCATTGCGGGCGCAGCGGCGCAGATGGAATGTCCTGCGGCCCAAACCTCCTGCTCCTGCCACAGCACAGCGCGCAGCGCTCTCCCTCTCCTCCTCCTCTGCCAGCACGGCACAAATTCCAGCTCGGAGGAGGCTGCTCCAGAGAGGGCCTCAGGCTCCTGCTTCAGCCTCAGTGTCCCTGCACAGGAACAGGGCATCTTTCAGGCACTTCCACAAGCTCAGGGTTCCCATTTCCTGGGGAATCTGAGATGAAATATGGCTTTTGTTGGCGAAAGGACAAAAAGCAGAGGGAATCGGATCTGGAAATTACTAGGAAAAGATGATCCTTTTTACAGGCAAAGATCACACAAGTCATTCCCTGCATTTCTCCTCTTTCAGATTCTTTCAGTCATCTCCTGAGAGTCCAGCTTGTTCTGGTGCCTTTCATGAATCGACTGTACTCTTGAGTTATGGTCAAGTTAATGAAGATGCAGAAGCATCTGAACTGAACACTGAACAACAAATCCCTCTGTCAGCCCATTTTCGTGTTCCTCATCACTTTCAAGATTGTCCTATTGGGGATGTTGGAATGATTATCACACCGGCTCTCTATTTCTGGCTGCAGGCTCTGGAGATTCTTTCTCTACATTCAGTCAGGCTTGCATTCCCTAACAATTCCTGGTTAGGGTAGAACAGTAACAATGAAAACCTCACCAATGGCACAACTGCCCAGCCCACAAGGAAAGAAAGAAACAAGCTGTAAAGTTTCTTCAAACATTTGTCCTGCTTTGCTGAGGGAGATCGTGCTGCATGCATGGTGTGAAAAGCCAAGAGAAGATGCAGCTGGTGCACATCTTGTGACAGAAGCTGCACCTGGTTCTCCAGGAAAGGTTCTTGGAAAGAGCAAACAGGACTGAGGAGAAGATGATGGGAAGAACCCAAAGAGCTTTTAAGAATTAAATGAAACGGAAAGAAACAAACCAAGATGTTTTCTCTGTTTATTTTTATGCTCCCCTTTTCCATCCTGCTCTACTTTTAATTCCAAATGGATCTCACCTCTAAGATCCATGACTTTGGCAAGTTTTAGACTATCTGTAAAATACCATGAGCTACACACAGTTTGCCTTGCCTTTTGTTTTTTCTTTTGGAAAGCAATGCTGGAAGAGGTAAATGCAGTGCTTGTGTCAGGTATAAATTCTGCATTTAGAGAATGCGCTCCGATAGTGTTGGACCCTCAGCAGGGACAATGCACAGCAGCGACCGAGGGGGATTCCTGTGCTGCTGTGCAGGAGTCCAGGCTCTGGGTCTTGGCTGAACACGGTCAAAGTTCCCGTGTTTGGACAGGCTCAGGGGCTGCCCCGGGGAGTGCGGGGCTCGGCGTGCGGGTGAGCGGGCAAAGGGACAAACAGACACGGGGACAAACGGCCCCAGAGCTTCAGTTGCAGCGGCAGCAGCGGCAGCGAAAGAAGTGAAAGAAGCGACTTTGTTGACTCCCTCTCGCTTCTCCTCTCCCTCTCCCGCGGCCCCGCACCCCCTCCTGCTCTCCCTTTCCCGGTGTCCCCTCCTCTCCCAGTCCTCCCTCTCCCCATGCCCGGGCCGGCCCATGCCCCCGGCCCGCCCCGGCCCCGGGCAGGGCTGGCCCCGTGCCCAGCCCCGGGCATCCCGCCGCGGTCTCGCCTCCGGCCGGCTCTGGCCGTGCTGGTGGTGGCGCTGCTGGGCGGGCATCAGTGCCTGGGACTGGGGCAGCATCGCTCTCCCTTTGGCTCCGCCTGGCCCGAGCCCGGCCCCGGCCCCGGCCCCGGCTCCTCCCGGGGCCCGCGGAGGACACAGGCGGCGCGGCCGCTCCCGCCGCCACCCGCTGCGGCTTGCCCGGCCCGAGCTCCGCCGCTCGGCAGCGCGGCCCGCCGGCCCCGAGCCTCCCGTGCCGCGTTCCCGGGAGCGAACGCCTGGGCATGGCCGGCCCGGGGCGCTTGAGGGGCGCTCGGGGGCTGGTGCTGGCCCCGGGCCCAGCGCTGACAGCCGCGTCCCGCCGGCAGGGAAGGCGCAGCAGGGCCTGAAGGAGCAGCACAGGCTGGGCTCGCTGCTGGGGCGCGGCGGCTTCGGCAGCGGCTTCGCGGCCACGTGGCTCTCGGACGGCGCCCCGGTGAGCGGCGGGGGCGGCGGTGGCCGCAGGAGGAGGAGGAGGAGGGTGGAGGATGGGGCTGGGCAAGGCGGGCGGCGAGCTGAGCCCGCTGCTGCCCTTGGCTTGCAGGTGGCCATCAAAAGGGTGCCACAGAAGCGCGTCCGGCACTGGGGCGAGCTGGTGAGTGAGCAGGGCCAGCGGCAGCAGCCGGGCCGTGCTGGGCGGGGATGAGCCGGGGTCCAGCAGGGTGGAAGCCGCCAGGATGCCCCGAGGGAGAGCGGGCATGGGGCCAGCGCAGGGCGCAGAGCATCCCGGGCTGGCTGAGGGCTCCCTGAGCCCCGGCACGGCATCAGCCCCTCTGATGGCATCGTGCTCCTCCCGCAGCCCGACGGCACCAGCGCACCCCTGGAGATCGTGCTGCTGGCCAAGGTGGCCACTGGCTTCCCTGGTGCGGTCCAGCTGCTGGAGTGGCTTGAGCTCCCCAAGGACATCTTGATGGAGCTGGAGCACCCAGAGCGCTCTCAGGACCTGCAGCATTTCATTGGGGCACGGGGGTTCCTGCCCGAGGAGGTGGCGCGGGAGCTGTTCCGCCAGGTGCTGGGTCCTGCACAGGGACATCAAACCAGAGAACATCCTACTTGACCTGGCAACCGGGCAGGCCAAACTGATTGACTTTGGCTGTGGCACCCACCTGCAAGAGACAGCCTACACTTACTTTGCAGGTGAGTCCACGCAGGGGTGTGCTCCTGGTCCCGGCATCTCATGGCCCAAGATCTCACAGCCCAAGCTGGGTGTGGCCGCAAGGATTCTCCCTTTTGCTGCCCTTCATGGCACTGAGATTTCAGCTGAGTTTCTTTTCAGCAGGGCTGTGTGGGGAGCCAGCTTCCAGCCCTGCTGGCAGCCTTTGCCCACCACTCTGCCCAGGACTGGGACTGGGGCTGGGGCAGCCAGCCCAGCAAAAACACCCGTGGATGGGGGTAACAGAGAGGGGGGGCCAGAACCCGTGCCCCAGCCAGTTTGGTGTGCAGGTGAGAAAGGGCTTGGACTGCTCCACTCACCTGGTTTGCTTTGGGTTCATAATGATTTTTGGGGCATTGCAGGCAGGGAGGATTAAGGCATGGTTTTTCCCAGCACTGAGTGGGTTCTGCCTTGTTATGGTCAGGCCTTGCCAGGGTTTCCACTGCACTCTTCCAGCACCAGTGGCTTCTTTCCCTACCCCAAGTCTGTTCACAAGTCCCAGGTGCTGGTGAGAGGGCAGTGGGTCACCCCATGTGCCACTGGGGCAGGCCCTGCACACCCAGGGATGCTGGGGCCAGGCTCTGGGAGCAGCAGCATCCCCCTGATGAGCTCCATCTGTATTCCATAGGAACACGGTCATACAGCCCCCCGGAATGGAGCCACTTTGGCTGGTACTATGGCAAGCCAGCTACCATCTGGTCCCTGGGCATCCTGCTGCACCAGACGGTCTGTGGGGAGCCTCCTTTCAGGAGGGGGCCAGAACATCAGCTGGGACCATCAGCTCTCGCTGCCACAAGGGCTCTCTCAAGGTGGATGCTCATCTCTGGGCATGGGCGGAATCCCAGTGTGGGAACTCAGCACTTCACTCCAGATGTCCAGAGTTGCCAAGAGAACCCTTGGGGGGGGGCTCGGAGATTCTGGAACGTTGCCAAGAGCACCTGGTGGCTTGACTTTGACCCTTCTAGGGAGGCGCCACCTGTGTATGAGGACACGGGAGTCGCTCGGTTTTAAGTGGTGCAGGGATGATATGTTCACAGGGTGAGATATAGATTTTAGGGTTTTGGTACAGGGGGGTTTATGGAGGCGAGATGGAGGAATTGGGGTGTGTCTCATGGTTCTTGTTCCTTCTTCTTGTCATCCATTTTCTGTGGTGATGTTGGCACTTTTGGATTGGTTCATGCTGAATGTGCACTTGCTAATAAGGGTGATAGGTATTGGGAATAAAAGGTAAATATGTTATACGTAATTTTTACTATAAGAAGACACGACCACCCCATGGGTGGTCAGAGTGCCCTTGGCTGCCTTGCTGTTCGGATCTCGGCTGGGCCGAAAGAAAATCTTGTAGATAAGAAATAATAACCTGAAAATGGAAAAGCGAAGAGTCCAGTCTTGTTCTTGGGAGCCCGGGCTGCCTCCGGACCATGCCACACATCTCGGGGCAGAGACAGAAAAGCCAAATCCCGACATCCCAGTGCTGGGAGACAGCAGCGGGCTCGTGAGCATCCCGCTCTGGCAGCTGCTGAGGAGGTGGCACATGTCCTGCTCTCCTGCTCTCCTCCAAAACAGGGAATGGATGGGAAAGTTTAGGCCCAGCTCTGAGCACATCCAGCAAGGCCTGGGCACGGGAATAGTGGAGCAAAGCCAACAGGAGCCTTCTCCAACTGCCCGGCAGTTTCTGATTTCTCTGCCCAGAGTGCCAAGATCTGATCAGGCGGTGTTTATCCATGCTGGACTTGGAAAGGCCCTCATTAGAAGAGCTGTTCTGTGATCCTTGGATGCAGGATATTAATCTGCCCTAGAAGAAGGGAGAGAGCCACAGGCACACTTTGATGCAGGGCCCTGGTAAGTTACAGCCCCACACATGCCTGGGCAATGAGAAGCAAAGGAACCCAGACTTGTTTGTCCTGCCTGTGTCACTGCCCAGGGCTCATCAGATGGGAACACGCAGCCCTTGTGCTGGAGCTGAGCTGCTCTGCCCAGCACTGGTGGCCACCATCTGAGCTGGTTTTGCTTGTCCTGGTTCCCTGACAGCTGGGGCCCTGGGCAGAACCCTGAGAGCTGGGTCTCACCCCAGGGAAGGAGAAGGAGCCCCTGGAGAAGCTGTACCAGGTGGGGCTGCTGCTGCTGGAGACAGCGAGGACAACATCAAGGATGGCAAACTCTTCCTGGACCTAGCCACTGGCCAGCTGAAGATGATGGACTTGGATCGTGGCACCTTCTTCAAAGCCAGGCTCCACAGGGAATTTGCAGATGAGCCCACAGGCAGGGCGATGCTCCCAGATTTGGGCATTGCACAGCCTGGCCAGGAACCAAAGGTTCCCCTTTTCCTGGGGCAGGTGCAGCTGATCCTTCAGTCGCTGCCCAGCTGCTTTTGGCAGGGCTGGGGCATGGGCTGGGGTGGGTACAAAATGGGAGTCGGCTCCTGGCCCTGCCAACAGCCCCCAGCACCCACCGTGCCCCGGGCTGGGGCTGGGGCTGGGGCAGCCAGTCCGACACAAACAAACCCCTAGGTGGGAGCAGAGGTGGGACTCCAGAACCTGTGCTGGGGCTGCTTTGCTGTGCAGGCAAGGAAGGGCTTGGGCTGATCCACTGCCCTTGTTTGCTTTGGGGTCATCATTATTGTGGGGGGCAGTGCAGGGGGGAAAGGGAGAAAAGCCTGGGCTTCCCTCACCTGTGGGTGGGTTTTTCCCTGGCATGCAGGTGTTGGGACCTTCCTCAAGGCCCTGGCTGAGATAAGATTTTTGACCTTGTTTCCCCCTTTTTGTCTGTAATCTATTTTCAATAATTTGTTTTCTAGAGGGAAGCGTTCCAGGTGGTCTCCAGTCTGGATTGAGGCAGTGCTTGGGACCAGCTGCGGCATGGATGGGCCGTGCCCTTGGAGAAGGCTGAGGACATCGTTTGGGACCCGGCTTTTCTTCCAGCAGGGGAGGACGTGAGGTGGGTCCCCATCTGCTTGGCCAGGGTGGTGGATCAGAGCTTTGGGAGATGGCAGCGAGCACAGGAGCAGCCTGCTCTGGGCAGCTGCTGAGGAGGTGGATGTGCCCTGGATGGCTGCAGGCTGGGCACATGTCCTGCCCTCCTGCTCTGTGCCAAAGGGCAGCAGGGATGGGCAGCTCTGGGCACCGCTCTGGACACGGCCAGCATGGCCTGGGCACCGGCGAGGCGGCTGGGACAAGCGACACAGGAGCCCTTCAGCTGACGGGCGGTTTCTCTGCTTTCTCTCCTTGCAGCTGGCTCTCGCGGGTGCTGAGGCTGCTCTGCGCCCTGGCCAGGGCTCTGCTGGAGCTCAGCACCGGGCTGGAATCAGCCAGAGAGAAATAGAAAGGTCCGAGCCAGCAGCACAGACTTGCTTGTAGGATTCTTGGCAGCACAGCTCAGTTTGCGGAGTATACACCTCCAAGGGAAAAACATGACACCCCTGTAAAGCCTCTTCGTTGGCCTTATGGTATAGGTCGGGAGCTCTGTCCCCAGGGGACAGAGAGCCCAAGAGCCCAGTATCTCAGGCCCCCGGCCGTAGGCAGAACCCATAGCGAGTAATTTAGTGATTATCAGCAAGTGAAAACAGCTGTCAGATTTCAGCTCTGGTTTGCTAGGGCAATTTGCCTTTGGCTGAAGCTCCAGCAGAGAGAGAGAGGGGGAAGAAGAGATCACAAGCTGTTCCACGGAGGTATCTTTATTCTGGTGTCCACGAAGGGTCTTGTGCTCATCTTCACCAAACCAATAGGTATAATATACTGCTTATATAACCTCGGCAAGGATCCAAGACTGACCAATTGGACGTAGGTTAGGGGTCTAGCTAAAGGACCAATAGCCATGGGTTAACATGATTCTTCCTATAAGGGCACAGAACCAGGTTTATTTGAGTCGGAGGGTCACGAAAAACAGGAACTTATCTGCTGGTGTCAGCATTCCTATTGTTAAATTCTCACAGGGAGCTTTTGCTATATTTTTTGGGGTTACTACAACCCCCCCAAAAATAAACTTGTTCAGCTAACTTCTGAAATGAAATCAATCTGGGATGACCCCAAATGGACATTTCTCAGTTTGCTAAAGCTGTAGCTCAGCCCTTCTCTGAACAGCTCTCTCCCCCAAGTGCCTTTTACTTCCAACTTCTCCCTCTTTTCCCCCAGTGAGTTCCCAGCCCCATTGCAGTCTCCATCACACTGTTGCCTTCCTTGGTGCCCTCACCACGAGGAAGGCTGAGCCCCAGGGCTTAGGGACTCATCCTTTCACTGGCTGAGGAGCAGCAATGTCTCAGAGGTCCAGTGGGATTTTAGTGCCATTCAGAGCTGCTCTCCAGCCCTCAGCTCTCCTCACTGCTGAGCTCCCTCTCCCTTTTCCTCATCCCCTGCGCAGGATGAGCTCTGTGGAATCCCCTTGAGCCTCCCCACTCTTCCCAGCCCATGCACCCCCCTCAGTTAGGCTGAAGCTGAAGCTTCTCTGTCTCCTGTGGCACAGCAGTCCAGTGCCCCTGTTGCAGGGAGCCCCAGCCCCAAGAGCACAGCACACAACAGTGCAGTCCGGGCTGGAGCAGCTGCCCTGCAGCCCTGGCTTGGCTGTTTGTGGCAAGGGAATGCTCCCCTGTTTCCAGCTGTGCCTGCAGGATGGCCCCAGGGCAGAGCCCAGCCGGGCTCCCACTGCAGCCCCTGGAGCTTGGGGCAGACAGTGCTCCCAGAGCTGAGGTTCCTGGCGAGCACCCGGAGCTGTGCTTGCTACTCTGCTGCCGTGTGTCACAGTTGCAGGCTGGCTCGTGCTGTGTGAATTGTACCAGCCCTGGTTTGACTGCCAGGGGGCCTCGCCCAGTCACATCTGTGCCCAAGGCTGCAGCATTTCACTGGCCAGAATCTGACAAGGCATAGAGATCAGAGCAATGGAATTATCCAGATTGGGTTTTTCAAAGGCCCTTTAGAAGGGAAGGGCTTGAGAATAAATGCTCTCTGTTTGCCACATGAACATCGGGGTGAGTGCTCCTCCCTGTCCTCAAACCCGCTCCCCCCCAGCCAACGTTACAGACACCCACTCCCTCACACATCCCCCTCGTGCCTTCCCACTGCTCGTGTCCTGTCAGGGCTTCCCAGCCCTCATCCTTTCATGGCCCCCGTCCCCTCAGGGGCTGCCCAAGCCCGGCCAAGCTGCCCGGCAGCAGCACCACAGCCCCACAGCAGCTCCAGAGCAGCCCCATCCAGAGGCACCTGGAGCCCTCAGCAATGCAGCCAGCAGCAGCACACCGGGCAGGAGGGACACGGATGGTGCTCTCATGCCTGGCACGGGGCTTGTGGCCATCTCCAGGCACCGCTCTGGCAGGGATCCCTGCAGCTCCGGCCCCCTGCCCAGACCGCTCTGTTGGCAGCACAAAGGCTTCAACAGAACCAGCAAAGGCCAAGGGGCTTCTGGCCATTTTCCCTGCAATACTGCACGCCTGGGCAGCTTGCTGAGCACAAGAGCACCCTTCTCCCCCCTCTTCCCCTATGCCCTGCAGACCCTGGGCAGCAAAAGGAAAGCTCCTGGGAGTCTGTGTATTATAACACACTCTATATTCATATACTAAAGAAAAAACAAAAAGAAGAAAAGAAACAGAACAGTCTTAAAGAAATAGAAAATTCCTACTACTGCAGAGCTCCAGCAGCGCAGCCAGCCGAGCCCTGACAGACGAGGCCGTGTCCTCCATGCCCTGCGGAGCTGATCTTGCACCCTCTGGAAGATGGAATATCGCTCACTCTGCAGTGCCTCGAGGACACCCAATGTTTCAAGCGCCACATCTGACACGGTACTGCTGGTGTCCTCTGTCAGGTGTTCAAGGACTGAAAGAGAGAGGAAGAGAGCCATGGTCAGATCATGGATCTGCGGGGAAACGAGAAGAGCCCCCTGCCAGGGCCATCCCAGCCGGCTCTAGCCATGGCCAGGATGGAGCAGGGACCAACAGGTCCAGCCCGAAGCTGCTGGCCACGAATGTCCCAGGCGGCCCTGAAATCTCTGTGTGCTCTGCCCCACGCCGCCCCTCGTCCGCACAGGGAGCAGAGCCCTCCGCAGCCGGGGCAGGGCTTGCAGCTCTCCCCCCGGCAGCCCCCGCTGCCAGCCCGCTGCCCTCACTCACCGTTGCAGATGAGCCGGAGCTCTTCCTTCTTCCCCCTCAGGTGCCGCCCGGGCCATGCCTGTGAACACAGAGCCTGTCACGGCCCCAGCGGCACAGCTCCCTGCCAGCGGCGCTGCCGGCGCTGTGGCCACACGGGCTGCTGGCCCGGCAGGGCTCAGCCCGGCCCTTGCCGCACGCTGCCGGCCCAGGGCACGGCTGCCAGAGGGCGGCAAGCAGCAATGCCCAGGCCAGGCGGGGCTCCACGGCGCCGGGCCCGGCTGGCGCTGCCGGGGGCAGCAACCGGGGCCGGGGCCGAGCTGCGGCGGGCTGGGGAGGGGAGCTCGGGCTCGTGGCTCACCCATGAACCTGATGGCCGCCGCTCGCAGGGGCTCCTGTGGGCTCTGCAGGTAGGACAGGGCCCCGCACAGGTGCTCGGCCGCTCGGCTCCTGTCCTCTGCCAGCTGCAGAGAGCGGCAGGAGGGAAGGGTTGGCGCGGGCTCAGCCCCTGGGCCGGGCGCTGCCTGCGCCCAGCCCCGGCCTCCCCTGCCCGCAGAGCCCTGAGGCGCGGCCAGCAGCCGCCGGCGCCGGGCTCCCGAGGGCAGGGGGCAGAGGGCCGGCTGCTGCCCGGGGAGCCGCGGTGCCGCCCCGCAGCCCCGCCGGGCCGGGGCTCCATCGGCCCCCGGCTCAGGCCCACGGGAGCCTGGAGAAGAGCCCGCGCGGCCTCTGGGTGCAGCAGCGGGCAGGGGCACAGCTGCCAGCCCCGCACACTGAGCACCGCCCTCAGGGGCCTTCTCCAGGCTGAGGCTGGGGCTTGCAGGCCGTCCTTACCAGGCACTCGCTGAACTTCCACAGGTTCTGGTTCTTCAGCAGTCTTTCAAAATCCCTCCTCTTCAGGAACTCGGCCACACAAAGCAGTGTTTTCTGAGATTCCTGGAGAGCAGCAGAGATGCGGAGATGGCCCCACAGCCCAGGGCGCAGGGACCCGCGTCCCTGTGCCATGGCCTGGAGGAGGCTGCAGCCCGGCAGGCGCCAGGGCAGGAGGCAGCCGAGCCCCCTGCCAGGGGGACAGCAGCAGCCCATGAGCCCTCACCTGTGCCACAAGCCGATTCTCATCATGGCAGTGGAAGAAGAGGGGCAGCAGGCTCTGGCGCAGGGGTGTCTTCAGGGCCTTTTTTGCCCTTCCCTGTGGAAGAGTCACCAATGTTCGGAAGAGCAGTATGGAGAGCAGCTGCACCTGCCAATTGTTCTGTATGGAAGGAAGAAAAAAAAGACCTCAGCATCGGCTGCACGGGGCTCAGCTTGGCGCAGGGCCTGCAAATCCACAGGGCACAAAGTGTGCGGGCAGCACCCAGTGGCCGTGGCTGGGAGCAGTGAGCCTTACGTGGTCAAAGAGTGGCAGGAGAGCCTCAACCAGCTGCAGTGTGATGGGGCTGGGCAATCAGCTTGTCATTGTCCAAGATGATAAAGCTTAGTAGCATGACTGCCGTGCTAACTATCTCTCCATCTGCGTCCCACAGGACCTCCACAAGACTTTCAGTCAGGCTCCACATTTTTTTGGTCTGTGTGGAACACAAGTTTGTGAAATGCCATCCTGCTGCCGCAGGGCCCAGAGCCAAAGGCCTGTCCTGAAGCACTCGGGCAGCTGAACTGGGAGGCAGGAGAGCTGGGAGCAGCTGCCCCAGCACCCAAAGCCCCTCCAAGCCCAAGTGACTGCATTCCCCAGCTCAGCCTCAGCCACTGCCCCCTTCTCACCATCGAGGGGCTCCTCAATGACCTCAAGAAGGGCCCTGAGTGCCAGGCGACGCCTCTCCCTGCACTCGCTCTGCAGCTGCCTTGACATGATTTCCAGGACTCTGTTAGCTCCACGTTCACTCAAGTCCAGGAACTCGAGGACCTGAAAGGCACAGGGCAGTGACAGGGACCCGGCCGGCAGAGCCTGGAGCCGCACAGGGCTGGGCCCAGGCAGCAGCACAGGGCGCGGGGCACCGTCCCAGGCAGCTGCGGCTGCGAGAGGGCAGAGAGCTGTGAGGCAGCTCAGCCAGGCAGTGCTGGCCATCAGGCTCACCTCCACAAGGAACGCCAGGGCGGGCAGCTCCCAGCGTGGCTCCTGTGTGCTGAGCAGCCAGAGCAGGTAGCGAGCGATCCAGGAACACAAGGGGATGGAGACACAGCACATCTCCCTGGCAGGAGAAAAAGGAACCAAGACTGTGGGCCAGGGGGACAAACCTGTGCCAGGACTGACTCCCAGAGGTCTGGTCTTTCCCCAGCATCCTGCAAGGGGCCCTGGGCTATTTGGGAGGCAGCTCCTGGTGGGCACCCTCCTCTCCCAGCCTTTTTTAGTCTGCTTGGCCATCCCTCGGTGACAAGGCCCTCTGGCCCATGACCTCGGGGACGGTTTGGGGCATCCTGGGCACGGAGCACAAATGTCAGAGGCAGCAAGGAGAAGGGGGTCTTACCTGGCCAGCAGAGCCATGGCATAGTGGTGGGTGTCAGCACACAGCAGCGTGTCCCAGCCACACCTGCGTTCCATTGCCACCACCACATCCTCGTGCTGCATTCGGCAGAGCAGGGACTTCAGGGTCTGCACTGCAAACCTGCATGGAGAGCAAAGCCCAGGTCATGCTGGGAGCACTGGCTCCTACCCAGGGACATGGCAGGGACAGGAGGAGTGGGATGGAGCACCTGTTGGGGCTGGTGGCAAGGCCGTATTCCTCCTGGCATCCCTTCCAGAAGGCATCGACCTCTTCTGGCACATCCAGAGTGCTGAAGAACACTTGGGAGAGCAGATGCACAAAGAGGCGGGGGAAATACACCCTCACCAGATGTGGGACACAGGGCAGGAGGATCTTCCACATCACCACGGTTGCCTGCAAAGGACAAAGCCCCCCGAGACAGCGCTCAGTGCCGAGGTGTCCGTGTGGCAGGGCCCGAGCTTGGCAGGGAGAGGCCTGGAGAGACGCAGGGGGAGCACGGGGCCTGGTGGGCCTGAAGCTGCCCCTGGGCCAGGTTTCAGCCCAGCACCTGAGGCAGGGAGATGCAGTGGGGGAAGGAGGATGGAGAGCTGCTGGAGAGGCAGCCTTGGGGCCAGCAAAGGCCAGTTGCAGAAACTCACAGCCAGGACAAAGACACCGGTTTTGTCCCCATCGGAGGTGCACATGCTGTGCTTGGGCCAGCTCCCCAGCACATCCAGGAGTATCAGCAGCGCTGGCTCCGCAGTCCTGGGTGAGCACATGATGCTCATCCACATGGCCATGGCAGCTCTGTGGGGTTAGAGCTCTGTCTCAGGGGGGTCTCAGACATAGCACCATGGCCTTGGCAGCAGTGGGGACCTGAGCTGGCTGCCAGCTCTGTCTCTGCCCACTGGCCCTTGCTAGCAGCACCCAGGCAGCCCAGCCGTGTGGGGACAGAGCCCTGAGGGGCAGCGAGGGAGCATGGCAGCAGGCTCAGGGGCTGACGTGCAGGAGCTGGGAAAGGGAGCAGCCAGAGGGCCCTGGAACTCTCTGTTGGTCAGATACCTGGGCCAGGCTGTACAGGCTGATGGGCTGGGGAGCCCTGAGCCCTCTGGGCAGGTGGGCCCCATACCTGTCACAGGATGGGGCCACACGCAGGAGCGTCATGACTACGTCAGCAGGCTGGGCATCAGTGAGATCCAGCAGGGTCCTGTTCAGCCTGTGCTCAGCAAACTGATTGGCCAGGAGCCACTGGTGGATGTACCTGATCAGGGCGGGCACCTGGAGAAGGCACAGGGAGACGTGGAAAGCTGCCAGAGGAAGCAGTCTTCCCAGCTTCCCCAGAGAAGTGCTGCCCTTCCCATCACAGTGCCATGTGGGCTCAAAGGCTCACAGCAACCAGCATGTGTGGCTTGGGAGGCCAAACAATTCCTGGGAGGATCAAACGCTGGGCACAGGCTGCTTACTTGTTTGGGATTGGAAAAGCCCTCCTCTACGAGCATGTCCAGCAGGGCAGCACTGGTCTTGGTTTTGAAGATGTGTGAATATGCTCGGACTGCAGTGCCCATGGTGCTGGTCTCTTCTGCCCGAATTTTCTTGATTAATTTGCAAACCAGCTGTAGGAGAAGGGCAGAAGCCAGGGATATTGCACAGAATGCTCCAAGCGTGGTGCCAGCAGGCCCAGCCCAGGTGGGGATGGCTGCAGGTACCTGTGCTGTTCTGTGGAAGAGGCCACGGGTGGGGTCCTGCTCTTGTGTGCGCTCCAGGGCTGCACCTGGCAAAGAGCGAGCGCAGCCAGAGCTGAGGGGCTGCGGGAGAGGCCGGAGAACACAGCCCAGCCCTGCGCTCCCCAGGCAGGGGACCGCCCCACCACGCCCCAGGGGATGGAGCACGGCCCCTGCGGGGTGTCTGCCGAGCCCCTCTTCCATCCTGTCCATGGGCATGGGATGGGATGGGATGGGATGGGATGGGATGGGATTGAGTGAGATGCAATGGCATGCCATGGGATGCAATGGGATGCCATGGGATGCAAAGGCGGCAAGCTGGCTGCAGGCACCAACCCTGTGGCCCAGCTCTGCCACTCACCCTCCTGTGACAGCTCAAACGGCACCACCTCTTTGGGTTCCTGTGCCCTGGCAGCCCCATTGCCTTCTTCCTCCACTTCCACCCGGGCCAGCTTGGGCATTTTCAGGGGTCTCTGCTCCTTTTTAGTAACTGGATTTGTGGGTACTTGCAGGAGAGATGCCTCAGAAAAGCTCCGAGTCAGCAAGTCCTGCAGTGGTGCCTGGAAGGCACCTTGAAGACAGAAGCCTCAGGAAGGCTGCAGGACAGCAAGTCCTGCACTTTGGTCTCGAGGGGTCCTTCCACAAGGATAGGAGACTCCTGTCAAGGATTGTGGTCTGGCCTCGAGGGCACTGGCGGCAGGAATGGGAGATGCCTCTGGGGCACCAAGTCCCACACTCTGCCCTCGAGGGCACCTGCAGAAGAGAAGCCTCGGGAAGGCCACGGGTCACCAAGTCCTGTGGTCTGGCCTCGAGGTCAGCTGCAGGAATAACACCTCGGAAAGGCTCCGGGTCAGACAGGAACGAGTGCGCTGTGCGGGGGCTCCTCACGGCACCGCTCTGTCCCGTCCTGTCCCGTCGCGTGCTCCGGGCACTGTGGCGTGGTCTTGTCACTGCCAGCTCCTGTGTCACCACGTGTCACAAAGGGCCCTTGGACACCCGTTCTATGCCACAGTGACCATGCCGCACCGTGTCACAAAGGGCCCCTGCACACACTGCCACCTGCCCGGGGGCCACCCCCAGCCCACCCAAAGTGGCTCAGTTTGGAAGGATTCTCTCACCCCAAGTGTCTAAGACAGCCCAACAGGGTCTTTAGGAACGGCTCAGAGCACCAGCAAATGCTGCCCTGCTCTGTGGGCTCAGGGCAACAGAAGGAGCCCCAGGGCTGTGACGCAGCTGCGTTGGGAAGGGCACAGAACCTTCCACAGAAGCTGGCACGGCCTCCTTGGGACACATCCCAGCCGGTGGCCATCCTAAACCCACGGGTATGACATGGACAGGGAACATGTGAGCTAGGGCACAAATGCTGCTCTGACCCCTGGGGCCCAGGCAGCGCTGACATCAGCAGGTGTGGCAGAGTCCCTGCCCAAGCAGACCTGCCACCCCCTGAGCCCTGGCAGCGCTGGTGCCCATCTCCTGCCCCAGAGACCTGTGCCCCCGGGGGCTTCTGTGCCACAGGGAGCCAAAGCCCACGTGCATTGGGGGCTGTGCTCCTTCCTGCAGGGGCTGTTGGCAGCAGCACCTGGAGCAACTGCTGGCAACACTTGGTCTCTGTCAGAAGCTCTCACTCCATGCTGAAATTATTTTCTCATTGAAGTCATTTCCTTCAGCACAAACACACCTTAGTAGCGAAAGCACAGAAGAACCTGGCATTTTAGACTCCTCAATTCACGGAAATTTTACTTCCCATTGCTCAACTCAAGCAGTTCCAAAAAGTTGCAACTTCCCAAATTCATTGGAAAGGCCTGAGAAGGTGAAGAGTTAGAATTTTGCTTCCCTTCTCAAAGCAGCAACTCATTTGCCTTAACATCATCCAATGAGAGTCACTTGACAGAACATAACACGACACAGAGGCAAAAAAAGGACCATTCTTTGGTTTGCAAACAGTTTTCTATGAAGGGGTGATAATATCCTAATTCTCTTAAGAAATAAAAGCTGTCAAGAAATGAAGGTCCACTCAGTGTTACAAAAGTAGCCCAAACAAATGAGTAGATGGCAAAGGGGCTAATCCTCCCCCTGGTACAGATATTTAGGTGGCCAGTAAAGTACAGCTCTCCCCTCTTGTTCCCTCCAAGAGAATCAGGACCATGAACAGGAAGAGTCACAGATATTCTTTCTGTCCTACATAACCAAAGCTGTGCCAAACCACAGATGCTCCCTTCAAACTGACTCAAATTCCAACCCAAACCTCTCACCTTCCAGACAGCTCCTTCTCCAACACCCCACCAACACCAAACCCCCAGACTCCCACACAGAAGCCCTCAACACCCCACCAGGGTCCCAGCTGTCCCTGTCCCCTCCGCAGAGCTTTCCCAGCCTCCAGCAGCCCCCTGTTTCCCTGCACGTGCCGTGGGATGGCACTCAGGAGGATCTGCTCCAAGGCCTTCCCCGTGGTGGCAGCTCAGGCTGCCAGGCCTGTGCTTCCTGGATCACCCTTCTGACCTCACTGGGAGCTCTCAGGGAAGCACTTTCCTTGAGAAGCAAGCCCCTTTCCTCCAAAGACATTTCCCCACATGTGCAGCATTCCTGGGGAACATGAACACACACTTAAGAAAGCAGGCAAGGCTGAATGGCTCCAGGTTCTTTCAGGACAGGCACTCCAGCTCTAGCTCGTATTCCCCCAAGTGTGTGTCCAGGCAGAGGTTCAGATGTGCATCCCCAGACCCTCTACAAACACAAGCTGCCCGCTGACTCTTCACCTGCCTCAACTCCTGCCTGTGTTCACAGCAGCAAAACCAGGCTGTTCCCAGCCAGAGCCCAGAGCCCGGTGCCCACAGGAGGCTCTTGCCAGCATCTTCCAGGACTCTCTGCTGTGCACACAGTGCTTTTCATGCCCACTCTCACAGGCTTTGGAACGCAGAGCACAACCTGGCTGGCTCTGCCACCAGCACACCCCAAACACAGGCAGAGGAAGAAGCAGCAGGGGCTGTTTGCGGCCATGCCCAAGAGAAACTGAAGGATGCCCTCCCTCTGCTCTCCCTTGGTTGGCTTTCTGACTGGCTCTGAGCCTGGGGCTGCCATTCCTCGGTTGTGGGGACCAGAACCACAGCCGGGATCCCGGCACTGCCTGACAGCGCTCCGGGCACTGGCACGGTCGCGTGTCCGAGTCTCGGGCACCGTGCTGCTGCTTCATTTGCTCTTAGGCACACCCACAGCTCTCTGTTAAGCCCAGATGGTCTCTGGTTCTGCCCTCTTCCTGATCCTGTGCAGGGATGGAGCACTGCTGTGCTTTCAGGAAGCTGTTCTTGAAACCTTCCAGCATTCCAAGCTCCTTTGCCCTCCATGGATGCTTGCCATGGAATCCCTCACAGCTGGGTTCAGACCATCCTCAGCTTGGCTCTTCCAATGTCCAGGGGCTCCAGGGGACTCAGCAAGATCTGTAACTCCACAGTGTTGTGGAACTGGACCTTCAGCACAGGGACCTTTCCAGCCTGATCTGCCCTCGTTCCTCTGTGTCTGTGCACAAAACACGGCGTGGAAGAGAATGGCAGGAGGGGCCTGTGTGTCCCAGGGCTCCGGATTTGCATCGCTCCAGCTCCACAGAGATGCAGGTAAAGTGAAGAAGCCAAACTGTTCATTAATGGAAGGCGAAGCCAAGGGATGAGCTGGGAGGGAAGAAAGGGGATGGGCAGGTGTGGAAGTGCTCTGCAGCCACAGGATGGAGATTCTCTGGCTGGCACACCCTTGGTGGCCGAGGGCACACTCGAGAGTGGCCGCCCCCTGATCTCTGCCGAGACCATCCAGGGTGGCGGCAATCGCTACGGCGTGGGTGACACAGCAGGAGCACGGCACGAGAAATCAGAGGCCAAGGAAACAAGGAAGCTTCATTCCCAGGTGCAAGTCACAAAGAAAATGGGTCCAACTAGCATTTTTAAAGAGGGGATGGTACAAGGGGTGGATACAACTCTCACCCAATGAGGGGATCTTAGGGGAGGAACACATCACCTAGCAACTCCAATAAGGATCATTCAGGGGAGGGAAGAATCCTCACAAACCACTCAACCATCGAGACATAGCTACAGGACACAGAACATTCGAGAATACAAGGGGAGTGACTACAGAGACTGACCAGAGTAAGGGATAGTATAACTGAGATTGACATGGGTTTATAAGGGAATGAGGGGAGGAGCAGGGAGACTGACACACTGATGGGCAGACAAGTGGCAGGAAAACTTTGTGGTAAACAACTTAGGACTGAACCATCAGGGGGAACAAAATAGGGTACATGGGAGAAACCATTATAACTAACATAGGAAATCTAACTTTTATATTAAAACAACTGTAAAACACCAACAAGCAGAGGCAGGGTCTGAGGGCTGGAGGGAGGGAGCTGTAAACAGGGAGGGAGAAGGCAGGAGCTATGGGAGCCTCCCACAGGCTCAGCTGTGCCAATCATCAGCTGTGCCTGGAGCTCCAGCTGGTCTCCTCTGGTCTCCAGATGGTCTCACCTTCCAAGGGATCTGGAGGTCTTAAAGAGACACTGGTTCTTCTGAGACAGCAGATGAAAGTAATTCTGCAGCTCCTCCTTTGAGCATCACCTGAAGATTTGGAGGGGCTGTCATTTTCACTCAGGGCTTGAAGGGCTGGAAGAGAGAGGAACAGAGCCACAGTCAGAACCTGGATGTGCACGAATCCAAGGAGACCTTTCTGCCAGGGCCATCCCACCCAGCCCTTGCCATGGGCACAAGAGAGGAGGGGCCAAGGGGATCAGCTGCAAGGTGCTGGCCATGAATGCCCTCAGCCATGTCCCTGAAATCTCTGTGTGCTCTGCCCACGCCACCCCTCGTCCCCACCAGGAGTGAAGCCCAGCGCAGCCGGGGCAGGGATTGCAGCTCCTGCCCAGGCACTGCAGCTCGCCCGGCCAGCCCCCGCTGACAGCCCACTGCCCTCATCACCCTCACAGAGGGCCTGGAGCTCTTCCTTCTGCCCCATCAGGAGCACCCCGGCCATCCATGGGAACACAGGCTAACCATAACTAAGGCTGCTGAGGCTGTAATCCAGTTTGCTTTATGGCTTAATGAGGTGAGGAATTCATGGACCTTTAACTTCCTCTGGAAGGCAGGCACATGGATTCAGAGCTATCACACACTAACTGTGTGTTTCTGGAGTTACTTTAATAATAGTCCTTGCTGTGAGGAAATGACATGGGGGGAACTTTTCTCCCAACCCTTCACCCAGCTGTTTGGGTCTGCCCCACCAGTTTTCAAAGGGTTAAGACCCACTCTAAATGCTGATGATATCATACAGTGGTTGGTGTTGCTGATAGGCCTGTTCTATTTAGCATTCAGAGACAAGGGAAGATTAACCTGGTTAACCTACCCCAGAGACAAGGGATGCTGCTGCCCCAGAGCCTGAGCCTGCCCCACAGCCCACCTCAGAAATGAACCACCCAGACTGGGTGGGGGTTCTGGTGAAGGAGATGGGCCAGATGCTGAAGGAGCACATTTCCCCAGCTGGTGAGAAACCCTCCCCCTGCCTCAAAGAGGGAGAGTCTGATGGTGCAGCAGTGGAACCCACAGATGTTACAACTGTCCAGGTTCCAGCTGAAGTGCAAGGGCAGTCACAGCCAACAGCAGTCAGCCCTGTGGAAACAAGGAGGTCTAAGATGAAATCAGAGCACCCAGATAAGGATAAGAATGGAGGGCCCTCACAACCCACATGGGAGCCAATGGTTGAGATCATCACTGAGTCCCTGATGTACAAAAGTTTCTGTAATCTGCACAAAGACACTGTACGATGGGGATGTGAGGCTTATACAACCTGGTTACTCTGGGTCTGGCACCTTATGGGTACAGGCCTGCAACTGGATGGTGGTGAGGCAAGGAATTTGGGACCCTTGACCCAGAACTCAGGTGGAAATCAGATTTTTGGAAGGGAATCAGGGTCCCTTTCCCTCTGGGAGTGGCTTTTAATGAGTGTCAGAGAGAGGTTTGTCCACAGGGAGAGAATGCAGGAGCACAACCATAGAATGCGCTGGAAGACCCTCGAGGAAGGGATCCAACAGCTGAGAGAAGTGGCAGTATTGGAGGTACTCTTTGGGAGGGATGGACAGCATGATAATGATCCCAGCAAGGTCAGGTGCAAAGGGCAAATGCTGTGGAGTCTGGCAAATCTGGGGCCATCTCAATACACCACCTTCATTGCAACGATTAATGCTGATAACAACCGAGAGACAGTGGGTTCTGTCACCAACAAGCTTAGAAATTTTGAGATTATTATCAGTTGCCCAAAGCAGGCTGATGTCTCTGCCGTGGTTCAAGAACTCAGAGAGGAGATGAGGGAGATGAAGGAGGCGGTGAGGAAGATTGTAGGAGCGATGGAGGGGTAAGACAGTAGGGACAGACAGAGACAAGAGATCTCTGAAGCAAGGGCTTGGAACTTGGGGTTTGTTGCAAAGGGCCTGGGTGCAGGGCCCTGCTGGGAGCTGCCAGCCACAGCTCGGAGCAGGCCCGAGAGAAGTAAAGAGAGTGGGAGAGAGAAGGCAAGAGCATGGTAAAGAGGATGAGAGAGAGAGAGAGAGAGAGAGGATGAGAGAGTGAGGTTCTCATTACAGTACACTGAATAATTTTCTGTGTTGAATATTCTATTTCTCACTAACCAATCTAGTACAAGATACAAATCCTATAGCATTTACATACAGCCTAAAGGAATCATTACCATACTGTGTTACATTTTAAACCCTAAAAACTCCTCTTTAGGCCCCTTCTGTCAAGCTCGTGAAGTCTGCTCTGACCCTTGGACCTGTCTGCAAGCAGAGGGAATTGTTTGATCAAAAAGGGGTTACCTTCAGTCCGGCCACACCACTGTTTTGCTGTTGTTCAGTAACTAACATATCTCAAAGCTTGCTTTCATTTCAATCTCACTTACAGTTTCCATATTCTCAAAATCTTTTGCCAGGCAATCATATTTATAAGGCTTTCCTGTTTCATCTTCCCCAACAGAAGATCAGTGCAGCACCAGTGCGAGTCACAGGCCCCAAAGTCAGAGCCCAACATTCCTCAGCTAGAGAGAGAGGGTACACCCCACGGGCTGACCTGTGGTTCTTCCTGTGTGACCATGGGGAAGACATGGGAAGGTGGGATGGGAAACCCACTCCTGTCCTGGCAGCACGGGGCATCAACTCAAGGAGGGAAACCAAAGAGTTCCACCAAAATGAAAGTAGCCTCAGCCTCCCATGACTGAGCTACCAGGTGTGATTTGTCAGATTCCCTTGAAGGAACCTCTACCATGTATGCCCAGGAAAGAAATAGTAACCAGGGTTAGAGGGGCCCTGCCTCTAGCCAGGAAGAGACATGGGAAAACCGGATCTTCTGGACAGTGTGGATCTGATGGCCTGGCACATCAGAGCCACAAAAATACAACACCTTAGTTGATACTGGTGTGCAGTGTACCCTGACACCATCGGGACATGTGGGGGCAGAACCTGTTTCCATTGCTGGGGTGACGGGAGGATCACAGCAATTGACCCTGCTGGGAGCTCAGGTGAGCCTGGCTGGGAAGGAGTGGCAGAAACATCCTATTGTGACTGGCCCAGAGGCCCTGTGGATTCTGGGCATAGACTTCCTCCAGAACAGATTTTAAAAGACCCAAAGGGACTCAGGTGAGCTTTTGGCATAGCTGCTGTAAAGGCAGAGAACATTAACCAATTGAACACCTTGCCTGGACTATCAGTAAATCCATCTGCAGTAGGACTCCTGAAGGTGGAAGACCAACGAGTACCAATTGCCACCTCAACAGTGCAGCCCCGGCAGTGTCGGACAAATTGAGATGCTGTGATCCCCATCCACAAAATGATCTGTGAGCTGGAGAGCCAAGGGGTGGTCAGCAAAACCCACTGACCCTTCAACAGCCCCATTTGGCCTGTGCACAAGTCTGACAGAGAATGGAGATTGACTATGGACTATCATGCCTTGAATGAAGTGACTCCACTGCTGAGCACTGCTGTGCCGGACATGCTGGAACTCCAGTACGAGCTGGAGTCCAAGGCAGCAAAGTGCTTTGCCACTGTTGACATTGCCAACGTGTTTTTCTCCATTCCTCTGGCTGCAGAATGCAGGTCTCAGTTTGCTTTCACCTGGAGAGGCGTGCAGTACACCTGGAACCGACTGCCCCAGGGGTGGAAACACAACCCCACCATCTGCCATGGACTGATCCAGGCTGCACTGGAAAAGGGTGAAGCTCCAGAACACCTGCAGGAAATCGAGGACATCATTGTGTGGGGGAACACAGCAATGGAAGTGTTTGAGAAAGGAGAGAGGATCATCCAGATTCTGCTGGAAGTTGGCTTCACCATCAAGAGCAAAATGAAAGGACCTGCCCAAAAGATCCAGTTCCTGGGAGTAAAGTGGGAAGATGGATGGCGTCAGATTCCCACTGGGGTCATCAGTAAGATCACAGCAATGTCTCTACTGACCAGCAAGAAGGAAACACAAGCTTTCTTAGGCACAATAGGTTTTTGGAGAATGCACATTCCTGAGTACAGCCAGATCGCGAGCCCTCTCTACCTGGTCACCCACAAAAAGAACAATTTCCAGTAAGGCCCTGAGCAGCAACAAGCCTTTGCCCAGATCAAGCAGGAGGTTGCTCGTGCAGTAGCCCTTGGCCCAGTCAGGACAGGACCAGAGGTGAAGAACGTGCTCTACTCTGCAGCTGGGAACCATGGCTTGTTCTGGAGCCTTTGGCAGAAGGTGCCTGGGGAGACTCGAGGCTGACTGCTGGGATTTTGGAGCCGAAGCTACAGAGGGTCCAAAGCCAACTACACTCCCACAGAGAAGGAAATCTTGGCTGCCTATGAAGGAATTCAAGGGGTTTCAGAGATGATTGGCACAGAAGCAAAACTCCTTCTGGCACCCCGACTAGCGGTGCTGGGGTGGATGTTTAAAGGAAAGGTTCCCACTACCCACCACGCCACTGATGCCACATGGAGCAAATGGATTGCCCTCATCATGCAGCACACCCGTATTGGAAAACAATCACTCTGGTATTTTGGAGATAATTACAAAGTGGCTGGAAGGTGAGAACTTTGGTCTCACTGACAAAGAGGAGCAGGAACACGTGACAAGAGCTAAAGAAGCTCCACCATACAACCAACTATCATCAGAGGAAGCACGCTACGCTCTTTTCACTGACGGTTCCTGTCGCATCGTCGGGATGAGCTGGAAGCGGAAAGCAGCCATGTGGAGCCCCACAGGACAGATTGCTCAAGCTACCAAAGGAGAAGATGGATCAAGTCAACTTGCTGAACTCAAGGCCCTTCAGCTGGCCCTGGACATTGCTGAAAGAGAGAAGTGGCCAAAGCTCTGCCTTTATCCCAATTTGTGGATGGTAGCCAATGATCTGTGGGGTTGGCTGGAAAGGTGGAAAAAGGCCAACTGGCAGCGTAGGGGTAAACCAATCTGGGCTGCTGATGAGTGGAAAGACATTGCCTCTTGGGTAGAAAATCTGTCTGTGAATGTCTGCCATGTAGATGCCCATGTCCCCAAGAGTTGGGCTAGTAAAGAACACTAAAACAACCAGCAGGTAGGTCAGGCTGCAAAGACAGAGGTAACAAAGATAGACTTAGATTGGCAACATAAGGGGAAGTTGTTCCCAGCTCAATGGGCCCATGATGCCTCAGGTCATCAGGGCAGCGATGCCTCCTGTGAATGGGCACGAGACCGAGGGGTGGATCTAACCATGGACAGTATTTCTCAGGTCATCCATGACTGTGAGACGTGTGCTGCCATCAAGCAGGCCAAGCGAGTGAAGCCCCTGTGGTATGGTGGGCAGTGGTCCAAGTACAAGTATGGGGAGGCCTGGCAGATTGACTCCATCACACTGCCCCAGACACGCCAGGGCAAGCGCTACGTGCTGACCATGGTGGAAGCCACCACTGGATGGCTGGAGACCCACCCTGTGCCTCACGCCACTGCCCAGAACACCATCCTGGGCCTGGAAAAGCAAGTCCTGTGGAGATATGGTGTGGGAGGATCTTTATCCATTTGTCCCAGGTGTCCACGGGGTTGGGTTTCTTACCTACGTACGGGCAGTCATTTGGTGACAGGGGAACTCCCACAGGCATGTTGAGAGCAGATCGTCTACGCTTCCCATGGCCATGCAAAGATAGTCTTTAATGACTTCACCAAAGTGACCCAGATGTTTTGTTTTGGCTGAGGGACGATCCAGCCAGTGGTCACTTGGATACGGATGAGGGCGCTGATAAAGACGATGGCAATGGTGGCACTGGTACTGCTGTGGGTGCCCTAGAGGGTGTCACAGAAAGAATCATACTTCTTTCCCGAGAAAAGAGAAAACTAGGGTAGTTTTCACTTGTGGATGGTAAAAACACACATTAGTTGACTTATTTTAAGACATTCTTAAATATTCTTAAGTTCCCCCTATAGTTCTTACCAATTCCTCCCAATCACTCCCTTCTCTTTTTTAAGGGAAGTTTGAGGGAGGAAAAAGGAGTGGTTTCAAGAGGAGAAAAAGGGAGGGGTAGGGATAAAGTGTCACTGGTAGAGGGATGGTGGAAACGGCAGGGGTGTGTCTGCATTTGAGATTGACATGGACGTTATCAGTGGGATATATCTACATGCAATGAGTGTCCTTGCCACAATGTTTGGATACATTAATTATTTTTCTTCATCTCCAAGAGAAAGCTGCTTCTGTGGCGTGGTGGGAGAGGGAGCTGACTTTATGTTCATTGGAGGGGTTGTCTTCAGATCTGTGGTCTACGTAGGGACTGATAAATCTTCTGGGTATCCACTGGGGTCCTGTATGTGTAGAAACACAAGCATATCCTCTCCCCCACGTAATGAGAGGGTATGGCCCTTCAATAACTTTAGATTCATGATTCTGGTCAAGTACTGGAGGTCTTTGAGGTGTGTGTACATGTTATTATGAAAGTGCCTTAAGACAGGGGGGTTTGGTTCTTTTTGAGAGCAATTCATGAAATAGATATGATATTCAAATTCATGAAATTCGAAAACATAAAGTACTTTGCACAGTCTCTCTTGTATAGAGAGAGCTGGGGGTAGATGTACAAATCACAAACAGGAAGGGACTGCTGTGGAACGTGCCTTGAGCTGTTTTATTTTTCAGCATCAGTCTCATTACGTGGTTATGACAATGGGAAGATGCCATCAGCTCACATCAAGAGCAGACCAAGAACTTAATGTTCCAGCTTACTTTATAAGTTATTTGACCAATCCCAGAAAGCAAAAGCACATTGACAGCAGTTCTATCCAACCACTATAAGCACAAGTACCTTTGGTTAAAACAATGCTTGCATATTTTGAATACAATACCTCGTGAGCCTTTAAACACAATGCACAGAACTCCATTATTAAGCTTCAAACTTCCTAATATCTTGCTAGAAAAACTTTTCTGTAGCTTAGGGAGTTTTTCTAGGCAAGCGTTTGTGCACAGACCATTGTTCTATTTGTCCTTGCTTTTCTACTCTTTAAATAATTTTTCTACTGATCTATCTCATGGCTACTGCTGTGCTCTAATCACAGTTCTGGTGTCTCTGAGGCCTGCCTTCTGCAGCTTTCCCAAAACCCTCTGATTTTGTGGATTCCCACACTAAACACAAGTTCAACTACTTTAAATTAAATGCTCACTGATGTAGATAGTATTAGACATGGCACACTGCAAAATAGAGCTGCTATAGATTTTCTGCTGTTAGCACATGAGCACAGGTGTGAGAATTTTGAAGGAATGTATTTTATGGACCTTTCTTCCATTCACAGGAAACTCAAACAACTACAAGACAACATGAAGAAAAAGACTCTGAATGATTTGGGCTTGGATGAATGGTTTGAGGGATGGGGAATAACGGGATGATTCAAAGATATCTTAAAGGGAGCTTTGTTATTACTAATAGTCATTATTATATTGCTTTGTGCTATTCCATGCATAGTGAAATTGCTGACCTGCTTGGTAGAAAATACGGTGAAAAGGGTTTGGCTGGTGAAGAAGAAGAAGAAGAAGAAGGGGGAGTTGTAGCAATCTATCCGAACAACTTAGGCCACACTGTGCACCAGCCATATTGCTTGTAGTTATTCCTATCAGAGCACTCTAAAGTTCACCAAGGTTACTAAGACATAAACTGTGCTAAATGAAGAAAGAAAAGGCTGAGAAACAGAATACCAAGACCACAAGAACTCGATAACAGAGGGCTGTGAACCACCTGGACTGTAACCAATCACATACCCTGAAAAGTGCGTGCAGAACGCATGGACAACACAGAGGCACCAATGAAGAGATGCGTGATCAGTGTGTGCAGTAGGGTTAGAATGTATAAATAAGTGCATAATGTAAACAATCAATGGCTTCTGCTTAATCATATTGGTTAGTTGTATGGGAGTCCTGTTTTCCCACAATGGGTGCCTGGGAAGGAGGGATGGTTCTTTTCCATAAAAAGGAAAGCACTGAGGCAGGAGCAGGAGACAAGTGACCCTTGCAGGCCTGGGGCCTCATTGCCTCCTTGGCCCTGCTCAGCAGCCTGGCAGGGGCCGCCCCATGCTCCTGCCCTTGGCATTGCACATCCCCACATGCCAGTGCCCATCCCGGCAAGAGCCCTGAGCAAGGAGGGAGGGACAGCATCTGCCTGGCCAGGCCCTGGGGCTCAGGCCTGGGCCCTTGGCATTCCTCAAACACATCCAGCTTTGCTCAGCACCAGAGACACCTTGGCCTTGTTTGTCCCCAGCTGTCATCACTGCCTCCAGTGTTCTGCTCTACCTGGAACCTAGGGACACTTTCCCAGTCGTGTCTCTCAGTGAGATCCATTAAAACTTCAAGAAACTTTAGAATTTAAATTTAACTTTGAGTTCTTTAGAAGTTTTTTGAAGACTCTCTCAGGGACTGAGTCTGATGTAAACAACACCAAATCCCCAAGAGGCTCATTAAAGTCCTTGTTCTGTGTCTGTGCTGCTGAGCTTTAAAGGAACAGCTCTTCCAGGACCAGCTCCTCTCCCAGCCCAGCAGGGCTGAGGGCTCTGCCTGCAGGCACTGAGGGGACAGGAGCCAGGCAGAGACAGGCTGAAGGCAATCAGGATTGGGAAGACATTGAGCTGAGGCTTCACTTGGGGAAAGATCTTCACAGCCCTGTGCATGGTGAGTGTGTGGGTGCAGGGCAATGTCCCCTGTGCTCCTGGAGGGATCTCCTGAAGCCAGCACAGCCCACAGCCTGGGGGATGTGTCAGGGGGACTCTCCCAGTTTCTCTGTGGCACAGCAGCAGGAGGAGGAGGAGGATGTGCTGCAGAGCGGGGCTGCCCTGGGCACCATCAGAGGGACAGGGCAGGACGGCTCCTGCTGCCAGGGACG
Organism: Calcarius lapponicus; assembly: GCA_039654755.1. NCBI lineage: Eukaryota > Metazoa > Chordata > Aves > Passeriformes > Fringillidae > Calcarius > Calcarius lapponicus. Next base: position 1,896,353 of record JBBFKN010000027.1, on the reverse strand, counting down.
GCTGCAGGGGCTGAAGCGGGGGCTGCAGCCAGGGCTGCCCAGGGCTGTCCTGCAGAGCAGCTCCTGCAGCCCTCAGGGCTCTTGGCCAGCCCAGGCCATGTGCCACCTGCCAGGGGCAGCTCTCAGCCTGCCTGGCAGCACCCCATGGACGCTGCAGGGGAGAAGTTGGAGGGGGAAGGAGCCACCCCCATCAGGGCAGATTCCTCCTGCTCTGGAGATGGTGCTGCATGGCCAGGGCTGCTCTCAGCTTTCTCCTCAAGGGAAGGGAAAGGGGCTGTCAGCTTTGGCTGTGTCACTGAGACTCCTGCACTGTCAGCCTGGGCATCAGCAGATGGGCCTCAGATCTCCCTCAGAAAGTGTCTCCTCAGCCTCCTCTCCCTCCAGACAGCAGCAGCAGCACCTTGGCTTGCAGCATCTCTGTTTGTCTGGCCTGCCCTTAAGGCCCTGCTGCCAGGGAGATGCCCCTGGGTAGTGCCCTGTGCTGGGAGGGCTCTGCAGGGCAGAGCTGAGCCCCCAGGGCTGGGCTGGGCTCTGGCAGCACTGGCAGGGACAGGGCTTGGATAAAGAGAGAAACAGCTCCCAGTAGGCACAACTCTAGGCAGCAGGGAGCTAGACCAACCTTTGGTATCCCATCCTGTCCAGCTGCACAGGGAGACAGCAAAGGGTTTTAAGAAAATTTTTTTTAAACAGGAGCATTCAAAACTCCACTTTGTTTTCAGTCACATTTTAAGTGTTATCACCCTGAGCTACAGGGAGGTGTAATGATCAAAGGGCATCTGTGTTGCGACCTGCAGTTCTGACTGCACTGGGGCACAGGGAGCCCTGTTTTCGCTCTGGGCTCCGCAGTGTTCAGGCTGACAGCAATGCTGAAGATGAATCAGTACGTCAGAAGCACAAAGACCCATTCAAAAAATCCTAGGAAAGTCCCGCCCCCCCCCCCCCCGCCCCCCCGAAAGAGAATTATTTTTGAGGGGATTCCATACAAAATCCATAGGACTGAATCAAAATTTGGACCCAGCTTGTCAATGGCTTCTTTCTACAGTCCACAACAACCAGAGTGAAGGAATGTCCAACAGCAGCTCCATCAGGCACTTCCTCCTGCTGGCACTGGCAGACACGCGGCAGCTGCAGCTCCTGCACTTCTGCCTCTTGCTGGGCATCTCCCTGGCTGCCCTCCTGGGCAACGGCCTCATCATCAGCGCCGTAGCCTGCAGCACCCACCTGCACACATCCATGTTCTTCTTCCTGCTCAACTTGGCCCTCAGCGACCTGGGCTCCATCTGCACCACTGTCCCCAAAGCCATGCACAATTCCCTCTGGGACACCAGGAACATCTCCTACAAAGGATGTGCTGCTCAGGTTTTCTTTTTTTTTTTCTTTATGTCAGCAGAATTTTCTCTCCTGACCATCATGTGCTACGACCGCTACGTGTCCATCTGCAAACCCCTGCACTACGGGACCCTCCTGGGCAGCAGAGCTTGTGCCCACATGGCAGCAGCTGCCTGGGCCAGTGCCTTTCTCAATGCTCTGCTGCACACGGCCAATACATTTTCCCTGCCCCTGTGCCATGGCAATGCCCTGGGCCAGTTCTTCTGTGAGGTGCCCCAGATCCTCAAGCTCTCCTGCTCACACTACACCTTCAGAAAAATTTGGATTTCATTGTTTGCTATCTGTTTAGCTTCTGGCTGTTTTGTGTTCATTGTTTTCTCCTATGTGCAGATATTCAGGGTTGTGCTGAGGATCCCCTCTGAGCAGGGACGGCACAAAGCCTTTTCCACCTGCCTCCCTCACCTGGCTGTGGTCTCCCTCTTTGTCAGCACTGGCTTTTTTGCCTACCTGAAGCCTCCCTCCATCTCCTTCCCATCTCTGGATCTGGCCCTCTCAGTTCTGTACTCAGTGGTGCCTCCAGCCCTGAACCCCCTCATCTACAGCCTGAGGAACCAGGAGCTTAAGGCTGCAGTGTGGAGATTGATGGCTTGACAGTTTCAGAAACTTTGAACTGCTGGCCAGTTTCTGGAAATCACTTGCAATAAATGTTATCCTGTTGTCGTTTTGATTGTGGATTTTTTTTCCTTTATATTAGTTTTCTCATATTGTCCACGAAGAAAGTCATTGTTTGTGCCATTTCTCATTTTGTCTCTGTCAACCTTTCCTGTGGCCACAGACTGTGTCCATGAGGGGCTGCGCTCTTGGTGGCTTTAAAGGAGCTAAAGGATCTCCCAGCAGAGTTTTCACCACAGATCCCCCTTTTGTTGCCTTCTCTGGAGCTGCAGCAGCAATGTCTGTGTGCAGAGCTGGGGCAGATCAGGGCTGGCCCAGCAGCTGTGCCCAGCAGCAGCAGCACTTGGTGTTGCCAGTGCTGCTGCTGTGGCCCTGCCCCGCTGCCCTGCTGGCCCTGGTGTTGCTGCAGGGCCTGAGTGCTCTCGGGGCCGGGCACAGCCCTGGGGGTGGCAGTGCCGGGGCTGCAGCAGGGACAGGCCATAGGCACTGCTGGGGCAGCGCTGACGCCTCAGCCCAGGGCCTGGGGGCTCCAGGCTCCTTGCCCAGGCTCTCTCAAGAACACGGCCAGGCCAATGCTCAGCACAGAAAAGCCCCGTGAGCAGCCCCAGGCTGGCCGTGGGCAGGCTGGGGGCAAACAGCATGGCTGGGGCTCTGCAAGGGCCCTGGGGCAGACGGGAAGGAGCAGCAGAGCAGGGGCTGATCCATCCCCAGGGCGCTGCACAGCCCAGGGCAGCGTCCCAGAGCGTCCTCATGAGCTGCCAACAACATCCCCCCTCTGCAGCCCTGGCCTCTCCCCCAGCTCACACAGGTGCCCCATCCTTGCAGGCACAGCCACGGCAGCACTGGCTCAGCAGCCCCTGTTTGCATTGCACAGAGCAGGGGGAGCACCCCCATGCTGTTGCTGTGGGGACATGAACCTGAGGGAGCACAAATGCCATCAGCCCCTGGGGCCAGCAAGGGCTGGGGGACACCAGGGAAACCACTCAGCTTTGTCCTGGCCTCTGCACTCAGCCAGAAAGTTTGTTCCCATCAGCTGGGAGTTTCCTGTGCCACTGCAGATGCTGTTGCTCAGAGCCAGGGCTGCCTGGCAGCCACCCCCAAACTGCCCTGAGCATTTCCTTGGCTTCACCTTTGCTTTCTTTCCTTCTTCCTGGATCCAGATTTCTTCCTATTGCCCATCCCTGTTCCCTCCCCTGCAAACAGCCCATCCCTGTTTGCCCTTTCCTCTCTGGCCCCACTCCCCAGTGTAGTTCCTGACTTGGCACCATGGGAACGTCCCTTGGGCAGCAGGATCATCCTACAAGTGCTGCAGGAATTGTCTGCAGGCTCCTGCAGTGCCTGGTGCTGCTCCCTTGCCAGAGGCACCCCAGGCCAGGGGGGCACATCTGGGCTGCTGTGTCTGCCTCTGGGGCTCCCTGTTGTGGGCAGTGAGGAGGGGCTGCAGAGGCTCTGCAGGACTGACAGGATGGGCTTTGGGGCTGGCAGGAGAAGCTGAGGGACCTGGGCTGCTGGAGCTGCTGAAGAGGAGGCCCAGGGCTCCTCCTGCAACTGCTCCAAGGGTGGTTTCAGAGAGTCACAGAATCAGCAAGGTTGGAAAAGACCTTGGAGATCATCAAGTCCAACCTGAGCCCTGACAGTGCCTTGTCTCCCTGAGCCTCCCCTTCTCCAGGATCAACAATCCCAGCTCCCTCAGCCACTCCTCAACAGAACTTGTGTTCCAGACCCCTCACCAGCCTTGTTCCCCTTCTCTGGACACGCTCCAGCCCCTCCATGGCCTTCCTCAATTGGGGGCCCAGGACTGGACACAGCACTCGAGGTGTGGCCACACCAGTGCCGAGTGCAGGGGAAGAATCACTGCACTGCTCCTGCTGGCCGCACCATTCCTGATCCAGGCCAGGAGCCATTGGCCTTCTTGCCCACCTGGGCACACTGCTGGCTCATGTCCAGCCTGCTGTCCATCAGTGCCCCAGGTCCCTTTCTGCCTGGCTGCTGTCCAGCCACCCTGTCCCCAGCCTGTAGCACTGCAGGGGTTGTTGTGGCCAAAGTGCAGGACCCAGCACTTGGTCTTGTTCAACCTCACCTTGTTGGCTTTGGGCCCTGGATCCAGCCTGTCCAGGGCCCTCTGCAGAGCCCTCCTACCCTCCAGCACATCCACACTCACACCCAGCTTGGTGTCATTTGCACATTTGCTGATGCTGGACTCAGTCCCCTCATGCAGATCATCAGTGCAGATATTGAAATCCACGCTGGCTGGCTCTGATCCCTCGGCCATCCTGTGGGTGCCCTGGGATGGCACTCAAGGTGATCTGTTCCATAACCTTGCCGGGCACCCAGGTCAGGCTGACAGGCCTGGAGTTCCCCAGCTCCTCCTTCCAGCCCTTCTTGGGGATGGGCTCACATTGGCACCTCCAGTCCTCTGGGACCTCCCTGCTGAGCCAGCACTGATGGTAAATGATGGAGAGCAGCTTGGGGAGCTCATCCACAGCTCCCTCATCCCCCTGGGATGGATCCCATCTGCTCCCAGAGACACCTGTGAGCATCTGAGTGGCTTAGCAGGTCCCCAGCTGCTTCCTGCTGGATTCCAGGGGACTGTTCTGCTCCCTGTGCCCATCCACCAGCTCAGGAGAACACTTGTCCTGAGGACAACTTGACTTATTCTTGAAAACTGCGTCAAAGAAGGGATTAAGTATTCCAGCCTTTCCCTCATATTTGGTAACCATATGTCCCCCAATAAGGAATGGAGATTGTCCTTGTACCTCCTTTTGCCATTAATGAATTTATAGAAACATTTTTATTATCCTTCACAGAAATGGCCTAGTTAAGCCTTACTCTTTCACCTCTCTAATTTTCTTTCTGCATGACCTAAGAACATCCTTAAACATTTCCTGAGTTACCTGCCTCTCTGTCCAAAGGTGATACACCTTCTTTTTTGCCCCAAGTTCCTGCAAAAGGCCCATGCCCTGTCAGGCCAGTCGTTTTTCATTCTGCGTCATCTTTCAGCATGCAGGGACAGCCTGCTCGTGCTCCTTCAGGATTTCTTTTTTGAAGTGTGTGTGTGGACCTCCTGGTACCACGGTTCCAGACTCCCTCGAGGGGGCCGGCCAGAAACGGAGGGAAGTGAGAGAAGCCTGAGTAAGGGAGGCACCTCCCAGGGGGATAAGGTGGGCCCCCCTCCGGGCACGTGGAGGAATAGAAGTGTGAGTGGCATGCAAGGGGCAGGCCTTCCCCCTTAAGGCCTGGTAGGCGCCCTCGGGGCGTGCTGAGGGTGGCAGACAAATTGGTGAGCTGGCACGCAAATCCCAAATGGACCTCCGGGTGCATGGAGGATGGGGGTAGTGTGAGTCATGCAGAATCCCTGGAGGGGGACACGGGTCCCTGCCAGGGTTCAGGGTGCCCCGAGTACAGCAGCAGCCCCGAGTAGAGCCAAGAGGGCCCCAGTCCCCAGGGTCAGACGGCGGTGCTGGGGGTTCAGTGTGCCACGGTTCAGGTAGAAACCATAAACCCACTGGAGACCACGGTCCAGGGAGAGGCCGTAGCTTGAGGACTAAGGTGGGCAGTCCAGGCCAAGTGAGGCAACGAACCCCAAAACTACCCTTTCACCGAGATCATTCCTACGGGTGGGGTGGCCAAGCCAAGCCCAGGCGGAAGGCGAAAGCGGGGGACCTGTCTGGGTCACTCTTTAGCAATAAGGGGTGTGCTACAAATAGGTCCTGGCAGAGAGTTTTCAGTGACCTCTTTACTCGGTAAAAAACAAAAGAGGGATACGGTTCCAGAGCCGGGGCAGTCTGGCCAGGGCAGAGTCAGACAGGGGAGGCCCCGAGTCTCTGGCGCCAAGGGCTCCTCGGCGTTGAAAGTGCAGCCTCAAGGAGGCGAGGCGCAGGAGCCGGGTGGGGTCTGCTCAGGTTAAGGGGCCAGAGCCAAAGGTCCGACCAAGGAGTGATCAGACCTAGGCCTAGGGCAAGGAAAAGGAGTCTCTTGCATAGGCTAGCGAGAGTGAATGGAGTGAGAGTTCTGAGCCCAAGAAGAGTGTGGTGTGAAAGCATTTTCCCATTCTCCCATTCTGTTTTCAATAAAGGTTATCCCTTGTTGTAACCCTTTCCCCTCCCTTGAGAGCAGGAGTGTAACAATTGTGAATGCAAGTGGTTAAGGAGTTATTTGAATTGTATAGGTTTGAGTTAAATACTGAAAATAACTGAAATAACAAATCAGTTGAAAGGGCCAAACAAGCTTGAGTTGTGTAATCACTGCATTGCCTGTTGGTATTCCTTGGTTTGGGTAGAGGCACATTAGAGTTTCTTTCAAGGCCCATTGGGAAGTTATGGGGAAGTTTTATAGTAAGAGAGTAAATTCCCCAAGAAAGAATAAGAAGAAAATTAAAAACACCCCTCCCAATATTCCCTTAAGAAAACTACTTAACAACTGGGACAATTGGGAAATAACAAAAAGATTAAATCAAATAAAGATGGTCCAGTATTGCACAAAGGTATGGCCAAGGATAAACTTACAGGGGCAGTGGCCGTGGTACAGTACACAAGACAAGCGGTTGTGTACCCAATGACATCAATACTTGAGCACTCAAGAGGACCCAGACATGGAGCAGATACAGAACGTCACCTGTTGGCTAAAGTACACCTCAGAGGAGGAAAATACAAGAGTCTATAAACTAAAAGAGGGAAAGCAAGCTAGTAAAGTAAAAGAAGAAAAAGAAGAGGCTGGGAAGGCTGACAAAAACTGGGACCCCCTTGACCACTTATCTCCTCCTACCCTTGCAGTACCTCAAATCCTTCCTCCAATTCCTCTTTCTGTGGACCCAATTCTTCCTCCTCTCCCAGCTGTCATTCCTTTACCACCTCCTAACCCAGTTATACCTCCACCACCTTCCCCCCAACCCTCTCCTTACTCTCTTTACCCTTCACTACTGTCCCCTTACCTCTACCATCCCATGCACCCCTTATTCACCAGCAAGTTCCTGCTCTGCCTCCCCCACCACAAATGAGAAGCCAAACAACATCTCAGAATCTCATGCCCAAGAGTGAAGTTAGCGAGTCAGCCTCAACAGCTGATGTTGTAACACCCGGTCCAAAGAGGCTGAAGTGGAAAAATTGTTCCTCGCCCAGGAGAAGTTCCCATGGGTGGGGTGGCCAGTGAGATTGGATTTGTAAACACTCCCTTGACTGCGTCAAAAGTTAGAAATTTTAAGAAAGAATTGCAAAATTTAGTGGAAGACCCAGCAGGAATAACAAATCAAATTGATCTATTTTTAGCTCTAATATTTATACATGGGGAGAATTGAACTCCATCTTTAACATCCTATTTTCCCCAGAAGAGACTCAATTAATAAGAACTGCAGGAATGAAAATTTGGGAGTGAGAAAACCAACTCAGGCTCCCAGGTGACCAAAAAATGCCTTTAGAGGAGACTGACTGGGACCCTAATCAAGAGGAGGGGAGAAGGAATATGAGAGATTACGGGTCCCTGATGACCAGAGGGATAAACGAATCAGTCCCTAGAGGGAGTAATACCAGGCTAGCGTTTGATGACACCCAGGAAAAATACGAGACCCCAGCACCATGGCTTAATAGGCTAAAGCAAAACTTCCAGATTTACTCTAATGTTGACCCAGACAGTCCAGAAGGCCAATCTCAGGTTCCCTGTGGTCAGGGATGACCCAGAGAATCCTTTTTTCCCAGCCTGGTGTTTCGAAGAAGGAGTCTGAATTCTTCAGCTCTGCTTTCCAAGGTTGTTTATTGTTTCTTATCTATAACATTTTTTCCCTGGCCTGCCAAGGTCTTTTCAGCAGGTCAGTCAGAGGCACACTCCCTGTCCCTGGGCTGGTGTCTATGTTTTATACTATGAACCATGTGTACTTTATTTATCATTATTTTCCAATGCCTATCACCTATGTTAGACAGTCTACTTCTACTCTAAACACATCCTAAAATGCCACCATCACCAAGAAGGTGGAGGCTAAGAAGAAGAAGAAGGAAGAAGAATAGGACAAGACACAAGTCCCTCCATCTTGCCTCCTAGACCTCTATATAAAAATCCCCAAAATACCATTTTACACCATGTGACAGATTCATTATCATTCCACTTAAGCTTCTGTGACTTGTAATTCTTCATACAAGATTGGTAATTTGCTCCATGGGTTAAGATCAAAATCCCAGGTGTCTTTGGCTTCCTGCCAGGACTCCCCAGCCCCCTGCCAGGGGCACGTGTCATCCAGGGTACCCAGAGGGGTGTCCTGGCTTCCGACAGGCCAAGTCCTCCTCAAGGTACAAATTGTAATTAAATCCTGGCTGGATATCACATGAAAGTTAGAAAGAATAGAGGAATGTCAGGAAAAAAGTATTAATGAACTGCTGAGAGAAGCCATAAGAGTATATCTAAGAAGAGATGAAGAAAAGACAAAAAAAAAAAAAAGCTAAAATTATGGGGGCCATAGCCAGAGAAAGTGTGAGACCCAACAAGGATGGGCCAGTAGAACCACTTAAAAGAGACAAAGGTTTTATTGGACCAAAAGGGGCTAGGGCTCTACCCAGTGACAAATATTGTTATTACTGTGGAGAGAAAGGACACCTAAAGAGAAATTGTAAGAAAGTCCAGTTAGATGAAGCCATAGCCTGGGAGCAAGAAACTCTAGAGAACATCTTAAGAAGAGATAACTATGGGTGTCATGGGTTCTATACTCTGGGGAATTTATGAACCATCCAGAAGAGCCCTTAGTAAATTTCAAGACTGGTCTCCAGAAAGATGAATTTGAATTTTTAGTCAATACCGGAGCATACAAGTCACGTGTGACTAAAATACCAAGAGCAATCACAGTTGGTAAAAAGGTCTGCAAAGTACGAGAGGCCAAAGGAGAACCATTTCAGGCCCAAATGATAGAAGATGTAGATATTACAGGAAATTCAAGAGAGTGTTGAGCTAATTTCATTTACATCCCCCAGTTAAGTTGTGATTTATTAGGACAAGATTTGCAAATCAAATTGGGAATTGGAGTAATCCCAAAAGAAGGAAAAATGGTAGTCCAAATAATGGTCTTAACAAAGGGAGACACAGATGAAATCAACCCAAACATGTGGGCAGGGGAGGGAAAAATTGGTTGTTTGAATATGCCTTGAATAAAAGCAGAGGTGCTGAAAGACTCTCCCCCATTTGGGTAAGGCAGTATCCAATTTCCCCAGAGGGAAAGAAAGGACTAGCCCCAGTGATTGACCAGCTGTTAAAGGAAGGATTTTAGAACCATGCATGTCTCCACATAATACTCCCATACCAGCGGAGAGAAAAGCTGATGGAAGGTTCTGATTAGTAAAAGATTCAAGAGAAGTTAATAAAAGAATGGTTACGAGGCACCTGGTAGTACAAAACCCGCACACCCTTTTAAGCCAAGTACCTAAGGAGCATGCATGGTTCTCTGCCATCGATTTAAAGGATGCCTTCTGGGCATGTCCCCTGGCTGAAGAGTGCCAGAACTGGTTTGCCTTTGAATGGGAGGACATTGAAAAGAAAAGAAAACAGCAATTAAGGTGGACACATCTTCTCCAGGGGTTTACAGAATCCTTGAATCATTTTGGCAAGCTCTAGAAGAATTCCAGAACAGTTTAAACCTGACATTGGGGTACATATTTTACAATATGTTGATGATTTACTTGTATCAGGGGGAGAACAAGACAAAGTTAGAAGTTCTAGCATATGGTCCCTAAATTTCTTAGGGGAAAAAGGTCTAAAAGTATCACAAAAGAAACTGCAATTTGTGGAACAAGAAGTAACATATCTAGGACATATAATCAGCCAAGGTCAAGCCGCAAGAGAATTTTGGGAATTCTGTCCATCCCTGCCCCAAAGACCAAAAGAGATGTTAGAAAATTATTAGGTTTGTTTGGGTAATGCAGATTATGGCTTGGTCAGTATACTAAAAGTGTTAAATTTCCATATGACAAATTGGTAGACTCAGAGCCTGTAACCTGGACCTCAAATGACGAGGAACAGCTTCGGAATCTGAAAACTAAATTGTCCTCTGCCCCTGTACTGAGCCTACCAGACCTTAAAATAACTTTGACCTATTTGTAAAGGTGGAAGAGGGGATAGCTTGCAGAGTCCTTACACAGGATTGGGGAGGATGCAGGAAGCTGGTCGCAGATCTCTCCAAGTTACTGGATCCAGTAGCCAGAGGGTGGCCAGCCTGTGTGCAAGGGATAGCGGCAACAGCCACCCCAATAGAAGACACACAGAAACCAACCTGAAATGGGAAGATCTGGGTTCATACCCCACACCATGTAAAAGCTGTTTTAAGTCACAAGACCCCTCAGTGGTTAACTGACTCCCAAATACTAAAGTATGAAGTCATCCTAATAAGTACCAAGGGCCTTGAATTAGTCACTTCAAAATGTTTAAATCCAGCCCAGTTCCTCATGGGAGAGCCGTTAACAGACCCGGAGCATGATTGTTTAGAAATTATTGAAATGCATACTAAAGTGAGAGAAGATTTAGAAGATGAGCCCCTCCCATATGGCAGAATTTTATTTACAGATAGATCATCAAAAATGGTAGCCAGTAAATGGGTCTCAGGGTCTTCAATCATAGATAGGCAGAATATACAAGCTGAAGAAATGGGAAAGCTTCCCTCCAATTGGTCTGCCCAGTGCTGTGAAATCTATGCCCTGAAGAGAGGGCTAGATTTACTAGAAAAAGACAAAAGAACAATCTATACCAACTCCTGGTACACATATGGAATTGTCCATACTTTTGGAAAAACATGGGAAGAACAGGGGTACCTAAATTCTAAAGGCAAAAATTTAATACATGAAGAGCTAATAAAATTAGTACTGGAGTCCCTGAGGAAACCAATAGAGATAGCCAAAGTTCACATACAAGAACATCAAAAAAGGGACACCCTTGAAATAAAGGGAGACCAATTAGCTGATCAAGTAGCGAAAGAAGTAGCTTTGGAACACGGTAGTCCGGTTAAAATTCTTAAGATAGAGGGAACACCTAGAAGGGAAAGAAAAGAGGAAAAACCGATCTTTGACAAGAAACAATTAAGAGAGTTAGAAAAGATGAGAGGACAGCAAAAAGAAAATGGAGAATGCTGGACCCCTGACAGACGGCGAATTTTAAATAAAGCTCCAGCCCGAAAGGTGATGACAGAGTTACACGAGTTGACCCATTGGGGAATACAAGGCTTATGTGACCACTTCCCAAGGGATCAAATGTGCATGGGAGTACGTAACATAGCAAAGGCAGTTACCAAGGTATGTTTAACTTGCCAACAAATTAATCAGAAAGTCATGAGAAGAGTACTGTCTGATCTGGGGGAAGAGAGTTGGCCTTGCAGCCATTCCAAAATGTGCAGGGAGACCTCACAGAAATGCCCCCTGTCCAGGGATACAGACACTTATTAGTGACCGTGGATCACCTCACCCATTGGGTAGAGGCGTTCCTGACCAAAAGAGAGACAGCCCAAGTAGCCACAAAAGCAATCCTAGAAAACATCATTCCCCAAAGTGGGTTGATAAATAATGTCGATTCTGATCAAGGTCCACATTTTGCTGCCCAAGTCTTACAACAAGTTGTTGAAGCCCTGGGAATGAAATGGGAGTTGCACAGCCCATCGGCATCCCCAGAGCTCCAGAAGAGTAGAAAGAATGAATAAAACCATCACAAACGCGTTAACTAAATTAGTTACAGAAACCCAGATGAATTGGCTTAAATGTCTGCCCTTAGCACTGTTACAAATTAGAACAAGGCCTCGATCAGGTATAAGAGTCTCACCTTATGAAATGATGTTTGGACTCCCCTTCTTGATAACCTCGTATAGCATTGGAATTTATCCAGAAGGAGAGACAGCTACCCAAAAATATCTAAAGGCTATGGGAAGTATGTTAGAAAATCTTAGGAAAAAGGGCTATCTCCCTCAAACCTCTCCCTTAGACACCAAGGTACATAACATCAATCCAGGAGACAGGGTGTTAGTTAAATCATGGAACACTGCACCTTTAACTCTAAGTTTGAAGGCTCTGTTCAGGCCCTACTCACCACCAATACAGCCATACAGACCCAGGAGAAGGGGTGGACACATATAACCCAGATTAAAGGACCTGTACCACCTCCCACTGAATAGTCAAAACCAGCCACATCCCCTACTAAGTCTTCTTATGAATTTATACGTTAAATCAGATTATAAGATTACAAGCAGTACTCGAGATGGTATCAAACCGAACCTCTCTAGCTTTAGACCCCATAAATGACCAACTATCCCAGACTAGAACTGTAGTTGATCAAATCAGACTAGCAGTAGATTATTTATTGGCCGATGAACGAAGCACATGTGGAAAATTTAACTCCTCTGAGTGCTCCTTAGAAATAGATGACCGCAGTGAAGTAATTAGAAATATCTCAAAGGAAATCCAGAAGTTAGTGTATGTTGGAACACAAGAGTGGACCCCTACATTTGATACCAGCTGGTGGGACAATTAAAAGGAAACTGGTGGGAAAAAATAGCCTTTTTCATTGTATGTGAAATTGCTAGTTTCATCCTCCTACCTTGCATGCTCCCCTGTCAAATCCGAGTTGCAACATCTGCTGTACAAGCAAGTTTAATGATACCAAAACAGCTTAATAAGAAAGAAGTAAAAGAAATCATGATAATGAACAATCAAGAACATTAAGATGCCAAGAAAATTTACAACCAATATAAAAATCTAAAAAAGTGTACTTTCAAGAAGAAGTAATTGCTAATTGAGGCAAGCCTGAGCCCTAAGGAAGAATTAGAGGGGGAAATTGTAGAGGAAAGATTGCTAAAGGAGTTGATATAAAGTTAATCATTAAAGGAGTAATTATAAAGTTGCAATGTTAATTCTGGATTGTTTGTTGAATGTTTTATAGTTATGCCAAGTTCCAATGTTAGTTAAAGGTTTTATAATTGTTGTAGGCGCGGGTATCAAACGGTTTAACGGGGCCGCGGAGCATCACGGGAGTTCGAGGCGCAGCTGCAATGGCTCTCGGTGGGGCGCGGGGCATGACGGGAGATGAAGTCCCGGCTGGAATAGCGCCGGACGTGCCTCGCGGAGCATGATGGGAGCTGTAGTCCCGGAAGTGGCTCGAACGGGATGCTTGGGGGTCCGGGAAGCCTCTTGGGGGAAAATTTTGCGTCCGAGCCGCGACTTGGGGTCCCCGGGGGGAACGTAAACGGTTCGGGAGCCCTTGGGGGGGAGCTCGGGGAGCTCTAACCGGGCTCTTTAGGGCGCGGGACACACCAGGAGTTTCAGGCGCGGGACTGTGTTCTGAGGGGCTCTGGGGCCGCGGTGGGGAGAGGGGATGAATTCCCAGAAGCGGCTGTAACGGGCATCTGTGGGGTTGGGAGCACTCAGGTGGTCTGGGGACGCTTTTGGGGGTCCCGAAATGGGCGCTGAGGGGGCACTGAGGGATCCTGGAGGGTCTGGGGGACACTTCTGGGACAGATGGGGGCAGATCCCGGGGGTTCTGTGGAGCGCGGGGCATGACGGGCGTTGTAGTCCCGGCTCCAATGGGGCTCGTTTGGGCCGCGGGGCATGATGGGAGTTGTAGGCAAAAACAATAGGAGGCGCCCGGCCGAAGCGCCGCTCCCGGAGCCCGAATTCCTGGCTCTGATTGGCTGCAGGAGGTGATGGGCGGGAGCCTCGGCAAATGGGAGGGGGCGGAGGCGGGAACAGCCTCTCCAGTCCCGCCCAGTACAAGCCCAGTTCATCCCCAGTACAGACCAGTACAAGCCCAGTCCCCCTCCCGGCCCTCCCAGTACAGACCAGTCCGTCCCAATACACCTGAGTTCATGCCCAGTCCCTTCCAGTTCCCCCCCAGTGTCATCCACAGGATATCCCAGTGTCCCCAGTCTTCTCCACAATGTCCCCAGCATCCCCAGTTTGTCCCAGTATCCCCCAGTGTCACTCCCAGGATGTCCCAGGATGTCCCAGTGTCTCCCACAGCGTTCCCACTGTTCCCCAGTATGTCCCAGCCCTCCCCAGTGTTTCCAAGGACAGTTTCATTTCTCTCTCTCTCGGTGGCCGTGGCAGCCAAACCCAGCAGTGGGGTCAGTGCAGTGCCCATGGCCACAGCCCCTTGCAGTGGCCCAGTGCAGCTGGGGCTGATGATCCACCCTCACAGCTGGCCCAGGGCAGCTCTGCAGTGGCTTTGGTGGCACCTGGGGCTGGCACACACCTGAGCAGTGTGTCTGTTTGCAGTGGGGAAACTCAGGAGTTTCAGATTGCTTCAAAAACCCCAGGAAGTGAAAACCCCTCTTAGGCTGAGTGCAGCCAGCTCTGCAAGCACAGCAGGGCCCAGGGGAGTGAGGACAGACAGGATGGGGCTGGGCAATGTGGAGCAAGGTTGTCCACACTGGGTCAGAGCTCAAGGCACAGCTCCTGTGAGCAGGCCAGAGCTGCTGAGGAGAGACCCTGGGTCAATGTCAATCACAGAATGCTGCAATCACCTCTGCTCTACAGAGAAATAAAATAAAATGTCAAAAGAAAAAAATCACCATTTAAGGAATGTCCACCATTTGAGGGAGGGTCACCATTTGAGGAAGGTGAAGGGGTGACGTTCACATCTTAGGGGCTGAATGATCATTGGTCTCCAATTTATTGATTAGGTTACATTCTTTTATAATAGTGTTAATAAGCTCATGCATATTCTGTAACCTAAGCATTCTATTCGTTAAGCTAAACATCAACTCTTCTTCATTCTTTCAGTCTTGCATTCCACTTTCCCACGTCTCTCTGACTCCTTGTTATCACATTTAGAGATGTCCAAGGACATAATGTTTTCGCAGGTGTAAAAACTCAGATCAGAAGGCTAAACACAGTACTTTTCCAGCTTCTAATAATTAACATTCCCACAATAAAATACTTTTGTTAAAATAGGAATGTGTATTTTTTTACAAGGAGTTTGAAATCTTTCTCAGTAATTGGACTAGGAAAACTTTAATGACCCTCTCAGAGCTTTGATGTTGTTTACATCAGACTCAGTTCCTGAGAGCATCTTCAAAAAACATCTCCATAAATCAAAGTTAAATTTAAACTGCAGAGTTTCTTGAAGTTTTAATGGGTCCCGCAGAGGGACACGACTGGCACAGTGTCCCCAGGTTCCAGTTAGAGCAGAACACTGGAGGCAGGGATGACAGCTGGGCACAAACAAGGCCAAGGTGTCTCTGGTGCTGAGCAAAGCTGGATGTGTTTGAGGAATGCCAAGGGCCAAGGCCTGAGCCCCAGGGCCTGGCCAGGCAGATGCTGTCCCTCCCTCCTTGCTCAGGGCTCTTGCCGGGATGGGCACTGGCATGTGGGGATGTGCAATGCCAAGGGCAGGAGCATGGGGCGGCCCCTGCCAGGCTGCTGAGCAGGGACAAGGAGGCAATGAGGCCCCAGGCCTGCAAGGGTCACTTGTCTCCTGCTCCTGCCTCAGGCCCAGGCCCAGCAGCCATGGCCAAAGTGCTGCCCAAGTTGGCTCTGTTGGGGCTGTCTTGCAGCTGCTGCACATGCCTGTGCCCTGTGCAGCCCAGGCTGTGCTACGGTGTCCCTGCCCTGCGCCTCTGTCCCTGCAGGCTGTCGGCATCCCCCGGCTGCCCCACCTGGCTGGGCCCTTCCTTTGCTGACAACTCTGCCTCCTGCCTGCCTCTGCCTGCCCACACAAAGCCTGGGGCTGATACCCAAAGGGTTCATTCCATTTTCTCCCTGCCTGTGAACTTTCAGCACAGGAACAAGGCATGCAGGGGCTGCTTTCCCAGCAAGGATGGTTGGAAGAGAAGAAGAAGACATCTGGCTCAAGGGTGCAGGCATAGAGAAAACAAGGAGTGAATCTGGGAGCTTGGGGTGGGTTTTATGGAAATGGATAAATTGTAATTCACATTTAGCAACTGTGTATAAGCAACACACTGGTAGAATCACATGTCCATGTAAGGTTGTGAGTTATCCCTCACCAGACCTCAGGCCTGAATAAATGATACCCTCTGAAATAGTAAATGAGTGTTCAGGAGCTTTATTCTGATATTTCAGAGATTTGGTGACCGTGGGCCCTCACAGAACCAAGGAGTCAGCTGTGACACTGTGCAAACTCATGGAACAAAGGGGCCATTGTGACACAGCAGAACCCCAGGGAACCAAAATCCATTTTGGCACATTGGGGCCACATTGAACCAATGGTCCATTGTGATACTGCGGATCCAAGGAGACCATTGTGACCCTGAGAAACGTCTTGGAACCAAGGGGCCATTGTGACACAGCAAGGCTGGGTGGAACCATGGGTCCATTGTGACACTGCAGAACCTCGCAGAACCAAGGTGACCATGTTCTACTGCGGAACCTCATGGAACAAAGGGTCCATGGTGACACTGCAGAACCAAGGAGACTGCTGCTGGCAGTGTGAGAGCTCATGGAACCAGAAGTCCATTGTGACACAGCAAGGCCTCATGGAACCAAGGGTCCCTTGTTAAACTGTGTGGCCTCATGGAACCATGAGCTATTGTGACACAGCGTGGCCACACGGAGCCAAGGGGCCACTGTGACACTGTGGATCAAAGGGACTGAGGGACTGAGGAACCTCATGCAACCAAGAGTCCATTGTTCCAGTGTGGGGACCTGTGGAACCAAGGGGAGCACAGGGACATTGCGGGGCCTCATGGAACAATGGAGACTGTTCTGACACTTTGGGACCCACTGGCACCAAGGGGCCATTAGGGCATGGCAGGGCCTGGTGGAATCAAGGGGACTGCAGTGAACATTGTGGGTGTCCATGGGATGAAGGGTTCATTCTTACACCACGGAACCAAGGATTCCATTGTGACACTCTGGGGCATCATAGAACCAAAGGTCCATTGTGACACAGCAGGGCCTCATGGAACCATGGAGGCCATTCTTACACTTGGAGGCTTTGTGAAACCAAAGGGCCATTGTGGCACTTCAGAGCCTTGTGGAGCCAAGGGTGTTGCTGTTGAGTAATGACCAACATAGACTCCAAGGCCATCAGAAGGCTAAAATGAAAGTCTTTATTTGGAAACCTATTTTTTTATATTCGGTTCCAATACAGGTTGTCCTGATTGGTAACTTAATAAAAACACTGTCATCATGAGTTAATTAAAAAGACACCCATTTCTAAACAACCTCTTGGACAAAACAGCATATTTAAAAACACCAGATGCAGATTGTTTAGAATTCTTTCTCTCTAGCTCCCTAAAGTTTCCCAGGCCAATTCATGGGGAAGTTTATCTAGCTTTCTCTCTTTCTGACCAGAGAGCTGCCACCACACAAGGGGATCATAGTGACACTGTGGGGCTCCGTGATTACAATGTTTTGTCTGTAGTGACACTGTAAGGTCTCATGGAATCATGGAGACCATTGTGACACTACAAGGCCCCATGGAAGCAAGGAACCATTGTGACACTGTGGGGTCTTGGCAGGGCAAGGGGCAGTTGTCACACTGTGTGGCACCATGGAACCAAGGAGGCCATTGTGACACTCCAGGGCCCCATGGAACCAAGGATTCATGGAACAGTGCAGGACCCCATGGAACCAAAGGTCCATTGGGACATTGTGGGGCCTCATGGAATCCTGGAGGCCATGATGACACTTGGAGGCCTCGTTGAATCAAGGGGCTCTGCAGGGCCTCATGGAACCAAGGAGACCCTTCTGACATTGTGAGTCCCCATGGAACCAATGGTCCAGTATGACACTGTGGCACCAAGGAGACCCCTGTGACACTGCAAGGCCTCATGGAAGCAAGGGACCATTGTGACTCTGGAGCCCCATGGAAACAAGGGGCCATTGTGACACAGCAAGGCCTCATTGAACCATGGAGGCCATTGTGACACAAGGGGCTTCATGGAACCAAAGGAGCATTGTGACACATGGGGCCTCATGGAACCAAGGGCACAATAGTGACACTGTGGGGCTCCAAGGGACCAAGGGGGGGTTCTTAAAGTGCAGAACCAAGGAGACCACTGTGACACTGTGGGGCATCATGGAACCACAGGTCCATTGTGACACAAGAGGGCCTCATGGAACCATGGAGACCATTTTCACACTTTGAGGCCATGTGAAACCAAAGGGCCATTGTGGCACTTTGTGTCTCCATGGAACCAAGGAGTCCATTGTGACACTACGAGGCCCTGTTGGGCCAAAGGGCAATTGTGGCACTGTGTGGCACCATGGAACCAAGGAACCATTGTGACACTACAGGGCCCCATGGAACTAAGGATTCATGGAACAATGTGGGATTCATGGAACCAAAGGTCCATTGTGACATTGAGGGGCCTCATGGAACTGAGGGGGGACAATTGTGATGCTGTGGGGCCCAATGGAAGCAAGGGGCCAGTGTGACACAGCTGGGCCTCATGCAGCCAAGGGGCCACTGGGATCCTGAGGAGCTCAAAAGAACCAAGGGGCCATTGTGACACTCTGCAGCCTCATGAAACCAAGGAGGCCCTCGTGTCATTGTGCAGCTCCATGGAACCAAGGGAACCATTTAAACACTGCAAGGCCTCATGGAAGCAGGAGACCATTGTGACAGTATGGGGCCCCATGGAAACAAGAGGCCAGTGTGACAGAGCAGGGCCTCATGGAACCAAGGATCCAAAATGACACCAGCATTGTGACCCTGCAGGGCCCCATGGATCCAAGGGAACAGGGAACAGGTCTGGTTGGCTTGGCCTGACTGGCTCAACTGACCTCAGCATGTTAGGGATTTGTTCTCATGTGCCCCAGAAACCCTGGGGCTCTGTGCTTTCCTTCCTATGGAAGAGAACCATCCTTTTTCCCAGGTGCCCATGGCCAAAATTGCTACTCACTCTAAACAATTCCCTATATGCAAGGGTTCTCCCAGAAAAAAGCTTTCAGGATAGAGAGCTCTGGCTGGCCTTGGCCTCTGGTGGTCACCTCTCATCTCAAGGAGGCCCTGATGAAAGTATTTGAATGGGTTTGACTCCTGGAACATCAATGAGTCTCTCATCCTATGAAAAACTCAGATGTTATTCTAATAATATTTGGTTTATTTCTCGTTCTGTATTATGCATGAAATATTATTTTCAGCTACATAATATTTTTCTTCTCACTCTACCAGTGTTATCCAACACAAAACACCTCCTCTACATATGGATCCAGGTCACCTGTAAAAGCAAACACAAGAAAGAATGCAGCAGGAATGATTTGTCTGTGCTCCCATCTGTCCCATCTCCTCTGGAGCTGGAGGTGCAGCCCCAGCACTTGGCAGGGCTCAAGGGCTCACAAGCTCAGCTCCCACCCGGAGAACTTGCAGACCCTGGGCTGCTCTTCTTGGCCCCTGCACGCTCAGCCAGGCTGAGATGGACACTGATGGTTTCTGGGCCAGGCTCTCGGAGCCCAGCCCAGCTCCCTGCAAGCTCTGCCAGCTGCCCTGAGCTCTGGGCAGCACCAAGGGCCTCTCCCCAGCCCAGCCCAGCCAGCTCTGGCCCCACAGCTCTGCTCAGGCCAGGCTGCTCTGGGCACTGCCCCACGGCCTCAGCCCCTGGCAAGGGCACAGCAGCAGCTGCAGCTGCCACAGGACTCAGCACCAGCATGGGGGAACGTGCCTGGCCAAGGGAAAGGAGGCTCCCTGGGTGCCCTGCTCTCCTCTGCAGGAGATGCTGAGAGCTCTGCAGCCCCTGCTGCCATCCCATCTGCCCAGGGCAGCACCAGAGCCCCGGCCTTGGGGCCCTCAAGAGCTGCTCCAGCCCAGGGCTCATCCCAAAGCTGGGGCAGCCACAGAGCTGTGCCCATTTCTGTTCATTCCTGCTCTGATCAGGATGGATCCTCAGCACCTTGGAGGACGGTGATGAACTTTACTTTTTCAGAGGCCTCTTCTTTCTTGAGCTCTTCAGCTGAGAAATTCAGTGAGAAAGGCTCATAAACATTTGTTCAAAACACTCAAAGAAGACAAGCCCATGGGAATAATTCAAGTGTTCAGTTGTTCTGTGGTTAATTAGATAGATTTCAGAAGTGTACTCAAAGTGAATCTACTATATTCAAAATAATTAAGAGAATTTTTTTTTCCTGTTTCGTTTTCTTTCCCTGTTTATAGATTGCTATCAGCAATCCCCAGGTGATATTGATCCCCAGCCCCTCCTCATGCAGTCTGAACAGATGTGAAAATCAAGACCCTTCATGGCTGACAATCAATCCCACTTTGTCCCTACCCCCCTCCCCACCATTTCCCTCATCCAACCCCTGGCACTCAGAGCAGCTGAGGAATGGAGTCACATCCAGGGGTGTCCCCAGGGCTCAGGACTGGGGCCAGGTCAGAGAAATCTCTTTATTGCTGATCTGGATGAGGCCATCGAGGGCAGCCTCAGTCAGTTCCTAGGTGAGCCCAAGCTGGGTGGCAGTGTGGCTGTGCTGGAGGGCAGGAAGCTCTGCAGAGGGATCTGGACAGGCTGGAGCCATGGGCCCAGGACAATGGGATGAGGTTCACCAAGGCCAAGGGCCACGTCCTGCCCTGGGCTCACAACCACCCCAAATCCCTGGCTGTGCCCTGCCCCTGATCCCCACAGCCTGTCCTGTTTCCTTCATCCCTGCATTGCCAGGGACTCTCTGGGACAAGGGAGCTCTGCTCTGGGTGTGGAGGGAGGTGCAGGTGCCACCACTGGAGTGGGAACCAGAACTCACCAGGTTTGTGTCCTTTGGGGGTCAGGAACTGGTGGGACTCAGAGGTGCATGAAGTTTCTCTTCATGGCCAACATAAAAAATGTAAACATGATACAATTTAAGACACATTGAAACTCTTCTCTCAGCAATGTGAGACATCCCAGCACTGTCTGACATGTCCCCCATTCACAAGGGATTTTTGTACAAAACCAATTTTAGACAAAGATGATTCTGTGATAGATAAAAACACAGTTAAGTTGCTGCATCAGGATGCTCTGGGTGAAGTGGGATAAAACAGCCTGAATAATTCCCAATTTTTTAAGCTGTCAGTGGTGGATGGAGAATGGGGTCTGGCTGCTTTTGGTGTTGAGGAAATGCTGAAACCAGCCTGACTCATTTTAACTCCTCCTGTCCTGGCTGATCTCCCCTCTTTCCCCTTCCACCCATTGGCTTTTGTCTCCCCCCAGGCCCCCGGTGCAGAGCCTGGCTCTGTGTTCTCCATCCCCTCCTGGCTGGCACTGCCAGGCTGGGATGAGGAGCCCCTCAGCCTTCCCTGCTTTGGGCTGGACAAGCCCAGCTCCCTCAGCCTCTGCTCACAGCCCAAGGGGCTCCAGCCCTGCCTTGGAGGCCCTTCCCAGGCCCGGCTCCAGCTGCCAGACATCTTTCCTGCCCTGGGGACTCAAACACGGCCCCAGTGACCTGGATAATCCATGTCCTTGATGTCCTGGTCACACAGCCCAGCACCTTGTCCCCATGTCAAGTTCTGGAGTGAATCTTATGGAACATCCTTGAGGGAGGCTGCAGCTCCAGGGGGACCAGGGAGATACCAGGAGACCCCATTTGGCATGAACAGCTTTGGACTTCTCAGGGGAGAAACTGTGAAGGGAAGCTGGGGCAGAGCAACCAACCCAGTGACTGTAGGCACACAGTTTGTGGTAATTGGGAGTGGGGCTGTGCCTGAGCCTCATCCCTAAGGGGCTACAACCATGCAGGACAGGTGAACAGTATTAAAGGTAATGAGACATGGAGTGCTGAGGTGCACTGACCAACCACAAAAGGGTACAGGGGGCACACAGGTGCAATGCATGTAAGATGAAGGGTATAAAAGGTTGTACTGAAGAACAATAAAGGGCTGGTGCTTGATATCTTTGTTGGTGTCAGTTGTACCCTCAGCTGTGACATCTGGTGATCCTGATGTGATCCTGAGGTGATTTGGGCAGACCACTGCAGACCCAAGAGCAATAAGATGGTGGAGCCAGGCAGACTAGGAGCCTGGGATCTGAGCCAGGTGGACCAAGAGCCAGACAAGTTATAGCCAGGTGGACCTGAGAACCTGGAAGTCTGGACAATGTATGAGACACCACCCCCCGGAGGAAGGGTGCTGGATATGAGGACAGGCACTACACACTTTGCTTATTTGATATGCAAGAAATAGAGTGAGGCTATGCACTTTGCTTGTTTGGAAGGAGATTGCTTGGGAGGTAACATACAAACTGCTGTTTTTATTAAAATGTGGGAGAGTACCACCCACACTTTCACTTGTGCCACTGCCTGCTGCTCTCTGCAGGTGTGTTGGATTGAGCCCTGCACCCCCTGCCAAGGTGTGGCCACAGTCAGGTGGGGACCAAGGATGGTGCTGGTTCCCCCTGAATGGCAGTGTGTGCAGTGGGACACAGAAATGGTGCGATGGAAGTGGCAAATGGCATGGCCACAGCAGCAGCCGGTGCCTCAGCAACAGCACAGCCCCAAGGAGTGTGGGGGGAGGCTTGCTAAGGTGCTGCTGCACGAGCACTGGAACAAAAACAATGTCAGACTCTGAGAGGCAGAGTCAGAGCTGCACAGAAAGCACATAAGAGAAGCCTTCTGAAATTCTATGGTGGCCAACTCCACAGT
The DNA here is from genome assembly GCA_039654755.1 of Calcarius lapponicus. NCBI lineage: Eukaryota > Metazoa > Chordata > Aves > Passeriformes > Fringillidae > Calcarius > Calcarius lapponicus. The sequence goes on along the minus strand of JBBFKN010000027.1, from coordinate 1,873,839 downwards.
GACCTGGTGTGATTTGGGATTGGGCTGTGGAGTGAGGTACAGCCTGAGATGGAGCCTGGTGTAGCATTGAGAGCAGTGGGGGGATGCTGCTTGGTCTGGACCAGACTGATTTTGACACCTGGGGTACAGGTGAGTCCCTGGGGACAGAATGGGAAATAACTTATCAGGTGAAGAACAGATTGTTTTGTCTACATGGAAAGCTTTGTTGGAAAGAAAAGGCATTAATCCTACTGACTACAACCTTCACAGTGTTTTACTATGAGCAAAGTCACAAGATTTTGAGACTGATGCAAGTATTGCTTTTAGTGTTAGAGCATGGGAAGAAGTTGTGGAAAGACTATGGGACATGGTATCAAAAGGGGACAAGCTCCAGATTTGGCTACCACCTGGAGATTGCTCTATGAGACTTGAAAAGAATGGAACACAGAGCAGGACAAGAGAGGCTTGCAGTGACCAATTAATAAAAAAAAACTGTAAAAGGAAGAATAGAAATATTAAAGCAGCAGTGGGAGCTGGGGACAGAGTAGCTCTATTGTTCAGCACAGTGTATTGAATTGCTGATAAATTTTGTATTTTGTCTGCAGCTATTAATCTTTGATTAGGCATAAGTGTAAAAGTTGATATTCCATATGCATAAGTACACTTGACAGATACTGGAGTTCAGTGGGTGCCTGCTCATTGCATTCGGCTTGTGTTGGATGACACCCCTCAAATCAATGAACCTGGCTATGGCTCACTTGACTCCCTGGAATAAGCAAAAACATGTGTGTGATAGGAACATATAGACTCTAAGATATCCTTCTATGTTGCTTTATGAAATTGTACAGTTATTGATGTTGTTCAAGTTGTATAGCCTTTGATAAAATTATGTAGCTGTTGATTTTGTTCCTATCCTAATATATGGCCTTTAGCTTATTCTTGTGTGTTGCCTTATAAAGCTGTACAATTGTTGGTATTGTCAATATTGTAGGAGTGGAGGTATAAGGACTTGTGATGATAGGTAATGTAGGTTTGGGGAATAAACCAAGGTCAGCACACAGATGCATTCCAGAGTTAGTGGAATCTACACAGGGGATACTTGTCCCATGTTTGCTATTTCTTCTGCAAGGGCCCTGTAGAGGTATGGTAGACATGGCATTTATTTAAAGGAAAAATAAAGGGGAATTGTAGGTACACAGTTTGGGGTAACTGGGAGTGGGGCTGTGCCTGAGCCTCATCCCTAAGGGGCTACAACCATGCAGGACAGGTGAACAGGATTAAAGGTAATGAGACATGGAGTGCTGAGGTGTACTGACCAACCACAAAAGGGTACAGAGGGCACACAGGTGCAATGCATGTAAGATGAAGGGTATAAAAGGTTGTGCTGAAGAACAATAAAGGGCTGATTCTTGATGCCTTTATTGGTGTCAGTTGTACCCCCAGGAACAACAAGTGATGTCACAAAGCCCCCCTGTGATGTCACGGCCCCTTCTCTAATGTCACACAGCTGATCTCTGATGTCACAGCTGGCTCTGTGATGTCACAGCTGGCTCTGTGATGTCACAGAGACAGTCTGTGATGCCGTAGCTGCCCAGTGACCTCCCATAACCCACTCCGTGATGTCATAGCCCACTCTGTGACCTCATGTCACCAGATGATAAATTGTCTACACCAGGTGAGCACACGCAGTGCTGGTTCTCCAAAACCCCAGGCCTGTGGAAACCACACAATGCCCATTGTGTGAGAAGGAGAACTGAAATTCACCAGCCTCAGTGTCCTGCCAGCTCAGCCAGGCCCACTGGAACATTGGGGTCCACGAGCACCAGGGACCACCAGAGACCCCCAGGACAGGAGATCACATTCAAAAGGGGAAGGGAAATATGTTAATGATTTTGGGGAAGTGATTATCATATGTGTGTTTAGTCCAGGACAATCAATGAATATGTGTGCAAAATACAGAATATAAACAGCTTTCCTGCACTCAGCATGCACAGCTTTGGGAGGAGCTATCCCCCAGTGCATCCAGCCAAATAAAGAATGCTGCTTCTTAATACTACATAGAGATTGCAGATTTTTCTATTTTACTGAATTTTTGGTAACAGTTCCAATCCCAAGGAAAGCTCTGTCTCCTGCTGTTCACAAACAGAGAAGGGCTGGTGGGAGATGTGGTGTTTGGAGGCTGCCTGGGGTACAGTGACCATGAAATAATTGAGCTTTCAATATCCTGTTAAAGAAAGAGCAGCATCTACAAAATGTTTAACCTGGAATCAGGAAGGGCAGACCTTGGCCTGTTCAGGATGCAGATTTGGAGAGTACCGAATCAGGTACTGATTTTTTAAGGGAAACACACTTAAAAACAAAGATGTCCAGGAAGGATGGACACACCTCAAGAAAGGAATCTTAAGGGGGAAGGAGCAGCCTGTCCCTCTGTGCCAAAGTTGAACCAGAGAGAAAAATTACTGTCCTGGCTGGGCATGGAGATTTTGTGGGAACTGAGGGAAAAAAGAGGGTGCATCACCTTTGGAAAGAAGGTCAGGCAACTCAGGAAGTGTTTAAGAATGTTGTTAGGCCATGCAGAAAGAAAAGCAGAGATGTGAAAGCTCAATTAGAGGTTAACCTGGCCACTTTGGTGAAAAATTATAAAAAGTATTTTTAAAATTAAATTAATAGCAAAAGGAAGTTTAAGGAGAACCTCTGTTCATTGTTGTATGCAGTGGGGAGTAGAGTAACTACAGATGAGGGAAAGGCTGAGGTATTTAACCCCTTCTTTACCTCAGTTTTCAAGAATAAGACAGGTTGTCCTCAGGACAAGTGTTCTCCTGAGCTGGTGGATGGGCACAGGGAGCAGAACAGGCTCCCTGTAATCCAGGGGGAAGCAGCTGGGGACCTGCTGAGCCTCTCAGATGCTCACAGGTGTCTCTGGGAGCAGGTGGGATCCATCCTAGGGGGATGAGGGAGCTGTGGATGAGCTCCCCAAGCTGCTCTCCATCATTGACCATCAGTCCTGGCTCAGCAGGGAGGTCCCAGAGGACTGGAGGTGCCAATGTGAGCCCATCCCCAGGAAGGGCTGGAAGGAGGAGCTGGGGAACTCCAGGCCTGTCAGCCTGACCTGGGTGCCCAGCAAGGTTATGGAACAGATCACCTTGAGTGCCATCACAGGGCACCCACAGGATGGCTGAGGGATCAGAGCCAGCCAGCGTGGATTTCAATATCTGCACTGATGATCTGCATGAGGGGACTGATTCCAGCATCAGCAAATCTGCAGATGACACCAAGCTGGGTGTGAGTGTGGATCTGCTGGAGGGTAGGAGAGCTCTGCAGAGGGACCTGGACAGGCTGGATCCAGGGCCCAAATCCACCAAGGTGAGGTTGAACAAGACCAAGTGCTGGGTCCTGCACTTTGGCCACAACAACCCCTGCAGTGCTACAGGCTGGGGACAGAGTGGCTGGACAGCGGCCAGGCAGAAAGGGACCTGGGGCACTGATGGACAGCAGGCTGGACATGAGCCAGCAGTGTGCCCAGGTGGGCAAGAAGGCCAATGGCTTCTGGCCTGGATCAGGAATGGTGTGGCCAGCAGGAGCAGGGCAGGGATTCTTCCCCTGCACTCAGCACTGGTGAGGCCACACCTCGAGTGCTGTGTCCAGTTCTGGGCCCCCAATTTAGGAAGGCCATGGAAGGGCTGGAGCGTGTCCAGAGAAGGGCAACAAGAATAGTAAGGGGTCTGGAAGAGAAATCTGGTGAAAAGGACCTGAAGAAGCTAGGGTTATATGATCTGGAGGAGGCTCAGGGCAGACAAGGGGGTGTTAGAGTGCAGGTTGGACTTGATGATCTGAAAGGTTTGTCACAACAAACCTGAGTGGTTTCCCTGGTGTCCCCCAGCAATTCTTGGCCCCAGGGTCTGATGGCATTTGTGCTCCCTCAGGTTCATGTCCCCACAGCAACAACATGGGGGTGCTGCCCCTGCTGTGTAATGCAAACAGGGGCTGCTGAGCCAGTGCTGCGTGGCTGTGCCTGCAAGGATGGGGCACCTGTGTGAGCTGGGGGAGAGGCCAGGGCTGCAGAGGGGGGATGTTGTTGGCAGCTCCATCAGGACGCTCTGGGACGCTGCCCTGGGCTGTGCAGCGCCCTGGGGATGGATCAGCCCCTGCTCTGCTGCTCCTTCCCGTCTGCCCCAGGGCCCTTGCAGAGCCCCAGCCATGCTGTTTGCCCCCAGCCTGCCCACGGCCAGCCTGGGGCTGCTCACGGCGGTTTCTGTGCTGAGCATTGGCCTGGCCGTGTTCTTGAGAGAGCCTGGGCAAGGAGCCTGGAGCCCCCAGGGCCTGGGCTGAGGCGTCAGCGCTGCCCCAGCAGTGCCCATGGCCTGTCCCTGCTGCAGCCCCGGCACTGCCACCCCCAGGGCTGTGCCCGGCCCCGAGAGCACTCAGGCCCTGCAGCAACACCAGGGCCAGCAGGGCAGCGGGGCAGGGCCACGGCAGCAGCACTGGCAACACCAAGTGCTGCTGCTGCTGGGCACAGCTGCTGGGCCAGCACTGATCTGCCCCAGCTCTGCACACAGACATTGCTGTTGCAGCTCCAGACAAGAAAAAAGAAGGGGGACCTCTGGTGAAAACTTTGCAGGCAGATCCTTTATTCTATCTAAAGTTACCAAGAGCACATTTTCTCATTGGCACAGGCTTTGGCCACAGTGAAGCTGGAGAGAAACAAAATGAGAAATGGCAAAACAATGGCATTTCGTTGTTGTAAATAATAAAAAAACTAGAACAAAAGACAGACAAGAACAAATCAACCACCAAACCCAAGTAGTATCAAAGATGACTTTTATTACAAATAATTTGCAGAAACTGGACAGCAGCTTAATGTTCCTGGAACCATCCAGTCATCAGTGTCCACACTGCTGCCTTGAGCTCCTGGTTCCTCAGGCTGTAGATGAAGGGGTTCAGAGCTGGAGGCACCACCGAGTACAGAACAGACAGTGCCAGATCCAGAGATGGGGAGGAGATGGAGGGGGGCTTCAGGTAGGCAAATGTGGCAGTGCTGAGGAACAGGGAGACCACGGCCAGGTGAGGGAGGCAGGTGGAAAAGGCTTTGTGCCGTCCCTGCTCAGAGGGGATCCTCAGCACAGCCCTGAATATCTGCACATAGGAGAAAACAATGAATACAAAACAGCCAGAAGCGAAACAGAGCGCAACCAATGAAATCCAAATTTTTCTGAAGGTGAAGTGTGAACAGGAGAGTTTGAGGATCTGGGGCACCTCACAGAAGAACTGGCCCAGGGCATTGCCATGGCACAGGGGCAGGGAAAATGTATTGGCTGTGTGCAGCAGAGCATTGAGAAAGGCACTGGCCCAGGCAGCTGCTGCCATGTGGGCACAAGCTCTGCTGCCCAGGAGGGTCCCGTAGTGCAGGGGTTTGCAGATGGACACATAGCGGTCGTAGCACATCACGGTCAGGAGGGAAAGCTCTGTTCCAATGAAGAAGACAAGCATAAATAGCTGTGCAGCACATCCTGTGTAGGAGATGGTGCTGGTGTCCCAGAGAGAATTGTGCATGGCTTTGGGGACAGTGGTGCAGATGGAGCCCAGGTCGCTGAGGGCCAGGTTGAGCAGGAAGAAGAACATGGGCGTGTGCAGGTGGTGGCCGCAGGCTACGGCGCTGATGATGAGGCCGTTGCCCAGGAGGGCAGCCAGGGAGATGCCCAGCAAGAGGCAGAAGTGCAGGAGCTGCAGCTGCCGCGTGTCTGCCAGTGCCAGCAGGAGGAAGTGCCTGATGGAGCTGCTGTTGGACATTTCTTCACTCTGGGCATGGTGGACTGTTGAAAGAAGACATTGACAAACTGGGACCAAATTCTGAGTCAGTCCTATGGATTTTGCTTCGAATCGCCTCAAAATTTATTCTCTTTCCAGGGGGGTACTTTGCTAAATTTTTTGAGTGTGTGTTTGTTCTGCTGAATTACTGATTCATCTTCAGCATTGCTCTCAGCCTGAACACTGGGGAGCACAGTGCGAAAACAGGGCTCCCTGTGCCCCAGTGCAGTCAGACCTGCTGGTACCACACAGATGCCATTTGCTCATTTCACCTCCATCTATTTACGGGTGATTGCACTTAAAACTTGCTTGAAAAATAAAGCGGAACTTTGGAACACTCCAGTTTAAAAATTATTTTCTCCAAACCCTTCACTCTTTCCCTGTGCATCTGGACAGGTGGGAATACCAAGGGTTGGTCTGGCTCTCTGCTGCCTGGAGTTGTGCCTACTGGGAGCTGTTTCTCTTTATCCAAGCCCTGTCCCTGCCAGTGCTGCCAGAGCCCAGCCCAGCCCTGGGGGCTCAGCTCTGCCCTGCAGAGCCCTCCCAGCACAGGGCACTGCCCAGGGGCATCTCCCTGGCAGCAGGGCCTTAAGGGCAGGCCAGACAAACAGAGATGCTGCAAGCCAAGGTGCTGCTGCTGCTGTCTGGAGGGAGAGGAGGCTGAGGAGGCACTTTCTGAGGCAGATCTGAGGCCCATCTGCTGATGCCCAGGCTGACAGTGCAGGAGTCTCAGTGACACAGCCAAAGCTGACAGCCCCCTTCCCTTCCCTTGAGGAGAAAGCTGAGAGCAGCCCTGGCCATGCAGCACCATCTCCAGAGCAGGAATCTGCCCTGATGGGGGTGGCTCCTTCCCCCTCCAACTTCTCCCCTGCAGCGTCCATGGGGAGCTGCCAGGCAGGCTGAGAGCTGCCCCTGGCAGGTGGCACATGGCCTGGGCTGGCCAAGAGCCCTGAGGGCTGCAGGAGCTGCTCTGCAGGACAGCCCTGGGCAGCCCTGGCTGCAGCCCCAGCTTCAGCCCCTGCAGCCGTCCCTGGCAGCAGGAGCCATCCTGCCCTGTCCCTCTGACGGTGCCCAGGGCAGCCCCGCTCTGCAGCATATCCTCCTCCTCCTCCTCCTGCTGTGCCACAGAGACACTGGGAGAGTCCTCCTGACACATCCCCCAGGCTGTGGGCTGTGCTGGCTTCAGGAGATCCCTCCAGGAGCACAGGGGACATTGCCCTGCACCCACAGACTCACCATGCACAGGGCTGTGAAGATCTTCCCGCAAGTGAAGTCTCAGCTCAATGTCTTCCCAATCCTGATTGCCTTCAGCCTGTCTCTGCCTGGCTCCTGTCCCCTCAGTGCCTGCAGGCAGAGCCCTCAGCCCTGCTGGGCTGGGAGAGGAGCTGGTCCTGGCAAGAGCTGTTCCTTTAAAGCTCAGCAGCACAGACACAGCACAAGGACTTTAATGAGCCTCTTGGGACTTTGGTGTTGTTTACATCAGACTCAGTCCCTGAGAGAGTGTTCAGAAAACTTCTCAAGAACTAGAACTTAAATTGGAACTTCAAAGTTTCTTAAAGTTTTAATGGATCCCACTGAGGAACACGACTGAGAAAGTGTCCTCAAGTTCCAAATAGAGCAGAACACTGGAGGCAGTGATGACAGCTGGGCACAAACAAGGCCAAGGTGTCTCTGGTGCTGAGCAAAGCTGGATGTGTTGGAGGAATGCCAAGGGCCAAGGCCTGAGCCCCAGGGCCTGGCCAGGCAGATGCTGTCCCTCCCTCCTTGCTCAGGGCTCTTGCCGGGATGGGCACTGGCATGTGGGGATGTGCAATGCCAAGGGCAGGAGCATGGGGCGGCCCCTGCCAGGCTGCTGAGCAGGGCCAAGGAGGCAATGAGGCCCCAGGCCTGCAAGGGTCACTTGTCTCCTGCTCCTGCCTCAGTGCTTTCCTTTTTATGGAAAAGAACCATCCCTCCTTCCCAGGCACCCATTGTGGGAAAACAGGACTCCCATACAACTAACCAATATGATTAAGTAGAAGCCATTGATTGTTTACATTATGCACTTATTTACACATTCTAACCCTACTGCACACACTGATCACGCATCTCTTCATTGGTCCTCTGTGTTGTCCATGTGTTCTGCACGCTCTTTTCAGGGTATGTGATTGGTTACAGTCCAGGTGGTTCACAGCCCTCTGTTATCGAGTTCTTGTGGTCTTGGTATTCTGTTTCTCAGCCTTTTCTTTCTTCATTTAGCAGAGTTTATGTCGTAGTAACCTTGGTGAACTTCAGAGTGCTCTGATAGGAATAACTACAAACAATATGGCTGGTGCACAGTGTGGCCTAAGTAGTTCAGATACATTGCTTAAACTCCCCCTTCCTCTTCTTGCACCAGGCAAACCCTTTTCACTGTATTTTCTACCAAGCAGGTCAGCAATTTCACTATGCATGGAATAGCACAAAGCAATATAATAATAACTACTAGTAATAACAAAGCTCCCTTTAAGATATCTTTCAAACATCCAGTTATTCCCCATCCCTCAAACCATTCATCCAAGCCCCAATCATTCAGAGTCAATTTCTTCATGTTGTCTTGTCGTTGTTTGAGTTTCCTGTGAATGGAAGAGAGGTTCATAAAATACATTCCTTCAAAATTCTCACACCTGTGCCCATGTGCTAACAGCAAAAAATCTATAGCAGCTCTATTTTGCAGTGTGCCATGTCTAATACTATCTACATCAGTGAGCATTTAATTTAAAGCAGCTGAACTTGTGTTCAGTGTGGGAATCCACAAAATCAGAGAGTTTTGGGAAAGCTGAAAAAGGCAGGCCTCAGCAGAGCTGTGATTAGAGCTAAGCAGTAGCCATGAGATAGATCAGTAGAAAAATTATTTAAAAAGTAGAAAAGCAAGAACAAATAGAACAATGGTCTGTATATTAATGCCTGTCTAGAAAAACTCCCTAAGCTACAGAAAAATTGTTCTAGCAAGATATTAGGAAGTTTGAAGCTCAATAATGGAGCTCTACGCTTTGTGTTTAAAGGCTCACAAGCAGGTATTGTATTCAAAATAAACAATCATAGTTTTAACCAAAGATACTTGTGCATATATTGGTTGGATAGAACTGCTGTCAATGTGCTTTTGCTTTGTGGGATTGGTCAAAAAACTTTTAAAGTACACTGTAACATTAAATTCTTGGTCTGCTGTTTGGGATGTGAGCTGATGGCATCTTCCCATTGTCATAACCATGTAATGAGACTGATGCTGGAAAATAAAAAAAACAGCTCAAGGCACGTTCCACAGCAGTCCCTTCCCGTTTGTGGTTTGTACATCTACCCCCAGCTCTCTCTATACAAGAGAGACTGTGCAAAGTACTTTACGTTATTTGAATTTCATGAATTCGAATATCATATCTATTTCATGAATTGCCCTCAAAAAGAACCAAACCCCCCTGTCTTAAGGCACTTTCATAACAACATGTACACACACCTCAAAGACCTCCAGTACTTGACCAGAATCATGAATCTAAAATTATTAAAGGGCCATACCCTCTCATTACGTGGGGGAGAGGATATGCTTGTGTTTCTACACATACAGGACCCCAGTGGACACCCAGAAGATTTATCAGTCCCTACGTACACCACAGATCTGAAGATGACCCCTCAAATGAACATGAAGTCAGCTCCCTCTCCCACTGTGCCACAGAAGCAGCTTTCTCTTGGAGATGAAGAAAATTCATATATCCAAACATTGTGGCAAGGACACTCATTGCATGTAGATATATCCCACTGGTAACATCCATGTCAATCTCAAATGCAGGCATACCCCTGCCTTTTCCACCATCCCTCTACCAGTGAATCTTTATCCCTACCACTCCCTCTTTCTCCTCTTGAAATTACTCCTTTTTTCCTCCCTTAAACTTCCCTTAAAAAAGAGAAAGGAGTGATTGGTAAGAGTTGGTACGAACTACAGTGGGAATTTAAGAATATTTAAGAATGTCCTAAAATAAGTCAACGAATGTGTTGACTTATTTAACTAAAAAGTACCCAGTGGGAAATAAGAAGTGTGATTCTTTCTGTGACACCCTCCAGGGCACCCCGCAGCAGTACCAGTGGCACCATTGCCATTGTCTTTATCAGCGCCCTCATCCGTATCCAAGTGACCACCAGCTGGATCGTCCCTCAGCCAAAACAAAACATCTGGGTCACTTTGGTGAAGTCATTAAAGGCAGACAATCTTTGCAAGGCCATGAGAAGCATAGACGATTTGTTCTCAACATGCCTGTGGGACTCCTCCTGCCAACAAATGACTGCCCATACGTAGGTAAGAAACCCAACCCCGTGGACACCTGGGACAAATGGATAAAGATCCTCCCACACCATATCTCCAAAGGACTTGCTTTTCCAGGCCCAGGATGGTGTTCCGGGCAGTGGCGTGAGGCACAGGGTGGGTCTCCAGCCATCCCGTGGTGCCTTCCACCATGGTCAGCACGTAGCGCTTGCCCTGGCGTGTCTGGGGCAGTGTGATGGAGTCAATCTGCCAGGCCTCCCCATACTTGTACTTGGACCACCGCCCACCATACCACAGGGGCTTCACTCGCTTGGCCTGCTTGATGGCAGCACACGTTTCACAGTCATGGATGACCTGAGAAATACTGTCCATGGTTAGATCCACCCCTCGGTATCGTGCCCACTCATAGGTGGCATCCCTGCCCTGATGGCCTGAGGCATCATGGGCCCATCGAGCTAGGAACAACTCCCCCTCATGTTGCCAGTCTAAGTCGATATTTGACACCTCTGTTTTTGCTGCCTCATCTACCTGCTCATTGTTTCAGTGTTCCTCATTAGCTTGATTCTTGGGGACATGGGCATATACATGGCAGATTTTCACAGATAGCTCTTCTACCTGAGTGGCAATGTCTTTCCATTCATCAGCAGCCCAGGTTGATTTTCCTCTGTGCTGCCAGTTGGCCTTTTTCCACCTTTCCAGCCAAGCCCACAGATCATTGGCAACCATCCACAAATTGGTATAAAGGTAGAGCTTTGGCCACTTCTTACTCTCAGCAATGTCCAAGGCCAGTTGAACAGCTTTGAGTTCAGCAAGTTGACTTGATTCATCTTCTCCTTTGGTACCTTGTGCAACCTGTCATGTGGGGCTCCATACGGCTGCTTTCCACTTCCAGTTCACCCCTACAATGTAACAGGAACTGTCACTGAAAAGAGCATAGCGTGCTTCCTCTGATGGTAGTTGGTTGTATAGTGGAGCTTCTTCAGCCCATGTCACTGGTTCCTGTTCCTCTTTATCAGTGAGACCAAAGTTTTCATCTTCCAGCCAGTTTGTAATTATCTCCAGAATCCCAGGGAGATTCAGGTTTCCAACATGGGTGAGCTGTGTGATCAGAGCAATCCATTTGCTCCATGTGGTGTCAGTAGTGTGGTGCGTAGAGGGAACCTTTCCTTTAAACATCCTCCCCAGTACCGCTAGTCGGGGTGCCGGGAGGAGTTGTGCTTCTGTGCCAGTCACCTCTGAGGCAGCCTGGACTCCTTCATAGGCAGCCAAGATTTCCTTCTCTGTGGGAGTGTAGTTGGCTTCGGACCCTCTGTAGCTTTGGCTCCAGAATCCAAGTGGTCAACCCCAAGTCTCCCCAGGCACCTTCTGCCAAAGGCTCCAGGACAAGCCATGGTTCCCAGCTGCAGAGTAGAGCACATTCTTCACCTCTGGTCCTGTCCTGACTGGGCCAAGGGCTACTGCATGAGCATCCTCCTGCTTGATCTGGGCAAAGGCTTGTTGCTGTTCAGGGCCCCAGTGGAACTGGTTCCTTTTGTGGGTCACCAGGTAGAAAGGGCTCACAATCTGGCTGTACTCAGGAACATTCATTCTCCAGAAACCTATGGCACCCAGGAAAGTTTGTGTTTCCTTCTTGCTGGTTGGTGGAGACATAGCGGTGATTTTGTTGATGATCTCAGTGGGAATCTAATGCGGTCCATCTTGCCCCTTTACACCCCAGAATTGGACATCACGGTCAGGTCCTTTCATTTTGCTCTTCTTGATGTCAAAGCCAGCTTCCAGCAGAATCTGGATGATCCTCTCTCCTTTGTCAAACACTTCCATTGCTGTGTTCCCCCAGACAATGATGTCCTCAATGTACTGCAGCTTTTCTGGAGCTTCACCCTTTTCCAGTGCAGCCTGGATCAGTCCATGGCAGATGGTGGGGCTGTGCTTCCACCCCTGGGGCAGTCGGTTCCAGGTGTACTGCACGCCCCTCCAGGTGAAAGCAAACTGAGGCCTGCATTCTGCTGCCAGAGGAATGGAGAAAAACGCTTTAGCAATGTCAACAGTGGCAAAGCACTTTGCTGCCTTGGACTCCAGCTTGTACTGGAGTTCCAGCATGTCCGGCCCAGCAGCGCTCAGTGGTGGAGTCACTTCATTCAAGCCACGATAGTCAACAGTCAATCTCCATTCTCTGTCAGACTTGTGCACAGGCCAGGTGGGGCTGTTGAAGGGTGAGTGAGTTTTGCTGACCACCCCTTGGCTCTCCAGCTCACAGATCATTTTGTAAATGGGGATCACAGCATCTCGATTTGTCTGGTACTGCTGGTGGTGCACCGTTGAGGTGGCAATTGGTAGTTCTTGCTCTGCCACCCTCAGGAGTTGTACTGCAGATGGGTTTTCTGATAGTCCAGGCAAGGTGTTTAATTTCCTAATGTTCCCTACCTCTACAGCAGCTATTCCAAAAGCTCACCCAAGTCCCTTGGTGTCTTTGTAAAGCTGTTCCAGAGGAAGTCTATGCCCAGACTCCACGGGGCCTCTGGGCCAGTCACAATAGGATGTTTCTGCCACTCCTTCCCAGTCAGGCTCCCCTGGGCTCCCACCAGGGTCAATTGCTGTGATCCCCCCCATCACCCCAGCAATGGAAACAGGTTCTGCCCCAAAATGTCCCGATGGTATCAGGGTACACTGCACACCAGTATTAACTAAGGTGTTGTATTTTTGTGGCTCTGATGTGCCAGGCCATTGAATCCACACTGTCCAGAAGATCCGGTTTTCCCATGCCTCACCCTGGCTAGAGGCAGGATCTCCCTAGCCATTGTTATTATTTCTTTCCTGGGCATACATGGTAGAGGTACCTTTGAGGGGATCTGACAGATCATACTCAGCAGCTCAGTCATGGGAGGCTGAGGCTACCTTCACTGTAGTGGAACTCCCTCAGTCAGTGTTTCCCTCCTTGAGTTGATGCACCCGTGCTGCCAGGACAGGAGTGGGTTTCCCCACCCACCTTCCCATGTCTTCCCCGTGGTCACACAGAAAGAACCACAGGTCAGCTCATGGGGTGTACCCTCTCTCTCTGGCTGGGGAATGTTGCACTCTGACTTTGGGGCCTGAAACTCACACGGGTGCTGCATTGATCTTCCTCACCTTCTCCTTCATCTCCCTCATCTCCTCTTTGAGATCCTTGATCACAGCAGAGACATGAGCCTGCATGGGGCCATTGATCACACTCTCACAATTTCTAAGCTTGTTGGTGACAGAACCCACTGTCTCTCGGGTGTTATCAGCATTAATCATTGCAATGAAGGTGGTGTATTGAGATGGCCCCACATTTGCCGGACTCCACAGCATTTGCCCTGTGCACCTGACCTTGTTGGGGTCATTATCATGCTGTCCATCCCTCCCAAAGAGTACCTCCAATACTGCCACTGCTCTCAGCTGTTGGATCCCTTCCTCAAGGGTCTTCCAGCACATTCTATGGTGGTGCTCCTGCATTCTCTCCCTGTGGACAAACCTCTCTCTGACACTCATTAAAAGCCACTCCCAGAGGGAAAGGGACACTGACTCCCTAACAAAAACCTGATTCCCACCTGACTCCTAGGTCAAGGGTCCCAGATTCCTTGCCTCACCACCATCCAGTTGCAGGCCTGTACTCATAAGGTCCCAGACCCAGAGTAACCAGGTTGTATGAGCCTCACATCCCCATCGTACAATGTCTTTGTGCAGATTACAGAGACTTTGGTACATCAGGGACTCAATGATGCTTTCAACCATTGGCTCCCTATGGGTTTTGAAGGCCCTCATTTCTTATCCTTATCTGGGTGCTCTGATTTCATCTTAAACCTACTTGTTTCCACAGGGGTGACTGCTGCTGGCTGTGACTGCCCTTGCAGTTCATCTGGAACCTGGATGGTTGTAACATCTGTGGGTTCCACTGCTGCACCCTCAGACTCTCCCTCTTTGGGACAGGGGGAGGGTTTCTCACCAGCTGGGGAAATGTGCTCCTTCAGCATCTGGCCCATCTCCTTCACCAGAACCCCCACCCAATCTGGGTGGTTCATTTCTGAGGTGGGTTCTGGGGCAGGGTCAGGCTCTGGGGCAGCAGCATCCCTTGTCTCTGGGGTAGGTGTCAGCATGGTTATCCAGGTTAATCTTCGCTTTGTCTCTGAATGCTAAATAGAACAGGCCTATCAGCAACACCAACCACTGTATGATATCATCAGCATTTAGAGTGGGTCTGAACCCTTTGAAAACTGGTGGGGCAGTGCCAAAGAGCTGGGTGAAGGGTTGGGAGAAAAGTTCCCCCGGTGTCATTTCCTCACAGTAAGTACCATTATTAAAGTAACCCCAAAAACACACAGTTAGTGTGTGATAGCTCTGAATCCATGTGCCTGCCTTCCAGCAGAAGTTAAAGATCCATGAATTCCTCACCTCATTTAGCCATAAAGCAAACTGGATAACAGCCTCAGCAGCCTTAGTTATGGCTAGCCTGTGTTCCCAGGGATGGCTGGGTGCTCCTGATGGGGCAGAAGGAAGAGCTCCAGGCCCTCTGTGAGGGTGATGAGGGCAGCGGGCTGTCAGCGGGGGCTGGCCGGGCGAGCTGCAGTGCCTGGGCAGGAGCTGCAATCCCTGCCCCGGCTGCGCTGGGCTTCACTCCTGGTGGGGACGAGGGGTGGCGTGGGCAGAGCACACAGAGATTTCAGGGACATGCCTGAGGGGATTCATGGCCAGCACCTTGCAGCTGATCCCCTTGGCCCCTCCTCTCTTGTGGCCATGGCAAGAGCTGGGTGGGATGGCCCTGGCAGGAAGGTCTCCTTGGATTCCTGAACATCCAGGTTCTGACTGTGGCTCTGTTCCTCTCTCTTCCAGCCCTTCAAGCCCTGAGTGAAGACAACAGCCCCTCCCACATAAGCACATTTGTTCAGGTAATGTTCAAGGGCAGAGTTGCAGAACTACTTTCATCTGCTGTCTCAGAAGAACCAGTGTCTCTTTAAGACCTCCAGATCCCTTGGAAGGTGAGACCACCTGGAGACCAGAGGAGACCAGCTGGAGCTCCAGGCACAGCTGATGATTGGCACAGCTGAGCCTGGGAAAGCTCCCATAGCTCCTGCCTTCTCCCTCCCTGTTGACAGCTCCCTCCCTCCAGCCCTCAGACCCTGCCTGTGGTAGTTGGTGTTTTACAGTTCTTTTAATATAAAAGTTATATTTCCTATGTTGGTCAGTTTTAATGGTTTCTCCCATGTACCCCATTTTGTTCCCCCTGATGGTTCAGTCCTAAGTTGTTTACCACAAAGTTTTCCTGCCACTTGTCTGCCCATCAGTGTGTCAGTCTCCCTGCTCCTCCCCTCATTCCCTTATAAGCCCCTGTCTATCTCAGTTGTGCTACCCCTACTCTTGTCAGTCTCTGTAGTCACTCCCATTGTATTCTTAAATGTTCTGTGTCCTGTAGATATGTCTCCATGGTTGATTGGTTTGTGAGGCTTCTTCCCTCCCCTGAATGATCCTTATTGGAGTTGCCAGGTGATGTGTTCCTCCCCTAAGATCCCCTCATTGGGTGAGAGTTGTATCCACCCCTTGCATCATCCCCTCTTTAAAAATGCTAGTCGGACCCATTTTGTTTGTGACTTGCACCTGACCCCTTTTGGGAATAAACCTTCCTTGGAAACTCAGACAAGTGATCCTTCCTTGTTTCCTTGGCCTCTGATTTCTCGTGCCGTGCTCCTGCTGTGTCACCCAGGCCGCAGCGATTGCCGCCACCCTGGACGGTCTCGGCAGAGATCAGGGGGCGGCCACTCTCGAGTGTGCCCTCGGCCACCAAGGGTGTGCCAGCCAGAGAACCTCCATCCCGTGGCTGCAGAGTGCTTCCACACCTGCCCATCCCCTTTCTTCCCTTCCAGCTCATCCCTTGGCTTTGCCTTCCATTAATGAACAGTTTGGCTTCTTCACTTTACCTGCATCTCTGTGGAGCTGGAGCGATGCAAATCTGGGGCCCTGGGACACTCAGGCCCCTCCTGCCATTCTCTTCCCCGCCGTGTTTTGTGCACAGACACAGAGGAATGAGGGCAGATCAGGCTGGAAAGGTCCCTGTGCTGAAGGTCCAGTTCCACAACACTGTGGAGTTACAGATCTTGCTGAGCACCCTGGAGCCCCTGGACTTTGGAAGAGCCAAGCTGAGGATGCTCTGAACCCAGCTGTGAGGGATTCCATGGCAAGCATCCATGGAGGGCAAAGGAGCTTGGAATGCTGGAAGGTTTCAAGAACAGCTTCCTGAAAGCACAGCAGTGCTCCATCCCTGCACAGGATCAGGAAGAGGGCAGAACCAGTGACCATCTGGGCTGAACAGAGAGCTGTGGGTGTGCCTAAGAGCAAATGAAGCAGCAGCACGGTGCCCGAGACTCGGACACGCGACCGTGCCAGTGCCCGGAGCGCTGTCAGGCAGTGCCGGGATCCCGGCTGTGGTTCTGGTCCCCACAACCAAGGAATGGCAGCCCCAGGCTCAGAGCCAGTCAGAAAGCCAACCAAGGGAGAGCAGATGGAGGGCACCCTTCCAGTTTCTCTTGGGCATGGCCGCAAAACAACCCCTGCTGCTTCTTCCTCTGCCTGTGTTTGGGGTGTGCTGGTGGCAGAGCCAGCCGGGTTGTGCTCTGCGTTCCAAAGCCTGTTGAGAGCGGGCATGAAAAGCGCTGTGTGCACAGCAGAGAGTCCTGGAAGGTGCTGGCAAGAGCCTCCTGTGGGGACAGGGCTCTGGGCTCTGGCTGGGAACAGCCTGGTTTTGCTGCTGTGAGCACAGGCAGGAGTTGAGGCAGGTGAAGAGGCAGCGGGCAGCTTGTGTTTGTAGAGGGCCTGGGGCTGCACCTCTGAACCTCCCTCTGGAAACACACTTGGGGGAATAAAAGCTAGAGCTGGAGTGCCTGTCCTGAAAGGACCTGGAGTCATTCAGCCTTGCCAGCTTTTCTTATGGGTGTGTTGGTGTTCCCCAGGAAAGCTACACATTTGGGGAAATGCCTTTGGAGGAAAGGGGCTTGCTTCTCGAGGAAAGTGCTTCCCAAGGAGCTCCAGTGAGGTAGGTGCAAGTGTCCCCCTTTGGCTCTTGGTGCTCCTTTCAGTCTTTGAGGCCTGTTGCACTTGGCAGAGGGGCAGGGCAAGGGAGATAACTGTGAAGAGCAGGTTTGGCATCTGCCTGGACCTGCAGAGACCAACCCAACCTCCTGCAGCTGGGTGTGTTCCCCCACTTTGGACAGAGGTGTGAGCAGCAGCATCTCTGTCCAGCCACAATCCCCAAAGCTCTCTTTGAGAGCTGTGAATTAAAAGGCCTTTACACACACACGTTTCACATCTTCCCTGTCTGCTGTGTTTCAACTCTTGGCAATATGCATTTGCCTCTTGCCTGGTGGAATTGGCTGTGGCCCAGGGCCAGCACAGAGCTGGGCTGGGTGGGCCAGGCAGTGTGGAGAGCCTTGGCTGATCTTGGTGTGTCCCTGGCCTCAGAAAAGGCTTGGAAGGTTTGCTTCCCCAGGCATCCTGCTCATTGGCTCTCCCTGTGCATCTTGGAGAGAACAAGGTGGGCATTTCTGGCAGCTGGGCATCAGCAGGCCTTAAAATGGGGGCGTGTTGTGGAGCGAGCCCAGCTGAGATACCCTGAGAGGAGCCCAGTGCTCCTTGCTCCCCTCTGCTGACATGTGAGCGTTTGTCTGGTTTGGGATGGCCCTGGCTGTGTCAGGGGTGCTATGTGGACACGAGACAGCCGGTCCTGTCCTGCTGGGTCCCAGCAGTGCCTCGCAGCAGCCCAGCATCCACGTCAGGATGCTGGCCAAGAGAGGCCCTGGAAGCTGAGGCAGCTGATTTTAAGCTTGTGCAGGTGCCTACAGGTCAAGGTCAAGGGGGTTCCCTCAGGATACAGCAGTCCTGAGAGCTCTCCCTCATTCAAAGAAATCGGCAGACAAATGCATTGTCTGTCAAAAGCCCTTTTATTGACCTGGTGGGAGGGCAGGAGTCTGCGCCCCACTAAATATTTCTTTGCCACATATAAATTTCAATGGGTTGATGTAGCAATTGTATCAAAAATACCATCCATCTTTACAATGCTGAGGTGATTTCATAGGCAGGGGTTAGAAATACATTGTGTCAGATTCCTAGACCTGAAGCTGATGCCCCCGCGCTGGCCAGGAGCGATCTTGATGCCCTAAAGCAGCACAAAGTCTTCCCCATGGCTTCCCTGCACAGGGCTGATTCCATACTTGCCCTTAGTTCTTCTAGCAGACTATGTCTAAAGCTTTTTGTCAAGTCACTCTCATGTCAAGTTAGGCCTGCCAGGTTTTTCTTATGCTAACTGGTGCTAAGTACTTATGTCTGTCTGTGCTAATTACTTGTTTACTAATGTGAATTGCTTGTGCTCACTTATGTCAAACAAAGGCCTTGTTTCATTGCCAAAGGTGCCTGAGGCCCCCTGCTCCTTGTGGCACCAGTTGCTTTCCTGTGGGATGTTCTACCTCCCCAAGAGTAAAGAGGGAGCTGGAGAAAGAGCTGGCCAGGCTGCTCTGGATCCTTTGCCAGCAGCCCTGGCTGAGTGGAGCAGTCCGAGCTGAGCGCAGAGGTGCCAATGGAACAGCCGTGCCCAGGAAGGCTCGGTGGGAAGGGGGATCCAGGAACCACAGGCCTGGCAGTCTGAGCTGCCACCAGGGAAGGCCTTGGAGCAGATCCTCCTGAGTGCCATCCCACGGCACGTGCAGGGAACCAGGGGGCTGCTGGAGGCTGGGAAAGCTCTGCGGAGGGACAGGGACAGCTGGGGGTCCTGGTGGGGTGTTGAGGGCTTTTGTGTGGGAGTTTGGGAGGGGGTTGATGTTGGTGGGGTGTTGGAGAAGGCGTTGTCTGGAAGGTGAGAGGTCTGGGCTGGAATTGGAGTCAGTTTGAAGGCAGCATCTGTGGTTTGGCCCAGCTTTGGTTATGGAGGGCAGAAAGAATATCTGTGACTCTTGCTGTTCATGGTCCTGATTCTCCTGCAGCGAACAAGAGGGGAGAGGTGTACTTCACTAGCCACTTAGATATCTGCACCAGGGGGAGGTTTAGCCCCTTTTGCCATGTACTCATTTTTTTGGGCTACTTTTGAAACACTGTGTGGACCTTCATTTCTTGAGAGCTTTTTTTCCTTAAGAGAATTAGGATATTATCACCCCTTCATAGACAACTGTTTGCAAACCAAAGAATGGTCCTTTTATTTCCCTCTGTGTAATGTTATATTCAGTACAGTGACTCTCAGTGGATGACGTTAAGGCAAATGAGTTGCTGCTTTGAGAAGGGAAGCAAAATTCCAACTCTCCACCTTCTCAGGCCATCCCAATGAATTTGGCAAGTTTGCAGCTTTTTGGAACTACATGAGTTGAGCAATCGGAATCAAAGCTTTCCTGAATAGAGGAGTCTTAAATGCCAGTTCTTCTGTGCCTCCTCATGACTAAGGTGTTTTTGGGCTGAAGGAAATGACTTCAATGAGAAAATAATTTCAGCATGGAGTGAGAGCTTCTGACAGAGACCAAGTGTTGCAGGCAGTTGCTCCAGGTGCTGCTGCCAACAGCCCCTGCAGGAAGGAGCACAGCCCCCAATGCACGTGGCCTTTGGCTCCCTGTGGCACAGAAGCCCCCAGGGGCACAGGTCTCTGGGGCAGGAGATGGGCACCAGTGCTGCCAGGGCTCGGGGGGTGGCAGGTCTGCTTGGGCAGGGACTCTGCCACAGCTGCTGATGATAGTGCTGCCTGGGCCCCAGGGCTCAGAGCAGCATTCATGCCCTGGCCCACACGTTCCCTGTCCATGTCACACCCATGGGTTTGGGATGGCCACCAGCTGGGACGTGTCCCAAGGAGGCCGTGCCAGCTTCTGTGGAAGGTCCTGTGCCCTTCCCAGCGTGGCTGCGTTGGCAGCCCTGGGGCTCCTTCTGCTGCCCTGAGCCCGCAGAGCAGGGCAGCGTTTGCTGATGGTTTGAGCCATTCCTAAAGACCCTGTGGTGCTGTCTTAGACACTTGGGGTGAGAGATTCCTTCCAAACTGAGCCACTTTGGGTGGGCTGGGGGCAGCCCCAGGGCAGGGGGCAGTGTGTGCAGGGGCCCTTTGTGACACGGTGCAGCATGGTCACCGTGGCATAGAACGGGGTGTCCAAGGGCCCTTTGTGACACGTGGTGACACAGAAGCTGGTGGTGACAAGACCACGCCACAGTGCTCGGAGCACGCGACGGGACAGGACAGGACAGAGCGGTGCCGTGAGGAGCCCCTGCACAGCACACTCATTCCTTTCTGACCCGGAGCCTTTCTGAGGCGTTATTCCTGCAGCTGAGCTCGAGGCCAGACCACAGGACTTGGTGACCCGTGGCCTTCCCGAGGCTTCTCTTCTGCAGGTGCCCTCGAGAGCAGAGCGTGGGACTTGGTGCCCCAGAGGCATCTCCCATCCCTGCTGCCAGTGCCCTCAAGGCCCAACCACAATCCTTGACAGGAGTCTCCTGTCCTTGTGGCAGGAGCCCTCGAGACCAGAGTGCAGGACTTGCTGTCCTGTAGCCTTCCTGAGGCTTCTGTCTTGAAGGTGCCTTCCAGGCACCACTGCAGGACTTGCTGGCTCAGAGCTTTTCTGAAGCATCTCTCCGGCAAGTAGCCACAAATCCAGTCATTGACATGGAGCAGAGACCCCTGAAAATGCCCAAACTGGCCCGGGTGGAAGTGGAGGAAGAAGGCCCTGGAGTTGCCAGGGCGCAGGAACCCAAAGAGGTGCCGTTTGAGCTGTCACAGG
Source organism: Calcarius lapponicus (assembly GCA_039654755.1). NCBI lineage: Eukaryota > Metazoa > Chordata > Aves > Passeriformes > Fringillidae > Calcarius > Calcarius lapponicus. Next base: position 1,853,040 of record JBBFKN010000027.1, on the reverse strand, counting down.
AGGGTGAGTGACAGAGCTGGGCCACAGGGTTGGTGCCTCCAGCCAGCTTGGTGCGTTTGCATCCAATTGCATCCCACTCCATCCCATGGCATCCCATTGCATCTCACTCAACCCCATCCCATCCCATCCCATCCCATCCCACCGCACCCCACCCCATCCCACCGCACCCCACCCCATCCCATTCCATGCCCATGGACAGGACAGAAGAGGGGCCGGGTAGACACCCCACAGGGGCCGTGCTCCATCCCCTGGGGCATCCCGGGGCTCTCCCTGCCCGGGGAGCGCAGGGCTGGGCTGTGTTCTCCGGCCTCTCCCGCAGCCCCTCAGCTCTGGCTGCGCTCGCTCTTTGCCAGGTGCAGCCCCGGAGCGCACACAGGAGCAGGACCCCGCCCGTGGCCTCTTCCGCAGCACAGCGCAGGTACCTGCAGCCATCCCCACCTGGGCTGGGCCTGCTGGCACCGCGCTTGGAGCATTCCCTGCAACATCCCTGGCTTCTGCCCTTCTCCTACAGCTGGTTTGCAAATTCATCAAGAAAATTCGGGCGGAAGAGACCAGCCCCATGGGCACTGGGCTCCAAGCATATTCGCACATCTTCAAAACCAAGACCAGTGCTGCCCTGCTGGACATGCTCGTAGAGGAGGGCTTTTCCAATCCCAAGCAAGTAAGCAGCCTGTGGGCAGGCTTTGATCCTCCCAGGAATTGCTTGGCCTCCCAAGCCATGCCTGCTGGTCACTGTAACTCACTGAGGCCATGGCAGTGTGGTGGGAAGGGAAGGACTTCTCTGGGGAAGCTGGGGACATTCCTGCCTCTGGCAGCTTTCCAAGTCTCCCTGTGCCTTCTCCAGGTGCCCGCCCTGGTCAGGTACATCCACCAGTGGCTCCTGGCCAATCAGTTTGCTGAGCACAGGCTGAACAGGACCCTGCTGGATCTCACCGAAGCCCAGGCCGCTGACGTAGTCATGACGCTCCTGCGTGTGGCCCCATCCTGTGACAGGTATGGGGCCCACCTGCCCAGAGGGCTCAGGGCTCCCCAGCCCATCAGCCTGTACAGCCTGTCCCAGGTGTCTGACCAACAGAGAGTTCCAGGGCCCTCTGGCTGCTCCCTTTGCCAGCCCCTGCACATCAGCCCCCAAGCCTGCTGCCATGCTCCCTGCCTGCCCCTCAGGGGCCTGTCCGCACAGGGCTGGGCTGCCTGAGTGCTGCTGGCCAGGGGCAATGGGCAGAGGCAGAGCTGGCAGCCAGCTCAGGTCCCCACTGCTGCCCAGGCCACGGTGCTGTGTCTGAGACCCCCCTGAGACAGAGCTCTAACCCCACAGAGCTGCTTTCACCATGTGGATGAGCATCATGTGCTCACCCAGGACTGCGGAGCCAGTGCTGCTGATACTCCTGGATGTGCTGGGGAGCTGGCCCAAGCACAGCACATGCACGTCTGATGGGGACCACACAGCTGTCCTTGCCCTGGCTGTGAGTTTCTGCAACTGGCCTTTGCTGGCCCCAAGGCCACCTCTCCAGCAGCTCTCCATCCTCCTTCCCCCACTGCATCTCCCTGCCTCAGGCGCTGGGCTGAAACCTGGCCCAGGGGCAGCTTCAGGCCCACCAGGCCCCGTGCTCCCCCTGCCTATCTCTGGGCCTCTCCCTCCCCTGCTCGGGCCCCGCCACACGGACACCTCGGCACTGAGCGCTGTCTCGGGGGGCTTTGTCCTTTGCAGGCAACTGTGGTGATGTGGAAGATCCTCCAGGTGCCCTGTGTCCCACATATGGTGACGGTGTATTTCCCCCGCCTCTTTGTGCATCTGCTCTCCCAAGTGTTCTTCAGCACTCTGGATATGCCAGAGGAGGTCGATGCCTTCTGGAAGGGATGCCAGGAGGAATACGGCCTTGCCACCAGCCCCAACAGGTGCTCCATCCCACTCCTCCTGTCCCTGCCACGTCCCTGGCAGGAGCCAGTGCTCCCAGCGTGACCTGGGCTTTGCTGTGCACACAGGTTTGCAGTGCGGACCCTGAAGTCCCTGCTCTGCCGAATGCAGCACGAGGATGTGGTGGTGGCAATGGAACGCAATTGTGCCTGGGATACGCTGCTGTGTGCTGACACCCACCACTATGCCGTGGGTCTGCTGGCCAGGTGAGACCCCCTTCTCCCCACTGCCTCTGACATTTGTGCTCCGTGCCCAGGGAGCTCCACACAGTCCCCGAGGTCATAGGCCAGAGGGCCTTGTCACTGAGGGATGGCCAAGCAGACTGGAAAAGGCTGGGAGAGGAGGGTGCCCACCAGGAGCTGCCTCCCAAATAGCCCAGGGCCCCTTGCAGGATGCTGGGGAAAGACCAGACCTCTGAGTCAGTCCTGGCACAGGTTTGTCCCCCTGGCCCACAGTCTTGGTTCCTTTTTCTCCTGCCAGGGAGATGTGCTGTGTCTCCATCCCCTTGTGTTCCCGGATCGCTCGCTACCTGCTCCGGCTGCTCAGCACACAGGAGCCACGCTGGGAGCTGCCCGCCCTGGCGTTCCTTGTGGAGGTGAGCCTGATGGCCAGCGCTGCCTGGCTGAGCTGCCTCCCAGCTCTCTGCCCTCTCGGAGCCGCAGCTGCCTGGGACGGTGCCCGCACCCTGTGCTGCTGCCTGGGCCCAGCCCTGTGCGGCTCCGGGCTCCTGCCGGCCGGGTCCCTGTCACTGCCCTGTGCCTTTCAGGCCCTCGAGTGCCTGGACTTGAGTGAACGTGGTGCTAACAGAGTCCTGGAAATCTTGTCAAGGCAGCTGCAGAGCGAGTGCAGGGAGAGGCGTCGCCTGGCGCTCAGGGCCCTTCTCGAGCTCATTGAGGAGCCCTCAATGGTGAGAAGGGGGCAGCGGCTGAGGCTGTGCTGGCGAATGCAGTCGCTTGGACTTGGCAGGGCTTTGGATGATGGGGCAGCTGCTCCCAGCTCTCCTGCCTCCCAGTTCAGCTGCCTGAATGCTTCGGGACAGGCCTTTGGCCTCTGGGCCCTGCGGCAGCAGGATGGCATTTCACAAACTTGTGTTCTGCATAGACCAAAAAAACGTGGAGCCTGACTGAACGTCTTGTGGAGTTCCTGTTGGATGCAGATGGAGAGATAGTATTCATGACAGTCATGCTACTCAGCTTTATCATCTTGGACAATGACATGCTGATGCCCAGCCCCATCACACTGCAGCTGCTTGAGGCGCTCCTGCCACTCTTTGACCACGTAAGGCTCCCTGCCCCCAGCCACGGCCACTGGGTGCTGCCCACACACTTTGTGCCCTGTGGTTTTGCAGGCCTGCGCCAAGCTGAGCCCCGTGCAGCCGATGCTGAGGTCTTTTTTTCTTCCTCCCATACAGAACAATTGGCAGGTTCAGCTGCTCTCCATACTGCTCTTCCGAACATTGGTGACTCTTCCACAGGAAAGGGAAAAAAAGGCCCTGAAGACACCCCTGCGCCAGAGCCTGCTGCCCCTCTTCTTCCACTGCCATGATGAGAATCGGCTTGTGGCACAGGTGAGGGCTCGTGGGCTGCTGCTCTCCCCCCTGGCAGGGGGCTCGGCTGCCTCCTGCCCTGGCGCCTGCCGGGCTGCAGCCTCCTCCAGGCCTTGGCACAGGGACGCGGGTCCTGCGCCCTGGGCTGTGGGGCCATCTCCACATCTCTGCTGCTCTCCAGCAATCTCAGGAAACGCTGCTTTGTGTGGCCGAGTTCCTGAAGAGGAGGGATCATGAAAGACTGCTGAAGAACCAGAAGCTGTGGAAGTTCAGCGAGTGCCTGGTAAGGACGGCCTGCAAGCCCCAGCCTCAGCCCGGAGAAGCCCCTGAGGGCGGTGCTCAGTGTGCGGGGCTGGCAGCTGTGCCCCTGCCCGCTGCTGCACCCAGAGGCCGCGCGGGCTCCTCTCCAGGCTCCCGTGGGCCCGAGCCGGGGGCCGATGGAGCCCCGGCCCGGCGGGGCTGCGGGGCGGGCCGGCACCGCGGCTCCCCGGGCAGCAGCCGGCCCTCTGCCCCCTGCCCTCGGGAGCCCGGCGCCGGCGGCTGCTGGCCGCGCCTCAGGGCTCTGCGGGCAGGGGAGGCCGGGGCTGGGCGCAGGCAGCGCCCGGCCCAGGGGCTGAGCCCGCGCCAACCCTTCTCTCCTGCCGCTCTCTGCAGCTGGCAGACGACAGGAGCCGAGCGGCCGAGCACCTGCGCCGGGCCCTGCCCTACCTGCAGAGCCCACAGGAGTCCCTGCGAGCGGCGGCCATCAGGTTCATGGGTGAGTCCAGAGCCCGGGCTCCCTCCCCGGCCCGCCGCAGCTCGGCCCCAGCCCCGGTTGCTGCCCCCGGCAGCGCCAGCCAGGCCCGGCGCCGTGGAGCCCCGGCTGGGCTGGGCATTGCTGCTGCCGCCCTCTGGCAGCCGTGCCCTGGGCCGGCAGCGTGCGGCAAGGGCCGGGCTGAGCCCTGCCGGGCCAGCAGCCCGTGTGGCCACAGCGCCGGCAGCGCCGCTGGCAGGGAGCTGTGCCGCTGGGGCTGTGACAGGCTCTGTGTTCACAGGCATGGCCGGGCAGCACCTGAGGGGGAAGAAGGAAGAGCTCCGGCTCATCTGCAACGGTGAGTGAGGGCAGCGGGCTGGCAGCGGGGGCTGGCGGGGGAGCTGCAAGCCCTGCCCCGGCTGCGGAGGGCTCTGCTCCCTGTGCGGACGAGGGGCGGCGTGGGCAGAGCACAGAGAGATTTCAGGGCCACCTGGGGCATTCGTGGCCAGCAGCTTCGGGCTGGTCCCGTTGGTCCCTGCTCCCTCCTGGCCGTGGCAAGAGCCGGCTGGGATGGCACTGGCAGGGGGCTCTCCTCGGGTCCCCGCAGATCCGGGATCTGACCATGGCTCTTTTCCTCTCTCTTTCAGCCCTTGAACACCTGACAGAGGACACCAGCAGTGCCGTGTCAGACGTGGCACTTCAGACACTGTCTGTCCTCCAGGCACTGCAGAGTGAGCGATATTCCATCTTCCAGAGGGTGCAAGATCAGCTCCGCTGGGCATGGAGGACACGGCCTCGTCTGTCGGGGCTCGGCTGGCTGCACTGCTGGAGTTCTGCAGAGAGCTGATCCCACAGGCTCTGTCTGCTGGGGCCACCTGAGCCAGCAGGAATTTTCTATTTCTTTAAGATTGTTCTTTTTCTTTTCTTCTTTTTGTTTTTTCTTTAGTATATGAATATAGAGTGTGTTATAATACACAGACTCCCAGGAGCTTTCTTTTGCTGCCCAGGATCTGCAGGGCATAGGGGAAGAGGGGGAAAAGGATGCCTGGGCTCAGCAAGCTGCCCAGGCGTGCAGTGTTGCAGGGAAAATGGCCAGAAGCCCCTTGGCCTGTGGTGGTTCTGCTGAAGCCTTTGTGCTGGTGACAGAGCGGCTGGGCAGGGGCCGGAGCTGCGGGGATCCCTGTGAGAGCAGTGCCTGGAGATGGCCACAAGCCCTGTGCCAGGCAGGAAGCGCCATCCGTGTCCTCCTGCCTGTGTGCTGCTGGCTGGATTGCTGAGGGCTCCCAGGTGCCTATAGATGGGGCTGCTCTGGAGCTGCTGTGGGGCTGCGGCGCTGCTGCTGGGCAGCTTGGCCAGGCTGGGGCATCCCCTGAGGGGACGGGGCCATGAAGGGATGAGGGGCTGGGAAGCCCTGACAGGACACAGCAGTGGGAAGGCACAAGGGGGCTGTTTGAGGGAGTGGGTGGCTGTAACGTTGGCTGGGGGGGAGTGGGTTGGAGAGAGAGAGAGCACTCACCCTGATGTTCATGTTGCAAACAGAGAGCGTTTATTCTCAAGCCCTTCCTTCTATAAGGGCCATTGAAAAACCCAGTAGGGATAATTCCATTGCTCTGATCTCTATGCCTTGCCAGATTCTGGGCAGTGAAATGCTGCAGCCCGGGGAGAGATGTGACTGGGCGAGGCCCCTGGCAGTCAAACCAGGGCTGGTACATTCACACAGCACGAGCCAGCCTGCCCTGTGACACACGGCAACAGAGTGCAAGGCACAGCTCCGGGTGCTCGCCAGGAACCTCAGCTCTGGGAGCACTGTCTGCCCCAAGCTCCAGGGGCTGCAGTGGGAGCCCGGCTGGGCTCTGCCTGGGGCCATCCTGCAGGGACAGCTGCAAACAGGGAGCATTCCCTTGCCACAAACAGCCAAGCCAGGGCTGCAGGGCAGCTGCTGCAGCCCGCACTGCACTGTTGTGTGCTGTGCTCTGGGGCTGGGGCTGGGGCTCCCCGCACAGGACACTGGACTGGTGAGCCACAGGAGACAGAGAAGCTTCAGCTTCAGCCTAACTGAGAGGGATGTGTGGGCTGGGAAGAGTGGGGAGGCTCAGGAGGATTCACAGAGCTCATCCTGCTGCAAGGATGAGGAAAAGGGAGAGGGAGTTCAGCAGTGAGGAGAGCTGAGGGCTGGAGAGCAGCTCTGAATGACACCAAAATCCCACTGGAGGTCTGAGACATTGCTGCTCCTCAGCCAGTGACAGGATGAGTCTCTAAGCCTGGGGCTCAGCCTTCCTCGTGGTGAGGGGCACCAAGGAAGGCAACAGTGTGATGGAGACTGCAATGGGCTGGGAACTCACTGGGGGAAAAGAGGGAGCAGTTGGGAAGTAAAAGGCAGGTGAGGGAGAGAACTGTTCAGAGAAGGGCTGAGCTACAGCTTGAGCAAGCTGAGAAATGTCATTTGGGGTCATCCCAGATTGATTTCATTTCAGAAGTTATGGAACAAGTTTATTTTTGGGGGGTGTCATGTACACTTAGAGGAGTACACTCTGCAAACTTGAGCTGTACTGCCAAAATGCTCAAGCAAGTCTGTGCTGCAGGTCACACCATTTCTTCTTTGGCTGATTCCGGCCCGGTGCTGAGCTCCAGCAGAGCCCTGGCAGAGCCCAGAGCAGCCTCAGCACCCGCAGAGCCCGGCTGCAAGGAGAGAAAGCAGAAACCGCCTGTCAGCTGAAGGCTCCTGTGCCCTTGTCCCAGCCGCCCGCAGTGCCCAGGCCATGCTGGCCCTGCCCAGAGAGGTGCCCAGAGCTGCCCATCCCTGCTGCCTTTGGCATAGAGCAGGAGGGCAGGACATGTGCCCAGCCTGCAGCCAGCCACGGCACATCCACCTCCTCAGCAGCTGCCAGAGCGGGATGCCCACGAGCCCGCTGCTGTCTCCCAGCAATGGGATTCCCCCCGTGCCCAGAGATGAGCATCCACCTTGAGAGAGCCCTTGTGGCAGCGAGAGCTGATGGTCCCAGCTGATGTTCTGTCCCCTCCTGAAAGGGTGCTCCCTGCAGACGATCTGGTGCAGCAGGATGCCCAGGGACCAGATGGTAGCTGGCTTGCCATAGTACCAGCCAAAGTGGCTCCATTCTGGGGGGCTGTATGACCATGTTCCTGTGGAATACAGATGGAGTTCATCAGGGGGATGCTGCTGCTCCCAGAGGCTGGTCCCAGCATCCCTGGGCGTGCGGGACCCACTGCCCTCTCGCCCGCACCTGGGACTTGTGTACAGACTTGAGGTTGGAAAAGAAGCCACTGGTGCTGGAAGAGGGGAGTGGAAACCCTGGCAAGGCCTGACCATAACAAGGAAAAACCCACTCAGTGCTGGTGAAAAACCATGCTGTTAGGAATTCGAATGAGGCCAGATTTTGAGAAGGAAAAAGGCTCTCGTTTATTAAAACAAACTACAGAGGACGGGGAGTTCGAGATAAGCCAAAAATCTCATGCAACAACGCAAAGATAACAACGTGTCCCAAACACACTGGGTTCTCCCTCATATAGTACATCCCTCAGAATGAGAACAAGCCGAAACCCCATGGAAACTCTCATTTTATAACCCCTCTCAGGTCCAGGATTGGTGGGTTTTGGATCCGCCCCTTGATTGATCATTTTCAGGTGTTCTCATTGGTCTTTATCGATATTCATTCTGGACCAATCATTTTCTCGGGGTGTTGAATGATTGGTCAAGTCCCCTGTCCAATCACCTCCCGCCCCCCTTCAACTATCGCCCCCACCAAACCCTGGACCTCCCCTCCCCTGGACCCACAACAAACACCCATCAACCCACCCCAAAACAGCAATTCCCTACCCAGCCCCAATTCAACACAAATTGAACACCATTTATAACAATGCCTTCATCATCCCTGCCTGCATTGCCCCAAAAAACATTATGAACCCAAAGCAAACCAAGTAAGTGGAGAAGTCCAAGCCCTTTCTCACCTGCACACCAAACTGGCTGGGGCACAGGTTCTGGTCCCCCGTCTCTGCTACCTCCACCCACGGGTGTTTTTGTTGGGCTGGCTGCCCCAGCCCAGCCCCAGTCCTGGGCAGAGTGGTGGACAAAGGCTGCCAGCAGGGCTGGAAGCTGGCTCTCCACCCAGCCCTGCTCAAAAGAAACTCAGCTGAAATCTCAGTGCCATGAAGGGCAGCAAAAGGGAGAATCCCTGCTGCCACACCCAGCTTGGGCTGTGAGATCTTGGGCCATGAGATGCTGGGACCAGGAGCACACCCATGCATGGCCTCACCTGCAAAGTGAGTATAGGCTGTCTCTTGCAGGTAGGTGCCACAGCCAAAGTCAATCAGTTTGGCCTGCCCAGTGGCCAGGTCAAGCAGGATGTTCTCTGGTTTGATGTCCCTGTGCAGGACCCCGCAGCTGGTGCAGTGCCGCACGGCCTCCAGCACCTGGTGGAACAGCTCCTGCGTCACCTCCTTGGGCAGGAACCCCCGTGCCCCAATGAAATGCTGCAGGTCCTGAGAGCACTCCGGGTGCTCCAGCTCCATCAAGATGTCCTTGGGGAGCTCAAGCCACTCCAGCAGCTGGAGCACACCAGGGAAGCCAGTGGACACCTTGGCCAGCAGCACGATCTCCAGGGGTGCGCTGGTGCCGTCGGGCTGCGGGAGGAGCACGATGCCGTCAGTGGGGCTGATGCCGTGCCGGGGCTCAGGGAGCCCTCAGCCAGCCCGGGATGCTCTGCGCCCTGCGCTGGCCCCACGCCCGCTCTCCCTCGGGGCGTCCTGGCGGCTCCCACCCTGCCGGGCCTCGGCTCATCCCCGCCCGGCATGGCCCGGCTGCTGCCGCTGGCCCCACTCACTCACCAGCTCGCCCCAGTGCCGGACGCACTTCCGTGGCACCCTTTTGATGGCCGCCTGTAAGCCAAGGGCAGCAGCAGGCTCAGCTCGCCGCCCGCCCTGCCCAGCCCCATCCTCCACCCTCCTCCTCCTGCGGCCGCCGCTGGCCCCGCCGCTCACCGGGGCGCCGTCCGAGAGCCGCTGCCAAAGCCGCCGCGCCTCACCAGCGAGCCCAGCCTGTGCTGCTCCTTCAGGCCCTGCTGCGCCTTCCCTGCCGGTGGGACGCGGCTGTCAGCGCTCGGCCCAGGGCCAGCACCGGCCCCCGAGCGCCCCTCAAGCGCCCCGGGCCGGCCATGCCCAGGCGTTCACTCCCGGCAACGGGACAGCGGCGGCTCGGGGCCGGCGGCCGCGCTGCCGAGCAGCAGAGCTCGGGCCGGGCAAGCCGCAGCGGAGGTGGCGGAAGCGGCCGCTCCGCCTGTGTCCTCTGCGGGGCCCGGGAGGGGCCAGGGCCGGTGCCGGCGCCAGGCTCGGGCCAGGCGGAGCCAAAGGGAGGCGATGCCGCCCCAGCCCCAGGCACTGATGCCCACCCAGCAGCGCCACCGCCAGCACGGCCAGAGTCAGCCGGAGGCGAGACCGCAGCGGGACACCCAGGGCCGGGCACGGGGCAGCCCCGCCCGGGGCCGGGGGCGGGCCAGGGGCATGGCCCGGCTGGGCATGGGGAGAGAGAGACTGGGAGAGGAGGGGACACTGCGAAAGGGAGAGTGGGAGAGGCTGCGGCACTGCGGGAGAGCGAGAGGAGAAGCGAGAGGGAGTTGACAAAGTCGCTTCTTTCGCTTCTTTCGCTGCCGCTGCTTTCGCTGCTGCCGCTGCAGCTGAAGCTCTGGGGCCGTTTGTCCCCGTGTCCGTTTGTCCGTTGCCCGCTCGGCCCCGCACCAAGCCCCGCGCTCCCCGGGGCAGCCCCTGAGCCTGTCCAAACACGAGAACTTTGCCGTGTTCAGCCAAGACCCAGAGCCTGGACTCCTGCACAGCGGCACAGGAATCCCCTCGGTCCCTGCTGTGCATTGTCCCTGCTGAGGGTCAAACACTATCGGAGCGCATTCCCTGAATGCAGAATTTGTACCTGACCCAAGCTCTGCATTTACCTCTCCAGCATTGCTTTCCATTAAAAAAAAAGCAGGGGAAGGCAAACTGTGTGTAGCTCATGGTATTTGACAGTATCTAAATCATGCCAAGTCATGGATCTTAGAGGTGAGATCCATTTGGAATTAATGGGACGGAGAAGTAGTGCAAAGGGGAGCATGAAAATAAATAGAGTAAAACATCTTGGTTTTTTGCGTTCTGTTTTCATTTCATTTCCTAAAAACTGTTTCAGTTCTTCCAGAATCTTCTCCACAGTCCTGTTTGCTCTTTCCAAGAACCTTTCCTGGAGAACGAGGTGCAGGTTCTGTCACAAGATGTGCCAGGAACTGCAGCTTCTCTTGGCTTTCCACACCGTGCATGCAGCAGGACTCTTGCAGCAAAGCAGGACAAATGTTTGAAGAACTTTACAGCTTGTTCTTTCTTTTCCTTGTGGGCTGGGCAGTTCTGCCATTGGTGAGGTTTTCATTGTTACTGTTCTACACTAAGAAACCATGATGGGCTACCAGGAATTGTTAGGGAATGCAAGCCTGACTGAATGCAGAGAAAGAATCTGCAGAGCCTGCAGCCAGGAATGGAGAGCTGTGTGATAATCATTCCAACATCCCCATGGACATCTTGAAAGTGATGTAGAAGATGAAAATGGACTGACAGAGGGAATTTGTTTCAATGTTCAGTTCAGATGCTTCTACATCTCCTGCATTGATATAAATCAAGAGTTACAGTCAGTTCATGAAAGGCACCAGAACAAGCTGGACCTCTCAGGAGATAACTGAAAGAATCTGAAAAGGAGAAATGCAGGGAATGACTTGGTGAGCTTTGCTGGTACAAAGGATCATTTTTCCTAATAATTTCCAATCCATTCCCTCTGCTTTTGTTCTTCCTGACAAAGCCATTTTCATCCCAGATTCCCCATGAAATGGGAACCCTGAGCCTGTGGAAGTGCCTGAAAGATGCCCTGTTCCTCTGCAGGGACACTGAGGCTGAAGCAGGAGCCTGAGCCCTCTCTGGGGCAGCCTCCTCCGAGCTGGAATTGGTGCCGTGCTGGGAGAGGAGGAGGAGGGGCAGAGCGCTGGCGCTGTGTGGCAGGAGCAGGAGGTTTGGGCCGCAGGACATTCCGTCTGCGCCGCTGCCCCGCAATGGGCGGCTGTGCCCGGGGCTCTGGGCCTGGCCCCGCGTGCGCTGAGCTCCCAACACTGCGGGAGCTGCCCGGGCTGGGCTCAGCTTCCCGCTGGGCCTGGGCAGCAGGCTGGGCTCCAGCTGGGATCAGCAGCAGCTGGAAATACCTCTGGCCATCTCCATTTGCTGCTGCTGCTTGGAAGAAGAAACAATGGAGGGAGTCAAGAAGTTCTGGTTTCTCTTTTTCCTGGTGGATTTTTTAATTTGATTTGATGCTCCAGAAGCAATTTCTGTGATGGCCTCTGTCAGTTGATTCTATTTCAGCAGCACCAGCAAGAGGGCTGTGTTTGAGCCCTGCAAATGTGGCCTGTGTGGCTTTAATTCTTCCTGACTTTTTGCTCAGGGACTTGAGAGCATTTCAAGATCTGCTAATCATGATCCCTGTGGCCAAAAGCCTGAGTTCACCTATTGCCGGCCGGGGGCTATGTACAAATCAGCAACAGGACAGGACTGCTGAGGAACGTGTCTCGAGCTGTTTATTTTCCAGCATCAGTCTCATTACATGGTTATGAGAATGGGAAGATGCCAGCAGCTCGTGTCCTCAGCAGCAGACAAAGAACTCAATGTTACAACTTACTTTAAAAGTTTTTTTATCAATTCCACAAAGCAAAAGCTTATTGACAGTAGTTCTATCCAACCACTATAAGCACACGTACCTTTGGTTGAAACCATGCTTGCTTATTTCGAATACAATACCTGCTTGTAAGCTTTAAACACAATGCACAGAGCTCCATTATTAAGCTTCAAACTTCCTAATATCTTGCTAGATATACTTTTCTAGAGCGTAGGGATTTATTCTAGACAAGCGTTAATACACAAACCATTGTTCTATTTGTCCTTACTTTCTACTTCTTATAGAACTTTTCTGCTGACAAATCTCATGGCTACTGCTTAGCTCTAATCACAGTTCTGCTGTCTCTGAGGCCTGCCTTTTGCAGCTTTCTCAAAACCCTCTGATTTTAAGGACTCCTAAATTCACTGTTACAAAAGCACTCTGGGTAGCGCTGATCAAAAAAGACAATTGCAGTTTTACAGGTAAATTTCAAGTGGCAAGCAGAAGAGTGGCAAGAGCAGCCAGGATCTCCAATTCCCAAGGCAAAGGCAGCAGCAGCCTCCTGCTGTCAGCTCAGGGGGAGTAAAACACTGCTGAAAACAGCGCTGGAACCTGATCCTTTCTTTCTCTGAGGGCTGGCTCAGGGCAGCACAGGCAGGCCCTGAGCAGTCAGGGCTGTGTGTGGGTGATTGCTGCTGTAGTCCAGAATGGAGCTGGAAAAAGCCCTTGGGAGCCGAGGCAGGAGCAGGTGGGAAGGGGCCGGCGCTGCTGCTGCTCCTGGCCGGGAGCCCCGGCTGGGCCGGGCCAGCGCCCCCTGCGCTGCGGCTGCTGCTGCTGCCAGAGCCGGGCGGGACTCGGGGACAGGGAACGGACACAGGGGGACAGCAAAGGCCTGGCGGCTGCAGGGATGGTGGCGCTGGGGCCAGCGCCAGCACAGAGCTTCAGCCCGCAGTTAACCCCGAGGGAAACGCTGGGGAAAGGCTCCATTTCAGCCTTTCTGCACTTGTGGCTGTGAAGGGACTGAAATAAAAGGAGAAAGAGCAGGGCCCGACCCCTTCTCCTTTGGGAGGAGCCCCAGGCCTGGGGCTGTGAGGGGCCATGAGGGGCTTTGAGGGGCTCTGGGAAGAGCCATGAGGGTCTGTGAGGGGCTGAGAGGGGCTCTGAGGGGTCATGAGGGGCTCTTGGGGACCTTGAGGGGGAGAAGGCTCTCTGAGAAGCTGTGGGAGGCCAGGCAACTCATGGAACTAAGGGTCACTTATGACACTGTGGAACCAAGGAGACTGTTGTTTGCAGTATGGAAACTTATGGAACCAAAACTCCATTGTGACATTCTGGGGCCTCATGGAACCATGGAGACCATTATGACACTTCAGGACCCACTGGAACCAAGGGGCTGTTGTGACTCTGCAGGGCCTCTTTTAACCAAGGGCTCATGGTAGCATGGCAGGGCCTCATGGAATCAAGGGAGTCATAGTGGGGCTCCATGAGACCACGGGGACATTCTGACTCTGTGGAACCAAGGACACCACTGTGACACTGCAGAGCTTGGTGGAACTAAGAACTCATGTAACAGTGAGAGTCCCAGTGGAATCAAGGGGCCATTTCGTACTTCAGGGCTTCATGGAGCCAAGGTGCCCTTGTGACACTGAAGGGCCTCATGGAATCCTGGAGACCATTATGGCACTTTGAAGCCTCATTGAATCAAGGGGCTCTGCAGGGCCTTGTGGAACCAAGGAGCTCTTTGTGACACTTCAGGGACTCAGGGAATCAATGAGACCATTCTGGCACTCCTGAGTCCCCATGGCACCAAGGGGCCAGTGTGACACAGCCATGCCTTGTGGAATCAGGTGTCCATTGTGATCCTGAGGAGCCCAATAGAAGCAAGGGGCCATTGTGCCACCGCAAAGCCAAGGAGACCATTGTGGTATTGCTGGGCCTTATGGAAACAAAGATCTCTTTTGATACTACAGGAGGTTATGGAACCATGGGGCAGTCATCATACTGCAGGGCCCCAGGGATCCAAGAACATGGAAAAGTTCTAGTCAGCTTGGCCTGACTGGTCTGTGTGACCTTGGCATGTTAAGGCTTGCTTCTCATCCATCCCTGAAGCCCTGGAGTTTTGTGTTTTCCTTCCTGTGGGAAAGAACTCTCCTCCTCCAGGGGTTCATGGCTGAAACTGAGATTCTACCTCCATATTTGATTAAATCCAAAGATTATTCCCATATGAAACTCGCCAGTACAGACAGCTCTGGCTAGTCTTGGAATTTTGGGGGCCACCTCTCATTTGCCTTCAAAACACTGGGGAAGCCAAGCTTTTATTTCCATGGAAAAGAACATCTTTCAGGCATCCATGGCCAAAATTGGGAATCCACCTCCAAAATTCCCTATATCCAAGGACAGCTCCCAGACAAAAGCTGCCAGGACTGTCTAAGTTCTCCTGCCTTCCTGAGGGCCAGCTCTCATCTGCCTGTGAAACACTGGAGCTCTGTACTTTCCTATGGAAAAGAACTGTCCTTCTTGTCCAAGTGCCCATGGACAAAACTGGGATTTGGCCTCCCAAATTCTGTCTATCCAAGGATTGCTCCCAGACAAAAGCTGGCAAGACAAACAGGTCTGGCTGGCCTTGGCCTCCTTGGGGCTGCCTCTAATCAGTCTTTGAAACACTGGGGCTCTGCCCTTTCCTTCCTGTGGAGAAAAATTGTCATTCTGGTCCAGTCACTCATGGCTGAAATGGAATTCCACCTCCAAAACTCCACAAATATCCAAGGGTTGCTTTCAGACAAAAGCTGCAAGGACACACAGGTCTGGCTGGCCTTGGCCTCTGGTGACTGCCTCTGATCTGCCTTCAAAACCCTGGGGCTCTGTGGTTTCCTTCCTGTAGAAAAGAACTGTCCTTCTTGTCCAGGCACCCATGGCCTGAAGCACATGAGCAATGTACAGGGACAGAGGAGCTCTGTGCTCAGTGGGATGGAGACTGAGGACAGCAGAGGAAAGCCCTGGGTGGGACTGAAGGGTGGTTTCAAAGATGGTGGATCCTTTGACTTAATAGAAAAGGGACAGAAAAAGTAAGAATTAATAAAAATGGCAGCTGGGGAGGTCCCGACTGGTCCAGAAAGAAGAAAAAAATTCCCTTCCAAAGCAGGGCTCTGGTCCAAAACGAGAAGGAGTCTGGGTCAGCCCCAGGCTTTGTGTGAGCAGCCAGAGGCAGGCAGGAGGCAGAGCTGTCAGCAAAGGAAGGGCCCAGCCAGGTGGGGCAGCCGGGGGATGAGTTTTACAACATGGCTTATGTGGTCCAAGACCTGTTCCACATTACCAAAAGATGGCTGCAGCCTTGGGAGATATTATTTGGCCAACATCCTTGTCAATCACTGTAACAAGGTGATCAAGAGAGATTCACATCACACCTCTCTCATTAGTTTGGTTCTACTGAAGGACAGAAGTTTATTCAGTATTATCTTCATTTTGAAAGTAAGAACAGTGATACTGGAGTTTTCTATAGCAGGGGATACGGTATACCATATGGAACATGTGGACCATGGTAAAAGATGTTAAATAAATAAATAAAACACATTAAATTTAAACATACATTTATAAATAAATAAATAAAAGCATTCCCAAATGTTCCAGGAGAGCCTCAGCCTCATGGTCTGGGAAGAAGACTTATCACCATGAGTCAGCAGAGTGGCTCTCCAGATGGCTTTGCAGAATGGCTGCTATTACTGCCTAGTGTTACAGGGTTAATATTGGAGTGCAAGGAAGCAGCATTTTTGAATTTCACTTGACTTAATATGGAATGTTAAGGGAAGAACCAAAGAAGGATAAGAGAGGGATCAAGGTGGTTTGGAGAGAAATAGACATAGGAAAATAATAATAATACAATAAGTGGGGTCAGTCATGCTGACAAATGCTGACAAATGCTGATCAGTGTGCTTGTGAGGCCCTGCCTTGCACCTGGTCCCTGCACTGTTCCACAGTACCCTGTTTCCTCATTAGACTCTATGTGTATTTTCTGACTGCTCTGCAGAGCCAGTGGGATCTGGTGGAGTCAGATAAGAAACCTTTTTGCACACTTGTCTGTGTGTATGAACATGGCTGTATGAGGTAGCTGAAAAGTTGAGTGTCCAAAAGCCAGCTACAGGGTGGTCCATATGGTGTTGATAAAGGTACTCTTTATCAAGGTATACCATGATAACTTATCCTTTGGGGCTCAGTAATCTAAAGATTTATAGAATGTCTTATGGATAGGTCTTAGTTACCCTTAATCACCCCTTTTTTCCTCTAAACATACAAGTGACATAAGGTTAGTTATAATTTTACACATGGATTTCTTAAAAAAGAAGCACCATAAGGCTGCAGGACAAAGTCACTTCCCAGTTGTCCTCTTCAGCTATGTTTCAAGCTTCCAGAACTTGAATAGTTGTATTGAAGAAAGATGGATTCTAACACAGCCCCTTCCTGGAGTGCTATGGTCATAAATTCCAATGCCTAAAATGATTCCTAATTATTTTTACTTTTGTATTAGATATTACACACAAAGAAGGACACCCTTGTATTCAGAAAGGTCAGTTTCATTATAATGAAAACCACCAAAGGGTAGTATAGGGACTTATGATCCTATATTTTCAGAAAAAAAAGGGATGAGAATTTATGTTTTGGTGTTCTGTAGCCATCCATGTGGACAACATTCCAATATGCCAAGGTATGTGTCCACAAGGTATAGGGGGACCTGTTCCCAGAGCCTGCAGGGACAGAGGCGCAGGGCAGGGACACCGTAGCACAGCCTGGGCTGCACAGGGCACAGGCATGTGCAGCAGCTGCAAGACAGCCCCAACAGAGCCAACTTGGGCAGCACTTTGGCCATGGCTGCTGGGCCTGGGCCTGAGGCAGGAGCAGGAGACAAGTGACCCTTGCAGGCCTGGGGCCTCATTGCCTCCTTGGCCCTGCTCAGCAGCCTGGCAGGGGCCGCCCCATGCTCCTGCCCTTGGCATTGCACATCCCCACATGCCAGTGCCCATCCCGGCAAGAGCCCTGAGCAAGGAGGGAGGGACAGCATCTGCCTGGCCAGGCCCTGGGGCTCAGGCCTTGGCCCTTGGCATTCCTCAAACACATCCAGCTTTGCTCAGCACCAGAGACACCTTGGCCTAGTTTGTCCCCAGCTGTCATCACTGCCTCCAGTGTTCTGCTCTAACTGGAACCTGGGGACACTTTCTCAGTCGTGTTCCTCTGTGGAACGCATTAAACTTCAAGAAACTTTGGAGTCTCAATTTAATTTTGAGTTCTTGAAAAGTTTTCTGAACACTCTCTCAGGGACTGAGTCTGATGTAAACAACACCAAATCCCCAAGAGCCTCATTAAAGTCCTTGTGCTGTGTCTGTGCTGCTGAGCATTAAAGGAACAGCTCTTCCCAGGACCAGCTCCTCTCCCAGCCCAGCAGGGCTCAGGGTTCTGCCTGCAGGCACTGAGGGGACAGGAACCAGGCAGAGACAGGCTGAAGGCAATCAGGATTGAGAAGACATTGAGCTGAGACTCCACTTGGGGAAAGATCTTCACAGCCCTGTGCATGGTGAGTCTGTGGGTGCAGGGCAATGTCCCCTGTGCTCCTGGAGGGATCTCCTGAAGCCAGCACAGCCCACAGCCTGGGGGATGTGTCAGGAGGACTCTCCCAGTTTCTCTGTGGCACAGGAGCAGGAGGGGGAGGAGGAGGATGTGCTGCAGAGCAGGGCTGCCCTGGGCACCGTCAGAGGGACAGGGCAGGACGGCTCCTGCTGCCAGGGACAGCTGCAGGGGCTGAAGCTGGGGCTGCAGCCAGGGCTGCCCAGGGCTGTCCTGCAGAGCAGCTCCTGCAGCCCTCAGGGCTCTTGGCCAGCCCAGGCCATGTGCCACCTGCCAGGGGCAGCTCTCAGCCTGCCTGGCAGCTCCCCATGGACGCTGCAGGGGAGAAGTTGGAGGGGGAAGGAGCCACCCCCATCAGGGCAGATTCCTCCTGCTCTGGAGATGGTGCTGCATGGCCAGGGCTGCTCTCAGCTTTCTCCTCAAGGGAAGGGAAAGGGGCTGTCATCTTTGGCTGTGTCACTGAGACTCCTGCACTGTCACCCTGGGCATCAGCAGATGGGCCTCAGATCTCCCTCAGAAAGTGCCTCCTCAGCCTCCTCTCCCTACAGACAGCAGCAGCAGCACCTTGGCTTGCAGCATCTCTGTTTGTCTGGCCTGCCCTTAAGGCCCTGCTGCCAGGAAGATGCCCCTGGGCAGTGCCCTGTGCTGGAGGGCTCTGCAGGGCAGAGCTGAGCCCCCAGGGCTGGGCTGGGCTCTGGCAGCACTGGCAGGGACAAGGCTTGGATAGAGAAAGAGAGCTCCCAGTAGGCACAACTCCAGGAAGCAGAGAGCCAGACCAACCCTTGGTATCCCATCCTGTCCAGATGCACTGGGAAAGAGAGAAGAGTTGGAGAAATTTATTTTGAAACTGGAGTGTTCAAAAAGTCCACGTTTTTTTTAAATGCAGTTTTAAATTTGTACCTTCTGTACTAGAGGGAGGTGAAATGAGTAAAGGGCGCCTGTGTGGGGACCAGCAGGTCTGACTGCACTGGGGCGCAGGGCACCCTTTTTTCCCTCTGGGCTCTACAGTGTTCAGGTTGAGAGCAATGCTATGAACAGGACTTCTGCCCCTTCTAAAAAACACACCGTTAATTAGCAACCCAAACCCACACTCAAAAAAAAAAAAAAAAAAAAAAAAAAAAGAAAAGAGAAAGGTAAATGAGATTTTCCCAAAGAAAGAGACGCAATTTTCAGTGCTTGTGTAAGAAAATAGCATAGGATTGACTCAAGGTACTTTGTCCTAATTGTCAATGTTGTCTTTCAACAGCTCACAATGTCTAGAATTATGTAATGTCCAACAGCAGCTCCATCAGGCACTTCCTCCTGCTGGCATTGGCAGACACGCGGCAGCTGCAGCTCCTGCACTTCTGCCTCTTGCTGGGCATCTCCCTGGCTGCCCTCCTGGGCAACGGCCTCATCATCAGCACTGTCGCCTGCGGCCACCACCTGCACACGCCCATGTTCTTCTTCCTGCTCAACCTGGCCCTCAGCGACCTGGGCTCCATCTGCACCACTGTCCCCAAAGCCATGCACAATTCCCTCTGGAACACCAGGAACATCTCCTACTCTGGATGTGCTGCTCAGCTATTTCTGTTTCTCTTCTTCATCTCAGCAGAGTATTTCCTCCTGACCGTCATATGCTACGACCGCTACGTGTCCATCTGCAAACCCCTGCACTATGGGACCCTCCTGGGCAGCAGAGCTTGTGCCCACATGGCAGCAGCTGCCTGGGCCAGTGCCTTTCTCTATGCTCTGCTGCACACAGCCAATACATTTTCCCTGCCCCTGTGCCGTGGCAATGTCCTGGGCCAGTTCTTCTGTGAGGTGCCCCAGATCCTCAAGCTCTCCTGCTCACACTCCACCTTCAGAAAAACTGGGATTTCATTGGTTGTTGTCTGTTTAGGTTTTGGTTGTTTTGTGTTCATTGTTTTCTCCTATGTGCAGATCTTCAGGGCTGTGCTGAGGATCCCCTCTGAGCAGGGACGGCACAAAGCCTTTTCCACCTGCCTCCCTCACCTGGCCGTGGTCTCCCTTTTTCTCAGCACTGGCTTTTCCACCTACCTGAAGCCCCCCTCCATGTCCTCCCCATCCCTGGATCTGGCAGTGTCAGTTCTGTACGCGGTGTTTCCTCCAGCCCTGAACCCCCTCATCTACAGCCTGAGGAACCAGGAGCTCAAGGCAGCAGTGCGGACACTGATAAGTGGATGGTTTCAGAAATATTAAACTGGTTTCTAGTTTCTGCAAGTCACATGTAATAAAAGACATCTATGATAGTTCTTGTTGGTTGGGTTGTGGGTTCTTTTACTTTGTTGTAGTTTTTAATATTGTCCACAAAGAGATATCATTGTTTGTGCCTATTTAA
Organism: Calcarius lapponicus; assembly: GCA_039654755.1. NCBI lineage: Eukaryota > Metazoa > Chordata > Aves > Passeriformes > Fringillidae > Calcarius > Calcarius lapponicus. The sequence goes on along the minus strand of JBBFKN010000027.1, from coordinate 1,833,208 downwards.
AATTTTCTTTCTCTCTATTTCCACTGTGGCCTCAGACTGTGTAAATGGTGGGCTGTGCTCTCACTAGCATTAAACAATATAAAGGTACTTGCAGCAAAGTTTTCACCAGAGATGCCCCTTTTGTGTCCTTCCCTGGAGCAGCAGCAGCAATGTCTGTGTGCAGAGCTGGGGCAGATCAGGGCTGGCCCAGCAGCTGTGCCCAGCAGCCGCAGCAGCACTTGGTGTTGCCAGTGCTGCTGCCGTGGCCCTGCCCCGCTGCCCTGCTGGCCCTGGTGTTGCTGCAGGGCCTGAGTGCTCTCGGGGCCGGGCACAGCCCTGGGGGTGGCAGTGCCGGGGCTGCAGCAGGGACAGGCCATGGGCACTGCTGGGGCAGCGCTGACGCCTCAGCCCAGGCCCTGGGGGCTCCAGGCTCCTTGCCCAGGCTCTCTCAAGAACACGGCCAGGCCAAGGCTCAGCACAGAAAGCCCCGTGAGCAGCCCCAGGCTGGCCGTGGGCAGGCTGGGGGCAAACAGCATGGCTGGGGCTCTGCAAGGGCCCTGGGGCAGACGGGAAGGAGCAGCAGAGCAGGGGCTGATCCATCCCCAGGGCGCTGCACAGCCCAGGGCAGCGTCCCAGAGCGTCCTGATGGAGCTGCCAACAACATCCCCCCTCTGCAGCCCTGGCCTCTCCCCCAGCTCACACAGGTGCCCCATCCTTGCAGGCACAGCCACAGCAGCACTGGCTCAGCAGCCCCTGTTTGCATTGCACAGAGCAGGGGGAGCACCCCCATGCTGTTGCTGTGGGGACATGAACCTGAGGGAGCACAAATGCCATCAGCCCCTGGGGCCAGCAAGGGCTGGGGGACACCAGGGAAACCACTCAGGTTTGTGACAAACCTTCAAGATGATCAAGTCCAACCTGCATCCTAACACCACCTTGTTTGCCCAGAGACTCCCCCAGATTATGTCAGTCCAGCTCCTTCAGGTCCTTTTAACCACACTTCTCTTCCAGACCCCTCACCAGTCTTGTTGTGCTTCTCTGGACACTCTCCAGCCTCTCCATGTCCTTCCTAAATTGGGGGCCCAGAACTGGACACAGCACTCGAGGTGTGGCCTCACCAGGGACAGGTGCAGGGGAAGAATCCCTGCCCTGCTCCTGCTGGCCACACCATTCCTGATCTAGGCCTGGTGCCATTGGCAAGGGACCTATCCAGGTCCCTCTGCAGAGCCCCCCTACCCTTTAGCAGAACAACGCAGTCAACTTGGTCACCACAGTTCCATGAGGCCGTAGAGTGTCACAATGGTCTTTATGATTCCATAGGTCCATACAGGTTCACCACGGCCCCTTTGTTCTATGGTACCCCTTGGTATCACCAAGTCCATTGGTTCCTTGGTCCCACAAGGCCATGCAGTGTCACAATGGATCCATGGTTCCATGAGGTCTCTCAGTGCAGCAATGCTCTCCTTGGTTTTACAGTGTCACAATGGCCTGTTGGTCCCAAGGAGCACCACGGTGTCAAATGTTTCCTTCATTCCATGATTCCCTGCAGAGCAACACTGGCCCCCTGGTTCCATGGAGCCCTGCAGTGTCCCAATGGCGTTGTCATTGCACGAGTTCCTGCAGGGTCACAGTGGCCTCCATGGTTCCACAAGGTCACACAGTGTCACAGTGGTCCCTTGGTTCCATGAGGCCCCAGAGTGCCCCAGTGGATTCTCTGGTGGCGCAGTGTCACAATGGAGCCCTGCTTACAAAGGATCCTGCAGTGTCACGAGGGACCCTTTGAACCATGGGGCACCAGAGTTCAAAGTTGTCACAATTGTTCCCTTAGTTCCACCAGTCCCTGCAGTGTCACAATGGTCCCTGGGCTCCTTTGGGCCCCAGGGTCTCACAAGGGTCTCCCTGGTTCCGTAGTGTCAAAATGGCCCCTCAGTTCAACAAGGCCCTGCAGTGTAACAGTGGCCTCCATGGTTCCACGAGGACCCAGAGTGTCACACTGGACTCCTTGCTTCCATCCAGCCCCACAGTGTCACAATGGGGCCTTGGTTCTGTGGTGCCTTCAGTACGCAGTGTCACTGTGATCCTCTTAGTTCCATGAGGCCCTAGAGTGTCACAACGGCCCCTTGCTGCCCCAGGGACCTGCAGTGTCACAATCATCACAGAATCACAGAATTAACCAGGTTGGGAAAGACCTTGGAGATCAGCAAGTCCAACCTGTGAGCCAACACCACCTTGTCACGCAGACCATGGCACCGAGTGCCACATCCAGTCTTTGCTTAAACACCTCCAGGGACGGTAACTCCACCACCTCCCTGGGCAGCCCCTTCCAGTGCCCAATGACCCTTTCTGTGAAGAACCTATTCCTAATGTCCAGTCTAAACGTCCCCTGGTGCAGCTTAAGATTGTGTCCTCTTGTCCTGTCACTGTTCTCTGGGAGAAGAGCCCAATACCCCCTGGCTGCACCCTCCTGTCAGGGAGTTGCAGAGAGTGATGAGGTCTCCCCTGAGCCTCCGCTTCTCCAGGATAAACAATCCCAGCTCCATCAGTCACTGTTGCCGACATCTCTTCATAAAAATCCTTTCATTAGGATTTTTCCAGCTGAAGCTGAGAAGTCTCAGCAACAGGATGTAAGCAAGTTGTTATCTGCTGCTGTGGAATGTAACAGGTTCACCTGTGATTGGCCCATCTCTGATGTTTATAATTAATGGCCAATCAAGGACTGTGCTCTCTCGGACAGAGTGCGGGAGAGCTTCTTTGTTGATCATTCTTTCTATTCTATTCTTAGCTTTAGCCTTCAGAGAAACCTTCTCTCTTTTCCATGTCTTTTTAATATAGTTATAGTGTAATATATATCTTAACATAATAAATTAAGCCTTCTGATAATGGAGTCCACATTCTCATCCTTCCTTCGCCCTGAAACACCTTGTGACCACCGTCACAAGTCACTCTGAACAGGACTTGTGTTCCAGACCTCTCCCCAGCCTTGCTGCCCTTCTCTGGACACGCTCCAGCCCTTCCATGGCCTTCCTAAATTGGGGACCCAGAACTGGACACAGCACTCGAGGTGTGGCCTCACCAGTGCCGAGTGCAGGGGAAGAATCCCTGCCCTGCTCCTGCTGGCCACACCATTCCTGATCCAGGCCAGGAGCCATTGGCCTTCTTGCCCACCTGGGCACACTGCTGCCTCATGTCCAGCCTGCTGTCCATCAGTGCCCCAGGTCCCTTTCTGCCTGGCCGCTGTCCAGCCACTCTGTCCCCAGCCTGTAGCACTGCAGGGGTTGTTGTGGCCAAAGTGCAGGACCCAGCACTTGGTCTTGTTCAACCTCACCTTGGTGGATTTGGGCCCTGGATCCAGCCTGTCCAGGGCCCTCTGCAGAGCCCTCCTACCCTCCAGCACATCCACACTCACACCCAGCTTGGTGTCATCTGCAAATTTGCTGATGCTGGACTCAGTCCCCTCATGCAGATCATCAGTGCAGATATTGAAATCCACGCTGGCTGGCTCTGATCCCTCGGCCATCCTGTGGGTGCCCTGGGATGGCACTCAAGGTGATCTGTTCCATAACCTTGCCGGGCACCCAGGTCAGTCTGACAGGCCTGGAGTTCCCCAGCTCCTCCTTCCAGCCCTTCTTGGGGATGGGCTCACATTGGCACCTCCAGTCCTCTGGGACCTCCCTGCTGAGCCAGGACTGATGGTAAATGATGGAGAGCAGCTTGGGGAGCTCATCCACAGCTCCCTCATCCCCCTGGGATGGATCCCATCTGCTCCCAGAGACACCTGTGAGCATCTGAGTGGCTCAGCAGGTCCCCAGCTGCTTCCTCCTGGATTACAGGGGGCTTTTCTGCTCCCTGTGCCCATCCACCAGCTCAGGAGAACACTTGTCCTGAGGACAACTTGACTTATTCTTCAAAACTGAGGCAAAGAAGGGGTGAAGTACCTCAGCCTTTTCCTCCTATTTGGTAACAATATCTCCCCAAAAAGGAATGGATGTTGTCCTTACCCCTCCTTTTGCCATTAATGTATTTATAGAAACATTTTTATTATCCTTCACAGAAGTGGCCTGGTTAAGCCTTAAGCTTTCACCTCTCCAGTTGTATTTCTGCATGACTTAACAAAATCGTTAAACATTTCCTGAGTTACCTGCCTCTCTGTCCAAAGGTGATGCACCTTCTTTTTTGCCCCAAGTTCCTGCAAAAAGCCCATGCCCAGTCAGGCCAGTTGTTTTTCATTCTGGGTCATCTTTCAGCATGCAGGGACAGCCTGCTCTTGCTCCTTCAGGATTTCTTTTTTGAAGTGTGTGTGTGGACCTCCTGGTACCACGGTTCCAGACTCCCTTGAGGGAGCCAGCCAGAAATGGAGGGAAGTGAGAGAAGCCTGAGTAAGGGAGGCACCTCCCAGGGGGATAAGGTGGGCCCCCCCTCTGGGCATGTGGAGGAATAGAAGTGTGAGTGGCACGCAAGGGGCAGGCCTTCCCCCTTAAGGCCTGGTAGGCGCCCTCAGGGCGTGCTGAGGGTGGCAGACAAATTGGTGAGTTGGCACGCAAATCCCGAATGGACCTCCAGGTGCATGGAGGATCGGGGCAGTGTGAGTCATGCAGAATCCCTGGAGGGGGACACGGGGCCCTGCCAGGGTTCAGGGTGCCCCGAGTACAGCAGCAGCACCGAGTAGAGCCAAGAGGGCCCCAGTCCCCAGGGTCAGACGGCGGTGCTGGGGGTTCAGTGTGCCACGGTTCAGGTAGAAACCGTAAACCCACTGGAGACCACGGTCCAGGGAGAGGCCGTAGCTTGAGGACTAAGGTGGGGAGTCCAGGCCAAGTGAGGCAACCAACCCCAAAACTACCCTTTCACTGAGATCATTCCTACGGGTGGGGTGGCCAAGCCAAGCCCAGGTGGAAGGCGAAAGCAGGGGACCTATCTGGGTCACTCTTTAGCAATAAGGGGTTTGCTATTAATGTTAGCGTTCAGAGACACATAACCACGAGAAGTGATTACATGGGTGCTTTTATTGAAGAGCTCTGGGTGCCAGGGGTATAGACCCAAATCTGACTCTGACCATACAGCCGAGATGAACATGTTTTTATATTCTAAAATTATATAACTTTCATTGTAATTATTAAACTTATATTGTTCTATTGTATACATAGATTTCAGCTAAGTATAGCCCCCTTTGAATTTTTAACATACTTTCTCACTATTCTTCCTATGGTTATATAATAATTATATTTAATTACTAAACATTCATCACATCTAACAATTATATCATTTATCATGTTGCTTACGCAGGTGCAGTGATCGGGGAAAAGCACAAAGCCTACCATTTCAGAGTTTATTTTAATATTTTCCCAGGCCCCACTATCATTAATAGGTCCTGGCAGAGAGTTATCAGTGACCTCTTTACTCTGTAAAAACAAAAGAGGGATACAGTTCCAGAGCCGGGGCAGTCTGGCCAGGGCATAGTCAGACAGGGGAGGCCCCGAGTCTCTGGCACCAAGGGCTCCTCGGCGTTGAAAGTGCAGCCTCAAGGAGGCGAGGCGCAGGAGCCGGGTGGGGTCTGCTCAGGTTAAGGGGCCAGAGCCAAAGGTCCAACCAAGGAGTGATCAGACCTAGGCCTAGGGCAAGGAAAAGGAGTCTCTTGCACAGGCTAGCGAGAGTGAATGGAGTGAGAGTTCTGGGCCCAAGAAGAGTGTGGTGTGAAAGCATTTTCCCATTCTCCCATTCTGTTTTCAATAAAGGTTATCCCTTGTTGTAACCCTTTCACCTCCCTTGAGAGCAGGCATGTAAGAATTGTTAATGCAAGTGGTTAAGGAGTTATTTGAATTGTTTAGGTTTGAGTTAAATACTGAAAATACCTGAAATAAGAAATCAGTTGAAAGGGGCAAAAAAAATTGAGTTGTTTAATCATTGCATTGCCTGTTGGTATTCCTTAGTTTGGGTAGAGGCACATTAGAGTTTCTTTGAAGGCCCATTGAGAAGCTATGGGGAAGTGTTAGAGTAACAGAGTAAATTTCCCAAGAAAGAATAAGAAGAAAATTAAAAACATCCCTCCCAATATTCCCTTAAGAAAACTACTTAACAACTGGGACGATTGGGAAATAACAAAAAGATTAAATCAAATAAAGATGGTCCAGTATTGCACAAAGGTATGGCCAAGAATAAACTGACATGGGCAGTGGCCGTGGTACAGGACACAAGAGAAGCGGTTGTGTACCCAATGACATCAATATTTGAGCACTCAAGAGGACCCAGACATGGAGCAGATACAGAACCTGTTGGCTAAAGTTCACCTCAGAGGAGGAAAATACAAGTGTCTATAAATTAAAAGAGGGAAAGCAACCTGAAAAGTAAAAGAAGAAGAGGCTGGGAAGGCTGACAAAAACTGGGACCCCCTTGACCACTTACCTCCTCCTACCTTTGCAGTACCTCAAATCCTTCCTCCAATTCCTCTTTCTGTGGACCCAATTCCTCCTCCTCTCCCAGCTGTCATCCCTTACCACCTCCTAACCCAGTTATATCTCCACCACCTTCCCCTCAACCCTCTCCTTACTCTCTTTACCCTTCACTACTGTCCCCTTACCTCTACCATCTCATGCACCCCTTATTCACCAGCAAGTTCCTGCTCTGCCTCCCCCAGCACAAATGAGAAGCCAAACAACATCTCAGAATCTCATGCCCAAGAGTGACGTTAACCAGTCAGCCTCTACAGCTGATGTAACACCCAGTCCAAAGTGGCTGAAGTGGAAATATTGTTCCCCCCCAGAGAAGTTCCCATGGGTGGGGTGGCCAGTGAGATTGCATTTGTAAATGCTCTCTTGAGTGCATCTGAAGTTAGAAACTTTAGGAAGGAATTGGGAAATTTAGTGTGTAGGAGTGACGAGGGTAGCACATTCAGGACGGAGGGAGACGAGAGATCTCTGAAGCCAGGACGTGGAACTTGGGGTTTATTGCAAAGGGCCTGGGTGCAGGGCCCTGCTGGGAGCTGCCAGCCACAGCTCGGAGCAGGCCCGAGAGAAGAGAGGGGTAGAGCGTAAGAGAGTAAAAGGGGTAAGAGCCAAGAGACAAGAGTAAGAGTATGGAAAGTAAGATAAGGTGGCCGAAGTTCCCATTACAACACAATAAATCCTCTTCTGTGTTGAATATTCTGATTCTCAGTAACCAATCCAGTACAGCATACAAATCCTATAGCATTTCCATACAACCTATAAGAATCACTACATTACCATACTGTGCTACATTTTAAACCCTAAAAACTACTCTTTGGTCCCCTTCTGCCAAGCTGGCAGGGTCTGCTGGACCCTTGGACCTGCTTGCAGAGGGTCTTGTTTCATCAAAAGGGGATTCCCTTCAGCAGCCACAGCATTGTTTTCCCATTGTTCAGTAACTAAGGGATCTCAAAGGTTGCTTTCATTTCAATCTCGCTTATAGTTTCCATATTCTCGAAATCTTTTGCCAGGCAATCATACTTATAAGGCTTTCCTGTTTCATCTTCCCCAACATTAGTGGAAGACCCAGTATGAAAAGCAAATCAAATTGATCCATTTTTAGGCCCTAATATTTATACATGAGGAGAACTGAACTCCATCTTTAACATCCTATTTTCCCCAGAAAAGACTCGATTAATAAGAACTGCAGGAATGAAAATTTGGGAGCGAGAAAACCAACCCGGGCCCCCAGGTGACCAAAAAATTCCTTTAGTGGAGCCTGACTGCGACCCTCATCAAGAAGAGGGGAGAAGGAATATGAGAGATTACAGGTCCCTGATAACCAGAGGGATAAAAGAATCAGTCCCTAGAGGGAGTAATACCAGGTTAGTGTTTGACAGCACCCAGGAAAAAGACGAGACCCCAGCACCATGGCTTAATAGGCTAAAGCAAAACTTCCAGATTTACTCTAATGTTGACCCAGACAGCCCAGAAGGCCAATCTGGGGTTCCCTGTGGTCAGGGATGACCCCAAGAATCCTTTATTCCCAGCCTGGTGTTTCGATTAAGGAGTCTGAATTCTTTGGCTCTGGTTTCCAAGGCTGTTTATTGTTTCTTAACTATAACATTTTTTCACTGGCCTGCCAGAGGTCAGACAGAGGCACACTCCCTGTCCTTGGGCTGGTGTCTATGTTTTATACTATGAACTATGTAGACTTTATTCATCATTGTTTTCCAATACCTATCACCTATGTTAGACAGTCTACTTCTACTCTAAACCAATCCTAAAATGCCACCATCACCAAGAAGGTGGAGGCAAAGAAGAAGGAAGAAGAATAGGACAAGACCCAAGTCCCTCCATCTTGCCTCCTAGACCTCTATATAAAAATCCCCAAAATACCATTTTACACCCTGTGACAAATTCATTATCATTCCACTTAAGCTTCTGTGACTTGTAATTCTTCATACAAGATTGGTAATTTGCTCCATGGGTTAAGATCAAAATCCCAGGTGTCTTTGGCTTCCTGCCAGGACTCCCCAGCCCCCTGCCAGGGGCACGTGTCATCCAGGGCACCCAGAGGGGTGTCCTGGGTTCTGACAGGCCAAGTCCTCCTCAAGGAACAATTTGTAATTAAATCCTGGCTGGATATCACATGAAAGTTAGAAAGAATAGAGGACTGGCAGGAAAAAAGTATTAATGAACTGCTGAGAGAAGCCGTAAGAGTATATCTAAGAAGAGATGAAGAAAAGACAAAAAAAAAAAAAAGCTAAAATTATGGGGGCCATAGCCAGAGAAAGTGTGGAAGCCAACAAGGATGGGCCAGTAGAACCACTTAGAAGAGACAAAGGTTTTATTGGACCAAAAGGGGCTAGGGCTCTACCCAGTGACAAATATTGTTATTACTGTGGAGAGAATGGACACCTAAAGAGAAATTGTAAGAAACTCCAGTTAGATGAAGCCATAGCCTGGGAGCAAGAAACTCTAGAGAACATCTGAAGAAGAGATGACTATGGGTGTCAAGGGTTCTATACTCTGGGGAATTTATGAACCATCCAGAAGAGCTCTTGTATAATTTCAAGATCAGTCCCCAGAATGATGATTTTGAATTTTTAGTTGATACCAAAGCAGACAAGTCATGTGTGACTAAAATACCAACAGGAATCACAGTCGGTAAAAAGGTCTGCAAAGTATGAGGGGCCAAAGGAGAACCATTTGAGGCCCAGATTATAGAAGATGTAGAAATTAGAGGAAATTCAAGAGAATGTCAAGCTAATTTCAATTACATCCCCAAGTTAGGTTGTGATTTATTAGGACAAGATTTACAAATCGAGAACTGGAGTAATCCCAAAAGAAGAAAAAATGGTGGTACAAATAATGGTCTTAACAAAGGGAGTCATAGATGAAATAAACCCAAAAGTGGGGGGGGGGGGGAAGAATTGGTTGTTTGAATATGCCACAAATAAAAGCAGAGATGCAGAAAGACTCTCCCATTGGGTTAGGCAGTATCCAATTTCCCCAGAGGGAAAGGAAGGACTAGCCCCAGGGACTGACCAGCTGTAAAAGGAAGGATTTTAGAACCATGCATGTCTCCACATAATACTCCCATACCAGCGGAGAGAAAAGCTGATGGAAGGTTCTGATTAGTACAAGATTCAAGAGAAGTTAATAAAAGAACGGTTACGAGGCACCTGGTAGTACAAAACCTGCACACCCTTTTAAGCCAAGTACCTAAGGAGCATGCATGGTTCTCTGCCATGGATTTAAAGGATGCCTTCTGGGCGTGTCCCCTGGCTGAAGAGTGCCAGAACTGGTTTGCCTTTGAATGGGAGGACATTGAAAAGAAAAGAAAACAGCAACTAAGGTGGACACATCTTCCCCAGGGGTTTACAGTATCCCCAAATCTCTTTGGCAAGCTCTAGAAGAGCTCCTAGAACAGTTTAAACCTGAGAATGGGGTACATATTTTACAATATGTTGATGATTTACTTGTATCGGGGGAGAACAAGACAAAGTTAGAAGTTCTAGGATACGGCTCCTAAATTTCTTAGGGGAAAAAGGTCTAAAAGTATCACAAAAGAAACTGCAATTTGTGGAACAAGAAGTAACATATCTAGGGAATATAATCGGTCAAGCGTATAAAAGGTCAAGCCCCAAGAGAATTTTGGGAATTCTGTCCATCCCTGCCCCAAAGACCAAAAGAGATGTTATAAATTTATTAGGTTTGTTTGGGTAATGCAGATTATGGTTTGATCAGTATACTAAAAGTGTTACATTTCTATATGGCAAATCAATAGACTCAGAGCCCTTAACCTGGACCTCAAATGACGAGGAACAGCTTTGGAATCTGAAAACTAAATTGTCCTCTGCCCCTGTACTGAGCCTACCAGACCTTAAAAAGAACTTTGACCTGTTTGTAAAGGTGGAAGAGGGGATAGCTTGCAGAGTCCTTACACAGGACTGGGGAGGATGCAGGAAGCTGGTCACAGATCTCTCCAAGTTACTGGATCCAGTAGCCAGAGGGTGGCCAGCCTGTGTGCAAGGGACAGCGGCAACAGCCACCCCAATAGAAGACACACAGAAACCAACCTGAAAGGGGAAGATCTGGGTTCATACCCCACACAGTGTAAAAGCTGTTTTAAGTCACAAGGCCCCTCAGTGGCTAACCGACTCCCAAATACTAAAGTATGAAGCCATCCTAATAAATACCAAGGGCCTCAAATTAGTCACTTCAAAATGTTTAAATCCAGCCCAGTTCCTCATGGGAGAGCCGCTAACAGACCTGGAGCATGATTGTTTAGAAATTATTGAAATGCAGACTAAAGTGAGAGAATATTCAGAAGATGAGCCCCTCCCATATGGCAGAATTTTATTTACAGATGGATCATCATGAATGGTAGCCAGTAAATGGGTCTCAGGGTATGCAATCATAGATGGGCAGAACATGCAAGTTGAGGAAATGGGAAAGCTTCCCTCAAATTGGTCTGCCCAGTGCTGTGAAATCTATGCCCTGAAGAGAGGGCTAGATTTACTAGATAAAAGACAAAGGAACAATATATACTGACTCCTGGTACGCATTCAGAATTGTCCATACATTCAGAAAAACATGGGAAGAACAGCGGTACCTAAATTATAAAGGCAAAAATTTAATACATGAAGAGCTAAGAAAATTAGTACTAGAGTCTCTGAGGAAACCAATAGAGATAGCCAAAGTTCACATAGAAGGACACCCAGAAGGGGACACCCTTGAAATAAAGGGAAACCAATTAGCTGATCAAGTAGCAAAAGAAGTAGCTTTGGAACAAGAAAGTCCAGTTAAATTCTTAAGATAGAGGGAACACCTAGTAGGGAAAGAAAAAAAAGAGGAAAACCCAGTCTTTGACAAGAAAGAATTGAGAGAGTTAGAAAAGATGAGAGGACAGCAAAAAGAAAATGGAGAATGGTGGACCCCTGATGGACGGTGAATTTTAATATTTAATTTTAAATAAAGCTCTAGCCCAAAAGGAGATGACGGAGTTACACGAGTTGACCCATTGGGGAATACAAGGCTTATGTGGCCACTTTCCAAGAGATCAAATGTGCATGGGAGTACGTAACATAGCAAGGGCAGTAACCAAGGAATGTTTAACTTGCCAACAAATCAATCAGAAAGTCATGAGAAGAGTACTATCTGATCTGGGGGAAGAGAGTTGGCCTTGCAGCCATTCCAAAATGTGCAGGTAGACTTCACAGAAATGCCCCCTGTCCAGGGATACAGACACTTATTAGTGACCATGGATCACCTCACCCATTGGGGAGAGGTGTTCCCGACCAAAAGAGAGACAGCCCAAGTAGCCACAAAAGCAATCCTAGAAAACATCATTCCCCAATATGGGTTGATAAATAATATCGATTCTGATCGAGGTCCACATTTTACTGCCCAAGTCTTACAACAAGTTGTTGAAGCCCTGGGAATGAAATGGAGGTTGTACAGCCCATTGGCATCCCCAGAGCTCCAGAAGAGTAGAAAGAATTAATAAAACCATCAAAAACGTGTTAACTACATTAGTTACAGAAACCCAGATGAATTGGCTTAAATGCCTACCCTCAGCACTGTTACAAATTAGAACAAGGCCTCGATCAGGTATAAGAGTCTCACCTTATGAAATGATGTTTGGACTCCCCTTCTCGATAACCTCGTATAGCATTGGAATTTATCCAGAAGGAGAGACAGCCACCCAAAAATATCTAAAGGCTATAGGAAGTATGTTAGAAGACCTTAAGAAAAAGGGCTATCTCCCTCAAACCTCTCCCTTAGACACCAAGGTACATAACATCCATCCAGGAGACGGGGTGTTAGTTAAATCATGGAACACTGCACCTTTAACCTCTAAGTTTGAAGGCTCTTTTCAGGTCCTACTCACCACCAATACAGCCATACAGACCCAGGAGAAGGGGTGGACACATATAACCCAGATTAAAGGACCTGTACCAAATCCCACTGAATAGTCAAAACCAGCCACATCCCCTACTAAGTCTTCTAATGAATTTATGCGTTAAATCAGATTATAAGATTACAAGCAGTACTCGAGATGGTATCGAACCGAACTTCTCGAGCTTTAGACCACATAAATGACCAACTATCCCAGACTAGAACTGCAGTGTATCAAATCAGACTGGCAGTAGATTACTTATTGGCCGATGAAGGAAGCACATGTGGAAAATCTAACTCCTCTCAGTGCTGCTTAGAAATGGATGACCGCAGTGAAGTCATTAGAAATATCTCAAAGGAAATCCAGAAGTTAGTTTATCTTGGAACACAAGAGTGGACCCCTACATTTGATACCAGCTGGTGGGACAATTTCTGGACATTAAAAGGAAACCGGTGGAAAAAAATAGCCTTTTTCATTGTACGTGAAATTGCTAGTTTAATTCCCCTACCTTGCATGCTCCCCTGGATAATCCGAGTTGTAACATCTGCTGTAGAAGCAAGTTTAATGATATGAAAAGAGCTTAATAAGAAAGAAGTAAAAGAAATCATGATAATGAACAATCAAGGACATTAAGATGCCAAGCAAATTTACAACCAATATCAAAAATTAGGAAAATTGTACTTTCAAGAAGAAGTAATTGCTAATTGACGAAAGCTTGAGCCCTAAAGGAGAATAAGAGGGGGAAATTGTAGAGGAAAGATTGCTAAAGGAGTTGATATAAAGTTCATCATTAAAGGAGTTAATATAAAGTTCCAATGTAAATTCTGGATTGTTTGTTGAATGTTTTTATACTTATGCCAAGTTCCAGTGTTAATTAAAGGTTTTATAATTGTTGTAGGCGCGGGGTATCATACGGTTTAACGGGGCCGTGGAGCATCACGGGAGTTCTGGGCGCAGCTGCAATGGCTCTGGGTGGGGCGCGGGGCATGACGGGAGATGAAGTCCCGGCTGGAATAGCGCCGGGCGTGCCTCGCAGAGCATGATGGGAGCTGTAGTCCCGGAAGTGGCTCGAACGCGATGCTTGGGGGTCCGGGGATGCTCTTTGGGGACACTTTTGCGTCCGAGCCGGGACTTGAGATCCTCGGGGAGAACGTAAACAGTTCGGGAGCCCTTGGTGGGAGCTCGGGGAGCTCTAACCGGGCTCTTTAGGGCGCGGGGCACGGCAGGAGTTTCAGGCGCGGGACTGTGTTCTGAGGGGCTCTGGGGCCGCAGGGGATGAGAGGAGATGAATTCCCAGAAGTGGCTGTACCGGGCATCTGTGGGGTTTGGAGCACCCAGGGGGGGTCCGGGGACGCTTTCGGGGGTCCCGAATGGGCGCTGAGGGGGCACTGACGGATCCTGGAGGGTCTGGGGGACGCTTATGGGACAGATGGGGGCGGATCCCGGTGTTCAGTGGAGCGCGGGGCATGACGGGCGTTGTAGTCCCATTTCAATGGGGCTCTTCCGGGCCGCGGGGCATTATTGGAGTTGTAGGCTAAAACAAAAGGAGGTGCCTGGCCTAAGCACCGCCCCTTGAGCCCGAATTCCTGGCGCTGATTGGCTGCAGATAGTGATGGGCGAAAGCCTCGGCAAATGGGAGGGGCGGAGGTGGGAACAGCCTCTCTAGTCCCGCCCAGTACAAGCCCAGTTCATCCCCAGTACGGACCAGTACAAACCCAGTGCCCCTCCAGGGCCTCCCAGTACAGACCAGTCCCTCCCAATACACCTGAGTTCATGCCCAGTCCCTTCCAGTTTCCCCCCAGTGTCATCCACAGGGTGCCCCAGTGTCCCCAGTCTTCTCCACAATGTCCCGAGTGTCCTCACTTTGTCTCAGTATCCCCCAGTATCACTCCCAGGATGTCCCAGTGTCTCCCACAGCATTCCCAGTGTTCCCCAGTATGTCCCAGTCCTCCCCAGTGTTTCCAAGGACAGTTTAATTTCTCACGGTGGCCGTGGCAGCCAAACCCAGCAGTGGGGTCAGTGCAGTGCCCATGGCCACAGCCCCTTGCAGTGGCCCAGTGCAGCTGGGGCTGATGATCCACCCTCACAGCTGGCCCAGGGCAGCTCTGCAGTGGCTTTGGTGGCACCTGGGGCTGGCACACACCTGAGCAGTGTGTCTGTTTGCAGTGGGGAAACTCAGGAGTTTCAGATTGCTTCAAAAACCCCAAAAAGTGAAAACCCCTCTTAGGCTGAGTGCAGCCAGCTCTGCAAGCACAGCAGGGCCCAGGGGAGGGAGGACAGGATGGGGCTGGGCAATGTGGAGCAAGGTTGTCCACACTGGGTCAGAGCTCCAGGCACAGCTTCTGTGAGCAGCCCAGAGCTGCTGAGGAGAGACCCTGGGTCAGTATCAATCACAGAATGCTGCAATCACCTCTGCTCTAAAGAGAAATAAAATAAAATACTTTTGTTAAAATAGGAATGTGTATTGTTTTACAAGGTGTTTGAAATCTTTCTCCATAATTGGAGTAGGAAAACTTTAATGACCCTCTCAGAGCTTTGATGTTTACATCAGACTCAGTCCCTGAGAGTGTTTTCAAAAAACATCTCAATAAATCAAAGTTAAATTTAAACTGCAGAGTTTCTTGAAGTTTTAATGGATTCCACTGAGGGACACGACTGAGAAAGTGTCCCCAGGTTCCAGGTAGAGCAGAACACTGGAGGCAGTGATGACAGCTGGGGACAAACAAGGCCAAGGTGTCTGTGGTGCTGAGCAAAGCTGGATGTGTTTGAGGAATGCCAAGGGCCAAGGCCTGAGCCCCAGGCCTGGCCAGGCAGATGCTGTCCCTCCCTCCTTGCTCAGGGCTCTTGCCAGGATGGGCACTGGCATGTGGGGATGTGCAATGCCAAGGGCAGGAGCATGGGGCGGCCCCTGCCAGGCTGCTGAGCAGGGCCAAGGAGGCAATGAGGCCCCAGGCCTGCAAGGGTCACTTGTCTCCTGCTCCTGCCTCAGGCCCAGGCCCAGCAGCCATGGCCAAAGTGCTGCCCAAGTTGGCTCTGGCAGGGCTGTCTTGCAGCTGCTGCACATGCCTGTGCCCTGTGCAGCCCAGGCTGTGCTACGGTGTCCCTGCCCTGTGCCTCTGTCCCTGCAGGCTGTTGGCATCCCCCGGCTGCCCCACCTGGCTGGGCCCTTCCTTTGCTGACAGCTCTGCCTCCTGCCTGCCTCTGCCTGCCCACACAAAGCCTGGGGCTGATACCAAAAGGGTTCATTCCATTTTTACCCTGCCTGTGAACTTTCAGCACAGGAACAAGGCATGCAGGGGCTGCTTTCCCAGCAAGGATGGTTGGAAGAGAAGAAGACAACTGACTCAAGGGTGCAGGGAAAGAGAAAACAAGGAGTGAATGTGGGAACTTGGGGTGGGGTTTTATGGAAATGGATAAAATTGTACTTAGCATTTAATGACTGTGTATAAGCAACACAGTGGTAGAATTACATGTGCCTGGAAGGTTAGCAGTTATCCCATGCTGGACCTTAGGCCATAATAAATTATCCCGTCTTAAATATCAAATGAGTGTTAAGGAGCCTTATTCTGATATTTTGAAGATTTGGTGACATCAGAGGCTCACAGACCCAAGGACTCAGCTCTGACACTGTGCAAACTCATGGAACAAAGGGTCCATGGTGATGCAGTGGAACCCCATGGAACCAAAAGTCCATTGGATCAGAGCAAGACCTCATGGAACCAAGGACAGCATTGCTGACAGCGTGGAAGCTCCTGGAGCCATGGGGTCATTGTGCCAGTGTGGGGCTGCATGGAACCAATGGTCCATTGGGACACTGCAGAACCTTCTGGAATCAAGGGGATCATGTTATGCTCTGGAACCTGATGGAACAAAGGATCCATGGTGACACTGCTGTGCTCAGACCATTGTTGACAGTGTGAAAGCTCCTGGAACCAAAAGTCCATTGTGACCCAGCAAGGCCTCCTGGAACCAAGGGTCCCTTGTGGCTCTGTGGGGCTTCCCAGAACCAAGGAGACCATTTGGACACTGTTGGGCCTCATGGAACCACCTGGCACTGTGACACAGCGGGGCCACATGGAGCCAAGGGGCCACTGAGACACTGAGGAACCTCATGGAACCACAGGTCCATTGTGACACAGGAGGGCCTCATGGAACCAAGGATCCAAAATGACACCAGCATTGTGACCCTGCAGGGCCCCATGGATCCAAGGGAACAGGGAACAGGTCTGGTTGGCTTGGCCTGACTGGCTCCACTGACCTCAGCATGTTAAGGATTTTTTCTCATGTGCCCCAGAAACCCTGGGGCTCTGGGCTTTCCTTCCTATGGAAAAGAACCATCCCTCTTCCCAGGTGCCCACGGCCAAAATTGATACTCACTCTAAAAATTCCCTATATGCAAGAGTTCTCCCAGAAAAGAGCTGTCAGGACAGCAAGCTCTGGCTGGCCTTGGCCTCTGGTGGTCACCTCTCATCTCAAGGAAGCCCTGAGGAAAGTATTTGAATAGGTTTGACTACTGGAACATCAATGAGTCTGTCATCCTCTGAAAAACTCAGATGTTCTTCTAATAATATTTGTCTTTTTTTCGCATTGTGTATTATGGATGTAATAATTTTTTCAGCCACATAATATTATTCTTCTCACTCTACCAGTGTTGTCCAACACAAAACACCTCCTCTACATATGGATCCTGGTCACCTCTATAAGCAAACACAAGAAAGAATTCAACAGGAATGATTTGTCTGTGCTCACATCTGTCCCATCTCCTCTGGAGCTGGAGGTCCAGCCCCAGCACTTGGCAGAGCTCAAGGGCTCACAAGCTCAGCTCCCACCCAGAGAACTTGCAGACCCTGGGCTGCTCTTCATGGCCCCTGCATGCTCAGCCAGGCTGAGATGGACACTGATGGTTTCTGGGCCAGGCTCTCTGAGCCCAGCCCAGCTCCCTGCAAGCTCTGCCAGCTGCCCTGAGCTCTGGGCAGCACCAAGGGCCTCTCCCCAGCCCAGCCCAGCTGGCTCTGGCCCCACAGCTCTGCTCAGGCCAGGCTGCTCTGGGCACTGCCCCACGGCCTCAGCCCCTGGCAAGGGCACAGCAGCAGCTGCAGCTGCCACAGGACTCAGCCCCAGCATGGGGGAACGTGCCTGGCCAAGGGCAAGGAGGCTCCCTGGGTGCCCTGCTCTCCTCTGCAGGAGATGCTGAGAGCTCTGCAGCCCCTGCTGCCATCCCATCTGCCCAGGGCAGCACAAGAGCCCCGGCCTTGGGGCCTTCAGGAGCTGCTCCTGCTCCAGGCCCAGGGCCCGTCCCAAAGCTGGGGCAGCCACAAAGCTGTGCCCATTTCTGTTCATTGCTGCTCTGATCAGGATGGATCCTCAGCACCTTGGAGGTTGGTGAGGTTGGTGATGAGTTTTCCTTCCCCAGAGGCCTCTTCTTTCTTGAGCACTTCAGTTCAGAAATTCAGTGACAAAGGGTGATTAACATTTGTTCCAAATACCCAAACAAGACAAGCCCATGGGAATAATTCAAGTCTTGAATTCTTCTGTGGTTAATTAGACAGATTCCAGAAGTGTATTCAAAGTGAATCTACTCTTTTGAAAACAATGAAGAGAGAATTGTTTTGTCCTGTTTAGTTTTCTTTTCCTCTTTTTAAATTGGTATCAGCAATCCCCAGTTGATATTGATCCCCAGCCCCTCCTCATGCAGTCTGAACAGATGTGAACATCAAGACCCTTCATGGCTGACAATCAATCCCACTTTGTCCCTACCCCCTCCCCACCATTTCCCTCATCCAAGCCCTGGCACTCAGAGCAGCTGAGGAATGGAGTCACATCCAGGGGTGTCCCCAGGGCTCAGGACTGGGGCCAGGTCAGTGAAAATCTCTTTATTGCTGATCTGGACGAGGCCATTGAGGGCAGCCTCAGTCAGTTCCCAGGTGAGCCCAAGCTGGGTGGCAGTGTGACTGTGCTGGAGGGCAGGAAGCTCTGCAGAGGGATCTGGACAGGCTGGAGCCATGGGCCCAGGACAATGGGATGAGGTTCACCAAGGCCAAGGGCCACGTCCTGCCCTGGGCTCACAACCACCCCAAATCCCTGGCTGTGCCCTGATCCCCACAGCCTGTCCTGTTTCCTTCATCCCTGCATTGCCAGGGACTCTCTGGGACAAGGGAGCTCTGCTCTGGGTGTGGAGGGAGGTGCAGGCGCCACCGCTGGAGTGGGAACCAGAACTCACCAGGTTTGTGTCCTTTGGGGGTCAGGAACTGGTGGGACTCAGAGGCACAGAAAGTTTCTCTTCATGGCCAACATGAAAAATGTAAACATGATACATTTTAAGACCCATTGAAACTCTTCTCTCAGCAATGTGAGACATCCCAGCAGTGTCTGACATGTCCACCATTCACAAGGGATTTTTGTACAAAACCAGTTTTAGACAAAGATGATTCTGTGATAGATATAAACACAGTTAAGTTGCTGTATCAGGATGCTCTGGGTGAAGTGGGATAAAACAGCCTGAAGAATTCCCAAGTTTTTAAGCTGTCAGTGGTGGATGGAGAATGGGGTCAGGCTGCTTTTGGTGTTGAGGAAATGCTGAAACCAGCCTGACTCATTTCAACTCCTCCTGTCCTGGCTGATCTCCCCTCTTTCCCCTTCTCCCCATTGGCTTTTGTCTCCCCCCAGGCCCCCGGTGAAGAGCCTGGCTTTGTGTTCTCCATCCCCTCCTGGCTGGCACTGCCAGGCTGGGATGAGGAGCCCCTCAACCTTCCCTCTTCCGGGCTGGACAAGCCCAGCTCCCTCAGCCTGTTCTCACAGCCCAACGGCTCCAGCCCCACCTTGGAGGCCCTTCCCAGGCCCTGCTCCAGCTGCCAGACATCTTTCCTGCCCTGGGAACCCAAACCAGGCCTCAGTGACCTGGATAATCCACGTCCTTGATGTCCTGGTCACACAGCCCTGGCCCCTTGTCCCCATGTCAAGTTCTGGAGTGAACTTGTAGAACATCTTTGAGGGAGGCTGCAGCTCCAGGTGGACCAGGGAGATACAGGGAGACTCCGCTCGGCATGAACAGCTTTGGACTTCTCAGGGGAGAAACTGTGAGGGGAAGCTGGGGCACAGCGACCAACCCAGTGACTGTAGGCACACAGTTTGTGGTAATTGGGAGTGGGGCTGTGTCCGAGCCTCATCCCTAAGGGGCTACAACCATGCAGGACAGGTGAACAGTATTAAAGGCAATGAGACATGGAGTGCTGAGGTGTACTGACCAACCACAAAAGGGTACAGAGGGCACACAGGTGCAATGCATGTAAGATGAAAGGTATAAAAGGTTGTACTGAAGAGCAATAAAGGGCTGATGCTTGATGCCTTTATTGGTGTCAGTTGTACCCCCCAACAGCAACACCTGGTGACCCTGATGTGATCCTGAGGTGAGTTGGGCGGACCACTGCAGACCCAAGAGCAGTAAGATGGTGGAGCCAGGCAGACTAGGAGCCTGGGATCTGAGCCACATGGACCAAGAGCTGGATGAGTTATAGCCAGGCAGACCTGAGAGCCTGAAAGAAATGTAGGTGGACCTGAGAGCCTGGAAGTCTGGACAATTATGAGACACCACCCCCAAGAGGAAGGGTGCTGGATATGAGGACAGGTGCTACACACTTTGCTTATTTAGTATGCAAGAAATAGAGTGAGGCTATGCACTTTGCTTGTTTGGAAGGAGAGGCTTGGGAGGTAACACACAAACTGCTTTTTTTATTAAAATGTGGGAGAGTACCAGCCACACTTTCACTTGTGCCACTGCCTGCTGCTCTCTGCAGGTGTGTTGGATCAAGCCCTGCACCCCCTGCCAAGGTGTGGCCACAGTCAGGTGGGGACCAAGGATGGTGCTGGTTCCCCCTGAATGGCAGTGTGTGCAGTGGGACACAGAAATGGTGCGATGGAAGTGGCAAATGGCACGGCCACAGCAGCAGCCAGTGCCTCAGCAACAGCACAGCCCCAAGGAGTGTGGGGGGAGGCTTGCTAAGTCGCTGCTGCACGAGCACTGGAACAAAAACAGTGTCAGACTCTGAGAGGCAGAGTCAGAGCTGCACAGAGAGCACATAAGAGAAGCCTTCTGAAATTCTATGGTGGCCAGCTCCACAGTGACCCGATGTGATTTGGGATTGGGCTGTGGAGTGAGGTACAGCCAGAGATGGAGCCTGGTGTAGCATTGAGAGCAGAGGGGGGATGCTGCTTGGTCCGGACCAGACTGATTTTGACACCTGGGGTACAGGTGAGTCCCTGGGGACATAATGGGAAATAACTTATCAGGCGAAGAACAGATTGTTTTGTCTACATGGAAAGCTTGGTTGGAAAGAAAAGGCATTAATCCTACTGACTACACCCTTCGTAGTGTTTTACTATGGGCAAAGTCACAAGATTTCGAGACTGATGCAAGTATTGCTTTTAGTGTTAGAGCATAGGAAGAAGTTGGGGAAAGCCTATGGGACACGGTATCAAAATGGGACAAGACAGCTCCAGATTTGCCTACCACCTGCAGATTGCTCTATGAGACTTGAAAAAAAAGGAAAACAGAGCAGGACAAGAGAGGCATGCAGTGACCAATTAATAATAATAAAAAAAAAAACAACTGTAAAAGCATGAATAGAAATATGAAAGTAGCAGTGGGAGCTGGGGACAGAGTAGCTCTATTGTTCAGCACAGTGTATTTATTTGCTGATAAAATGTGTATTTTGTCTGCAGCTATTAATCTTTGATTAGGCATAAGTGTAAAAGTTGATATTCCATATGCATAAGTACACTTGACAGATACTGGAGTTCAGTGGGTGCCTGCTCATTGCATTCAGCTTGTGTTGGATGACACCCCTCAAAGCAATGAACCTGGCTATGGCTCACTTCACTCCCTGGAATAAGCAAAAATGTCTGGGTGATAGGAACATATAGACTCTATCTTATCCTTGTATGTTACTTTATGAAATTGTACAGTTATTGATGTTGTTCAAGTTGTATAACCTTTGATAAAATTATGTAGCTGTTGATTTTGTTCCTATCCTAATATATGTCCTTTAGCTTATTCTTGTGTGTTGCCTGATAAAGTTGTACAATTACTGATATTGTCAGTATTCTAGAAGTGTAGGTATAAGGATTTTTGAGAATAGATAATGTAAGTTTGGGGAATAAATCAAGGTCAGCACACAGGTGCATTCCAGAGTCAGTGGAATCTACACAAGGGATACTTGTATCATGTTTGCTATTGCTTCTGCAAGGGCTCTGTAGAGGGATGGTAGACATAGCATTTATTTAAAGGAAAAATAAAGGGGAATTGTAGGTACACAGTTTGTGGTAATTGGGAGTGGGGCTGTGGCTGAGCCTCATCCACTAAGGGGCTACAACCATGCAGGACAGGTGAACACTATTAATGGTAATGAGACATGGAGTGCTGAGGTGTACTGACCAACCACAAAAGGGTACAGAGGGCACCCAGGTGCAGTGCATGTAAGATGAAGGGTGTAAAAGGTTGTACTGAAGAGCAATAAAGGGCTGATGCTTGATGCCTTTATTGGTGCCCAGTTGTACCCCCCAACATCAACAAGTGATGTCACAAAGCCCCCCTGTGATGTCACAGCTAATGTCACACAGCTGATTTCTAGTGTCACAGTCTGCCCTGTGATGTCAGTCCTCTGCCCTGTGATGTCCCACCTGTCTCTGTGATGTCACAGAGGCCGTCTATGATGCCATAGCTGCTCAGTGACCTCACATAACCCACTCTGTGATGTCATAGCCCACTCTGTGACCTCATGTCACCAGATGATAAATTGTCTACACCAGGTGAGCACACACAGTGCTGGTTCTCCAAAACCCCAGGCCTGTGGAAACCACACAATGCCCATTGTGTAAGAAGGGGAACTGAAATTCACCAGCCTCAGTGTCCTGCCAGCTCAGCCAGGCCCACGGGAACATTGGGGTCCACGAGCACCAGGGACCACCAGAGAGACCCCCAGGACAGAAGAAGGCATGGGTAAAGGTGAGGGGAAATATGTTAATGATTTTGGAGAAATGATTATCATATGTGTGTTTAGTCCAGGACAATCAATGAATATGTGTGCAAAATACAGAATATAAACAGAAACTTTCCTGCACTCAGCATGCAGGGCTTTGGGAGGAGCTATCCCCCTGTGCATCCGACCAAATAAAGAATGCTGCTTCTTAATGCTACATTGGTGTTAAGGAGTTTTTTATTTTATTGAATTTTTGGTAACAAACTCATTCCCAAGGAAAGCTCTGTCACCTGCTGTTAACAGAGAAGGGCTGGTGGGGGATGTGGTGGTCGGAGGCTGCCTGGGGCACAATGACCATGAAATAATGGAGTTTCCAATAATCTGTGAAAGAAGGAGGGGCAGCAACAAAACTTCATCACTGGAATCAGGAAGGACAGACCTCGGCCTGTTCAGGATGCAGATTTGGGGAGTACGGAATCAGGTACTGATTTTTTAAGGGAAACAGCCCTTAAAAACAAAGGGGTCCAGCAAGGATGGACACACCTCAAGAAAGGAATCTTAAGGGGGAAGGAGCAGCCTGTCCCTCTGGCTAAAGTTGAGCCAGAGAGGAAAATTACTGTCCTGGCTGGGCATGAGCTTTTGTGGGAACTGAGGGGAAAAAAAGAGGGTGTGTCATCACTGAACAAAAGATCAGGCATCTCAGGGAGTGTTTAAGGATGTTGTTAGGTCATGCAGAAAGAAAAGTAGAGTGGTAAAAGGTCAATTAGAGCTTTACCTGGTCACCTCTGTGAAAAATAATAAAACATGTTTTTAAGAAAAACTAATAGCAAAAGGACAGATAAGTAGAACGTCTACTCTTTATTGGAGGCAGTGGGGAATAGAGTAACTATAGATAAGGAAAAGCTGAGCTGCTTAACACCTTCTTTGCCCCAGTTTCAACATGAGGAGAGGTTGACCTCAGGACAAGTGCTCTCCTGAGCTGGTGGATGGGCACAGGGAGCAGAACAGCCCCCTGTAATCCAGCAGGAAGCAGCTGGGGACCTGCTGAGCCACTCAGATGCTCACAGGTGTCTCTGGGAGCAGATGGGATCCATCCTAGGGGGAAGAGGGAGCTGTGGAAGAGCTCCTCAAGCTGCTCTCCATCATTTACCATCAGTCCTGGCTCAGCAGGGAGGTCCCAGAGGACTGGAGGTGCCAATGTGAGCCCATCCCCAAGAAGGGCAGGAAGGAGGAGCTGGGGAACTCCAGGCCTGTCAGCCTGACCTGGGTGCCCGGCAAGGTTATGGAACAGATTACCTTGAGTGCCATCCCAGGGCACCCACAGGATGGCCGAGGGATCAGAGCCAGCCAGCGTGGATTTCAATATCTGCACTGATGATCTGCATGAGGGGACTGAGTCCAGCATCAGCAAATGTGCAGATGACACCAAGCTGGGTGTGAGTGTGGATGTGCTGGAGGGTAGGAGGGCTCTGCCGAGGGCCCTGGACAGGCTGGATCCAGGCCAATGGCACCAGGCCTACGTCAGGAATGGTGTGGCCAGCAGGAGCAGGGCAGTGACCGTCCCATTCCCCTGCACTCAGCACTGGTGAGGCCACACCTCGAGTGCTGTGTTCAGTCCTGGGCCCCCAATTTAGGAAGACCATGGAGGGGCAGGAGCGTTTCCAGAGAAGGGGAACACGGCTGGGGAGGGGTCTGGAACACAAGTCCTGTGAGGAGTGGGTGAGGGAGCTGGGGTTGTTTATCCTGGAGAAGAGGAGGCTCAGGGGATACAAGGAGATGTCAGGGCTCAGGTTGCACTTGATGATCTCCAAGGTTTTTTCCAACCTTGCTGATTCTGTGACTCTCTGGAGCCACCCTTGGAGCAGTTGCAGGAGGAGCCCTGGGCCTCCTCTTCAGCAGCTCCAGCAGCCCAGGTCCCTCAGCTTCTCCTGCCAGCCCCAAAGCCCATCCTGTCAGTCCTGCAGAGCCTCTGCAGCCCCTCCTCACTGCCCAGAACAGGGAGCCCCAGAGGCAGACACAGCAGCCCAGATGTGGCCCCCTGGCCTGGGGTGCCTCTGGCAAGGGAGCAGCACCAGGCACTGCAGGAGCCTGCAGACAATTCCTGCAGCACTTGTAGGATGATCCTGCTGCCCAAGGGACGTTCCCATGGTGCCAAGTCAGGAACTGCAATGGGGAGTGGGGCCAGAGAGGAAAGGGCAAACAGGGATGGGCTGTTTGCAGGGGAGGGCACAGCGCTGGGCAATAGGAAGAAATCTGGATCAGGAAAGAGGAAAGAAAGCAAAGGTGAAGCCAAGGAAATGCTCAGCCCAGTTTGGGGGTGGCTGCCAGGCAGCCCTGGCTCTGAGCAACAGCGTCTGCAGTGGGACAGGAAACTCCCAGCTGATGGGAACAAACTTTCTGGCTGACCTGAGTGGTTTCTCTGGTGTCCCCCAGCCCTTGCTGGCCCCAGGGGCTGATGGCATTTGTGCTCCCTCAGGTTCATGTCCCCACAGCAACAGCATGGAGGTGCTCCCCCTGCTCTGTGCAATGCAAACAGGGGCTCCTGAGCCAGTGCTGCCGTGGCTGTGCCTGCAAGGATGGGGCACCTGTGTGAGCTGGGGCAGAGGCCAGGGCTGCAGAGGGGGGATGTTGTTGGCAGCTCCATCAGGACGCTCTGGGACGCTGCCCTGGGCTGTGCAGCACCCTGGGGATGGATCAGCCCCTGCTCTGCTGCTCCTTCCCGTCTGCCCCAGGGCCCTTGCAGAGCCCCAGCCATGCTGTTTGCCCCCAGCCTGCCCACGGCCAGCCTGGAGCTGCTCACGGGGGGTTTCTGTGCTGAGCATTGGCCTGGCCGTGTTCTTGAGAGAGCCTGGGCAAGGAGCCTGGAGCCCCCAGGGCCTGGGCTGAGGCGCCAGCGCTGCCCCAGCAGTGCCCATGGCCTGTCCCTGCTGCAGCCCCGGCACTGCCACCCCCAGGGCTGTGCCCGGCCCCGAGAGCACTCAGGCCCTGCAGCAACACCAGGGCCAGCAGGGCAGCGGGGCAGGGCCACGGCAGCAGCACTGGCAACACCAAGTGCTGCTGCTGCTGCTGGGCACAGCTGCTGGGCCAGCACTGATCTGCCCCAGCTCTGCACACAGACATTGCTGCTGCAGCTCCAGAGAAGGGAACTAAAGGGGGATCTCCTGTGAAAACTCTACTGGGAGGTCCTTAAGGCACTTAAACACACCAAAAGCATAGCAACTCATTGACACAGTCTGTGGGTCACAGTGAAGGTGTGGAGGTACAAAATAAGATATGTCAGGATTGACGGCTTTCATTTAGGAACAATGTTATAAAAGGAAAACAATGAAAAAGAAGCTCCAAAATGAAACCAACAAGAAGTATCATAGATGACTTTTAATACAAGTGTTTGGCAAAAACTGACAACCAGTTTAATGCTTCTGAAACCATCTAGTCATCAGTATCCACACTGCAGCCTTGAGCTCCTGGTTCCTCAGGCTGTAGATGAGGGGGTTCAGGGTTGGAGGCACCACCGAGTACAGAAGTGACACTGCCAGATCCAGGGATGGGGAAGAGATGGAGGGGGGCTTCAGGTAGGCAAAAATGACAGTGCTGAGGAACAGGGAGACCACGGCCAGGTGAGGGAGGCAGGTGGAAAAGGCTTTGTGCTGTCCCTGCTCAGAGGGGATCCTCAGCACAGCCCTGAAGATCTGCACATAGGAGAAAACAATGAACACAAAACAACCAAAAGCTAAAGAGGCACCAACCACAATGAGCCCAAGTTCCCTGAGGTAGGACTTGGAGCAGGAGAGCTTGAGGATGTGTGGGATTTCACAGAAGAACTGGCCCAGGACATTGCCACGGCACAGGGGCAGGGAAAATGTATTGGCCGTATGCAGCAGGGCATAGATAAAGGCACTGGCCCAGGCAGCTGCTGCCATGTGGGCACAAGCTCTGCTGCCCAGGAGGGTCCCGTAGTGCAGGGGTTTGCAGATGGACACGTAGCGGTCGTAGGACATGACGGTCAGGAGGGAAAACTCCGCTGAAATGTAAAATACATACAGAAATACCTGTGCAGCACATCCAGAGTAGGAGATGGTGCTGGTGTCCCAGAGGGAATTGTGCATGGCTTTGGGGACAGTGGTGCAGATGGAGCCCAGGTCAGCGAGGGCCAGGTTGAGCAGGAAGAAGAACATGGGCGTGTGCAGGTGGTGGCCGCAGGCTACGGCGCTGATGATGAGGCCGTTGCCCAGGAGGGCAGCCAGGGAGATGCCCAGCAAGAGGCAGAAGTGCAGGAGCTGCAGCTGCCGCGTGTCTGCCAGTGCCAGCAGGAGGAAGTCCCTGATGGAGCTGCTGTTGGACATTTGCTGTGTCTGCACATTTCAACCTACACAAGGAGGAAAGAGAGGGCAATGAAGGGGAGATTTCTCATAGAAAAGTCAAAGCCCTTTCTCATAGACCCTGTACTGCCACTAAACACCTCCCCCTGTCTATGTCTCAGAGATCTTCCTTCACCTTTGTTGCTGGAACCCTGATTGCTGCTGGCCAATGTTGTGTGAGGAGCTGGACCATGCCCTGCAGGACACCTGGGAATCAGCCCTGACCCCCAGTCAGTGCAGGGGAACAGTGAAGGCAGGGGCCAGTCCTGGTGCTGGGGTTTGGATAAAGAATGTTCCCTTAAGTCAGAGGTGCTGCCTGGGTGAGGGGATGGGGATAACAGAAGGCAGAATGAGACATTCTACTGCACCTGTGGAGAACAGAGAGTCCAGCAAGGCAGGAGGGTTGTCTGAGGCTTAGTGCAGACTGAGGGGAGCTGCTCTGTCCCTCTCTCCTGTTCCAGCTGCCCTGGACTGCCTCCTTTCTGAGATCCACTCCCGTGTTACCCTGGACAGCCAGGAGACACTGCAGAGAGCAGAGGGATCCCTGGCACACCAAGTGGCTCCTGCCTTTCCCAGAATCAGCAGAGTGGGCTCATTGCCAGCTTCCCAGGCTGCCCTGCCCAGAGCTGCCCGGGCACAGGGAGCTGGGACACCCCATTGCTGTGCTCAGCCTGCACAGGAGGAGCCCAAGGGCTGGGCCTGGCCCTGCAGCTGGAACTGCCATTGCAGAGAGCCCCTCAGCGATGCCAGCAGCACCTGGGCAAGGCAAGGAGAGAGAGAGAGAGCCGGGCCTGAGGAAAAGCCTTTCCCTGCCCAGCCCTGCCCAGCCCCTGCCAGGCAGCAGCAGGGCAGGACAGTGGCCCTCAGGCCCTGGTCAGCAGGGAATGGGCACATGGCCGCAGAGATGCCCTTCATCTCTGGGGCTGCTCTGCCGGCCCAGGAGGGACTGAGGGCCCCGAGCCCCTGGGCTGAGGGCTGTGCTGGCTGCGAGGGGACACAAGAGCTGTGCTGCTCAGGGCAGTGTCTGCCCTGCAGGGCAGGCCCGGCAGGTGCCACATCTGCCCTGCAGCAGGGCTGCCCTCAGCACTGCCTCCCTCCCTGCCTGCCCACGGCTCTGCTGCTGGAGCTGCCCCAGCCCCAGCTGCTCCTGTGGCCCCGGGCTCCTTCCCTGCCAGAGCTGCCAGAGCCCAGCCCAGCCCCTGGGCCAGCCCTGCCCTGCAGCTGCTGGGCCCTGCAGGGATTAAAGAACAGCTCCCCCAGCCTGGGCACCATGCAAAGGTGATGCTGCATGGATCTGGAGGCTGGGCAGGTGCAGGCACTTGCTGAGGTGCCCAGGAATCCTCAGGGTGATGCTTTAAGAGCCTCAGCCCCTGCTCTGCCCTGCACAGCTGAGTTTGCATTTCCACCATGCTGAGCCAGGGAAAAGTGGGAGCAGAGATTCAGGAAAGCAGAGACCCAAGCAGGAAACTCCTGCCCTGAATGAGCTCATGAAAAGTCTCCTCAGAAATGAGCTGGGGTGTGCTGGCTTCAGGAGATCCCTCCAGGAGCACAGGGGACATTGCCCTGCACCCACACACTCACCATGCACAGGGCTGTGAAGATCTTTCCCCAAGTGAAGTCTCAGCTCAATGTCTTCCCAATCCTGATTGCCTTCAGCCTGTCTCTGCCTGGCTCCTGTCCCCTCAGTGCCTGCAGGCAGAGCCCTCAGCCCTGCTGGCCTGGGAGAGGAGCTGGTCCTGGCAAGAGCTGTTCCTTTAAAGCTCAGCAGCACAGACACAGCACAAAGACTTTAATGAGCCTCTTGGGGCTTGTGTGTTGTTTACATCAGACTCAGTACCCGAGAGAGTGTTCAAAAAACTTCTCAAGAACTTATATTTAAATTGAACTCCAAAGTTTCTTGAAGTTTTAATGGATCCCACTGAGGGACACAACTGAGAAAGTGTCCCCAGGTTCCAGTTAGAGCAGAACACTGGAGGCAGTGATGACAGCTGGGGACAAAGAAGGCCAAGGTGTCTCTGGTGCTGAGCAAAGCTGGATGTGTTTGAGGAATGTCAAGGGCCAAGGCCTGAGCCCCAGGGCCTGGCCAGGCAGATGCTGTCCCTCCCTCCTTGCTCAGGGCTCTTGCCGGGATGGGCACTGGCATGTGGGGATGTGCAATGCCAAGGGCAGGAGCATGGGGCGGCCCCTGCCAGGCTGCTGAGCAGGGCCAAGGAGGCAATGAGGCCCCAGGCCTGCAAGGGTCACTTGTCTCCTGCTCCTGCCTCAGGCCCAGGCCCAGCAGCCATGGCCAAAGTGCTGCCCAAGTTGGCTCTGTTGGGGCTGTCTTGCAGCTGCTGCACATGCCTGGTTCTTCCAAGACAGATGAGATGTGACCACCAGAGGCCAAGGCCAGCCAGAGCTGGCAGATTTTTCTCTGGGATATGCTTGCATACAGGAAGATTTTGGGGGGGAATACCAATTTTGTCCATGGGTGTCTGAAAAGAGAGACAGTTCTTTCCATAGGAAGGAAAGCATGGAGCCCCAGTGTTTCATGAGCAGATGAGAAACAGCCCTTGACATTCCAAGATCAGCTGGACCTCTCAGGTCACCCCTGGGAGGCCAAATCAGCCTGATCTCTTCCATTTTCCCCTGGTTCTACAGGGCCCCACAATGTCCCAGTGGTTCCCTTGATTCCATGAGTCCCTGAGGTGTCACAGTGGCCCCTTGGTTACACGAGGCCCTGAAAGGTCCTGATGGTCTCCATGGTTCCATGAGGCCCCACAGAGCCATGGTGGTCTCTTGGTTCCATGAAGCCCCACGGTGTCCCCATGGTATCCCAAAGTGTCACAATGGTCTCCATGGTTCCACCAGGTCCTCACAGTGTCACCGTGGTCTCCATAGGAAGGAAATGACAGAGCCGCAGTGTTCCAGGGGCAGATGAGGGGCAGCCACCAGAGGCCAAGGGCAGCCACATTAGATGGTGCTGGCAGATTTTGTCTGGGAGCCATCCTTGGATATAAGGAATTGTAGAGGCAGAATACCAGTTTCAGACATGGATGCCTGGAGGAGAAAGACAGTTCTCCATAGGAAGGAAAACACAGAACACTGCTGTTTCAGGGCCAGATGAAAGGTGTCCATCAGAGGCCAAGGCCAGCCAGACCTCTCTGTCCTGGCAGCTTTGTCTGAAAGTAGCCCTTGGATATAGGGAATTTTGCTAGTGGAATCAAAATTTCGGCCATTTCTGCATTGATAAGAAGGACGGTTCTTTTCCATAGGAAGGAAAGCACAGAGCCCAAGTGCTTCAGGGGCAGAAGCAGAGAGAGAAGGCTCCTGAGAGGCCAAGCCAGCGAGACCTGTTTGTCCTGGCAGCTTTCATCATGGAGGAATCCTTGGACGTACTGAATTTGGGAGGTGGAATCTCAGTTTTGACCATGGGCACCTGAAAGAGCTGGATGGTTTTTCTATAAGAAAGAAAAGTGCGAAGTCCAAGTTTCTTGGAAGAACACAAGAGGTGACCACCCGGGGCCAGGAGAGCCCAATCTGTCTCTCCTGAAACCTTTCATTTGGGGGAAATCCTTGGATGTAGGGAATTTTGGAGGTGGAATCTCAGTATTGGCTCTGACCAACAGGACAGGAAGAAGATTTCTTTTCATTAGGATGGAAAGCACAGAGCCCCAGTGTTTCAAAGGCAAATGAGAGACAGCTCTTTGGAAACCAAGGCCAGCCAGACCTGTCTCTCCTGGAAGCTTTTGTCTGCGAGAAATCCCTGGATATAGGGAATTCTGGAGGTGGATTCCCAACTTTGGCCATGGGTGCCTAGATGTGAAAGGTGCTTTTTTTCCCATAAGAAAGAAAAGCATATGGTCCCAGTGTTTCAAAGGCAGATGAGAGGTGGCCCCTGGGTGGCCAAGCCAGCCAGATCTGTCTGTCCTGGCAGATTTCATCTGGGAACAATCTTTGCATAGATGGAAATTTGGAGGAGGACTCCTGATTTTGGCCATGGGCACCTG
The DNA here is from genome assembly GCA_039654755.1 of Calcarius lapponicus. Lineage (NCBI taxonomy): Eukaryota > Metazoa > Chordata > Aves > Passeriformes > Fringillidae > Calcarius > Calcarius lapponicus. The sequence goes on along the minus strand of JBBFKN010000027.1, from coordinate 1,802,584 downwards.
GAGGAGAAGGACAGTTCATTCCACAGGAAGGAGAGCCCAGAGCCCCAGTGCTCCAGGGGCTGATGAGCAGCAGCCCTCGACATGCCAGGGTCAGCTGGACCTGCCAGGTGGCCCCAGGTGTCCCAGCCAGCCAGGCCTTGATGCCTCGAGAGGCTGCCTAGAACAGAGGCTGGACAGTGTCACAGGAATAAAGTGGGAATTTATTGAAAGGCCTTCAAAGGATCCACCTGGGGCAGTACAAGAGCCCGGCTGAGGGTACACCCAAGATGGATGACGGTCGTACGTTTTCACACTTTTATAAGTTTTGTCCATTTCCATATTGGGGTTAATTATCCAATTACAGCTTCAGGTTAAGAACTCCCATCCTCCCAGTCTGCTCCCCTCAATTCACTGTTGTTTGCACTTTTTGGCCCTGAAGCTGCCACAGTGTCCTTGGCTCTCCTCGGTTTCTAGGTTTCCTACTCCAGTAATGGAGAAATATTTCAAAGAGCTTGTAAAACATATACACTCCTATTTTAAAGGGTGTCTTTCATTACTGCTCTCTTTGGAGCAGAGGTGATTGAAGTATTCTGTGATTGATATTGACCCAGGGTCTCTCCTCACCAGCTCTGGCCTGCTCACACCAGCTGTGCCTGGAGCTCTGACCCAGTGTGGACAACCTTGCTCCACATTGCCCAGCCCCATCCTATCTGTCCTCACTCCCCTGGGCCCTGCTGTGCTTGCAGAGCTGGCTGCACTCAGCCTAAGAGGGGTTTTCCCTTTTTCTATTTTTTGAAGCAACGTGAAACTCCTGAGTTTCCCCACTGAAAACAGACACACTGCTCAGGTGTGTGCCAAGACCAAGCTGTCACCAATAACGTTCTCCTCACCCAAGGCAGAACTGTGCAGGAAATGTTTTAGACCTTTGCACTCCATGGTTCCATGAGGCCTTGCTCTGTGGCAATGGACTTTTGGTTCCATGAGGTTCTGTACTCAACAGTGGTATCTTTAGTTCCAAGTGTCACCATGGCCCCTTGGGTCCACGGGGCCCCGCTGTGTCACAATGGTCTCCATGATTCCATGATTAATGCAAAAGCTTTGCATAAACATCGAGCAGCACCATGGTCTCCTTGGATCCGCATTGTCGTAACCAACAATGGGTTCCACGAGATCCCAAACTGTCACAATGGATATTTGGCTCCATGTGGCCCCTCTGTATCACAAAGGACCCTTGGTTCCATCAGGCCCCACAGTGTCACAGGGGTTTCCTTGGATATGTTTTAAATGATCAATCAAAAGCCAAATTATCAAAAATATGAAAAGATTTATTTATCTTTTTCTGCAACCAAAATACGGTCCTCAAAACCACCACAGCCAAAGAGACAGCGTCGAGCCCGGGGTCAGCGCTGGGTGAACCTGGATCTGACCTCTATCACATTGGACCCTCCCCCGTTCACGAGAGCCACTTCTTGTGGGGATGTTTTATACAGTTTATTATGCCCGAGGCAGAGGAGCCCCAGTTTCTTTTGTAACTCTTCATATTCATAGTTGGTTCTTTCGCTGCGCAGATCTGGACAAATGCTGTTTCCTGGTTGATAGCCAGCGGTGATCGAATCCCTGGAAGTCGCGTATTCACATCTATCTTCCTGGCGACTTCGGCTCTCTTGATTGATGTTATCAACAGGGCGATGATCACTCTTAGGCGGTTTCTGATGACTCTGTAAAATGGTGATCATCGTGTTGGGTGCATCTATTCATAAGCTAAATGCCGATCGTCATCCTGCCGCCTTCAGGAATTTCAGAATTCAAATAGATGTCTGCCTCCTGGGCTGCTTGTGGTCAGAGACTCATTTGGATTTCACAATCATTATAAAATACATTCTTTTATAGCATGAATTATTTCCCAACATATATTACATTCCCTCCCCCTCAATATAAACACATTAATTCATGCTCACTCTACAACCCACATCACTATTATCTATTTAATTCTGTCCTAGGGTGACGTTATGATTCTTGTATCCCCATTCATGTGTTCTGTTAATGTTGGATATTATGTTCTGTACCTTTAAGACTGGCTCTGAAGAGTGAAAGTTTTGTTTGGGTTTTCTTATCAGCCTGGCTGGGACACAGAGATGGCAGCCGTTTTGGGGTTTTTTTCTGCTTTTGCTTTTTGCTTCCCTCTCTGCTTGCTTGCTTGCTTCTGCATAGCTTAGCTAAACAGTCCAATTTCTTCCTGGACTGTTTCTCCTTTCCTTCTTTTTCCCGACCATCTCAAACCAGCTCTGGACTGGGACTTGGGAACACCGAGAGTTTGCACCTTGTGGCTGCAGAGCTGCCCCAGCGTTGGAGGGACTGAGAACAGAGCGACCAGACCCAAGAGAGACTCTCTGAATTTGTCATCTTTTTCCAGAGTGGTGTCAGCCGGTATTGTTCATTCTGTGTGCTGGGGGTGCTGTGCCTGTAAATAAACAGGTTCTTCCCACTTCTCTCCCAGGAATTCTTCCCAAACCGGTTGGGGGGAGGGGCCGTGTGGGTTTGCTTTCTGGAGGGGCCCTCCTTTGGAAATTCTCTACCAAATTTGCCCCAAACCAAGGCAAATTCCTACATCTACTCTCCACCTCTAAGGGTCTCCTACAAAGAGAAGGCTTTATTAAATTCTCATCATGCCCTGCTCTCCTTGCAGGATCTCTTGATAGCCATTATAATTGTTCTTGTTGCGTTTGACCTGTTTCTCAAATTTTGCCAAGACTTTGGCAGCACTGCTGGCACATTTTCCTTCTCCCAGGCTCATGATCTTGGACATGTTGTTTCCAGAAGCCAACTCCGGGTCCAGGGGCACTACAGCTTTCTGCATACCCTGTACCATGGACTGTATCAGTCTAATAAAACAAGGTACTAGACACGGGAGGAATATGACCCCAGCTACTGAACACAGTACGAAAAGCATTATTTTGTTCCACCAGGCCCCATCAAATAATCTGTCCCACCAAGATGACTGCAAGATTAAGTTACACTTCTGAACTGGGACATGGGCCACTTTCTTTATTTCAGCTGCCAAACCTCTTATGGTTTCCCCATAATCATCAATTTCAATACAACATTCCGATACGTTGAATTTTCCACACACTCCCCCTTCTTTGGCCAGCAAATAGTCTAAAGCTATTCGATTCTGGTACACAAAAGCCCGCACCTGGATGTGCTGCCAACTTAATAAGTCCAGGGCCTCCAAGGTGTGATTCAACACAATTTCCACCACTGCCTGCAGCCTGATCAATCGGCTCGGCAGATAGATTGGAGTCCTATATCCATAGCTTCCATCCTGAGCCCACGTGGCCGGCCCATAATAATCAATTATCCTTGCCACTGGCCATTCTTCCTCTCCCCAAGTTTGCCTGTCACTTATGACAGGTATAATTTTCTTCAAGCTTTTCCTCTCCCTGTTCAGATTCTCATATAATGGGGTCCCTAGCAGGTTGCTTTTTGTTGGGGGAAGAGTCAAGAATACTGGTTGGATCATGCCCAAAGTGCATGATTCCTTCCACCTGGGAGGTAACTTGCTGTACGCCTTCTTTCCACAAATCCAGTAAATTCCATCTGGGGCTTTCCATCTGATATTAGTTTTCCCTGGGTCTCCCCAGTATTCTATCAGCCCTCCCAAGGATTGGTAAGGATTAGCTCCGGGACTCTTGACCCAGCAAAGTCCCATCTAACCATTCCAATCACAATTTGTCTCGTTTTTCTGACTCCAGTACCCTGTAGGAGGTTCTGGTTGCCAGACTTTGCTCCTGCTATTTGAATTTACCAACAGAATGGTTATACACGGAGTGTATTCCACCATTTCAGTATATTCCTTTCCTTCCTGACTGATGCAGATGGTTCCGATCACCCTTTGATCGGACACCCATCCCTCAGGTCTCTGTGCCAATTTTGAGACCCTTGGGTTGTCCCATTTCAGAAGCTGTTCTGGAGCCAAACCTTCCCCTTTCCATGGCCATTTCTCTGCTGACTTCAGCCCCCCACAAATCCAGCAATTTGACAATCCCAATTCTGTTGCAATTTCCTGCATTAAATTAATAAATAGGTTTTGATCCGGGGAAGGTAGTTCCCTGTCAGCATATTGTTTTTCAAGCAGTTCATACTGCTCTCCCAGGGTTGTCAATCTTTCTTGCTCTATTCTTTTCTTCCTCAATTCTGACTCCCTTCTTTTCAATTCCTGAGTAATTTCCCTCCTTTTTCCCTCAGGATCCATACCGTCTTTGTTTTTCGCAAAGCAGACAACCCTATCATATTGCAGGCATACTCCATCATCGTTCATCTGTGCTAAATCCAATATGATTGGCTTGCTGCTTAGGGTGAATTTGTTGTCAAATTTAACATTTCTTCCCACCCAGTACATTTTCCCATTCATCACACACATCCCCAGTCTCGCATTGTCATAACACAATGGATTCACCTGGTGATATGCTACAAAAATTGATTCCATCTTTCCCCCAACCCACATTGTTCAATTACATTGATTGCAAACAGGGATTGACATTATTTCCACGTTCCTTTTCTGTATCTGGTGCTTGTGCTTGCCTGGCTGTCTGTTCAATATCCCTGCCTCTGGATCGATACACAGGATCTCTTTGTCCAATTTACATAATTTGACCCGTGTGCCGTTCACCCAACAGTACCTGCCAGGCTCCCTGATGCACTCCTTCAGGGCTCGGTATGCTGAGGTTTCCCCGTCCCTTTGTTCAATCGGGACCACCTGAGTACATTTATTGCACTTGTCTGCGGAGCTCTCACTGGGACCTCAATGTGCAGACTCTGTGTCCCGCACACGGCTAGGCTCAGGCCATTTAGGATTCCCACCAGGCGTACTCTTCTGCCTTTGCCTCCACCCCCTGGAGTGCCACCAGCGGCGAGGTAAGCCATCTTCGCAGCAGCAGGAGTGTTCTTCGGGGAATACATTCTCAGACCTAGCCACATTTACCTCCTTTTAAAAGCACCCCACCATGAAACCATGAAACCCTGATGGCATCAGAACTGCACGGTACTTTGATTGATTTCCAGCACTCCACATCCAGAATCTCTGTCTTTGATCTAAGCTTTCCATGCACCCCGTTCTGAAAAATGTGAAACCACTCCTGTGAATCTAATTCAATGATTCCTAAACTTGTGGCTAGGGTTAGGATTCAGTCAGTCAGTTCAAGCTCCTCTTCCAGACACTGAGTGCACAACGCCTTCAGCCTCTGTCCCCTTCTACAGAGTACAACAAAACCCCCTTGACAATATTCACACTTGAAGTGTACAAACGGATAGCATACACAATCAGACAGTATACAACTTACCCGCTTGCTGACGGTCATTTACAAGGACATTGGAGTCTGAGTTTCAGGTCACCTGGGGAAGAAGTGACCCTCCACTTTGGCGCTTCCTCCTGATGTTTGACTTTCTTCACCCTAGATGCGTGTGTCCAGCCTTTCTCTGCCATCTGAATGGCTGTTTCTGTTGTCAGGAGCACAAGAAAGGGACCTTCCCAGTGAGGAGAGAGGGGTACATCTTTCCACACTTTCACAAGCACTCTGTCACCCAGTTGGATTTTTTGGATAGCGAATCCCAGAGGAGCACTCTGAGATACTATGCCTTGTTTTCTGAGTTCTCGCAAATTTTTGTTGATTGCAACCAAATATGGTTGAATCTGACAGTCCTCAAGCCTGGGGTGTCCCACCAGCATCCCATGTCTATTTGGCAGCCCAGATAATATTTCAAACGGTGAGAGCCCCGTCTCTGAATGAGGCCTCATCCTGATATTGAGCAATGCTAAAGGCAGGCATTTCAACCAAGATGTAGCCATAAACTGTAGTCTCAATTGTAGTCATTATTCATTGTAGTCATCATATTTCTAATGTCCCATCCCTTCTTGGGGGTTTTCTTGTAGCCCATTCTTCAGCCCACTGACTCCTTCTTCTGCAGATTGTTCCTGCTTCTTCAGGGCTCCTTCAGGGTTCTCCCTAATTGGGAAACCCAGCCCCCTTTTATTCCAGTTGTCTCTACTAGCCACAGCTGCGCCCAATTAAGGACATTGCAGCTGCAGCCCATTTAGAACAACTGGGACTTATCGGGGCAAGGCCCATATACAGATATTCAAATACAATACATATATTTTACTCAAAGGCCATCTCTACTACACCAAATACATATATTTTACTCAAAGGCCATCTCTACTACACCAAGACATCCGAGTTTCTAAAATTAATTTAGCTAACTGTGCTTTCAAGGTCTGATTCATCCTTTCCACCTGTCCTGAACTCTGGGGATGCCACGAAGTGTGGTATTCCCACTGAATGCCTAGCCCATCAGCCATCTGCTCAATAATCTTTGATGTAAAATGTGTTCCTTGGTCCAAATCAATGTAATTCACCACCCCATATCGGGGTACAATTTCCTCCAGCAATTTTCTGGACACCGTCTGAGCCGTTGCCCATGGGCTAGGAAACGCCTCCACCCAATGGGTCAATTTGTCCATGATCACAAGCACAAATTTGAATCTCCCCACTTTGGGCAACTCCGTGAAATCAACTTGAATTATTTCAAATGGTCGGTACGCAATGGGGCGACTCCGCAGGATGGCCGGTCTTGCCCTTGTTTTGTTAACTTTCTGACCAATCAGGCATCCTTGTACCTCTTGTTTGGCCAATTCGTAAATTCCCTTGCACCTGAAAAATTTCAAAAATTGTTCTGCCAGGGCCTGTGCCCCCCCCCCCCCCCCCCCTCCCCCGTGTGTTTGCTGGTGCAGTTTCCACAAAATCTTCCTGGTAAAACCTTTAGAAACTAGTTCTCCCGTCAGGTAACTTCTACTTACCTTCTTCCAATTTCCCTCCAATCTTCTCATAGCATTCGATCTCCTTTTGGGAGGGCTGAGGAGGATCATCTGGGACCTCAGTCCCTTCGATCTCTGGGGTACTTACCGTCATCAGTGCTGCAGTTTTGGCTTTCTGGTCTGCCGAATTGTTTTCCCTGGTTTGGAACTGAATTGCTGCCTGGTGTCCCTTCACATGGACCACCGCAATTTCGTCCGGCCCCCTTAGAGCTTCTAAGATTTGCCGGATCAATTCCCCGTGCATCAGTCCCTTCTCCCTCGTGTTGATCAGCCCCCTTTCCTTCCAGATTTTCCCAAAAGCGTGAACCACTCCAAAGGCATACCTAGAATTTGTAAAAATTGTTCCCTTTCTCTCTTTCAATACCTTCAAGGCTCTCAGAACTGCGTACAGTTTACAAGCTTGTGCCAACCAACTCGCGCTCAGGGGACCTGCTTCAATCACTTTTCCTGTCCATCCATCCATTACAGCGTATCCTGATTTCCTTTTCCCATCAACTACCCTGCTTGATCCATCCACAAACCACTTCTCTCCTTCATCCAACTCTTCCTCTTCTAAATCCTCTCTGATCTTTGTTTGTAATTCAACCACTCACACACAATCGTGAACAAGCTCCTCTGAAACTTCCCCAAACAAAAACTGCACAGGGTTCTGCGTAGTCGTCGTCCGCAATTCCAGATCCTGTGAGTGAGTCAAAATGGCCTCATACTTCAGCAACCTAGCATCAGTGAGCCATTTATCTGCCATTTGCTGTAGTATGCCCTGCCTGTTGTGCAGTGCAAATACTACCAAAGGTGCTCCAAAGGTTACTTTCTTGGCTTCCTCCACCAACAATGCTACAGCAACAATCGCTTGCCAGCAGGTGGGCCAGCCGCTGCTGACCGGGTCCAAAAGCCTCGACAAGTAACCTACTGGTTTCCTGACCCCATGTGCTGTGTGACTGCTCACGTCCATGAGCAACTGAAAGGGTTTCTTTGCGTCAGGGAGGCTCAGCACTGGTGCTTCCTTGACTCCCCTGAATTCTTCTTCGTCCTTTTCCATCCATTTGATCCGGTCTGTGGTGAGTTTCTCACATAGAAACTTCACCTCTTCGCTGTACCCTTCAATCCACTGCCAGCAATATCCCAACAACCCCAAAAGCTGTCTGACCTCTCTTTTTGTTTGTGGGGGTGGTAAGGCAATTATCCCTGCCACCCTCTCTGGATCCAATTTCTTTTTGCCCTTGGTTAACCAATGTCCCAAGTGCCTGACCTTGGGCTCTGTGAATTGCAACTTTGACTTTGACACCTTCAACCCCTTTTCCCCTAAAAATTTCAAAAGCTCAATGGTGCTCACCCTCACAACCTTCTCACTCGGACCTGCAACCAACAAATCATTTACATATTGTAGCAATTTTGTTCCCTCCGTTGGAACAAAGTGACTCAGCACCTGCTCAAGTGCTTGCCCGAATAAATTCAGGGAATCAACGAAGCCCTGAGGCAATGAAGTCCACCTGAGCTGCTGCTTTCTGTTCATCTCCGGGTCTTCACACTGAAATGCAAAATAGTCTCTGCTGCCCTCCCCTAAAGGGCAGGTCCAGAAAGTGTCCTTCAAATCAATCACGCTGTACCACTTGTCCTCGGGAGAAATGTTATTCAGCAAGGTGTAAGGGTTTAAGACTGTGGGGAACAAAGTCTTAGTTCTCTGATTCACAGCCCTTAAATCTTGCACCAGCCTAAAGCTGAATTGGGGTGTTGTGCCAGGACATGCTCATCTCTCAACATTCCTTTCTTTATTAATTCATCAATCACCGGTTGCAATTCCTTCCTCCCCTCCATGGAGATGGGATATTGTTTGACCCAAATAGGGTCCTCTGGTCTCTCAATTTCGGCACGAATTGGCTCTATGTCCAACCTCCCAGCTTCCCCTTGGACATCCCACACCTTCGGATCTATTTTCTCCTCGTCCTGGACGGTGAGTTTATACATCCTCACCCTGAGCCGGGAATTCTCCACTGCAAAGCCGATTTCTAGGGCTACCATCAAGTCCCGCCCTAGTAAGTTAAAATCTGCGTCCCTTATCAGCAATATATATCCTGTACATTTTTTGTTTTCCGTCTCTATTTCTACATCTTTCATGATCGGAACCTTGAAGGGTTGCCCTTTCACCAAGATTACCATCATAGAATTGTCGCTCAGAGAGCACCCCTTCGGCAGCTGCTGCACCACTGTCCGTTCCACCCCCGAGTCTACCACAAACCACATTTCCTCCCTGTGGGGTCCTACTTTTAATTTTATCAAGGGTTCCCTCAGTGTTCCAGACCCCAAACTGAAAATCCCCTGAGACCCCTCATCTTCTTGAAACATTGCCTGGTCCTTGGCTTTGTTGGGACAATTCCTTCAGATGTGTCCCTTTTGCTTGCAGTAATAGCACTCGAAATCTTTCTTTTGATTGTTCAGTCCTTTTCCTTGGGAAGAGTTCTTCTTTTTCACCAGTGCCAGTTTCGCCATGTCTCTGACCTGCTCCTGTTTTTGTGCTTCCCTTACCACAGCTACCAATACCTTAACTTGGATCCTCTGTTTCTCTTCATCCCGTCTCATGCAGACTTTCTGGGCTTCTTTTGTCACAAACTGAGTTTTCAGCAAAACCGCCCCAATCAGAGAATCGGGATCCATCCCTGAATACATTCTCAGGCTCTTTCAGAGCCTCTCCAACCACTCTGTTGGGTGTCTCATCTTTTCTCTGGCATTCTCTGAGTCCCTTACTCATGTTCTGTCCCTTGGGTACTGCTTCCCTGATGCCCTGAATTATCATGTTCCTTAGATTTATCATTTTCTGCCTCCCCTCCTCCATCTGGGCACTCCAGGATGGTTTGTGGTTTGGCCACCTCTTGTCCTCACTTTCCCCATTGGGATTTCTCCTTTCCCAATCTTTGATTGTGGCTTGTCTGATCATTTCCCTCTCCTCGTTGTTGAACAGCGAACTCAGGATTGTGTTGAGATCCTCATAGGTGTAGGTGCTGGTCCCTAGAAATTGATCTAGCCTTTCCACCACCCCCAAAGGATCATCCATCAGTTTTCTCATCTCTTTCTTGAACATTCTCACATCTCCATTATCGATTGGCGCGTGTACAAAGCCAATAACTCCTAGAGCCGTTGGCAGCTCCTGTAAAGGGAAGAAGCTGGGCTTCCCTTCCTCATCCTCACTGTCCTCTTCGTTCACTGCCTCGTTCGATGGGCCAGGGGAGAGCTGACTTTGGGGAAGATTACCCATTTTTCTTCAGTTTTGGGAAGGCTCGGCAGCAGCGGTTGCTCACATGGAAGCGGAGATGCCGCTGCTGCTGCTTGTTCTCGTGGAAGGGAAGGCGCCGCAGCTTGCTCCGGTGGGAGAGGCGGCGCCGAGACCTGTCCCGGTGGGATTGCCACCTCGAGAGACAACGCGGGCACGGGAGGTACCTGGACTGGTCCAGGCTAGGGCGGAGGAACAAGGTAGGGAGGTGGAAGATTGTCCAAAAGTTCCCACTCCTTGCCCCTGTTTGCCGCACGTCTGAGAGCTCGTACCGGATATAAACTCGTACAAGCGTACCTCCACATCTTGGCATACTCAATTTCCTCTAAATCCTGCGGGCGGCAATTGAATACATAGTTGTACGGGGACTCACAAGTCCAAGCCTCAAAAGTACCGAACACCGGCCAGACCCCGTATTTTCCGATCTCCTTCCCTCCCCATTTTTCCATGCAAAAATGGATCATTTTCTCCTTGGACCTCCCCGCTCTCCTGGGGCTGTCATCCCAATGTTCTAGCATCCATCCCAATGGACTTTCCCTTGCAATTTCTGGCAGAACCTTCCCAGGACCCTGGGAAGATTTTTTCCAGGGCTTTTTCTGGAACCTGCTTTTTCCCAATCCCATTTTTCCTAAAATCCCACCTGCGAATTTTCTCACCTTGTCTCCTCCAGCTGGGACGCTCGTCACGAGTCCCGATTCTTGGTCTGATTTCGATTTCCTGAGCTTGCAAAATGCCGCCAGTCTTACTCGGTCAAGCGGAGAACTGTTCCGCTGACTTTTCGACTGATCTCCGGTTTTCTTACCTGTTTTCTCCAGATCAGAAGGCAGACGGACTCCTAGAATCTTCTAGGACCGTCTTTTTCCCCTCCTGACCCAACCGTGACCGATTTTCTGCCTTGAACTCCCTAAGAGTCTCAGGTCCCATGTGTGTTAAACAAAAGTGTCTGCTTCCCCCTTGACTGACCACATCCCTCGCGGGATGGTGGAACTGTGATAGAGGGGTTCACACTCGCTTCATGACAGAGTCATGTCTCACAAACACGTTCGGTCACACCTCACTCAACCACGCGATACTCACAGTTCCTTTTCCCGCGTGGATTCTTTGTGCATGTTGATTTCCGAGTGGAAAAATAAAAAGCACCTCAGGCTCGGAGATCCCCCTGGATCTTGCCGAGTATCTGAGGGCTGGGCCTGTTTTATCCCTCTTTGGCTGTGGCTCCGGTTTCAGTTCGGTGATTTTTGATTGGCCTCGCAGACTCCAATCCCGCTCAGGCCGCTGAAATCAGCAGGGCACCCTCCGGGTGGGAAGGTGTCCCAAACCCCAAATTCAAATCACAACAGGTTGTCACTAGATGGTTTTAAATGATCAAATTGTGAGCCAAAATTATCAAAAATTTAGCAAAGATTTATTTGTCTGCGAGATCGAAGTTCAGTCTTTGAAACCACCACAGCCAAAGAGACAGCGTCGAGTCTGGGATCAGCGCTGGGTGAACACGGATCTGACTTCCCGAGTGTCAGAGTCACCCCCATTCACGCTCACGGCTTTGTGTGGCAAGGTTTTATACAGTTTATTCTGCCCGAGACAAAGATGACCAAATTTCCTTTGTATCTCTTCACATGCATCGCTGTTTCTTTCCATGTGCAGAGGTGGACAAAGGCTGAGTCCAGGTGTGCCATTGGCGCCAATTGGCTCTGAGGAAGCCATGTATTCAGATGTATCAGGATGGTACTGCTGACTGTCTTAATAGATGCAATCGGCAAGGCAATAATCACTCTTGGGTGGCTCCCGACAACTCGGGAAACGTGATCATCACCCTGGAAGCTTCTATTCTTATGTTAAGGCGTCAATCGTTATCTTAACTTGTGTCCGGGAACTTGTGAAATCTAAAAAGACAGGTGCCCCCGGCCGACCGGGATAGTCAAAAAAATGCTTTGGGATTTCACAATATTTTATACTATACATTGATAGCATGAATTATGCCTACCATTTATTACATTTTCTTCCTATGGCAAAGAACTGTCCTTCTTGTCCAGGTGCCCATGGACAAAACTGGGATTTGGCCTCCCAAAATTCTTTCTGTCCAAAGATTGCTCCCAGACAAAAGCTGCTAAGACAAACCGGTCTGGCTGGCCTTGGCCTCCTTGGGGCTGCCTCTAATCAGCCTTTGAAACACTGGGGCTCTGCCCTTTCCTTCTTGTGGAGAAGAACTGTCATTCTGGTGCATGTACCCATGGCTGAAATGGAATTTCACTTCGAAAACTCCCAAAATATCCAAGGGTTGCTTTCAGACAAAAAGCTGCAAGGACAGACAGGTCTGGCTGAAAAGCCCAGATTAGGAAAAAAGAGAAAGGAATTTCGCTGCCAGGGCAGGGCTGTGGTGCAGCACATCTCCCCAGAAGAAGTCTGGGACAGCCCAAGGCTTTGTGTGGGCAGGCAGAGGCAGGCAGGAGGCAGAGCTGTCAGCAAAGGAAGGGCCCAGCCAGGTGGGGCAGCCGGGGGATGCCGACAGCCTGCAGGGGGACAGAGGCGCAGGGCAGGGACACCGTAGCACAGCCTGGGCTGCACAGGGCACAGGCATGTGCAGCAGCTGCAAGACAGCCCCAACAGAGCCAACTTGGGCAGCACTTTTGGCCATGGCTGCTGGGCCTGGGCCTGAGGCAGGAGCAGGAGGACAAGTGACCCTTGCAGGCCTGGGGCCTCATTGCCTCCTTGGCCCTGCTCAGCAGCCTGGCAGGGGCCGCCCCATGCTCCTGCCCTTGGCATTGCACATCCCCACACTGCCAGTGCCCATCCTGGCAAGAGCCCTGAGCAAGGAGGGAGGGACAGCATCTGCCTGGCCAGGCCCTGGGGCTCAGGCCTTGGCCCTTGGCATTCCTCCAACACATCCAGCTTTGCTCAGCACCAGAGACACCTTGGCCTTGTTTGTGCCCAGCTGTCATCACTGCCTCCAGTGTTCTGCTCTATCTGGAACCTGGGGACACTTTCTCAGTTGTGCCCCTCTGTGGGACCCATTAAAACTTCAAGAAACTTTGGTGTTTCAATTTAACTTTGAGTTCTTGAGAAGTTTTCTGAACACTCTCTCAGGGACTGAGTCTGATGTAAACAACACCAAAGCCCCAAGAGGCTCATTAAGTCCTTGTGCTGTGTCTGTGCTGCTGAGCTTTAAAGGAACAGCTCTTGCCAGGACCAGCTCCTCTCCCAGCCCAGCAGGGCTGAGGGGCTCTGCCTGCAGGCACTGAGGGGACAGGAGCCCAGGCAGAGACAGGCTGAAGGCAATTCAGGATTGGGAAGACATTGAGCTAGAGTACTTCACTTGGGGAAAGATCTTCACAGCCCTGTGCATGGTGAGTGTGTGGGTGCAGGGCAATGTCCCCTGTGCTCCTGGAGGGATCTCCTGAAGCCAGCACAGCCCACAGCCTGGGGGATGTGTCAGGAGGACTCTTCCCAGTTTCTGCTGTGGCACAGGAGCAGGAGGAGGAGGAGGAGGATGTGCTGCAGAGCGGGGCTGCCCTGGGCACCGTCAGAGGGACAGGGCAGGACGGCTCCTGCATGCCAGGGATGGCTGCAGGGGCTGAAGCTGGGGCTGCAGCCAGGGCTGCCCAGGGCTGTCCTGCAGCAGAGCAGCTCCTGTAGACCCCTCAGGGGCTCTTGGCCAGCCCAGGCCATGTGCCACCTGCCAGGGGCAGCTCTCAGCCTGCCTGGCAGCTCCCCATGGACGCTGCAGGGGAGAAGTTGGAGGGGGAAGGAGCCACCCCCATCAGGGCAGATGCCTCCTGTCTCTGGAGATGGTGCTGCCATGGCCAGAGGCTGCTCTCAGCTTTTCTCCCTCAAGGGAAGGGAAAGGGGCTGCCCAGCTTTGGCTGTGTCACTGACACTCCCTGCACTGTTACCCTGGGCATCACAGCAGATGGGCCTCAGGTCTCCCTCAGAAAAGTGCCTCGTCAGCCTCCTACTCCCTACAGGACAGCAGCAGCAGCACCTGGCCGGCCCTTAAGGCCCTGCTGGCAGGGAGATGCCCCTGGGCAGTGCCCTGTGCTGGGAGGGGTCTGCAGGGCAGAGCTGAGCCCCCAGGGCTGGGCTGGCTCAGGCAGCACTGGCAGGGACAAGGCTTGCATAGAGAGAAACAGCTCCCAGCAGGCACAACTCCAGGCAGCAGACAGCCAGAGCAACCTTTGGTATCCCTCCCTGTGCAGCTGCACAGAGAAAGAGCAAAGAGTTTGGAGAGATTGATTTTAAGTCTTCAAAAAGACCACATTATTTTTAAGTATATTTTTATATTTGTCCATCCTGTACTAGAAGGAGGCATGAAGGTGAAATGAGGAAATGGCACCTCTGTTTGAACAGCAGGTCTGACTGCTCTGGGGCACAGGGAGCCCTGTTTTCCCTCTGGGCTCCCAGTGTTCAGGCTGAGAGCACTGCTAAGAACAGGACTTCTGCCCCTTCTAAAATACACACAGTTACTTACCAGCGCAAACCTAAACTCAGTAAAAAAAAAAAAAAAATTCCTAAAAAGAAGAGAAGCAATTTTCAGTGCTTGTGTAAGGAAAGAGCATATGATTGACTCAAGTTACTTTGTCTAAATTGTTAATGTTGTCTTTGAACAGCTCACAATGCCCAGAATGAAGAAATGTCCAACAGCAGCTCCCTCAGGCACTTCCTCCTGCTGGCACTGGCAGACACGCGGCAGCTGCAGCTCCTGCACTTCTGCCTCTTGCTGGGCATCTCCCTGGCTGCCATCCTGGGCAACGGCCTCATCATCAGCGCCGTAGCCTGCGGCCCACCACCTGCACACGCCCATGTTCTTCTTCCTGCTCAACCTGGCCCTCAGCGACCTGGGCTCCATCTGCACCACTGTCCCCAAAGCCATGCACAATTCCCTCTGGGACACCAGGACCATCTCCTACTCAGGATGTGCTGCACAGCTCTTTCTGTTTGTGTTTTCATTTCAGCAGAGTTTTCTCTCCTGACCATCATGTGCTACGACCGCTACGTGTCCATCTGCAAACCCCTGCACTACAGGACCCTCCTGGGCAGCAGAGCTTGTGCCCACATGGCAGCAGCTGCCTGGGGCCAGTGCCTTTCTCAATGCTCTGCTGCACACAGCCAATACATTTCCCTGCCCTGTGCCATGGCAATGTCCTGGGCCAGTTCTTCTGTGAAATCCCACACATCCTCAAGCTCTCCTGCTCACACTCCACCTTCAGAAAAATTTGGATTTCATTGCTTGGTGTCTCTTTAGCATTTGGCTGTTTTGTGTTCATTGTTTTCTCCTATGTGCAGATCTTCAGGGCTGTGCTGAGGATCCCCTCTGAGCAGGGACGGCACAAAGCCTTTTCCACCTGCCTCCCTCACATGGCTGTGATCTCCCTGTTTGTCAGCACTGGCTTTTTTGCCTACCTGAAGCCCCCCTCCATCTCCTCCCCATCCCTGGATCTGACAGTGTCAGTTCTGTACTCGGTGGTGCCTCCAGCCCTGAACCCCCTCATCTACAGCCTGAGGAACCAGGAGCTCAAGGCTGCAGTGTGGACAATGATGACTGGATGGTTTCAGAAGCTGTAAACTGTTGGTCATGTTCTGCAATTCACTTGCAATAGAAGTCGTCTTTGATAGCAGTTGGGTTTGGTGCTTTATGTGTTCCTTTTTATTTTCTCTCTTAGTTTTTTAATATTGTCCAGAAATAAATGCCAGTGTTTGTGCCATTTCTCATTTTGTTTCTTTCCACTTTTGGCTGTGGCCATAGACTGGGTCAATGTGGAGCTGTGCTCTTGATAGCTTCAAATGAACTAAAGGATCTCCCAGCAAACTTTTTCACCACAGATGCCCCTTTTATTGCCTTCTCTGGAGCTGCAGCAGCGATGTCTGTGTGCAGAGCTGGGGCAGATCAGTGCTGGCCCAGCAGCTGTTCCCAGCAGCAGCAGCACTTGGTGTTGCCAGTGCTGCTGCCGTGGCCCTGCCCCGCTGCCCTGCTGGCTCTGGTGTTGCTGCAGGGCCTGAGTGCTCTCGGGGCCGGGCACAGCCCTGGGGGTGGCAGTGCCGGGGCTGCAGCAGGGACCAGGCCATGGGCACTGCTGGGGCAGCGCTGACGCCTCAGCCCAGGGCCTGGGGGCTCCAGGCTCCTTGCCAGGCTCTCTCAAGAACACGGCCAGGCCAATGCTCAGCACAGAAACCCTCGTGAGCAGCCCCAGGCTGGCCGTGGGCAGGCTGGGGGCAAACAGCATGGCTGGGGCTCTGCAAGGGCCCTGGGGCAGACGGGAAGGAGCAGCAGAGCAGGGGCTGATCCATCCCAGGGCGCTGCACAGCCCAGGGCAGCGTCCCAGAGCGTCCTGATGGAGCTGCCAACAACATCCCCCCTCTGCAGCCCTGGCCTCTGCCCCAGCTCACACAGGTGCCCCATCCTTTCAGGCACAGCCACGGCAGCACTGGCTCAGCTGCCCCTGTTTGCATTGCACAGAGCAGGGGGAGAACCCCCATGCTGTTGCTGTGGGGACATGAAACCTGAGGGAGCACAAATGCCATCAGCCCCTGGGGCCAGCAAGGGCTGGGGGACACCAGGGAAACCACTCAGCTTTGTCCTGGCCACTGCAGTCAGCCAGAAAGATTGTTCCCATCAGCTGGGAGTTTCCCTGTCCCCACTGCAGATGTGGTTGCTCAGAGTCAGGGCTGCCTGGCAGCCACCCCAAACTGCCCTGAGCATTTCCTTGGCTTCACCTTTGCTTTCTTCCTCTTTCCTGATCCAGGTTTCTTCCTATTGCCCATCTCTGTCCCCTCCCTGCAAACAGTCCATCCCTGTTTGCCCTTTCCTCTCTGGCCCCACTCCCCCACTGCAGTTCCTGACCTGGCACCATGGGAACGTCCCTTGGACAGCAGGATCATCCTACAAGTGCTGCAGGGATTGTCTGCAGGCTCCTTGCAGTGGCCTGATGCTGCTCCCTTGCCAGAGGCACCCCAGGCCAGGGGGGCACATCTGGGCTGCTGTGTGTGGCTCTGGGGCTCCCTGTTCTGGGCAGTGAGGAGGGGCTGCAGAGGCTCTGCAGGACTGACAGGATGGGCTTTTGGGCTGGCAGGAGAAGCTGAGGGACCTGGGCTGCTGGAGCTGCTGAAGAGGAGGCCCAGGGGCTCCTCCTGCCACTGCTCCAAGGGTGGTTCCAGAGAATCCCAGAATCAGCCAGGTTGGAAAAGACCTTGGAGATCATCAAGTCCAACAGCTGTGCCCTGACACTGCCTTGGTCCTCCCTGAGCCTCCTCCAGGATAAACAACCCCAGCTCCCTCAGCCTCTCCTCACAGGACTTGTGCTCCAGACCCCTCCCCAGCCTTGTTGCCCTTCTCTGGACACGCTCCAGCCCCTCCATGGCCTTCCTCAATTGGGGGCCCAGAACTGGACACAGCACTTGAGGTGTGGCCTCACCACTGCCGAGTGCAGGGGAAGAATCCCGGCCCTGCTCCTGCTGCCCACACCATTCCTGATCCAGGCCAGGAGCCATTGGCCTTCTTGCCCACCTGGGCACACTGCTGGCTCCTGTCCCAGCCTGCTGTCCATCAGTGCCCCAGGTCCCTTTCTGCCTGGCCGCTGTCCAGCCACTCTGTCCCCAGCCTGTAGCACTGCAGGGGTTGTTGTGGCCAAAGTGCAGACCCAGCACTTGGTCTTGTTCAACCTCACCTGGTTGGATTTGGGCCCTGGATCCAGCCTGTCCAGGGGCCCCTCTGCAGAGCCCTCCTACCCTCCAGCAGATCCACTCTCACACCCAGCTTGGTGTCATCTGCACATTTGCTGATGCTGGACTCAGTCCCCTCATGCAGATCATCAGTGCAGACATTGAAATCCACACTGGCTGGCTCTGATCCCTCGGCCATCCTGTGGGTGCCCTGTGATGGCACTCAAGGTGATCTGTTCCATAACCTTGCCAGGCACCCAGGTCAGGCTGACAGGCCTGGAGTTCCCCAGCTCCTCCTTCCAGCCCTTCTTGGGGAATGGGCTCACATTGGCACCTCCAGTCCTCTGGGACCTCCCTGCTGAGCCAGGGCTGATGGTAAATGATGGGAGCAGCTTGGGGAGCTCATCCACAGCTCTCTCATCCCCCTAGGATGGATCCCATCTGCTCCCAGAGACACCTGTGAGCATCTGAGTGGCTCAGCAGGTCCCCAGCTGCTTCCTCCTGGATTACAGGGGGCTGTTCTGCTCCCTGTGCCCATCTACCAGCTCAGGAGAACACTTGTCCTGAGGACAACTTGACTTATTTTGAAAACTGAGGCAAAGAAGGGGTTAAAATACCTCAGCCTTTTCCTCATATTTGGTAACCATCTCTCCCCCAATAAGGAATGGGAGATTGTCCTTGTACCTCCTTTTGCCATTAATTTATTTATAGAAATATTTTTCTTATGCTTCACAGAAGTGGCCTGGTTAAGCCTTAAGCTTTCACCTCTCTAATTTTCTTTCTGCGTGACTTAACAACATCCTTAACATTTCCTGAGTTACCTGCCTCTCTGTCCAAAGGTGATGCACCTTCTTTTTTGCCCCAAGTTCCTGCAAAAGGCCCATGCCCAGTCAGGCCAGTAGTTTTTCATTCTGGGTCATCTTTCAGCATGCAGGGATAGCCTGCTCTTGCTCCTTCAAAATTTCATTTTGAAGTGTGTGTGTGGACCTCATCGTACCATGGTTCCAGACTCCTGTGAGGGGACAGGGCCAGAAATGGAAGAAAGTGAGAGAAGCCTGAGTAAGGGAGGCACCTCCCAGGGGGATAAGGTGGTCCCCCCCCTCCGGGCACGTGGAGGAATAGAAGTGTGAGTGGCACGCAAGGGGCAGGCCTTCCCCTTAAGGCCTGGTAGGCGCCCTCAGGGCGTGCTGAGGGTGGCAGACAAATTGGTGACTGGCACACAAATCCCGAATGGACCTCCGGGTGCATGGAGGATCGGGGTAATGTAAGTCATGCAGAATCCCTGGAGGGGGGACACGGGTCCCTGCCAGGGTTCAGGGTGGCCCCGAGTACAGCAGCAGCACCGAGTAGAGCCAAGAGGGCCCCAGTCCCCAGGGTCAGACAGCGGTGCTGGGGGTTCAGTGTGCCACGGTTCAGGTAGAAACCGTAAACCCACTGGAGACCACGGTCCAGGGAGAGGCCGTAGCTTGAGGACTAAGGTGAGGAGTCCAGGCCAAGTGAGGCAACCAACCCCAAACTACCCTTTCACCAAGATCATTCCTACGGGTGGGGTGGCCAAGCCCAGCCCAGGTGGAAGGCGAAAGCGGGGACCTATCTGGGGTCACTCTTCTACTTCCTTCTTTTGTGCTACAAATAGGTCCTGGCAGAGAGTTTTCAGTGACCTCTTTACTCTGTAAAAAACAAAAGAGGGATACGGTTCCAGAGCCGGGGCAGTCTGGCCAGGGGAGAGTCAGACAGGGCAGGCCCCGAGTCTCTGGCACCAAGGGCTCCTCGGCGTTGAAAGTGCAGCCTCAAGGAGGCGAGGCGCAGGAGCCGGGTGGGGTCTGCTCAGGTTAAGGGGCCAGAGCCAAAGGTCCGACCAAGGAGTGATCAGACCTAGGCCTAGGGCAAGGAAAAGGAGTCTCTCTTGCATAGGCTAGCGAGAGTGAATGGAGTGAGAGTTCTGGGCCCAAGAAGAGTGTGGTGTGAAAGCATTTTCCCACTCTCCCATTCTGTTTTCAATAAAGGTTATCCCTTGTTGTAACCCTTTCCCCTCCCTTGAGAGCAGGCGTGTAAGAATTGTGAATGCAAGTGGTTAAGGAGTTATTTGAATTGTTTAGGTTTGAGTTAAATACAGAAAATAACTGAAATAAGAAATCAGTTGAAAGGGCCAAACAAGCTTGAGTTGTTTAATCATTGCATTGCCTGTTGGTATTCCTTGGTTTGGGTGGAGGCACATTAGAGTTTCTTTGAAGGCCCATTGAGAAGCTATGGGGAAGTGTTATAGTAAGAGAGTAAATTCCCCAAGAAAGAATAAGAAGAAAATTAAAAACATCCCTCCCAATATTCCCTTAAGAAAACTACTTAACAACTGGGACAATTGGGAAATAACAAAAAGATTAAATCAAATAAAGATGGTCCACTATTGCACAAAGGTATGGCCAAGGATAAACTTACAGGGGCAGTGGCTGTGGTACAGTACACAAGACAAGTGGTTGTGTACCCAATCACATCAATACTTGAGCACTCAAGAGGACCCAGACATGGAGCAGATACAGAACGTCACCTGCTGGCTAAAGTACGCCTCAGAGGAGGAAAATACAAGAGTCTATAAATTAAAAGAGGGAAAGCAAGCTAGTAAAGTAAAAGAAGAAGAAGAGGATGGGAAGGCTGACAAAAACTGGGACCCCCTTGACCACTTACCTCCTCCTACCCTTGCAGTACCTCAAATCCTTCCTCCAATTCCTCTTTCTGTGGATCCAATTCCTCCTCCTCTCCCAGCTGTCATTCCTTACCACCTCCTAACCCAGTTATACCTCAACCCTCTCCTTACTCTCTTTACCCTTCACTATATTCCCCTTACCTCTGCCATCTCATGCACCCCTTATTCACCAGCAAGTTCCTGCTCTGCCTCCCCCAGCACAAATGAGAAGCCAAACAGCATCTCAGAACCTCATGCCCAAGAGTGACATTAACCAGTCAGCCTCCACAGCTGATGTAACACCCGGTCCAAAGTGGCTAAAGTGGAAAAATTGTTCCCCCTCAGAAAAGTTCCCATGGTTGGGGTGGCCAGTGAGATTGCATTTGTAAATGCTCCCTTGACTGCGTCCAAAGATAGAAACTTTATGAAAGAATTGGGAAATTTAGTGGAAGACCCAGCAGGAATAGCAAATCAAATTGATCCATTTTTAGGCCCTAATATTTATACATGGGGAGAATTGAACTCCATCTTTAACATCTTTTTTTCCCCAGAAGAGACTCGATTTATAAAAAGTGCAGGAATGAAAATTTGGGAGCGAGAAAACCAACCCGGGCCCCCAGGTGACCAAAAAATGCCTTTAGTGGAGCCTGACTGGGACCCTAATCAAGAGGAGGGGAGAAGGAATATGAGAGATTACTGGTCCCTGATGACCAGAGGGATAAAAGAATCAGTCCCTAGAGGGAGTAATACCAGGTTAGCGTTTGACGGCACCCAGGAAAGAGATGAAACCCCAGCACCATGGCTTAATAGCCTAAAGCCAAACTTCCAGATTTACTCTAATGTTAACCCAGAAAACCCAGAAGGCCAATCTGGGGTTCCCTGCGGTCAGGGATGACCCTGAGAATCCTTTTCTCCCTGCCTGGTGTTTTGAAGAAGGAGTCTGAATTCTTCGGCTCTGGTTTCCAAGGTTGTTTATTGTTTCCTATCTATGACATTTTTTCTCTGGCCTGCCAGAGGTCAGATAGAGGCACACTCCCTGTCCCTGCGCTGGTGTCTACGTTTTATACTATGAACTATGTGTAGCTTATTTATCATTACTTTCCAATACCTATCACCTATGTTAGACAGTCTACTTCTACTCTAAACCAATCCTAAAAAGAAGAAGGAAGAAGAATAGGACAAGACCCAAGTCCCTCCATCTTGCCTCCTAGACTTCTATATAAAAATCCCCAAAATACCATTTTACACCCTGTGACAGATTCATTATCATTCTACATTAACTTTTGTGACTTGTAATTCTTCATACAATGTTGGTTATTTGCTCCATGGATTAAGATCAAAATCCCAGGTGTCTTTGCCTTCCTGCCAGGACTTCCCAGCCCCCTGCCAGAGGCACGTGTCATCCAGGGCACCCAGAGGGGTGTCCTGGGTTCCGACAGGCCAAGTCCTCCTCAAGGTACAATTTGTAATTAAATCCTGGCCAGATATCACGTGAAAGTTAGAAAGAATAGAGGACTGGCAGGAAACAAAGTATAATGAACTGCAGAGAGAAGCCATAAGAGAAGAAGAAAAGACAAAAATAAAAGCTAAAATGATGGCAGCCATAGCCAGAGAAAGTGTGGGAGCCAACAAGGATGGGCCAGTAGAACCACTTAGAAGAGACAAAGGTTTTATTGGACCAAAAGGGGCTAGGGCTCTACCCAGTGACAAATATTGTTATTACTGTGGAGAGAAAGGACACCTAAAGAGAAATTTTAACACCAATTAGATGAAGCCATAGCCTGGGAGCAAGAAACTCTAGAGAACACCTTAAGAAGAGATGACTATGGGTGTCAAGGGAATTTAATGAACCATCTAGAAGAGCCCTTGGTAAATTTCGAGATCGATCCCCAGAATGATGAATTTGAATTTTTAGATGATGCCGGAGCAGACAAATCATGTGTGACTAAAATACCAACAGGAATCACAGTCAGTAGAAAAGTCTGCAAAGTACGAGAGGCCAAAGGAGAACCATTTGAGGCCCAAATTATAGAAGATGTAGAAATTAGAGGGAATTCAAGAGAGTGTTGAGCTAATTTCATTTACATCCACAAGTTAGGTTGTGATTTATTAGGACAAGATTTACAAATCAAATTGAGAACCGGAGTAATCCCAAAAGAGGCAAGAATGGTAGTACAAATAATGGTCTTAACAAAGGGAGACATCGATGAAATCAACCCAAACATGTGAGTAAGGGAGGGAAAAACTGGTTGTTTGAGTATGCCACCAATAGAAGTAGAGATGCAGAAAGACATCTCCCCCATTCGGGTAAGGCAGTATCCAATTTCCTCAGAGGGAAAGAAAGGACTGGCCCCAGTGATTGACCAGCTGTTAAAAGGAAGGATTTTAGAACCATGCATATCTCCACATAATACTCCCATAGTAGTGGAGAGGAAAGCTGATGGAAGGTTCTGATTAGTACAAGATTCAAGAGAAGTTAATAAAAGAAAGGTTACGAGGCACCCGGTAGTACAAAACCTGCACACCCTTTTAAGCCAAGTACCTAAGGAGCATGCATGGTTCTCTGTCATGGATTTAAAGGATGCCTTCTGGGCGTGTCCCCTGGCTGAAGAGTGCCAGAACTGGTTTGCCTTTGAATGGGAGGACATTGAAAAAAAAAAGAAAACAGCAACTAAGGTGGACACATCTTCCCCAGGGGTTTACGGAATCCCCAAATCTCTTTGGCAAGCTCTAGAAGAGCTCCTAGAACAGTTTAAACCTGAGAATGGGGTATATATTTTACAATATGTTGATGATTTACTTGTATCAGGGGGAGAACAAGACAAAGTTTTAAGTTCTAGCATATGGTTCCTAAATTTCTTAGGGGGAAAAGGTCTAAAAGTATCACAAAAGAAACTGCAATTTGTGGAACAAGAAGTAACATATCTAGGACGTATAATCAGCCAAGGGTAGAGAAGGTCAAGCCTCAAGAGAATTTTGGGAATTCTGTCGCATATCTCTCCAAGTTACTGGATCCAGTAGCCAGAGGGTGGCCAGCCTGTGTGCAAGGGATAGCGGCAACAGCCACCCCAATAGAAGACACACAGAAACCAACCTGAAAGGGGAAGACCAGGGTTCATACCCCACACCATGTAAAAGCTGTTTTAAGTCACAAGGCCCCTCAGTGGCTAACCGACTCCTGAATACTAAAGTATGAACTCATCCTAATAAGTACCAAAGGCCTTGAATTAGTCACTTCAAAATGTTTAAATCCAGCCCAGTTTGTCACGGGAGAGCCATTAACAGACCTGGAGCATGATTGTTTAGAAATTATTGAAATGCAGACTAAAGTGAGAGAAGATTTAGAAGATGAGCCCCTCCCATATTGAGAATTTTATTTACAGATGGATCATCATGAATGGTAGCCAGTAAACAGGTCTCAGGGTACGCAATCATAGATGGGCAGAACATGCAAGTTGAGGAAATGGGAAAGCTTCCCTCAAATTGGTCTGCCCAGTGCTGTGAAATCTATGCCCTGAAGAGAGGACTAGATTTACTACTAAAAAGACAAAAGAACAATCTATACCGACTCCCAGTACGCATTTGGGATTGCCCATACATTCGGAAAAACATGGGAAGAACAGGGGTACCTAAATTCTAAAGGCAAAAATTTAATACATGAAGAGCTAAAAAAATTAGTACTAGAGTCCCTGAGGAAACCAATAGACATAGCCAAAGTTCACATAAAAGGACATCAAAAAGGAGACACCCTTGAAATAAAAGGAAATCGATTAGCTGATCAAGTAGCAAAAGAAGTAGCCTAGAAACAAGGAAGTCCAATTAAAATTCTTAAGATAGAAGGAACACCTAGTAGGGAAAGAAAAGAGGAAAGACCCATCTTTGACAAGAAAGAATTAAGAGAGTTAGAAAAGATGAGAGGACAGCAAGAAGAAAATGGAGAAGGGTGGACCCCTGACAGATGGTGAATTTTAAATAAAGCTCCAGCCTGAAAGGTGATAATGGAGTTACACGAGTTGACCCATTGGGGAATACAAGGCTTATGTGACCACTTTCCAAGGGATCAAATGTGCATGGGAGTACATAACATAGCAAAGGCAGTTACCAAGGGATGTTTAACTTGCCAACAAATCAATCAGAAAGTCATGAGAAGAGTACTATCTGATCTGGGGGAAGAGAGTTGGCCTTGCAGCCATTCCAAACTGTACAGGTAGGTCTCACAGAAATGCCCCCTGTCCAGGGATACAGACACTTATTAGTGACCGTGGATCACCTCACCCATTGGGTAGAGGCGTTCCCAACCAAAAGAGAGACAGCCCAAGTAGCCACAAAAGCAATCCTAGAAAACATAATTCCCCAATATGGGTTGATAAATAATGTCGATTGTGACCAAGGTCCACATTTTACTGCCCAAGTCTTACAACAAGTTGTTGAAGCCGTGGGAATGAAATGGAGGTTGCACAACCCAATGGCATCCCCAGAGCTCCAGAAGAGTAGAAAGAATGAATCAAACCATCAAAAACGTGTTAACTACATTAGTTACAGAAACCCAGATGAATTGGCTTAAATGCCTACCCTTAGCACTGTTACAAATTAGAACAAGGCCTCGATCAGGTATGAGTCTCACCTTATGAAATGATGTTTGGACTCCCCTTCTTGATAACCTCGTATAGCATTGGAATTTATCCAGAAGGAGAGATAGCCACCCAAAAATATCTAAAGGCTATAGGAAGTAGGTTAGAAGATCTTAGGAAAAAGGGCTATCTCCCTCAAACCTCTCCCTTAGACACCAAGGTACATAACATCAATCCAGGAGACAGGGTGTTAGTTAAATCATGGAACACTGCACCTTTAACCTCGAAGTTTGAAGGCCCTTTTCAGGTCCTACTCACCACCAATACAGCTGTATGGACCCAAGAGAAGGGGTGGACACATATAACCCAGATTAAAGGACCTGTACCACCTCCCACTGAAGAGTCAAAACCAGCCACATCCCCTACTAAGTCTTCTAATGAATTTATGCGTTAAATCGGATTCTAAGATTAGAAGCAGTACTCGAGATGGTATCGAACCAAACCTCTCTACCTTTAGACCACATAAATGACCAACTATCCCAGACTAGAACTGCAGTGTATCAAATCAGACTGGCAGTAGATTATTTATTAGATGAAGGAAGCACATGTGGAAAATTTAACTCCTCTGAATGCTGCTTAGAAATAAATGACCACAGTGAAGCCATTAGAAATATCTCAAAGGAAATCCGGAACTTAGCTTATGTTGACACAAGAGTGGACCCCTACATTTGATACCAGCTGGTGGGACAATTTCTGGTCATTAAAAGGAACCTGGTGGGAAAAAATAGCCTTTTTCATCTTATGTGAAATTGCTAGTTTAATCCTCCTACCTTGCATGCTCCCCTGTATAATTCGAATTGTAACATCTGCTGTAGAAGCAAGCTTAATGATACCAAAACAGCTTAATACGAAAGAAGTAAAAGAAATCATGGTAATGAAAAATCAAGGACATTAAGATGCCAAACAAATTTACAACCAATATCAAAAATTAGTAAAATTGTACTTTCAAGAAGAAGTAATTGCTAATTGATGCAGGCTTGAGCCCTAACGAAGAATTAGAGGGGGAAATTGTAGAGGAAAGATTGCTAAAGGAGTTGATATAAAGTTCATTATTAAAGAGTTAATATGAAGCTCAAATGTTAATTCTGGATTGTTTGTCGAATGTTTTATAGTTATGCCAAGTTCCAATGTTAGTTAAAGGTTTTATAATTGTTGTAGGTGCGGGTATCATACGGTTTAACGGGGTTGCGGAGCATCACGGGAGTTCTGGGCGCAGCTGCAGTGGCTCTGGGTGGGGCGCGGGGCATGACGGGAGATGAAGTCCCGGCTGGAAAAGCGCTGGACGTGCCTCGCGGAGCATGATGGGAGCTGTAGTCCCGGAAGGGACTCGAACGCGATGTTTGGGGGTCCGGGAAGGCTCTTGGGGGACACTTTTGCGTTCGAGCCGCGACTTGAGGTCCTCGGGGGGAATGTAAACGGCTCGGGAGCTCTTGTGAGGAGCTCAGGGAGCTCTAACCAGGCTCTTTAGGGCGCAGGGCACGGCAGGAGTTTCAGGCGCGGGACTGTGTTCTGAGGGGCTCTGGGGCCGCGGGGGATGAGAGGAGATGAATTCCCAGAAGTGGCTGTACCGGGCATCTGTGGGGTTGGGAGCACTCAGGGGGTCCGGGGACGCTTTTGGGGGGTCCCAAATTGGCGCTGAGGGGCACTGAGGGATCCTGGACGGTCTGGGGGACACTTATGGGACAGATGGGGGCGGATCCCGGGGTTCTGTGGAGCGCGGGGCATGACGGGAGTTCTAGGAGGGATGTAATGGGGCATGAATCGGGCCGCGGGACATGACGGGAAATGTAGGCAAAAAAAAAAGATGGCGCCCCTGCTAGGCACCACCCCCGAATCTCCGATCCCTGGCGCTGATTGGCTGAGGCTGGTAATGGGCGGGAGCCTCAGCAAATGGGATGCGGTGGAGGCGGGAACAGCCCATTCACCCTCCTCCGGTCCCTCCCCCTATAGACCAGTACAACCCCAGTACAGACCAGCGCAACTCCAGTGCCCCTCCAATAACTCCCAGTACAGCCCAGTCCCTCCCAATACACTTCAGTTTATTCCCAGTCCCTTCCTGTTTCCCCCAATGTCATCCACAGTATGCCCCAGTGTCCCCAGTATTCCCCTCATTGTTCCCAGTGTCCCCAGTTTGCCCCAGCATCACCCCCAGTATGTCCTGATATGTCCCAGTGTGTTTCAGTGTACCCCCACAGTCCATCCCACTCCAACCAGATTCCCCCTCAGCATTCCTCGTGTCCCCAGTACATCCCAGTCCTCCCCAGTGTCACTCCCAGTATGTCCCAGTGTCTCCCACAGCGTTCCCAGTGTTCCCCAGTATGTCCCAGTGTTCCCCAGTGTTTCCAAGGACAGTTTAATTTCTCGCGGTGGCCGTGGCAGCCAAACCCAGCAGTGGGGTCAGTGCAGGGCCCATGGCCACAGCCCCTTGCAGTGGCCCAGTGCAGCTGGGGCTGATGATCCACCCTCACAGCTGGCCCAGGGCAGCTCTGCAGTGGCTTTGGTGGCACCTGGGGCTGGCACACACCTGAGCAGTGTGTCTGTTTGCAGTGGGGAAACTCAGGAGTTTCAGATTGCTGCAAAAACTACAAAAAGTGAAAACCCATCTTAGGCTGAGTGCAGCCAGCTCTGCAAGCACAGCAGGTCCCAGGGGAGGGAGGACAGACAGGATGGGGCTGGGCAATGTGGAGCAAGGTTGTCCACACTGGGTCAGAGCTCCAGGCACAGCTTCTGTGAGCAGGCCAGAGCTGCTGAGGAGAGACCCTGGGTCAATAGCAATTACAGAATGCTGTAATCACCTTTGCTTTAGAGAGAACAGTAATAAAACACATATCTTGAGATAGTAGTAAATATTTCTTAAAAACTTTTTGAAATATTTCTCCATAATTGGATTAGGACAATGGTAATGATCCTCTCAGGGCTTTGGTGTTGTTTACATCAAACTCAGTCCCTGAGAGTGTTTTCAAAAAACGTCTCAAGAACTCAAAGTTAAATTTAGACTCAAAAGTTGCTTGAAGTTTTAATGGGTCCCACTGAGGGACACAACTCGGAAAGTGTCCCCAGGTTCCAGGTAGAGCAGAACACTGGAGGCAGTGATGACAGCTGGGACAAACAAGGCCAAGGTGTCTCTGGTGCTGAGCAAAGCTGGATGTGTTTGAGGAATGCCAAGGGCCAAGGCCTGAGCCCCAGGGCCTGGCCAGGCAGATGCTGTCCCTCCCTCCTTGCTCAGGGCTCTTGCCGGGATGGGCACTGGCATGTGGGGATGTGCAATGCCAAGGGCAGGAGCATGGGGCGGCCCCTGCCAGGCTGCTGAGCAGGGCCAAGGAGGCAATGAGGCCCCAGGCCTGCCAGGGTCACTTGTCTCCTGCTCCTGCCTCAGGCCCAGGCCCAGCAGCCATGGCCAAAGTGCTGCCCAAGGTGGCTCTGTTGGGGCTGTCTTGCAGCTGCTGCACATGTGCCCTGTGCAGCCCAGGCTGTGCTACGGTGTCCCTGCCCTGCGCCTCTGTCCCTGCAGGCTGTCGGCATCCCCCGGCTGCCCCACCTGGCTGGGCCCTTCCTTTGCTGACAGCTCTGCCTCCTGCCTGCCTCTGCCTGCCCACACAAAGCCTGCGGCTGATACCAAAAGGGTTCATTCCATTTTTCCCCTGCTTTGAACTTTCAGCACAGGAACAAGGCGTGCAGGGGCTGCTTTCCCAGCAAGGATGGTTGGAAGAGAAGAAGAAGACATCTGGCTCAAGGGTGCAGGGATAGAGAAAAGGAGTGAATGTGGGAACTTGGGGTGGGTTTTATGGAAATGGGTAAATTGTAATTCACATTTAGCAACTGTGTATAAGCAACACACTGGTAGAATTTCATGTCCATGTAATGTTAGGAGTTATCCCTCACCAGACCTCAGACCTGAATAAATGACACCCTCTGAAATGGCAAATGAGTATTCAGGAGCCTTCTTCTGATATTTCAGATATGTGGGGACAGTGGGTCCTCACAGACCCAAGAAGTCAGCTGTGACACTGTGCAAACTCATGGAACAAAGGGTCCATGGTGACACAGCAGAACCCCATGGAACCAAAATCCATTTTTGCATGTTGGGGCCACATGGAACCAATGGTCCATTGTGATACTGCAGATCCAAGGAGACCATGGTGATGCTGTGGAAGTCGTGGAACCAAGGGGCCGTTGTGACACTCTGGAGCCCCATGGAGCCAAATATTCATGATGACACAGCGGGGCTGCTTGGTACCAATTCTCCATTGTGACCCTGCAGATCCAAGAGACCAGGGTGACACTGTGGCAGTTGATGGAACCAAGGGGCTGTTGTGACACACCAAGGCCTTGTGGAACCAAGGAGAGCATTGTGGCAGTGCAGAACCAAGGAGGCCATTTTGACAGTACGGAACCCAATGGAACCAAGGGTCCATTGTTCTACAGCAGGGCCTCATGGAACCAAGGGGCCATTGTGAAACTGTGGGGCATAATGGAGTAAAGGACACCACTGATAGTGAAATCTGCTGGATAGAAACTTCTGAACAGAGTTGGGAGTATTTGAAAGCAGGTATTCTTTATTACAGCATGGTGGTCACTTGGGCCATCCTTCCTCCATTCGAGTGCACTGAGCATTAAATGAACAGAGTTTTTATCACACACACTGATGATGTATTCATTAGCTATCCCCACTTCCTTTGACTTTATTTGACATAGTTGCACCCTTATCACAAATATTTTTAAGGTTCTTTGGGTTTTGTCTTCAACATCCAGTGTCCTTTTTAGGTGGCTGTTCCTTGACCCCCCCTTTTGAGTAAGAGCAATATTATTGTTCTGCATAACTTCTGTTTTGTCAGCCTTGCAGAGCTGAGCTGGCATCCTGCTTGCATTTTGTGTGACTTCTGTTTGCCACAGGTACATCCTCAATCAGTTTCTCCAAGGCTGTGCTGTTCTGTTCTACTGTCCTTGACAAGAGTAAATGTTGTTCTGTTCTCCTGTCCTTGTCTCAGTGCTCGCCCCGCATGAGGCGTCTGCAACCGCCCCAACCTATGGGCCTGGGGTGGGCAAGTGTTCCTGGGGAACAGGGATGGGAAAGCTGGGCTGGAGTGACCCAAGGGATATTCCATTCCATGTCACACCATGATCAGCAATCAACTGAGAGAAGCAGCGGGACAAGGGGGATAGGGGATTAATTTCTTTTCTAAGACAAAAACAGCCCCTACAAATAGAGAATCCTGTCCTGCCACAAGGTGGTCAAACATTTCCTGCTGATAGATTTCCTGAGGATTTGCTTTTCTTTTGTTAGTGGGTCTTGCTGTGTCTTTTTGTTGTTGTTGTTGTTGTTGTTGTTGTTGTTGTTGTTGTTGAGTTTGGAGGTTTTTTTCATTGGGTTTGGGTTTTTCCCTATTGAACTGCCTTTCTTCTGATGCATAAGATTTTTTCCCTTTTCTTGTGGCTTGCTAGGCACCTGGATGGCAAGACAAATTTACCCAACTCAGTCATTTTGCTCAATTACGTTTTGCAGTCACCATTAACTAGATGAGTTCAGTCACAGACTCCCTGCAATTTGGCAGCATCCATACAGGAATTGAAAGTACATTTCATGCTGTTTTAGAGACAATAGAAATGTTCCACAGTGTTGGCCAAGGGCTGGTCACTGAGGGATGTCACCAGGGCGTGGCTGCCAAGAGGACTCTGTACCATGGATGACATTTGACCCTCATTGTTCAGCCAAATTCCCACCCAGCCCATGTTCCATTCCTTCAGCCCAGCTCTCTCCAGTCTGGCTCTGAGGAGAGCACAGCAGACCCTGTCCCAGGCCTGGCTGAAGTCTGGGCACACAACATGCCCTTCTTTTCCCTCCCACGTGGGTTCTGCAGTCCCTGCCCTGTCCTGCCAGTGCCTGGAATGGCTGCAGGAGGATTTGCCACATCCCCTTCCCTGCTGAGTCTGACCAGGCTGTGATTCTCCCAGTGCCCCTGCCTGCCCTGTTTGCAGACTGGTTCCATGTCTGCCCTTCCCAAGTGCCCAGGACCCTCTGGGATGGCTCTGGCCTTTCCAAGGGGTTTGAGAGAGGTCCCACAGTGTCACTGCCCAGTCTTCTCAACAGCCCTGACACCAAAGGCCTTTTCCACATCCATCAGCTCCAGGTCAGTGCCCAGAACACAGCACAGGTCTTTGGGGTGGTTCAGAAGGGAGGCAGCTCTGATTTCTCCCCACAGACCCTCACTCTATCCAATGTCTCTCTGTGCAGTCCATGGCTGCCCTGAGCATTTTTTCCTGGAGCCTCCCTGCCTGGGATATTTCTCTCCATGCAGTCCTAACCACAACCCAGCAAAGAATTCAGGTGTTTCCCCAGAGGACGTTACTCTCAGAATGAAGTGGCCTCAAGGCACTGTTTGTGCCAATGGAATTGTGCCAGCGCCGGGTGCTGCTGATGGTGTTTGTGCTCACTGGGGTTCATCTCCCCACACACACACGATGCACTGCTGAGATCTCCTCAGCACAGAGCAAACATGGCCTGCTGGCCTGGTCACTTGGTGTCCCTCCGTGCAGGGACAAACAACCTCCTGCAGGTGGGCAGAGGCCAGTGCTGGCAATGGTGGTTGCAGGGGCTGGTGTGGGACAATTGCCCTGGGGCACCTTCCCAGGCTGCCCCAGAACAAAGACACAGCCCAGGCCCTGCTCTGCTGCTGCCTCAGGTCCATGCCAGGAGCTCTGGCTGTGCCAGGACACTGCTGTGAGCCCCCCTGCACACTCCCCCCTGCCCCAGGCACTGGGCTCTGCTGTGCCAGGGCACTCCTGGAGCACATTGCTGACAGCAGCTCTGGAGGGGAGCGAAGCCTCCCTGCCCTGCCCTCAGGAGATGCCCTTTGCTGATGGAGCTGCTGTGCTGCAGCCCAGCTGTGTCCCAGCAGTGCCCATGGCCTGGGCCTGCCTGTGGCCACAGCAGGGACACGCAGCAGGACAGTGACCAAGCTGCCAGAGCACTCCGGCCTTGCAGCCACAGCAGGGCTGGGAAGGACAGGCTGGAGGTGGGCAGAGCAGCTCTGAAAGGACCAATCCCTGCTGCTCCCTGGCTGTGCTGCTCTGCTGGGACTCTTTTCCCCTTCTCCCATCTAATTTCATGCAGATCTGAGAGCTAGGATTCCAGATAAAACAGGCACTGCAAGGTAGTTTAATTTTTCAAATGTAGCGATTGCCCAAACCCTGGTTTACAGTGCTTCTGGGTCAAATTCAAGAGGCGGACAGTGAATTTGATGGTGGTGACTAAAAAATTTTATTGAGGATAATTTTAGAACAGAAAAGCCCATGAACATTACCAAAGACTTGGGCAGGCCTGTTGGGCCTGTCATGAGTTGCAATCTGAAAATTGTTCAGAAGAAAACAGGCAATTGGTTGCTTCAGAAATCATCCAATCATCATTTTCCTCAGGTCATCTTTGAGCTCCTGGTTTCTCAGGCTGTAGATGAGGGGGTTCAGGGCTGGAGGCACCACCGAGTACAGAACTGACAGGGCCAGATCCAGGGATGGGGAGGACATGGAGGGGGGCTTCAGGTAGGCAAATGCTGCAGTGCCGACAAAGAGGGAGACCACGGCCAGATGAGGGAGGCAGGTGGAAAAGGCTTTGTGCCGTCCCTGCTCAGAGGGGATCCTCAGCACAGCCCTGAAGATCTGCACATAGGAGAAAACCATGAACACAAAACAACCAATAGTTACAGAGGCACCAACCACAATGTGTCCAACTTTCCTGAGTTTAGAGTGTGAGCAGGAAAGCTTGAGGATCTGGGGCACCTCACAGAAGAACTGGCCCAGGGCATTGCCATGGCACAGGGGCAGGGAAAATGTATTGGCCGTGAGCAGCAGAGCATTGAGAAAGGCACTGGCCCAGGCAGCTGCTGCCACGTGGGCACAAGCTCTGCTGCCCAGGAGGGTCCCATAGTGCAGGGGTTTGCAGATGGACACGTAGCGGTCGTAGCACATGACAGTCAGGAGAAAAAGCTCTGTTCCGATGAAGAAGAGAAATAGAAACAGCTGTGCAACACATCCTGAGTAGGAGATGGTGCTGGTGTCCCAGAGGGAATTGTGCATGGCTTTGGGGACAGTGGTGCAGATGGAGCCCAGGTCGCTGAGGGCCAGGTTGAGCAGGAAGAAGAACATGGGCGTGTGCAGGTGGTGGCCGCAGGCTACGGCGCTGATGATGAGGCCGTTGCCCAGGAGGGCAGCCAGGGAGATGCCCAGCAAGAGGCAGAAGTGCAGGAGCTGCAGCTGCTGCATGTCTGCCAATGCCAGCAGGAGGAAGTGCCTGATGGAGCTGCTGTTGGACATTTCTTCACTCTGGACGTTGAGAGCTGTTCAGAGAAAACATAGACAATTTGGACAAAGTACAAAGTACTGAGTCAATCCTATGCTATTTTCTTACACAAGCAATCAAAATTACTTCTCTTTCTTTGGGGAAATTTTATTTAACTTATTTTTTTTTTTAATTTAGGCTTGGGCTGCTAAGTAACTGTGTGTTTTTTAAAAGGGACAGAAGTTCTCTTCTTAGCATTGCTCTCAGCCTGAAGACTGGGGAGCCCAGAGGGAAAACAGGGCTCCCTGTGCCCCAGAGCAGTCAGACCTGCTGGTCCCACACAGGTGCCCTTATCTCATAACACATCCCTTTAGACGAAGATGTACAAATTTAAAATTGCATTTAAAAATAAAGTGGCCTTTTTGAAGGCTCCAGTTTCAAAGTCAGTCTCTCCAAGTTTTCTCTGTTTCCCTGTGCAGCTGCACAGGATTGGATACCAAGGGCTGGTCTGACTCTCTGCTGCCTGCAGTTGTGCCTACTGGAAGCTGTTTCTCTCTATCCAAGCCCTGTCCCTGCCAGTGCTGCCAGAGCCCAGCCCAGCCCTGGGGGCTCAGCTCTGCCCTGCAGACCCCTCCCAGCACAGGGCACTGCCCAGGGGCATCTCCCTGCCAGCAGGGCCTTAAGGGCAGGCCAGACAAACAGAGATGCTGCAAGCCAAGGTGCTGCTGCTGCTGTCTGGAGGGAGAGGAGGCTGACGAGGCACTTTCTGATGGAGATCTGAGGCCCATCTGCTGATGCCCAGGCTGACAGTGCAGGAGTCTCAGTGACACAGCCAAAGCTGACAGCCCCTTTCCCTTCCCTTGAGGAGAAAGCTGAGAGCAGCCCTGGCCATGCAGCACCATCTCCAGAGCAGGAGGAATCTGCCCTGATGGGGGTGGCTCCTTCCCCCTCCAACTTCTCCCCTGCAGCGTCCATGGGGAGCTGCCAGGCAGGCTGAGAGCTGCCCCTGGCAGGTGGCACATGGCCTGGGCTGGCCAAGAGCCCTGAGGGCTGCAGGAGCTGCTCTGCAGGACAGCCCTGGGCAGCCCTGGCTGCAGCCCCAGCTTCAGCCCCTGCAGCCGTCCCTGGCAGCAGGAGCCGTCCTGCCCTGTCCCTCTGACGGTGCCCAGGGCAGCCCCGCTCTGCAGCACATCCTCCTCCTCCTCCTCCTGCTGCTGCTGTGCCACAGAGAAACTGGGAGAGTCCTCCTGACACATCCCCCAGGCTGTGGGCTGTGCTGGCTTCAGGAGATCCCTCCAGGAGCACAGGGGACATTGCCCTGCACCCACAGACTCACCATGCACAGGGCTGTGAAGATCTTTCCCCAGGTGAAGTCTCAGCTCAATGTCTTCCCAATCCTGATTGCCTTCAGCCTGTCTCTGCCTGGCTCCTGTCCCCTCAGTGCCTGCAGGCAGAACCCTGAGCCCTGCTGGGCTGGGAGAGGAGCTGGTCCTGGCAAGAGCTGTTCCTTTAAAGCTCAGCAGCACAGACACAGCACAAGGACTTTAATGAGCCTCTTGGGGCTTTGGTGTTGTTTACATCAGACCCAGTACCTGAGAGAGTGTTCAGAAAACTTCTCAAGAACTCAAACTTAAATTGAATCTCTGAAGTTTCTGGAAGTTTTAATGGGTTCCACTGAGGGACATGACTGAGAAAGTGTCCCCAGGTTCCAGTTAGGGCAGAACACTGGAGGCAGTGATGACAGCTGGGGACAAAGAAGGCCAAGGTGTCTCTGGTGCTGAGCAAAGCTGGATGTGTTGGAGGAATGCCAGGGGCCAAGGCCTGAGCCCCAGGGCCTGGCCAGGCAGATGCTGTCCCTCCCTCCTTGCTCAGGGCCCTTGCCGGGATGGGCACTGGCATGTGGGGATGTACAATGCCAAGGGCAGGAGCATGGGGCGGCCCCTGCCAGGCTGCTGAGCAGGGACAAGGAGGCAATGAGGCCCCAGGCCTGCAAGGGTCACTTGTCTCCTGCTCCTGCCTCAGTGCTTTCCTTTATATGGAAAAGAACCATCCCTCCTTCCCAGGCACCCATTGTGGAAAAACAGGACTCCCATACAACTAACCAATATGATTAAGCAGAAGCCATTGATTGTTTACATTATGCACTTATTTACACATTCTAACCCTGCTGCACACACTGATCACGCATCTCTTCATTGGTGCCTCTGTGTTGTCCATGCATTCTGCATGCACTTTTCAGGGTATGTGATTGGTTACAGTCCAGGTGGTTCTCAGCCCTCTGTTACTGAGTTCCTGTGGTCTTGGTATTCTGTTTCTCAGCCTTTTCTTTCTTCATTTAGCACAGTTTATGTTTTAGTAACTTTGGTGAATTCCAGAGGGCTCTGATATGAATAACTACAAGCAATATGGCTGGTGCACAGTGTCCCCTAAGTAGTTCAGATACATTGCTAAAACTCCCCCTTCTTCTTCTTGCACCAGACAAACCCTTTTCACTGTATTTTCTACCAAGCAGATAAGCAATTTCACTATGCATGGAATAGCACAAAGCAATATAATAATAACTACTAGTAGTAACAAAGCTACCTTTAAGATATCTTTCAATCATCCAGTTATTCCCCATCCCTCAAACCATTCATCTAAGCTCCAATCATTCAGAGTCAATTTCTTCATGTTGTCTTGTAGTTGTTTGAGTTTCCTGTGAATGGAAGAGAGGTTCATAAAATGCATTCCTTCAAAATTCTCACATCTGTGCCCATGTGCTAACAGCAAAAAATCTATAGCAGCTCTATTTTGCAGTGTGCCGTGTCTAATATTATCTACATCGGTAAGCATTTAATTTAAAGTAGCTGAACTTGTGTTCAGTGTGGGAATCCACAAAATCAGAGGATTTTGGGAAAGCTGCAAAAGGCAGGCCTCAGAGACAGTAGAACTGTGATTAGAGCTAAGCAGTAGCCATGAGATAGATCAGTAGAAAAATTATTTTAAAAGTAGAAAAGCAATGTCAAATAGAACAATGGTCTGTGTAATAACGCTTGTCTAGAAAAACTCCCTAAGCTACAGAAAAGTTTTTCTAGCAAGATATTAAGAAGTTTAATAATGGAGCCTAATAATGGAGCTCTTTGCATTGTGTTTAAAGGCTCACAAGCAGGTATTGTATTTGAAATAAGCAAGCATTGTTTTAACCAAAGGTACTTGTGCTTATAGTGGTTGGATAGAACTGCTGTCAATATGCTTTTGCTTTTTGGGATTGGCCAAAAACTTTTAAAGTAAGTTGTAACATTAAGTTCTTGGTCTGCTGTTTGGGATGTGAGCAGACAGCATCTTCCCATTGTCACAACAATGTAATGAGACTGATGGTGAAAAATACAACAGCTTTGCATGGCCATGGGAATCATAGATGATCTACTCTCAACATGCCTGTGGGAGTTCCCCTGTCACCAAATGACTGCCCGTACGTAGGTAAGAAACCCAACCCCGTGGACACCTGGGACAAATGGATAAAGATCCTCCCACACCATGTCTCCACAGGACTTGCTTTTCCAGGCCCAGGATGGTGTTCCAGGCAGTGGCGTGAGGCACAGGGTGGGTCTCCAACCATCCAGTGGTGGCTTCCACCATGGTCAGCACGTAGCGCTTGCCCTGGCGTGTCTGGGGCAGTGGGATGGAGTCAATCTGCCAGGCCTCCCCATACTTGTACTTGGACCACCGCCCACCATAGCACAGGGGCTTCACTCGCTTGCCCTGTTTGATGGCAGCACACGTCTCACAGTCATGGATGACCTGAGAAATACTGTCCATGGTTAGATCCACCCCTCGGTCTCATGATCACTCATAGGTGGCATCTCTGCCCTGATGGCCT
Organism: Calcarius lapponicus; assembly: GCA_039654755.1. Taxonomy (NCBI): domain Eukaryota; kingdom Metazoa; phylum Chordata; class Aves; order Passeriformes; family Fringillidae; genus Calcarius; species Calcarius lapponicus. Next base: position 1,765,374 of record JBBFKN010000027.1, on the reverse strand, counting down.
GAGGCATTATGGGCCCATTGAGCTGGGAGCAACTCCCCCTCATGTTGCCAATCTAAGTCTATCTTTGTTACATCTATCTTTGCAGCCTGACCTACCTGCTGATTGTTTTAGTGTTCCTCACTAGCCCAACTCCTGGGGACATGGGCATCTACATGGCAGACATTCACAGATAGATTTTCTACCCAAGAGGCAATGTCTTTCCACTCATCAGCAGCCCAGACTGGTTTACCCCTACGCTGCCAGTTGGCCTTTTTCCACCTTTCCAGCCAACCTCACAGATCATTTGGTACCATCCACAAATCGGTATAAAGGTAGAGCTTTGGCCACTTCTCTCTTTCAGTAATGTCCAGGGCCTGCTGAACAGCTTTTAATTCCTCATGTTGACTCCATCCACCTCCTCCTTCAGTAGCTTGTGCAGCCTGTCATGTGGAGCTCCATACGGCTGCTTTCCACTTCTGGCCCATCCCTATGATGCGATAGGAACCATCAGTGAAAAGAGCATAGTGTGCTTCCTCTGCTGATAGCTAATTGTATGGTGGAGCTTCTTTAGCCCTTGTCACTTACTCCTGTTCCTCTTTATCAGTGAGACCAAAGTTCTCGCCTTCCAGACAGTTTGTAATTATCTCCAAAATCCCAGGGTGATTCAGGTTTCCAATATGGGTGTGCTGTGTGATCAGAGCAATCCATTTGCTCCATGTGGCGTCAGTGGTGTGGTGGATAGTGGGAACCTTTCCTTTAAACATCCACCCCAGCACCGCTAGTCGGGGTGCCGGGAGGAGTTTTGCTTCTATGCCAATCACCTCTGAGGCCCCTTGAACTCCTTCATAGGTGGCCAAGATTTCCTTCTCTATTGGAGTATAGCTGGCTTGGGACCCTCTGTAGCTGCGGCTGCAGAATCCCAGCGGTCGAACTCGAGTCTCCCCAGGCAACTTCTGCCAAAGGCTCCAGGACAAGCCATGGCTCCCAGCTGCAGGGTAGAGCATGCTCTTCACCTCTGGTCCTGTCCTGATTGGGCCATGGGCTACTGCATGAGCAACCTCCTGCTTGATTTGGGCAAAGGCTTGTTGCTATTCTGGGCCCCAGTGGAACTCATTCCTTTTGTGGGTGACCAGGTAGGGAGGGCTCACAATCTGGCTGTATTCGGGAATGTGCATCCTCCAAAAACCTATGGCACGCAGGAAAGCTTTTGTTTCCTTCTTGCTGGTTGGTGGAGACATCGTGGTGATTTTGTTGATGACCTCAGTGGGAATCTGATGAGGTCCATCTTGCCCCTTTACTCCCCGGAATTGGATATCGCGGTCAGGTCCTTTGATTTTGCTCTTCTTGATGTCAAAGCCAGCTTCTATCAGAATCTGGATGATCCTCTCTCCTTTCTCAAACACTCCCATTGTTGTGTTCCCCCACACAATGATGTCCTCGATGTCTTGCAGGTGTTCTGGAGCCTCACTCTTTTCCAGTGCAGTCTGGATCAGTCCATGGCAGATGGTGGGGCTGTGCTTCCACCCCTGGGGCAGTCGGTTCCAGGTGTACTGCACGCCCCTCCACGTGAAAGCAAACTGAGGCCTGCATTCTGCTGCCAGAGGAATGGAGAAAAACACGTTGGCAATGTCAACAGTGGCAGAGCACCTTGCTGCCTTGGACTCCAGCTCGTACTGGAGTTCCAGCGTGTCCAGCACAGCAGTGCTCAGTGGTGGAGTCACTTCATTCAAGGCATGATAGCCCACAGTCAATCTCCATTCTCTGTCAGACTTGTGCACAGGCCAGATGGGGCTGTTGACGGGTCAGTGGGTTTTGCTGATGACCCCTTGGCTCTCCAGCTCATGGATCATTTTGTGGATGGGGATCACAGCATCTCAATTCATCCAATACTGCTGGCAGCGCACTGTTGAGGTGGCAATTGGTACTTCTTGCTCTTCAACCTTCAGGAGTTCTACTGCAGATGGGTTTTCTGATATTCCAGGCAAGGTGTTTAATTGCCTAATGTTTTCTGCCGCTACAGCAGCTATTCCAAAAGCCCATCTGAGTCCCTTTGGGTCTTTGTAAAGCTGTTCTGGAGGAAGTCTATGCCCAGAATACACGGGGCCTCTGGGCCAGTCACAATAGGATGTTTCTGCCACTCCTTCCCAGTCAGGCTCACCTGGGCTCCCAACAGGGTCAATTGCTGTGATCCCCCCATCACCCCAGCAATGGAAACAGGTTCTGCCCCCCCATGTCCCGATGGTATCAGGGCACACTGCAAACCAGTATCAACAAAGGCATTCTATTTTTGTGGCTCTGATGTGCCAGGCCATCAGATCCACACTGTCCAGAAGATCCGGTTTTCCCATGTCTCTTCCTGGCTAGAGGCAGGGTCCCTCTAACCCTGGTTACTATTTCTGTCCTGGGCATACATGGTAGAGGTTCCTTCTAGGGAATCTGACAAATTACACCTGGTAGCTCTGTCATAGGAGGCTGAGGCTACTTTCATTTTGGTGGAACTCTTTGGTTTCCCTCCTTGAGCTGATGCACCCGTGCTGCCAGGACAGGAGTGGGTTTCCCATCCCACCTTCCCATGTCTTCCCCGTGGTCACACAGAAAGAGACACAGGTCAGCCCGTGGGGTGTACCCTCTCTCTCTAGCTGGGGGATGTTGGGCTCTGACTTTGGGGCCTGTGACTCACACGGGTGCCGCATTGATCTTCCTCACCTCCTCCTTCATCTCCCTCATCTCCTCTTTGAGATCCTTGATCACAGCAGGGACATGAGCCTGCATGGGGCCATTGATCACACTCTCACAATTTCTAAGCTTGTTGGTGACAGAACCCACTGTCTCTCGGTTGGTATCAGAATTAATCGTTGCAATGAAGGTGGTGTATTGAGATGGCCCCAGATTTGCCAGACTCCACAGCATTTGCCCTGTGCATCTGACCTTGTCGGGGTCATTATCATGCTGTCCATCCCTCCCAAAGAGTCCCTCCAATACTGCCACTGCTCTCAGCTGTTGGATCCTGTCCTCGAGGGTCTTCCAGCACATTCTATGCTGGTGCTCCTGCAATCTCTCCCTGTGGACAAACCTGTCTCTGACACTCATTAAAAGCCTCTCCCAGAGGGAAAGGGACCCTGATTCTCTTACAAAAATCTGATTCACACCTGAGTCCTGGGTCAAGGGTCCCAAATTCCTTGCCTCACCACCATCCAGTCGCAGGCCTGTACCCATAGGGTCCCAGACCCAGAGTAACCAGGTTGTATGAGCCTCACATCCCTGTTGTACAATGTCTTTGTGCAGATTACAGAGACTTCTGTACATCAGGGACTCGGTGATGCTCTCAACCGTTGGCTCTCCTGTGGGTTGTGAGGGCCCTCCTTTCTTATCCTTATCTGGGTGCTCTGATTTCATCTTAGACCTCCTTGTTTCCACAGGAGCAACTGCTGCTGGCTGTGACTGCCCTTGCAGTTCAGCTGGAACCTGGATGGTTGTAACATCTGTGTGTTCCACTGCTGCACCATCAGACTCTTTCTCTTTGAGGCATTGGAGGATTTCTCACCAGCTGTGGAAATGTACTCCTTCAGCATCTGGCCCATCTCCTTCACCAGAACCCCCACCCAGTCTGGGTGGTTCATTTCTGAGGTGGGCTGTGGGGCAGGGCCAGGCTCTGGGGCAGCAGCATCCCTTGTCTCTGGGGTTGGTGTCAGTGTGGTTATCCAGGTTAATCTTCCCTTTTTCTCTGAATGCTAAACAGAACAGGCCTATCAGCAACACCAACCACTATATGATATCATCAGCATTTAGAGTGGATCTGAACCCTTTGAAAACTGGTGGGGCAGACCCAAAGAGCTGGGTGAAGGGTTGGGAGAAAAGTTCCCCCAGTGTCATTTCCTCACAGTAAGTACCATTATTAAAGTAACTCCAGAAACACACAGGTAGTGTGTGATAGCTCTGAATCCATGTGCCTGCCTTCCAGCGGAAGTTAAAGATCCATGAATTCCTCACCTCATTTAGCCATAAAGCAAACTGGGTAACAGCCTCAGCAGCCTTAGTTATGGTTAGCCTGTGTTCCCAGGGATGGCTGGATGCTCCTGATGGGGCAGAAGGAAGAGCTCCAGGCCCTCTGTGAGGGTGATGAGGGCAGCGGGCTGTCAGCGGGGGCTGGCCGGGCGAGCTGCAGTGCCTGGGCAGGAGCTGCAATCCCTGCCCCGGCTGCGCTGGGCTTCACTCCTGGTGGGGACGAGGGGTGGCGTGGGCAGAGCACACAGAGATTTCAGGGACATGGCTGAGGGGATTCATGGCCAGCACCTTGCAGCTGATCCCGCTGGCCCCTCCTCTTGTGGCCATGGCAAAAGCTGGGTGGGATGGCCCTGGCAGAAAGGTCTCCTTGGATTCCTGCACATCCAGGTTCTGACCATGGCTCTGTTCCTCTCTCTTCCAGCCCTTCAAGCCCTGAGTGAAGACAACAGCCCTTCCCACATAAGCACATTTGTTCAGGTGATGTTCAAGGGAAGAGCTGCAGAATGACTTTCATCTGCTGGCTCAGAAAAACCAGTGTCTCTTTAAGACCTCCAGATCCCTTGGAAGGTGAGACCACCTGGAGACCAGAGGAGACGAGCTAGAGCTCCAGGCACAGCTGATGATTGGCACAGCTGAGCCTGTGGGAAGGTCCCATAGCTCCTGCCTTCTCCCTCCCTGTTGACAGCTCCCTCCCTCCTGCCCTCAGACCCTGCCTTTGGTAGTTGGTGTTTTACAGTTGTTTTAATATAAAAGTTAGATTTCCTATGTTAGTCAGTTATAATAGTTTCTCCCATGTACCCCATTTTGTTCCCCCTAATGGTTCAGTCCTAACTTGTTTACCACAAAGTTTTCCCACCGCTTGTCTGCCCATCAGTGTGTCAGTCTCCCTGCTCCTCCCCTCACTCCCTTATAAGCCCTTGTCAATCTCAGTTGTGCTACCCCTTACTCTTGTCAGTCTCTGTAGTCACTCCCCTTGTATTCTCCAATGTTCTGTGTCCTGTAGCTATGTCTCGATGGTGGATTGGTTTGTCAGACTTCTTCCCTCCTCTGAATGATCCTTATTGGAGTTGCTAGGTGATGTGTTCCTCCCCTAAGATCCCCCCATTGGGTGAGAGTTGTATCCACCCCTTGTACCATCCCCTCTTTAAAAATGCTAGTTGGACCAATTTTCTTTGTGACTTACACCTGACCCCTTTTGGGAATAAACCTTCCCTTGAAACTCAGACAAGTGATCCTTCCTTGTTTCCTTGGCCTCTGATTTCTCATGCCGTGCTCCTGCTGTGTCACCCAGGCCGTAGCGATTGCCGCCACCCTGGACGGTCTCGGCAGAGATCAGGGGGTGGCCACTCTCGAGTGTGCCCTCGGCCACCAAGGGTGTGCCAGCCAGAGAACCTCCATCCCGTGGCTGCAGAGCGCTTCCACACCTGCCCCTCCCCTTTCTTCCCTTCCAGCTCATCCCTTTGCTTCGCCTTCCATTAATGAACAGTTTGGCTTCTTCACTTTACCTGCATCTCTGTGGAGCTGGAGCGATGCAAATCCGGGGCCCTGGGTCACTCAGGCCCCTCCTGCCGTTCTCTTCTCCACCGTGTTTTGTGCACAGACACAGAGGAACGAGGGCAGATCAGGCTGGAAAAGTCGCTGTGCTGAAGGTCCAGTTCCACAACACTGTGGAGTTACAGATCTTGCTGAGCACCCTGGAGCCCCTGGACTTGGGAAGAGCCCAGCTGAGGATGCTCTGAACCCAGCTGTGAGGGATTCCATGGCAAGCATCCATGGAGGGCAAAGGAGCTTGGAATGCTGGAAGGTTTCAAGAACAGCTTCCTGAAAGCACAGCAGTGCTCCATCCCTGCACAGGATCAGGAAGAGGGCAGAACCAGAGACCATCTGGGCTTAACAGAGAGCTCTGGGTGTGCCTAAGAGCAAACGAAGCAGCAGCACGGTGCCCAAGACTTGGACGCGCGACTGTGCCAGTGCCCGGAGCGCTGTCAGGCAGTGCCAGGATCCCAGGTGTGGTTCTGGTCCCCACAACTGAGGAATGGCAGCCCCAGGCTCAGAACCAGTCAGAAAGCCAACCAAGGGAGACCAGAGGGAGGGCACCCTTCCAGTTTCTCTTGGGCATGGCAAAACAACCCCTGCTGCTTCTTCCTCTGCCTGTGTTTGGGGTGTGCTGGTGGCAGAGCCAGCCAGGTTGTGCTCTGCGTTCCAAAGCCTGTTGAGAGCGGGCATGAAAAGCGCTGCGTGCACAGCAGAGAGTCCTGGAAGATGCTGGCAAGAGCCTCCTGTGGGGACAGGGCTCTGGGCTCTGGCTGGGAACAGCCTGGTTTTGCTGCTGTGAGCGCAGGCAGGAGTTGAGGCAGGTGAAGAGGCAGCTTGTGTTTGTACAGGGCCTGGGGCTGCACCTCTGAACCTCCGCCTGGAAACACCACTTGGGGGAATAGGAGCTAGAGCTGGAGTGCCTGTCCTGAAAGGACATGGAGTCATTCAGCCTTGCCAGCTTTTCTTCAGAGTGTGTTGGTGTTCCCCAGGAAAGCTACACATGTGGGGAAATGCCTTTGGAGGAAAGGGGCTTGCTTCTCAAGGAAAGTGCCTCCCAGGGAGCTCCCAGTGAGGCAGGTGCAAGTGTCCCCCTTTGCCTCTCTGTGCTCCTTTCAGTCCTTGAGGCCCGTTGCACTTGGCAGAGGGGCAGGGCAAGGGAGAAGGCTGTGAAGAGCAGGTTTGGCATCCGCCTGGACCTGCAGAGACCAACCCAAGCATCTGCAGCTGGGTGTGTTTCCCCCCTTTGGACAGAGGTTTGAGCAGGAGCATCTCTGTCCAGCCACGAGCCCCAAAGCTCTCTTTGAGAGCTGTGAATTAAAAGGCCTTTACACACACACTTTTCAAATCTTCTCTGTCTGCTGTGTTTCAACTCTTGGCAATATGCATTTGCCTCTTGCCTGGTGGAATTGGCTGTGGCCCAGGGCCAGCACAGAGCTGGGCTGTGTGGGCCAGGCAGCGTGGAGAGCCTTGGCTGATCTTGGTGTGTCCCTGGCCTCAGAAAAGGCTTGGAAGGTTTGCCTCCCCAGGCATCCTGCTCATTGGCTCTCCCTGTGCATCTTGGAGAGAACAAGGTGGGCATTTCTGGCAGCTGGGCATCAGCAGGCCTTAAAATGGGGGCGTGTTGTGGAGCAAGCCCAGCTGAGATACCCTGAGAGGAGCCCAGTGCTCCTTGCTCCCCTCTGCTGACACGTGAGCGTTTGTCTGGTTTGGGATGGCCCTGGCTGTGTCAGGGGTGCTACGTGGACACGAGACAGCTGGTCCTGTCCCGCTGGGTCCCAGCAGTGCCTCGCAGCAGCCCTGCATCCACGTCAGGATGCTGGCCAAGAGGTCCTGGAAGCTGAGGCAGCTGATTTTAAGCTTGTGCAGGTGCCTACAGGTCAAGGCCAATGGTGTTCCCTCAGGATAGAGCAGTCCTGAGGACTCTCCCTCATTCAAAGAAATCGGCAGACAAATGCATTGTCTGTCAAAAGCCCTTTTATTGATCTGGTGAGAGGGCAGGAGTCTGCACCCAAATAAATATTTCTTTGCCACATATAAATTTCAGTGGGTTGATGTAGGAATTGTATCAAAAATTCCATCCATCTTTACACTGTTGAGGTGATTCGATAGGCCGGGGGTAAGAAATACATTGTGTCAGATTCCTAGACTTGAAGCTGACGTCCGGGCGCTGGCCAGGAGCGCTCTTGATGCCCTAAAGCAGCACAAAGTCTTCCTCAGGGCTGCCCTGCACTGGGCTGATTCCTTACTTGCCCTTAGTTCTTCTGGCAGACTATGTCTAAAGCTTTTTGTCAAGTCACTCTCATGTCAAGTTAGGCCTGCCAGGTTCTTCTTATGCTAACTGGTGCTAAGTACTTATGTCTGGCTGTGCTAAGCACTTGTTTATTAATGTGAATTGCTTGTGCTCACTTATGTCAAACAAAGGCCTTGTTTCATTGCCAAAGGTGCCTGAGGCCCCCTGCTCCTTGTGGCACCAGCTGCTTTCCTGTGGGATGTTCTACCTCCCCAAGAGTAAAGAGGGAGCTGGAGAAAGAGCTGGCCAGGCTGCTCTGGATCCTTTGCCAGCAGCCCTGGCTGAGTGGAGCAGTCCGAGCTGAGCGCAGAGGTGCCCATGGAACAGCCGTGCCCAGGAAGGCTCAGTGGGAAGGGGGATCCAGGAACCACAGGCCTGGCAGCCTGAGCTGCCACCGGGGAAGGCCTTGGAGCAGATCCTCCTGAGTGCCATCCCACGGCACGTGCAGGGAACCAGGGGGCTGCTGGAGGCTGGGAAAGCTCTGCGGAGGGACAGGGACAGCTGGGGGTCCTGGTGGGGTGTTGAGGGCTTCTGTGTGGGAGTTTGGGGGGGTTGGTGTTGTTGGGGTGTTGGAGAAGGCGTTGTCTGGAAGGTGAGAGGTCTGGGCTGGAATTGGAGTCAGTTTGAAGGCAGCATCTGTGGGTTGGCTCAGCTTTGGTTATGGAGGGCAGAAAGAATATCTGTGACTCTTCCTGTTCATGGTCCTGATTCTCCTGCAGGGAACAAGAGGGGAGAGCTGTACTTTACTGGCCACTTAGATGTCTGTACCAGGGGGAGGATTAGCCACTTTGCCATGTACTCATTTGTTTGGGCTACTTTTGAAACACTGAGTGGTCTTAAATTTCTTGAGAGCTTTTATTCCTTAAGAGAATTAGGATATTATCACCCCTTCATAGCAAACTGTTTGCAAACCAAAGAATGGCCTTATTTTGCCTCTGTGTAGTGTTATGTTCAGTAAAGTGACTTTCAGTGGATGACATTAGGGCAAATGAGTTACTGCTTTGAGAAGGGAAGCAAAGCTCCAACTCTTCACCTTCTCAGGCCATCCCAATGAATTTGGGAAGTTTGTAACTTTGAGGAACTGCTTGAGTTGAGCAATGGGAAGTAAAACTTTCGTGAATTGAGGAGTCAAATGCCAGGTTCTTCTGTGCCTTTGCCACTAAGGTGTTTTTGTGCTGAAGGAAATGACTTCAATGAGGAAACAATTTTAGCATGGAGTGAGAGCTTCTGACAGAGACCAAGTGTTGCCAGCAGTGTCTCCAGGTGCTGCTGCCAACAGCCCCTGCAGGAAGGAGCACAGCCCCCAATGCACGTGGGCTTTGGCTCCCTGTGGCACAGAAGCCCCCGGGGGCACAGGTCTCTGGGGCAGGAGATGGGCACCAGCGCTGCCAGGGCTCGGGGGTGGCAGGTCTGCTTGGGCTGGGACGCTGCCACAGCTGCTGATGTCAGCGCTGCCCAGGCCCCAGGGCTCAGAGCAGCATTTGTGTCCTGGCCCACACGTTCCCTGTCGTGTCACACCCGTGGGTTTAGGATGGCCACCAGCTGGGACATGTCCCAGGGAGGCCGTGCCAGCTTCTGTGGAAGGTCCTGTGCCCTTCCCAACGCGGCTGCGTCGGCAGCCCTGGGGCTCCTTCTGCTGCCCTGAGCCCGCAGAGCAGGGCAGCGTTTGCTGATGCTCTGAGCCCTTCCTAAAGACCCTGTGGGGCTGTCTGAGACACTTGGGGTGAGAGATTCCTTCCAACCCGGGCCACTTTGGGTGGTCTGGCACGGCCCCAGGGCAGGTGGCAGTGTGTGCAGGGGCCCTTTGTGACACGGTGCAGCACGGTCACTGTGGCATGGAACGGGTGTCCAAGGGCCCTTTGTGACATGTGGTGACACAGGAGCTGGCAGTGACAAGACCACGCCACAGTGCTCGGAGCACGCGATGGGACAGGACGGGACAGAGCGGTGCCGTGAGGAGCCCCCGCACAGCGCACTCGTTCCTGTCTGACCCGGAGCCTTTCTGAGGCGTTATTCCTGCAGCTGAGCTCGAGGCCAGACCACAGGACTTGGTGACCCGTGGCCTTCCCGAGGCTTCTCTTCTGCAGGTGCCCTCGAGGGCAGAGCGTGGGACTTGGTGCCCCAGAGGCATCTCCCATCCCTGCTGCCTGTGCCCTCGAGGCCCAACCACAATCCTTGACAGGAGTCTCCTGTCCTTGTGGCAGGAGCCCTCGAGACCAGAGTGCAGGACTTGCTGTCCTGCAGCCTTCCCGAGGCTTCTGCCTTGAAGGTGCTTTCCAGGCACCACTGCAGGACTTGCTGACTCGGAGCTTTTCTGAGGCATCTGTCCTGCAAGTACCCACAAATCCAGTCACTGACACGGAGCAGGGAGCCCCAGGAGTGCCCAAGCTGGCTTGGCTGGGAGAGGAGGAAAAACGCCCTGGAGCTGCCCCAGCACAGGAAAACAAAGAGGTGGCGCCGTTTGAGCTGTCACAGGAGGGTGAGTGGCAGAGCTGGGCCACAGGGTTGGTGCCTGCGGCCAGCTTGGCGCCTTTGCATCCCATTGCATCCCATGGCATCCCATTGCATCCCATTGCATGCCATTGCATCTCACTCAACCCCATCCCATCCCATCCCATCCCATGCCCATGCCCATGCCCATGCCCATGCCCATGGACAGGATGGAAGAGGGGCCGGGCAGACACCCCACAGCCGTGCTCCATCCCCGGGGGCAGCCCGGGGCTCTCCCTGCTTGAGGAGCGCAGGGCTGGGCTGTGTTCTCCGGCCTCTCCCGCAGCCCCTCAGCTCTGGCTGCGCTCGCTCTTTGCCAGGTGCAGCCCTGGAGCGCACACAAGAGCAGGACCCTGCCCGTGGCCTCTTCCGCAGAACAGCGCAGGTACCTGCAGCCATCCCCACCTGGGCTGGGCCTGCTGGCACCGCGCTTGGAGCATTCCCTGCAACATCCCTGGCTTCCTGCCCTTCTCCTACAGCTGGTCTGCAAATTCATCCAGAAAATTCGGGCGGAAGAGACCAGCACCATGGGCACTGTGGTCCGAGCATATTCGCACATGTTCAAAACCAAGACCAGTGCTGCCCTGCTGGACATGCTTGTAGAGGAGGGCTTTTCCAATCCCAAGCAAGTAAGCAGCCTGTGGCCAGCGTTTGATCCTCCCAGGAATTGCTTGGCCTCCCAAGCCATGCCTGCTGGTCACTGTAACTCTCTGAAGCCATGGCAGTGTGCTGGGAAGGGCAGCACTTCTCTGGGGAAGCTGGGGACATTCCTCCGTCTGGCAGCTTTCCAAGTCTCCCTGTGCCTTCTCCAGGTGCCCGCCCTGGTCAGGTACATCCACCAGTGGCTCCTGGCCAATCAGTTTGCTGAGCACAGACTGAACAGGACCCTGCTGGATCTCACGGAAGCACAGCCTGCTGACGTAGTCATGACGCTCCTGCGTGTGGCCCCATCCTGTGACAGGTATGGGGCCCACCTGCCCAGAGGGCTCAGGCCTCCCCAGCCCATCAGCCTGTACAGCCTGGCCCAGGTGTCTGACCAACAGAGAGTTCCAGGGCCCTCTGGCTGCTGCCTTTCCCAGCCCTGGCACGTCAGCTCCCGAGCCTGCTGCCATGCTCCCTCGCTGCCCCTCAGGGCTCTGTCCCCACACGGCTGGGCTGCCTGGCTGCTGCTGGCCAGGGGCAATGGGCAGAGGCAGAGCTGGCAGCCAGCTCAGGTCCCCACTGCTGCTCAGGCCACGGTGCTGTGTCTGAGACCCCCCTGAGACAGAGCCCTAACCCCACAGAGCTGCTTGGACCATGTGGAAGAGCATCATGTGCTCGCCCAGGACTGCGGAGCCAGCACTGCTGATACTCCTGGATGTGCTGGGGAGCTGGCCCAAGCACAGCACGTGCACCTCCGATGGGGACCACACGGCTGTCCTTGCTCTGGCTGTGAGTTTCTGCAACTGGCCTTTGCTGACCCCAAGGCCACCTGTCCATCAGCTCTCCAGCCTCCCTCCCCCACTGCATCTCCCTGCCTCAGGTGCTGGCCTGAAACCTGGCCCAGGGGCTGCTTCAGGCCCACCAAGCCCCGTGCTCCCCCTGCATCTCTCCGGGCCTCTCCCTGCCACACTCGGGCCCTGCCACACAGATACCTCAGCACTGAGCGCTGTCTCGGGGGGCTGTGTCCTTTGCAGGCAACTGTGGTGATGTGGAAGATCCTCCTGCCCTGTGTCCCACATCTGGTGAGGGTGTATTTCCCCCACCTCTTTGTGCATCTGCTCTCCCAAGCGTTCTTCAGCACTCTGGACATGCCAGAGGAGGTTGATACCTTCTGGAAGGGATGCCAGGAAGAGCACGGCCTTGCCACCAGCCCCAACAGGTGCTCCATCCCACTCCTCCTGTCCCTGCCACGTGCCCTGCCAAGGAGCCAGTGCTCCCAGCATGACCTGGGCTTTGCTGTGCACACAGGTTTGCAGTGCGGACCCTGAAGTCCCTGCTCTGCCGAATGCAGCACGAGGATGTGGTGGTGGCAATGGAACGCAATTGTGGCTGGGACACGCTGCTGTGTGCTCACACCCACCACTATGCCGTGGGTCTGCTGGCCAGGTGAGACCCTCTTCTCCCCACTGCCTCTGACATTTGTGCTCCGTGCCCAGGATGCCCCAAACAGTCCCTGAGGTCATGGGCCAGAGGGCCTTGTCACTGAGGGATGGCCAAGCAGACTGGAAAAGGCTGGGAGAGGAGGGTGCCCACCAGGAGCTGCCTCCCAAATAGCCCAGGACCCCCTGCAGGATGCTGGGGAAAGACCAGACCTCTGGGAGTCAGTCCTGGCACAGGTTTGTCCCCCTGGCCCACAGTCTTGGCTCCTTTTTCTCCTGCCAGGGAGATGTGCTGTGTCTCCATCCCCTTGTGCTCCCGGATCGCTCGCTACCTGCTCCCACTGCTCAGCACACAGGAGCCACGCTGGGAGCTGCCTGCCCTGGCATTCCTTGTGGAGGTGAGCCTGATGGCCAGCGCTGCCTGGCTGAGCTGCCTCCCAGATCTCTGCCCTCTCACAGCCGCAGCTGCCTGGGACGGTGCCCGCGCCCTGTGCTGCTGCCTGGGCCAGGCCCTGTGCGGCTCCGGGCTCCTGCCGGCCGGGTCTCTGTCACTGCCCTGTGCCTTTCAGGTCCTCCAGTGCCTGGACTTGAGTGAACGTGGTGCTAACAGAGTCCTGGAAATCTTGTCAAGGCAGCTGCAGAGCGAGTGCAGGGAGAGGCGTCGCCTGGCGCTCAGGGCCCTTCTCAAGCTCATTGAGGAGCCCTCGATGGTGAGAAGGGGGCAGCGGCTGAGGCTCAGCTGGGGAATGCAGTCACTTGGGTTTGCTTGGCCTTTGGGTGCTGGGGCAGCTGCTCCCTGCTCTCCTGCCTCCCAGTTCAGCTGCCCAAGTGTTTTGGAACAGGCCTGGGATGGCGCTTCACAATACTTGTGTTCCACACAGACCAAAAAAATGTGGAGCCTCACTGAACGTCTTGTGGAGTTCCTGTGGGACACAGATGGAGAGATAGTATTCATAACAGTCATGCTACTCAGCTTTATCATCTTGGACAATGACATGCTGATGTCCAGCCCCATCACACTGCAGCTGGTTGAGGTGCTCCTGCCACTCTTTGACCACGTAAGGCTCACTGCCCCCAGCCACGGCCACTGGGTGCTGACCGGACACTTTGTGCCCTGTGGATTTGTGGGCCTGTGCCAAGCTGAGCCCTGTGCAGCCAATGCTGAGGTCTTTTTTTCTTCCTTCCATACAGAACAATTGGCAGGTTCAGCTGGTCTCCATACTGCTCTTCCGAACATTGGTGACTCTTCCACAGGAAAAGGAAAAAAAGGCCCTGAAGACACCCCTGCACCAGAGCCTGCTGCCCCTCTTCTTCCACTGCCATGATGAGAATCGGCTTGTGGCACAGGTGAGGGCTCGTGGGCTGCTGCTCTCCCCCTGGCAGGGGGCTCGGCTGCCTCCTGCCCTGGCGCCTGCTGGGCTGCAGCCTCCTCCAGGCCTTGGCACAGGGACGCGGGTCCTGCACCCTGGGCTGTGGGGCCATCTCCGCATCTCTGCTGCTCTCCAGGAATCTCAGAAAACACTGCTTTGTGTGGCCGAGTTCCTGAAGAGGAGGGATCATGAGAGACTGGTGAAGAACCAGGAGCTGTGGAAGTTCAGCGAGTGCCTGGTAAGGACGGCCTGCAAGCCCCAGCCTCAGCCCGGAGAAGCCCCTGAGGGCGGTGCTCAGTGTGCGGGGCTGGCAGCTGTGCCCCTGCCCGCTGCTGCACCCAGAGGCCGCGCGGGCTCTTCTCCAGGCTGCCGTGGGCCCGAGCCGGGGGTCGATGGAGCCCCAGCCCGGCGGGGCTGCGGGGCGGGCCGGCACCGCGGCTCCCCGGGCAGCAGCCGGCCCTCTGCCCCCTGCCCTCGGGAGCCCGGCGCCGGCGGCTGCTGGCCGCGCCTCAGGGCTCTGCGGGCAGGGGAGGCCGGGGCTGGGCTCAGGCAGCGCCCGGCCCAGGGGCTGAGCCCGCGCCAACCCTTCCCTCCTGCCGCTCTCTGCAGCTGGCGGAGGACAGGAGCCGAGCGGCCGAGCACCTGCGCCGGGCCCTGCCCTACCTGCAGAGCCCCCAGGAGCCCCTGCGAGCGGCGGCCATCAGGTTCATGGGTGAGCCACGAGCCCGGGCTCCCTCCCCGGCCCGCCGCAGCTCGGCCCCAGCCCCGGCTGCTGCCCCGGCAGCGCCAGCCGGGCCCGGCGCCGTGGAGCCCCGCCTGGGCTGGGCATTGCTGCTGCCGTCCTCTGGCAGCCGTGCCCTGGGCCGGCAGCGTGCGGCAAGGGCCGGGCTGAGCCCTGCCGGGCCAGCAGCCCGTGTGGCCGCAGCGCCGGCAGCGCCGCTGGCAGGGAGCTGTGCCGCTGGCGCCGTGACAGGCTCTGTGTTCACAGGCATGGCCGGGCGGCACCTGAGGGGGAAGAAGGAAGAGCTGCGGCTCATCTGCAACGGTGAGTGAGGGCAGCGGGCTGGCAGCGGGGGCTGGCAGCGGGGGCTGGCGGGGGAGCTGCAAGCCCTGCCCCGGCTGCGGAGGGCTCTGCTCCCTGTGCGGACGAGGGGCGGCGTGGGCAGAGCACACAGAGATTTCAGGGCCACCTGGGCCATTCGTGGCCGGCAGCTTCGGGCTGGTCCCGCTGGTCCCTGCTCCCTCCTGGCCATGGCTAGAGCCGGCTGGGATGGCCCTGGCAGGGGGCTCTCCTCGGGTCCCCGCAGATCCAGGATCTGACCATGGCTCTTTTCCTCTCTCTTTCAGTCCTTGAACACCTGACAGAGGACACCAGCACTGCCGTGTCAGACGTGGCACTTCAGACACTGTCTGTCCTCCAGACACTGCAGAGTGAACAATATTCCGTCTTCCAGAGGGTGCAAGATCAGCTCCGCTGGGCATGGAGGACACGGCCTCGTCTGTCGGGGCTCGGCTGGCTGCGCTGCTGGAGCTCTGCAGAGAGCTGATCCCAGAGGCTCTGTCTGCTGGGGCCACCTGCGCCAGCAGGAGTTTTCTATTTCTTTAAGATTGTTCTTTTCTTCTTTTTGTTTTTTCTTTAGTATATGAATATAGAGTGTGTTATAATACACAGACTCCCAGGAGCTTTCTTTTGCTGCCCAGGATCTGCAGGGCATAGGGGAAGAGGGGGAAAGGATGCTTGGGCTCAGCAAGCTGCCCAGGCGTGCAGTGTTGCAGGGCAAATGGCCAGAAGCCCCTTGGCCTTTGGTGGTTCTGCTGAAGCCTTTGTGCTGGTGACAGAGTGGCTGGGCAGGGGCCGGAGCTGCGGGGATCCCTGTGAGAGCGGTGCCTGGAGATGGCCACAAGCCCTGTGCCAGGCAGGAAGCACCATCCGTGTCCTCCTGCCCGTGTGCTGCTGGCTGGATTGCTGAGGGCTCCCAGGTGCCTCTGGATGGGGCTGCTCTGGAGCTGCTGAGGGGCTGCAGCGCTGCTGCCGGGCAGCTTGGCTGGGCTGGGGCAGCCCCTGAGGGGACGGGGCCACGAAGGGATGAGGGGCTGGGAAGCCCTGACAGGACATGGCAGTGGGAAGGCACCAGGGGGCTGTTTGAGGGAGTGGGTGGCTGTAACATTGGCTGGGGGGGGAGTGGGTTGGAGAGAGAGAGAGCACTCACCCCGATGTTCATGTGGCAAACAGAGAGCATTTATTCTCAAGCCCTTCCTTCTAAAGGGCCACTGAAAAACCCAGTCGGGATAATTCCATTGCTCTGATCTCTGTGCCTTGTCAGATTCTGGCCAGTGAAATGTTGCAGCCTTGGCAGAGATGTGACTGGGCGAGGCCCCTGGCAGTCAAACTAGGCTGGTACATTCACACAGCACGAGCCAGCCTGCACTGTGACACACGGCAGCAGAGTGCAAGGCACAGCTCCGGGTGCTCGCCAGGAACCTCAGCTCTGGGAGCACTGTCTGCCCCAAGCTCCAGGGGCTGCAGTGGGAGCCCGGCTGGGCTCTGCCCTGGGGCCATCCTGCAGGGACAGCTGGAAACAGGGAGCATTCCCTTGCCACAAACAGCCAAGGCAGGGCTGCAGGGCAGCTGCTCCAGCCTGCACTGCACTGTTGTGTGCTGTGCTCTGGGACGGGGGCTTCCCGCACAGGGCACTGGACTTGTGAGCCACAGGAGACAGAGAAGCTTCAGCTTCAGCCTAACTGAGGGGGGTGCGTGGGCTGGGAAGAGTGGGGATGCTCAAGGGGATTCACAGAGCTCATCCTACTTCAAGGACGAGGAAAAGGGAGTGGGAGCTCAGCAGTGAGGAGAGCTGAGGCCTGGAAAGCAGCTCTGAATGACACTAAATCCCACTGGACCTCTGAGACATTGCTGCTCCTCAGCCAGTGACAGGATGAGTCCCGAAGCCTGGGGCTCAGCCTTCCTCGTGGTGAAGGGCACCAAGGAAGGCAACAGTGTGATGGAGACTGCAATGGGCTGGGAACTCACTGCAGAAAAAGAGGGAGCAGTTGGGAAGTAAAAGGCAGGTGGGGGAGAGAACTGTTCAGAGAAGGGCTGAGCTACAGCTTGAGCAAGCTGAAAAATGTCATTTGGGATCATCCCAGATTGATTTCATTTCAGAACTTACTGAACAAGTTCATTTTTTGGAAGGTCATGTTTTCCCTTGGAGGTGTACAACTCTGCAAACTTGAGCTGTGCTGCCAAAATGCTCAAGCAAGTCTGTGCTGCAGGTCACACCATTTCTTCTTTGGCTGATTCCGGCCCGGTGCTGAGCTCCAGCAGAGCCCTGGCAGAGCCCAGAGCAGCCTCAGCACCCGCAGAGCCCGGCTGCAAGGAGAGAAAGCAGAAACCACCCGTCAGCTGAAGGCTCCTGTGCCCTTGTCCCAGCCGCCCACGGTGCCCAGGCCATGCTGGCCGTGCCCAGAGAGGTGCCCAGAGCTGTCCATCCCTGCTGCCTTTGGCACAGAGCAGGAGGGCAGGACATGTGCCCAGCCTGCAGCCAGCCAGGGCACATCCACCTCCTCAGCAGCTGCCCAGAGCAGGCTGCTCCTGTGCTTGCTGCCATCTCCCAAAAGCTCTGATCCCACCCTGCCAAGCAGATGGGGACCCACCTCACACCCTCCCCTGCTGGAAGAAAAACTGGTCCCAAACGATGTCCTCAGCCTTCTCCAAGGGCACGGCCCATCCACGCCGCAGCTGGTCCCAAGCACTTCCCAATCCAGACTGGAGCCCACCTGGAATACTTCCTCTATAAAAACAACAAATTATTGAAAATAGATTACAGACAAAAATGGGGAAACAAGGTCAAAAATCTTATCTCTGCCAGGGGCTTGAGGAAGGCCCAACCCCTGCATGCCAGGGAAAAACCCACCCACGGGTGAGGAAAGCCCAGGCTTTCTCCCTTCCCCCTGCACTGCCCCCACAATAACGGTGATCCCAAAGCAAACAAGGGCAGTGGACCAGCCCAAGCCCTTCCTTGCCTGCACAGCAAAGCAGCCCCAGCACAGGTTCTGGAGTCCCACCTCTGCTCCCACCATGGGGTTTGTTTGTGTCGGGCTGGCTGCCCCAGCCCCAACCCCAGCCCGGGGCACGGTGGGTGCTGGGGGCTGTTGGCAGGGCCAGGACCCACTCCCATTTCATACCCAGCCCAGCCCATGCCCCAGCCCTGCCAAAAGCAGCTGGGCAGCCGACTGAAGGATCAGCTGCATCTGCCCCAGCAAAGGGGGAACCTTTGGTTCCTGGCCAGGCTGTGCATTGCCCAAATCTGGGAGCATCCTCTGTATGTGGACTCATCTGCAAATCCACTGTGGAGCCTGGCTTTGAAGAAGGTGCCACGATCAAAGTCCATCATCTTCAGCTGGCCAGTGGCCAGGTCCAGGAAGAGGTTGTTGTAGGAGCGGCGGGGGGTCAGCACAGTCAGGACGGCCGGAGACGAGAGATCTCTGAAGCCAGGTCGTGGAACTTGCAGTTTATTGCAAAGGGCCTGGGTGCAGGGCCCTGCTGAGAGCTGCCAGCCTCAGCTCGGAGCAGGCCTGAGAGAAGAGAGGGGTAGAGTGTAAGAGAGTTAGAGGCAAGAGCTTAAGAGCGGAGAGCATGGAAAAGTAAGTAAGCAAGTAGAAAGAAGGAGGTGAAGTGCAGAGGAGTAGAAGTCGAAGTGCCCGAAGTTCCTGTTACAATACAATAAGTCCTCTTCTGTGTTGAATATTCAGATTCTCACTAACCAATCTAATACAGCATGCAAATCCTATAACATTTCCATACAACCTATAAGAATCACTACATTACCATACTGTGCTACATTTTAAACCCTAAAAACTACTCTTTAGACCCTTGGACCTGGGTGCTTGCAGAGGGAATTGTTTCATCAAGAGGGGATTACATTCAGTGGCCACACCAATGTTTTCCCATTGTTCAGTAACTAAGGGATCTCAAAGCTTGCTTTCATTTCAATCTCACTTATCGTTTCTACATTCTCAAAATCTTTTGCCAGGCAATCATATTTATAAGGCTTTCTTGTTTCATCCTCCCCAACAGGTTGTCATCCTTGGTGTCATCCTCGCTGTCTCCAGCAGCAGCAGCCCCACCTGGTACAGCTTCTCCAGGGGCTCCCTCTCCTTCCCTGGGGTGAGACCAGGCTCTCAGGGTTCTGCCCAGGGCCCCAGCTGTCAGGGAACCAGGACAAGCAAAATCAGCTTGGATGGAGGCCACCAGTGCTGGGCAGAGCAGCTCAGCTCCAGCACAAGGGCTGCGTGTTCCCATCTGATGAGCCCTGGGCAGTGACACAGGCAGGACAAAAAAATCTGGGTTCCTTTGCTTCTGATTGCCAAGTGTCATGGTTTGACACTGGCACAAATACCAATGCCCCCATGAAAATACGCTTTCCCTGGTGTCTGCTGTGAGATTTTGACCAGGAATAAGCAAAGCAGGCTCTTACTTGAAAAGAAAAAAAAGTTTATTGACTAAACTACAAAACAATACTAAACTACACACAAAAGAAAAAAAAAAAACACAAGGAAAATGAAAACCTCACAAAAACACTCTTCTCCTCCTCCCCCTAAATTCCCAATACAATACATCTTCCAAAATCACCAATTCTTGATCTGGCACCACCCTTTGAATACTCAGTCCACCAAGAGGAGAAGGAGTCTTTCTTGGTGCCATAGGCTTCCCCTGGAAACACCGCTGAAACCCTTTGTGTTTCCACGTCACTCTGTACACCGCCTGGAGATGAATCTGCCATCGTGACATCCTCCTTCCATAGGCAGCGCTCTCACCACCGCATATGGACCAAAGCTGCTTCTAGGGTTTTCCTTTTAAGGATGCTTTGTCCAATTCCAGAACAGCACAGTCTCTCACTTTTGGGACACCAGTCCCCCCCATATTTATATATCCCCTGGGGCTGAGGGGTACCCACACTGAAACTTGGCTCTGGGACATTGCTTCCCCCTAAATGCAGTCTCTGTATCACAGGAAGAAAAACTGGTTCTGTCCATGGCTACACATGAAAAGTCCAGCCAAAAGGCCACTCCATCATTCCCCCCCTCACTCAAAAATCTTCTCCACTTGCTTTGTGGCCCAGTCCCTTCTTATCTCACCCCTTATTTCTCTGCTCATTCGGCTTCAGGAGGATCAGCATTTGTAAGGTTTCTGGCATGCAAGGAAAAGGGTTAAAAGGTTCAGTCTCTGCTCTCTGCGGCTCTCCCGAACTCCCACGATCTCCCATGGCTGCCCTGCTGGGCCCTTTTGCCCGAAACCCCTTCTCAGTCGGCCGGCTCTCCCTCTCTCTCTGCCGGGGGCGGGGGGGGCTGCCCGATATCTCTTGGGGTCTTGGGGTTCTCCACCCTTCCATGCTCAAGGGCCTCTTCACTCCCACCTCAGTCCAGACCCAGGCCTACCGCATGGGGCTGCCCCTCCCCTGCCCAGCAGCAGCGCCGGACGGGGGAGAGGATCCGATCTCTCTCTCTCCGAAGTCCCAAGAGGCCGGCAGGCGAGCAGCTCTGGCCTTTTAACCAGTGTGTGCTCTCAGAGGCGGAACCAAAATTTCAGTGGTCAAACTCGGTGCCAATGTTAAAATCTGAGCAGTCATTGGCCTCTCACCCCACAGCATCCCAGAAATCCTGTTTCCGGATCAAACCATCACAGACATCAATATTTGAGTACTCAAGAGGACCCAGACATGGAGCAGATACAGAACATCACCTGCTGGCTAAAGTACGCCTCAGTGGAGGAAAATACAAGAGTCTATTAACTAAAAGAGGGAAAGCAAGCTAGGAAAGTAAAAGAAGAAGAGGCTGGGAAGGCTGACAGAACCTGGGACCCCCTTGACCAATTACCTCCTGCTACCCTTGCAGTACCTCAAATCCTTCCTCCAATTCCTCTTTCTGTGGACCCAATTCCTCCTCCTCTCCCAGCTGTCATTCCTTACCACCTCCTAACCCAGTTATACCTCCACCACCTTCCCCTCAACCCTCTCCTTACTCTCTTTACCCTTCACTGCTGTCCCCTTACCTCTGCCATCTCATGCACCCCTTATTCACCAGCAAGTTCCTGCTCTGCCTCCCCCACCACAAATGAGAAGCCAAACAACATCTCAGAATCTCATGCCCAAGAGTGACGTTAACCAGTCAGCCTCCACAGCTGATGTAACACCCAGTCCAAAGTGGCTGAAGTGGAAAAATTGTTCCCCCCCAGAGAAGTTCCCATGGGTGGGGTGGCCAGTGAGATTGGATTTCTAAATGCTCTCTTGAGTGCATCCAAAGTTAGAAACTTTAGGAAAGAATTGGGAAATTTAGTGTGTAGCAGTGACGGGGGTAGCACAGTCGGGACGGACGGAGACGAGAGATCTCTGAAGCCAGGTCATGGAACTTGGGGTTTATTGCAAAGGGCCTGGGTGCAGGGCCCTGCTGGGAGCTGCCAGCCACAGCTCAGAGCAGGCCCGAGAGAAGAGAGGGGTAGAGTGTAAGAGAGTAAAAGGGGTAAGAGCTGAGAGACAAGAGTAAGAGTATGGAAAGTAAGATAAGGTGGCCGAAGTTCCTGTTACAATAAATCCTCTTCTGTGTTGAATATTCTGATTCTCACTAACCAATCTAGTACAACATACAAATCCTAGAGCATTTCCATACAACCTGTAAGAATCACTACCTTACCATACTGTGCTACATTTGAAACCCTAAAAACTACTCTTTGGACCCCTTCTGCCAAGCTGGCAGGGTCTGCTGGACCCTTGGACCTGCCTGCTTGCAGAGGGTCTTGTTTCATCAAAAGGGGATTCCCTTCAGTTGCCACAGCATTGTTTCCCCATTGTTCAGTAACTAAGGGATCTCAAAGGTTGCTTTCATTTCAATCTCGCTTGTAGTTTCCATATTCTCAAAATCTTTTGCCAGGCAATCATATTTATAAGGCTTTCCTGTTTCATCTTCCCCAACATTAGTGGAAGACCCAGTAGGAATAGCAAATCAAATTGATCCATTTTTAGGCCCTAATATTTATAGATGGGGAGAATTGAACTCCATCTTTAACATCCTATTTTCCCCAGAAGAGACTCCATTTATAAGAACTGCAGGAATGAAAATTTGGGAGCAAGAAAACCAACCTGGGCCCCCAGGTGACCAAAAAATGCCTTTAGTGGAGACTGACTGTGACCCTAATCAAGAGGAGGGGAGAAGGAATATGAGAGATTACAGCTCCCTGATGACCAGAGGGATAAAAGAATCAGTCCCTAGAGGGAGTAATACCAGGTTAGTGTTTGACGGCACCCAGGAAAAAGACGAGACCCCAGCACCATGGCTTAATAGGCTAAAGCAAAACTTCCAGATTTACTCTAATGTTGACCCAGACAGCCCAGAAGGACAATCTCAGGTTCCCTGTAGTCAGGGATGACCCCGAGAATCCTTTTTTCCCAGCCTGGTGTTTCGAAGAAGGAGTCTGAATTATTCGGCTCTGGTTTCCAAGGTTGTTTATTGTTTCTTATCTATAACATTTTTTCTCTGGCCTGCCAGAGGTCAGACAGAGGCACACTCCCTGTCCCTGGGCTGGTGTCTACGTTTTATACTATGAACTATGTGTACTTTGTTTATCATTATTTTCCAATACCTATCACCTATGTTAGACAGTCTACTTCTACTCTAAACACATCCAAAAATGCCACCATCAACAAGAAGGTGGAGGCTAAGAAGAAGAAGGAAGAAGAATAGGACAACACCCAAGTCCCTCCATCTTGCCTCCTAGACCTGTATAGAAAAATCCCCAAAATACCATTTTACACCCTGTGACAGATTCATTATCATTCTACTTAAATTTTGTGACTTGTAATTCTTCATACAAGGTTGGTAATTTGCTCCATAGATTAAGATCAAATTCCCAGGTGTCTTTGGCTTCCTGCCAGAACTCCCCAGCCCCCTGCCAGGGGCACGTGTCATCCAGGGCACCCAGAGGGGTGTCCTGGGTTCCGACAGGCCAAGTCCTCCTCAAGGTACAATTTGTAATTAAATCCTGGCTGGATATCACATGAGAGTTAGAAAGAATAGAGGACTGGCAGGAAAAAAGTATAATGAACTGCTGAGAGAAGCCATAAGAGAAGAAGAAAAGACAAAATCAAACCTAAAATGATGGCAGCCATAGCCAGAGAAAGTGTGGGAGCCAACAAGGATGGGCCAGTAGAACCACTTAGAAGAGACAAAGGTTTTATTGGACCAAAAGGGGCTAGGGCTCTACCCAGTGACAAATATTGTTATTACTGTGGAGAGAAAGGACACCTAAAGAGAAATTGTAAGAAACTCCAATTAGATGAAGCCATAGCCTGGGAGCAAGAAACTCTAGAGAACATCTGAAGAGATGACTATGGGTGTCAAGGGTTCTATGCTCTGGGGAATTTAATGAACCTTCTAGAAGAGCCCTTGGTAAATTTTGAGATTGGTCCCCAGAATGATGAATTTGAATATTTAGTTGATACTGGAGCAGACAAGTCATGTGTGACTAAAATACCAACAGGAATCACAGTCAGTAAAGAGGTCTGCAGAGTACAAGGGGCCAAAGGAGAACCATTTGAGGCCCAAATTATAGAAAATGTAGAAATGAGAGGAAATTCAAGAGAGTGTTGAGCTAATTTCATTTACATCCCCCAGTTAGGTTGTGATTTATTAGGACAAGATTTACAAATCTAATTGAGAACTGGAGTAATCCCAAAAGAGGGAAGAATGGTAGTACAAATAATGGCCTTAACAAAGGGAGACATAGATTAAATCAACCCAAACGTGTGAGTGAGGAAAAACTGGTTGTTTGAGTATGCCACCAATAGAAGTAGAGATGCAGAAAGACTCTCCCCCATTTGGGTAAGGCAGTATCCAATTTCCCCAGAGGGAAAGAAAGGACTATCCTCAGTAATTGACCAGCTGTTTAAGGAAGGATTTTAGAACCATGCATATCTCCACATAATACTCCCATACTAGCGGAGAGAAAAGCTGATGGAAGGTTCTGATTAGTACAAGATTCAAGAGAAGTAAATAAAAGAAGGGTTAAGAGGCACCTGGTAGTACAAAACCCGTACACCCTTTTAAGCCAAGTACCTAAGGAGCATGCATGGTTCTCTGCCATTGATTTAAAGGATGCCTTCTGGGCGTGTCCCCTGGCTGAAGAGTGCCAGAACTGGTTTGCCTTTGAATGGGAGGATATTGAAAAGAAAAGAAAACAGCAACTAAGGTGGACACATCTTCCCCAGGGGTTTAAAGAATCCCCAAATCTCTTCGGCAAGCTCTAGAAGAACTCTTAGAACAGTTTAAACCTGAGAATGTGGTACATATTTTACAATATGTTGATGATTTAGTTGTATCAGTGGGAGAACAAGACAAAGTTAGAAGTTCTAGCATATGGTTCCTAAATTTCTTAGGGGAAAAAGGTCTAAAAGTATCACAAAAGAAACTGCAATTTGTGGAACAAGAAGCAACATATCTAGGACATATAATCAGCCAAGGGTATAAAAGGTCAAGCCTCAAGAGAATTTTGGGAATTCTGTCTATCCCTGCACCAAAGACCAAAAGAGATGTTAGAAAATTATTAGGTTTGTTTGGGTAATCAGATTATGGCCTGATCAGTATACTAAAAGTGTTAAATTTCCATATGACAAATTGATAGACTCAGAGCCTGTAACCTGGACCTCAAATGACGAGGAACAGCTTCGGAATCTGAAAACTAAATTGTCCTCTGCCCCTGTACTCAGCCTACCAGACCTTAAAAAGAACTTTGACCTGTTTGTAAAGGTGGAAGAGGGGACAGATTGCAGAGTCCTTACACTGGATTGGGGAGGAGGCAGGAAGCTGGTTGCAGATCTCTCCAAGTTACTGGATCCAGTAGCCAGAGGGTGGCCAGCCTGTGTGCAAGGGATAGCGGCAACAGCCACCCCAACAGAAGACACACAGAAACCAACCTGAAATGGGAAGATCCGGGTTCATATCCCACACCATGTAAAAGCTGTTTAAGTCACAAGGCCCCTCAGTGGCTAACCGACTCCTGAATACTAAAGTATGAAATCATCCTAATAAGTACCAAAGGCCTTGAATTAGTCACTTCAAAATGTTTAAATCCAGCCCAGTTCCTCACAGGAGAGCTGTTAACAGACCTGGAGCATGATTGTTTAGAAAATATTGAAATGCAGACTAAAGTGAGAGAAGATTTAGAAGATGAGCCCCTCCCATATGGCAGAATTTTATTTACAGATGGATCATCATGAATGGTAGCCAGTAAATATGTCTCAGGGTTTGCAATCATAGATGGGCAGAACATGCAAGTTGAGGAAATGCGAAAGCTACCCTCAAATTGGTCTGCCCAGTGCTGTGAAATCTATGCCCTGAAGAGAGGGCTAGATGTACTAGAAAAAGACAAAAGAACAATCTATACCAACTCCTGGTACGCATTTGGGATTGCCCATACATTTGGAAAAATATGCGAAGAATAGGGGTACCTAAATTCTAAAGGCAAAAATTTAATACATGAAGAGCTAATAAAATTAGTACTGGAGTCCTTGAGGAAACCAATAGAGATAGCCAAAGTTCACATAAAAGAACATCAAAAAGGGGACACCCTTGAAATAAAAGGAAACCAATTAGCTGATCAAGGAGGAAAAGAAGTAGCCTAGAAACAAGGTAGTCCAATTAAAATTCTTAAGATAGAAGGAACATCTAGTAGAGAAAGAAAAGAGGAAAGACCAATCTTTGACAAGAAAGAATTAAGAGAGATTTAGAAAAGATGAGAGGACAGCAAAAAAGAAAATGGAGAATGGTGGACCCCTGACAGACGGTGAATTTTAAATAAAGCTCCAGCCTGAAAGGTGATGATGGAGTTACACAAGTTGACCCGTTGGGGAATACAAGGCTGATGTGACCACTTTCCAAGGGATCAAATGTGCATGGGAGTACGTAACATAGCAAAGGCAGTTACCAAGGGATGTTTAACTTGCCAACAAATCAATCAGAAAGTCATGAGAAGAGTACTATCTGATCTGGGGGAAGAGAGTTGGCCATGCAGCCGTTCCAAAATGTACAGGTAGACTTCACAGAAATGCCCCCTGTCCAGGGATACAGACACTTATTAGTGACCGTGGATCACCTCACCCATTGGGTAGAGGCGTTCCCAACCAAAAGAGAGACAGCCCAAGTAGCCACAAAAGCAATCCTAGAAAACATCATTCCCCAATATGGGTTGATAAATAATGTCGATTCTGATCGAGGTCCACATTTTACTGCCCAAGTCTTAAAAAAAATTGTTGAAATCCTGGGACTGAAATGGAGGTTGCACAGCCCATTGGCATCCCCAGAGCTCCAGAAGAGTAGAAAGAATGAATAAAACCATCAAAAATGTGTTAACTAGTTACAGAAACCCAGATGAATTGGCTTAAATGTCTGCCCTTAGCACTGTTACAAATTAGAACAAGGCCTTGATCAGGTATAAGAGCCTCACCTTATGAAATGATGTTTGGACCCCCCTTCTTGATAACCTTGTATAGCATTGGAATTTATCCAGAAGGAGAGACAGCCACCCAAAAATATCTAAAGGCTATAGGAAGTAGGTTAGAAGATCTTAGGAAAAAGGGCTATCTCCCTCAAACCTCTCCCTTAGACACCAAGGTACATAACATCAATCCAGGAGCCGGGGTGTTAGTTAAATCATGGAACACTGCACCTTTAACCTCTAAGTTTGAAGGCCCTTTTCAGGTCCTACTCACCACCAATACAGCCATACAGACCCAGGAGAAGGGGTGGACACATATAACCCAGATTAAAGGACCTGTACCACCTCCCTCTGAAGAGTCAAAACCAGCCACATCCCCTACTAAGTCTTCTAATGAATGGAGTGTGACTAATCACTCAGACGATCTAAAGCTAACCCTCCAGAGGAGACCTAAAGACTATTAGAGACTGTTTATAGTCAAAAACTTGTTAAGAACTGTTTAAATAACCAAAACTTGTTAAGGACTGTTTAAAATTGCAGTTAATGTTATTTATCTTTTAATTTGAGTTTGAGAAGTATATTTCTACTTCTCCTTTCTACTTTCCTGTTGCATTTATTATTAGTTAGTGTTTATTAATGAATAAAGAATTTTTAGTTTTTGCTGGAGCCTTTGTTTGTTTTGGCGTATATTATGATTTTGTAGGATTAGCTATAAGAGTAAATACCTTGTTATTTGTTTGGAGTGAGTATTTTATCTATCATTTTGGATACCCAAAATTCTAAAAGTCATCTGACCATTGAGTTCAAGCTTTTTAGGTGCATGTTTTTGTGTTAAAAAGTTAAAATACCCCAATTTACTCCAATCTTAGTGTATAAAGCAATCTCCTATAGAACATCCATCAGGGCAAAAATTAAATAGTAAAGAAAAGTCAAATGTGTTGACACTGAGAGAATAAAAAACTCTGTACTAAAACCAAGGAGCTCTTCTGTAGGAGAAAAGCATAACCAGGAGGCAAGGCTGGGTGAGTCTACAGTCCACCTAAAAACAGCCACTCTGATCACTGGGTGCTACTCAGTAGTTGTAGAGTTTAGGGGATGCCTCATCCCAGACTCCTGGGAATGCTCTTACTGATCTTACTTGTTAACAACACGCTGGGAAGTCAGAAGAGCCCGTGTGCTAAATGTTACTACCCCCTTTACAAAGGGGACGAAACCAGATCTTTAATATGAGTACATACAAATTTAAACTGTGTCAACCTCTCTCTGTTAGCAACCTTTCAAGGGGACGGGAATTGGATTGGATTTCACAAAATATAGCCACTTATCAGCAACGACTGCTTGGGGAGTGTCCTATAGGAGATGCTTGGCTTTGCTTTGAACATAAGTCCAATCAAAAAGGCACAACAGACTTAATAAAAGAGAAAGAAGTAACAACATCAATAAATTGAGAAAGAAGACCTAGAAACATCTCATAGGACAAACTTGTTCATAGACTTTGTGGAAAAGATCAATAAAGAGTTAAATTTAGCTAATTGCTGGATCTGTGGAAATACACAAATGGCTGAAGTCTGGCCTTGGGAAGGGATCAGCTTAAGACCAAATAGAAATCTTAAAATGGACACAAACACAACAAAAAAAAACCAACTATTGGACAAAGCGGAAAGGAATGGTGAGAATTAAAGTCGAAAATAATTGGAGAAGAGTAGTGTGTACCTAGGAAAGGGAAAATGTATAAAACCTCAGTAGGAGAAACATCCTGTAAGAGATACTTAAAAGTAAAACATCCTGTAGCTAGATAGATCCCTAGAGAACCCAATAAATACTGGTCCATTGGGAAGAAAGAAACGGGGTCTATCTACCAAGAAGGAGATAAATTCCATGAGTGTACTGGAAAAGGAATAAACCCGTTCTGGGGAGTGAGAGAAATGTCCAAGTACTGGGAATTTCCAATTGCTATCCGTGATGCTTCTTGGAAAGCTCCAGAAAACCTGTTTTGGATATGTGGGAATATGGCTTACACTGAATTACCCGGGGAGTGGAGCAGGAGTTGCACTATTGGAATTATTAAACCGTCATTTTTCTTACTCCCAAAAGAGTCTGGATCGAACCTAGGGGTCCCAGTATGTGATGATTTGAACAAATCTCGCTGATGAAAAAGAAACTTAATTGAAATTGGAGGAACACAGACAGGGAAAAACACAGTATGGACCCCTCAGGAAATAATTTGCACTTATGGACCGGCGACCTGGGCTCAAGATGGGTCCTGGGGACACCGGACCCCAATTTATGCGTTAAATCGGATTCTAAGATTACAAGCAGTACTCGAGATGGTACCAAACCCAACCTCTCTAGCTTTAGATCAAATAAATGACCAAGTATCCCAGACTAGAACTGCAGTGTATCAAATCAGACTAGCAGTAGATTATTTATTAGATGAAGGAAGCACATGTGGAAAATTTAACTCCTCTGAGTGCTGCTTGGAAATAGATGACCGCAGTGAAGTCATTAGAAATATCTCAAAGGAAATCCGGAAGTTATTTTTATGTTGGAACACAAGAGTGGACCCCTACATTTGATACCAGCTGGTGGGACAATTTCTGGACATTAAAAGGAAACTGCTGGGAAAAAAAATAGCCTTTTTCATCTTATGTGAAATTGCTAGTTTAATCCTCCTACCTTACATGCTCCCCTGTATAATCGGAGATGTAACACCTGCTGTACAAGCAAGTTTAATGATACCAAAAGGCCCTAATAAAAAGGAAGTAAAAGTAATCACGATAATGAATGATCAAGAATGTCAAGATGCCAAGCAAATTTACAACCAATATCAAAAATTGTACTTTCAAGAAGAAGTAATTGATAATTGGTGCAGGCTTGAGCCCAATTAAACAATTAGTGGGGGAAATTGTAGAGAATACATTGTTAAGGGAGTCGCTAAAAAGTTCTTTGTTAAAGGAGTTAATATAAAGTTCCAACGTTAGTTATAGATTGTTTGTTGAATGTTTTATAGTTATGTCAAGTTCCAATGCTAGTTAAAGGATTTATAATTATGTAAATCCCCTTCCTGTCGGGTGTTACCCCCACTGCTCCCACTCTCATCTAAGATGGCGAACCACCCGACCCCATAAAGAAGAGGATTATGTCACCTAATAGGCAAATATGAAACTTCCATAAGACCTAGCAGAAAAGAATGACCTAATGAAAACCCCTAGAACAACAAGCCAGCGTGCAAGTGAAGAATTAAAATAACACCTCTAACCAGAGAAAACATCAGAGAACATCAGGACCCTGGTCAGAGATTTTTGCCTTCGTCACCCTAACCAGAGCAGGCCAAGAGCAGTACAGGGACCATGAACCTGAAACCAACAGTGTCTACCCAGAGACTCTTGAAAGGAGAGAAAACCGAGCTCTGCTGGACGATGGAGCTGACATCCTCTTCCTCCTCCTCCTCCTCCTCGAGTCTCGGGAGCAGCGGTGGTGTGCGCACACCCCCACGGGTGCCCCACCTGGAGTGTTTCCAATAAAGCTGAAATCACTAAAGAGCTGATTGCAGCCATTCATAACACTCAGCACTGCAGTTCCCTGCCCAGAGCCTTGGGCTCCCTGCAATCCTGGCCACAAGGATCTGCTCTCACCAGGCCCTGGGCAGCCTCTGGCACTCCCTGCCCTCCCTGGGGCCCAGCCATGCTCCAAGGCACTTGGAGTTTTGCTGCTGCCTCCTTGAGCAGCTTCTTCATCCTTCTCTGCGTGCCTGAGGCTCCTGGAGCCAGCCCCAAATCCACCGTGGGGCTGATTAAAATACAGAAAGCCCTCAGGAGCTCTTTGTCTCCCTTCCTTTGTCTTTGAGTTTCACGACCTTGGGCAGTGATTGGAGTCAGCTTGGACTTCTCTTCAGGGGGACATTCCAAAGTGCACCTCATGATTGTTTTTTAATCAAGGGTGCATTTTTTATTTTTCAGTTCATTGAAGAGGTGACAGAAGCATTTCAGAGAAGAGGGGATGGAAGCATTCCTCAAGTGATCTTGATGCTGAATGTCTCCTTAGGAGGTCCGGGAACAGAGAAGAATGAGCCCCTTGCAGGGTGAGCCTATTTGGACAAGCTGCTTCTCACCCCCAGCCTCACCATTGCCCCTTTGGATTGAGATCCCAAAACATCCAAAAATGTCCATGGAATTTATTATTTCATTTTTATTCTGTAACACATTATTTAGTGTTAATATTTTATTATTTATATATTTATAATATTTATTTATATTTATAACAACAGTATTAGTTTTTCCCTAGTTTTTATATTTATATTTATATAAAAAATGAACACATTTTTATTAGCCAAGAAAATTAATGATCAATGTTTCTAAGAAACACAATTCCCTTCATTAATTAATTAAGCTCTATTACTTATTTATTCCTCTTTCTGGTAATTAGTTATATTTGCAGTCTTTTTGTCATCTTTTTACAATACATAGTCAAGGCGGAGGCACTTTACGGTCCCTGGAGACATTTCTGGGGCACATTTGGGGCAGTTTTGGGTCTGGGAAGGGAATTCAGAGAGAACTTGAGGGTCTGGAGGACACTTGGGGGAGCCGGGTGGGCACTTGGAGAACCACTCAGGGATTCTGAGGGACAGTTCGGGTTCCGGGGCAGCACCTGGGGGTCCAGGGGGGCCCTTGGAGGTCAGGGAGGGGAATTTGGGGCCCTTCGGGGTCCGGGCGGGCCCTTGGGGGGCTCGAACGGGACTCTCTGGGGCGCGGGGGGTGATGGGAGTTGTAGGCACGGGGATCACACGGTTTAACGGGGCCGCGGAGCATCACGGGAGTTCGAGGCGCAGCTGCAATGGCTTTTAGAGGCGCGGGGCACGACGGGAGATGAAGTCCCGGCTGGAATTGCGCTGGACGTGCGCCGCGGAGCATGATGGGAGCCGTAGTCCCGGAAAGGGGCTAGAACGCGATGTTTGGGGGTCCGGGAAGGCTCTTGGGGGACACTTTTGCGTCCGAGACGCGACTTGAGGTCCTCGGGGAGAACTTTAAAGGTTCCGGAGCCCTTGGGAGGAGCTCAGGGAGCTCTAACCGGGCTCTTTAGGGCGCGGAGCACGGCAGGAGTTTCAGGCGCGGGACTGTGTTCTGAGGGGCTCTGGGGCCGCGGGGGACGAGAGGAGATGAATTCCCAGAAGTGGCTGTACCAGGCATGGGGTTGGGAGCACTCAGGGGGTCCGGGGACGCTTTTGCGGGGGTCCCGAATGAGCGCTGAGGGGCACTGAGGGATCCTGGAGGGTCTGGGGGACACTTATGGGACAGACGGGGGCGGATCCCGTTCTGCGGAGCGCGGGGCATGACGGGCGTTGCACTCCCGGCTGCAATGGGGCTGTATCCGGCCGCGGTGCATGATGGAAGTTGAAAGCAAAAATAAATAATCGAGCCCTGCTAGGCCCCGCCCTCAGGTTCGGATCTCTGGCGCTGATTGGCTGCGACTGGTGATGGGCGGGAGCCTCGGCAAATGGGATGCGGTGGAGGTGGGAGCAGCCCATTCACCCTCCTCCAGTCCCTCCCAGTACAGACCCGTTCATCCTCAGTACAGACCAGTATAACCCCGGTAAAGCCCCGTTCATCCCAAGTAGGACCCAGTACAATTCCAGTGCCCCTCCAATCCCTCCCAGTACAGCCCAGTCCATCCCAATACACCTGAGGTCATTCCCAGTTGTTCCCAGTTCCTCCCAATGTCATCCACAGTATGTCCCAGTGTCCCTAATCTTCTCTGTAATTGCCCCAGTGTCCCGAGTTTTCCCCAGTATCCCCCAGAGTCACTCCCAGGATGTCCCAGTGTCTCCTGCAGCCTTCCCAGTGTTCCCCAGTATGTCCCAGTCCTCCCCAGTGTTTCCAAGGACAGTTTCATTTCTCACGGTGGCCGTGGCAGCCAAACCCAGCAGTGGGGTCAGTGCAGTGCCCATGGCCACAGCCCCTTGCAGGGCCCAGTGCAGCTGGGGCTGATGATCCACCCTCACAGCTGGCCCAGGGCAGCTCTGCAGTGGCTTTGGTGGCACCTGGGGCTGGCACACACCTGAGCAGTGTGTCTGTTTGCAGTGGGGAAACTCAGGAGTTTCACATTGCTTCAAAAACCCCAAAAAGGGAAAACCCCTCTCAGGCTGAGTGCAGCCAGCTCTGCAAGCACAGCAGGTCCCAGGGGAGTGAGGACAGACAGGATGGGGCTGGGCAATGTGGAGCAAGGTTGTCCACACTGGGTCAGAGCTCCAGGCACAGCTTCTGTGAGCAGGCCAGAGCTGCTGAGGAGAGACCCTGGGTCAATATCAATCACAGAATTCTGCAATCACCTCTGCTCTAAAAAGAAATAAAATAAAATACTTCCTTTAAAATAGGAAAGTGTATTTTTTACAAAGTCTTAGAAATCTTTCTCCATAACTGGACTAGGAAAACTTTAAGAACCCTCTCAGGGCATTGGTGTTGTTTACACCAGACTCAGTCCCTGAGAGTGTCTTCAAAAAACTTCTCGAGAACTCAAAGTTAAATTTAAACTCCACAGTTTCTTGAAGTTTTAATGGGTCCCACTGAGGGGCACGACTGAGAAAGTGTCCCCAGGTTCCAGTTAGAGCAGAACACTGGAGGCAGTGATGACAGCTGGGGACAAACAAGGCCAAGGTGTCTGTGGTGCTGAGCAAAGCTGGATGTGTTTGAGGAATGCCAAGGGCCAAGGCCTGAGCCCCAGGGCCTGGCCAGGCAGATGCTGTCCCTCCCTCCTTGCTCAGGGCTCTTGCCGGGATGGGCACTGGCATGTGGGGATGTGCAATGCCAAGGGCAGGAGCATGGGGCGGCCCCTGCCAGGCTGCTGAGCAGGGACAAGGAGGCAATGAGGCCCCAGGCCTGCAAGGGTCACTTGTCTCCTGCTCCTGCCTCAGGCCCAGGCCCAGCAGCCATGGCCAAAGTGCTGTCCAAGTTGGCTCTGGCAGGGCTGTCTTGCAGCTGCTGCACATGCCTGTGCCCTGTGCAGCCCAGGCTGTGCTACGGTGTCCCTGCCCTGCGCCTCTGTCCCTGCAGGCTGTCGGCATCCCCCGGCTGCCCCACCTGGCTGGGCCCTTCCTTTGCTGACAGCTCTGCCTCCTGCCTGCCTCTGCCTGCCCACACAAAGCCTGGGGCTGATACCAAAAGGGTTCATTCCATTTTTACCCTGCGTGTGAATTCTCAGCACAGGAACAAGGCATGTGAAATAAACAGGGCAGGAGACTTTTTCTCCTTTTAATGCCTTTATTAAAATGATCAGCTCAGGATTAAGGGGTGGGTCGGCAGGTCTGCAGCATCTGTCGAGTCTCCCAGCGTGATGCCAAGGAGGCAGGTAATTCACAGCTCTGTCCACTAGGGGCACAGCCAGGCAATCCCTGGCTTCTCGATTTCCCAGGGCAATTTTCCTGCAGCCCTCGAAATTCGGGACTACCCCAAGCTCAGGGTGAGGGTCCACGAAGGTCTTCAAGGTCTTCAGTCATTCAGCATCTCGTTCCTCACATCTGGACGCTATTTTAATCTTCTAATTTCTCTGTTGGCTGGCCGTTTTGGGGTTTTTTTCTGTCCATCTGTAGCAGTCCCAGCATGCATTGGAGGGGAATTTGCATGTTCTCTGTCTCTCCTTCTCATTCTTGGGGAGATCTCCGCCTTTGTTGCCCTAGGAGACGATATCAGCCCGGCTCGGCTAAGGTTTTCTACTAATACAAAGAGAGCCATTAGCACTAATGGCTCGTGATTACCATAACAAAAATCTCCTTTACAGCCAAACTGGTTTGGTCAGTTTTGCAACAAGAGGCAGTGAAACTGGCCTGGGAGCTTTTTAAAACTTTTCTTTTACAAAAAAAACACTGGCAAAATTTTGTTCATAACAGCATGCAGGGGCTGCTTTCCCAGCAAGGATGGTTGGAAGAGCAGAAGAAGACATCTGGCTCAAGGGTGCAGGGATAGAGGAAACAAGGAGTGAATCTGGGAGCTTGGGGTGGGTTTTATGGAAATGGTTAAATTTTAATTCGCATTTAGTGACTGTATATAAGCCACACAGTGGTAATATTACATGTCCTCATAACGTTAGAAGTTATCCCATGTTGGACCTTAGCACTGAATAAATTATCCCCTCTTAAATATGAAATTAGTTCTATGGAGCCTTTATCTGGTGTTTTGGATATTTGGTGACATCAGAGGCTGACAGAACCAAGGACTCAGCTGTGACACTGTGGAACCCCATGGAACAAAGGGTCCATTGTGATGCAGTGGAACCCCATGGAACCAAAAGTCCATTGGATCAGAGCAAGGCCTCATGGAACCAAGAAGAGCATTGCTGACAGTGTGGAAGCTCCTGGAGCCATGGGGTCATTGTGACAGTGTGGGGCTGCATGGAACCAATGGTCCATTGGGACACTGCAGAACCTTCTGGAATCAAGGGGATCATGTTATGCTCTGGAACCCCATGGAACAAAGGATCCATGGTGACACTGCTGTGCTCAGACCATTGCTGACAGTGTGAAAGCTCCTGGAACCAAAAGCCCATTGTGACCCATCAAGGCCTCCTGGAACCAAGGGTCCCTTGTGGCTCTGTGGGGCTTCCCAGAACCAAGGAGACCATTTGGACACTGTGGGGCCTCATGGAGCCACCTGGCACTGTGACACAGCGGGGCCACATGGAGCCAAGGGGCCACTGAGACACTGAGGAACCTCCTGGAACCAAAGGTCCATTGTTACACTGAGGGGCCTGTGGAACCAATGGGACCATGGTGACACCGTGGTGCTCCATGGAACCAAGGGGCCATTCTGATTCTGCTTTGCCTCATGGAGCCAAGGGGCCACCATGACACTGCAGGGCCTCGTGGAACTAAGGCAGCCTTGTGACACTGCGGGGCCCTTGGAACCAAGGGTCCATTGGGATATTGCAGGGCCTCATGGAACCATGGAGACCATTCTGACCCTTCAGAACCCATTGGAATCACGGGGCCATTGTGACACTGCAGGGCCTCATGGAATCAAGGGGACCACAGTGACATTGTGGGGCTCCATGGGACAAAGGGGCCATTCTGAAACTGTGGAAGCAATGAGATCATTGCTATGCTATGGTACATCATGGAACCAAGGGGGCCATTGTGACACAGTAAGGCCTCATGCAACCATGGAGATCATTATGTCACATGGGGCCTCATGGAACCAAAGGAACATTTTGACACAGCGAACCTCATGGAACCAAGGGCACAATAGTGACACTGTGGGGCTCCAAAGGCCAAGGGGGGATTCTTAAAGTGCAGAACCAAGGAGACCACTGTGACACTATGGGGCATCATGGAACCGAAGGTCCATTTTGACACAGGAGGGCCTCATGGAACCATGGAGGCCATTTTCACACTTTGAGGCCTTGTGAAACCAAAGGGCCATTGTGGCACTTTGTGTCCCCATGGAACCAAGGAGTCCATTGTGACACTATGAGGCCCTGTTGGGCCAAAGGGCCATTGTGGCACTGGGTGGCACCATGGAACCAAGGGACCATTGTGGCACTACAGAGCCCCATGGAACTAAGGATTCATGGAACAATGTGGGACTCATGGAACCAAAGGTCCATTGTGAGGCGCCTCATGGAACTAAGGGGGGACAATTGTGATGCTGTGGGGCCCAATGGAAGCAAGGGGCCAGTGTGACACAGCTGGGCCTCATGCAGCCAAGGGGCCACTGGGATTCTGCGGAGCTCAAAAGAAGCAAGGGGCCATTGTGACACTCTGCAGCCTCATGAAACCAAGGAGGCCATTGTGTCATTGTGCAGCTCCATGGAACCAAGGGAACCATTTTAACACTGCAAGGCCTCATGGAAGCAAGAGACCATTGTGACAGTATGGGGCCCCATGGAAACAAGAGGCCAGTGTGACACAGCAGGGCCTCATGGAACCAAGGATCCAAAATGACACCAGCACTGTGACCCTGCAGGGCCCCATGGATCCAAGGGAACAGGGAACAGGTCTGGTTGGCTTGGCCTGACTGGCTCAACTGACCTCAGCATGTTAGGGATTTGTTCTCATGTGCCACAGAAACCCTGGGGCTCTTTGCTTTCCTTCCTATGGAAAAGAACCATCCGTCTTCCCAGTGCCCACAGCCAAAATTGCTACTCACTCTAAAATATTCCCTGTATGCAAGGGTTCTCCCAGGAAAAAGCTGCCAGGACAGAGAGCTCTGGCTGGCCTTGGCCTCTGGTGGTCCCCTCTCATCTCAAGGAAGCCCTGAGGAAAGTATTTGAATAGGTTTGACTCCTGGAACATCAATGAGTCTCTCATCCTCTGAAAAACTCAGATGTTATTCTAATAATATTTGTCTTTTTTTCTCATTGTGTATTATGTATGAAATATTATTTTCAGCTACATAATATTATTCTTCCCACTCTACCAGAGTTATCCGACACAAAACACCTCCTCTACATATGGATCCAGGTCACCTGTACAAGCAAACACAATAAAGAATGCAGCAGGAATGATTTCTCTGTGCTCCCATCTGTCCCATCTCCTCTGGAGCTGGAGGTGCAGCCCCAGCACTTGGCAGGGCTCAAGGGCTCACAAGCTCAGCTCCCACCCAGAGAACTTGCAGACCCTGGGCTGCTCTTCTTGGCCCCTGCACGCTCAGCCAGGCTGAGATGGACACTGATGGTTTCTGGGCCAGGCTCTCGGAGCCCAGCCCAGCTCCCTGCGAGCTCTGCCAGCTGCCCTGCGCTCTGGGCAGCACCAAGGGCCTCTTCCCAGCCCAGCCCAGCTGGCTCTGGCCCCACAGCTCTGCTCAGGCCAGGCTGCTCTGGGCACTGCCCCATGGCCTCAGCCCCTGGCAAGGGCACAGCAGCAGCTGCAGCTGCCCCAGGACTCAGCCCCAGCATGGGGGAACGTGCCTGGCCAAGGGCAAGGAGGCTCCCTGGGTGCCCTGCTGTCCTCTGCAGGAGATGCTGAGAGCTCTGCAGCCCCTGCTGCCATCCCATCTGCCCAGGGCAGCACAAGAGCCCCGGCCTTGGGGCCCTCAAGAGTTGCTCCTGCTCCAGCCCAGGGCTCATCCCAAAGCTGGGGCAGCCACAAAGCTGTGCCCATTTCTGTTCACTCCTGCTCTGATCAGGATGGATCCTCAGCACCTTGGAGGTTGGTGAGGTTGGTGATGAATTTTCCTTCCCCAGAGGCCTCTTCTTTCTTGAACACTTCAGTTCAGAAATTCAGTGACAAAGGGTGATTAACATTTGTTCGAAATACCCAAACAAGACAAGCCCATGGGAATAATTCAAGTCTTGAATTCTTCTGTGGTTAATTAGACAGATTCCAGAAGTGTATTCAAAGTGAATCTACTCTATTGAAAACAATGAAGAGAGAATTGTTTTGTCCTGTTTAGTGTTCTTTTCCTCTTTTTAAATTGGTATCAGCAATCCCCAGTTGATATTGATCCCCAGCCCCTCCTCATGCAGTCTGAACAGATGTGAAAATCAGGATCCCTCATGGCTGACAATGAATCCCACTTTGTCCCTACCCCCTCCCCACCATTTCCCTCATCCAAGCCCTGGCACTCAGAGCAGCTGAGGAATGGAGTCACATCCAGGGGTGTCCCCAGGGCTCAGGACTGGGGCCAGGTCAGTGAAATCTCTTTATTGCTGATCTGGATGAGGCCATCGAGGGCACCCTCAGTCAGTTCCCAGGTGAGCCCAAGCTGGGTGGGAGTGTGGCTTTGCTGGAGGGCAAGAAGCTCTGCAGAGGGATCTGGACAGGCTGGAGCCATGGGCCCAGGACAATTGGATGAGGTTCACCAAGGCCAAGGGCCACGTCCTGCCCTGGGCTCACAACCACCCCAAATCCCTGGCTGTGCCCCTGCCCCTGATCCCCACAGCCTGTCCTGTTTCCTTCATCCCTGCACTGCCAGGGACTCTCTGGGACAAGGGAGCTCTGCTCTGGTTGTGGAGGGAGGTGCAGGTGCCACCACTGGAGTGGGAACCAGAACTCATCAGGTTTGTGTCCTTTGGGGGTCAGGAACTGGTGGACTCAGAGGTGCATGAAGTTTCTCTTCATGGCCAACATAAAAAATGTAAACATGGTACAATTTAAGACCCATTGAAACTCTTCTCTCAGCAATGTGAGACATCCCAGCAGTGTCTGACATGTCCACCATTCACAAGGGATTTTTGTACAAAACCAGTTTTAGACAAAGATGATTCTGTGATAGATATAAACACAGTTAAGTTGCTGTATCAGGATGCTCTGGGTGAAGTGGGATAAAACAGCCTGAATAATTCCCAAGTTTTTAGGCTGTCAGTGGTGGATGGAGAATGGGGTCAGGCTGCTTTTGGTGTTGAGGAAATGCTGAAACCAGCCTGACTCATTTCATCTCCTCCTGTCCTGGCTGATCTCTCCTCTTCCCCCCTTCCACCCATTGGCTTTTGTCTCCCACCAGGCCCCCTGGTGCAGAGCCTGTCTCTGTGTTCTCCATCCCCTCCTCACTGGCACTGCCAGGCTGGGATGAGGAGCCCCTCAGCCTTCCCTGCTCTGGGCTGGACAAGCCCAGCTCCCTCAGCCTCTGCTCACAGCCCAAGGGCTCCAGCCCCACCTTGGAGGCCCTTCCCAGGCCCTGCTCCAGCTGCCAGACATCTTTCCTGCCCTGGGACCCCCAAACCAGGCCTCAGTGACCTGGATAATCCACGTCCTTGATGTCCTGGTCACACAGCCCAGCCCCTTGTCCCCGTGTCAAGTTCTGGAGTGAACTTGTAGAACATCCTTGAGGGAGGCTGCAGCTCCAGGTGGACCAGGGAGATAAGGGAGACCCCACTCGGCATGAACAACTTTGGATTTCTCAGGGGAGAAACTGTGAGGGGAAGCTGGGGCACAGCGACCAACCCAGTGACTGTAGGCACACGGTTTGTAGTAACTGGGAGTGGGGCTGTGTCCGAGCCTCATCCCTAAGGGGCTACAACCATGCAGGACAGGTGAACAGGATTAAAGGTAATGAGACATGGAGTGCTGAGGTGTACTGACCAACCACAAAAGGGTACAGAGGGCACACAGGTGCAGTGCATGTAAGAAGAAGGGTATAAAAGGTTGTACTGAAGAACAATAAAGGGCTGATGCTTGATGCCTTTATTGGTGTCAGTTGTACCCCCCAACAGCAACATCTGGTGATCCTGAGGTGAGTTGGGCAGACCACTGCAGACCCAAGAGCAGTAAGATGGTGGAGCCAGGCAGACTAGGAGCCTGGGATCTGAGCCACATGGACTAAGAGCTGGATGAGTTATAGCCAGGCAGACCTGAGAGCCTGAAAGAAATGTAGGTGGACCTGAGAGCCTGGAAGTCTGGACAACGTATAAGACACCACCCCCAGAGGAAGGGTGCTGGATATGAGGACAGGCACTACACACTTTGCTTATTTAGTATGCAAGAAATAGAGTGAGGCTATGCACTTTGCTTGTTTGGAAGGAGATGGCTTGGGAGGTAACACACAAACTGCTTTTTTTAATTAAAATGTGGGAGAGTGTTACTGCGATCTCAAGGTGTTTCAGGGCGAAGGACAGACGAGAATGCGGACTCCATTATCAGAAGGCTCATTTATTATATTAGGATATATATATATATTAACTATACTAAAAGACATGGAGAGCAAGAGAGGGTTTCTGAGAGAGGCTAATGCTAAGAAGAGAGATAGCAAGAATGTTCAACAAAGAAGCTCTCCCGGCTCTGTCCGATAGGACACAGTCGTTGATTGGCCATTAATTATAAACATGAGAGATGGGCCAATCACAGGTGAACCTGTTGCATTCCACAGCAGCAGATAACAATAGTTTACATCTTGCTGCTGAGACTTCTCAGCCCCAGCTGGAAAAATCCTAATGAAAGGATTTTTATGAAGAGATGTCGGCAACAGGAGAGTACCAGCCGCACTTTCACTTGTGCCACTGCCTGCTGCTCACTGCAGGTGTGTTGGATCGAGCCCTGCACCCCCTGCCAAGGTGGGGCCACAGTCAGGTGGGGACCAAGGATGGTGCTGGTTCCCCCTGAATGGCAGTGCATGCAGTGGGACACAGAAATGGTGCGATGGAAGTGGCAAATGGCATGGCCACAGCAGCAGCCGGTGCCTCAGCAACAGCACAGCCCCAAGGAGTGTGGGGGGAGGCTTGCTGAGTCGCTGCTGCACGAGCACTGGAACAAAAACAGTGTCAGACTCTGAGAGGCAGAGTCAGAGCTGCCCAGAAAGCACATAAGAGAAGCCTTCTGAATTTCTATGGTGGCCAGCTCCACAGTGACCCAATGTGATCTGGGATTGGGCTGTGGAGTGAGGTACAGCCAGAGATGGAGCCTGGCGTACCATTGAGAGCAGTGGGGGATGCTGCTGGGTCCAGACCAGACTGATTTTGACACCTGGAGTACAGGTGAGTCCCTGGGGACATAATGGGAAATAATTTATCAAGTGAAGAACAGATTGTTTTGTCTACATGGAAAGCTTTGTTGGAAAGAAAAGGCATTAATCCTACTGACTACACCCTTCGTAGTGTTTTACTATGGGCAAAGTCAAAAGATTTTGAGACTGATGCAAGTATTGCTTTTAGTGTTAGAGCATGGAAAGAAGTTGTGGAAAGACTATGGAACATGGTATCAAAAGGGGACAAGCTCCAGATTTGGCTACCACGTGGAGATTGCTCTATGAGACTTGAAAAGAATGGAACACAGAGCAGGACAAGAGAGGCTTGCAGTGACCAATTAATACAAAAAAACTGTAAAAGGAAGAATAGAAATATGAAAGCAGCAGTGGGAGCTGGGGACAGAGGAGCTCTATTGTTCAGCACAGTGTATTTATTCGCTGATAAAATGTGTATTTTGTCTGCAGCTATTAATCTTTGATTAGGCAGAAGTGTAAAAGTTGATATTCCATATGCATAAGTACACCTGACAGATACTGGAGTTCAGTGGGTGCCTGCTCATTGCATTCGGCTTGTGTTGGATGACACCCCTCAAAGCAATGAACCTGGCTATGGCTCACTTGACTCCCTGGAATAAGCAAAAAACGTGTGGGTGATAGGAACATATAGACTCTATCTTATCCTTGTATGTTACTTTATGAAATTGTATAGTTATTGATGTTGTTCAAGTTGTATATCTATTGATAAAATTATGTAGCTGTTGATTTTGTTACTATCCTAATATATGGCCTTTAGCTTATTCTTGTGTGTTGCCTGATAAAGTTGTACAACTGTTGGTATTGCCAATATCCTAGAAGTGTAGGTATAAGGATTTCTGAGAATAGATAATGTAAGTTTGGGGAATAAATCAAGGTCAGCACACAGGTGCATTCCAGAGTCAGTGGAATCTACACAAGGGATACTTGTCCCATGTTTGCTATTTCTTCTGCAAGGGCCCTGTAGAGGTATGGTAGACA
The DNA here is from genome assembly GCA_039654755.1 of Calcarius lapponicus. NCBI lineage: Eukaryota > Metazoa > Chordata > Aves > Passeriformes > Fringillidae > Calcarius > Calcarius lapponicus. The sequence continues at coordinate 1,723,744 of JBBFKN010000027.1, read as the reverse complement.
TGGCATTTATTTAAAAGAAAAAAGGGGAATTGTAGGCACACAGTTTGTGGTAATTGGGAGTGGGGCTGTGCCTGAGCCTCATCCCTAAGGGGCTACAACTGTGCAGGACAGGTGAACAGGATTAAAGGTAATGAGACATGGAGTGCTGAGGTGTACTGACCAACCACAAAAGGGTACAGAGGGCACACAGGTGCAATGCATGTAAGAAGAAGGGTATAAAAGGTTGAACTGAAGAACAATAAAGGGCTGATGCTTGATGCCTTTATTGGTGCCAGTTGTACCCCCAACAGCAACATGTGATGTCACAAAGCACCCTGTGATGTCACAACCCTTTCTCTAATGTCACACAGCTGATCTCTAATGTCACAGACAACTCTGTGATGTCTGACCTCTGCCCTGTGATGTCACACTTGGCTCTGTGATGTCACAGAGGCTGTCTATGATGCTGTAGCTGCCCAGTGACCTCACATAACCCACTCTTTGATGTCATAGCCCACTCTGTGACCTCATGTTACCAGATTATAAACTATCTACACCAGGTGAGCACACACAATGCTGGTTCTGCAAAACCCCAGGCCTGTGGAAACCACACAATGCCCATTGTGTGAGAAGGGGAACTGAAATTCACCAGCCTCAGTGTCCTGCCAGCTCAGCCAGGCCCACTGGAGCATTGGGGTCCACGAGCACCAGGGACCACCAGAGAGACCCCTAGGACAGGAGACCGCATGCAAAAGGGGAAGAGAAATATGTTAATGATTTTGGGGGAAATGATTATCATATGTGTGTTTAGTCCAGGACAATCAATGAATATGTATGCCAATACAGAATATAAACAGAAATGTTCCTGCATTCAGCAGGCACGGCTTTGGGAGGAGCTATCCCCCCATTAATCCAGCCAAATAAAGAATGCTGCTCCTTAATGCCTCATTGGTATGATTGATTTTCTATTTAACTGAATATTTGGTAACAATCCCACTCCCAAGGAAAGCTCTGTCTCCTGCTGTTCACAAACAGAGAAGGGCTGGTGGGAGATGGGGTGATCAGAGACTGCCTGGGGCACAGTGAGCATTAAATGATTGAGTTTTCCATATCCTATGAAAGAAGGAGAGGCATCAACAAAACTTCTGCACTGGGCTTACAGAGAGTAGAGTTTGGCTGTTTATGATGCAGATTTGGGGAATACTAGATCAGGTACTGATTTTTTTAAAGGGGAAACAGCCCTTAAAAACAAAGGGATCCAGGAGACATGGACGCACCTCAAGAAAGGAATCCTAGGGGGGAAGGAGCAGCCTGTGCCTCTGTGACAAAAGATGAGGGCGGGAAAAATGACCGACCTGGCTGGGCATGGAGCTTTTGTGAGAACTCGGAGAAAAAAGAGAGTGCATCACCTTTGGACAGAAGGTCGGGCAACTCAAGAAGTGTTTAAGAATGTTGTTAGGTCATGGAGAAAGGAAAGTAGTGTGGTGAAAGCTCAGTTAAGACTTAACCTGGCCATTTCAGTGAAAAAGAATAAAATTTTTTTCAGAAATAAATTAAGAGCAAAAGGAGGGATAAGGAGAATCTCTGCTCTTTATTGGATGCAGTGGGGAATAGAGTAATAAAATATAAGGAAAAGGCTGAGGTGCTTCACACCTTGTTTGTCTCAATTTTCAAGAATAAGACAGGTTGTCCTCAGGACAAGTGTTCTCCTGAGCTGGTGGATGGGCACAGGGAGCAGAACAGCCCCCAGTAATCCAGCAGGAAGCAGCTGGGGTCCTGCTGAGCCACTCAGATGCTCACAGGTGTCTCTGGGAGCAGATGGGATCCATCTGGGGGATGAGGGAGCTGTGGAAGAGCTCCTCAAGCTGCTCTCCATCATTTACCATCAGTCCTGGCTCAGCAGGGAGGTCCCAGAGGACTGGAGGTGCCAATGTTATGAAAAGGTTATGGAACAGATCACCTTGAGTGCCATCCCAGGGCACCCACAGGATGGCCGAGGGATCAGAGCCAGCTAGCGTGGATTTCAATATCTGCACTGATGATCTGCATGAGGGGACTGAGTCCAGCATCAGCAAATCTGCAGATGACACCAAGCTGGGTGTGAGTGTGGATCTGCTGGAGGGTAGGAGGGCTCTGCAGAGGGCCCTGGACAGGCTGGATCCAGGGCCCAGATGCAACAAGGTGAGGCTGAACAAGACCAAGTGCTGGGTCCTGCACTTTGGCCATAACAACCCCTGCAGTGCTACAGGCTGGGGACAGAGTGGCTGGACAGCGGCCAGGCAGAAAGGGACCTGGGGCACTGATGGACAGCAGGCTGGACATGAGCCAGCAGTGTGCCCAGGTGGGCAAGAAGGCCAATGGCTCCTGGCCTGGATCAGGAATGGTGTGGCCAGCAGGAGCAGGGCAGGGATTCTTCCCCTGCACTCGGCACTGGTGAGGCCACACCTCAATTGCTGTGTCCAGTTCTGGGCCCCCAATTTAGGAAGGCCATGGAGGGGCTGGAGCGTGTCTAGAGAAGGGCACAAGGCTGGAGAGGGGTTTGGAACAGAAGTCTGGTAGAAAGGACATGAAAAAGCTGGGGTTGTATAATCTGGAGGAGGCTCAGGGCAGACATTATGGTGTTAGGATGCAGGTTGGAATTGGTGAATTCAAAAGTTTGTCACAATAAACCTGAGTGGTTTCCCTGGTGTCCCCCAGCCCTTGCTGGCCCCAGGGGCTGATGGCATTTGTGCTCCCTCAGGTTCATGTCCCCACAGCAACAGCATGGAGGTGCTGCCCCTGCTCTGTGCAATGCAAACAGGGGCTGCTGAGCCAGTGCTGCCGTGGCTGTGCCTGCAAGGATGGGGCACCTGTGTGAGCTGGGGGAGAGGCCAGGGCTGCAGAGGGGGGATGTTGTTGGCAGCTCCATCAGGATGCTCTGGGATGCTGCCCTGGGCTGTGCAGCACCCTGGGGATGGATCAGCCCCTGCTCTGCTGCTCCTTCCCGTCTGCCCCAGGGCCCTTGCAGAGCCCCAGCCATGCTGTTTGCCCCCAGCCTGCCCACGGCCAGCCTGGGGCTGCTCACGGAGGTTTCTGTGCTGAGCATTGGCCTGGCCGTGTTCTTGAGAGAGCCTGGGCAAGGAGCCTGGAGCCCCCAGGCCCTGGGCTGAGGCGTCAGCGCTGCCCCAGCAGTGCCCATGGCCTGTCCCTGCTGCAGCCCCGGCACTGCCACCCCCAGGGCTGTGCCCGGCCCCGAGAGCACTCAGGCCCTGCAGCAACACCAGGGCCAGCAGGGCAGTGGGGCAGGGCCACGGCAGCAGCACTGGCAACACCAAGTGCTGCTGCTGCTGCTGGGCACAGCTGCTGGGCCAGCACTGATCTGCCCCAGCTCTGCACACAGACATTGCTGCTGCAGCTCCAGAGAGGGAACAGAAGGGGGAACTCTGGTGAAAACTCTGCTGGGAGATCCTCTAGTTCATTTGAAGCCATCGAGAGCACAGCTCCTGTTGACAGTCTGTGGCAACAGGGAAGGTGGAGAGAAAGTAATTTAAAAATGGCAGAAACAATGGCCTTGCTTTAGGGAGAATATTAAAAATTAAAAAAGAGGGGAAAAATAACCAATCCAACAAAAACTACCAAATATGACTTTTATTACAAGAGATATGCAGAAATTGGCAAACAGTTTAATGTTTCCTAAATTGTCCGCTCATCAGTCTCCAGAGTGCAGTCTTGAGCTCCTGGTTCCTCAGGCTGTAGATGAGGGGGTTCAGGGCTGGAGGCACCACCGAGTATAGAACTGACAGGGCCAGATCCAGGGATGGGGAGGAGATGGAGGGGGGCTTCAGGTAGGCAAATTTGGCAGTGCTGAGGAACAGGGAGACCACGGCCAGGTGAGGGAGGCAGGTGGAAAAGGCTTTGTGCCGTCCCTGCTCAGAGGGGATCCTCAGCACAACCCTGAAGATCTGCACATAGGAGAAAACCATGAACACAAAACAACCAAAAGCTAAACAGACACCAAGCAATGAAATCCAAATTTTTCTGAAGGTGGAGTGTGAGCAGGAGAGCTTGAGGATGTGTGGGATTTCACAGAAGAACTGGCCCAGGGCATTGCCATGGCACAGGGGCAGGGAAAATTCATTGGCTGTGTGCAGCAGAGCATGGAGAAAGGCACTGGCCCAGGCAGCTGCTGCCATGTGGGCACAAGCTCTGCTGCCCAGGAGGGTCCCGTAGTGCAGGGGTTTGCAGATGGACACGTAGCGGTCGTAGCACATGACAGTCAGGAGGAAAAACTCTGCTGCAATGAAAAAGGCAAAAAGAAACACCTGAGCAGCACATCCTGAGTAGGAGATGGTGCTGGTGTCCCAGAGGGAATTGTGCATGGCTTTGGGGACAGTGGTGCAGATGGAGCCCAGGTCGCTGAGGGCCAGGTTGAGCAGGAAGAAGAACATGGGCGTGTGCAGGTGGTGGCCGCAGGCTACGGCGCTGATGATGAGGCCGTTGCCCAGGAGGGCAGCCAGGGAGATGCCCAGCAAGAGGCAGAAGTGCAGGAGCTGCAGCTGCCGTGTGTCTGCCAGTGCCAGCAGGAGGAAGTGCCTGATGGAGCTGCTGTTGGACATTCCTTCACTCTGGGCATGGTGGACTGTTGAAAGAAGGCATTGAAAAGCAACAAGCTGGGACCAACTTTTTGAGTCCTTCCTATGGATTGTACTTGGAATCCCCTCAAAATTAATTCTCTTGCTGGGGAGGGACATTGCTAGATTTTTTTGAGTAGGTGTTTGTACTGCTGAGTTACTGATTCATGTACACCATTGTTGTCAGGATGAACACTGGGGACCCCAGAGGGAAAACAGGGATCCCTGTGCCCCACTGCACTCAGAACTCCTGGTCCGCACACAGGTGCCCTTGGATCATTTCACCTCCCTGTAGTTCAGGGTGATAACACTTAAAATGTGCTTGAAAAAAAAGTGGAATTTTGGAATGCTCCTGTTTAAAATTTTTTTTTTTAAAACTCTTCTCTCTTTCCCTGTGCATCTGGACAGGGAGGGATACCGAGGGTTGCTCAGGTTCTCTGCTGCGTGGAGTTGTGCCTGCTGGGAGCTATTTCTCTCTATCCAAGCCCTGGCCCTGCCAGGGCTGCCAGAGCCCAGCCCAGCCCTGGGGGCTCAGCTCTGCCCTGCAGAGCCCTCCCAGCACAGGGCACTGCCCAGGGGCATCTCCCTGGCTGCAGGGCCTTAAGGGCAGGCCAGACAAACAGAGATGCTGCAAGCCAAGCTGCTGCTGCTGCTGTCTGGAGGGAGAGGAGGCTGAGGAGGCACTTTCTGAGGGAGATCTGAGGCCCATCTGCTGATGCCCAGGCTTATGACAGTGCAGGAGTCTCAGTGACACAGCCAAAGCTGACAGCCCCTTTCCCTTCCCTTGAGGAGAAAGCTGAGAGCAGCCCTGGCCATGCAGCACCATCTCCAGAGCAGGAGGAATCTGCCCTGATGGGGGTGGCTCCTTCCCCCTCCCACTTCTCCCCTGCAGCGTCCATGGGGAGCTGCCAGGCAGGCTGAGAGCTGCCCCTGGCAGGTGGCACATGGCCTGGGCTGGCCAAGAGCCCTGAGGGCTGCAGGAGCTGCTCTGCAGGACAGCCCTGGGCAGCCCTGGCTGCAGCCCCTGCTTCAGCCCCTGCAGCCGTCCCTGGCAGCAGGAGCCGTCCTGCCCTGTCCCTCTGACGGTGCCCAGGGCAGCCCTGCTCTGCAGCACATCCTCCTCCTCCTCCTCCTGCTGCTGTGCCACAGAGAAACTGGGAGAGTCCTCTTGACACATCCCCCAGGCTGTGGGCTGTGCTGGCTTCAGGAGATCCCTCCAGGAGCACAGGGGACATTGCCCTGCACCCACACACTCACCTTGCACAGGGCTGTGAAGATCCTTCCCCAAGTGAAGTCTCAGCTCAATGTCTTCCCAATCCTGATTGCCTTCAGCCTGTCTCTGCCTGGCTCCTGTCCCCTCAGTGCCTGCAGGCAGAGCCCTCAGCCCTGCTGGGCTGGGAGAGGAGCTGGTCCTGGAAGAGCTGTTCCTTTAAAGCTCAGCAGCACAGACACAGCACAAGAACTTTAATGAGCCTCTTGGGGCTTTGGTGTTGTTTACATCAGACTCAGTCCCTCAGAGAGGGTTCAGAAAACTTCTCAAGAACTCAAAATTAAATTTAAACTCCAAAGTTTCTTGAAGTTTTAAGAGATCCGACTGAGGAACACAACTGAGAAAGTGTCCCCAGGTTCCAGGTAGAGCAGAACGCTGGAGGCAGTGATGACAACTGGGCACAAACAAGGCCAAGGTGTCTGTGGTGCTGAGCAAAGCTGGATGTGTTTGAGGAATGCCAAGGGCCAAGGCCTGAGCCCCAGGGCCTGGCCAGGCAGATGCTGTCCCTCCCTCCTTGCTCAGGGCTCTTGCCGGGATGGGCACTGGCATGTGGGGATGTGCAATGCCAAGGGCAGGAGCATGGGGCGGCCCCTGCCAGGCTGCTGAGCAGGGACAAGGAGGCAATGAGGCCCCAGGCCTGCAAGGGTCACTTGTCTCCTGCTCCTGCCTCAGGCCCAGGCCCAGCAGCCATGGCCAAAGTGCTGCCCAAGTTGGCTCTGGCAGGGCTGTCTTGCAGCTGCTGCACATGCCTGTGCCCTGTGCAGCCCAGGCTGTGCTACGGTGTCCCTGCCCTGCGCCTCTGTCCCTGCAGGCTGTGGGAACAGGTCCCCCTGTACCTTTTGGACACATACCTTGGCATATTGGAATGTTGTCCACATGGATGGCTACAGAACACCAAAACATAAATTCTCATCCCTTTTTTCTCAAAATATAGGATCTTAAGTCCCTATACTATCCTTTGGTGTTTTTCATTATAATGAAACTGACCTTTCTGAATACAAGGGTGTCCTTCTTTGTGTGTAATATCTAATACAAAGGTAAAAGTAATTAGGAACCATTTTAGGCATTGGAATTCATGACCATAGCACTCCAGGAAGGGGCCGTGTTAGAGTCCATGTGTTTTTCAATACAATTATTGTTCTGGAAGCTCAAAACAACTGAAGAGGACAACTGGGTAGCTGTCCTGCAGCCTTATGGTGCTTCTTTTTTAAGAAATTCATGTGTAAAATTATAACTAAGCTGATGTCACTTGTATGTTTAGAGGAAAAAAGGGGTGATTAAGGGTAACTAAGGCCTATCCATAAGACATTCTATAAATCTTTAGATTACTGAGCCCCAAAGGATAAGTTATCATGGTATACCATGATAAAGGGTACCTTTATCAACACCATATGGACCACCCTGTAGCTGGCTTTTGGACACTCAACTTTTCAGCTGCCTCATACAGACATGTTCATACACACAGACAAGTGTGCAAAAAGGTTTCTCAGCTGACTCCACCAGATCCCACTGGCTCTGCAGAGCAGTCAGAAAATACACATAGAGTCTAAAGAGGAAACAGGGTACTGTGGAACAGTGCAGGGACCAGGTGCAAGGCAGGGCCTTACAAGCACACTGATCAGCATTTGTCAGCATCTGTCAGCACGACTGACCCCACTTACTGTATTATTCCTCTATTTTCCCATGTCTGTTTCTCTCCAAACCACTTTGATCCCTCCCTTTTCCTTCTTTGGTCCTTCCCCTAACATTCCATATTAAGTCAAGTGAAATTCAGAAATGCTGCTTCCTTGCACCCCAGTATTAACCCTGTAACACTAGGCAGTAATAGCAGCCATTCTGCAAAGCCATCTGGAGAGCCACTCTGCTGACTCATGGTGATAAGTTTTCTTCCCAGAACATGAGGCTGAGGCGCTCCTGGAACATCTGGGAATGTTTTTATTTATTCATTTATAAATGTATTTTTTATTTTAATATATTTTATTTATTTATTTAACATCTTTTACCATGGTCCACATGTTCCATATGGTATACTGTGTTCCCTGCTGCAGAAGACTCCAGTACCGCTGTTCTTACTTTCAAAATGAATATAATACTGGATAAACTTTTGTCCTTCAGTGGAACCAAACTAATGAGAGAGGTCTGATGTGAATCTCTCTTGGTCACCTTGTTACATTGATTGACAAGGGTGTTGGCCAAATAATATCTCCCAAGGCTGCAGCCATCTTTTGGCAATGTGGAACAGGTCTTGGACCACATAAGCCATGTAGTAAAACTCATCCCCCGGCTGCCCCACCTGGCTGGGCCCTTCCTTTGCTGACAGCTCTGCCTCCTGCCTGCCTCTGCCTGCCCACACAAAGCCTGGGGCTGACCCAGACTCCTTCTGGTGGATGTGTTGCACCACAGCCCTGCCCTGGGAGAGAAATTCCTTTCTCTTTGTTCCCAATCTCGGCCTCCTCAGCTGGCCTTGGCATTGATGTTTTCCTTTTTCAGGCTGTTGTCTACTATGTCAAAAGGATCCACCATCTCTGAAACCACCCTTCAGTCCCTCCCAGGCCTCTCCTCTGCTGTCCTCAGTCTCCACCCCACTGAGCACAGAGCTCCTCTGTCCCTGTACAGTGCTCATGTGCTTGAGGCCATGGGTGCCTGGACAAGAAGGACGGTTCTTTTCTACAGGAAGGAAACCACAGAGCCCCAGGGTTTGAAGGCAGATCAGAGGCAGTCACCAGAGGCCAAGGCCAGCCAGACCTGTCTGTCCTTGCAGCTTTTGTCTGAAAGCAACCCTTGGATATTTGTGGAGTTTTGGAGGTGGAATTCCATTTCAGCCATGGGTGCCTGGACCAGAATGACAGTTCTTCTCCACAGGAAGGAAAGGGCAGAGCCCCAGTGTTTCAAAGGCTGATTAGAGGCAGCCCCAAGGAGGCCAAGTCCAGCCAGGCCTGTTTGTCTGAGAGCAGTCTTTGGAAAGATGGAGTGTGGGAGGCCAAAATCCAGTTTTGTCCATGGGCACCTGGACAAGGACAGTTCTTTTCCATAGGAAGGAAAGTACAGAGCGTCAGTGCTTCAAAGGCAGAGGAGAGCTGGCACTCAGGAATTCAAGGGAACCTGGAAAGACCTGGGAGCTAAGGAATGAGACCTTATATCCAAGACTTTTGTCTTGGATATAAGGAATTTTGGAGCTTGACTCTTAATTTTGGCCATGGATGCCTTGAAAGATGTTTTTTTTCCATGGGAAGAGAAGCACAGGCCACCAGTGTTTTGAAAGCAGATGAGAGGTGGTCCCCAAGAGGCCAAGACCATCCAGAGCTGTCTGTCCTGGCAGGTTTTATATGGGAATAATCCTTGGATATAATCAAATTTGGAGGAGGAATGTGAAATTGGGCCATGAACCGCTGGAGGAGAAGGACAGTTCTTTTCCACAGGAAGGAAAGCGCAGAACTCCAGGGTTTTGGGGCCTGATGAGAAGTGACCCTCAACATGCCAAGGTCATCTGGACCAGTCAGGCAGCCCCCAGGAGGCCCAGCCAGCCAGACCTGTTCCATGTTTTTGGATCCTTGGGGCCGTGAAGCATCACAATTGCCCCTTGGTTCCATGAGGCCCTGTAGGATTACAACAGATCTTTGTTTCCATGAGGCCCAGTCATTTAACAATGGTCTCCTTGGCTCCACAGTGGCACAATGGCCCCCTTGCTTCCCTGGGGACCCACAATGTCACAATGGCTCCTTGCTCCTATGGGACCTTGCAGTGTTACAATGGTTGCCTTGGTTCTATGAGGCCCTATGGTGTCACAATGGCCCCCTGGATCCATAGGGACTTGGAGTGTCAGAATGGTCTCATTTGTTCCACGAGGCCCTGCAGTTTCACAATGACCCTTGAACTGTCACAATAGTCTCAGTGGGTTCCCACACTGGTTCACAATGGCCTCCTTGGTTCCATGATGCCCCGTAGTGCAACAACGGTATCCTGGTTCCACAGTCAGGATGGCCCTGTGGTCTCATGGAGCCCCACAGTCCCTTATGGAGCCCCACAGTGTCACTATGATCCCCTTGATTCCATGAGGCCCTGCCGTGCTACAACGGCCCCTTGGTTATACAAAACCTTGCAGGGTCACAATGACCCCTTGGTTCCTGTGGGACCTTAAGTGTCATAATGGTCTCCATGGTTCCATGAGGCCCCAGAATGTCACAATGGATTTTTGGTTCCATGAGCTTCTGTACTGCCAACAACAGTCTCCTTGGCTCCACAGGGTCACCATGGACCTTCGGTTCCATGAGGTTGTGCAGTTTCACAATGATCTCCTTGGTTCTGCGGCCCTGCTGTGGCTACTGTGTAACAATGGACCTGTGATACCATGAGATTTCAAAGGGTCACCATGGTCCCTTTGGCTCCATAGTCCTTGCTGTGCCACAATGGCTCCTTGGTTCCATGAGGTTCTGTACTGTCAACAGTGATCGCCTTGGTTTTGCAGTGTCACAATGTACCCTTGGTTCCATGACGTGCCTGGCCCCTCACAGCCCTCATGGCCCCTCTCAGGCCCTCATGGCCCCTCATGGCCCCTCACAGCCCAAGGCCTGGGGCTCCTCCCAAAGAAGAAGTCGGGCCCTCCTTGTTCGCCTTATATTTCCGTCCCTTCACAGCCACGTGTGCAGAAAGGCTGAAATGGAGCCTTTCCCCAGCGTTTCCCTCGGGGCTCACTGCGGGCTGAAGCTCTGTGCTGGCGCTGGCCCCAGCGCCACCATCCCTGCAGCCGCCAGGCCTTTGCTGTCCCCCCGTGTCTGTTCCCTGTCCCCGAGTCCCGCCCGGCTCTGGCAGCAGCAGCAGCCGCAGCGCAGGGGGCGCCGGCCCGGCCCAGCTGGGGCTCCCGGCCAGGAGCAGCAGCAGCGCCGGCCCCTTCCCGCCTGCTCCTGCCTCGGCTCCCAAGGGCTTTTTCCAGCTCCATTCTGGACTAGAGCAGCAATCACCCACACACAGCCCTGACTGCTCAGGGCCCGCCTGTGCTGCCCTGAGCCAGCCCTCAGAGAAAGAAAGGATCAGGTTCCAGTGCTGTTTTCAGCACTGTTTGACTCACCCTGAGCTGACAGCAGGAGGCTGCTGCTGCCTTTGCCTTGGGAATTGGAGATCCTGGCTGCTCTTGCCACTCTTCTGCTTGCCACTTGAAATTTTATCTGTAAAACTGCAATTACCTTTTTTGATCAGTGCTACCCAGAGTGCTTTCATGAGGGGAAATTAAGGCTTTTGGTCACAGGCATCATGATTAGCAGATCTTGAAATCCTTATAAATCCCTGAGCACTAAGTCAAGGACAACTAAAGCCATACGGGCTGCATTTGCAGTGCTCAGACACAGCCTGTTGATGCTGCTGCTGCTGCTGCTGAAATAGAATCAACTGAAAGAGGCCATCACAGAAATTGCATCTGGAGTGTCAAATCAAATGAAAAAATCCACCAGGAGAAAGAGAAACCAGAACCTCTTGACTCCCTCTATTGTTTCTTCTGAGCAGCAGCAGCAAATGGAGATGCGCAGAGGTATTTCCAGCTGCTGCTGATCCCAGCTGGAGCCCAGCCTGCTGCCCAGGCCCAGCGGGAAGCTGAGCCCAGCCCGGGCAGCTCCCGCAGTGTCGGGAGCTCAGCGCACGCGGGGCCAGGCCCAGAGCCCCGGGCACGGCCGCCCATTGCGGGGCAGCGGCGCAGACGGAATGTCCTGCGGCCCAAACCTCCTGCTCCTGCCACACAGCGCCAGCGCTCTGCCCCTCCTCCTCCTCTCCCAGCACAGCACAAATTCCAGCTCGGAGGAGGCTGCCCCAGAGAGGGCTCAGGCTCCGGCTTCAGCCTCAGTGTCCCTGCACAGGAACAGGGCATCTTTCAGGCACTTCCACAAGCTCAGGGTTCCCATTCCATGGGGAATCTGGGATGAAAATGGCGTGGTCAGGAAGGACAAAAGCAGAGGGAATTGATTGGAAATTATTAGGAAAAATGGTCCTTTCTACGGAAAAGCTCACTAAGCCATTCCCTGCATTTCTCCTTTTCAGATTCTTTCAGTCATCTCCTGAGAGGTCCAACTTGTTCTGCTGCCTTTCATGAACTGACTGTACTCTTGATTTATATCAATGCAGGAGATAAGCATCTGAACTGAACACTGAAACAAACTCCCTCTGTCAGCCCATTTTCATGTTCTAGATCACTTTCAAGATGTCCATGGGGGTGTTGGAATGATTATCACACAGCTCTCCATTTCTGGCTGCAGGCTCTGGAGATTCTTTCTCTGCATTCAGTCAGGCTTGCATTCCCTAACAATTCCTGGTAGCCTGTTGTGGTGGTTTGACCCGGAAACAGGATTTCTGGGAACCTATGGTCAAACCAATGAAACCAATGGCTTCTCAGATTTTAATATTGACACCTGATTTGCCCACTGGGGCATTAGATCCACCCCTGAAAACACAGGGTAAAATCTGGGCTCTCCCCCGGCAGGTCCTCTTTGAATTTCCAGCGAGGGAAGCAGGTCAGACCTCCCCTGCCCAGCTGTCCGCTGCTGGTCAGGGGAGGGGAAGCCACGCGGTGGTGAGGCAGGCCAGGCCTGGGACAGAGATGAAAGGTAGGCCTGGCCCCAGCCCCCCGAGGGTGGAAGGGTGGAAGAGAGAAGTCAAGAAGTACCGGGAAGTACAATGGACAGCCCCCCTTCGGGAGATAGAGAGAGAGAGCGAGCCAGTGCCTGGGAGCGGACTGTTTCCTTTAAATTTGGTATGTGCTGCCAGCATAGCCCGGCCAGTGGAGAAGGAGGTGGGGGGAGGATGCACCGAGAAGGAGTCCAGTTGCTTAGAGGAGCTTTTAACCTTTTGTGGACAATGAAAACTTTACAGAACATGAACCCTTCCTAGAAGAGAGATAAGAGTACAGGATGAAGAAGGAAATGGGCGAGTGATGAAGGTCTGAGCCAGAGAGAGAGAGAGAGATGTTGGAGGAATGGAGAAGATGGAGTGGCATTTTATGCTGGACTCTTGTGTAGCCATGGACAGAGCCCTGTTTCATTGTGATAACAGAGACTGAGTCCGGGGGGGGAAATGCCCCAGAGCTAAGAAGATTCAGTGGGGGGACCCCTCGGCCCCAGGGGGTGGAAAAATATGGGGGGGACAGATGTTCCAAAGTTGAGACTGTGCCTTTTTGGAGTGGGACCAGGCATCCTTAAAAAGACGACCCTGGAAGCAGCCCTGGTCCTTGTTCAGTGGTGAGAAAACTGGACAAGACGGAAGAAGCCACCACAGCACATGGAAGGACTCCCTCTCCTCTTGAGGAACTGAAAATTGAGCATTCTAAAGCGTGGTGCCGGACCCAGACTTGGTGATTTGGAAGATGTATTGGGAATTTGGGAGGAGGAGGTGAGTGTTTTGTAAGTTTTCATTTTCCTTGTTTTTTTTTTCTTTTGTGTGTGTAGTTTAGTCAATAAAGTTTTCTTTATTTCTAAGTAGGAGCCTGCTTTGCTTATTCCTGGTTACATCTCACAGCAAGTACCAGGGAAAGTGTATTCTCATGGAGGCACTGGCATTGTGCCAGTGTCAAAACATGATACCCGTCATGTTTTCTTAGTGTAGAACAGTAACAATGAAGACCTCGCCAATGGCACAAGTGCCAAGCCCACAAGGAAAAGAAAGAACAAGCTGTAAAGTTCTTTAAACATTTGTCCTGCTTTGCTGCAAGAGACATCCTGCACACATGGTGTGGAAAGCCAAGAGACGCTACAGTTAGTGGCACATTTTGTGACAGAAGCTGCACCTGGTTCTCCAGGAAAGGTTCTTGGAAAAAGCAAACAGGATTTTGGACAAGATCCTGGAAGAACTGAAATAGTTCTCAGGAAATGAAATGAAAACAGAAAAAAACCAAGATGTTTTACTGTAGCCGTACGCTGTAATCTCAATTGTAGTCATTATTAATCGTAGTCAATATTTTTCTAAAGTCCCGTATCTTCTCGGGGGTTTTCTTGTGGCCCGTTCTTCATCACACTAGCTCCTTCCTCTGCAGGCTATTCCTGCTTCTTCAAGGTTCCTTCAGGGTTCTCCCTAATTGGGAAACCCAGCCCCCTTTTATCCCAGTTATCCCTGCTAGCCACAGCTGTGCCCAATTAAGGACATTGCAGCTGCAAGCCATTTAGAATCAACTGGGACTTATTGGGGCAAGGCCCATATACAGATATACAAATATGATACATATATTTTACTCAAAGGCCATCTCTACTACATTTTACTCTTTTATGCTCCCCTTTGCACTGCTTCACCATCCCATTCATTCCAAATGGATCTCACCTCTAAGATCCATGACTTGGCATGTTTTAGACACTGTCACATACCATGAGCTATACACAATTTGCCTTCCACTGCTTTTTTGACAGCTTCTCTGTCTCCTGTGGCACACCAGTCCAGTGCCCTGTGCGGGGAGCCCCAGCCCCAGAGCACAGCACACAACAGTGCAGTCCAGGCTTCAGGAGGTGCCCTGCAGCCCTGGCTTGGCTGTTTGTGGCAAGGGAATGCTCCCTGTTTGCAGCTGTCCCTGCAGGATGGCCCCAGGGCAGAGCCCAGCCGGGCTCCCACTGCAGCCCCTGGAGCTTGGGGCAGACAGTGCTCCCAGAGCTGAGGTTCCTGGCGAGCACCCGGAGCTGTGCCTTGCACTCTGCTGCCGTGTGTCACAGTGCAGGCTGGCTCGTGCTGTGTGAATGTACCAGCCCTGGTTTGACTGCCAGGGGCCTCGCCCAGTCACATCTCTGCCAAGGCTGCAGCATTTCACTGGCCAGAATCTGACAAGGCATAGAGATGAGAGCAATGGAATTATCCCGACTGGGTTTTTCAAAGGCCCTTTAGAAGGAAGGGCTTGAGAATAAAGGCTCTCTGTTTGCCACATGAACATGGGGGTGAGTGCTCTCTCTGTCTCCAACCCACTCCCCCCCCAGCCAACGTTACAGCCACCCACTCCCTCAAACAGCCCCCTGGTGCCTTCCCACTGCCGTGTCCGGTCAGGGCTTCCCAGCCCCTCATCCCTTCATGGCCCCGTCCCCTCAGGGGCTGCCCCAGCCCAGCCAAGCTGCCCAGCAGCAGCGCCACAGCCCCACAGCAGCTCCAGAGCAGCCCCATCCAGAGGCACCTGGGAGCCCTCAGCAAGGCAGCCAGCAGCACACGGGCAGGAGGACACGGATGGCGCTTCCTGCCTGGCACAGGGCTTGTGGCCATCTCCAGGCACCGCTCTGGCAGGGATCCCTGCAGCTCCGGCCCCTGCCCAGCCACTCTGTCACCAGCACAAAGGCTTCAGCAGAACCACCACAGGCCAAGGGGCTTCTGGCCATTTCCCCTTGCCCACTGCACGCCTGGGCAGGTTCCTGAGCCCAAGCATCCTTTTCCCCCTCTTCCTCTATGCCTGGGAGACCCTGGGTAGCAAAGAAAGCTCCTGGGAGTCTGTGTATTATAACACACTCTATATTCATATACTAAAGAAAAAACAAAAAGAAGAAAAGAACAGTCTTAAAGAAATAGAAAATTCCTGCTGGCTCAGGTGGCCCCAGCAGACAGAGCCTCTGGGATCAGCTCTCTGCAGAGCTCCAGCAGCGCAGCCAGCTGAGCCCTGACAGACGGGGCCGTGTCCTCCATGCCCAGCGGAGCTGATCTTGCACCCTCTGGAAGATGGAATATCGCTCACTCTGCAGTGCCTGGAGGACAGACAGTGTCTGAAATGCCACGTCTGACACGGCACTGCTGGTGTCCTCTGTCAGGTGTTCAAGGGCTGAAAGAGAGAGGAACTAGAGCCATGGTCAGATCCCGGATCTGCGGGGACCCGAGGAGAGCCCCCTGCCAGGGCCATCCCAGCCGGCTCTAGCCATGGCCAGGAAGGAGCAGGGACCCACAGGTCCAGCCCGAAGCTGCTGGCCACGAATGCTCCAGGCGGCCCTGAAATCTCTGTGTGCTCTGCCCACGCCGCCCCTCGTCCGCACAGGAAGCAGAGCCCTCCGCAGCCGGGGCAGGGCTCGCAGCTCCCCCGCCAGCCCCCGCTGCCAGCCCGCTGCCCTCACTCACCGTTGCAGATGAGCCGCAGCTCTTCCTTCTTCCCCCTCAGGTGCTGCCCGGCCATGCCTGTGAACACAGAGCCTGTCACGGCCCCAGCGGCACAGCTCCCTGCCAGCGGCGCTGCCGGCGCTGTGGCCACACGGGCTGCTGGCCCGGCAGGGCTCAGCCCGGCCCTTGCCGCACGCTGCCGGCCCAGGGCACGGCTGCCAGAGGGCGGCAGCAGCAATGCCCAGGCCAGCCGGGGCTCCACGGCGCCGGGCCCGGCTGGCGCTGCCGGGGCAGCAGCCGGGGCTGGGGCCGAGCTGCGGCGGGCCGAGGAGGAAGCCCGGGCTCGTGGCTCACCGATGAACCTGATGGCCGCCGCTCGCAGGGACTCCTGTGGACTCTGCACGTAGCGCAGGGCCCGGCGCAGGTGCTCGGCCGCTCGGCTCCTGTCCTCTGCCAGCTGGAGAGAGCGGCAGGAGGGAAGGGTTGGCGCGGGCTCAGCCCCTGGGCCGGGCGCTGCCTGCGCCCAGCCCCGGCCTCCCCTGCCCGCAGAGCCCTGAGGCGCGGCCAGCAGCCGCCGGCACCGGGCTCCCGAGGGCAGGGGACAGAGGGCCGGCTGCTGCCCGGGGAGCTGCGGTGCCGGCCTGCCCCGCACCCCCGCCGGGCCGGGGCTCCATCGGCCCCCGGCTCGGGCCCTCGGGAGCCTGGAGAAGAGCCCGCGCGGCCTCTGTGTGCAGCAGCGGGCAGGGGCACAGCTGCCAGCCCCGCACTCTGAGCACCGCCCTCAGGGCCTTCTCTGGGCTGAGGCTGGGGCTTGCAGGCCGTCCTTACCAGGCACTCGCTGAACTTCCACAGCTTCTGGCTCTTCATCAGTCCTTCAAGATCCCTCCTCTTCAGGAACTCGGCCGCACAAAGCAGCGTTTCCTGAGAAGCCTGGAGAGCAGCAGAGATGCGGAGATGGTCCCGCAGCCCAGGGCGCAGGACCCGCGTCCCTGTGCCAAGGCCTGGAGGAGGCTGCAGCCCGGCAGGCGCCAGGGCAGGAGGCAGCCGAGCCCCCTGCCAGGGGGACAGCAGCAGCCCAGGAGTCCTAACCTGTGCCACAAGCCGATTTTCATCATGGCAGTGGAAGAAGAGGGGCAGCAGGCTCTGGCGCAGGGGTGTCTTCAGGGCCTTTTTTTCCCTTCCCTGTGGAAGAGTCACCAATGTTCGGAAGAGCAGTATGGAGAGCAGCTGCACCTGCCAATTGTTCTGTATGGAAGGAAGAAAAAAAGACCTCGGCATTGGCTGCACGGGGCTCAGCTTGGCACAGGCATGCAAATCCACAGGGCACAAAGTGTCCGGGCAGCACCCAGTGGCCGTGGCTGGGGGCAGTGAGCCTTACGTGGTCAAAGAGTGGCAGGAGAGCCTCAACCAGCTGCAGTGTGATGGGGCCGGGCATCAGCATGTCATTGTCCAAGATGATAAAGCTTAATAGCATGACTGTCATGAATACTGTCTCTCCATCTGCATCCCACAGGAACTCCACAAGACTTTCAGTCAGGCTCCACATTTTTTCGATCTGTGCAGAATACAAGTTTGAGAAATGCCATCCTGCTGCCGCAGGGCCCAGAGGCCAAAGGCCTGTCCCGAAGCACTTGGGCAGCTGAACTGGGAGGCAGGAGAGCTGGGAGCAGCTGCCCCAGCGCCCAAAGCCCTGCCAAGCCAAAGTGACTGCATTCCCCAGCGCAGCCTCAGCCGCTGCCCATTTCTCACCATCGAGGGCTCCTCAATGAGCTCGAGAAGGGCCCTGAGCGCCAGGCGACGCCTCTCCCTGCACTCACTCTGCAGCTGCCTTGACAAGATTTCCAGGACTCTGTGAGCACCACGTTCACTCAAGTCCAGGCACTCGAGGGCCTGAAAGGCACAGGGCAGTGACAGGGACCCGGCTGGCAGGAGCCTGGAGCCGCACAGGGCTGGGCCCAGGCAGCAGCACAGGGCGTGGGCACCGTCCCAGGCAGCTGCGGCTGTGAGAGGGCAGAGAGCTGGGAGGCAGCTCAGCCAGGCAGTGCTGGCCATCAGGCTCACCTCCACAAGGAACGCCAGGGCGGGCAGCTCCCAGCATGGCTCCTGTGTGCTGAGCAGCCGCAGCAGGTAGCGAGCAATCCGGGAACACAAGGGCATGGAGACACAGCACATCTCCCTGGCAGGAGAAAAAGGAACTAGGACTGTGGGCCAGGGGGACAAACCTGTGCCAGGACTGACTCCCAGAGGTCTGGTCTTTCCCCAGCATCCTGCAAGGGGCCCTGGGCTATTTGGGAGGCAGCTCCTGGTGGGCACCCTCCTCTCCCAGCCTTTTCCAGTCTGCTTGGCCATCCCTCGGTGACAAGGCCCTCTGGCCCATGACCTCGGGGACTGTGTGGAGCTCCCTGGGCATGGAGCACAAATGTCAGAGGCAGTGGGGAGAAGGGGGTCTCACCTGGCCAGCAGAGCCACGGCATAGTGGTGGGTGTCAGCACACAGCAGCGTGTCCCAGCCACACCTGAGTTCCATTGCCACCACCACATCCTCGTGCTGCATTCGGCAGAGCAGGGACTTCAGGGTCCGCACAGCAAACCTGTGTGCACAGCAAAGCCCAGGTCATGCCGTGAGCACTGGCTCCTGCCCAGGGACATGGCAGGGACAGGAGGAGTGGGATGGAGCACCTGTTGGGGCTGGTGGCAAGGCCGTATTCCTCCTGGCATCCCTTCCAGAAGGCATCGACCTCTTCTGGCATATCCAGAGTGCTGAAGAACACTTGGGAGAGCAGATGCACAAAGAGGCGGGGGAAATACACCATCACCTTATGTGGGACACAGGGCAGGACGACCTTCCATATCACCACGGTTGCCTGCAAAGGACAAAGCCCCCTGAGACAGCGCTCAGTGCCGAGGTGTCCGTGTGGCAGGGCCCGAGCTTGGCAGGGAGAGGCCCAGAGAGAGGCAGGGGGAGCACGGGGCCTGGTGGGCCTGAAGCTGCCCCTGGGCCAGGTTTCAGCCCAGCGCCTGAGGCAGGCAGATGCAGTGGCGGAAGGAGGATGGAGAACTGCTGCAGAGGCAGCCTTGGGGCCAGCAAAGGCCAGTTACAGAAACTCACAGCCAGGACAAAGACACCCGTTTTGTCCCCATCGGAGGTGCACGTGCTGTGCTTGGGCCAGCTCCCCAGCACATCCAGGAGTATCAGCAGCGCCGGCTCCGCAGTCCTGGGCGAGCACATGATGCTCATCCACATGGTGAAAGCAGCTCTGTGGGGTTAGATCTCTGTCTCAGGCGGGTTTCATACACAGCACCGTGGCCTGGGCAGCAGTGGGGACCTGAGCTGGCTGCCAGTTCTGCCTCTGCCCATTGCCCCTGGCCAGCAGCAGCCAGGCAGCCCAGCCCTGTGGGGACAGGCCCCTGAGGGGCAGCGAGGGAACATGGCAGCAGGCTCAGGGGCTGACGTGCAGTGGCTGGCAAAGGGAGCAGCCAGAGGGCCCTGGAACTCTCTGTTGGTCAGACACCTGGGCCAGGCTGTACAGGCTGATGGGCTGGGGAGGCCTGAGCCCTCTGGGCAGGTGGGCCCCATACCTGTCACAGGACGGGGCCACACGCAGGAGCGTCATGACTACGTCAGCAGGCTGGGCATCAGTGAGATCCAGCAGGGTCCTGTTCAGCCTGTGCTCAGCAAACTGATTGGCCAGGAGCCACTGGTGGATGTACCTGACCAGGGCGGGCACCTGGAGAAGGCACAGGGAGACTTGGAAAGCTGCCAGAGGGAGGAATGTCCCCAGCTTCTCCAGAGAAGTGCTTCCCTTCCCACCACACTGCCATGGCCTCAGTGAGTAACAGTGACAAGCAGGCATGGCTCGGCAGGCCAAGCAATTCCTGGGAGGATCAAAGCCTGGCCACAGGCTGCTTACTTGCTTGGGATTGGAAAAGCCCTCCTCTACGAGCATGTCCAGCAGGGCAGCACTGGTCTTGGTTTTGAAGATGTGCGAATATGCTCGGAGCCCAGTGCCCATGGGGCTGGTCTCTTCCGCCCGAATTTTCTTGATGAATTTGCAAACCAGCTGTAGGAGAAGGGCAGAAGCCAGGGATGTTGCAGGGAATGCTCCAAGCACGGTGCCAGCAGGCCCAGCCCAGGTGGGGATGGCTGCAGGTACCTGCGCTGTTCTGCGGAAGAGGCCACGGGCGGGGTCCTGCTCTTGTGTGCGCTCCAGGGCTGCACCTGGCAAAGAGCGAGCGCAGCCAGAGCTGAGGGGCTGCGGGAGAGGCCGGAGAACACAGCCCAGCCCTGCGCTCCCCAGGCAGGGAGAGCCCCGGGATGCCCCAGGGGATGGAGCACAGCCACTGCGGGGTGTCTGCCCAGCCCCTCTTCCGTCCTGTCCATGGGCATGGGATGGGATGGGGTGGGGTGCGGTGGGATGGGGTTGAGTGAGATGCAATGGCATGCAATGGGATGCCATGGGATGCAATGGGATGCAAAGGCACCAAGCTGGCTGGAGGCACCAACCCTGTGGCCCAGCTCTGCCACTCACCCTCCTGTGACAGCTCAAATGGCACCACCTCTTTGGGTTCCTGTGCCCTGGCAGCTCCAGAGCCTTCTTCCACCTCTTCCACCCGGGCCAGCTTGGGCATTTTCAGGGGTCTCTGCTCCATGTCAATGACTGGATTTGTGGCTACTTGCCGGAGAGATGCTTCAGAAAAGCTCTGAGCCAGCAAGTCCTGCAGTGGTGCCTGGAAGGCACCTTCAAGACAGAAGCCTCGGGAAGGCTGCAGGACAGAAAGTCCTGCACTCTGGTCTCGAGGGCTCCTGCCACAAGGACAGGAGACTCCTGTCAAGGATTGTGGTTGGGCCTTGAGGGCACTGGCAGCAGGGATGGGAGATGCCTCTGGGGCACCAAGTCCCACGCTCTGCCCTCGAGGGCACCTGCAGAAGAGAAGCCTCGGGAAGGCCACGGGTCACCAAGTCCTGTGGTCTGGCCTCGAGCTCAGCTGCAGGAATAACGCCTCGGAAAGGCTCCGGGTCAGACAGGAACGAGTGCACTGTGCGGGGGCTCCTCACGGCACCGCTCTGTCCCGTCCTGTCCCGTCGTGTACTCCGAGCACTGTGGCGTGGTCTTGTCACTGCAGGCTCCTGTGTCACCACGTGTCACAAAGGGCCCTTGGACACCCGTTCCATGCCACAGTGACCGTGCTGCACCGTGTCACAAAGGGCCCCTGCACACACTGCCACCTGCCCTGGGGCCGCCCCCAGCCCACCCAAAGTCGCTCAGGCTGGAAGGATGCCTGGCCCCAAGTGTCTAAGACAGCCCCACAGGGCCTTTAGGAAGGGCTCAGAGCATCAGCAAACGCTGCCCTGCTCTGTGGGCTCAGGGCAGCAGAAGGAGCCCCAGGGCTGCCGATGCAGCCGCACTGGGAAGGGCACAGGACCTTCCACAGAAGCTGGCACGGCCTCCTTGGGACACGTCCCAGCTGGTGGCCATCCTAAACCCACGGGTATGACACAGACAGGGAACGTGTGAGCCAGGGCACAAATGCTGCTCTGAGCCCTGGGGCCCAGGCAGCGCTGACATCAGCAGGTGTGGCAGAGTCCCTGCCCAAGCAGACCTGCCACCCCCCCGAGCCCTGGCAGCGCTGGTGCCCATCTCCTGCCCCAGAGACCTGTGCCCCCCGGGGGGCTTCTGTGCCACAGGGAGCCAAAGCCCACGTGCATTGGGGGCTGTGCTCCTTCCTTCAGGGGCTCTTGGCAGCAGCACCTGAAGCAACTGCTGGCAACACTTGGTCTCTGTCAGAAGCTCTCACTCCATGCTGAAATTATTTTCTCATTGAAGTTATTTCCTTCAGCACCAAAACACCTTAGTGGCAAAGGCACAGAAGAACCTGGCATTTAAGGCTTCTCAATTCACGAAAGTTTTACTTCCCATTGCTCAAC
Organism: Calcarius lapponicus; assembly: GCA_039654755.1. Lineage (NCBI taxonomy): Eukaryota > Metazoa > Chordata > Aves > Passeriformes > Fringillidae > Calcarius > Calcarius lapponicus. Next base: position 1,701,937 of record JBBFKN010000027.1, on the reverse strand, counting down.
TCAAGCAGTTCCAAAAAGTTGCAAACTTCCCAAATTCATTGGGATGGCCTGAGAAGGTGAAGAGTTGGGGCTTTGCTTCCCTTCTCTAAGCAGCAACTCATTTGCCCTAATGTCATCCACTGACAGTCACTTTACAGAACATAACACTACACAGAGGCAAAATAAGGCCATTCTTTGGTTTGCAAACAGTTTTCTATGAAGGGGTGATAATATCCTAATTCTCTTAAGGAATAAAAGCTCTCAAGAAGTGATGGTCCACTCAGTGTTAGAAAAGTAGCCCAAACAAATGAGTAGATGGCAAAGGGGCTAATCCTCCCCCCGGTACAGATATCTATGTGGCCAGAATAGTACAGCTCTCCCCTCTTGTTCCCTACAGGAGAATCAGGACCATGACAGGAGAAGTCACAGATATTCTTTCTGCCCTCCATAACCAAAGCTGAGCCAACCCACAGATGCTGCCTTCAAACTGACTCCAATTCCAGCTTAGACCTCTCACCTTCCAGACAATGTCTTCTCCCACACCCACCAACACCAATCACCCCAAACTCTCACACAGAAGCCCTCAACACCCCATCAGGGCCCCCAGCTGTCCCTGTCCCTCCGCAGAGCTTTCCCAGCCTCCAGCAGCCCCCTGGTTCCCTGCACGTGCCGTGGGATGGCACTCAGGAGGATCTGCTCCAAGGCCTTCCCCGGTGGCAGCTCAGGCTGCCAGGCCTGTGGTTCCTGGATCCCCCTTCCCACCGAGCCTTCCTGGGCACGGCTGTTCCATTGGCACCTCTGCGCTCAGCTCGGACTGCTCCACTCAGCCAGGGCTGCTGGCAAAGGATCCAGAGCAGCCTGGCCAGCTCTTTTCTCCAGCTCCCTCTTTACTCTTGGGGAGGTAGAACATCCCACAGGAAAGCAACTGGTGCCACAAGGAGCAGGTGGGCCTCAGGCACACCTTTGGCAATGAAAACAAGGCCTTTGTTTGACATAAGTGGAGCACAAGCAATTCACATTAGTAAACAAGTGCTTAGCACAGACAGACATAAGTACTTAGCACCAGTTAGAAAAACCTGGCAGGCCTCTAACTTGACATGAGAGTGACTTGACAAAAAGCTTTAGACATAGTCTGCCAGAAGAACTAAGGGCAAGTATGGAATCAGCCCTGTGCAGGGAAGCTATGGGGAAGACTTTGTGCTGCTTTAGGGCATCGAGATCGCTCCTGGCCAGTGCCTGGACATCAGCTTCAAGTCTAGGAATCTGACAGAATGTATTTCTAACCCCCTGCCTATCGAATCACCTCAGCAGTGTAAAGATGGATGGAATTTTTGATACAATTGCTGCATCAACCCACTGAAATTTATACATGGCGGAGAAACAATTTAGTAGGGTGCAGACTCCTGCCCTCCTGCCAGGTCAATAAAAGGGGTTTTGACAGACAATGCATTTCTCTGCTGATTTCTTTGAATAAGGGAGAGCCCTCAGGACTGCTGTATCCTGAGGGAACACCCTTGGCCTTGACCTGTAGGCACCAGCACAAGCTTAAAATCAGCTGCCTCAGCTAGCAGGACCTCTCTTGGCCAGCATCCTGACGTGGATGCAGGGCTGCTGCGAGGCACTGCTGGGACCCAGCGGGACAGGACCGGCTGTCTCGTGTCCACGTAGCACCCCTGACACAGCCAGGGCCATCCCAAACCAGACAAACGCTCACGTGTCAGCAGAGGGGAGCAAGGAGCACTGGGCTCCTCTCAGGTATCTCAGCTGGGCTCGCTCCACAACACGCCCCCATTTTAAGGCCTGCTGATGCCCAGCTGCCAGAAATGCCCACCTTGTTCTCTCCAAGATGCACAGGGAGAGCCAATGAGCAGGATGCCTGGGGAGGCAAACCTTCCAAGCCTTTTCTGAGGCCAGGGACACACCAAGATCAGCCAAGGCTCTCCACGCTGCCTGGCCCACACAGCCCAGCCCTGTGCTGGCCCTGGGCCACAGCAGCTTCCACCAAGCAGGAGGCAAATGCATATTGCCAAGAGCTGAAACACAGCAGACAGGGAAGATGTGAAAAGTGTGTGTGTAAAGGCCTTTTAATTCACAGCTCTCAAAGAGAGCTTTGGCACTTGTGGCTGGACAGAGATGCTCCTGCTCACACCTCTGTCCAAAGGGGGGAACACACCCTACTGCTTTCCTCCTTGCCCTGCCCCTCTGCCAAGTGCAACAGGCCTCAAGGACTGAAAGGAGCACGGAGAGCAAAGGGGGACACTTGCACCTTCCGCACTAGGAGCTCCCAGGGAAGCACTTTCCTTGAGAAGCAAGCCCCTTTCCTCCAAAGGCATTTCCCCACATGTGTAGCTTTCCTGGGGAACATCAACACACTCTGAAGAAAAGCTGGCAAGGCTGAATGACTCCAGGTCCTTTCAGGACAGGCACTCCAGCTCTAGCTCATATTCCCCCAAGTGTGTTTCCAGGTGGAGGTTCTGAGGTGCAGCCCCAGGCCCTCTACAAACACAAGCTGCCCGCTGCCTCTTCACCTGCCTCAACTCCTGCCTGCACTCACGGCAGCAAAACCAGGCTGTTCCCAGCCAGAGCCCAGAGCCCTGTCCCTGCAGGAGGTTCTTGCCAACACCTTCCAGGACTCTCTGCTGTGCACGCAGCACTTTTCATGCCTGCTCCCAACAGGCTTTGGAACACAGAGCACAACCTGGCTGGCTCTGCCACCAGCACACCCCAAACACAGGCAGAGGAAGAAGCAGCAGGGGCTGTTTAGTGGCCATGCCCAAGAGAAACTGGAAGGGTGCCCTCCCTCTGGTCTCCCTTGGTTGGCTTTCTGACTGGGTCTGAGCCTGGGGCTGCCATTCCTCGGTTGTGGGGACCAGAACCACACCCGGGATCCTGGCACTGCCTGACAGCGCTCCGGGCACTGGCACGGTCGCGTGTCCGAGTCTCGGGCACCGTGCTGCTGCTTCATTTGCTCTTAGGCACACCCAAAGCTCTCTGTTAAGCCCAGATGGTCTCTGGTTCTGCTCTCTTCCTGATCCTGTGCAGGGATGGAGCACTGCTGTGCTTTCAGGAAGCTGTTCTTGAAACCTTCCAGCATTCTAAGCTCCTTTGCTCTCCATGGATGCTTGCCATGGAATCCCTCACAGCTGGGTTCAGACCATCCTCAGCTTGGCTCTTCCATTGTCCAGGGGCTCCAGGGTGCTCAGCAAGATCTGTAACTCCACAGTGTTGTGGAACTGGACCTTCAGCACAGGGACCTTTCAAGCCTGATCTGCCCTCGTTCCTCTGTGTCTGTGCACAAAACACAGCGTGGAAGAGAACGGCAGGAGGGGGCCTGAGTGTCCCGGGGCCCCGGATTTGCATTGCTCCAGCTCCACAGAGATGCAGGTAAAGTGAAGAAGCCAAAGTGTTCATTAATGGAAGGCAAAGACAAGGGATGAGCTGGAAGGGAAGAAAGTGGATGGGCAGGTGTGGAAGCGCTCTGCAGCCACGGGATGGAGGTTCTCTGGCTGGCACACCCTTGGCGGCCGAGGGCACACACGAGAGTGGCCGCCCCTGATCTCTGCCAAGACCGTCCAGGGTGGCGGCAATCGCTACGGCCTGGGTGACACAGCAGGAGCACGGCACGAGAAATCAGAGGCCAAGGAAACAAGGAAGCTTCATTCCCAAAAGGGGTCAGGTGCAAGTCACAAAGAAAATGGGTCCAACTAGCATTTTTAAAGAGGGGATGGTACAAGGGGTGGATACAACTCTCACCCAATGAGGGGATTTTAGGGGAGGAACAGATCACCTAGCAACTCCAATAGGGATCATTCAGGGGAGAGAAGAATCCTCACAAACCAATCAACCATCGAGACATAGCTACAGGACACAGAACATTCGAGAATACAAGGGGAGTGACTACAGAGACTGAAAAGAGTAAGGGGTAGTACAACTGAGATTGACAAGGGCATTGACAAGGGAATGAGGGGAGCAGCAGGGAGACTGAAACATTGATGGGCAGACAAGTGGCAGGAAAACTTTGTGGTAAACAACTTAGGACTGAACCATCAGGGAGAAAAAAATAGGGTACATGGGAGAAACCATTATAACTAACATAGGAACTCTAACTTTTATATTAAAACAACTGTGAAACACCAACTGCCACAGGCACTGTCTGAGGGCTGGAGGGAAGGAGCTGTCAACAGGGAGGGAGAAGGCAGGAGCTATGGGAGCTTCCCACAGGCTCAGCTGTGCCAATCATCAGCTGTGCCTGGAGCTCCAGCTGGTCTCCTCTGGTCTCCAGATGGTCTCACTTTCCAAGGGATCTGGAGGTCTTAAAGAGACACTGGTTCTTCTGAGCCAGCAGATGAAAGTAATTCTGCAGCTCCTCCCTTGAGCATCACCTGAAGATTTGGAGGGGCTGTCATTTTCACTCAGGGCTTGAAGGGCTGGAAGAGAGAGGAACAGAGCCACGGTCAGAACCTGGATGTGCAGGAATCCAAGGAGACCTTTCTGCCAGGGCCATCCCACCCAGCCCTTGCCATGGCCACAAGAGGAGGGCCAAGGGGATCAGCTGCAAGGTGCTGGCCATGAATGCCCTCACCCATGTCCCTGAAATCTCTGTGTGCTCTGCCCACGGCACCCCTTGTCCCCACCAGGAGCGAAGCCCAGCACAGCCAGGGCAAGGATTGCAGCTCCTGCCCAGGCACTGCAGCTCACCCGGCCAGCCCCCGCTGACAGCCCACTGCCCTCATCACCCTCACAGAGGGCCTGGAGCTCTTCCTTCTGCCCCATCAGGAGCACCCGGCCATCCCTGGGAACACAGGCTAACCACAACTAAGGCTGCTGAGGCTGTTATCCAGTTTGCTTTATGGCTTAATGAGGTGAGGAATTCATGGATCTTTAAGTTCTGCTGGAAGGCAGGCACATGGATTCAGAGCTATCACACACTAACTGTGTGTTTCTGGAGTTACTTTAATAATGGTACTTACAGTGAGGAAATGACACAGGGGGAAATTTTCTCCCAGCCCTTCACCCAGCTCTTTGGCTCTGCCCCACCAGTTTTCAAAGGGTTCAGATCCACTCTAAATGCTGATGATATCATACAGTGGTTGGTGTTGCTGATAGGCCTGTTCTATTTAGCATTCAGAGACAAGGGAAGATTAACCTGGATAACCACCCTGACACCTACCCCAGAGACAAGGGATGCTGCTGCCCCAGAGCCTGACCCTGCCCCACAGCCCACCTCAGAAATGAACCACCCAGACTGGGTGGGGGTTCTGGTGAAGGAGATGGGCCAGATGCTGAAGGAGCACATTTCCACAGCTGGTGAGAAACCCTCCCCCTGCCCCAAAGAGGGAGAGTCTGATGGTGCAGCAGTGGAACCCACAGATGTTACAACCGTCCAGGTTCCAGCTGAACTGCAAGGGCAGTCACAGCCAGCAGCAGTCACCCCTGTGGAAACAAGGAGGTCTAAGATGAAATCAGAGCACCCAGATAAGGATAAAAATGGAGGGCCCTCACAACGCACAGGGGAGCCAACAGTTGAGATCATCACCGAGTCCCTGATGTACAAAAGTCTCTGTAACCTGCACAAAGACATTGTACAACAGGGACGTGAGGCATATACAACCTGGTTACTCTGGGTCTGGGACCTTATGGGTACAGGTGTGCAACTGGATGGTGGTCAGGCAAGGAATTTGGGACCCTTGAGCCGGAGTCAGGTATCAATCAGATTTTTGTAAGGGAGCAGTTTCCCTTTTCCTTTGGGAGTGGCTTTTAATGAGTGTCAGAGAGAGGTTTGTCCATAGGGGAGAATGCAGGAGCACCAGCATAGAATGTGCTGGAAGACCCTCGAGGAAGGCATCCAACAGCTGAGAGAAGTGGCAGTACTGGAGGGACTCTTTGGGGGGGGGTGGACAGCATGATAATGACCCTGACAAGGTTAGGTCATTGCACAGGGCAAATGCTGTGGAGTCTGGCAAATCTGGGGCCATCTCAATACACCGCCTTCATTGCAACGATTAATGCCAATAGCAACCGAGAGACAGTGGGTTCTGTTACCCACAAGCTTAGAAATTGTGAGAGTTTGATCAATGACCCCATGCAGGCTCATGTCTCTGCTGTGATCAAGGACCTAAAGAGGAGATGAGGTGTTGCCATAGAGCGCGACACGGTGCAAGCACCAGGACTCAGATCAGAAGGCTGTGTAAGAGAGATTTATTATACCAGTGTGTTCCCTTTATAGCTTTACAAGATATTTACATTTATTTAGCAAACACATACACTGCCCATTGGTCACGGAAAAGAAACAAAGTTCTCAATAGGTGAAAAGGAGCCGCGTCACTCTGTGAGCCAACTAAAGTCCATATCTAATGCCTCTTCGTTGGCCTTATGGTATAGGTGGGGAGCTCTGTCCCCAGGGGGAACAGAGAGCCCAAAAGCCCAATAACTCAGGCCAGGCCGTAGGCAGAACCCATAGCAAGTAATTTAGTGATTATCAGCAAGTGAAAACAGCTCTTTCAGATTTCAGCTCTTCTCGCTAGGGCAATTTGCCTTTGGCTGAGGCTCCAGCAGAGAGAGGGAGGGGGAAGAGGAGATCACAAGCTGTTCCGCGGAGATATCTTCATTCAGGCGTCCATGAAGGGTCTCGTGCTCTTCTTCGCCAACTAATAGGGTACAACCTACTGTTTATATCGCCTTGGCAAGGATCCAAGACTGACCAATTGGACATAGGTTAGGGGTGTAGCTAAAGGACCAATAGCCATGGGTTAACATGATTTTTCCATATAAGGGTACAGAACCAGTTTTTTTGGGTTGGGGGGTTGGGGAAAACAGGAACTTGTCAATTGCTGTGTCAGTGTTTCTATTGTTAAATTCTCCAGAGAGCTTTTGCTATATTTTTTGGGGTTACTACACATATCTTTTAACTTTCTCTCTTTCTTCACATTGCCATGATGATAGCCTTGGTACCTTCCTCGAGAGAGATATGGGCCTTTCCTTGTCTTCAGGAAGCCTTCGCTGGCTCACAAGTACAGCACAGAATGTCTTACCTACAATTCCCCCTTTTTGTATTTGACCCACAAACACAACTGCTAAGGACTTCTGCAGGGCCCTTGCAAAAATCCAAGCAGACAGAGGATCCATTCTTTATTCACTTACAGATAACTTCTACCCAGTCCACAACACACACCCTCACAATCTTAGCATTCATATACAGACAAGGCACATAACAAATAGATCTTCAAATACCATTACAGACCTCACAATTTTCAGATGACACATTTGCAGTAGAATGACACCTTCACCACTAGTCAAATAATTTTCTCTGACACAGAGACCAAGTCATCTGCCTAGTCACCACTTAGAACCAAGTAGCATCCATGTAACTTTATAACTGGTTGCTGCTATCATAATGGGCAACCAACCTAGTTGCTCAAGGTGTGGAGTTCAGCTACTAATTCAACCCCTCTGCAAAGGCAACACTTTTCCCTTAGATGCATCAAATTCCCCTATTTTTGGGACTGTCGGTGCCTTGCAAAAGGAAATCGTACAAGACACATTTCTCAGTACTACCAACCTCTCTGTAAGAGAATTCAAGGAAAAGAAGCAAAAGTAATACCCACTAACTTAAATTTTGGATTTTCAGCATAAATCTGTAACTCCCTTTACTCTGTCTCGAATTACCGTCTTTACCACATATTCCTTGAGGGTCCATGCTTCCATCCACCTAATAACCAATGCAATTACCTACTCCTTTTCCTTCTGCTGAAGAACCACCCATCCTGTCCTTTCCTGTGTGCTCCAAATAAGGCTTAACACAATGGGCAGAGACCCAACAAGGGTGATTTTCTGTTAAAACACATGCATATCCTCTTCTCCATGTTAATAATTCCACTGGGCCAGTCCACTTTCCTGTGATTAAATCTTTTATCTGTACCTTAATACCTTTCTGAAAGTTTGGCTGTTTTGAATTCAAAGATGAAAAATGCTAGAATATAGGAGAGACTTGTAAGTTAGGTATAGGACACAAAAAGTTTAAGACATAAATGGCTTTGTCTAATCTCACTTGAGGTGATTCCTTCTGCATTCCCTCTTTTTGTTTTTGTACCTGGTGCTTCAACACACCATGAGCACGTTCAACTATTGCTTGGCCTGTCAAAGCATGAGGAATACCAGTAGAACGACCAACTACCCAGGCATGAAAAAACACTTGCAATTTCTTTGAAACATACGCCGGGCCATTATCCGTCTTTACATGGGATGGAACGCCTAAGATGGAAATGGCGTGGCAAAAATGACGAATAACATCCCGAGCTGTTTCCCCTGCCTATGCTGAAGCAACCATGGCATGAGAAAAGGTGTCAATTGTGACGTGAGCATACTTTAAACGGCCAAGTTCAGGCATTTTTGTAACATCTGTTTGCCATTCTTGTGGAGGGAGTAAGCCTCTAGGATTAGTGCCGTAATATTGTGAGACATGAGACATATGACAATCAGGGAAAGAAGAAATAATTTACTTTGCTTCACTATGTGATAATTTAAATTGCTGCCGTAGTGCCTGAGCACCCTGATGAAAAAATTGGTGAGATATAACAGCTTGCTATAACACATTAGGCACCATTTTTACTGCTGAGGCAGCCACAAGGGAATCCACACAGGCGTTACCTTCAACAAAGAATCCAGGTAGCGATGTGTTGCTACGAATATGCATAATAAAATAAAAATGCTTTTGATTACGAATAACAGTCCACAATTTCAACAACATGACAAATTATGGTTTCTCCTTTACATTGTACAACACAGCTTGATCCAACTGCTTTACTAAATTAGCAACATAAACAGAGTCAGTAACTATATTTACGGAGCTAGGAAATAAGGTAAATGCCAAAAGTACAGCACAAAGTTCAATTAACTGAGGCGACCCTTGTTGAACCATTACTTCATGCTCCCAGTGGTCATCTTTCTTCCAGGCTACAGCAGCCTTTCCAGTTCTACCAGATCCATCTGTAAAACTGTTGTGCCTGCCACTGGTACTGAAGAGCAAAGTTGTTTCCCCTGAAAAGGAATCTCCTTCGTAAAATTCAAAATAGGATGAGATGGTAAATGATATGCTATTTGACCTGTAAAAGAAGATAAAGCAGATTGCTGCTCGTGATTATTTCGAAAACACCACTCAAAATACCATTGTTGTACTAGTATGACAATAGTTACAGGATCACAACCTAAGATTTCATGGTAGAGTCTGCGACCTTTGATAATGATGTCTGCAAAAAGCTCGTGCAGACCTGGAGCAGTTTTTCGGGACCTGAAATATAGAAATATCCACTCCAAAATATGCAATTTATCTTCCCATTTATCATTACATTGACACAACAATCCACATGAAATTTCATTATCTCTCAAAATCAATAATTGCATGCCAATGGAAATATCCAACCTGTAAAAAATTTAGATGTTAAGGCCAATTCAACTTCTTCTACAGCCTTTTGTACTGCAGCAGTCCAATGTCTCTCATCGGTAGAGGAAGTAATCCCTGATAGTAAGTTATACAAAGGTTGCAGTTTCCCTGCACTTGTCGACCACCTGAAAAAGATCTTAACTTACAAAATTTAGCAATATGGTCAAAGTTACCACAATGATGACAAGGCACTTTACTGGCCCAAACTACCCTAGAGTGTGCACATCGTCCAGCAGTTTGATGGCATTGGGTCTTCACATGCCCTGATTCTTCACAAGCAGAAGATCTGGGTGAGGACTTCATGACTCTTGCTAAAGCAGCCATTTTATGCTCAACAGAACCGACCTTTGAGCAAGCAACTACAAGATCAGACAGCGAGGGTTCTCCTGGTAAAGAATCAATTATTCTCCTACAATCGTCATTCACATTTTTCGTGCTAGCTGTCTGCATAAAATTTGCCTCAACTTATCATCTTCTACTTGCTTCTCAAGGGCTGCAGCAACCCTCTCCACAAACTGCAGAAAAGGTTCCTTCACCCCTTGCTGGATAGTAATATACCTTGGTTTAGGAGCTGCCATTTCCATTGTCTTAAGCAAGGCACTCATACCCTGCTGCTGGGCCTGTGCCAGAACCAGGGGGTCCCATCTTGCCTGCAAATCCGGGTTAGAGAATGGTCCATTGCCCAGCAAGGCATCAGCTCCCACAGCATGACGTGGATCCTGCTGAGGTAACTGCATATTGTCCAGTGCTACTCTCTCAACCATTTGTTTCCAGGTAGCTTGAAACACACCATACTGCACTGGCTGAAACAGAATCGTGGCAAGGTGAACAATATCATAAGGTGCAAGTACATCAGCATTTAGAACATGAATCACTTGCATCACCTACAAAGAGTTAACACCATACTGATCTACTTTTGACTGGAGATCCTGCACAACCCTCCATGCAAAAAAACTCCTCCTGATGGCTGTCTTGTTGTCCTGAACTAGGAGCAGCTTTGAAAACAGGAAAAACCACAGGCCCACCAGAAGGAGCAGCAGCCATCTCCATCCTTTTAGGTGGACATATTTTCTCTCACAAATTCCAATCTCCCACTTCAGCTGCTTTCATTCTCACATGCTGCCAAAATTGCAAAGGGTGTCGAGGAATCACAGCCACCTGGCAGGGAGGCAGAGTCCAAGAAACAGTAGGCCTGGATTTGCTATGAGGTCTAAGAGAAAGAGATTCCTGCGTGTTTTTAGGTGTACTTATAACTGGCAGTTCATTGTCAGAACTATCAGTAGACAAGGAGGGACACAATGTTAAAGACTGCATTTGTTCAACCAGTTCAGGAGGGAGGGTTGGGGGTGCAGATGGCTCAACAGGAGGTGGAGCAGAGGCAGATGACTCGAAGGAGGGCAGAGGCAGGGCAGACGGTTTAAGGGAACAGGGAGAGGAGGCAGACAACTCAAAGGGGGGCAGAGAAGGGGTGGATGGCTCAAAAGAAAGCGGGGGGGGGGGAAAGCAACTGATCTGTGGGCGGGTGAGGGGGGAGCAGCCAACACATGAGAGGGTCAGGGGGGAGTAAATGGCCCAGGGAGAGACAGAAGGGCCGATGACCCAGCCTGTTTTGCACTCCACTTCTGTAACTTCATTTCTGCTAATTGCTGTGCAGGCATAAGATACTTTGGTTTAGCACTCAGTTCAGCTAACTGCTGAGCAGGTGAAGTATACACAGGTTTAACACAGAGTTTTGGAGATAAATACCAAGGAACTGTCTTAGCCTGCTGTTTGATTCTCATGATAGCAAACCCTGGGGGAAGCTCCACAGCAGCTGCAGCGGGCTCCTCAGAGGGAGATACATCGACAGGTTCAGCCTCATGTTCCTCCTGTTCCTCTACTTCAGTTTCCTGCTCTAATTCCTGCTCCTCCAATTCCTCCCCTCTATCTTGTTCTGCTTTCCATTCCTTCAACGCCTCATACAACAGTCTCCAGCCAGTAGCCAAATCAACAACCCTCTTATCCCCCTTAGATATCACTTCCCATAGTCTCTTTCCAACCTTTTTCCATGTCCGGACACTGAAGGCAGTGTCGGCATCAGCTTCAAAGTCTTGTGATTTACATCATGTCAGTAAACTACAAAGGGCGTAATCAGAAGTTTGAACATATTTTCTTTTCAGTAAAGTTTTCCACGTAGACAAAACAGTCATTTCCTCTTTTGATAAATTATTTCCCATTATTTTCCCAATCGCTCACCTCAAATCAGACATCTGAATTAGGTCGGACCTACGCAGCATCCTTGCTGCCTTCACTCATTTTTAGGGTACCCTTCAATTTTTTTTCTCTCTTTTTACAGTCCAGTTGCAATCATGGCGGGGCCACCAGATGTCATTATAGAGCCTGACACAGCACAAAGTACCACGACTCCATCAGAAGGGTGCAAGGAGTCACGTCATTCTGTGAGCCAGTTAGAGTCTGTATCTCTTAACTTTCTCTCCTTCATCACATCTCCATGGTCACAACCTTGGTGTCCTCCTCAGGAGAGATATGGGGCTTTCCTTTATCTTCAGGAGACCTTTTCTGGCTCACAAGAACAGCACAGAATGTGCTTCCTACAGAAATGCTCTGGGCTTTTGGGATTCTCCCCATTCTTGGGTAAGCACCCTGTAGGCGATTCCTTCTTCTGCACTTACAAAGAGATCTAATTCCTTCCTAAGATTGGACAAACTTAGTACTGGGGATGAAGATAATTTATTCTTTAGATCTTGCAATTGCTGGTCATCATCCATTGGCCATTTGATTGGTTTCTGGTCTACCAATTTATTGTACAAAAATTTCACGCTCTGTGTGTAATTATTTATCCACAATTTGCAAGACTCAAATAATCCCAGGAGTTTTCTTATGTCCCTCTTTGTTTTAGGAGCCAGGATAGAAAGAATTCCTGTAATTCTTTCAGAACCTTAGTTTTTTCATATCCTCTTCCAATCATGTGTCCCAGATAGGCAACTTCAGGTTCTATGAATTGCAATTTATCCTGCAATACCATCAGCCCCTTTTCCCCTAGGAAATTTAATAGTTGTATACTGACCATTTTGACTTCACTTTCCTCTTCTCCAGATATAAGTAAATCATCAACTTATTGCAATATTTTTATTTCTTTTTTAGGATGGAATTGCTCTAATAATTCTTCTAGTGCGTGCCTGAATAGATTAGGGGACTCAGTAAATCCTTGTGGTAAGCGTGTCCACCTTAACTGCATTTTCTGCTTTCTATCTGGATGTTCCCACTCAAACACAAACCAATCCCAGCAATCTTCTGCCAAGGGACAAGACCAAAAAGCATCTTTTAAGTCTATGATAGTAAACCAGGCGTGCTCTCTTGGGATCTGACTCAGCAATGTGTATGGATTGGGCACTACAGGGTGTCTCACAATAGTCCCGATTTACTTCCCTTAAATCCTGGACCAATCTACATTTTCCCTCAGCCAAAATTTTTGATAGCTAATATGGGGGTATTATGGGGGGACATACACGGTTCTAGGATACCTTCCCTTAATAGGTGTTTGACCACAGGTCAATCCCTTCCCTCCCTCTGATGATATGGGATACTGTTTCACCCGTATGGGAGAAGTGCCTTTGTGCATTTCTACATTTATTGGTGGAATGCTCAAATATCCATATTTTCCCTCTTCTGCCCACACCATCTCTTCTAAGTCTCTTTGGGTTAACCTTATAAGTATGACCACCACTTTCCCATTCTCCAGTAGGATCCCCACTTGTAAATCTCTTCCCAACAGATTGGTTTCTAGTCTAGGAAGATAGATAATATCTACTATACATTGCCTTGAATTTCTTTTTATTTCTACATTTTTGACAACTGGTGCTCTAAATGGTTTCCCTTCTGCCCCTAATATTTCACAGGTCTTATTCCCAATGGTCATCCCCACTGGTAGCTTATTAATACTTGATCTATCAGCTCCTGTATCCACAAGGAATTCAAAGTCTTCATCTTGGGGACCCACACTGAAGTTTACTAGGGGGTCTTCTTGGTGTCTCATGGGATCCCCTAACATACAGAGCCCCTGACACCCCCAGTTGTCACCCCTCAAGACCCATTCCAAAGCCTCCTGTCCCTGTGCAATCATTTCATCTATCCGCAATTTCTTGCAATCTTTCCTAAGGTGTTCAACTTCCCCAAAATAATAACATGCCCCATCATTAGCTACTCCTTCTATCTTTCTTGGTCTTGCCCCATCTTTTCTAAATCCTGGTGTCCAGGTTTAGAGCAAATTTGGGAGAGAATCCCCCCAAAGGAGCTCCGGTAGGAAAGCTGATTCAATCAGCCCCTCCCCCCAACTGGTCCGGGAGAAATTATCTCCTTGGAAACAGGTGGAAAAAACCTGTTTATTAAACAATAAAACCTAAACAATATCAAACAATAAAATCCCTTGCCACTCCAAAAAGAGATGACAAACTGAGAAAAGTCCCTCCCCGGCTTGTGGCTCAGCTCACTCAGTCTCTGATGTGTTCTGCCGGTGCTGGAATGTCACAGGCCAGGCCAGGCCCGGTGGGCCACAGGTGTGAGCTGCCAGTGCTCCCCTTGGTGTTCAGTCCAGAGCAGGTTTCAGGAGGTCCAAAGAAAAGGGAAAAAAACCAAAAAATCCAGGGAACTTCTTTGCCTCGGCTAGCTAAACTAACTCAAAGCAAAGGAGAGCTCTGTTCCGCTGTCTGTCCATCCGCAGACAACACAGTCCAGGAGCAGGACTGTGGGGGAGTGAATGCAGTGTCTGAAAAAAAAACTGCCGCTTCTTCTCTCCCCCCCTTCACTCTCCAGAGCACTCTTAAAGGTGCAAAACTCACCATTCAGAATGAGACAACTGGGGATAAAAGCATCATATAGTCAATCCAGGACACCTGGTTTTTCCCAGTATCATCCTACAGAGGGTGTTGGCTTTCTTTGACCTATTCCAGGAGACCGTACTGATGGATCGTTATCAGCCCCAACACTTTCCTGAGCTACAGCTACCATTATTCCGGCTTTTGCTTTTGCCTTCTCGTCTTCCCTCCTTTGAGGTAAACCCTCAGAGCCTCTTTTAATAGGCTTTTATACTTTTCTCTTGCCAGTCTTTGATCTTTTCCAACTTTCTCCTAATGTCGGGCCAAGATTTCGTAACAAATTGCACTTTTAAAAGTACTTGTCCCTCTGGACTATCAGGGTCCATATTGGAATATAACTGAAAATTCCTCCTCAGTCTATTGAGCCAACTTGCTGGAGTCTCATCTTTTTCTTGGGTACCCTCAAAGGCCAATTTGTGTTGCTACTATGACAGACAGATTCTTTTATACCTTTAATTATCAGAGACTGGTAGTCTCTCATATTTCTTCTGCCTTCTTCCTGATTCAGATGCCACCCTGGATCTACTAGAGGCATCTCAAGATCTCCAGGAGGCCCTATTTCTGTTCTCCCTTTCCCAAATCCTTATTCTTGCTGCTCTGATACATTCTGACCTCCTCAGGACAAAACAAGATATTTATAAGTATAGAGTTTAATTTTCCCCAGGTGTGCATGTTAGGTCCAAGGAACTGGTCCACCTGATTTGAAATGCCCACTGGAATCTTCCACTAAATTTCCTAACTCCTTTTTAAAACCACGAACTTCCGAGTGGTGCATTTACCAATCCTACCACTCCCAACATCCCACCCATTGGGACTTCCCTGAGGGGCATCATTTTTTTTGGGTTTTGATGTCCTTGACCTAGTGTTACGCATGGGGCCATCAACAGCGTTGTCAATTTGGGAAGTCTCCTGGAATGTAGAGTCTTGCTGGTTACTGAAAGAAGGGACAAACTCAGATCCCAATTAGGAGGTTGGTAAGGGGACAGACGTGGGTGAGGGAGAAAAAGGTAAATTCATGGTACTAGAATCTGGAGCTACATTTGGGGATAGTAATGAAAGGGTTGGAGAGAGAGGTGTACATGTAGCGAGGCTGAGGGAGGCTGGAGGAATAACTATACAGATAGGTGAAGGCTCAGGTTTAGGGGTTAGGAACGTTGGGAGGAGGTGGAGTTAAAGAGTGCTGTTGAGGGAGAGAGAGAGGTTGATGGAAGGGCTAAATTTGTTGCTGGGTGGCCCAGCAAAGGAGTTGGTGTAGAGGAAGAGCTGAGGAAGGAACTGGGATAATTGCTGGGAGAGCAGGTACAGGACTGGGGTCTTGCATAGGGGCATTAGGAGGAGGTGGTAGTGGGATTACTGTTGGAGGAGCAGGTAAGGGATTGGGGTTTAGGACTGGAGAAAGTTGGAGGAGGAGGTGGTAGGTGATCTAGGGGATCCCAGGTCTTAGTGACTGTTTCTTCTCCCCCACTTTCCTCCTTATCTTTCTCTTTCTTTAATTTACAGATCTTTACGCTCCCTTCACTCCACAGCCCCTGCCTGCCAACAGGCAAGCACATGTTAATTGTTCTATATCAGGATTCTCTCAAGTTCGTAAATACTGTTTAATTGGAGCACATCCATGGGTCATGAGTTACATACCAAGGCCACTTCCCTTGTAATTTCAACTTTGGCCAATTTCAGTCCAATAATAAATCATTTTTTACTTGGTCAACGGTTTTAGTGGCTTCTTGAGAATCCCAGTGGTCTAATAACCATCTGAGCAGACTGTCTAAGGGAATACTTTTTTACCTTCCTTTTTCCTTTAAGGGGGCTTCCTCCTTTACTTATACACTGACCCATTCTTAAATGAGTAAACTAAAATCCCGAAATGTGCCCCCTACCCAAATGGAAATCTACAGACGGGCAACACAAATCTACAAGTAAATAAAGTGTTTCTCGGCTCAACTAAATAGATATAACATTAACCCAAGCCTTTCTCCCCCCTCTTAAATTTAACTTAAACCCTTCTTGATCACTCTCACACTACCACTCTCATACTAAGGAATATATTTTACTGGGAGAAAGAATAGGGTTCACTTTCTCTCTTTTACGCAGGTAAACTCACTACACTCACACCTTTTCAGTTCCAGCTCTGCCTTGGACCTTTGGGCCTATCCTAGTGATCCAACCTCTAAGTGTACCCCTGCGCCTCATCTCTACCCTAGAGACTCTTGAGCACCCTTTTCAATGCACGCCAGGGTCCCTAGTCTGAGAATCCCCTCCCTGGGCACCAGGACCTTCCCTTGTCTAGGCACCCACCAGGCCAGATCATGAGTCCAAACCCAGGCTAGACTGTCCTGTTCTAATACCGTATCCACCCCGGGCTAGACTGTCCTGTTCTAATACCGTATCCGCCTTCCTCACTTTTTGAGCAGAGGTAGGAAGGTTCAGGGGGACTCCGTGGGGTTACCCGGGGGTATCCCTTCCCCAGAAAGGGATCAACCCAAGCAGGGGCCCGACCCCTTTGCCGTCCACTGTCCAGCTTGCTACCCCTCCCCAGCGGAATAGCCTGGGCGAAAGGGATGTGTGCAAGAATGTGTGGTGCCTGTCCCTTGCCTTAACCTACAGACTCCCCACCCCCAGTGCTCTTGGGCCGTGGGTTCCCCATCTCCTCCCTGAGATCGCGGCAGCACCACCTGCGGTACGTCCGGCCCGGTCCTGGGCAGTGAGGACCCTCGTGGGCGCTTGGTACCGGCAGTGCCGTGGGGCACCCTGTGATGCGTGTGACCCACTCAGTGTCTGGGTACTCCACACACCCAGACCTACCTAGACCACAATGCTCTTGTGAGAGGGAGACCCTAGCCCTGACACGTGCCACTCACACCTGGCTATCCCCTGCACGCCCCAGGGGGACCCTCACTATCCCCAGGAGACGCCTCACTCAGCAGTTCCTCTCGCTTCCCCCCCATTTCTGGCTGGGCCCCTCACAGGGGTCCAGAACCACAGTACTGGGGGGCCCTCACCTGCTTCGAGGGTCTGAGGCTGCCGGCCCTTGTCTCACTCACACACCATTCGCACACCTCCTACCCCGCCACCGGGGTCACTTACTCCTCCGGTGCTCCTCGGTGTCACTGATCCCAGGCTGATCTCTTTGTTCCAGGTACCAGCTGTCCTGGAGGTCCAGGGTGGGCAGCCATCCTGTTCCTGGTGTCCTCTTCAGGTGTGGCTATCCCAGACGAGCTCGCAGCTGAAATAAATAGGCAAGGAGAACCTGCTCCCTTTAGATGCCTTTATTAAATGATCAGCTCTGGGTGGGGGCCTGAGGAGTTGCCCACACTGCCGCTGCTCCCTTTGACGCAGAGGAGGAGGAAGACAGTTTTGCTTCACAGGAGAACTGGGGCTTCCATCCTCACGGGCGTGCCTAGGAAGACAGTTTTCAGCTCATCGTCTAGGATCTTCATTCTGACCCAGTTCCAGTCAGGTCACAGTGACATCTAAAACTCTGCTGGTGGAGTAGGACAACTTTTTGCTAGTAGGACCTGTTGCTTAGTTCCTTAAATCTTCGGCTAGCTCGTTGTTTTTAGGGTCTTTCATTGGAGGTTACCCGATGCCGTTTTGGGAAACAGCGGAGGCAGTACCTGACAGATGCAACAAGGGTACTGCTAAGGTAAGGGGATTAACAGTGGGGGTAACTTAAAGGTTTAACATTTAACAACAATTTAATTCACACAATTAACTTATTACAATTTCAGATTAACGTTAACAGCTCTAGTTGTATTAACTTATGAACTTGTTCATAGCAGCCATGCTGTGGCTGAAGCACAAACGCCCCGGGTGGAGGAGTGACCCCGCCGCTGCTGCTGCCCCGGCCCCGAGCCCTTCTCCGGCCCGGCCAAGGCACCGCAGTGGGCGGCGGCTGCCCCTCAGCCCCCAGGCCCGGCCCCGGTGGGCAGGGAGCCCTGGGCAGCGCCCTTGTGGCTGCAGGGACCGAGCCCCGGCACCGGGCTCTGGCCCCGTGGCGCCCCAGGGCCGAGGGGGACACGGGCAGGGCGCTCGGTGCCATCGCTCCCAGCCCCGAGGCCCCTTTGGAGCCCAGCCTGGGGCTCACCCCCACCTCCTCCACGGCCCTGCTGGGCTCGGGCTGTCGCTCAGCACTAGGCACGGCTCTTGTGCTCGCCCCGAGCGGGGCTTGTTTGCAGCTCAGGGTGCTGAGGAGCACTCGGGAAATGTCACTGCAAGGGCGGTGTTGATCAGCCCAGTGCTTCCTTTGTGCTGTGCCTTACACCGCTGTTTTGTTTTATTCTACTTTTAGAGCCTGCCTGTGAAGAGAAGCCCCCCAGGAGAGCGGAGGCTGCTGAAACATCCAACATCGTCATCCTAAGCAAGGGATGGAACAGCACAGACTGCTGAGAAGATTCCAGCTGGTCTCAGGGCAGAGAGAAAGCCAAAGCTGTTTAATTTGGTATTTGGCGGTCCATATAAAAGAATGCTCTCAAATGTCAGCTTTCAAGAAAATGTCCTAGGTTGATGTTTCCTGTGCTGGGGAGAGTCTTTTAAACCCAGCCTTCTCCTGACCTCTCTGCTGTTGCAGTTCCATGGACAGAGGCTGCTGTCTCTTACCGCCTCCCATGGGCAGGATGGTGTTCAGCCATCTCCAGGACAGCAGGGCCCCATCCCACGTCACTGTGACCTGGGAAGGCAAAATCCATCACTCCAAACGTCCCCCCCTTGCTCCTTCTTGCTAGACATTTGACCCTGGCACTGGGGTTTGCTGCTGGCTGCTGCAGGAAAAGGGAAAACCCTGTGACACATTTTGGGGCACATGGAACTGTAATATATGTTGGGAAATTATTCATGCTATAAAAGAATGCATTTTATAAAGATTGTGAAATCCAAACGAGTCTCTGACCATAAGCAGCCCGAGAGGCAGACGTGTATTCTAATTCCGAAATTCCTGGAGGCGGCAGGAGAACAATCGGCAGGTAGATTATGAACAGACGCACCCAGCGCGATGATCACCATTATCCCAAGTCATCGGAAGATGCCTAAGAGCGATCATCACCCTGCTGATAGCATTGATCAAGAGAGCCGAAGTCGCCAGAAAGATACATGTGAATATGCAACTTCCCTCGATTTGATCAGCGCTGGCTATCAACCAGAAAACGGCGATTGTCCAGCTCTGCACAGTGAAAGAACCAACTATGAATATGCAGAGTTACAAAAGAAACTGGGACTCCTCTGTCTCGGGCATAATAAACTGTATAAAACATCCCCACTAGAAGTGGCTCTCACGAACAGGAGAGGATCCGATGCGACAGAGGTCAGATCCAGGTTCACCCAGCGGCAACCCCGGGCTCGACGCTGTCTCTTTGGCTGTGGTGGTTTTGAGGACCGTATTTTGGTCGCAGAAAAAGATAAATAAATCTTTTCACATTTTTGATAATTTGGCTTTTGATTGATCATTTATAACATTAACTAATTGTCTTCCATCAGGAAGTTTCTATTTCCCTGATTCATCTTGTTTACCACCTATTGTGTTTAATTCCTTTTTTCTCTGCTTCCCTAAACTTTGGAATTTCCAATTTTTCCTCATTTGGAATTAATGCTAACTCTTTCAGCTCCATTTTCTGCTGCATCTTTAGCTCCCTGATCTGCCAAATTATTTCCTCTTATTTCTGGGGTCTTTACCTTTTGGTGTCCCTTAATATGTACTATAGCTATCTCTTTTAGGTCATTTTATGCCTCTAAATGCCTCTAAAACCTCTAGAATAAGTTTCTCATGTACTAATCCTATTCCTCTTGAATTAAATTTTTCTAAAGGTATGTACTGCTCTAAAGACATACCTTGAATCAGTATATATAGCTCCTTTCTTTGGTGCTAAATATTCCAGTGCTCTTTTTAAAGTATATAATTCACAAGTTTGAGCTTTCTAGTTTAAGATTAACTTCCCTTTTTTCCATAGTTTGCATGTTTTTCCCATCAACTATTGCATACTCTGGTGTTTGTTTGTTTGTTTGTTTGTTTGTTTTTTGCAAGGGGTTGTATTTCTGTTAGCTAACATAACTCCCAAATGGCTATCTTGGGGTATCTCTGCTAGTATGCTTTTATTCCCCTTTTTTTTTCCTGTACCAAACTTACTGGTTTTTTGTTCCATTTTCAAGATCTATCTATTCATCCCCTGCCTCTGTTTCTCACTTTCACTAACACCTTAAATACCACTTTTCTTTCAACTACTCACACCCAACCCCCCCCCCCCCCTTTTTCTCACACTACTTTTTAATACAATACACCTCCCTCCAAGGAGATATGGTAAGGCTTCTACATTACATATGCTTCCAGTTGTCTACATTCACTCACTTTTATTTCTCATTCACCTTCACACATTCTTTCACACCCTCAAGACACAAAGTGGATCCTTGTCACCAGAAAATCACGGGTCCCTGTGGCCTCCCTTGCCTTGGGGTTTGCCTCCAGGTCTCAGTATCTCCGGGCCTCCTGAAAGGGCCCAAACTCTGGTACCTCTGGTGCCCTGTTCACCTGTGAGGCTGATTTGCGTGTCACTCACACTTTTTAGCCACGGCCCCCTTCCACATGCCTGGAAGGAAAATGGCTTGTTTGCAGGTCACTCAACACTTTTTGCTGCAGCCCCCCCTGCCCCGGGGGACAATGGCTTTTTTGTGGGTCACACACTCCTCTTTCCACAGCCCCCCCCTTGCCACCCACCTGGGAAGCTGAGGCTGATTTTGTGTGACTCACTCTCACACACAATAACAATGAGGTACCTTTTCCTTTCAAATCACCTATTACAATTTTAGGCGTTACTGGCCAGTCCTGTGCTCTTGGTTATCCCCTCAATCCAGCTGTGTTGTCCAACCCCAGATTCTCTTCAGCATATCCTCAATCTGGCAGAATTTTGCTTAACCCTGGATGTTCTTGGAATATTAATCCCTCAATCCAGCAGGTTTTAATTCTGGATGCTCTCAGGCACTCTTATCTCTCATTCCAGCAGAATTTTTAGGGTCCCCTTCCACACTTTTATTTTACTCCACTTTCCCAGTGGATTATGCCAGGAAAACCCTTGGCTTCCTCTCTCCGAGGGGTCCCACCCCTTCCCTGAGACCCAATCCCAGTTACCCTGAGGGATTCTCTCACTCTTTTTATCACTTGCTTCGTCTCTTTACTGGCCGCTTTCCTCACAAAAAGATGGAAATGCAGCATGGGAGACTCCAGCACTTAACCTGGCAAGTCTGGGATCAGCAGCCCACCTCTCATTCACACACATTCACCTCCCCATTATTTGCCCCATCCAAACAAGTACTTTCCTATCCTTTGTCCTTGGGTCTTTGTCTTCATGCACACTTTAGTCTTAGGGACCAGTTACCATGGTTTTAGGGAATCCTTTCCCTTTTCTTTGTTTTTTTTCCTCCTCTTGTCCACAGATCATAACCTGCATCTGTCGGTCACCCCAGGGGAAAGAGAGCGAGGCTGCCAACGGGGCAGGGTGTGCCTCCCTCACCCTGACTCTCCTAAAGCACCGGCAGCGAGGTGTTAACCATCCTCTGCTACCATAATTGTGAAAAACGCCAATCACTTGTGTTTAAAATTTTAAAAGTTTAATAGTAATAAAATGGTTATAAAATAGTAATATAATAAAGAATTTGGACAGTTAGGGTTAGGACAATACAAGAAAAACAAAGAAGTACAGATGTCTGGATACCTTTTCTGGGCAAAAAAAAGCCCGAAAAGGACACATGTTAACAGAGGATTAACCATTAAAAGCAATAGCCTGTTGCATATTCATACATCTCATACATGATGCATAAATTCCCTTCAAACAATGTTCTCCGGTTAGTGTCAATTTCTTCCTCTTAATCTTGATGGCATCTCAAGGACGGAGCAAAGCAGGAGGAAGTTGGTCTCTTCTGATAAGGAAGCAATACATATTTCCTGTGGCTGTTATCTCTGTGCAAATATCTCATTCCTCTCTTGAGCTAGTTAAAAAAATATCCCACATACATAGTTTCTATTTTAACACTATGTTACAACCCCAAACTAAATTTACCATACTACAAAAAATATTAATACAGTACTACTAATTAATACAACATAAGACATGTAGTAAATATCTGTGAAGAGCCATATAATATGCACTTTTCACAGGGCTCTACCTCGGTGGTTGTCAGGGAGGGCAGGCAGAGGGGGAGCAGGACCTGGGCAGGTTTTGGTCCGGTAGGGTTGCCAGGACTGTCTCAGTGGTAGCCTTGCATGTTGCCTTCCTCCCTCCCTCCTTTTTAATCATGTCCATGACTGCACTCCAAGCAGGAAGCATTCATAGCTCTGGCTCGTAGCCAAGCAGCGTAGTCAGGTCATAGACCTTTATGCCAACATTGTCCCAGAAGCCGAGAGTAAATACAGAAGAAGAGGTAGCGTCAGGGACCATGAGTGACACCCATCATAAAAAATGACTTCAGGTTGTGCTTTGGGATGGGGGAGCCATGCTTGCCCAGAAGGGTGAGCACGGTTTCATAGACATCTCTCTTGTTGGACGTGTTCTGTCTCATAGTTTAGTTCCCCCGGCTCACCTGTCATGTCACAGCAGACAGGCAGTTGTGGGCCCAAACCTGGCTCTCTCACTGTCACAATCAGTTCCAGGGGCTTGCCAATTGCAGCCAGATAGGCTGTTCCTTTTCCTCACACAGAGGTACCAATTATCGGTGATGAAGAGATGTGGGAAGACTGAGTCATAGTCAGAATCCAAATTTACTGTGGACTACACATGCTTATATAGTATTCTAGGAAGGCTAGTAATTTTTTACTACAATGATTGGGTTAATCATCACATAAACAAACATACATTTTACTACATCTCTTGCCTGGAGAAGTCTTGATGTAATTTTCTTTAATGGTAAGTCCTGATTCAGTCTTCAGCTAGTCTTGATTCAGCCCTCAAAGCTCTTTTTATTCTTGCAAAGGCATCCTGATTATCAAATCTCTTACGCTAATCAGGTCCAAAGGACTACAAGGAACCTTGAGAGGAATACAGAAAATTATGGTGTTAAAGAAGACGAAAGATGATAAAAATGTATACAACAATATGTGAAGGTTTGTAAAGCAACGGGCTGTGTTGTTTGCCTTAGCTAAATAGTAACAAAAAAGGCATTAAACAGCTTACAACTTGTCAGGATCCATCCTAGTGAACGGATGACCTGATGGTTCGTAGCAGTGATCTCAGGGTGCAAAAAACCAACATGGTACTGGGGGGTTTGCAGTAATAATCAAAACAAATGCAGTTTTATTGAAATAACCACAGCAAAAATGCAATAGAGAGATTAAGGAAGAGAAAAAGATAGAAAAAAGGGGGGGGGGGGGGGGGGCGTGATATAGCTACCAACGCAGAGGTGAAGTCATTTGGTCCAGTTCAGTCGAGGGTCCGCCTGTTACGCTGGGGAGATCTCAGAGGCACAGTTCATCTGGACACCAATTACACTCTTTTTCGTTGGGGGAAGGGAGAATAAATTTTGCAACCGAAACAAAGGTCTTCAGGGGGGAAGAATAGAAAGGGGGGTACACAGAGTCCCAGCTAGGCAGCAGGCAAGAACCATTGTTTTTGTGGTCCAGTGGTCACACCTGCAGGCAAACATCCCAGTTTGGTCAGCTTGCCTCCCCCACACACCTCCCCCGGGCTGGGGGTTTCAGTCCCAGTCCCTGGAAGGAGCAGAGGGGCCTTTTCACATGGGGGTTCCATGTCTCAGTCCTTGATGGAGAGGCTTCTTCCATCTCAGTCTGTCCGTCACGGTGGTTGTAAAGCAGGTGAGGGTCTTCTGTAGGAGACCACACAGAACTCAGGAGAAGTCGAGCTCAGCCGAGAGGTGGGACAGCTTCCAAAGCTGCTATTGTTGCAGCTTTGGGCACTGTGCCCCCTTCTTAGCATACAGCAAACACACCTGTGAAAACAAATAACTTAACACTGTGCTTTCAGGTCTCAGGGCCTTTGGCGTGTGACTTTCTCCTTCAGAGCCAGAGATTCTAGACAGGGGGGGTCTTCTCTTCAGTGGTCCTCCAATGACAATCGTGAGGCAGATGAGGGATATTTTGGACAGACTCACACAACTGATAGTGATCATAATATAAAATTGTTACTCATTCTTCAGTACTACTTCAAAAATAAAATTTTTGCTTCATGCTTCTACCATGAATGAGGCATTGCTCATAAGAGAAGCCAGTGATCTGGAATCTTATCAGACACCTGATCTCACTTGCAATGGCTCTCACCACCTACTCAGGTGCCTCAGGGGAAAATCTGGGACACCGACCCCCTCCAATGGAGTGTCTCCAGGTTGTTTGCAGGAGCCCAGCTGTGGTGGCCCAGCCCTGCTGCTTTCTGATGCCACCTTGGGCTTTTGTCACACCAACCCAGCACCCCTGTGTGACGGTGTTCACAGGGGTTTTCAGGTGAGGGAAGAGACGAGAATGTTGACTCCATGTTCAGAAGGCTTGATTTATTATTTTGTGATATATATATTACATTAAAGCTACACTAAAAAGAATAGCAGGAAAAGTTTGATCTCAGAAGGCTAGCTAAACTAAGAATAGAAAGGAATGAATAATAAAGGTTTGTGTCTCTGACAGAGAGTCCAAGCTAACTGGGTTGGCCATTAATTGTAAACATCCAAGATGGGCCAATCACAGATGCACCTGTTGCATTCCACAGCAGCAGGTAACTATTGTTTACATTTTGTTGCTGAAGCTTCTCAGCTTCTCAGCTGGAAAAATCCTAATGAAAGGATTTTCATGAAAAGATGTCTGCAACAACCCTGCCTGCCAGGACACCTTCACCTTCGTGCCTCCTGCTGCGGAGTTTCTGCTACATTTTGTTTGCTACCCCAGATGTGCCTGCCTGTGCTGTTTCAGCTGCTGCTCCGAGGTTCCCGCCACACTCCATTTCACCCCGGGGTGGCACCTGGACCGGCTGCTCCCCGTGAGTTTGCAGAGGGAGCCCCTTTGCTCTCCCTCCTGCTGGCAGAGTCACCATCGCCAGGGAGAGAGGCGGCTGACCTGCCGCTACAGCGCCCCCTGCAGCCGCGGGGGAATAATCACACCTGCCCGGCCCGGCCAGGAGCCATCAGCGCCCCTGCCGGCGGAGACTGGAACTGCACCAAAGGGGAAAGTGCCTGAGAGACGGGAGAAGGCCGGGACTGGGTCTGTGCTGGGGCTGGGGCTGGGTCTGATATGGCTGGGTCTGTGCTGGGGCTGGGACTGGGTCTGTGCTGGGGCTGGCACTGGGTCTGTGCTCTGGCTGGGGCTGGGGCTGTGCTGGGGCTGGGGCTGGGTCTGGGTCTGTGCTGGGGCTGGGGCTGGGTCTGTGCTTGGGCTGGGACTGGGTCTGTGCTGGGGCTGGGGCTGTGCTGGGGCTGGGGCTGGGGCTGGGTCTGGGTCTGTGCTGGGGCTGGGTCTGTGCTGGGGCTGGCACTGGGTCTGTGCTGGGGCTGGCACTGGGTCTGTGCTGGGGCTGGCACTGGGTCTGTGCTTGGGCTGGGACTGGGTCTGTGCTGGGGCTGGGTCTGTGCTAGGGCTGGGACTGGGTCTGTGCTGGGGCTGGGTCTGTGCTAGGGCTGGGACTGGGTCTGTGCTAGGGCTGGGTCTGGGGCTGGGACTGGGACTGGGGCTGGCACTGGGTCTGTGCTGGGGCTGGGGCTGGCACTGGGTCTGTGCTGGGGCTGGCACTGGGTCTGTGCTGGGGCTGGGTCTGGGTCTGTGCTGGGGCTGGGGCTGGGTCTGTGCTGGGGCTGGGACTGGGTCTGTGCTGGGGCTGGGACTGGGTCTGATATGGCTGGGTCTGTGCTTGTGCTGGGACTGGGTCTGTGCTCTGGCTGGGGCTGGGTCTGTGCTGGGGCTGTGCTTGGGGCTGGGACTGGGTCTGTGCTTCTGGGTCACTGGGTCTGTGCTTGGGCTGGCACTGGGTCTGTGGTTCTGTTTGTTGTTGCTGCCATGGTTATTGTTTGTTTGCCTTGTTTTACATATATATATTTTAGTAAAGAACTGTTATTCCTTTTCCCATATCTTTGCCTGAAAGCTCAGTAATTTTGAAGTTATAATACTTAGGAAGAAAGGCAGTCACATTTTCTATTCCAAGGCAGGTTGCTGCCTTCTTTGGCAGACATCTGTCTTTTAAACCAAGACAAAGGGAGGAGATTAATTTCCTTCCAGTAGACCTCTCTGGTTTGCAACACCATGGGAGGGGCTATAGCTGCAGGGCTCTTCACTGGTCCCATCTGCTGTAGGGATGTACCTTCCCTACCACAGCCCTGCTCTTTGACTATTTCCTGGTGCCAACTGAAATTTCCCCATTGCAGTATTTTCAGAGTGCCTTAAAATCTGCTCATTGCAAAGGCCTGGGGGGCATTCTTCAAAGAGAGCCAAGAGGGGCTTTGAGAGCATGCAGAGAACACCTCAGCAACAGAGGAATTTCAGTGTCACAGATCACAAAAGCTGAGAGGCTCAGAAAATATGACTGTAGTCAGGATGGATTGTAGTAGTGTATCCCCATTACTACAGTCAGCTTCTTTGGGCCTCTACTCAGGTAGAGACTGTCCCTCCCCACCCCCTCTGAGGAGCTGAGAAGGAGGAGCTCACAGGGTGGTGGGCCTGTAGAGCAGCTTCTGCCTCCAGATGGATGAAGGTCTGCTTGGCAATGGCCCTGCTCACCTTTGTTCTTCTCCAGGTATGCTCTGAGAAGCTGAAGTTCATCCTTTGTGGTCTCCAGACAATCCTGTACATCTTCTGCCACAGTTTGAATTCTTTGGGAGAGCTGCTGGAGGGTCTTCTTCAGCCTGGATTCCAGGACCCTTGCAATATCCTCCTCTTTGTGTCCTGTGATGAAAGATCAGGGTCACAGGGTCACTGATGTTTTCCTCCTTGAGCAGCAGACCAGCTATCTGACACAAGCAGGCCCAAAGGCTCTGATTTAACCTCCCTGACTGAGGGGCTCTCCTCAGGGGCTCTCCTGTGGATGGTTTTTTCCTTCCTCATTCCCCCTTAGAAATCCTCACCTCACAGGAATTCCAGTTGGCCATGAAGGCACAATCTGGAAATGGTTTTCCCTTTACCCTCACACTTTTAGCAGGGAGGGGGACAAGAGGCCCAGAACAAGTTTTCATCCCTTTTCAATATCTTATTTGTGCTTTCTGTAGCCCAATAAATGAAGAGCTCCAGCTTTGATGTGGGCCACACCATTCCAAGCCCACAATGGCTTGAGGCAGCAGGAATTGCAGGGGTTTCCCTGGATTCTCCTGCCCTGCTCCTTGCCTTGGCTCTGCTGGCTGCAGCTGGAGCACAAACAGGACCCACGGTCAGGGAAGGCCGATCCTCCCTCAGCTGTCCCTGCCCTGGGCCAGAGGCTGTTCCCAACACACTCTGTGTCCTGCCCAGGCCCAGGGGCACAGTCTGGGGCCAGCCAGGCCCACCCTGGAGGCTGTGCCCCAGCTGAGCCTTCCCCTGGCCAGCACCAGCTCCTGCGGGCAGAGCTGCTCTCCACAGGCCCTGCGCTCACAGACACGGCCAGGCTCTGCTCAGGGCAGCTCCTCTCCCTGCTGAGCATCCACAGGGAAACAAGGCTGAGCTCACTGTGCCCCAGCGTGGGACCAGGAGTGGGGCAGTGTTGCAGACATCTCTTAATTAAAATCCTTTCATTAGGATTTTTCCAGCTGAAGTTGAGAAGTTTCAGCAACAAGATGTAAAGAAGGGTTATCGGCTGCTGTGGAATGCAACAGGTCCACCTGTGATTGGCCCATCTTGGATGTTTACAATTAAGGGCCAATCAAGGATGAGAGTTCTCTCAGACAGAGTCAGGGAGAGTTGGGTTATTGTGCATTCTATTCTATTCTATTCTATTCTATTCTATTCTATTCCTAGCTCAGCTGTCTGAGGAACCTTTCTCTTTCTATATCTTTTTAGTATAGTTTTAATATAATATATGTCATAAAAGAATAATTCAAGCCTTCTGATCATGGAGTCAACATTCTCATCTCTCCTTCACCCTGAAACCCCTTGTGATCACGCTCACAGGGCAGCAGGAGAAGGGTAGGGGAAAGAGAGAGAGACAGGGACAGGACTTCAAGGAGGGACCCTTAGCCAGTATCAGGCAGTGAGACAACTCCCAGCATACAGCCCATGCAAAGGTGAGGGACAGAAGAGGGACTCTGGCCAGCTGCACCTGCAGAGAACACTTCAGCATGGAGCTGTTTCAGTGCCATAGATCACAGCAGCTGCTCCCCATGGAAGGGCTGTCCCTCCCCATCCCCTCTGAGGAGCTGAGCAGGAGGAGCTCACAGGGTGGATGGCCTGTAGAGCAGCTTCTGCCTCCAGATGGATTAAGATCTGCTTGGCAATGGCCCTGCTCACCTAGGATCTTCTCCAGGTATGCTCTGCGTAGCTGAAGTTCATCCTTTGTGGTATCTGACCATTCCTGTACATCTTCCGCCACAGGTTGAGTTCTTTGGAAAAGCTGCTGGAAGGTCTTCAAGCTGGATTTCAGGGCCCTACCAATTTTCACCACTTTGTTTCCTGTGATGAAAAACAAGGTCACAGGGTCACTGATGTTTCCTCCTTGAGCAGCAGACCAGCTATCTGACACAAGCAGGCCCAAAGGCTCTGATTTAACCTCCCTGACTGAGGGGCTCTCCTGTGGGTGTTTTTTCCTTCCTCATTCCCCCTTAGAAATCCTCACCTCACAGGAATTCCAGTTGGCCATGAAGGCACAATCTGGAAATGGTTTTCCCTTTACCCTCACACTTTTAGCAGGGAGGGGGACAAGAGGCCCAGAACAAGTTTTCATCCCTTTTCAATGTCTTATTTGTGCTTTCTGTAGCCCAATAAATGAAGAGCTCCAGCTTTGATGTGGGCCACACCATTCCAAGCCCACAATGGCTTGAGCCAGCAGGAATTGCAGGGGTTTCCCTGGACTCTCCTGGGCTGCTCCTTGCCCTGGCTCTGCTGGCTGCAGCTGGAGTGTAGTATCGGCGGGAGAAAAAGCAGCACTCCAATATGGGTGATCAGCAGATCTCATTTATTGATCAGAAGGCGCATACATTTATATTGGAGTTAATGAACCTAATACATATTGCAAAGCTGAGCTCAGGATAGGTCAATTACTTATCATTCAACTACGCCTATTTCTACATTCTTGTGATTTCTTTATTGCTACTTTTTAAACTATTCTCCATATTTTCTGGCAAACCTTCTCTTTTCAATCCTCATGTTGCACAAAGTTCGAGCCGTTCTTGTCAGTGATTTGACACTGACTGCTGACTTCTTGCTCTATGTCCTTCATGCTCTACTAGTGGTACGTGCCCTTTTTCAGCTAGCCAGAGATCCACAAAGCTCTCCACACTGGAGCACAAACAGGACCCACGGTCAGGGAAGGCCCATCCTCCCTCAGCTGTCCCTGCCCTGGGCCAGAGGCTGTTCCCAGCACACTCTGTGTCCTGCCCAGGCCCAGGGGCACAGCCTGGGGCCAGCCAGGCCCACCCTGGAGGCTGTGCCCCAGCTGAGCCTTCCCCTGGCCAGCACCAGCTCCTGCGGGCAGAGCTGCTCTCCACAGGCCCTGCGCTCACAGACACGCCTAGGCTCTGCTCAGGGCAGCTCCTCTCCCTGCTGGTCATCCAGAGGGAAACAAGGCTGAGCTCATTGTGCCCCAGCGTGGCACCAGGAGTGGGGCAGCAGGAGAAGGGCAGGGGGAAAGGGAGAGGAATGGGGAAAGGACTTCAAGGAGGGACCCTTAGCAAGTATCAGGCAGTGAGAGAACTCCCAGCACACACCCCATGCAAAGATGAGGGACAGAAAATGGACTTTGACCACCTGCAGAGAACACTTCAGCATGGAGATGTTTCAGTGCCATGGTTCACAGCAGCTGCTCCCCATGGAAGGACTGTACCTCCCCATCCCCTCTGAGGAGCTGAGCAGGAGGAGCTCACAGGGTGGATGGCCTTTAGAGCAGCTTCTGCCTTCAGATGGATGAAGGTCTGTTTGGCAATGGCCCTGCTCACCTTTGTTCATCTCCAGGTATGCTCTGAGAAGCTGGAAGTCATCCATTGTGGTCTCTGGCCATTTCTGTACATCTTCTTCCAGAGTTTGAATTCTTCGGGAGAGCTGCCGAAGGTTCATATTCAACATGGATTTCAGGGCCCGTGCAATTTCCTCCTCTTTGTTTCCTGTGATGAAAGAACAAGGCCACAGGGTCACTGGTGTTTTCTACTTGAGCAGCAGACCAGCTATGTGACACAAGCAGGCCCCAAGGCTCTGATTTAACCTCCCTGCTGCTCCCCATGGAAGGGCTGTCCCTCCCCATCCCCTCTGAGGAGCTGAGCAGGAGGAGCTCACAGGGTGGATGGCCTGTAGAGCAGCTTCTGCCTTCAGATGGATGAAGGTCTGCTTGGCAATGGCCCAGCTCACCTTTGTTTTTCTCCAGCTCTGCTCTGATCTCCTGTAATTTTTTGAAATGTTCATGCAGAGCTTTCATTTTATTGTTGAGGTCCTTGAAGGCCTTGCCCATTTTGGATTCCAGGGCCTTGTTGGTCTTCTCCCTCTCCCTCCTTCCTGTAGGAAATGACTGGTGTTAGTTGGAAACTGACATTCCTCCCTTGAGTGGGAGAACACCCATTCTCTCTGAGGATGCTCATATCCTCTTTTTTTAAAGTTTCTTCTTGAGGGTCTCTTCTTAGATCTTGCTGCAGGTTGTTTTTTTCTTCCTCCCTCTGAAGAAATAATCACTTCACAGGAATTAAGCACCGTGCTCAAGGTGCAATCCAGAAATAGATTCTTCTTTTGCTTTATTTCTTTATTCAGAGGACAAACCAAAAGCTCAGACTTAGTTCCCTTATGTCCTGCCTGTTTATCAATTTGTTTTCTCCAGACCTCTTTTTCTTAAATCATCCTTTCTAACTCAGCAGCCTTGGAAATGAATTCACTCATCCCTGAAAAACAGAGATGTGGAATTCATGGGCTGATGCACCTGTGGGCACCACATACCACTATCCTGGCTTTCAAATCCTATTCCAACAGGATTTTGCTGTGGGAAAAAACCTTGGCCTCCCTACTGTAGCCCCAGTTTTCTTCCTGACATGGAGACTTTTTCTCTAACAGCTTTTGCCTGTTGAAAGGAGTCTTGGCACCACTGAGAGCCCTTCTAAACACGGGCTTGGAGCTCCAGTGCAGCTGGTGAGGAATACTGGGAGGATCCCCAAGGCCTCCTCACTGCCCAAAGGCTGGACATGGGGGAGAGCCCAGGCCATGCTAAATTCCAAGTGTCCCTTGAGGGAATGACAGTCCCCTGCCAGCATCCCAGCTGGTAAGAGCAGGGGCAGGAGAACAGCTGGCCTTAGAATCCAGGGGGTGGGATCCAGCAGAGACCAGGCTGTGCTGGTCTGTGCTGGAAAAGCCCACTGCAGGGACATCTCTGCACCCTGGGATCCCGGGGTCCTGGGCAGCTGCATGGGGATGGGCAATGTAACAAAGGACTGGCTGGAGGCCTTTGGAAATGGGAATTTATGGACAGGTGGGATTGCTTGATCTGACTGCACTGGGCCCCCTCCTCTGGATCTCCTTCCTGCTTGGCAGGGTTCAGTTTCCAGGTAGTGTGGGCAAGGACTGGCACTCACCTGCACAGGAAGGCTTCTGCCTTTGGTCCCTGCAGCTAAACCCAGGGTGAGATTCCTCATTCAGTGCTCAAAGAAAGGAAAGGAAATCCCAGAAGGGATGTGCTGTGTCTTTGAAACCATTACCAATTGTGAGGAACACCCCCCACTAAAGTGGGACATGTTCCTGGTCAAAGAAGGTCACCCCTCTGACCAAACTGATCCCAGCCCAAAGGCCAGGCCTTCTGCTGTGCTATGGAAGGGGCTCTGCAGGGAGAGATCATGGGAGAGACCTCCACTGGCCTCACTTCTCTCAGGGATAACACATCCCATCCCATCCCATCCCATCCCATCCCATCCCAAGGGTTCCCAAGGATGGCCACAGACAAGAGGAATGGGACCCAGCACACTTACTGATTGCATCGAATATCGCTTCTACACCTTTCGGAGCCAGGAAGCCAGCAGCTGTAGATGCTGGACATCAGGTACATATGGAAATAAAATCAAAAAGAAAACCATTTAACAAGGACCTTTCCCCAAGGAACTCCAGGACTGCACTGAGCAGGTTCTAGGGCAGAACACATCCCACAGCTGGCCCAGGAGCCCACAGCAGCGCTGGGGGGTTCCTGACCCTCAAGCCCACTGAGGCTCTCCTGGGCCAGGGAGCTGCCTCAGCTGCCACAGCACTCAGGCACCACACAGGTGCCCCAGTCCCACCAGAGCCCAGCCACCCATGAGAGGGTGAGACTCTTCTGCCTCACACCACGAGTGGAGAGGAACCTCCCTGGCCCCTTCACACATTCATTTCAGCCTGACCCTCAAAGCCCTGCTCAGCAACACCCCCTGATAGAGCAGGACATGTCCCTGGTCAAAGAAGGTCACCCCTCTGACCAAACTGATCCCAGCCCAAAGGCCAGGCCTTCTGCTGTGCTCTGGAAGGGGTTCTCCAGGCAACGTGCTCAGGGGAGAGACCTCCACTGGCCTCACTTCTCTCAGGGATAACACATCCCATCCCATCCCATCCCATCCCAAGGATGGCCACAGACAAGAGCAATGGGATCCATAAGTCCACACTTATGGACTCAAATTGGCTTCCTTGGACAGGCTGCTATGAACTATTTCTTTTTTTTTTTTTTTTTTGTGACCATTAGGTTCACATGGGAAGAAAAGGAAAAATGAAAAAGATGAATAGAGGAAAATATCACTTTGATATTTCCCTAAAGATTTAAAAAATGCATTGAAGACCTTTTTTGGGACACATATATCTTTTATACTACTCAAATCTCTGATCTACTCGGGTTTTTAATTTACTAGTTTTCCCTTCCATCACTGCTTAAACAGAATACAGCTCTTACCAAGAAATTCGGCCATGTCCTTGTTTCTTGTCTCCCGTGTCCTGCTCTCAAGGTTCACTCTGCAATGCAGGGGAAAAGAGGAGCAAAATCACTGTGGTGGGTGCAGCACTGGAGAAGATACTGCAGTTGGTAAAATGTTCTGTTGTACTCCCAGCTGGTCCCTAGCCCATCTTGTCTGCCCTGGAACTCTGAGAATTCTCACAGACACCATCTTCCTGGGTCAAAATTAAGAGGTTCTGCTTTTGCAGAGTGCAGAGCCTGGTGTTCAACGCCAGCCACAATTTTCCATAAAGGAAAGGGACCATTTTCCATTCCTTCTGACTCAAATCCTGGAGGGTATCCTGACCAGCTATGAAGAAATCTATGTAGAAAGGACAAGTGACCTTGGCTGACTGCCAGATGCCCACCAAACTTCTCACTCTGCCTCCTCAACTGGACAGGAGGAAAAAATACAACTGAAGAGCTCACATAAAGCCTGGGACATCCCTCTCCAGCTGCCATCATTGGCAAACCAGACTCGACTTGGGGACGATTGCTTTGCTTTCTCAGCAATTCCCAATAGAGCAGCAAGCTGGGTAACAAAGACAAAACTGAAACCACCTCACTGCCACTCTCCCCTCTCCTGGCTGTGAACACACCTGGTGCAGGTGCCTGGGGAGCTGCAGTGCCTGATGCAAGCTGAGCTCCAGGTGGGAGCCCCAGACAAGAGCTCGTGAATGGCCAACAGAGCCCAACAAAGGGCACCAAGAGTGGTGGCACAGCTGGGGAAGGGACACTGAGAGACCCAGCAGGAGCTGAGGGCCGGGAGGAAGAGCCAGACTGGAGCCTTGGGCACGCAGACTGTGAGGGGATAAAACTGAGGGGCTCCCTTGCTGGGGGAACAGCTCAGGCTGTTCCTGTGTCCCTGCACTGGGAATAAATGGCTTTATGGAATCAGACAGCTGAGACTGCTCTGGGGAACCTGGGCTGGAACCAGGGAGGACACAGGGGCTGGGTGTGGGGAGTCCAGCAGGGCCCATTGGGGCACTGCAGCCACTGCTGTGGAGGGGCTCCAGTCCCAGCACTGAACACCTTTGGTGGCTAGAGTGTGATGGCCAGAGAGCCTTGGGAATGGTCAGACTGGGAAGTTTCCTCAATATCCTCTGCACAGCTGGCTGCAGAAAGCAGGGCCCTGCTGACCCTTCCAACAAAGCCACCTGTCCCTTCTGAGCACATCCATCAGAGCAGCAGGGATGAGGTGAAGGCAGAAACAGGGACTGCTCAGGAGTGAGGAAAGGTCTGCTCAGGGCACAGCTCACTGCCATGCTCTGCTTTCCCTCTTTCTTGCACTCCACTTCCCTGGGCTGTCTGCTTCTTGGGACTTTCTGTTTTCTTTGGCCATGCTCCAGAGAAGGAGGAGGACCTGGACTGAATTAAGGAGCCCCCTGCCAAAGCTGCTGCATGTCCAGAAAGCTTTCCTGGTGTTCAAAAGGAGGATAGACCTGGGTGAGGAAAAGAGCTCCACTGAGGATTGGCAATAGAGAAGTGCCAGCAGGGACCCAAGAGAAGTCACAGCCCCAGGGCCCATGGCTGTCTCATGGGTCTAACTGAAGGCATCAGACAGGAAATGCCAGGGGTGCTTGCCCAGGATTGAACCCTGCTCCATCTCCTCTCACTACCTTTTGCTCTTCTGCTCTGGTCTGAAAGGAGGGAAAGCACATAAATGGCATAAATTCTCAGAGTTTGAGGGGTTTTCTCCTGAAAGCAGAGCAATAGTGGGATGGCTTCTCAAACAGTAACAATGAATAGATGACGTGCACATGGAGCTGTCCTGGATGTGCCTCTGCCATTGGTAACTGATTAACACAGACATTAGCTCAGATCACCACTCATGGAAAGAGGGTTGTGCTTCCAGGGATGGGTCACCCCACTTCTCACAGAGACAATTTGTTCTCTCTGTGTCTCTCTCATATTTAGAAGGAGCCCTAACAACTGCTTTAGACAGGAAAATTATTTTATGCAGGGCCAGATCTGCAATCCTGAGCCAAAGCTGAAGCTTGGAGGGGAAAAATGAAGGGGGAAAGACGGGAGAGAGGAGGAGAAGGAAAAAGAAAATGAAGGTGGTGGGGAGAGGAGAAAGAAAAAGTATGGCCTGAGGAAAAAAAAAAAAAGGAAGAAACTCTCAATTCTGCATTGCCACTGATGGCTCTGTTGCCCAGAGTCTGGTCTGCCAACAGAGGCTCAATAAACTAGACTTTTTGAATTACGCACTGAATCTAATACAACATTATGCACCGAATCTAGTACAACATTAGTATTTGAGCTAAATCTAGGAGACTGTATCAGTGGTGGTGAAATCTGCTTTGTCTGGGGTGCTAAGATGAGCTATTGTCTTAATTTTTATATTTTATATTATGAAGTTCCACTCACTCCATGAAATAATTAATCATTATATATTCAGACTAAAACTTTTTCTGATCAGCCAAGATCAAAGAAACAAACAATTTTCCATAATATATTAATAGCATCCAGGCTGTGCCTAATCAATATGCCACTTACTTTTTAATTTTTCTCCAATTTAAAGTGTAGCAAAAGCCACGGCAACAATTTTTGCTATCAGACAAAAACCCTATTAAATAAATAAGTAAGGCCTGAATTGATAATTTTTTTATTTTTGTATGAATGAATTAGGAGCTGAATTACTGTCTGTAGACAGTGGGTGGGTAGGGACAATGGACTTTGAATGGGAAATCCATGAAACATTAACTTTGTGGTCTCCCTCCAACCATTCCTGCTCTTTGAGGTCTCTCACCCTCTGCAGCAAAGATGAGGGCTCTGGGCGGCAGCAGGGCTCCTTCAAACCTCAGCAAAGCCCAGTGAAGGCCCCAGGATGGTCCAGGGAGCTTTTCCCACTCAATCCCCTCTGGCAGAACTGGACACAGCACTTGAGGGCCCTCAGCAGTGCCCAGCCCAGGGACAGTCACTGCCCGGGAAGCCTCGTGAGGAGGGGGTGGCACTGCTGGGCATGGCCAACAGTGATTGCACTGGCCTTGCCCAGAGGGGCGGCTGCAGACTGTGCAGATTGCTCTGCTGCATTCAGATCTGTTTGGGCAGGGTCATGCTTTTGTTGCTGGTTTGGTTGCTGCAGGCACTGATATTCTTAAGGAAATCTCACCAGGATTGAAGGATAGCTGGAGGAGGATTGCCACCCCAGTGACCACCAGGGCAGTGGTTCCCGAGTGCCACAGCCCCCTGTGGCTGGGCAGTGTGCTGTGAATGTGCTGGGCAGGGGGTCAGCCCTTCCCCTGGCTGGGCTCCTGCTCACACAGCCCCGGGTGCTGCTGCCTTGCTCGGCTGCTGGCTCGTGTGCTCCACCTCCCGAGTGCTGCCCTTTCACCCTGGAGCTCGGTTGGTTCAGCTGAGAGCCCCAGGAGATGAGTGCTTCACTCCTGGCTCCTGGAGAGACCATTCCTGCCCCCTCTCAGATTTCCTGATAAGCATTTACGGGAAATCGGTGTCAAACCGAGAAAGGAGGTGCTGGGGGGAGGGAGGAGCCCGTGGGGGTGGGAACCCTCCGCAGCTGCTGCCCCTGCCACCACCTGTTTCAGCCCATCAAAGCCTTCTCCTCCGGAGCCCCAGCTCTGTGCTCTGCTCTGGCCTCAGTCCCTGCCCCTCGGTGCCTGGACCCCACTGTTCCCGGCTGTGACAGCCCAGGCTGGCACTGAGGAGCCCATCCCTGGCCAGCCCTTCCCTGTGGGGCAGGACCAACTCCCCGTGAGCATCCCCCTCTTCACCCACCAGGCAGCTCTGCTGAGCCATCGCTCCCAGATCCCCACGCTGCTGGAGCCCTTTGCTTTGCCTGGCCATGGATCCCAGGGCAGTGCCATTCCCATGGGAATCTGCTCACTGGCTGGAGACCCCTCCAGGCTGCCCCCAGAGCTCTTCTGCCAACTCTCACTGATGATCAGGGAGTTTCTGAGCTGCCAAGGCAGTGTCCCCCCTTTCTGACCCCTCCACTGCTCACTCACACAATTCAGCCTTTGCCCATCCCAGCTGCTCTTCACACCTCCCATCCTCATCCTCCCTGACACTCCTCTGGCAGAGCCTCTCCCCTTCCACTGCATTCCACCAACACTCAGGCACAGCCTCCCAAACCATCTAGGGATGGGTTTGGCTCCAAAAAAAAGATGTAGGCAGCTTCTGAGATCAAAACAAGCAATTTTGGGTTGTCAGGGATTCAGAAACTCCCATTGAGGAGTATTTGGGCTAAGAAACTGCACATTTGGAGCCTTGGGACTCAGTGATTTAGGGAGCTTTGGGGTCCCAAACCCTGATTTAGAGAGATTTTGGGCTCTGAACAAACCCAAACTTCAGACAGCATTGGGGTTGGAAACACCAATTTAGGAAGCATTTTGCTCAAAACCACTGATTTGGGGAATTTCTGGCCTCAGAAAGTCCCCTCTAGGCAGCTTTTCAGCTCAAAATGCCAATTTAGGGAGTTCTTGGGCTCAGAAGCACATGTTAAAGGAACTGCTGTACTCAAAAAGGGATCTCAAGAAGTTTTGGGGGTCAGGAAAAGCAACAGGGGGAGCTCAGAAACACCCACTTCAAGAGCTTTGGGGCTCAGAAAAATCAGTGTCCAGAGACTTGGGGCTCAAAAGCAGCAATTCAGAATACTTTGGGACTCAGCAATACCATTTCAAGATGCTCTTGGCCTCAAAAAATAGGCATTTGGGGAATTTCACAGCTGAGAATACAGAAGTTTCAGGAGCACTGGGGCTCAGAAACACCCACCTGGGGAGTTTTTGGGACCTGAAACAGCATTTGGGTTCAGAAATACTGATTTAGGGAGCACTGGGGTTCTTAAACACCAATTTAGGGGCGCACAGGCCTACAAAACCCTAATTTGGGGAGTTCAGGGCTGAGAAAAAATCATGTTGGGAGCTTTGGGAATCAGGGAGAATGATTTGGGGATATTTTCAGATCAGCAAGAAGTATTTAGAGAGCTTTTGGGCTCCAAAAAAAAATTTAAGCTGATTTTGGGCTCTGTAGTCCCCATTTAAGGAGCTTTGGAGCTCCAAAGCAGCGATTTCAGGAACTTTTGGGCTGAGAAACATCCGTTTCAGGAGCAGAAGGAGCAAGCCCTGGGGAAACACGGGAGCAAGGGGCTGGCACTTACCTAGGACAAGGCTGGGAAGAAGCAGCTCCGTGCTGGGGTGTGAGCACGGGGGCCTCGTCCCGGTTATATCCCACCCTGCCCGCCCCGTTCCCAGCCCCACGGGCTCCTCCCTCTCCCCCCGCAGCTCCTTTCTCGGTTTACACCGATTTCTCCTAAATCAGTTCTCAGCCTGGAAAGGGAAAGTGAAAATGCTGGGGTCAGGGAGCGGCTCCTTGGCTGGGTGGGGGGAATGGGCACAGCCAGCGGCCCCTCCCGGCTCCTGGAGCCTCCCAGGGCACCGGGAATGCCCCGGGAGACACCGGGAGCGCTGGGAGTGACCCCAGGGGCTGATGGCAGACAGGGCACAGGGCTTGAGTTAGGGGCGTCAGGCTCTGGAACACTGATTTTGGGAACTTCATGGCTTAGAAATCTAATCTATTTCAGCAGCTTCGGGGCCATAACAGTGATTTCAGGAGCTTTGGAACCGAAAACGTGCAATTTTGGGGGCTTTGGGACTCCAGAACACTGATTTTGGGAGGTTTTTGGCTCGGGAGAAAAAAAAAAGAGCTCCGAGTCTCAAAGAAAGCAATTTAGGGATATTTTGAGCTCAGAAACAGCAATTTAGAGATATTTTGGGCTTAGAAACACCCATTTAAGGATATTTTGGTGTCTGAAACACCAATTTAGGGAGCTGAGAAACACTCATTTAGGGAGGATTTGAGCTGAGAAATATCATATTAAAGAGTTTTTTACCTCCCAAATCAAAAACCTGTTTAGGGAGGGTTTTGCTCACGAGGGCTGGAATACAAGTATGGGGAGGCCTGGCAGACTGACTATACCCCAAACCCACCACAGTAAGTGCTGTGTGCCTGTGGTGGTGAGAACAACCATTGGGTGACTGTCCCATGTCACTGTCTGGGACACTGTCCTCGGCTTGGAAAACGAGTGCTATGGGCATACAGTGCCCCATGAAAGAATTTAATCAGACAATGGTACTCATTGCCAAAACAACCTTACAGACACCTGGCCATGAAGCAGGCACTGAGTGGATTTATGACATCCCCTGTGATGGACCAGCCTCTGGAATGATGGGATGGGCTGGTGAAGATGACAGTGAGCAACGGATGGTGAGACAAGAACCTTCTGCTACAACTGTTATTCTTGCATCAAGAACAAAATGACATGAAGTGACGTATACAGAAATGTTTCTCACTTTTGTTTAGGCTTTAGAGAAGGAAAATAAAGAGAAAACTATTAAACGTTGTTGTTATATCTGTAGCATGGGACACATCTGCTCTGAGCATTAAGATTATCAAGAGAAAGAAGGTTTAAATGCAGTTGCAAGGCCCAGTGCATAGAGGACTAAGAAAACTGGCTGCCGGCACAAATAAGAAAGCAGTAAAGGTAAAATAAAGCTCAGGAGGAAGGTAAAAGTCATCTTATTTACATAGCATAGTCCTTAATAATATTTGAATACAATTACAGGAAATCCAGGAAACAGATGGATTTGATGTGGGTAAACTACTTGACATTGCATGGGCAGTATATACAAATCAAAGGAAAACCAGCTGGAAGTGAGTAAGTAGAAAATAATACCAGCTGAAGAAAAAGGAATCAGAGAAGGACTGCTGCCTCCAAGGGGGAAGGGGGTCTCATGGAGGGAAGGGAGTTCAGTTCTGTCGCTATAGAGCGCGACACAGTACAGTAATACACGACTCCATCAGAAGGGTGAAAAAGGGACGTTTTATTAAACCAACATAACTTTTATAGTCTTTCCAGATATTGACACCCATCTAACACATATACAGTGCCCATTGGTCATAAAAGAGAAACAAAGTTCCAAGTAAACACCCAGAGAGCCACGTCACTCTCGAGCCAGCTAGAGTCCATATCTCCCAACTTTCTCTTCTTCTTCTGGTCTCCACGGTAACGACCTTGGCGTTCCTTCAGGAGAGATATAGGGCTTCTCCTTATCTTCAGGAGGCCCTGCTGGCTCACAGGGACAGCACAGAATGTCTTTCCCACAATTCCCCCTTTTTGTATTTGACCAGCAAATACAACTGCTAAGGATTTCTGCAGGGCCCTTGCAAAAATCCAAGCAGATGGAGGATCCATTCTTCATTCACTTACAGATAACCAGCTTCTACCAACTCCACAACACACACATACCCTCACAACCTAAAGCTCATATATAAACAAAACACATAAAGACAGATCTTCAAATACCATTACAGACTTCACAATTTCCAGATGACGCATTTGTAGCAGAATGACACTTTCACCTCTAATCACTTTACTTTCTCCCACACAGAGTCAGAGACCAAGTCATCTGTCTAGTCACCACTCAGAACTAAGTAGCATCCACTTAACCTTGCAACTGGTTGCTGCTATTATAACGGGCAACCAACCTAGTTGCTTGAAGTGTGGACTTCAGCTACTAGTTCAACTCCTATACAAAGGCAACACTTCTCCCTTAGGTACATCAAATTCCCCTATTTTTGGGACCGTCGGTGCCCTGCAAAAGGAGATGGTACAAGACACACTTCTCAGTACTACCAACCTCTTTATAAGAGAATTCAAGGAAATGAAGCAAAAGTAACATCCACTAACTTAACTCTCGGAATTTCAGTGTAAGCCTATAACTCTCTTTACTCCGTCTTGAATTACCATCTTTACCACACATTCCATGAGGGTCCATGCTTCCATCTACCTAATAACCAATACAATTACCTATTCATTTTGTTCCCACTGTGGAACCACTCATCCTGTCCTTTTCTGTGTGCTCCAAATAAGGTTTGACACAACGGGCAGGGACCCATTGAGGGCCCTTTTCTGTTAAAACACATGCGTATCCTCTTCCCCATGTTACTAATTCTACTGGGCCAGTCCATTTTCCCGTAATTAAATCTTTTACCCAAACCTTAATACCTTTCTTGAAGTTTGGCTGTTTTGAATTCAAAGATGAAAAATGATAGAATATAGGAGAGACTTGTAAGTCAGGTAAAGGACACAAAAAGTTTAAGACATAAATAGCTTTATCTAGTCTTACTTGAGGCGATTCCTTCTGCATTCCCCCTTTTTGTTTTTGTACCTGGCGCTTCAACACACCATGAGCACGTTCAATTATTGCTTGGCCTGTCGAAGCATGAGGAATACCTGTAGAATGATCAACACCCCAGGCACGAAAAAACACTTGCAATTTCTTTGAAACATACGCCGGGCCATTATCCGTCTTTACATGGGATGGAACGCCTAAGATGGAAAAGGCGTGGCAAAAATGACGAATAACATCCCGAGCTGTTTCACCTGCCAATGCTGAAGCAACTATGGCATGGGAAAAGGTGTCAATTGTGACATGAACATACTTTAAACGGCCAAATTCAGGCATTTTTGTAACATCTGTTTGCCATTCTTGCAGAGGGAGTAAGCCTCTAGGATTAGTGCCGTAATATTGTGAGACATGAGACATATGACAATCAGGGCAAGAAGAAATAATTGACTTTGCTTCACTATGTGATAATTTAAATTGCTGCCGTAGTGCCTGAGCACCCTGATGAAAAAATTGGTGAGATAGAACAGCTTGCTGTAACACATTAGGCACCGTTTTTAGTGCTGAGGCAGCCACAAGGGAATCCACATAGGCGTTACCTTCAACAAAGAATCCAGGTAGCGATGTATGGCTACGAATATGCATAATAAAATAAGAATGCTTTCGATTACGGATAGCAGTCCACAATTTCAACAACATGACAAATAATGGTTTCTCCTTTACATTATACAACACAGCTTGATCCAACTGCTTTACTAAATTAGCAACATAGACAGAGTCAGTAACTATATTTACGGAGCTAGGAAATAAAGTAAATGCCAAAAGCACGGCACAAAGTTCAATTAACTGAGGAGACCCTTGCTGAACCATTACTTCATGTTCCCAGTGGTCATCTTTCTTCCAGGCTACAGCAGCCTTTCCAGTTCTACCAGATCCATCTGTAAAAACTGTTGTACCTTCCACTGGTACTGAAGAGCAAAGTTGTTTCCCCTGAAAAGGAATCTCCTTAGTAAAACTCAAAATAGGATGAGATGGTAAATGATATGCTATTTGACCTGTAAAGGAAGATAAAGCAGATTGCAGCTCATGATTATTTCGAAAACACCACTCAAAATACCATTG
The DNA here is from genome assembly GCA_039654755.1 of Calcarius lapponicus. NCBI lineage: Eukaryota > Metazoa > Chordata > Aves > Passeriformes > Fringillidae > Calcarius > Calcarius lapponicus. The sequence continues at coordinate 1,659,375 of JBBFKN010000027.1, read as the reverse complement.
TTGTACTGGTATGACAATAGTTACAGGATCACAACCTAAGATTTCATGACAACGTCTGCGACCTTTAATAATGATGTCTGCAAAAAGCTCATACAGACCTGGAGCGGTTTTTCGTGACCTGAAAGACAAAAATATCCACTCCAAAACATGCAATGTATCTTCCCATTTGTCATTACATTGACACAACAATCCGCATGGTATTTCATTATCTCTTAAAATCAACAATTGCACACCAACGGAAACATCCAACCTGGTAACAAATTTAGATGTTAAAGCCAATTCAACTTCTTCTACAGCCTTTTTTGCTGCAGCAGTCAAATGTCTCTCATCGGTAGAGGAAGTTATTCCCGACAGTAATTCGTACAAAGGTTGCAGCTGATGATTGGTTATCCCCAAGTATGGCCTAAGCCAACCTATTGCACCAACCAATTTCTGCACGTCAACAGCAGTTTTAATATCAATGTCCAATTTTATAGGTTGAGGCACAATTTGTGTATTGGTGATTATCAACCCCAAATATTTCCAGGGCATCTGTCTTTGGACTTTCTCGGGGGCAATAACCAAACCAAAGGCCTCTAAATTTTCCATAGCACATTGTTCGAGAGCCAATAATTGTTGTTTATTGTCAGAGGCCAACAAGATATCATCCATATAATGATAGCAATAACAATTGCTGAATTGCTCTCGGACCTTAGATAAAGCCATTCCATGGACTAAATGAGGTTTCAATATGTCCAGCCAGTAGTTGTTCTTTCACTAAGCTTCGCAGGGCAAGAAGCTTTTCAGTAGGCAGGGGCCACTGCTGAATACAGACCGGCTTATCTGTCAGCCATGTCAAGGGCACAACCGGACGTTTAAAGCCCTGCACCCCAGTGGCCCCCACTAAAAATCCGTAGTAATTTTAACACCCCATTGGGTTAAACAATCACGTCCCCATAAATTTGGCTGAGCGTTAGTAACATATGGTCTAATGTTAGCTTGTTGGCCTTCTGGATGTGTTACAGTGATCGCAATCGCAGATAAAGCACCAGCAGTTGACCCACCTAACCCAACAACTCCAAAGGTTGATTGAGTGAGGGGCCATGTTGCAGGCCAAACAAGCTTTGAAACTATAGTTATGTCTGCTCCTGTATCAAGCAGACCTGATATTGTTGTAGTTTCTGGGTGATATCCCTTAGCAGTGACCAAACATTGTATCACCGGACGCTCATCTGTCACCTTTTGAGTCCAGAGAACCTGAGGTTGTCCTGTAGATCCAAAACCTCCAGTACCACGACTCCGGTCCACTACAGTTGGAACACATCTCATAAAAGGAACAAGCTGAGCAATAGAAGTACCTTTTTGAATAACAACAGGAGGTTCACTAACAGACACCATAGCTTGAATCTGTCCCACATAATCAGAATCAATAAGACCCAAATGGACATTAATACCTTGAATAGTGCTACTAGATCTTCCCATCAAAAAAGCACTCAGACCTTGGCCTATAGGACCATGAGCATCAAGAGGCACTTTACATATACCTCTTGTCAAGATAGTCACTGTTTCAGCTACCGGTATATCAATCCCTGCCGAGCCTCTTGTTGCCCCTGTGTATCGGTCACAAATGGAGAGCTTTGCAGCGCTGGCCGGGCTCGTGATTGTCGTCGGGGTATTTGTGTCTCCACGCGCCCCTTCGCGTTGCGCTTCCAGTTTCCCTGCACTTGTCGACCACCTGGAAAAGATCTTAACTTACAAAATTTAGCAATATGGCCAAAGTTACCACAACGATGACAAGGAACTTTACTAGCCCAAACTATCCTGGAATGTGCACATCGTCCAGCAGTTTGATGGCATTGGGTCTTCACACGTCCTGAATCTTCACAAGCAGAACATTTGGGTGAGGACTTCATGACTCTTGCTAAAGCAGCCATTTTATGTTCAACCGAACCAACCTTTGAGCAAGCAACTACAAGATCAGACAGTGAGGGTTCTCCTGGTAAAGAATCAATAATTCTCCTACAATCATCATTTGCATTTTCTCGTGCGAGCTGTCTGCACAAAATTTGCCTCAACTTATCATCTTCTACTTGCTTCTCAAGGGCTGCAGCAACCCTCTCCACAAACTGCAGAAAAGGTTCCTTCACCCCTTGCTGGATAGTAATATACCTTGGTTTAGGAGCTGCCATCTCCATTGTCTTAAGCAAGGCGCTCATACCCAGCTGCTGGGCCTGTGCAAGAACCAGGGGGTCCCATCTTGCTTGCAAATCCGGATTAGAAAATGGTCCATTGCCCAGCAAGGCATCAGCTCCCACAGCATGACGTGGATCCTGCTGAGGTAACTGCATATTGTCCAAAGCTACTCTCTCAACCATTTGTTTCCAGGTAGCTTGAAACACACCATACTGCACTGGCTGAAACAGAATCGTAGCAAGGTGAACAATATCATAAGGTGCAAGTACATCAGCATTTAAAACACGAAGCAATTGCATCACCTGCGAAGAGTTAACACCATACTGGTCTACTTTGGACTGAAGGTCCTGGACAACCCTCCATGAAAAAACTTGATGGCTGTCTTGTTGTCCTGAATTAGGAGCAGCTTTGAAAACAGGAAAAGCCACAGGCTCACCAGAAGCAGCAGCAGCAGTCGTCCCCATCCTTCTAGGTGGACCTATTTTTTCTAACAAATTCCAATCTCCTACTTCAGCTGCTTTCATTCTTACATGCTCCCAAAAGTGCAAAGGATGTCGAGGAGTCACAGCCACCTGGCACGGAGGGAGAGTCCAAGAAACAGCAGACCTGGATCTGCTACGAGGTTTAACAGAAACAGATTCCTGTGTCTTTTCAGATATGCTTATGACCGGCCGTTCATCATCAGAGCTGTCACTAGACAAGGCAGGACACAATGTTAAAGATTGCATTTGTTCGACTAGTTCGGGAAGGAGCGGGGGGGCAGACGGCTCAACGGGGGGTGGAGCGGAGGCAGACTGCTCGAAGGGGGGCAGAGAGGGGGTGGCTGGCTCAAGAGAGTACGAGGAGGAGGCGGACGGCTCGAAGGAGGGCAGAGGCGGGGCGGACGGCTCAAGGGAAAACGGCGGGGGGGCAGCCGAACCACGGGAGAGTGGGGGAGGAACGGCCGACCGAGGGACGGGCACGGGAGGGGCAGCTGAGCCGCGGGGAGGTGCGGGGGGGAGCAGCCGGCCCAAGGGAGGGTGCGGGGGAAGCAGGGGGCACAGCTAGCCCAGGGGAGGGTGCGGGGGGAGCAGCTGGCCCAGGGGAGGGTGCGGGGGGAGCAGCCGGCCCAGGGGAGGGTGCGGGGGGAGCAGCCGACCCAGGGAAAGACAGAAGGGCCGTTGCACCAGCCTGTTTTTCACTTCGCTTCTTCTGTAACTTCATTTTTGCTAGTTGCTGTGCAGGCGTAAGATATTTTGGTCTAGCACTCAATTCTGCTAACTGTTGAGCAGGCGAGATATACACAGGTTTAACATAGTCTTTAGGAGATAAATACTGAGGAACAGTCCCAGCCTGCCGTTTAATTCTCACGATAGCAAACCCTGGGGGGAGCCCCACAGCGGCTCTAGCAACCTCCTCAGGGGGAGATACATCGACAGGCTCAGCCTCATCTTCCTCCTGTTCCTCTACTCCAGTTTCTTGCTCCAGTTCCTGCTCCTCCAATTGCTCCTCTCTAACTTGCTCTACTTTCCATTCCTTCAATGCCTCATACAACAGCCTCCAAGTAGCAGCCAAATCAACAATGGTCTTATCCCCCTTAGATATCACTTCCCATAGTCTCTTTCCAACTTTTTTCTATGCCCGGACACTGAAGGCAGTGTCGGCATCACCTTCAAAATCCTGTGATTTACACCATATCAGTAAACTTCGAAGTGCATAATCAGAAGTTTGCACATTTTTTCTTTTCAATAAAGTTTTCCACGTGGACAAAACAGTAATTTCTTCCTTTGATAAATTATTTCCCATTATTTTTCGCGATCGCTCACCTCAAATCAGACGTCTGAATTAGGTCCGGACCTTCGCAGCGTCCCTGCTGCCTTCACTCATATTTTTTAGGGTACCCTTCAACTTTTTTCTTCTCTTTTTAAAGTCCGTTATAATCACGTTGGACGGCCACCAGATGTCGCTATAGAGCGCGACACAGTACAGTAATACACGACTCCATCAGAAGGGTGAAAAAGGGACGTTTTATTAAACCAACATAACTTTTATAGTCTTTCCAGATATTGACACCCATCTAACACATATACAGTGCCCATTGGTCATAAAAGAGAAACAAAGTTCCAAGTAAACACCCAGAGAGCCACGTCACTCTCGAGCCAGCTAGAGTCCATATCTCCCAACTTTCTCTTCTTCTTCTGGTCTCCACGGTAACGACCTTGGCGTTCCTTCAGGAGAGATATAGGGCTTCTCCTTATCTTCAGGAGGCCCTGCTGGCTCACAGGGACAGCACAGAATGTCTTTCCCACACAGTTCCTGGACCTTCATTAGGAAGACTGGGAACAATGCTCACATTGTAAAAAGGAGGGACACTGGAAGCAGAAGTGTCCTCAACTAAAACCCAGGACATCCCCAAACTCCCTCATGGCAATAGCTGGGTACTTGTGAAGGGGACCAGAGGCTTCATCCCCAGCAGAGCCTGTGGTAACAGCTACACTGGGAAAGGAAAAACTGGAAGTTTTGGTAACAGGAGCTGGTTGTTTTATATTAAATACCCTGCAAGGGAAGTTAAGCGATGATTCCATCCCAGCTGTCAGTGCCACTGGGACTTGTGAAACAGCTGTGCAATGCAAACTTCACTATGCTAGAGGTTTGTGTCCAAAAAGGAGACAAAAGGGTCCTGTAACTTTATTTGAACAAAGGGAGAGGCCATGACGTGTTTACCCTGGGGTCTCTCCAATTTTTTGAGGACATAGCCTCCTTTTCAATGCTGTTTTCCCATCCACATTACCTTCTGTCTTTCCCCACTGGCTGAGATACTTGACAGGTACAGACTTCCCTGTGGGAAATGGATTTGTAGAGAGTTCTCAGGGTCTGACAGAAGGCCTACACAGAATCACAGAATCACACAAGGTTGGAAGAGACCTTCAAGATCATTGAATCCAATCTGGACCCTAACACCTCAACTAAACCACAGCACCGAGTGCCACATCCAGTCTTTTCTTAAACACATCCAGGGATGGTGATTCCACCAACTACTCGGGCCATTCCGGACCATTCCAGCACTTTATCACTCTTTCTGTGAAAAATTTTTTCCTAATATCCAACCTATATTTCCCTTGCCACAACCTGAGTCTACAACCTCTTGTTCTGTCAGTTGCTACCTGGAGAAAGAGACCAACCACACCCGACCACAACCACCTTTCAGGAAATTGTAGAGTGATAAGGTCACCTCTGAGACTTCTTTTCTCCAGGATAAACAACCCCAACTCCCTCAGCAGTTCCTCAAGGACTTGTGTTCCAGACCCCTCACCAACCTTGTTGCCCTTCTCTGGACATGCTCCAGCCCCTCCATGGCCTTCCTAAATTGGGGGCCCAGAGCTGGACACAGCACTCGAGGTGTGGCCTCACCAGTGCTGAGTGCAGGGGAAGAATCCCTGCCCTGCTCCTGCTGGCCACACCATTGCTGATCCAGGCCAGGAGCCATTGGCCTTCTTGCCCACCTGGGCACACTGCTGGCTCATGTCCAGCCTGCTGTCCATCAGTGCCCCCAGGTCCCTTTCTGCCTGGCCGCTGTCCAGCCACTCTGTCCCCAGCCTGTAGCACTGCAGGGGTTGTTGTGGCCAAAGTGCAGGACCCAGCACTTGGACTTACTAAACTTCATCTTACTGGACTCTGCCCATCCATCCAACTGTTCCAGTTCTCTCGGCAGAGCCCTCCTACCTTCCAGCAGATGGACACACGCTCCCAGCTCAGTGTCATCTGCAGATTTACTAATGAAAGACTCAACATCCTCATCCATGTTGCCCATAAAAATATTGAACAGAAGTGTCCCCAGCACAGAGTCCTGAGGGACACTAGTGGTCTGTGGTCTGCCAGCTGGATGCAGCAGCGTTCACTACCCCTCTCTGGGCCTGGCCATCCAGCCAGTTGTAGATGTTTTGTTGATGCCCCTCCTTCTTTAACAGAATATTTAAAATCTCAATAATTTCATGGTCACTGTGCCCCAAACAGCCTCTGACCACAACATCTCCCTCCAGCCCTTCTCTGTTTGTGACCAGCAGGAGACAGAGCTTTCCTTGGCAGTGGGAATTGCAGGAAACCTCCCCCAAGTGCAGCTTGGCAGGCTCAGCCTGGAGCTGAGGAGAAAGCAAAGTCCCTGGCAGGGCAGAATGTTGGTGCTGGAGGTGTGGCAGCATGAGGCTGGGCCATGGCCGGGCTCTGTGTGCCAGGAGCCGGCAGCGCTGGGTGCAGGGAGCCCAGGGAGGGCACAGAAACGCTGGGTGAGAAATGCTGGGCACAGCGAGAGGGGCGAGTGCAGCCGGCCAGGGCAGAGGAGCAGCACGCCCAGGGGGCACAGCCTGCAGCACAGATGGCCAAGGGCTGGGCAGGGCTGGCAGGGCCGGCAGGGCCACAGGCACCCAGGCCTTTGTGCCCTGGGCTCGGGCAGCGCCTCTGGAGGCCCCACAGGAGGAACTTTCCTGGCAGGGGCTGCACTTTGCTTCTCCCTCAGCCTCCCTGGGCAGGCTGGCAGGGGCTGCAGGTTGGTGCCATTTGTCCTTGCTGCTCCTCACATCCCCCTGGCCCAGCAAGAGCCCCAAGGCAGCCGTGAGGGACAGGCCCTGCTGGCCCAGGCTGGGCTCAGGGCTTGGCCTTTCTGCTTCCTGCAGCCAAGCCAGGCCTTGCTCAGCACTGCAGTTCCCTGCTCAGAGCCTTGGGCTCCCTGCAATCCTGGCCTCAAGGATCTGCTCTCACCAGGCCCTGGGCAGCCTTTGGCACTCCCTGCCCTCCCTGGGGCCCAGCCATGCTCCAAGGCACTTGGAGTTTTGCTGCTGCCTCCTTGAGCAGCTTCTTCATCCTTCTCTGCGTGCCTGAGGCTCCTGGAGCCAGCCCCAAATCCACTGTGGGGCTGATTAAAATACAGAAAGCCCTCAGGAGCTCTTTGTCCACCTTCCATTGTCTTCATGTCTCCAAGGCTTGTGCAGTGATTGGAGTCAGTTTGGAATTCTGTTCAGAAGAAAGATTTCAAAGTGCATATAATGATTTTTGGTTTTAGTCAAGGAAATATTTTTTTACTTTTCATTTCAGAGAAGAGGGGATAGAAGCATTCCCCAAGAAATCTTGATGCTGAATGTCTCCTCAGGAGGTCTGGGCATGGAGAAGAATGAGCCCCTTGCAGGCTGAGCCTGTTTGTACAAGCTGCTCCTCACCCCCAGCCTCACCATGTCTGATATCAGCCACCTGGGACTGATATCCCTAAACATAACAATTTTTAGCATTTTTCCTTAAAATTAAATTTAATTAATTAACAAAATTGCAATTATATTAGTCTAATTTATGATAGGAGTATTCAACATTTTTATTACCTACTTTTTATGTTTATAATAAAAAATCAACACATTTTTAGCAACCGAGAAAATTATTGGTCATTGGTTCTAAGTAAATGCAATTCCCTTAATTAATTAATTAATCACTATTGGCTATTTCTTTCTTCCTCCTTATGTTAACTAGTAATATTTATAGTGTTCTTAGTGTTCTTTCATCATCTTTTTCTCCCATAGGGTAAAGGGGGGCACTTTGGGGACCGTGGAGACATTTCTGGGGCCCATTTGGGGCAGTTTTGGGTCTGGGGAGGGAATTCAGAGAGAACTTGAGGGTCTGGAGGACACTTGGGGGAGCCGGGTGGACACTTGGAGGGGCACTCAGGGATTCTGAGGGACAGTTCGGGGTCCGGGGCAGCACTTGGGGGTCCAGGGGGGCCCTTGGAGGTCAGGGAGGGGAATTTGGGGCCCTTCGGGATCCGGGCGGGCACTTGGGGGGGCTCGGACGGGGCTCTCTGGGGCGCGGGGGGTGATGGGAGTTGTAGGCGCGGGTATCATACGGTTTAACGGCGCCGCGGAGCATCACGGGAGTTCTGGGCGCAGCTGCAGTTGCTCTCGGTGGGGCGCATGGCATGATGGGAGCTGTAGTCCCGGAAGCGGCTCGAACGCGATGTTCGGGGGTCCGGGAAGGCTCTTGGGGGACACTTTTGCGTCCGAGCCACGGCTTCAGATCCTCGGGTGGAATGTAAATGGTTCGGGAGCCCCTAGGAAGAGCTCGGGGAGCTCTAACCGGGCTCTTTAGGGCGCGGAGCACGGCAGGAGTTTTAGGCGCGGGACTGTGTTCTGAGGGGCTCTGGGGCCGCGGGGGATGAGAGGACATGAATTCCAAGAGGTAGCTGTGCCGGGCATCTGTGGGGTTGGGAGCACTCAGGGGGTCCGAGGACGCTTTTGGGGGGTCCCGAATGGGCGCTGCGGGGGCACTGAGGGATCCTGGGGGGTCTGGGGGACACTTACGAGACAGATAGGGGCGGATCCGGGGTTCTGTGGAGCGCGGGGCATGACGGGAGTTCTAGGGCGGATGTAGTGGGGCTCATCCGGGCCGCGAGGCATGACGGGAAATGTAAGCACCAAAAAAAAACAAAGTGGCGGCCATCCTAGGCACCACTCCCGAGGCTCCGATCTCCGGCGCTGATTTGCTGCGACAAGTGATGGGCGGGAGCCTCGGCAAATGGGATGCAGTGGAGGCGGGAACAGCCCATTCACCCTCCTCCAGTCCCTCCCAGTACAGACCAGTACAACCCCAGTACAGACCAGCACAACTCCAGTGCCCCTCCAATAACTCCCAGTACAGCCCAGTCCCTCCCAATACACTTCAGTTTATTCCCAGTCCCTTCCTGTTTCCCCCAATGTCATACACAGTATGCCCCAGTGTCCCCAGTCTTCCCCGAATTGTTCCCAGTGTCCCCAGTTTGCCCAGCATCACTCCAAGTATGCCCTGATATGTCCCAGTGTGTTTCAGTGTACCCCCACAGTACATCCCAGTCCACCCAGATTCCCCCTCAGCATTCCTCGTGTCCCCAGTATTTCCCAGTCCTCCCGAGTGTCATTCCCAGTATGTCCCAGTGTCTCCCACAGCGTTCCCAGTGTTCCCCAGTATGTCCCAGTCCTCCCCAGTGTTTCCAAGGACAGTTGAATTTCTCACGGTGGCCGTGGCAGCCAAACCCAGCAGTGGGGTCAGCACAGTGCCCATGGCCACAGCCCCTTGCAGTGGCCCAGTGCAGCTGGGGCTGATGATCCACCCTCACAGCTGGCCCAGGGCAGCTCTGCAGTGGCTTTGGTGGCACCTGGGGCTGGCACACACCTGAGCACTGTGTCTGTTTGCAGTGGGGAAACTCAGGAGTTTCACATTGCTTCAAAAACCCCAAAAAGGGAAAACCCCTCTTAGGCTGAGTGCAGCCAGCTCTGCAAGCACAGCAGGTCCCAGGGGAGTGAGGACAGACAGGATGGGGCTGGGCAATGTGGAGCAAGGTTGTCCACACTGGGTCAGAGCTCAAGGCACAGCTTCTGTGAGCAGGCCAGAGCTGCTGAGGAGAGACCCTGGGTCAATATCAATCACAGAATGCTGCAATCACCTTTGCTCTAAAGAGAAATTAAAAAAAAATACATATTTTAAAAAAGGAATGTGTATTTTTTTGTAAGGAATTTGAAATTTTTCTCCATAACTGGACAAGGAAAACTTTAATGACCTTCTTGGGGATTTGGTGTTGTTTACATCAGACTCAGTCCCTGAGAGTGTTTCCAAAAAACTTCTCAACAACTCAAACTTAAATTGAATCTATGAAGTTTCTTGAAGTTTTAATGGGTCCCACTGAGGAACATGACTGGGAAAGTGTCCCCAGGTTCCAGTTAGAGCAGAACACTGCAGGCAGTGATGACAGCTGCAGACAAACAAGGCCAAGGTGTCTCTGGTGCAGAGCAAAGCTGGATGTGTTTGAGGAATGCCAAGGGCCAAGGCAGAGCCCCAGGGCCTGGCCAGGCAGATGCTGTCCCTCCCTCCTTGCTCAGGGCTCTTGCCGGGATGGGCACTGGCATGTGGGGATGTGCAATGCCAAGGGCAGGAGCATGGGGCGGCCCCTGCCAGGCTGCTGAGCAGGGCCAAGGAGGCAATGAGGCCCCAGGCCTGCAAGGGTCACTTGTCTCCTGCTCCTGCCTCAGGCCCAGGCCCAGCAGCCATGGCCAAAGTGCTGCCCAAGTTGGCTCTGTTGGGGCTGTCTTGCAGCTGCTGCACATGCCTGTGCCCTGTGCAGCCCAGGCTGTGCTACGGTGTCCCTGCCCTGCGCCTCTGTCCCTGCAGGCTGTCGGCATCCCCCGGCTGCCCCACCTGGCTGGGCCCTTCCTTTGCTGACAACTCTGCCTCCTGCCTGCCTCTGCCTGCCCACACAAAGCCTGCGGCTGATACCAAAAGGGTTCATTCCATTTTTCCCCTGCCTGTGAACTTTCAGCACAGGAACAAGGCATGCAGGGGCTGCTTTCCCAGCAAGGATGGTTGGAAGAGAAGAAGAAGACATCTGGCTCAAGGGTGCAGGTATAGGGAAAGCAAGGAGTGAATCTGGGAGCTTGGGGTGGGTTTTATGGAAATGGTTAAATTTTAATTCGCATTTAGTGACTGTATATAAGCAACAAACTGGTAGAATTACATGTCCTCATAACTTTAGGAGTTATCCCATGTTGGACCTCAGGCCTGAATAAATGATACCTTCGTAAACACCAAGTTAGTGTTCAGAAGCCTTGTTCTGATATTTTGGGTATTTGGTGACAGCAGAGGCTGACAGAACCAAGGAGTCAGCTCTGACACTGTGGAACCCCATGGAACAAAGGGTCCATTGTGATGCAGTGGAACCCCATGGAACTAAAAGTCCATTGTATCAGAGCAAGGCCTCATGGAACCAAGGAGAGCATTGCTGACAGTGTGGAAGCTCCTGGAGCCATGGGGTCATTGTGCCAGTGTGGGGGTGCACGGAATCAATGTTCCATTGGGCCACTGCAGAACCTTCTGGAATCAAGGGGATCATGTTATGCTCTGGAACCTCATGGAACAAAGGGTCCATGGTGACACTGCCGTGCTCAGACCATTGTTGACAGTGTGAAAGCTCCTGGAACCAGAAGTCCATTGTAACACAGCAAGGCCTCCTGGAACCAAAGGTCCATTGTGGCTCTGTGGGGCTTCCCCCCAGGAAGGAGACCAAAAGGAGACCATTTGGACACTGTGGGGCCTCATGGAACCTCCTGGCACTGTGACACAGCAGGGCCACATGGAGCCGAGGGGCCACTGAGACACTGAGGAACCTCATGGAACCAAAGGTCCATTGTTACACTGAGGGGCCCTGTGGAACCAGTGGGACCATGGTGACACCGTGGTGCTCCATGGAACCAAGGGGCCATTCTGATTCTCCTTTGCCTCATGGAGCCAAGGGGCCACCATGACACTGCAGGGCCTCGTGGAACTAAGGCAGCCTTGTGACACTGCGGGCCCTTGGAACCAAGGGTCCATTGGGAGATTGCAGGGCCTCATGGAACCATGGAGACCATTCTGACCCTTTGGAACCCATTGGAACCAAGGGCCCATTGTGACACTGCAGGGCCTCATGGAATCAAGGGGACCAACGTGACACTGTGGGGCTCCATGGGACAAAGGGGCCATTCTGACACTGTGGAACCAAGGAGATCATTGCTCTGCTATGGGACATCATGGAACCAAGGGGGCCATTGCTCTGCTATGGGACATGATGGAACCAAGGAGACCATGTGACACAGCAAGGCCTCATGGAACCAAGGGGACAATAGTGACACTGTGGGGCTCCAAGGGCCAAGGGAGGATACATATAGAGTAGACTCAACGAGATCATTGTGACACTGTGGTGCATCATGGAACCAAAAGTCCATTTTTACACAGGAGTGCCTCATGGAACTATGTAGGCCATTTTTACATTTTGAGGCCTTGTGAAACCAAAGGGCCATTGCGCCACTTTGTGTCCCCATGGAACCAAGGAGTCCATTGTGACACTACAGGGCCCCATGAAACTAAGGATTCTTGGAGCAATGTGGGACTCATGGAACCAAAGGTCCATTGTGACATTGAGGGGTCTCATGGAACTGAGGGGGGACAATTGTGATGCTGTGGGGCCCAATGGAAGCCAGGGGCCCATGTGACACAGCTCTGCCTCATGCAGCCAAGGGGCCACTGGGATCCTGAGGAGCCCAAAAGAACCAAGGGACCATTTTGTCACTCTGCAGCTGTGGAGACCCTGAGAGACATTCCCTGGGTTAGGGAGACACAAGAAGCTTCTCTCAAAAGCTGTTCGACCCCATTGGCTCCTTCCCATTGTTCTGTGTCCCTCAGCCACTCCCTCCCCATTCCCCCATTGGCCCCATCTTTGTACTGCCCCCATGGCACTGATCAGCCCCTTCCTCTGGAGATACTGAAACCTGGACTGCCCCCAGGAGTCCTGCCTTGTGATCCTGAACATCTCACTGCACGGCTGAATTAATCTGTGGTTGCCATGCAAATGTCCTTTGTGCTTCCCTACCCTGGGCTTTATTAGCAGCTCTTTTGGCTGCAACAATGGTCCATTATGGCAGTGTGGATCCAAGGACACCATGGTGACACTGTGGGACCTCATGGATCCAAGGGGCCATTGTGACACTGAAGAACTTCATGGAACCCAGGGTCCATTGTGGCACAGCAGGGCCTCGTTGGAACAAAGGAATCATTGCTGACAGTACAGAAACTCCTGGAACCAAGAAGCCATGGGGACACAGCAGGGCCACATGGAACCCAGGAGACCAGTGACATTTAGGGACCTCATGGAACCAGGGTCCATTATAACACTGCAGAAACAAGGAGACCATTGTTGATGCTTTGGAAGCTCATGGAACCAAGCAGCCATTGTGACACTCCAGGGCCTCGTTGAACCAGGCAGACCATTGTGACGCCACAGAACCTCATGGCACTGAGGGTTTATTGTGACACAGCAGGGCCCATGGAGCCAATTGTCCATTGTGACGATAAGGATCTGAGGAGACCATGGTGACACCATGGAAGCTTATGGAACCATGGGTCCATTGTGACAAAACAAGGCCTTGTGGAACCAAGGAGAGCATTGTGACATCATGGAACCTCATGGAACCAAGGAGACCATCATGACGTCATGGAACCTTATGGAACCAAGGAGACCATTGTGACATCATGGAAACTCGTGGAACCAAGGGTCCATTGTTACATTTCAGAACCAAGGAGACCATTGTGACAGTACAGAACCTCACGGGACCAAGATTCCATTGTTATGCAGTGGGGCTTCATGGAACCAAAGAACCACTGTGACACAGCAGGGCCACATGGAACCAATGGCCCATGGAGATACTGTGGGTCCAAGGAGACCATGGTGATGCTGAGGAACCTCGTGGAGCCAAGGGGTCGTTGTGACACTGTGGGGCCCCGTGGAGCCAAATATTCATGGTGACACAGCGGAGCTGCTTGTGACCAATTGTCCATTGTGACCCTGCAGATCCAAGAGACCAGGGTGACACTGTGGCAGTTGATGGAACCAAGGGGCTGCTGTGACACACCAAGGCCTCGTGGAACCAAGGAGAGCATTGTGGCAGTGCAGAACCAAAGAGGCCATTTTGACAGTACAGAACCCAATGGAACCAAGGGTCCATTTTTCTACAGCAGGGCCTCATGGAGCCAAGGGGCCGGTGTGAAACTGTGGGGATAATGGAGTCAAGGACACCACTGATATTGAAATCTGCTGGATAGAAACATTTGAACACAGTTTTGAGTATTTGAAAGCACGTATTCCTTATTACAGCATGGTGGTCACTGGGGCCATCCTTCCTCCAATCGAGGAAGAATGCACTGAGCATTAAATGAACAGAGTTTTTATCCCACACACAGATTATGCATCCATTAGCTATCTCCACTTCCTTTGACTTTATTTGACATAGTTGCACCCTTATCACAAATCTTTTTAAGGTTCTTTGGGTTTTGTCTTCAACATCCAGTGTCCTTTTTAGGTGGCTGTTCCTTGACCCCCCTTTTGAGTAAGGGCAATATTATTGTTCTGCATATCTTCTGCTTTGTCTGCCTTGCAGAGCTGAGCTGGCATCCTCCTTGCATTTTGTGTGACTTCTGTTTGCCAGAGGCACATCCTCAATCAGTTTCTCCAAGGCTGTGTTGTTCTGTTCTCCTGCCCTTGTCTCAGTGCTCGCCCCGCATGAGGTGTCTGCAACCCCCCCAACCTATGGGCCTGGGGTGGGCAAGTGTTCCTGGGGAACAGGGATGGGACAGCTGGGCTGGACTGACCCAAGAGATGTTCCATTCCATGTCACACCATGATCAGCAATCAACTGAGAGAAGCAGGGGGAGAAGGGGGGTAGAGGATTAATTTCTTTCTTCAGACATTTTTTTTTCAAAACAGCACCTGCACATACAGAATCCTCTCCTGCCACAAGGTGGTAAAATATTTTCTGCTGATAAGAGATTTCCTGAATTTGCTTTTCTTCTGTTGGTGGCATTTTCTTTTTGTGGTTGGTTTGTTTTATGGGGTTTTTGTGTTGTTGTTGGTGGGTCTTGCTTTTGGTTTTTTGATTGGGTTTGGGATTGATTTTTTTTAGGTGGGTTTGGATTTTTCCCTATTGAACTTCCTTTCTTCTGATGCATGAGTTTTTTCTGCCCTTTCTTTTGGCTTGCTTGGCACCTGACAGCAAGACAAATTTACCAACTCAGTCATCTTGCCCAATTATGATTTGCAGTCACCATTAACTAGATGAGTTCAGTCACAGACTCCCTGCAATTTGGCAGCATCCATAAAGGAATTGAAAGTACATTTCATGCCATTTTAGAGACAATAGAAATATTCCCCAGCAGTGGCCAAGGGCTGGTCACTGAGGGGTGTCACCAGGGCGTGGCTGCCAAGAGGACTCTGTACCATGGATGACATTTGACCCTCATTGTTCAGCCAAATTCCCACCCAGCCCATGTTCCACTCCTTCAGCCCAGCTCTCTCCTGTCTGGCTCTGAGGAGACCACAGCAGACCCTGTCCCAGGCCTGGCTGAAGTCTGGGCACACAACATCCCCTTCTTTTCCCTCCCACGTGGGTTCTGCAGTCCCTGCCCTGTCCTGCCAGTGCCTGGAATGGCTGCAGGAGGATTTGCCACATTTCCTTCCCTGCTGAGCCTGACCAGGCTGTGACTGCCAGTCCCCCTCCCTGCCCTGTTTGCAGACTGGTTCCATGTCTGCCCTTCCCAAGAGCCCAGGACCCTTGGGGATGGCTCTGGCCTTTCCAAGGGGTTTGAGAGAGGTCCCACAGTGACGCTGCCCAGCCTTCTCAACAGCCCTGACACCAAAGGCCTTTTCCACATCCCTCAGTTCCAGGTCAGTGCCCAGAACACAGCACAGCCCTGTCCAGGTCCTCGGGGTGGTTCAGAAGGGAGGCAGCTCTGATTTCTCCCCACAGACCCTCACTCTATCCAATGTCTCTCTGTGCAGTCCTTGGCTGCCCTGAGCATGTTTTCCTGGAGCCTCCCTGCCTGGGATATTTCTCTCTATGCAGTCCTAACCACAGCCCAGCAAAGAATTCAGGTGTTTCCCAGAGGACGTTACTCTCAGAGTGAAGTGGCCTCAAGGCACTGTTTGTGCCACTGGAATTGTGCCAGCCCCGGGTGCTGCTGATGGTGTTTGTGCTCACTGGGGTTTATCTCCCCCCACACACACGATGCACTGCTGAGATCTCCTCAGCACAGAGCAAACATGGCCTGCTGGCCTGGTCACTTGGTGTCCCTCCGTGCAAGGACAAACAACCTCCTGCAGGTGGGCAGAGGCCAGTGCTGGCAATGGTGGTTGCAGGGGCTGGTGTGGGACAATTGCCCTGGGGCACCTTCCCAGGCTGTCCCAGAACAAAGACACAGCCCAGGCCCTGCTCTGCTGCTGCCTCAGGTCCATGCCAGGAGCTCTGGCTGTGCCAGGACACTGCTGTGAGCCCCCCTGCACACTCCCCCCTGCCCCAGGCCCTGGGCTCTGCTGTGCCAGGGCATTCCTGGAGCACATTGCTGACAGCAGCTCTGGAGGGGAGCGAAGCCTCCCTGCCCTGCCCTCAGGAGATGCCCTTTGCTGATGGAGCTGCTGTGCTGGAGCCCAGCTGTGTCCCAGCAGTGCCCATGGCCTGGCCCTGCCTGTGGCCACAGCAGGGACACGCAGCAGGACAGTGACCAAGCTGCCAGAGCACTCCGGCCTTGCAGCCACAGGGCTGGGAAGGACAGGCTGGAGTTGGGCAGGGCAGATGTGGGAAGAGCCAGGCCATTGTCCCTGGCTGTGCTGCTGTGCTGGGAGTCTCTGCCCTCCACCTCTGCTCACAGGCACTGCCCCTGCAGGGACAGAGAAGGGCTGAGGAAGAGTCCTGGACACACAGGTCAGGGTTACCACTTGTCTTTATTTAAATGTACTGGGAAAATGCCTCTTGCACATCTGTGTATTTCAAAAGAAATGTAGTTATTCATGTAGAAATGCTAAGAGTAATACTGCAGTATTTTGTAAAAAACACAACAACAGTAGAAAAAAGTTACCAAATAAAAATGGACAAATGGGGGAAAAAAAGGCTGAGATTGTAAAGAGTTACATTTTGAAGTCTCTGCAGCAGAAAATGGTTCTGAAATGCTTCTGAAAGTATCCAGTCATCAATTTTCTCAGGGCATCCTTGACCTCCTGGTTCCTCAGGCTGTAGATGAGGGGGTTCAGGGCTGGAGGCACCACTGAGTACAGAACTGACACTGCCAGATCCAGGGATGGGGAGGAGATGGAGGGGGGCTTCAGGTAGGAAAATGTGCCAGTGGTGACAAACAGGGAGACCACGGCCAGGTGAGGGAGACAGGTGGAAAAGGCTTTGTGCCGTCCCTGCTTAGAGGGGATCCTCAGCACAACCCTGAAGATCTGCACATAGGAGAAAACCATGAACACAAAACAACCAAATGCTAAACAGATAGCAAATAATGAAATCCAGATTTTTCTGAAAGTGGAGTGTGAGCAGGAGAGCTTGAGGATCTGGGGCTCCTCACAGAAGAACTGGCCCAGGGCATTGCCATGGCACAGGGGCAGGGAAAATGTATTGGCTGTGTGCAGCAGAGCATTGAGAAAGGCACTGGCCCAGGCAGCTGCTGCCATGTGGGCACAAGCTCTGCTGCCCAGGAGGGTCCCGTAGTGCAGGGGTTTGCAGATGGACACGTAGCGGTCGTAGCACATGATGGTCAGGAGTGAAAACTCTGCTCCCATAAAGAAGAGAAAGAAGAACACCTCAGCAGCACATCCTGAGTAGGAGATGTCCCTGGTGTCCCAGAGGGAATTGTGCATGGCTTTGGGGACAGTGGTGCAGATGGAGCCCAGGTCGCTGAGGGCCAGGTTGAGCAGGAAGAAGAACATGGGCGTGTGCAGGTGGTGGCCACAGGCTGCGGCGCTGATGATGAGGCCGTTGCCCAGGAGGGCAGCCAGGGAGATGCCCAGCAAGAGGCAGAAGTGCAGGAGCTGCAGCTGCCGCGTGTCTGCCAGTGCCAGCAGGAGGAAGTGCCTGATGGAGCTGCTGTTGGACATTCCTTCACTCTGGGCATGGTGGACTGTTGAAAGAAGACATTGACAAGCTCTTTGAGTCAATCCTATGGAGTCATTTTAGGAATTCTCTCAAAACTACTTCTCTGCCTGTGGGGGAATTTCACTCAACATTTTTGTTTTTAATTGGTTTTATGCTCCTGAGTTCCTGCCTCATCTTTACCATTGCTCTCAGCCTGAACCCTAGGGAAGCCCAGAGGGAAAACAGGGCTCCCTTTGCCCCAGTGCAGTCAGACCGGCTGGTCGCAACATAGGTGCCTTTTGCCCATTACATCTCCTCCTAGTTCAGGGTGATAAAACTTTAAACATGCTTGAAAAAAAAAAGAGGAGTTTCTAAAGACTCCAATGTTAAAGTTAGTTTCTCTAAGCACTTCTCTCCTTCCCAGTGCACCTGAACAGGATGGGATACCAAGGGCTGGTCTGACTCTCTGCTGCCTGGAGTTGTGCCTACTGGGAGCTGTTTCTCTCTATCCAAGCCCTGTCCCTGCCAGTGCTGCCAGAGCCCAGCCCAGCCCTGGGGGCTCAGCTCTGCCCTGCAGAGCCCTCCCAGCACAGGGCACTGCCCAGGGGCATCTCCCTGGCAGCAGGGCCTTAAAGGCGGGCCAGAAAACAGAGATGCTGCAAGCCAAGGTGCTGCTGCTGTGTGTAGGGAGAGGAGGCTGAGGAGGCACTTTCTGAGGGAGATCTGAGGCCCATCTGCTGATGCCCAGGGTGACAGTGCAGGAGTCTCAGTGACACAGCCAAAGCTGAGAGCCCCTTTCCCTTCCCTTGAGGAGAAAGCTGAGAGCAGCCCTGGCCATGCGGCACCATCTCCAGAGCAGAAGGAATCTGCCCTGATGGGGATGGCTCCTTCCACCTGCAACTTCTCCCCTGCAGCATCCATGGGGAGCTGCCAGGCAGGCTGAGAGCTGCCCCTGGCAGGTGGCACATGGCCTGGGCTGGCCAAGAGCCCTGAGGGCTGCAGGAGCTGCTCTGCAGGACAGCCCTGGGCAGCCCTGGCTGCAGCCCCAGCTTCAGCCCCTGCAGCCGTCCCTGGCAGCAGGAGCCGTCCTGCCCTGTCCCTCTGACGGTGCCCAGGGCAGCCCCGCTCTGCAGCACATCCTCCTCCTCCTCCTCCTGTGCCACAGAGAAACTGCGAGAGTCTTCCTGACACATCCCCCAGGCTGTGGGCTGTGCTGGCTTCAGGAGATCCCTCCAGGAGCACAGGGGACATTGCCCTGCACCCACATACTCACCATGCACAGGGCTGTGAAGTTCTTTCCCCAAGTGAAGTCTCAGCTCAATGTCTTCCCAATCCTGATTGCCTTCAGCCTGTCTCTGCCTGGCTCCTGTCCCCTCAGTGCCTGCAGGCAGAGCCCTCAGCCCTGCTGGGCTGGGAGAGGAGCTGGTCCTGGCAAGAGCTGTTCCTTTAAAGCTCAGCAGCACAGACACAGCACAAGGACTTTAATGAGCCTCTTGGGGATTTGGTGTTGTTTACCTCAGACTCATTCCGGAAAGAGTGTTCAAAAACTTCTCAAGACCTCAAAATTAAATTGAAACTCCAAAGTTTCTTTAAGTTTAATAAGTCCCACTGAGAAAGTGTCCCTAGGTTCCAGTTAGAGAAGAACACTGGAGGCAGTGATGACAGCTGGGGACAAATAAGGCAAAGGTGTCTGTGGTGCTGAGCAAAGCTGGATGTGTTTGAGGAATGCCAAGGGCCAAGGCCTGAGCCCCAGGGCCTGGCCAGGCAGATGCTGTCCCTCCCTCCTTGCTCAGGGCTCTTGCCGGGATGGGCACTGGCATGTGGGGATGTGCAATGCCAAGGGCAGGAGCATGGGGCGGCCCCTGCCAGGCTGCTGAGCAGGGACAAGGAGGCAATGAGGCCCCAGGCCTGCAAGGGTCACTTGTCTCCTGCTCCTGCCTCAGGCCCAGGCCCAGCAGCCATGGCCAAAGTGCTGCCCAAGTTGGCTCTGGCAGGGCTGTCTTGCAGCTGCTGCACATGCCTGTGCCCTGTGCAGCCCAGGCTGTTGCTACGGTGTCCCTGCCCTGCGCCTCTGTCCCTGCAGGCTCTGGGAACAGGTCCCCCTGTACCTTGTGGACACCTACCTTGGCATATTGGAATGTTGTCCACATGCATGGCTACAGAACACCAAAACATAAATTCTCATCCCTTTCTTCTGAAAATATAGGATCTTAAATCCCTCTACTATCCTTTGGTGGTTTTCATTATAATGAAACTGACCTTTCTGAATACAAGGGTGTCCTTCTTTGTGTGTAATATCTAATACAAAGGTAAAAGTAATTAGGAATCATTTTAGGCATTGGAATTCATGACAATAGCACTCCAGGACGGGGTCGTGTTAGAATCCATGTGTTTTTTAATAAAACTATTATTCTGGAAGCTTGAAACATAACTGAAGAGGACAACTGGGAAGTGACTTTGTCCTGCAGCCTTATGGTGCTTCTTTTTTAAGAAATTCATGGGTAAAATTATAACTAACCTGATATCACTTGTATGTTTAGAGGAAAAAGGGGTGATTAAGGGTAACTAAGGTCTATCCATAAGACATTCTATAAATCTTTAGATTACTGAGCCCCAAAGGATGTTGTCATGGTGTACCCTGATAAAGGATACCTTTATCAGCACCATATGGACCACCCTGTAGCTGGCTTTTGGACAGTCAACTTTTCAGCTGCCTCATACAGACATGTTCATACACACAGACAAGTGTGCAAAAAGGTTTCTCAGCTGACTCCACCAGATCCCACTGGCTCTGCAGAACAGTCAGAAAATACACATAGAGTCTAATGAGGAAACAGGGTACTGTGGAACAGTGCAGGGACCAGGTGCAAGGCAGGGCCTTACAAGCACACTGATCAGCATTTGTCAGCACCTGTCAGCATGACTGACCCCACTTACTGTATTATTCCTCTATTTTCCTTTGTCTATTTCTCTCCAAACCACCTTGATCCCTCCCTTTTCCTTCTTTGGTTCTTCCCCTAACATTCCATATTAAGTCTAGTGAAATTCAAAAATGCTGCTTCCTTGCACCCCACTAAGTAGGGGCAGTAATAGCAGCCATTCTGCAAAGCCATCTGGAGAGCCACTCTGCTGACACTAGGCAGTAATAGCAGCCATTCTGCAAAGCCATCTGGAGAGCCACTCTGCTGACTCATGGTGACAAGTTTTCTTCCCAGAACATGAGGCTGAGGCACTCCGGGAACATCTGGGAAGGTTTTATTCATTTACTTATAAATGTATTTTTTAATTTAATGCATTTTATTTATTTGTTTAGCATCTTTTACCATGGTCCACATGTTCCATATGGCATACCGTGTTCTCTGCTACTGAAAACTCCAGTATCACTGTTCTTACTTTCAAAATGAAGATAATACTGAATAATCTTCTGACCTTCACTGGAACCAAACTAATGAGAGAAGTCTGATGTGAAACTCTCCTGGTCACCTTGTTACAGTGATTAACAGGGGTGTTGGCCGAATAATATCTCCCAAGGCTGCAGCCATCTTTTGGCAATGTGGAACAGGTCTTGGACCACATAAGCCATGTTGTAAAACTCATCCCCTGGCTGCCCCACCTGGCTGGGCCCTTCCTTTGCTGACAGCTCTGCCTCCTGCCTGCCTCTGCCTGCCCACACAAAGCCTGGGGCTGACCCAGACTCCTTCTGGGGGATGTGTTGCACCACAGCCCTGCCCTGGGAGCAAAATTCCTTTCTCTGTGTTCCCAATCTCAGCCTCCTCCGCTGCCCCTGGCATTGATGTTCTCCTCTTTCAGGCTGTTGTCTACTATGTCAAAAGGATCCACCGTCTCTGAAAACACCCTTCAGTCTCTCCCAGGGCTTTCCTCTGCTGTCCTCAGTCTCTACCCCACTGAGCACAGAGCTCCTCCAGTCCCTCTACAGCGCTCATGTGCTTGAGGCCATGGGCGCCTGGACAAGAAGGACAGTTCTTTTCTACAGGAAGGAAACCACAGAGCCCCAGGGTTTGAAGGCAGATCAGTGTGACCGTGGTCACAAGGGTTTTCAGGATGAAGAAGAGACAAGAATGTTGACTCCATGATCAGAAGGCTTGATTTATTATTTTATGATATATGTTACATTAAGACTATACTAAAAAGAAATAGAAGGAAAAGGTTTCTTCAGATGCTAAGCTAAGAATAGAAAAGAATGAATAACAAAGATCAGTGTCTCAGACAGAGAGCAAGAGCCAGCTCTGTTATGAGTGGTCAGTAAATCCAAACATCTACAGGAGACCAATCATGGGTCTACCTGCTGCATTCCACAGCAGCAGATAACCATTATTTACATTTGGTTGCTGAGACTGCAGCTTCTCACAAGGAAAAGTCCTAAGAAAGGATTTTTCAAGAAAGATGTCTGCGACAGATCAGAGGCAGTCACTGGAGGCCAAGGCCAGCCAGACCTGTCTGTCCTTGCAGCTTTTGTCTGAAAGCAACCGTTGGATATTTGGGGAGTTTTGGAGGTGGAATTCCATTTCAGCCATGGGTGCCTGGACCAGAATGACAGTTCTTCTCCACAGGAAGGAAAGGGCAGAGCCCCAGTGTTCCAAAGGCTGATTAGAGGCAGCCCCAAAGAGGCCAAGGCCAGCCAGACCTGTTTGTCTTGGCAGCTTTTGTCTGGGAGCAATCCTTGGATAGACGGAATTTGGGAGCCAAATCCCAGTTTTGTCCATGGGCACCTGGACAAGAAGGACAGTTCTTTTCCATAGGAAGGAAAGTACAGAGCCCCAGTGTTTCACAGGCAGATGAGAGCTGGCCCTCGGGAAGCCAAGGGAACTTAGTCCTGGCAACGTTTTTCTGAGAGCTGTCCTTGGATATAAGGAAATTTGGAGGCAGATTCCCAATTTTGGCTATGGACACCTGGGTTTCAAAGATGTTTTTTCCATGGAAATAAAAGCTTGGTCCCCCCAGTGTTTTGAAGGCAGATGAGAGGTGGCTCCCAAGATGCCAAGGCCATCCAGAGCTTTCTGTTCTGGCAGGTTTCATATGGGACAATCTTTGGATTTAATCAAATATGGAGGTAGAATCATTGGTAGAATTTCAGCCATGAGCCCATGGAGTAGGAGAGTTCTTTCCCACAGGAAGGATGGCAGAGAACTCCAGATCTTCAGGGACAGCCGAGAAGCAACCCTCACCATGCCAAAGTCAGCTGGACCAGTCAAGCCAACCAGAAGTTTTCCATGTTCTTGGGTCCCTGGGGCCCTGCAGCATTTCAGTCTTCTCTTGGTTCCATGAAGCCCCGTAGTATCACAAGAAATCTTTGTTTCTATAAGGCCCAGCAATACCTCAATGGTTTCCTTGGCTCTGCAGTGGCAGAATGTCCCCTTGCTTCCATGAGGCCTTGCAGTGTCTGACAATGGCTCTTTGGTTCTATTGGGCTCCCCAGGATCACAAAGAACCCTTGGTTCCTCAGGGCATGGCTGTGTCACACTGGCCCCTGGCTTCCATGAGGCCCTGCTGTGCCACAAGGGCTCCTCAGTTCCATGAAGCCCTGAAGTATAGAATGGCCTCTTGATTCCATTGGGCTCCTCACTGTTACACGAGTTCCTTGTTCCACCAAGCTCTGCAGTGTCACAATGGTCTCTTTGGGTCCACAGAGTCAGAATGTGCCCGTGGTCTCATGAAGCCCCACTACGATCCCCTTGATTCCATAAGGCTCTGCCATGCTACCATGAGCCCTTGGTTAAACGAGGCCCTGCAGTGTCACAATGGCCCCTTGGTTCCAGTGGGTCCTGAAGTGTCATAATGCTCTCCATGGTTCCATGAGGCCCCAGAATGTCACGATGGACTTTTGACTCCATAAGTTTCCATACCGCAAAAAAAAGACTCCTTGGTTCAACAGTGACTTTTTGTTCCGTGAGGTGCCTGCCCTCCCACAGCCTCTCAGAGAGCCTTGTCCCCCTCAAGGTCCCCAACAGCCCCTCATGGCCTCTCAGAGCCCCTCATGGTCCCTAAAAACTCCTCACAGCCCCTCAGGACCTCTCGCAGCTCATGGCCCCACATGACCCATCAGAGCCCCTCACAGCCCCTCAGAGCCCTCACGGCCCCTCACAGCCCCTCATGGCCCCTCACAGCCCCAAGCCTGGGGCTCCTCCCAAAGGAGAAGGGGTCAGGCCCTGCTTGTCCTCTTTTATTTCAGTCCCTTCACAGCCACGAGTGCAGAAAGGCTGAAATGGAGCCTTTCCCCAGCGTTTCCCTCGGGGTTAACTGCGGGCTGAATCTCTGTGCGGGCGCTGGCCCCAGCACCACCATCCCTGCAGCCGCCAGGCCTTTGCTGTCCCCCCGTGTCCGTTCCCTGTCCCCGAGTCCCGCCCGGCTCTGGCAGCAGCAGCAGCCGCAGCGCAGGGGGCGCCGGCCCGGCCCAGCCGGGGCTCCCGGCCAGGAGCAGCAGCAGCGCCGGCCCCTTCCCACCTGCTCCTGCCTCGGCTCCCAAGGGCTTTTTCCAGCTCCATTCTGGACTAGAGCAGCAATCACCCACACACAGCCCTGACTGCTCAGGGCCCGCCTGTGCTGCCCTGAGCCAGCCCTCAGAGAAAGAAAGGATCGGGTTCCAGTGCTGTTTTCAGCAGTGTTTTACTCACCCTGAGCTGACAGCAGGAGGCTGCCTTTGCCTTTGCCCTGAGAACTGGAGATCCTGGCTGCTCTTGCCCCTCTTCTGCTTGCCACTTGAAACTTACCTGTAAAACTGCAATTGTCTTTTTTGGTCAGCGCTACCCAGAGTGCTTTTGTGACAGTGAATTTAGGAGTCCTTAAAATCAGAGGGTTTTGAGAAAGCTGCAAAAGGCAGGCCTCAGAGACAGCAGAACTGTGATTAGAGCTAAGCAGTAGCCATGAGATTTGTCAGCAGAAGAGTTCTATAAGAAGTAGAAAGTAAGGACAAATAGAACAATGGTTTGTGTATTAACGCTTGTCTAGAATAAATCCCTACGCTCTAGAAAAGTATATCTAGCAAGTTATTAGGAAGTTTTAAGCTTAATAATGGAGCTCTGTGCATTGTGTTTTAAGGCTCACAAGCAGGTATTGTATTCGAAATAAGCATTGTTTCAACCAAAGGTACGTGTGCTTATAGTGGTTGGATAGAACTACTGTCAATAAGCTTTTGCTTTGTGGGATTGATCAAAAAACTTTTAAAGTAAGTTGTAACATTGAGCTCTTTGTCTGCTGCCAAGGACACGAGCTGCTGGCATCTTCCCATTGTCATACCCATGTAATGAGACGGATGCTGGAAAATAAACAGCTCGAAACACGTTCCTCAGCAGTCCCGTCCTGTTGGTGATTTGTACATAGCCCCTGGCCAGCAATAGGTGAACTCAGACTTTTGGTCACAGGCATCATGATTAGCAGATCTTGAAATGCTCTCAAGTCCCTGAGCAAAAAGTCAAGAAGAATTAACGCCACACAGGCCACATTTGCAATGCTCAAACACAGCCCTGTTGCTGCTGCTGCTGAAATAGAATCAACTGACAGAGGCCATCACAGAAATTGCCTCTGGAGCATCAAATCAAATGAAAAAATCCACCAGGAAAAGAGAGAGACCAGAACTTCTTGACTCCCTCCATTGTTTCTTCCTCTGAGCAGCAGCAGCAAATGGAGATGCACAGAGGTATTTCCAGCTGCTGCTGATCCCAGCTGGAGCCCAGCCTGCTGCCCAGGCCCCGCGGGAAGCTGAGCCCAGCCCGGGCAGCTCCCGCAGTGTTGGGAGCTCAGCGCACGCGGGGCCAGGCCCAGAGCCCCGGGCACGGCCGCCCATTGCGGGGCAGCGGCGCAGACGGAATGTCCTGCGGCCCAAACCTCCTGCTCCTGCCACACAGCACCAGCGCTCTGCCCCTCCTCCTCCTCTCCCAGCACGGCACAAATTCCAGCTTGGAGGAGGCTGCCCCAGAGAGGGCTCAGGCTCCTGCTTCAGCCTCGGTGTCCCTGGAGAGTAACAGGGCATCTTTCAGCCACTTGCACAAGCTCAGGGTTCCCATTTCATGGGGAATCTGGGATGAAAATGGACTTGTTAGGAAGGACAAAAGCAGAGGGAATGGATTGGAAATTATTAGGAAAAATGATCATTTCTACAGGCAAAGCTCACTAAGTCATTCCCTGCATTTCTCCTTTTCAAATTCTTTCAGTTATCTCCTGAGAGGTCCAGCTTGTTCTGGTGCCTTTCATGAAATGACTGTACTCTTGATTTATATCCATGCAGGAGATGTAGAAGCATCTGAACTGAACACTGAAACAAACTCCCTCTGTCAGCCTATTTTCATCTTCTACATCACTTTCAAGATGTCCATGGGGGTGTTGGAATGATTATCACACAGCTCTCCATTTCTGGCTGCAGGCTCTGGAGATTCTTTCTCTGCATTCAGTCAGGCTTGCATTCCCTAACAATTCCTGGTAGCCTGTTGTGGCGGTTTGACCCGGATACAGGATTTCTGGGAACCTATGGTCAAACCAATGAAACCAATGGCTTCTCAGATTTTAATATTGACACCTGATTTGCCCACTGGGGCATTAGGTCCACCCCTGAGAACACGGGGTAAAATCTGGGCTCTCCCCCGGCAGGTTCTCTTTGAATTTCCAGCGAGGGAAGCAGGTCAGACCTCCCCTGCCCAGCTGTCCGCTGCTGGCAGGGGAGGGGAAGCCACGCGGTGGTGAGGCAGGCCAGGCCTGGGACAGAGATGAAAGGTAGGCCTGGCCCCAGCCCCCCGAGGGTGGAAGGGTGGAAGAGAGAAGTCAAGAAGTACCAGGAAGTACAATGGGCAGCCCCCCTTCGGGAGATAGAGAGAGAGGGAGAGAGAGAGAGAGAGAGCCAGTGCTTGGGAGCGGACTGTTACCTTGAAATTTGATATGTGCTGCCAGCATAGCCCGGCCAGTGGAGAAGGAGGTGGGGGGAGGATGCACCGAGAAGGAGTCCAGCCACTTAGAGGAGCTTTTAACCCTTTGTGGACCAAGAAAACTTTACAGAACATTAACCCTTCCTAGAAGAGAGATAAGAGTAGAGGATGAAGAAGGAAATGGGCGAGTGATCAAGGTCTGAGCCAGAGAGAGAGAGAGATGTTGGAGGAATGGAGAAGATGGAGTGACATTTTATGCTGGACTCCTTTGTGTAGCCATGGACAGAGCCATGTTTCATTGTGATACAGAGACTGAGTCCAGGGGGGGAAATGCTCCAGAGCTAAGAAGATTCAGTGGGGGTACCCCTCAGCCCCAGGGGGTGGAAAAATATGGGGGGGGGAGGGGGGGGGGGGCAGATGTCCCAAAGTTGAGACTGTGCCTTTTTGGAGTGGGACCAGGCATCCTTAAAAAGACGACCCTGGAAGCAGCCCTGGTCCTTGTTCAGTGGTGAGAACACTGGACAAGACGGAAGAAGCCACCACGGCACATGGAAGGACTCCCTCTCCTCTTGAGGAACTGAAAATTGAGTATTCTAAAGGGTGGTGCCAGACCCAGACTTGGTGATTTGGAAGATGTATTGTATTGGGAATTTGAGGGGAGGAGGAGAGTGTTTTGTAAGCTTTTCATTTTCCTTGTGTTTTTTTTTTTTTTCTTTTGTGTGTTTAGTTTAGTTAATATAGTTTTCTTTATTTCTAAGTAGGAGCCTGCTTTGCTTATTCCTGGTTACATCTCACAGCAAGTACCAGGGAAAGTGTATTCTCATGGAGGCACTGGCATTGTGCCAGTGTCAAAACATGATACCCATCATGTTTTCTTAGTGTAGAACAGTAACAATGAAAACCTCACCAATGGCACAAATGCCAAGCCCACAAGGAAAAGAAAGAACAAGCTGTAAAGTTCTTTAAACATTTGTCCTGCTTTGCTGCAAGAGACATGCTGCACGCATGGTGTGGAAAGCCAAGAGACGCTACAGTTAGTGGCACATTTTGTGACAGAAGCTGCACCTGGTTCTCCAGGAAAGGTTCTTGGAAAAAGCAAACAGGATTTTGGACAAGATCCTGGAAGAACTGAAATAGTTCTTAGGAAATGAAATGAAAACAGAAAAAAAACTGAGATGTTTTACTGTAGCCGTACACTGTAATCTCAATTGTAGTCATTATTAATTGTAGTCAATATTTTTCTAAAGTTCCATATCTTCTCGGGGGTTTTCTTGGGGCCCGTTCTTCATCACACTAACTCCTTCCTCTGCAGGCTGTTCCTACTTCTTTGAGGTTCCTTCAGGGTTCTCCCTAATTGGGAAACCCAGCCCCCTTTTATCCCAGTTATCCCTGCTAGCCACAGCTGTGCCCAATTAAGGACATTGCAGCTGCAAGCCATTTAGAATCAACTGGGACTTATTGGGGCAAGGCCCATATACAGCTATACAAATATGATACATATATTTTACTCAAAGGCCATCTCTACTACATTTTACTCTTTTATTTTTATGCTCCCCTTTGCACTGCTTCACCATCCCATTCATTCCAAATGGATCTCACCTCTAAGATCCATGACTTGGCATGTTTTAGACACTATCAAATACCATGAGCTATAGACAGTTTGCCTTCCACTGCTTTTTTGACAGCTTCTCTGTCTCCTGTGGCATACCAGTCCAGTGCCCTGTGCAGGGAACCCCAGCCCCAGAGCACAGCACACAACAGTGCAGTCCGGGCTGGAGCAGCTGCCCTGCAGCCCTGGCTTGGCTGTTTGTGGCAAGGGAATGCTCCCTGTTTCCAACTGTGCCTGCAGGATGGCCCCAGGGCAGAGCCCAGCCGGGCTCCCACTGCAGCCCCTGGAGCTTGGGGCAGACAGTGCTCCCAGAGCTGAGGTTCCTGGCGAGCACCCGGAGCTGTGCCTTGCACTCTGCTGACGTGTGTCACAGTGCAGGCTGGCTCGTGCTGTGTGAATGTACCAGCCCTGGTTTGACTGCCAGGGGCCTCACCCAGTCACATCTCTGCCAAGGCTGCAGCATTTCACTGGCCAGAATCTGACAAGGCATAGAGATCAGAGCAATGGGAAGGAAGGGCTTGAGAATAAACGCTGTTTGCCACATGAACATCGGGGTGAGTGCTCTCTCTCTCTCCAACCCACTCCCCCCCAGCCAACGTTACAGCCACCCACTCCCTCACACATCCCCCTCGTGCCTTCCCACTGCTGTGTCCTGTCAGGGCTTCCCAGCCCCTCATCCCTTCATGGCCCTGTCCCCTCAGGGGCTGCCCCAGCCCGGCCAAGCTGCCCGGCAGCAGCGCCGCAGCCCCACAGCAGCTCCAGAGCAGCCCCATCCAGAGGCACCTGGGAGCCCTCAGCAATCCAGCCAGCAGCACACGGGCAGGAGGACACGGATGGCGCTTCCTGCCTGGCACAGGGCTTCTGGCCATCTCCAGGCACTGCTCTCACAGGGATCCCCGCAGCTCCGGCCCCTGCCCAGCCGCTCTGTGGCCAGCACAAAGGCTTCAGCAGAACCACCACAGGCCCAGGGGCTTCTGGCCATTTTCCCTGCAACACTGCACGCCTGGGCAGCTGGCTGAGCCCAAGCATCCTTTTCCCCCTCTTCCCCTATGCCCTGCAGAGCCTTGGCAGCAAAAGAAAGCTCCTGGGAGTCTGTGTATTATAACACACTCTATATTCATATACTAAAGAAAAAACAAAAAGGACAAAAGAAAAAGAACAATCCTAAAGAAATAGAAAATTCCTGCTGGCTCAGGTGGCCCCAGCAGACAGAGCCTGTGGGATCAGCTCTCTGCAGAGCTCCAGCAGCGCAGCCAGCCGAGCCGTGACAGACGGGGCCGTGTCCTCCATGCCCTGCGGAGCTGATCTTGCACCCTCTGGAATATGGAATATCGCTCACTCTGCAGTGCCTGGAGGACAGACAGTGTCTGAAATGCCACGTCAGACACGGCACTGCTGGTGTCCTCTGTCAGGTGTTCAAGGGCTGAAAGAGAGGAACAGAGCCATGGTCAGATCCCGGACCTGCGGGGACCCGAGGAGAGCCCCCTGCAAGGGCCATCCCAGCCGGCTCTAGCCATGGCCAGGAGGGAGCAGGGACCAGCGGGACCAGCCCGAATTTGCTGGCCACGAATGCCCCAGGTGGCCCTGAAATCTCTGTGTGCTCTGCCCACGCCACCCCTCGTCCGCACAGGGAGCAGAGCCCTCCGCAGCTGGGGCAGGGCTTGCAGCTCCCCCGCCAGCCCCCGCTGCCAGCCCGCTGCCCTCACTCACCGTTGCAGATGAGCCGGAGCTCTTCCTTCTTCCCCCTCAGATGCTGCGCGGCCATGCCTGTGAACACAGAGCCTGTCACGGCCCCAGCGGCACAGCTCCCTGCCAGCGGCGCTGCCGGCGCTGTGGCCACACGGGCTGCTGGCCCGGCAGGGCTCATCCCGGCCCTTGCCGCACGCTGCCGGCCCAGGGCACAGCTGCCAGAGGGCGGCAGCAGCAATGCCCAGGCCAGGCGGGGCTCCACGGCGCCGGGCCCGGCTGGCGCTGCCGGGGCAGCAGCCGGGGCTGGGGCCGAGCTGCGGCGGGCCGGGGAGGGAGCCCGGGCTCGTGGCTCACCGATGAACCTGATGGCCGCCGCTCGCAGGGACTCCTGTGGGCTCTGCAGGTAGGGCAGGGCCCCGCGCAGGTGCTCGGCCGCTCGGCTCCTGTCCTCTGCCAGCTGCAGAGAGCGGCAGGAGGGAAGGGTTGGCGCGGGCTCAGCCCCTGGGCCGGGCGCTGCCTGCGCCCAGCCCCGGCCTCCCCTGCCCGCAGAGCCCTGAGGCGCGGCCAGCAGCCGCCGGCGCCGGGCTCCCGAGGGCAGGGGGCAGAGAGCCGGCTGCTGCCCGGGGAGCCGCGGTGCCGGCCCGCCCCGCAGCCCCGCCGGGCCGGGGCTCCATCGGCCCCCGGCTCGGGCCCACGGGAGCCTGGAGAAGAGCCCGCGCGGCCTCTGGGTGCAGCAGCGGGCAGGGGCACAGCTGCCAGCCCCGCACACTGAGCACCACCCGCAGGGGCTTCTCCAGCCTGAGGCTGGGGCTTGCAGGCCGTCCTTACCAGGCACTCGCTGAACTTCCACAGCTTCTGGTTCTTCACCACTCTTTCAAGATCCCTCCTCTTCAGGAACTCGGCCACACAAAGCAGAGTTTCCTGAGATTCCTGGAGAGCAGCAGAGATGCGGAGATGGCCCCACAGCCCAGGGCGCAGGACCCGCGTCCCTGTGCCAAGGCCTGGAGGAGGCTGCAGCCCGGCAGGTGCCAGGGCAGGAGGCAGCCGAGCCCCCTGCCAGGGGGACAGCAGCAGCCCATGAGCCCTCACCTGTGCCACAAGCCGATTCTCATCATGGCAGTGGAAGAAGAGGGGCAGCAGGCTCTGGCGCAGGGGTGTCTTCAGGGCCTTTTTTTCCCTTTCCTGTGGAAGAGTCACCAATGTTCGGAAGAGCAGTATGGAGATCAGCTGCACCTGCCAATTGTTCTGTATGGAAGCAAGAAAAAAAAGACCTCAGCATCGGCTGCACGGGGCTCAGCTTGGCACAGGCCTGCAAATCCACAGGGCACAAAGTGTCTGGGCAGCACCCAGTGGCCGTGGCTGGGGGCAGTGAGCCTTACGTGGTCAAAGAGTGGCAGGAGCGCCTCAACCAGCTGCAGTGTGATGGGGCCGGGCATCAGCATGTCATTGTCCAAGATGATAAAGCTGAGTAGCATGACTGTCATGAATACTATCTCTCCATCTGCATCCCACAGGAACTCCACAAGTCTTTCAGTCAGGCTCCACATTTTTTTGGTCTGTGCGGAACACAAGTTTGTGAAACGCCACCCTGCTGCTGCAGGGCCCAGAGCCAAAGGCCTGTCCCGAAGCACTCGGGCAGCTGAACTGGGAGGCCGGAGAGCTGGGAGCAGCTGCTCCAGCACCCAAAGCCCTGCCAAGCCCAAGCAACTGCATTCCCCAGCTCAGCCTCAGCCACTGCCCCCTTCTCACCATCGAGGGCTCCTCAATGAGCTCGAGAAGGGCCCTGAGCACCAGGCGACGCCTCTCCCTGCACTCGCTCTGCAGCTGCCTTGACAAGATTTCCAGGACTCTGTTAGCACCACGTTCACTCAAGTCCAGGAACTCAAGGACCTGAAAGGCACAGGGCAGTGACAGGGAGCCGGCCGGCAGGAGCCCGGAGCCGCACAGGGCTGGGCCCAGGCAGCAGCACAGGGCGCGGGCACCGTCCCAGGCAGCTGCGGCTGCGAGAGGGCAGAGAGCTGGGAGGCAGCTCAGCCAGGCAGCGCTGGCCATCAGGCTCACCTCCACAAGGAACGCCAGGGCGGGCAGCTCCCAGCATGGCTCCTGTGTGCTGAGCAGCCGGAGCAGGTAGCGAGCGATCCGGGAACACAAGGGGATGGAGACACAGCACATCTCCCTGGCAGGAGAAAAAGGAACCAAGACTGTGGGCCAGGGGGACAAACCTGTGCCAGGACTGACTCAGAGGTCTGGTCTTTCCTCAGCATCCTGCAGGGGGCCCTGGGCTATTTGGGAGGCAGCTCCTGGTGGGCACCCTCCTCTCCCAGCCTTTTCCAGTCTGCTTGGCCATCCCTCAGTGACAAGGCCCTCTGGCCCATGACCACAGGGACTGTTTTGGGCACCCTGGGCATGGAGCAGAAATGTCAGAGGCAGGGGGGGAGAAGGGGGTCTCACCTGGCCAGCAGACCCACGGCATAGTGGTGGGTGTCAGCACACAGCAGCGTGTCCCAGCCACACCTGCATTCCATTGCCACCACCACATCCTCGTGCTGCATTCGGCAGAGCAGGGACTTCAGGGTCCACACTGCAAACCTACATGCACAGCAAAGCCCAGGTCATGCTGTGAGCACTGGCTCCTGCCCAGGGACATGGCAGGGACAGGAGGAGTGGGATGGAGCACCTGTTGGGGCTGGTGGCAAGGCCATATTCCTCCTGGCATCCCTTCCAGAAGGCATCGACCTCTTCTGGCATATCCAGAGTGCTGAAGAACACTTGGGAGAGCAGATGCACAAAGAGGCCGGGGAAATACACCATCACCATATGTGGGACACTGGGCAGGACGACCTTCCATATCACCATGGTTGCCTGCAAAGGACAAAGCCCCCCGAGACAGTGCTCCGTGCCGAGGTGTCCGTGTGGCAGGGTCTGAGCAGGGGAGGGAGAGGCCTGGAGAGAGGCAGGGGGAGCATGGGGCCTGGTGGGCCTGAAGCTGCCCCTGGGCCAGGTTTCAGGCCAGCGCTTGAGGCAGGGAGATGCAGTGGGGGAAGGAGGATGGAGAGCTGCTGCAGAGGCAGCCTTGGGGCCAACAAAGGCCAGTTACAGAAACTCACAGCCAGGACAAAGACACCCGTTTTGTCCCCATCGGAGGTGCACGTGCTGTGCTTGGGCCAGCTCCCCAGCACATCCAGGAGTATCAGCAGCGCCGGCTCCGCAGTCCTGGGCGAGCACATGATGCTCATCCACATGGTGAAAGCAGCTCTGTTGGGTTAGAGCTCTGTCTCAGGGGGGTCTGAGACACAGCACCATGGCCTTGGCAGCAGTGGGGACCTGAGCTGGCTGCCAGCTCTGTCTCTGCCCACTGGCCCTTGCCAGCAGCAGCCAGGCAGCCCAGCCCTGTGGGGACAGGCCCCTGAGGGGCAGCGAGGGAGCATGGCAGCAGGCTCGGGGGCTGACGTGCAGGAGCTGGGAAAGGGAGCAGCCAGAGGGCCCGAGAACTCTCTGTTGGTCAGACACCTGGGCCAGGCTGGACAGGCTGATGGGCTGACAGGCCTGAGCCCTCTGGGCAGGTGGGCCCCATACCTGTCACAGGATGGGGCCACACGCAGGAGCGTCATGACTACGTCAGCAGGCTGGGCTTCGGTGAGATCCAGCAGGGTCCTGTTCAGCCTGTGCTCAGCAAACTGATTGGCCAGGAGCCACTGGTGGATGTACCTGACCAGGGCGGGCACCTGGAGAAGGCACAGGGAGACTTGGAAAGCTGCCAGAGGAAGCAG
The DNA here is from genome assembly GCA_039654755.1 of Calcarius lapponicus. NCBI lineage: Eukaryota > Metazoa > Chordata > Aves > Passeriformes > Fringillidae > Calcarius > Calcarius lapponicus. Next base: position 1,625,846 of record JBBFKN010000027.1, on the reverse strand, counting down.
TGTTCCCAGCTTCTCCAGAGAAGTGCTGCCCTTCCCACCACACTGCCATGTGGGCTCAAAGGCTCACAGCAACCAGCATGCGTGGCTTGGGAGGCCAAGCAATTCCTGGGAGGATCAAACGCTGGCCACAGGCTGCTTACTTGCTTGGGATTGGAAAAGCCCTCCTCTACGAGCATGTCCAGCAGGGCAGCACTGGTCTTGGTTTTGAAGATGTGTGAATATGCTCGGACCGCAGTGCCCATGGTGCTGGTCTCTTCTGCCCGAATTTTCTTGATGAATTTGCAAACCAGCTGTAGGAGAAGGGCAAGAAGCCAGGGATATTGCACAGAATGCTCCAAGCGTGGTGACAGCAGGCCCAGGTGGGGATGGCTGCAGGTACCTGCGCTGTTCTGCGGAAGAGGCCACGGGTGGGGTCCTGCTCTTGTGTGCGCTGCAGGGCTGCACCTGGCAAAGAGCGAGCGCAGCCAGAGCTGAGGGGCTGCGGGAGAGGCCGGAGAACACAGCCCAGCCCTGCGCTGCCCAGGCAGGGAGAGCCCCGGGATGCCCCAGGGGATGGAGCACGGCCCCTGCGGGGTGTCTGCCCGGCCCCTCTTCCATCCTGTCCACGGGCATGGGCATGGGCATGGGCATGGGATGGGATGGGATGGGGTTGAGTGAGATGCAATGGCATGCAATGGGATGCCATTGGATGCAATGGGATGCAAAGGCGCCAAGCTGGCTGCAGGCACCAACCCTGTGGCCCAGCTCTGCCACTCACCCTCCTGTGACAGCTCAAATGGCACCACCTCTTTGGGTTCCTGTGCCCTGGCAGCTCCAGGGCCTTCTTCCTCCTCTTCCACCCGGGCCAGCTTGGGCATTTTCAGGGGTCTCTGCTCCATGTTAGTGACTGGATTTGTGGGTACTTGCTGAAGAGATGCCTCAGAAAAGCTCCAAGTCAGCAAGTCCTGCAGTCGTGCCTGGAAGGCACCTTCAAGACAGAAGCCTTGGGAAGGCTACAGGACAGCAAGTCCTGCACTTTGGTCTTGAGTGCTCCTTCCACAAGGACAGGAGACTCCTGTCAAGGGTTGTGGTTGGGCCTCGAGGGCACTGGCGGCAGGGATGGGAGATGCCTCTGGGGCACCAAGTCCCACGCTCTGCCCTCGAGGGCACCTGCAGAAGAGAAGCCTCGGGAAGGCCACGGGTCACCAAGTCCTGTGGTCTGGCCTTGAGCTCAGCTGCAGGAATAACGCCTCGGAAAGGCTCCGGGTCGGACAGGAACGAGTGCGCTGTGCGGGGGCTCCTCACGGCACCGCTCTGTCCCGTCCTGTCCCGTCGCGTGCTCCGAGCACTGTGGCTGCTCCTGTCACTGCCAGCTCCTGTGTCACCACGTGTCACAAAGGGCCCTTGGACACCCGTTCTATGCCACAGTGACCATGCTGCACCGTGTCACAAAGGGCCTCTGCACACACTGCCCCCTGCCCTGGGGCCACCCCCAGCCCACCCAAAGTGGCTCAGTTTGGAAGGATTCTCTCACCCCAAGTGTCTAAGACAGCCCAACAGGGTCTTTAGGAATGGCTCAGAGCATCAGCAAACGCTGCCCTGCTCTGTGGGCTCAGGGCAGCAGAAGGAGCCCCAGGGCTGTTGATGCAGCCGCGTTGGGAAGGGCACAGGACCTTCCACAGAAGCTGGCACGGCCTCCTTGGAACATGTCCCAGCTAGTGGCCATCTCAAACTCATGGGTGTGACACGGACAGGGAACGTGTGGGCCAGGGCACGAATGCTTCTCTGAGCCCTGGGGCCCAGGCAGCGCTGACATCAGCAGCTGTGGCAGAGTCCCTGCCCAAGCAGACCTGCCACCCCTGAGCCCTGGCAGCGCTGGTGCCCATCTCCTGCCCCAGAGACCTGTGCCCCCGGGGGGCTTCTTTGCCTTGGAGGCTGTGCTCCTTCCTGCAGGGGCTGTTGGCAGCAGCACCTGGAGCAACTGCTGGCAACACTTGGTCTCTGTCAGAAGCTCTCACTCCATGCTGAAATTATTTTCTCATTGAAGTCATTTCCTTCAGCACAAAAACACCTTAGTCATGAGGAGGCACAGAAGAACCTGGCATTTGACTCCTCAATTCAGGGAAGTTTTACTTCCCATTGCTCAACTCAAGCAGGTCCAAAAAGTTGTAAACTTCCCAAATTCATTGGGATGGCCTGAGAAGGTGAAGAGTTGGAATTTTGCTTCCCTTCTCAAAGCAGTAACTCATTTGCCTTAACGTCATCCACTGAGAGTCACTTTACAGAACATAACACTACACAGAGGCAAAAAAGGCCATTCTTTGGTTTGTAAACAGTTTTCTAGGAAGGGGTGATAATATCCTAATTCTCTTAAGAAATAAAAGCTCTCAAGAAATTTACGACCACTCGGTGTTTCAAAAGTAGCCCAAACAAATGAGTAGATGGCAAAGTGGCTAATCCTCCCCCTGATAGAGACATCTAAGTGGCCAGTAAAGTACAGCTTTCCCCTCTTGTTCCCTGCAGGAGAATCAGGACCATGACAGGAGAAGTCACAGATATTCTTTCTGCCCTCTGGAACCAAAGCTGAGCCAAACCACAGATGCCACCTTCAAACTGACTCCAATTCCAGCCCAGACCTCTAATCTCCCAGACAACGCCTTCTCCAACACCCCACCAACACCAACACCCCCAAACTCCCACACAGAAGCCCCCAACACCCCACCAGGACCCCCAGCTGTCCCTGTCCCTCGGCAGAGCTTTCCCAGCCTCCAGCAGCCCCCTGGTTCCCTGCACGTGCCGTGGGATGGCACTCAGGAGGATCTGAGTGGCAGCTCAGGCTGCCAGGCCTGTGGTTCCTGGATCCCCCTTCCCACCGAGCCTTCCCGGGCACGGCTGTTCCATTGGCACCTCTGCGCTCAGCTCGGACTGCTCCACTCAGCCAGGGCTGCTGGCAAAGGATCCAGAGCAGCCTGGCCAGCTCTTTCTCCAGCTCCCTCTTTACTCTTGGGGAGGTAGAACATCCCACAGGAAAGCAACTGGTGCCACAAGGAGCAGGGGGCCTCAGGCACCTTTGGCAATGAAACAAGGCCTTTGTTTGACATAAGTGAGCACAAGCAATTCACATTAGTAAACAAGTAATTAGCACAGACAGACAGAAGTACTTAGCACCAGTTAGGATAAGGAAAACCTGGCTAGCCTAACTTGCCATGAGAGTGACTTGACAAAAAGCTTTAGACATAGTCTGCCAGAAGAACTAAGGGCAAGTGGGGAATCAGCCCTGTGCAGGAAAGCTATGGGGAAGACTTTGTGCTGCTTTAGGGCATTGAGATCACTCCTGGCCAGGGACCGGAAACCAGCTTCAAGTCTAGGAATCCGACACAATGTATTTCTAACCCCCTGCCTATCGAATCACCTCAGCAGTGTAAAGATGGATGGAATTTTTGATACAATTGCTACATCAACCCATTGAAATTTATATGTAGCTGACATTTTAGTGGGGTGCAGACTCCGGCCCTCTCACCAGGTCAATAAAAGGGCTTTTGACAGACAATGCATTTGTCTGCCGATTTCTTTGAATGAGGGAGAGCTCTCAGGACTGCTATATCCTGAGGGAACCGTCTTGGCCTTGACCTGTAGGCACCTGCACAAGCTTAAAATCAGCTGCCTCAGCTTCCAGGACCTCTCTTGGCCAGCATCCTGACGTGGATGCAGGGCTGCTGCGAGGCACTGCTGGGACCCAGGGGGACAGGACTGGCTGTCTCGTGTCCACGTAGCACCCCTGACACAGCCAGGGCCACCCCAAAACCAGACAAACGCTCACGTGTCAGCAGAGGGGAGCAAGGAGCACTGGGCTCCTCTCAGGTATCTCAGCTGGGCTCGCCCCACAACACGCCCCCATTTGAAGGCCTGCTGATGCCCAGCTGCCAGAAATGCCCACCTTGTTCTCTCCAAGATGCACAGGGAGAGCCAATGAGCAGGAGGCCTGGGGAGGCAAACCTTCCAAGCCTTTTCTGAGGCCAGGGATGCACCAAGATCAGCCAAGGCTCTCCACGCTGCCTGGCCCACCCAGCCCAGCTCTGTGCTGGCCCTGGGCCACAGCAGCTGCCACCAAGCAAGAGGCAAATGCATATTGCCAAGAGTTGAAACACAGCAGACAGGGAAGATGTGAAAAGTGTGTGTGTAAAGGCCTTTTAATTCACAGCTCTCAAAGAGAGCTTTGGGGCTCATGGCTGGACAGAGATGCTCCTGCTCAAACGTCTGTCCAAAGGGGGGAACACACCCAGCTGCAGGAGCTTGGGTTGGTCTCTGCAGGTCCAGGCAGATGCCAAACCTGCTCTTCACAGCCTTCTCCCTTGCCCTGCCCCTCTGCCAAGTGCAACGGGCGTCAAGGACTGAAAGGAGCACAGAGAGCCAAAGGGGGACACTTGCACCTGCCTCACTGGAGCTCCCAGGAAAGCACTTTCCTTGAGAAGCAAGCCCCTTTCCTCCAAAGGCATTTCCCCACATGTGTAGCTTTCCTGGGGAACACCAACACACCCTTGAGAAAAGGTGGCAAGGCTGAATGACTCCAGATCCTCTCAGGACTGGCACTCCAGCTCTAGCTCATATTCCCCCAAGTGTGTTTCCAGGTGGAGGTTCAGAGGTGCAGCCCCAGGCCCTCTACAAACACAAGCTGCCCACTGCCTCTTCACCTGCCTCAACTCCTGCCTGTGCTCACAGCAGCAAAACCAGGCTGTTCCCAGCCAGAGCCCAGAGCCCTGTTCCCACAGGAGGCTCTTGCCAGCACCTTCCAGGACTCTCTGCTGTGCACCCAGTGCTTTTCATGCCTGCTCTCAAGAGGCTTTGGAACGCAGAGCACAACCTGGCTGGCTCTGCCACCAGCACACCCCAAACACAGGCAGAGGAAGAAGCAGCAGGGGTTGTTTTGTGGCCATGCCCAAGAGAAACTGGAAGGGTTCCTCCCTCTGGTCTCACTTGGTTGGCTTTCTGACTGGCTCTGAGCCTGGGGCTGCCATTCCTCGGTTGTGGGGACCAGAACCACACCCGGGATCCTGGCACTGCCTGACAGCGCTCCAGGCACTGGCATGGTCATGCGTCCGAGTCTCGGGCACCGTGCTGCTGCTTCATTTGCTCTCAGGCACACCCAAAGCTCTCTGTTAAGCCCGGATGGTCTCTGGTTCTGCCCTCTTCCTGATCCTGTGCAGGGATGGAGCACTGCTGTGCTTTCAAGAAGCTGTTCTTGAAACGTTCCAGCATTCCAAGCTCCTCTGCCCTCCATGGATGCTTGCCATGGAATCCCTCACAGCTGGGTTCAGAGCATCCTCAGCTTGGCTCTCCCAAAATCCAGGGGCTCCAGGGTGCTCAGCAAGATCTGTAACTCCACAGTGTTGTGGAACTGGACCTTCATCACAGGGACCTTTCCAGCCTGATCTGCCCTCGTTCCTCTGTGTCTGTGCACAAAACACGGTGGGGAAGTGAACGGCAGGAGGGGCCTGAGTGACCCAGGGCCCCGGATTTGCATCACTCCAGCTCCACAGAGATGCAGGTAAAGTGAAGAAGCCAAACTGTTTCTTAATGGAAGGCAAAGACAAGGGATGAGCTGGAAGGAAGAAAGGGGATGGGCAGGTGTGGAAGCGCTCTGCAGCCACGGGATGGAGGTTCTCTGGCTGGCACACCCTTGGTGGCCGAGGGCACACACGAGAGTGGCCGCCCCCTGATCTCTGCCGAGACCGTCCAGGGTGGCGGCAATCGCTACGGCCTGGGTGACACAGCAGGAGCATGGCACGAGAAATCAGAGGCCAAGGAAACAAGGAAGGATCACTTGTCTGAGTTTGCAAGGAAGGTTTATTCCCAAAAGGGATCAGGTGCAAGTCACAAGGAAAATGGGTCCGAGTGGCATTTTTAAGGAGGGGATGGTACCAGGGGTGGATACAACTCTCACCCAATGAGGGGATCTTAGGGGAGGAACACATCACTTAGCAACTCCAATAAGGATCATTTGGGGAGGGAAGAAGCCTCACAAAGCAATCAACCATAGAGACATAGCTACAGGGGACAGAACATTTGAGAATACAAGGGGAGTGACTAGAGAGACTGACAAGAGTAAGGGGTAGTACAACTGAGATTGACAAGGGCTTATAAGGGAATGAGGGGAGGAGCAGGGAGACTGACACACTGATGGGCAGAGAAGTGGCAGGAAAACTTTGTGGTAAACAACTTAGGACTGAATCATTAGGGGGAACAAAATGGGGTACATGGGAGAAGCCATTATAACTGACTAACATAGGAAATCTAACTTTTGTATTAAAACAACTGTAACACACCAGCTACCACAGGCAGGGTCTGAGGGCTGGAGGGAGGGAGCTGTCAACAGGGAGGGAGAAGGCAGGAGCTATGGGAGCTTCCCACAGGCTCAGCTGTGCCTGGAGCTCCAGCTAGTGTCCTCTGGTCTCCAGCTGGTCTCACCTTCCAATGGATCTGGAGGTCTTAAAGAGACACTGGTTCTTCTGAGCCAGCAGATGAAAGTAATTCTGCAGCTCTTCTCTTGAACATCACCTGATCAAATGTGCTTATGTGAGAGGGGCTGTTGTTTTTACTCAGGGCTTGAAGGGCTGGAAGAGAGAGGAACAGAGCCACAGTCAGAACCTGGATGTGCAGGAATCCAAGGAGACCTTTCTGCCAGGGCCATCCCACCCAGCCCTTGCCATGGCCACAAGAGAGGAGGGGCCAGGGGGATCAGCTGCAAGGTGCTGGCCATGAATCCCCTCAGCCATGTCCCTGAAATCTCTGTGTGCTCTGCCCACGCCACCCCTCGTCCACACCAGGAGCGAAGCCCAGCGCAGCCGGGGCAGGGATTGCAGCTCCTGCCCAGGCACTGCAGCTCGCCCGGCCAGCCCCCGCTGACAGCCCGCTGCCCTCATCACCCTCACAGAGGGCCTGGAGCTCTTCCTTCTGCCCCATCAGGAGCACCCGGCCATCCCTGGGAACACAGGCTAACCATAACTAAGGCTGCTGAGGCTGTTATCCAGTTTGCTTTATGGCTTTATGAGGTGAGGAATTCATGGATCTTTAACTTCCACTGGAAGGCAGGCACATGGATTCAGAGCTATCACACACTAACTGTGTGGTTTTGGTGTTACTTTAATAATGGTACTTGCTGTGAGGAAATGACACCGGGGGAACATTTCTCCCAACCCTTCACCCAGCTCTTTGGGTCTGCCCCACCAGTTTTCAAAGGGTTCAGATCCACTCTAAATGCTGATGATATCAAACAGTGGTTGGTGTTGCTGATAGGCCTGTTCTATTTAGCATTCAGAGACAAGGGAAGATTAACCTGGATAACCACGCTGACACCTACCCCGGAGACAAGGGGTGCTGCTGCCCCAGAGCCTGACCCTGCCCCACAGCCCACCTCAGAAATGAACCACCCAGACTGGGTGGGGGTTCTGGTGAAGGAGATGGGCCAGATGCTGAAGGAGTACATTTCCCCAGCTGGTGAGAAACCCTCCCAAAGAGGGAGAGTCTGATGGTGCAGCAGTGGAACCCACAGATGTTACAACTGTCCCGGTTCCAGCTGAATTGCAAGGGCAGTCACAGCCAACAGCTGTCAGCCCTATGAAACAAGGAGGTCTAAGATGAAATCAGAGCACACAGATATGGATAAGAATGAAGGGCCCTCACAACCCACAGGGAAGCCAATGGTTGAGATCATCACCGAGTCCCTGATGTACCAAAGTCTCTGTAATCTGCACAAAGACATTGTACAACGGGGATATGAGGCTCATACAACCTGGTTACTCTGGGTCTGGGACCTTATGGGTACAGGCCTGCAACTGGATGGTGGTGAGGCAAGGAATTTGGGGACCCTTGACCCAGGACTCAGGTATCAATCAGAGATTTGTCCACAGGGAGAGAATGCAGGAGCACCAGCATAGAATGTGCTGGAAGACCCTTGAGGAAGGGATCCAACAGCTGAGAGAAGTGGCAGTATTGGAAGTACTCTTTGGGAGGGATGGACCGCATGATAATGACCCCGACAAGGTCAGGTGCACAGGGCAAATGCTGTGGAGTCTGGCAAATCTGGGGCCATCTCAATACACCACCTTCATTGCAACAATTAATGCTGATAACAACCAAGAGACAGTGGGTTCTGTCACCAACAAGCTTAGAAATTGTGAGAGTGTGATCAATGGCCCCATGCAGGTTCATGTCCCTGCTGTGATCAAGGATCTCAAAGAGGAGATGAGGGAGATGAAGGAGGAGGTGAGGAAGATCAATGCGGCACCAGTGCGAGTAACAGGCCCCAAAGTCAGATCCCAACATCCCCCAGCTAGAGAGAGGGTACACCCCACGAACTGACCTGTGGTTCTTTCTGTGTGACCACAGGGAAGACATGGGAAGGGGGGATGGGAAACCCACTTCTGTCCTGGCAGCACGGGTGCATCAAATCAAGGGGAGAAACACTAACCGAGGGAGTTCCATTACAGTGAAGTTAGCCTCAGCCTCCCATGACCGAGCTACCAGGTATGATCTGTCAGATCCTCTCAAAGGTACCTGTACCGTTTATGCCCAGGAAAGAATTAATAACAAGGGCTAGGGGTGTCCTGCCTCTAGCCAGGAAGAAGCATGGGAAAACTGGATCTTCTGTACGGTGTGGATTCAATGGTCTGGCACATCAGAGCCACAAAAATATGAAGCCTTAGTTGATACTGGTGTGCAGTGTACCCTGATACCATCGGGACATGTGGAGGCAGAACCTGTTTCCATTGCTGGGGTGATGGGGGGATCACAGCAATTGACCCTGCTGGGAGCCCAGGGGAGCCTGACTGGGAAGGAGTGGCAGAAACATCCTATTGTGACTGGCCCAGAGGCCCCGTGTATTCTGGGCATAGACTTCCTCCAGAACAGCTTTACAAAGACCCAAAGGGACTCAGGTGGGCTTTTGGAATAGCTGCTGTAGAGGACGAGGACATTAAGCAGTTGAACACCTTGCCTGGACTGTCAGAAAACCCATCTGCAGTACGACTCCTGAGGGTGGCAGAGCAAGAAGTACCAATTGCCACCTTGACAGTGCATCACTGGCAGTGTTGAATGAATTGAGATGCTGTGATCCCCATCCACAAAATGATCCGTGAGCTGGAAAGCCAAGGGGTGGTCAGCAAAACCCACTGACCCTTCAACGGCTCCATCTGGCCTGTGCACAAGTCTGACAGAGAATGGAGATTGACTGTGGACTATTGTGGCTTGAATGAAGTGACTCCACCGCTGAGCGCTGCTGTGCCGGACATGCTGGAACTCCAGTACGAGCTGGAGTCCAAGGCAGCAAAGTGCTTTGCCACTGTTGACATTGCCAACGTGTTTTTCTCCATTCCTCTGGCAGCAGAATGCAGGCCTCAGTTTGCTTTCACCTAGAGGGGTGTGCAGTACACCTGGAACTGACTGTCCCAGGGGTGGAAGCACAGCCCCACCATCTGCCATGGACTGATCCAGGCTGCACTGGAAAAGGCTGAAGCTCCAGAACACCTGCAGGACATCGAGGACATAATTGTGTGGGGGAACACAGCAATGGAAGTGTTTGAGAAAGGAGAGAGGATCATCCAGATTCTGCTGGAAGCTGGCTTCACCATCAAGAAGAGCAAAATGAAATGACCTGCCCAAAAGATCCAGTTCCTGGGAGTAAAGTGGGAAGATGGATGGCGTCAGGTTCCCACTGAGGTCATCAGTAAGATCACAGCAATGTCTCTACTGACCAGCAAGAACGAAACACAAGCTTTCCTCTAGGCGCCATAGGTTTTTGGAGAATGCACATTCCCAAATACAGCCAGACTGTGAGCCCTCTCTTCCTGGTCACCCACAAAAGGAACACTTTCCACTGGGGCCCTGAACAGCAACAAGCCTTTGCACAGATCAAGCAGGATGTTGCTCATGCAGTAGCCCTTGGCCCAGTGAGGACAGGGCCAGAGGTGAAGAACGTGCTCTACTCTGCAGCTGGGAACCATGGCTTGTCCTGGAGCCTTTGGCAGAAGGTGCCTGGGGAGACTCGAGGCCGACCACTGGGATTCTGGAGCTGAAGTTACAGAGGGTCCAAAGCCAACTATACTCCAACAGAGAAGGAAATCTTGGCTGCCTATGAAGGAGTCCAGGCTGCCTCAGAGGCAACAGGCACTGAAGCACAACTCCTCCTGGCACCCCAACTACCAGTACTGGGGTGGATGTTCAAAGCAAAGGTTCCCTCTACGCACCATGCCACCAGTGCTACATGGAGCAAATGGATTGCTGTTATCACACAGCGCGCCCGTATTGGAAAACTGAATCGCCCTGGGATTCTGGAAATAATTACAAACTGGCCGGAAGATGAAAACTTTGGTCTCGCTGATGAAGGGGAACAAGCAGTGACACGGGCTGAAGAAGCTCCACCATACAACCATCTACCAGCAGAGGAAACACGCTACGCTCTTTTCACTGATGGTTCCTGTCACATCATAGGGATGAGCCGGAAGTGGAAAGAAGCCATGTGGAGCCCCACAGGACAGATTGCTCAAGCTACCAAAGGAGAAGATGGATCAAGTCAACTTGCTGAACTCAAGGCTGTTCAGCTGGCCCTGGACATTGCTGAAAGAGAGAAGTGGCCAATGCTCTACCTTTATATCAATTTGTGGATGGTAGCCAATGATCTGTGGGGTTGGCAGGAAAGGTGGAAAAAGGCCAACTGGCAGCGTAGGGGTAAACCAATCTGGGCTGCTGATGAGTGGAAAGACATTGCCTCTTGGGTAGAAAATCTATCTGTGAATGTCTGCCATGTAGATGCCCATGTCCCCAAGAGTTGGGCTAGTGAGGAACACTGAAACAACCAGCAGGTAGGTCAGGCTGCAAAGATAGAGGTAACAAAGATAGACTTAGATTGGCAACATGAGGGGGAGTTGCTCCCAGCTCAATGGGCCCATAATGCCTCAGGCCATCAGGGCAGCGATGCTACCTATGAGTGATCATGAGACCGAGGGGTGGATCTAACCATGGACAGTATTTCTCAGGTCATCCATGACTATGAGACGTGTGCTGCCATCAAGCAGGCCAAGCGAGTGAAGCCCCTGTGGTATGGTGGGCAGTGGTCCAGGTACAAGTATGGGGAGGCCTGGCAGATTGACTCCATCCCACTGCCCCAGACACGCCAGGGCAAGCGCTACGTGCTGACCATGGTGGAAGCCACCACTGGATGGCTGGAGACCCACCCTGTGCCTCAAGCCACTGCCCAGAACACCATCCTGGGCCTGGAAAAGCAAGTCTTGTGGAGATATGGTGTGGGAGGATCTTTATCCATTTGTCCCAGGTGTCCACGGGGTTGGGTTTCTTACCTACATACGGGCAGTCATTTGGCGACAGGGGGACTCCCACAGGCATGTTGAGAGCAGATCGTCTATGCTTCCCATGGCCATACAAAGATTGTCTGCCTTTAATGACTTTGCCAAAGTGACCCAGATGTTTTGTTTTGGCTGAGGGACGATCCAGCTGGTGGTCACTTGGATATGGATGAGGGCGCTGATAAAGACGATGGCAATGGTGGCACTGCTACTGCTGCGGGGTGCCCTGGAGGGTGTCACAGGAAGAATCATACTTCTTTCCCTAGAAAAGAGAAAACTAGGGTAGTTTTCACTTGTGGATGGTAAAAAAACACATTAGTTGACTTATTTTAAGACATTCTTAAATATTCTTATGTTCCCCCTATAGTTCTTACCAACTCCTCCCAATCACTCCCTTCTCTTTTTTTAAGGGAAGTTTGAGGGAGGGAAAAAGGAGTGGTTTCAAGAGGGGAAAGAGGGAGGGGTAGGGATAAAGGGTCCCTGGTAGGGGGATGGTGGAAAAGACAGGGGAACGCCTGCATTTGAGATTGACATGGACGTTATCAGTGGGATATATCTACATGCAATGAGTGTCCCTGCCACAATGTTTGGATATATGAATTTCTTTTTTCTTCATCTCCAAGAGAAAGCTGCTTCTGTGGCATGGTGGGAGAGGGAGCTGACTTCGTGTTCATTCAAGGGGTCGTCTTCAAATCTGTGGTCTACGTAGGGACTGATAAATCTTCTGGGTATCCACTGGGGTCCTGTATGTGTAGAAACACAAGCATATCCTGTCCCCCATGTAATGAGAGGGTATTGCCCTTCAATAACTTTAGATTCATGATTCTGGTCAAGTACTGGAGGTCTTTGAGGTGTGTGTACATGTTGTTCTATCTCACGGCTACTGCTTAGCTCTAATCACAGTTCTGCTGTCTCTGAGGCCTGCCTTTTACAGCTTTCCCAAAACCCTCTGATTTTGTGGATTCCCACACTGAACACAAGTTCAGCTACTTTAAATTAAATGCTCACTGATGTAGATAGTATTAGACATGGCACACTGCAAAATAGAGCTGCTATAGATTTTTTGCTGTTAGCACATGGGCACAGGTGTGAGAATTTTGAAGGAATGCATTTTATGAACCTCTCTTCCATTCACAGGAAACTCAAACAACTACAAGACAACATGAAGAAATTGACTCTGAATGACTGGGGCTTGGATGAATGGTTTGAGGGATGGGGAATAACTGGATGATTGAAAGATACCTTAAAGGGAGCTTTGTTATTACTAGTAGTTATTATTATATTGCTTTGTGCTATTCCATGCATAGTGAAATTGCTGGCCTGCTTGGTAGAAAATGCAGTGAAAAGGGTTTGGCTGGTGCAAGAAGAAGAAGGGGGAGTTTTAGCAATGTATCTGAACTACTTAGGCCACACTGTGCACCAGCCATACCGCTTGTAGTTATTCTTATCAGAGCCCTCTGGAATTCACCAAGGTTACTAAGACATAAACTGTGCTAAATGAAGAAAGAAAAGGCTGAGAAACAGAATACCAAGACCGCAAGAGCTCGATAACAGAGGGCTGAGAACCACCTGGACTGTGACCAATCACATACCCTGAAAAGAGCGTGCAGAACGCATGGACAACACAGAGGCACCAATGAAGAGATGTGTGATCAGTGTGTGCAGTAGGGCTAGAATGTGTAAATAAGTGCATAATGTAAACAACCAATGGCTTCTGCTTAATCATATTGGTTAGTTGTATGGGAGTCCTGTTTTCCCACAATGGGTGCCTGGGAAGGAGGGATGGTTCTTTTCCATAAAAAGGAGAGCACTGAGGCAGGAGCAGGAGACAAGTGACCCTTGCAGGCCTGGGGCCTCATTGCCTCCTTGTCCCTGCTCAGCAGCCTGGCAGGGGCCGCCCCATGCTCCTGCCCTTGGCATTGCACATCCCCACATGCCAGTGCCCATCCCGGCAAGAGCCCTGAGCAAGGAGGGAGGGACAGCATCTGCCTGGCCAGGCCCTGGGGCTCAGGCCTTGGCCCTTGGCATTCCTCAAACACATCCAGCTTTGCTCAGCACCAGAGACACCTTGGCCTAGTTTGTCCCCAGCTGTCATCACTGCCTCCAGTGTTCTGCTCTAACTGGAACCTGGGGACACTTTCTGAGTTGTGTCTCTCAGTGAGATCAATTAAAACTTTAAGAAACTTTAGAATTTAAATTTAACTTTGAGTTCTTGAGAAGTTTTTTGAAGACACTCTAAGGGACTGAGTCTGATGTAAACAACACCAAAGCCCCAAGAGGCTCATTAAAGTCCTTGTGCTGTGTCTGTGCTGCTGAGCTTTAAAGGAACAGCTCTTCCCAGGACCAGCTCCTTTCCCAGGCCAGCAGGGCTGAGGGCTCTGCCTGCAGGCACTGAGGGGACAGGAGCCAGGCAGAGACAGGCTGAAGGCAATCAGGATTGGGAAGACATTGAGCTGAGACTTCACTTGGGGAAAGATCTTCACAACCCTGTGCATGGTGAGTGTGTGGGTGCTGGGCAATGTCCCCTGTGCTCCTGGAGGGATCTCCTGAAGCCAGCACACCCCAGCTCATTTCTGAGGGGACTTGTCTTGAGCTCATTCAGGGCAGGAGTTTCCTGCTTGGGTCTCTGCTTTCCTGAATCTGTGCTCCCACTTTTCCCTGGCTCAGCTTGGTGGCAATGGAAACTCAGCTGTGCAGGGCAGAGCAGGGGCTGAGACTCTTAAACCATCACCCTGAGGATTCCTGGGCACCTCAGCAAGTGCCTGCACCTGCCCAGCCTCCAGATCCATGCAGCATCACCTTTCCATGGTGCCCAGGCTGGGGGAGCTGTTCTTTAATCCCTGCAGGGCCCAGCAGCTGCAGGGCAGGGCTGGCCCAGGGGCTGGGCTGGGCTCTGGCAGCTCTGGCAGGGAAGGAGCCCGGGGCCACAGGAGCAGCTGGGGCTGGGGCAGCTCCAGTAGCAGAGCCGTGGGCAGGCAGGGAGGGAGGCAGTGCTGAGGGCAGCCCTGCTGCAGGGCAGATGTGGCACCTGCCGGGCCTGCCCTGCAGGGCAGACACTGCCCTGAGCAGCACAGCTCTTGTGTCCCCTCCCAGCCAGCACAGCCCTCAGCCCGGGGGCTCGGGGCCCTCAGTCCCTCCTGGGCCGGCAGAGCAGCCCCAGAGATGAAGGGCATCTCTGCGGCCATGTGCCCATTCCCTGCTGACCAGGGCCTGAGGGCCACTGTCCTGCCCTGCTGCTGCCTGGCAGGGGCTGGGCAGGGCTGGGCAGGGAAAGGCTTTTCCTCAGGCCCGGCTCTCTCTCTCTCCTTGCCTTGCCCTGGTGCTGCTGGCATTGCTGAGGGCTCTCTGCAATGGCAGTTCCAGCTGCAGGGCCAGGCCCAGCCCTTGGGCTCCTCCTGTGCAGGCTGAGCACAGCAATGGGGTGTCCCAGCTCCCTGTGCCCGGGCAGCTCTGGGCAGGGCAGCCTGGGAGGCTGGCAATGAGCCCACTCTGCTGACTCTGGGAAAGGCAGGAGCCACTTTGTGTGCCAGGGATCCCTCTGCTCTCTGCAGTGTCTCCTGGCTGTCCAGGGTGACACGGGAGTGGATCTCAGAAAGGTGCAAGTCCAGGGCAGCTGGAACAGGAGAGAGGGACAGAGCAGCTCCCCTCAGTCTGCACTAAGCCTCAGACAATCCTCCTGCTTCCTGGACTCTCTGTTGTCCCCAGGTGCAGCAGAATCTCTCATTCTGCCTTCTGTTATCCCCATCCCTTCACCCAGGCAGGTCCTCTGCCTTAGGGGAGCATTCTTTATCCATGTCCCAACACCAGGACTGGCCCCTGCCCTCACTGTTCCCCTGTACTGGCTGGCATCACGGCTGCAGCTCCTCACACAACATTGGCCAGCAGCAATCAAGGCTCCAGTAACAGAGCTGAAGGAAGATCTCTGAGAAATAGAAAAGCAGGAGGTGTTTAGTGGCAGGAAAGGGTCTATGAGAAAGGGCTTTAATTTTTTTTCTGACTGTCTTTCCTCCTTCTGTAGGTTGAAATGTACAGACACAGCAAATGTCCAACAGCAGCTCCATCAGGCACTTCCTCCTGCTGGCACTGGCAGACACGCGGCAGCTGCAGCTCCTGCACTTCTGCCTCTTGCTGGGCATCTCCCTGGCTGCCCTCCTGGGCAACGGCCTCATCATCAGCGCCGTAGCCTGCGGCCACCACCTGCACACACCCATGTTCTTCTTCCTGCTCAACCTGGCCCTCAGCGACCTGGGCTCCATCTGCACCACTGTCCCCAAAGCCATGCACAATTCCCTCTGGGACACCAGGCACATCTCCTACTCTGGATGTGCTGCACAGGTATTTCTGTTTGTCTTTTTCATTACAGCAGAGTTTTCCCTCCTGACCGTCATGTGCTACGACCGCTACGTGTCCATCTGCAAACCCCTGCACTACGGGACCCTCCTGGGCAGCCGAGCTTGTGCCCACATGGCAGCAGCTGCCTGGGCCAGTGCCTTTCTCATTGCTCTGCTGCAGACAGCCAATACATTTTCCCTGCCCCTGTGCCATGGCAATGCCCTGGGCCAGTTCTTCTGTGAGGTGCCCCAGATCCTGAAGCTCTCCTGCTCACACTCCACCTTCAGAAAGATGTGGATTTCATTGGTTGCTGTCTGTTTTGCTTCTGGCTGTTTTGTGTTCATTGTTTTCTCCTATGTGCAGATCTTCAGGGCTGTGCTGAGGATCCCCTCTGAGCAGGGACGGCACAAAGCTTTTTCCACCTGCCTCCCTCACCTGGCCGTGCTCTCCCTGTTTGTCAGCACTGGCTTTTTAGCCTACCTGAAGCCCCCCTCCATCTCCTCCCCATCCCTGGATCTGGCCCTGTCAGTTCTGTACTCAGTAGTACCTCCAGCCCTGAACCCCCTCATCTACAGCCTGAGGAACCAGGAGCTCAAGGCTGCAATGTGGAGATTGGTGACTGGACAATTTCAGAAACATTAAAGTGCTGTCCAATTTCTGGAAATTGCTTATAATAAAAGTTATCATATTGTCATTTTGATTGTGGATTTTTTTCCTTTATATTAGTTTTCTCATATTGTCCACAAAATAATGTCATTGTTTGTGCCATTTCTCATTTTGTTTCTTTCCACCTTTCCTGTGGATACAGACTGTGTCAATGAGGGGCCGCAGTCTTGGTGGCTGTAAAGGATCTCCCAGCAGAGTTTTCACCAGAGATGTCCCTTTAGTTGCCTTCTCTGGAGCTGCAGCAGCAATGTCTGTGTGCAGAGCTGGGGTAGATCAGTGCTGGCCCAGCAGCTGTGCCCAGCAGCAGCAGCACTTGGTGTTGCCAGTGCTGCTGCCGTGGCCCTGCCCCGCTGCCCTGCTGGCCCTGGTGTTGCTGCAGGGCCTGAGTGCTCTCGGGGCCGGGCACAGCCCTGGGGGTGGCAGTGCCGGGCTGCAGCAGGGACAGGCCATGGGCACTGCTGGGGCAGCGCTGACGCCTCAGCCCAGGGCCTGGGGGCTCCAGGCTCCTTGCCCAGGCTCTCTCAAGAACACGGCCAGGCCAATGCTCAGCACAGAAACCCCCGTGAGCAGCCCCAGGCTGGCCGTGGGCAGGCTGGGGGCAAACAGCATGGCTGGGGCTCTGCAAGGGCCCTGGGGCAGACGGGAAGGAGCAGCAGAGCAGGGGCTGATCCATCCCCAGTGTGCTGCACAGCCCAGGGCAGCGTCCCAGAGCGTCCTCATGCAGCTGCCAACATCCCCCCTCTGCAGCCCTGGCCTCTCCCTCAGCTCACACAGGTGCCCCATCCTTGCAGGCACAGCCACGGCAGCACTGGCTCAGCAGCCCCTGTTTGCATTGCACACAGCAGGGGGAGCACCCCCATGCTGTTGCTGTGGGGACATGAACCTCAGGGAGCACAAATGCCATCAGACCCTGGGGCCAGGAATTGCTGGGGGACACCAGGGAAACCACTCAGCTATGTTGTGACAAACCTTTCAGATCATCAAGTCCAACCCGCACTCTAACACCCCCTTGTCTGCCCTGAGCCTCCTCCAGATCATATAACCCTAGCTTTTTCAGGTCCTTTTCACCAGATTTCTCTTCCAGACCCCTCACCAGCCTTGTTGCCCTTCTCTGGACACACTCCAGCCCCTCCATGGCCTTCCTAAATTGGGGGCCCAGAACTGGACACAGCACTCGAGGTGTGGCCTCACCAGTGCCAAGTGCAGGGGAAGAATCCCTGCCCTGCTCCTGCTGGCCACACCATTCCTGATCCAGCCCAGCAGCCATTGGCCTTCTTGCCCACCTGGGCACACTGCTGCCTCATGTCCAGCCTGCTGCCCATCAGTGCCCCAGGTCCCTTTCTGCCTGGCCGCTGTCCAGCCACTCTGTCCCCAGCCTGTAGCACTGCAGGGGTTGTTGTGGCCAAAGTGCAGGACCCAGCACTTGGTCTGGTTCAACCTCACCTTGTTGGATTTGGGCCCTGGATCCAGCCTGTCCAGGGCCCTCTGCAGAGCCCTCCTACCCTCCAGCAGATCCACACTCACACCCAGCTTGGTGTCATCTGCACATTTGCTGATGCTGGACTCAGTCCCCTCATGCAGATCATCAGTGCAGATATTGAAATCCACGCTGGCTGGCTCTGATCCCTCGGCCATCCTGTGGGTGCCCTGGGATGGCACTCAAGGTGATCTGTTCCATAACCTTGCCGGGCACCCAGGTCAGGCTGACAGGCCTGGAGTTCCCCAGCTCCTCCTTCCAGCCCTTTCTGGGGATGGGTTCACATTGGCACCTCCAGTCCTCTGGGACCTCCCTGCTGAGCCAGCACTGATGGTAAATGATGGAGAGCAGCTTGGGGAGCTCATCCACAGCACCCTCATTCCCCTGGGATGGATCCCACCTGCTTCCAGAGACACCTGTGAGCATCTGAGTGTCTCAGCAGGTCCCCAGCTGCTTCCTCCTGGATTACAGGGGGCTGTTCTGCTCCCTGTGCCCATCTACAGGTCAGGAGAACACTTGTCCTGAGGACAACCTGTCTTATTGTTGAAAACTGAGGCAAAGAAGGGGTTAAATACCTCAGCCTTTTCCTCATATTTGGTAACCATATCTCCCCCAATAATGAATGGAGATTGTCCTTTTACCTCCTTTGCCATTAATTTATTTATAGAAATATTTTTCTTATGCTTCACAGAAGTGGCCTGTTTAAGCCTTAAGCTTTCACCTCTCTAATTTACTTTCTGCATGACTTAACAACATCCCTAAACATTTCCTGAGTTACCTGCCTCTCTGTCCAAAGGTGATGCACCTTCTTTTTTGCCCCAAGTTCCTGCAAAAGGCCCATGCCCAGTCAGGCCAGTCGTTTTTCATTCTGTGTCATCTTTCAGCATGCAGGGACAGCCTGCTCTTGCTCCTTCAAGATTTCTTTTTTGAAGTGTGTGTGTGGACCTCCTGGTACCACGGTTCCAGACTCCCTCGAGGGGGCTGGCCAGAAACGGAGGGAAGTGAGAGAAGCCTGAGTAAGGGAGGCACCTCCCAGGGGGATAAGGTGGGCCCCCCTCTGGGCATGTGGAGGAATAGAAGTGTGAGTGGCACGCAAGGGGCAGGCCTTCCCCCTTAAGGCCTGGTAGGCGCCCTCAGGGCGTGCTGAGGGTGGCAGACAAATTGGTGAGTTGGCACGCAAATCCCGAATGGACCTCCGGGTGCATGGAGGATGGGGTTAGTGTGAGTCATGCAGAATCCCTGGAGGGGGGACACGGGTCCCTGCCAGGGTTCAGGGTGCCCCGAGTACAGCAGCAGCCCCGAGTAGAGCCAAGAGGGCCCCAGTCCCCAGGGTCAGACGGCGGTGCTGGGGGTTCAGTGTGCCACGGTTCAGGTAGAAACCATAAACCCACTGGAGACCACGGTCCAGGGAGAGGCCGTAGCTTGAGGACTAAGGTGGGGAGCCCAGGCCAAGTGAGGCAATGAACCCCAAAACTACCCTTTCACCGAGATCATTCCTACGGATGGGGTGGCCAAGCCCAGCCCAGGCGTAAGGCGAAAGCGGGGGACCTATCTGGGTCACTCTTTAGCAATAAGGGGTGTGCTACAAATAGGTCCTGGCAGAGAGTTTTCAGTGACCTCTTTACTCTGTAAAAACAAAAGAGGGATACGGTTCCAGAGCCGGGGCAGTCTGGCCAGGGGAGAGTCAGACAGGGGAGGCCCCGAGTCTCTGGCGCCAAGGGCTCCTCGGCGTTGAAAGTGCAGCCTCAAGGAGGCGAGGCGCAGGAGCCGGGTGGGGTCTGGTCAGGTTAAGGGGCCAGAGCCAAAGGTCCGACCAAGGAGTGATCAGACCTAGGCCTAGGGCAAGGAAAAGGAGTCTCTTGCACAGGCTAGCGAGAGTGAATGGAGTGAGAGTTCTGGGCCCAAGAAGAGTGTGGTGTGAAAGCATTTTCCCATTCTCCCATTCTGTTTTCAATAAAGGTTATCCCTTGTTGTAACCCTTTCCCCTCCCTTGAGAGCAGGCGTGTAAGAATTGTGAGTGCAGGTGGTTAAGGATTTATTTGAATTGTTTAGGTTTGAGTTAAATACTGAAAATAACTGAAATAAGAAATCAATTGAAAGGGCCAAACAAACTTGACTTGTTTAACCATTGCATTGCCTGTTGGTATTCCTTGGTTTGGGTAGAGGCACATTAGAGTTTCTTTGAAGGCCCATTGAGAAGCAATGGGGAAGTGTTATAGTAAGAGAGTAAATTTCCCAAGAAAGAATAAGAAGAAAATTAAAAAATCCCTCCCAATATTCCCTTAAGAAAACTACTTAACAACTGGGACAATTGGGAAATAACAAAAAGATTAAATCAAATAAAGATGGTCCACTTTTGCACAAAGGTATGGCCAAGGATAAACTTACAGGGGCAGTGGCCCTGGTACAGTACACAAGACAAGCGGTTGTGTACCCAATGACATCAATATTTGAGCACTCAAGAGGACCCAGACATGGAGAAGATACAGAACGTCACCTGCTGGCTAAAGTACGCCTCAGAGGAGGAAAATACAAGAGTCTATAAATTAAAAGAGGGAAAGCAAGCTAGTAAAGTAAAAGAAGAAGAAGAGGCTGGCAAGGCTGACAAAAACTGGGACCCCCTTGACCACTTACCTCCTCCTACCCCTGCAGTACCTCAAATCCTTCCTGCAGTTCCTCTTTCTGTGGGCCCAATTCCTCCTCCTCTCCCAGCTCTCATTCCTTTACCACCTCCTAACCCAGTTATACCTCCACCACCTTCCCCTCAACCCTCTCCTTACTCTCTTTACCCTTCACTATATTCCCCTTACCTCTGCCATCTCATGCACCCCTTATTCACCAGCAAGTTCCTGCTCTGCCTCCCCCAGCACAAATGAGAAGCCAAACAACATCTCAGAATCTCATGCCCAAGAGTGACGTTAACCAGTCAGCCTCCACAGCTGATGTAACACCCGGTCCAAAAAGGCTAAAGCGGAAAACTTGTTCCCCCTCAGAGAAGTTGCCATGGGCGGGGTGGCCAGTGAGATTGCATTTGTAAATGCTCTCTTGAGTGCATCCGAAGTTAGAAACTTTAGGAAATAATTGGGAAATTCAGTGTGTAGCAGCGACGGGGGGTAGCGCGGTCGGGACGGACGGAGACGAGAGATCTCTGAAGCCAGGCTGTGGAACTTGCAGTTTATTGCAAAGGGCCTGGGTGCAGGGCCCTGCTGGGAGCTGCCAGCCACAGCTCGGAGCAGGCCCGAGAGAAGAGAGGGGTAGAGTGTAAGAGAGTAAAAGGGGTAAGAGCTGAGAGACAAGAGTAAGAGTATGGAAAGTAAGATAAGGTGGCCGAAGTTCCCATTACAACACAATAAATCCTCTTTTGTGTTGAATATTCTGATTCTCAGTAACCAATCTAGTACAACATACAAATCCTATAGCATTTCCATACAACCTATAAGAATCACTGCATTACCATACTGTGCTACATTTTAAACCCTAAAAACTACTCTTTGGACCCCTTCTGCCAAGCTGGCAGGGTCTGCTGGACCCTTGGACCTGCCTGCTTGCAGAGGGTCTTGTTTCAGCAAAAGGGGATTCCCTTCAGCGGCCACAGCATTGTTTTCCTGTTGTTCAGTAACTAAGGGATCTCAAAGGTTGCTTTCATTTCAATCTTGCTTATAGTTTCCATATTCTCAAAATCTTTTGCCAGGCAATCATATTTATAAGGCTTTCCTGTTTCATCGTCCCCCAACATTACTGGAAGACCCAGTAGGAACAGGAAATCAAATTGATCCATTTTTAGGCCCCAATATTTATACATGGGGAGAATTGAACTCCATCTTTAACATCCTATTTTCCCCAGAAGAGACTCAATTAATAAGATCTGTAAGAATGAAAATTTGGGAACGAGAAAACCAACCCAGGCCCCCAGGTGACCTAAAAATGCCTTTAGAGGGGCCTGACTGGGATCCTAATCAAGAGGAGGGAGAAGGAATATGAGAGATTACAGATCCCTGATGACCAGAGGGATAAAAGAATCAGTCCCTAGAGGGAGTAATACCAGGTTAGTGTTTGACGGCACCCAGGAAAAAGACGAGACCCCAGCACCATGGCTTAATAGGCTAAAGCAAAACTTCCAGATTTACTCTAATCTTGACCCAGACAGCCCAGAAGGCCAATCTCGGGTTCCCTGTGGTCAGGGATGACCCTGAGAATCCTTTTTTCCCAGCCTGTTGTTTCGACGAAGGAGCCTGAATTCTTCAGCTCTGGTTTCCAAGGTTGTTTATTGTTTCTTATCTATAACATTTTTTCCCTGGCCTGCCAAGATCTTTTCAGCAGGTCAGTCAGAGGCACACTCCCTGTCCCTGGGCTGGTGTCTACGTTTTATACTATGAACTATGTGTACTTTATTTATCATTATTTTCCAGTACCTATCACCTATGTTAGACAGTCTACTTCTACTTTAAACACATCCTAAAATGCCACCATCACCAAGAAGGTGGAGGCTAAGAAGAAGAAGGAAGAAGAATAGGACAATGCCCAAGTCCCTCCATCTTGCCTCCAAGACCTCTATATAAAAATCCCCA
The DNA here is from genome assembly GCA_039654755.1 of Calcarius lapponicus. Lineage (NCBI taxonomy): Eukaryota > Metazoa > Chordata > Aves > Passeriformes > Fringillidae > Calcarius > Calcarius lapponicus. Next base: position 1,603,467 of record JBBFKN010000027.1, on the reverse strand, counting down.
AAATACCATTTTACACCCTGTGACAGATTCATTATCATTCTGCTTAAACTCTTGTGACTTGTAATTCTTCATACAAGGTTGGTAATTTGCTCCATGGGTTAAGATCAAAATCCCAGGTGTCTTTGGCTTCCTGCCAGGACTCCCCAGCCCCCTGCCAGGGGCACATGTCATCCAGGGCACCCAGAGGGGTGTCCTGGGTTCCGACAGGCCAAGTCCTTCTCAAGGAACAATTTGTAATTAAATCCTGGCTGGATATCACATGAAAGTTAGAAAGAATAGAGGACTGGCAGGAAAAAAGTATTAAGGAACTGCTGAGAGGAGCCATAAGAGAAGAAGAAAAGACAAAAATAAAAGCTAAAATTACGGCAGCCATAGCCAGAGAAAGTGTGGGAGCCAACAAGGATGGGCCAGTAGAAACACCTAGAAGAGACAAAGGTTTTATTGGACCAAAAGGGGCTAGGACTCTACCCAGTGACAAATATTGTTATTACTGTGGAGAGAAAGGACACCTAAAGAGAAATTGTAAGGAACTCCAATTAGATGAAGCTATAGCCTGGGACCAAGAAACTCTAGAGAACATCTGAAGAAGAGATGACTATGGGTGTCAAGGGTTCTATACTCTGGGGAATTTAATGAACCATCTAGAAGAGCCCTTGGTAAATTTCAAGATCGGTCCCCAGAATGATGAATTTGAATATTTAGATTATGCCGAAACAGACAAGTCATGTGTGACTAAAATACCAACAGGAATCACAGTCGGTAAAAAGGTCTGCAAAGTGAGAGAGGCCAAAGGAGAACCATTTGAGGCCCAAATTATAGAAGATGTAGAAATTAGAGGAAATTCAAGAGAGTGTTGAGCTAATTTCATTTACATCCCCCAGTTAGGTTGTGATATATTAGGACAAGATTTACAAATCAAATAGAGAACTGGATTAATCCCAAAAGAAGGAAAAATGGTAGTACAAATAATGGTCTTAATAAAGGGAGACATAGATTAAATCAACCCAAACATGTGGGCAGGGGAGGGAATAATTGGTTGTTTGAATATGTCATGAATAAAAGCAGAGATGCAGAAAGACTCTCCCCCATTTGGGTAAGGCAGTATCCAATTTCCTCAGAGGGAAAGAAAGGACTAGCCCCAGTGATTGACCAGCTGTTAAAGGAAGGCATTTTAGAACCATGCATATCTCCACATAATACTCCCATACCAGCAGAGAGAAAAGCTGATGGAAGGTATTGATTCGTACAAGATTCAAGAGAAGTTAATAAAAGAACGGTTACGAGGCACCTGGTAGTACAAAACCCACAGACCCTTTTAAGCCAAGTACCTAAGGAGCATGCATGGTTCTCTGCCATCGATTTAAAGGATGCCTTCTGGGCGTGTCCCCTGGCTGAAGAGTGCCAGAACTGGTTTGCCTTTGAATGGGAGGACATGAAAAGAAAAGAAAAGAAAAGAAAAGAAAAGAAAAGAAAAGAAAAGAAAAGAAAAGAAAAGAAAGAAAAGAAAAGAAAAGAAAAGAAAAGAAAAGAAAAGAAAAGAAAAGAAAAGAAAAGAAAAGAAAAGAAAAGAAAAGAAAAGAAAAGAAAAGAAAAGAAAAGAAAAGAAAAGAAAAAAGAAAACAGCAACTAAGGTGGACACATCTTCCCCAGGGGTTTACAGAATCCCCAAATCTCTTTGGCAAGTTCTAGAAGAACTCCAGAACAGTTTAAACCTGAGAATGGGGTACGTATTTTACAATATGTTGATGATTTACTTGTATCAGGGGAGAACAAGACAAAGTTAGAAGTTCTAGCATACGGTTCCTAAATTTCTTAGCGGAAAAAGGTCTAAAAGTATCACAAAAGAAACTGCAATTTGTGGAACAAGAAGTGACATATCTAGGACATATAATCGGCCAAGTGTATAAAAGGTCAAGCCCCAAGAGAATTTTGGGAATTCTGTCCATCCCTGCCCCAAAGATCAAAAGAGATGTTAGAAAATTATTAGGTTTGTTTGGATATTGCAGGTTATGGTTTGATGAGTATACTAAAAGTGTTCAATTTCCATATGACAAATTGATAGACTCAAAGCCTGTAACCTGGACCTCAAATGATGAGGAACAGCTTTGGAATCTGAAAACTAAATTGTCCTCTGCCCCTGTACTGAGCCTACCAGACCTTAAAAAGAACTTTGACCTATTTGTAAAGGTGGAAGAGGGGATAGCTCGCGGAGTCCTTACACAGGACTGGGGAGGATGCAGGAAGCTGTCGCAGATCTCTCCAAGTTACTGGATCCAGTAGCCAGAGGGTGGCCAGCCTGTGTGCAAGGGATAGCAGCAACAGCCACCCCAATAGAAGACACACAGAAACCAACCTGAAAGGGGAAGATCTGGGTTCATACCCTACACCATGTAAAAGCTGTTTTAAGTCACAAGGCCCCTCCGTGGCTAACTGACTCCCGAATACTAAAGTATGAAGTCATCCTAATAAATACCAAGAGCCTTGAATTAGTCACTTCAAAATGTTTCAATCCAGCCCAGTTCCTCATGGGAGAGCCATTACCAGACCTGGAGCATGATTGTTTAGAAATTATTGAAATGCAGACTAAAGTGAGAGAAGATTTAGAACATGAGCCCCTCCCATATGGGAGAATTTTATTTACAGATGGATCATCATGAATGGTAGCCAGTAAACAGGTCTCAGGGTATGCAATCATAGATGGGCAGAACAGGCAAGTTGAGGAAATGGCAAAGTTACCCTCAAATTGTTCTGCTGTGAAATCTATGCCCTGAAGAGAGGGCTAGATTTACTAGAAAAAGATAAAGGAACAATCTATACCGACTCCTGGTACACATATGGAATTGTCCATACATTCAGAAAAATATGGGAAGAACAGGGATACCTAAATTCTAGAGGCAAAATTTTAATACATGAAGAGTTAGGAAAATTAGTACTAGAGTCCCTGAGGAAACCAATAGAGATAGCCAAAGTTCACATAAAAGAATGGGCTTAAGTGACCACTTTCCAAAGGATCAAATGTGCATGGGAGTATGTAACATAGAAAAGGCAGTTACCAAGGGATGTTTAACTTGCCAACAAATCAATCAGAAAGTCATGAGAAGAGTACTATCTGATCTGGGGGAAGAGAGTTGGCCTTGCAGCCATTCCAAAATGTGCAGGTAGACCTCACAGAAATGCCCCCTGTCCAGGGATACAGACACTTATTAGTGACCATGGATCACCTCACCCATTGGGTAGAGGCATTCCCAACCAAAAGAGAGACAGCCCAAGTAGCCACAAAAGCAATCCTAGAAAACATCATTCCCCAATATGGGTTGATAAATAATGTTAATTCTGACCAAGGTCCACATTTTACTGCCCAAGTCTCGCAACAAGTTGTTAAGCCCTGGGAACAAAATGGAGGTTGAACAGCCCATCAGCATCCCCAGAGCTCCAGAAGAGTAGAAAGAATGAATAAAACCATCAAAAATGCATTAACTACATTAGTTACAGAAACCCAGATGAATTGGCTTAAATGTCTACCCTTAGCACTGTTACAAATTAGAACGAGGCCTCGATCAGGTATAAGAGTCTCACCTTATGAAATGATGTTTGGACTCCCCTTCTTGATAACTTCATATAGCATTGGAATTTATCCAGAAGGAGAGACAGCCACCCAAAAATATCTAAAGGCTATAGGAAGTAGGTTAGAAGATCTTAGGAAAAAGGGCTATCTCCCTCAAACCCCTCCCTTAGACACCAAGGTACATAACATCAATCCAGGAGCCGGGGTGTTAGTTAAATCATGGAACACTGCACCTTTAACCTCTAAGTTTGAAGGCCCTTTTCAGGTCCTACTCACCACCAATACAGCCATACAGACCCAGGAGAAGGGGTGGACACATATAACCCAGATTAAAGGACCTGTACTACCTCCCTCTGAAGAGTCAAAACCAACCACATCCCCTACTAAGTCTTCTAATGAATGGATTGTGACCAATCACTCAGATGATCTAAAGCTAACCCTCCAGAGGAGACCTAAAGACTGTTAGAGACTGTTTATAGTCAAAAACTTGCTAAGAACTGTTTAAATAATCAAAACTTGTTAAGAACTGTTTAAAATTGCAGTTAATGTTATTTATCTTTTAATTTGAGTTTGAGAAGTAGATTTCTACTTCTCCTTTCTACTTTCATGTTGCATTTATTATTAGTTAGTGTTTATTAATGAATGAAGAAATTTTGGTTTGTGTTGGACCCTTTGTTTGTTTCGGCATATATTATGGTATTATAGGATTAGGCAAAAGAGATAATACTCTGTTATTTGTTTGGAGTGAGTATTTTATATATAATTTTGGATACTGAAAATTCTTAAAGTCATCTGACCATTGAGTTCAAGCTTTTTAGGTACATGTTTTTGTGTTAAAAAGTTAAAATACCCCAGTTAACTCCAATCTTAGTGTATAAAGCAATCTCCTATAGAACATCCCTCAGGGCAAAAATAAATTAGTAAAGAAAAGTCAAATGTGCTGACACTGAGAGAATAAAAACTCTGTACTAAAACCAAGGAGCTCTTCTGTAGGAGAAAAGCATAACCAGGAGGCAAGGCTGGGTGAGTCTACAGTCCGCCTAAAAACAGCCACTCCAATCACTGGGTGCAACTCAGTAGTTTAGAGTTTAGGGGATGCCTCATCCCAGACTCCTGGGAATGCTCTTACTTATCTTACTTGTTAACAACACGCTGGGAAGTCAGAAGAGCTCATGTACTAAATGTTACTACCACCTTCACAAAGGGGACGAAACCAGATCTTTAATACGAGTACATACAAATTTAAACTTAAACTGTGTCAACCTCTCTCTGTTAGCAACCTGTCAATGGGACAGGAATTGGATTGGATTTCACAAAATATAGCCACTTATCAGCAACGACTGCTTGGGGAGTGTCCTATAGGAGATGCTTGGCTTTTCTTTGAACATAAGTCCAATCAAAAAGGCACAGCAGACTTAATAAAAGAGAAAGAAGTACCATCATCAGTAAATGAGAAAGAAGACCTAGAAACATCTTGTGGGAAAAACTTGTTCATGGATTTAGTGGAAAAGATCAGTAAAGAGTTAAATTTAGCTAATTGCTGGATCTGTGGAAATACACAAATGGCTGAAGTCTGGCCTTGGGAAGGGATCAGTTTAAGACCAATAGAAATCTTAAAAAGCACACAAACACGACAAAAAGTACCAACTATTGGACAAAGAGGAAAAGAATGGTGGGAATTAAAGTCTAAAATAATTGGAGAAGAGTAGTGTATATCTAGGAAAGGGAAAATGTATAAAACCCCAGTAGGAGAAATGTCCTGTAAAAGATACTTAAAAGTAAAACATCCAGTGGCTAGATAGATCCCTAGAGAACCCAATAAATACTGGTCCACTGGGAAGAAAGAACTGGGGTCTATCTACGAAGAAGGAGATAAATTCCATCAGTGTACTGGAAAAGGAATAAACCCGTTCTGGGGAGTGAGAGAAATATCCAAGTACTGGGAATTTCCAATGGCTATCAGTGATGCTTCTTGGAAAGCTCCAGAAAACCTGTTTTGGATATGTGGGAATATGGCTTACACTGAATTACCCAGGGAGTGGAGCAGCACTTGCCCTATTGGAATTATTAAACCGTCATTTTTCTTACTCCCAAAAGAGTCTGGATCGAACCAAGGGGTCCCAGTATATGAGGACTTGAACAAATCTAGCAGATGAAAAAGAAACTTATTTGAAATTGGAGGAACACAGACACAGAAAACACACAGTATGACCCCTCAGGAAATAATTTGCACTTATGGACCGGCGACCTGCGCTCAAGATGGGTCCTGGGGACACCGGACCCCAATTTATGCGTTAAATCGGATTCTAAGATTACAAGCAGTACTCGAGATGGTATCGAACCGAACCTCTCTAGCTTTAGACCACATAAATGACCAACTATCCCAGACTAGAACTGTAGGGTATCAAATCAGACTGGCAGGAGATTATTTATTGTGCAATGAAGGAAGCACATGTGGAAAATTTACTCCTCTGAGTGCTGCTTAGAAATGGATGACCGCAGTGAAGCCATTAGAAATATCTCAAAGGAAATCTGGAAGTTAGCTTATGTTGGAACACAAGAGTGGACCCCTACATTTGATACCAGCTGGTGGGACAATTTCTGGTCATTAAAAGGAAACTGGTGGGAAAAAATAGCCTTTTTCATCATATGTGAAATTGCTAGTTTAATCCTCCTACCTTGCATGCTCCCCTGTATAATCCGAGTTGTAACATCTGCTGTACAAGCAAGTTTAATGATACCAGAAAAGCTTAATTAAAAAGAAGTAAAAGTAATCATGATAGTGAATGATCAAGAACATCAAGATGCCAAGCAAATTTACAACCAATATCAAAAATTGTAAGAAAATTGTGCTTTCAAGAAGAAGTAATTGATAATTGGTGCAGGCTTGAGCCCAATTGAACAATTAGAGGGGGAAATTGTAGAGAATACATTGGTAAAGGAGTTGATATAAAGTTCATTGTTAAAGGAGTTAATATAAAGTTGCAATGTTAGTTATAGATTGTTTGTTGAATGTTTTACAGTTATGTCAAGTTCCAATGCTAGTTAAAGGATTTATAATTATGTAAATCCCCTTCCTGTTGGGTGTTACCCCCACTGCTCCCACTCTCATCTAAGACGGCAAAGCACCCGACACCATAAAGAAGAGGATTATGTCACCTAATAACCAAATATGAAAATCCCAGAAGACCTAGCAGAAAAGAATGACCTAATGAAAACCCCTAGAACAACAAACCACCGTGCAAATGAAGAATTAAAATAACACCTCTAACCAGAGAAAACATCAGACAACATCAGGACCCTGGTCAGAGATTTTTGCCTTCGTCACCCTCACCAGAACAGGCCAAGAGCAGTACAGGGACCATGAACCTGAAACCAACAGTGTCTACCCAGAGACTCTCGTGAGACGAGAAAACCCAGCTCTGCAGGACGATGGAGCTGACATCATCATCATCATCATCATCATCATCATCGTCATCCTCCTCCTCCTCCTCCTCCTCCTCCTCGCCGTCTCGGGAGCAGCGGTGCTGTGCGCACACCCCCACGGGTGCCCCACCTGGAGTGTTTCCAATAAAGCTGAAATCACTAAAGAGCTGATTGCAGCCATTCATAACACTCAGCACTGCAGTTCCCTGCTCAGAGCCTTGGGCTCCCTGCAATCCTGGCCTCAAGGATCTGCTCTCACCAGGCCCTGGGCAGCCTTTGGCACTCCCTGCCTTCCCTGGGGCCCAGCCATGCTCCAAGGCACTTGGAGTTTTGCTGCTGCCTCCTTGAGCAGCTTCTTCATCCTTCTCTGCGTGCCTGAGGCTCCTGGAGCCAGCCCCAAATCCACCGTGGGGCTGATTAAAATACAGAAAGCCCTCAGGAGCTCCTTGTCTCCCTTCCATTATCTTGGAGTCTCCAGGGCTTGGGCAGGGATTGGAGTCAGTTTGGAGTTCTCTTCAGGAGGGAGATTCCAAAGTGCACCTCATGATTTTTGGTTTAAGTCAAGGAAATATTTTTTTACTTTTCATTTCAGAGAAGAGGGGATAGAAGCATTCCAAAGGTGATCTTGATGCTGAATGTCTCCTCAGGAGGTCTGGGCATGGAGAAGAATGAGCCCCTTGCAGGCTGAGCCTGTTTGGACAAGCTGCTCCTCACCTCCAGCATCACCATGTCTGACATCGCCCACCTGAGACTGACATCCCAAAACATTAAAAAAACCCCATTTTTATGTATAATGGAATATAATAATTAATTACAGTATAATAATATTTTTATTATTTAAAATAACATTGTTCTTTATTTTTATTACTAATTTTTCTATTTATATTTAGAAAATCAATACATTTTTCACAATCAAGAAAATTATTAGTCATTGGTTCTAAGTAACACAATTCCATTCATTGATTCATTAACCAGAATTGGCCATTGATTTCTCTTCTTTATTCTAATTATCCTATTTTTAGTACTTCTGTCATAATTTTTAATATTTTGTCAGGTAGAAGGAGCCACTTTGGGGTCCCTGGAGACATTTCTGGGGCACATTTGGGGCAGTTTTGGGTCTGGGGAGGGAATTCAGAGAGAACTTGAGGGTCTGGAGGACACTTGGGGGAGCCGGGTGGGCACTTGGAGCGGCATCCAGAGATTCTGAGGGACAGTTCGGGGTCCAGGGCAGCACCTGGGGCTCCAGGGGGTCCTTGGAGGTCAGGGAGGGGAATTTGGGGCCCTTCGGGGTCCGGGCGGGCCCATGGGGGGCTCGGACGGGGCTCTCTGGGGCGCGGGGAGTGATGGGAGTTGTAGGCGCGGGTATCATACGGTTTAACGGCGCCGCGGAGCATCACGGGAGTTCTGGGCGCAGCTGCAATGGCTCTCGGTGGGGCGCGGGGCATGACGGGAGATGAAGTCCCGGCTGGAATAGCGCTGGACGTGCGCCGCGGAGCATGATGGGAGCTGTAGTCCCGGAAGGGGCTCGAACGCGATGTTTGGGGGCCCGTGAAAGCTCTTGGGGGACACTTTTGCGTCCGAGCCGCGACTTGAGGTCCTCAGGGGAACTTGAACGGCTCGGGAGCGCTTGAAGGAGCTCAGGGAGCTCTGACCGGGCTCTTTAGGGCGCGGGGCACGGCAGGAGTTTCAGGCGCGGGACTGTGTTCTGAGGGGCTCTGGGGCCACGGGGGATGAGAGAAGATGAATTCCCAGAAGTGGCTGTACCGGGCATCTGTGGGGTTGGGAGCACTCAGGCGGTCCGGGGACGCTTTTGGGGGTCCCAAATGGGCGCTGAGGGGGCACTGAGGAATCCTGGAGGGTCTGGGGGACGCTTATGGGACAGATGGGGGCGGATTCCGGGGTTCTGTGGAGCGCGGGGCATGACGGGCGTGGTAACCCCGCCTCCAATGGGGCTGTATCCGGCCGCCAGGCATGATGGGAGTTGTAGTCTTGGATCCAATGGTGATCCCCTGGGCAGCGGGGCATGACGGGAGTTGTAGGCAAAAAGAAAAGATGGGGCCGACATCAGGCACCGCCCCTGAGGACCCGATTGCCGGTGCTGATTGGCTGCAGCTCGTGATGGGCGGGAGCCTCAGCCAATGGGATGCGGTGGAGGAGGGAACAGCCCATTCACCCTCCTCCAGTGCCTCCCAGTACAGACCAGTACAACTCCAGAACAGCCCAGTTCATCACAAGTAGAACCCAGTACAACCTCAGTGCCCCTCCAATCCTTCCCAGTACAGCCCAGTCCCTCCCAATACACCTGAGTTCATTCCCTGTCCCTTCCAGTTCCCCCCCAGTGTTACCCACAGGATGCCCCACTGTCCCCAGTCTTCTCTGCAATGTCCCCTGTATCCCCAGTTTGTCCCAGTATCACTCCCAGTATGCCCTGGTATGTCCCAGTATGTCCCAGTGTACCCCCACAGTCCATCCCAGTCCACCCAGATTCCCCCTCAGCATTCCCAGTGTTCCCAGTATGTCCCAGTGCTCCCCAGTGTTTCCAAGGACAGTTTCATTTCTCACGGTGGCCGTGGCAGCCAAACCCAGCAGTGGGGTCAGTGCAGTGCCCATGGCCACAGCCCCTTGCAGTGGCCCAGTGCAGCTGGGGCTGATGATCCACCCTCACAGCTGGCCCAGGGCAGCTCTGCAGTGGCTTTGGTGGCACCTGGGGCTGGCACACACCTGAGCAGTGTGTCTGTTTGCAGTGGGGAAACTCAGGAGGTTCAGATTGCTTCAAAAAACCCCAAAAAGTGAAAACCCCTCTCAGGCTGGGTGCAGGCAGCTCTGCAAGCACAGCAGGGCCCAGGGGAGTGAGGACAGACAGGATGGGGCTGGGCAATGTGGAGCAAGGTTGTCCACACTGGGTCAGAGCTCAAGGCACAGCTTCTGTGAGCAGGCCAGAGCTGCTGAGGAGAGACCCTGGGTCAATATCAATCACAGAATGCTGTAATCACCTCTGCTCTAAAGAAAAATAAATAAAATACATCCTTTAAAATAGGAACCTGGTTTTTTTTACAAGGTGTTTGAAATCTTTGTCTATAACTGGACTAGGAAAACTTTAATGATCCTCTCAGGGCTTTGGTGTTGTTTACAACAGACTCAGTCCCTCAGAGTGTTTTCAAAAAACTTCTCAACAACTCAAACCTTAATTTAGACTCCAAAGTTCCTTGAAGTTTTAATGGCTCCCACTGAGGGACACAAGTCGGAAAGTGTCCCCAGGTTCCAGTTAGAGCAGAACACTGGAGGCAGTGATGGCAGCTGGGGACAAACAAGGCCAAGGTGTCTCTGGTGCTGAGCAAAGCTGGATGTGTTTGAGGAATGCCAAGGGCCAAGGCCTGAGCCCCAGGGCCTGGCCAGGCAGATGCTGTCCCTCCCTCCTTGCTCAGGGCTCTTGCCGGGATGGGCACTGGCATGTGGGGATGTGCAATGCCAAGGGCAGGAGCATGGGGCGGCCCCTGCCAGGCTGCTGAGCAGGGACAAGGAGGCAATGAGGCCCCAGGCCTGCAAGGGTCACTTGTCTCCTGCTCCTGCCTCAGGCCCAGGCCCAGCAGCCATGGCCAAAGTGCTGCCCAAGGTGGCTCTGGCAGGGCTGTCTTGCAGCTGCTGCACATGCCTGTGCCCTGTGCAGCCCAGGCTGTGCTACGGTGTCCCTGCCCTGCGCCTCTGTCCCTGCAGGCTGTCGGCATCCCCCGGCTGCCCCACCTGGCTGGGCCCTTCCCTTGCTGACAGCTCTGCCTCCTGCCTGCCTCTGCCTGCCCACACAAAGCCTGGGGCTGATACCAAAAGGGTTCATTCCATTTTTACCCTGCCTGTGAACTTTCAGCACAGGAACAAGGCATGCAGGGGCTGCTTTCCCAGCAAGGATGGTTGGAAGAGAAGAAGAAGACATCTGGCTCAAGGGTGCAGGGATAGAGAAAACAAGGACTGAATGTGGGAAATTGTTGCCTTCGGTAGGAAGGCAAGGGCGACCTGGTTTTCAGAGAACGAGAATACAGCGATCCATTTCGATCGTCTGGGCACAAATGACGACGCAAACACCCCTAGGGCGGACGGTCACAAGGCGTTTATTATCTCATCTCCAAGAGTTTTATAGATTAGGGTCTTCTCTACGTCAGAGGGGTGGTCTCCTAATTTCCTTCTAGGGTTAGTAATGGAAAAGTACTAGGTTTCCTTTGTTAGGGGGTCTGCTACTTCGGCTACATTCCAGTGTGATCGTTATCTCTGAGAGAGAGGGGGGGAATGCATTCCTGTATCTTTCCGTGACATCCCGAGATTCTTCCGAGCGCCTGTCCCTGCTCCCCACATCTCCCCCCCTTTCTTTTAAAAAAAAAGAATGAGGTAGTTACATACATAGGTACTTAAATGAGGTAGAAGGTTGAGATTATACTTAGGAAAGGGGCTTGGGAAACCTGAGTAAATTTTTGCCAGGCGAGCTTAGAAGATCTCACGACTGGCGGTGTTCCCTGCAGAACTCACAGTATTTGTTGTCGGCCTATGAACAGGATGTTAGCCCGTTCTAGGCGGTTCTGAACGAACGAGACTAGCTTGTTCAGCAGACATGGTCCGAAGGTGACAGCTAAAAGTAGCATTGCCACTGGACCAACCAGGGTAGAAATTAGGGTGGTCAACCATGGTGATTGATTGAACCAGGACTCGAACCAACCCTGTTGGGCTTCCCTGTCTTTCTGCCTCTGAGCCAGTCTGTTTCGGAGTTCTGCCATGGAATCTCTGATGACTCCCGTGTGGTCCGCATAGAAACAGCACTCCTCTTTCAAAGCGGCACACAGACCTCCTTGCTGCATGAGCAAGAGATCCAGTCCTCGCCTGTTTTGGAGGACCACCTCTGAGAGTGAGGAGACCGACTTCTCTAGGAACGAAATGGATTTTTCGATCCTTTGAAGGTCCTCATCAATGGTCATCTGCAGCTGGGACAGTCCTTGATGTTGCGTTGCCAGGGCCGACACGCCCGTCGCCGTTCCGGCTGCTCCTAGGCCGAGCAGCATCGCGATAGTTATACCTGTTAGTATTTCTCTTTTGTGGAGCCGGCTGGGTTCTTCAAAGAGGTGATACACCTCCTCATCGGGGTGGTACAAGACCCTAGGAACGATCAGAACTTGGACACAGAAGTCGTTAGAGTCATGAAATTTGGCAAGGAACACACAAGGACTCACACCAGTCCTCTGGCAAACCCACATTCCCGATGCGGATGGGACGACCCAATTGTTGTTCTTTCGGTCGGGCTCGACCACTTCTGTGCAAACGTTGCCCTTCCGCCTGGCCAGGGTGGCATTGCCAAAGCATCTGCCTCGACCTGTGACTTGGCTCAGGGTGATTCCTTTGCGGGGTGTGTCCCACCTGCACTGGGAAGGGGCCTCAGCTGAGGAATAACTAAAAGGGGCATCTAAAGCGACTCCTTCGTAAAAAGGGGGTTTGACATCGTAACAAAGCCAGCAGGAGTCTGTCAGGTTAGGGTTAGATTCGTTCAGGGATAGATAGGTAGCTTCTAGCATGCGAAGGATTGGGTCCGAGTCCGACCCGGCTGAACGGCCTATCTGAAAGGCTTCTGCGTCGCCGGTCGGGATGTCGGTGACCTTTGTGGGAAAGGCTTTGGGGTAGGTTATGTTTCTCCCTTTCTGTGTGCTTTTGATTATTTTGTTGGGTCCGACTGCTCTGGGTGCTGACGGTTGGAGCCTGGTGATTCTCACGTTCACCCACTCCTTTGACCCTTAAAGGACCACTGTCCAAGCTCTGCCCATGGCCCAGCTAGGGTGATTTGGCTGTAAGACTGTCATGTTGTAGTGTGTGCATTTCCGAAATCTGGGGACTTTATGGCGGTTTCGATAGAAACTTCCCTGAAGGAAGACGGGTGTTTTGCAACCTGTGGGTGCCCAGGTGAATGGTAGGAATCTGTCGGGCTCTTGTGGGTCCCACCCAGGCCCTGATGGCCTGGCATCCGTGACTACTGTCTCACAGCCCCAATGCCCACAGTATCCCCACCCTGGGCGATTACAGTAACTTTTTCCTGGGTTTGATGCTGGGCACCAGTAGGATAGGTACATGTGTGTGGCATGTGGAGTATGGGGGTCTACCTTAGGTTGTCCTGGAAACAGGTCGGTAATGTGAAGCACGAAGGATGGGGTGTTCGGTGTGGTGATGTCTTTGAGCGTCCTGCCATTGGTGAGATGTCTCATGACCCACCTGAAGGGCTGATGGGGATAGTAGTCTGGGCTGGCTTGCCCTCTGGCTACAAGCCCCATCAGCAAAATCACACAAAGACACCGCTGATGCTGGGGTTTCGCCCGTGTAGGTTTCTCAGGCGCTGCTTGGCGGGTCGGAGGTCTGTCTCTTTCCTCTGGAAGGGGAAGGTACGCGTTCCTTGGACGGCCTATGAGCAAGTCCTGTAAACAGAAACTCACAATTCTCATCAGTCTCGTCCTGCCTACTGTGAAGGTCAGGCTTAATTGACTTAAGTGGACACCACCTAATTTTGCCGTCCTTTTTGACCGCTGCGTACCCTCTTCCCGTGAGCATCAACCTCCAACCCAATTCCCATTCGCCTAATTCGTTTTTGATTGCCACCTGCGGGCCCTCCTCTAGTGCTCGGGAGGCCCAGTGTTTTTGAATGGGACTGTTTGCCTCGTCTCCCCTAGGGAACTGATTCAGTGCTAGCAAGGCGGTTACCAGAATGCGTGCCTGATCTGCTGAGGGAATGGCATTCGCAAAGCCCTCTGCTTTTGCCAACACCTCTATCCTGGTTTTCAGGGTCTGATTTGCTCGCTCGACTATGGCCTGCCCGGTACTGTTGTATGGAATACCTTGCACTAGTGTGATACCCCACTTTGAAGCGAATTCCTGCACTGGTTTGGAAGTGAAATTGGAACCGTTGTCAGTTTTGATTTGTTTGGGGACTCCAAGCCATGCCATGGCTGTCAGCCAGTGCTGAATTGTGGCTTTGGAGTTGGTTTTGAGATGCTGAGTGGCTATGATTGTGCCGCTGAAAGTGTCCACTGTCACTGCGAGCCATGCTCGGGGCTTCAGCAGCTGGCACAGAGTGAAGTCCGACTGCCAGATCTCTGAAGGCTTGAGACCTCTGGGGTTGACTCCGCTGGTCCACAGGGGTGATTTCTGGCAGTGAGGACAGGTGGCCACCACGTGCTTTGCGTCTGCCGTTGAGATTCCGCATCTCCTCGCCAGTGCTTTGGCTCCGATGTGGAGTGACTCGTGCAGCTGACGAGCTTCCTGCAGCGTCCACACACCTTTTGCTGCAGCGTCCGCTTTGTCATTGCCGATCTGAAAGTAACCTTTGACTGGGTCGTGACTGTTGACGTGAATGACAGATACGGTCCCCTGTCGCGAGGAGAGTGCTTCCTCGAGCATCATGGCTGCCGTGGATGTCGACACACCTGGTCCTCCCATGGCTAAGCAAAGCTTTGCCACGAATATTGAGTCCGTTACGATGTTGAGGTGTTCCTCTTTGAAGAGTCCGCACGCCAAAACCACCGCTGCTGCTTCCAGTTGCTGCACTGACAGTGTGGGATCACAGGCTTTGATGCAATGCCACTGTTCTCCTGTCTGCCACACTGCTGCTGCGGTAGAAGTCGTGGAGGAAGCGTCTGTGAAGACCGTCGGTCCTGGCTGCGGCCGGTCCTTGACCTTTGGAGGTACGTCTATGTCGATGATGGTCAGCAACTGAGTCCAGGGCGGGCTGGCGGAGTAGGAGATTTCTCCTCCGAAGCCGGTGAGAGCAAGGGCTAGATATTCCGATATTGTGGTTGATTCCGTGGTCGGCGGCTTGCGAAAGGGAAGGTGGATTTTTGTTGGCTCAGTCCCTAGGTGTCTCAAGGCGAGTTTTCTGCCTTTCATGATGAGGTTTGCGATGCATTCGATTCCTGGGGAGAATGCGCGGGCTGGTCTTCCAAGGACTACCCACTGGATCGGTCGGGACTTTTCGGAATGTCCTTGAGCCAGCGCTCCCACTCCCCCCTTTGGCGTGAAGTGAACGTACAGGTCCAAGGGCATGGCTGGGTTCCACCTGGCAAGCGTGCCAGTGGACATCTGCTGTTCGATGAAGTCGAGGGAGTTCGCTGCTTGTGGCGTCAGCTCCTTGGGTTCCCAGGGGTGCTTTCCTTTCAGGAGGTCATATAAAGGGTCCATGACCTCGGGAGGAATCAGGACGACGTTACGAACCCACTGCAGCGATCCCACCAGGCGTTGCACATCGTGAAGTGTCTTGACGTCTCGGAGGACCTTCACCTCGGGAGGAGTCACGTAGGAGCTTGTGATTCCCACTCCCAGGAAGGTCACGCAGGGTCCTCTCTTGATCTTGGCACTCGCGATCTCGAAGCCGTTGGCCTGGAGGGTTTCCGTGACTGTAGACACCAGGTGTTCTACTTGGCTCGCTGATGGTGCTGCAACTAGGATGTCGTCCATGTATTGGATGATGGTTGCGGTGGGGTAGGCGTGTCGGACTGGCGTCAGCGCTTTGTCCACGGTGATCTGGCATATGGTTGGGCTGTCTACCAGGCCTTGTGGAAGCACTTTCCATTGGAAACGGAGATTGGGCCGCTCACCGTTCGGGAACACAACGGAAAAAGCGAAGCGTTCTCTGTCCTCTGGGTGCAGGGGTATAGAAAAGAAACAGTCTTTGATGTCCAGCACTGCGCATGGCTGTCCTTCGGGGATTGCTGAGTTCGCAGGGAGCAGTGTCTGAACCGGACCCATGGGTCTGATTATTTTGTTCACTTCTCTCAGGTCGTGGACGAGACGATAACCTTCTCCCGACCTTTTGGGGATTACAAACACAGGGGTGTTCCATGGGCTGATGGAGGGTTCTATGTGTCCTTTCTGCAGTTCTCGGTCAACCAAATTTAGCAAAGCTGCCACTCTGTGTTCTGATAAAGGCCACTGCGCGATCCATATTATTTCTGATGATTTCCACATCAATTTGATCGGCAGCTGGGGATGTACGGCAGTGGCCCTTATGATAAATTTGTAATCCTGACTCCCAGCATAGCAAGGACATCTCTCCCTATCAGGGGCGGAGAATTTTGCAGAATGTAGGGGTAGATTGCTACTGTCTGTTCTGGTCCCTTATCTGTGTGAAGTGTTAAAGCCACCAGCTGGGTGCTTTTCCATGCCCGAGTCTGCCCCCCCACCCCGTTCACTGGACCTCTTGAAACCGCCAGTGTTTGGGCCAATGCGTTTGAGGGAGTATTGTACAGTCTGATCCCGTGTCTGCCCAAAACTGAAGCCCTATTGTGTGAGGGTCCTGACTGTTGTAAAGGCGACATGTCCCCCACACCCTCAGGGGCTCCTTCCCTACTGTCATGGCCAGGGCCACCCAGGGGTCCCGCTCGGGAGCGCCCCTTGCTGGCTCTGCTGCACTTGTGTGGTTTGTGGTGGTGGAGGGTGCAAGGGTGCTGACGGCGGTGTTGCATAGCTCTGGCTTTGTATCACTGGCGGAGGTGCGATGCTGACTGTCTCCTGTGGGGGTATAAGATAAGAGGGTCCCCTGCTCCACTGAGGGTTGGCATAAATGGGCCGTCTTGCGTTCGCAGCGGGAGGAGGCTGAGTATGGCCCGCACGCCCCCTCCCTCTCCCGTTTCCCTGTGGTCTGGATCTGCAGTCCCTGGCAAAATGACCTCTCTTCCCACAACTCCAACAAACCCCTCTCGAGCGCTGTTGGGACGAGGTTGCTGTCGGGGGCGGCTGTGTCGGCCGGGGACAGCTCCCGGCGACATGACCTGCTTGACCACATTTGAAACACGCCATAACACTGGTGAGGCTGTGAATGGCTGCCTGAATGGGTGTCAGCTGTTCCTCTCTCACCACATGCTTGATCATATCAGCTAGGCTAGCTCCTGCAGGCAGGGAACGCAAAATATCTTTTGTGACAGTGTTGCTTTGCTGTCTGAGGCAGTCTGCCACTACCGGACCTTTCGCAGCCACAGGCAGGGTGGAGGTATCCACCGCGGCTTGGAGTCTATCCACAAACTGCGTAAACCCTTCACTCTCCCCCTGCTTTATGGTCGACCACGGTGTGGGTTTCTCCACCACCCTCGAGGTAGCCCGAATAGCCTCCCTGGCTGCTCGTGATGTGGCCCGGACTTCCTCTGCACGTAACTGCGCCGCCTGCTGCTGTGGCGTGGTTACATCGTCATGTTTCCCCAACAACCGGGATAAACTGGACCCATTTAGGGGCTGTCCCTCCCCCGATGATTGGGCTAGCGCTGTGGCGCATTGATCCTGCCATTCCTGTTTAAATACGATTAAACCCGCCCCATCGAAGAGCATTCTAGCGATCTGTCGAATATCAAAAGGGAGTAAGTCATCATTACTAAAAAGAGCATCTATGAGAGTGGAAACTACCCCTGAATTAATCCCTTTTTCTGTAATGGCTTTAGCAACCGTTTGGATATCCTTAGCATTTATCGGGGTATAAGTTCTTTGTTGGTTGCCTTGGGCTCCCGTGGTTCTTACAGGGAAAGCATGCACCGTGGCTGCGGGTGCGTAATCCGCGCAAAGTAACTTGATTTTTCCCCAGTCGGTTAGTTGGTACTGTGACTGGTTCCCAGCCTTGGTTAAAGATTTGTTTGGTTTCGCCTGAAACCGCCTTAATTCTGTTCTCTCCGTTTCGGAGTCGCTGCTGGGCTCGGTCAGCTCGCTAGAGCGGTCCGAGGAGCTGTTGCTCCTTTCAGAGCCGGAAGACGAATGATAAGCCACTTCCTGTCTCCCCCTGCATTTTGTTCGGCTTCTACCCCGCTCCTCCCCTCGGGGGCGGCACCGCTCCCGCCCCCTGGGTTCGTCCCGCCCCCCGCAGGGAGGGATCTCTCCCATATATGGTGGCAGCAGTAGGCGCGGCTCCTGACCGAGTGTCCGCCCCCCGCCGCTCCCCCGCGCATGCGCGCTAGCTATCATCCGGGTCTCTGAGCCCCCGCCACGCGGCTCCCGGCTCCGCCCCTCCCCGCCACGGCCGGCGCCATATTCAGATATGTAGGGGGGGGGGAAGGGAGCTGCGGCTACCCCTGTGTCCGCGCCAGCCATCCGCGCGGCGTTTCGGGCATCCTGTGTGAGTTCTCCCCAAAATGACCGCGCACTGTACTCTGCCGCCTGTGCCGGATCGAAGGTTGGCGGCGGAGGGACGGTTAGGGAAGCCGCGGTTTTTTCGGGCATTTCTACGGGGCTGGTCGGACCCTGCGCGTCCCGCGGGAGGGGCGGGAGGTCCCCTGGCATTCCCGCGGCTTTTTCGAACGGTTCTGCGGGGGGAACCGGACCTGGCGAGTCCCGCGGGGGGGTCGGCGGATCCCCGGGCGGGTCGGGGGGTTCTAAGTTCGGATTTGGGGAGGGGTGAAGCGCGCCCAACCCCCTCGCCTCCCCGTCTGCGCTCGGATCGGTCTCCGACGCCGATCGCATAACCGCGCCTCCCCCCGGCTGTGGCGTAATCAATAAACGCGAGCGTATGATATTCCACGTTTCCTGCTCGTTTAAAGCCTTGCGCAACGCGATTTCTACCTTTCCCCATGCTTTGAGAAACTTTCCACTGCCTGTGGATTTTGTATCTTCCGCCAGGACAGCAGTACATTTCTCCCACACCTCCGAATACAATATTTCCCCGGGCTGACTAATAGCCCCGAGTTCCAGGAGCCTGGCCATGGCTAAATTAAAGCTCCTGATTTCACATTTTATCCCCCATTGATCAAACATTGTTAGTACGACCTTCGTTACCGCTTCCATCGCGTCACGGGTCCCAAAAGGAGCGTCCTCCTTATCTCCACCGCTGGACCTGCAGCTTGTGGTTTTCGTCTCCCTGTCCAGGTGAGTCCCGGGTTCGGCACCACCTTTGTTGCCTTCGGTAGGAAGGCAAGGGCGACCTGGTTTTCAGAGAACGAGAATACAGCGATCCATTTCGATCGTCTGGGCACAAATGACGATGCAAACACCCCTAGGGCGGACGGTCACAAGGCGTTTATTATCTCATCTCCAAGAGTTTTATAGATTAGGGTCTTCTCTACGTCAGAGGGGTGGTCTCCTAATTTCCTTCTAGGGTTAGTAATGGAAAAGTACTAGGTTTCCTTTGTTAGGGGGTCTGCTACTTCGGCTACATTCCAGTGTGATCGTTATCTCTGAGAGAGAGGGGGGGAATGCATTCCTGTATCTTTCCGTGACATCCCGAGATTCTTCCGAGCGCCTGTCCCTGCTCCCCACAGAAATTGGGGTGAGTTTTATGGAAATGGGTAAATTGAAATTCACATTTAGTGACTGTATATAAGCATCAGGCTGGTAGAATTACATGTCCATGTAAGGTTGGGCGTTATCCCTCACCAGACCTCAGGTCTGAATTAATGATGCCCTCTGAAATAGCAAATGAGTGTTCAGGAGCCTTATTCTGATATTTTAGAGATTTGGTGACAGTGGGGTGTCACAGACCTAAGGAGTCAGCTGTGACACCGTGCAAACTCATGGAACAAAGGGTCCATTGTGACACTGCAGAACCAAGGAGACTGCTGCTGGCAGTGTGAGGGCTCATGGAACCAGAAGTCCATTGTGACACAGGAAGGCCTGATGGAAGCAAGGGTCCCTTGTTAAACAGTGAGGCCTCATGGAACCATGAGCCATTGTGACACAGCGTGGCCACATGGAGCCAAGGGGCCACTGTGACACTGCGGATCCAAGGAGACCATTGGGACTGAGGAACCTCATGGAACCAAGAGTCCATTGTTCCACTGTGGGGCCCAGTGGAACCAAGGGGAGCACAGTGACATTGTGGGGGCCTCATGGAGCAATGGAGACTGTTCTGACTCTTTGGGACCCACTGGAACCAAGGGGCCCTTAGAGCATGGCAGGGCCTGGTGGAATCAAGGGGACTGCAGTGAACACTGTGGGTGTCCATGGGACGAAGGGTCCATTCTGACACTGTGGAACCAAGGATACCATTGTGATACTGGGGCATCATGGAACCAAAGGTGCATTGTGACACAGCAGGGCCTCATGGAACCATGGAGGCCATTCTTACACTTGCAGGCTTTGTGGAACCAAAGGGCCATTGTGGCACTTCAGAGCCTTGTGGCGCCAAGGGTGTTGCTACTGACTAATGACCAACATAGACTCCAAGGCCATCCGAAGGCTAAAATGACAGTCTTTATTTGGAAATCTATTCTTTTAT
The DNA here is from genome assembly GCA_039654755.1 of Calcarius lapponicus. Taxonomy (NCBI): domain Eukaryota; kingdom Metazoa; phylum Chordata; class Aves; order Passeriformes; family Fringillidae; genus Calcarius; species Calcarius lapponicus. Next base: position 1,583,275 of record JBBFKN010000027.1, on the reverse strand, counting down.
ATTCGGTCCCAATACAGGTTGACCTGATTGGTAACTTAATAAAAACACTGTCATCATGAGTTAATTAAAAAGACACCCATTTCTAAACAACGTCTTGGACAAAAGAGCATATTTAAAAGCACCACGTGCGGATTGTTTAGAATTCTTTCTCTCTAGCTCCCTAAAGTTTCCCAGGCCAATTCATGTGGAAGTTTATCTAGCTTTCTCTCTTTCTGACCAGAGAGCTGCCGCCACACAAGGGGATCATAGTGACACTGTGGGGCTCTGTGATTACAATGTTTTGTCTGTAGTGACACTGTAAGGCCTCATGGAATCATGGAGACCATTGTGACACTGCCAGGCCTCATGGAAGCAAGGAACCATTGTGACACTGTGGGGTCTTGGCAGGCCAAGGGGCAGGTGTCACACTGTGTGGCACCAATGGAACCAAGGAATCAATTGTGACACTGCAGGGCCCCATGGAACTAAGGATTCATGGAACAGTGCAGGACTCCATGGAACCAAAGGTCCATTGGGATATGGTCAGGCCTCATGGAGTCCTGGAGGCCATGAGGACACTTGGAGGCCTTGTTGGATCAAGGGGCTTTGCAGGGCCTCATGGCACCAAGGAGACCCTTCTGACATTGTGAGTCCCCATGGAACCAAGGATCCATTGTGACACTGTGGCACCAAGGAGACCCCTGTGACACTGCCAGGCCTCATGGAAGCAAGGGACCATAGTGACACTCTGGAGCCCCATGGAAACAGGGGGCCATTGTGACACAGCAAGGCCTCATTGAACCATGGAGGCCATTGTGACACATGGGGCCTCATGGAACCAAAGGAGCATTGTGACACATGGGGCCTCATGGAACCAAGGGCACAACAGTGACACTGTGGGGCTCCAAGGGACCAAGGGGGGATTCTTAAAGTGCAGAACCAAGGAGACCACTGTGACACTGTGGGGCATCATGGAACCAGAGGTCCATTGTGACACAAGAGGGGCCTCATGGAACTGAGGGGGGACAATTGTGATGCTGTGGGGCCCAATGGAAGCAAGGGGCCAGTGTGACACAGCTGGGCCTCATGCAGCCAAGGGGCGACTGGGATCCTGAGGAGATCAAAAGAACCAAAAGGCCATTGTGACACTCTGCAGCCTCATGAAACCAAGGAGGCCATTGTGTCATTGTGCAGCTCCATGGAACCAAGGGAACCAATTTAACACTGCAAGGCCTCATGGAAGCAAGAGACCATTGTGACAGTATGGGGGCCCATGGAAACAAGAGGCCAGTGTGACAGAGCAGGGCCTCATGGAACCAAGGATCCAAAATGACACCAGCATTGTGACCCTGCAGGGCCCCATGGATCCAAGGGAACAGGGAACAGGTCTGGTTGGCTTGGCCTGACTGGCTCAACTGAGCTCAGCATGTTATGGATTTGTTCTCATGTGCCCCAGAAACCCTGGGGCTCTGGGCTTTCCTTCCTATGGAAGAGAACCATCCCTCTTCCCAGGTGCCCACCGCCAAAATTGCTACTCACTCTAAAAAATTCCCTATATGCAAGGGTTCTCCCAGAAAAAAGCTTTCAGGACAGAGAGCTCTGGCTGGCCTTGGCCTCTGGTGGTCACCTCTCATCTCAAGGAGGCCCTGAGGAAAGTATTTGAATAGGTTTGACTACTGGAACATCAATGAGTCTCTCATCCTTTGAAAAACTCAGATGTTATTCTAATAATATTTGGTTTATTTCTCGTTCTGTATTATGCATGAAATATTATTTTCAGCTACATAATATTATTCTTCTCACTCTACTAGAGTTATCCGACACAAAACACCTCCTCTACATATGGATCCAGGTCACCTGTAAAAGCAAAAACAAGAAAGAATGCAGCAGGAATGATTTGTCTGTGCTCCCATCTGTCCCATCTCCTCTGGAGCTGGAGGTCCAGCCCCAGCACTTGGCAGAGCTCAAGGGCTCACAAGCTCAGCTCCCACCCAGAGAACTTGCAGACCCTGGGCTGCTCTTCTTGGCCCCTGCACGCTCAGCCAGGCTGAGATGGACACTGATGGTTTCTGGGCCAGGCTCTCGGAGCCCAGCTCAGCTCCCTGCAAGCTCTGCCAGCTGCCCTGAGCTCTGGGCAGCACCAAGGGCCTCTCCCCAGCCCAGCCCAGCCGGCTCTGGCCCCACAGCTCTGCTCAGGCCAGGCTGCTCTGGGCACTGCCCCACGGCCTCAGCCCCTGGCCAGGGCACAGCAGCAGCTGCAGCTGCCACAGGACTCAGCCCCAGCATGGGGGAACGTGCCTGGCCAAGGGCAAGGAGGCTCCCTGGGTGCCCTGCTCTCCTCTGCAGGAGATGCTGAGAGCTCTGCAGCCCCTGCTGCCATCCCATCTGCCCAGGGCAGCACAAGAGCCCCGGCCTTGGGGCCCTCAAGAGCTGCTCCTGCTCCAGGCCCAGGGCCCATCCCAAAGCTGGGGCAGCCACAAAGCTGTGCCCATTTCTGTTCATTGCTGCTCTGATCAGGATGGATCCTCAACACCTTGGAGGTGTGTGATGAATTTTACTTTTCCAGAAGCCTCTTCTTTCTTGAGCTCTTCAGCTGAGAAATTCAATGACAAAGGCTTATTTGCATTTGTTCAAAACACCCAAACAAGACAAACCCATGGGAAAATTTCAAGTCTTCCATTTTTCTGTGGTTCATTAGACAGATTTCAGAAGTGTATGCAAAGTGAACCCACTGTATTGAAAAGAATGAAGTGAGAATTGTTTTGTCCTGTTAGGTTTCTTTTCCTCTTTATAGATTGATATCAGCAATCCCCAGTTGATATTGATTCCCAACCCCTCCTCATGCAGTGTGAACAGATATGAAAATTAAGACCTTTCATGGCTGACAATCAATCCCACTTTGTCCCTTCCCAAAGTTGACCATTGCCCCTGTCCAACCCCTGGGACTCCTATGGATCAGGAATGGTGCGGCCAGCAGGAGCAGGGCAGGGATTCTTCCCCTGCACTCGGCACTGGTGAGGCCACACCTCGAGTGCTGTGTCTAGTCCTGGGCCCCCAATTTAGGAAGGCCATGGAGGGGCTGGAGCTTTTCCAGAGAAGGGCAGCAAGGCTGGGGAGGGGTCTGGAACACAAGTCCTGTGAAGAGCAGCTAAGGGAGCTGGGGTTGTTTATCCTGGAGAAGAGGAGGTCCAGGGGAGACCTCATCACTCTCTGAAACTCCCTGACAGGAGGGTGCAGCTGGGGGGGGTCGGGCTCTTCTCCCAGGGAAGAGTGTCAGGACAAGAGGACACAGCCTTCAGCTGCACCAGGGGATGTTTAGGCTGGACATTCTGAATAGGTTCTTCACAGAAAGGGTGAGTGGGCATTGGAAGGGGCTGCCCAGGGAGGTGGTGGAGTCACCATCCCTGGAGGTGTTTAAGGAAAGACTGGATGTGGCACTGAGTGCCATGGTCTGGGTGACAAGGTGGTGTTGGGTCACAGGTTGAAGTTGCTGATCTCCAAGGTCTTTTCCAACCTGGTTAGTTCTGTGATTCTGTGATTATTGTGACACTGTGTGGCACTGTAGAACCAAGGGGCTGTTCTTACAGTGCTGGCCTAAATCAAGCCCGGGAGTCCATTGTGGCACTATGGGGCCTCCTGAAATCCAGAAGAGCATTTAACACTGTGTGGCCTTGTGGAAATGAGGAGACCATTGTGACACTGTGGGACCTTGTGTGACAATGGAGCCATGGTGACACTGCAGGCCCATGGAACCTTGGGGCCAGTGTTACTGTGCGGGGCCTCGTGGAATCATGGAGACCATTGTGACGCTGCTGGACCTCGTATAACCAAGGGGCCATTGTTGCACTGAGGGCAGTGATGGAGTGAAGGAAACAGTTTTGACACTGTGGTGCCCCTTACGACCAAGAGGCCATTGTGACACTGTGGAACCAAAGGGAGCATTGATGCACTGCGAGACCTCATGGAACCAAGGGGCCATTGGGACTCCATGGAGCCTCCTGGAATAATGGAGATCATTGTGACATATGAGGGCCTTGTGGATCAAGGGACATGCAAAGCGGTTTGTGTTCTGCTGGTCAGTAGGAGGGCTCTGCAGAGGCACCTGGACAGGCTGAATCCAGGGCCCAAATCCAACAAGGTGAGGTTGAACAAGACCAAGTGCTGGGTCCTGCACTTTGGCCACAACAACCCCTGCAGCGCTACAGGCTGGGGACAGAGTGGCTGGACAGCGGCCAGGCAGAAAGGGACCTGGGGCACTGATGGACAGCAGGCTGGACATGAGCCAGCAGTGTGCCCAGGTGGGCAAGAAGGCCAATGGCTCCTGACCTGGATCAGGAATGGTGTGGCCAGCAGGAGCAGGACTGCTGTGCCAGCTCTACACACAGAAATTGCTGCTGCAGCTCCAGAGAAAGGAACAAAATGGGCATCTCTGGTGAGAACTCTGCTGGGAGATCGTTTAGTTCATTTAAAGCCACTGAGAGCACAGGTCCTCATGAACACAGTCTGAGGCCACAGCAAAGGTGGGGAAAAACTAAATGAGAAGTGGCACAAGGAATGGCCTTTCTTTGTGGACAATATTAAAAAACAAAAACATGGGAAAAAAACCACAACCAACCCAACAGGAACAAAGATGACTTTTATTACAAATGATTTGCAGTAACTGGCCAGCAGTTTAATGTTTCCTAAATTGTCCGGTCATCAGTGTCCGCACTTCAGCTCTGAGCTCCTGGTTCCTCAGGCTGTAGATGAGGGGGTTCAGGGCTGGAGGCACCACTGAGTACAGAACTGACACTGCCAGATCCAGGGATGGGGAGGACATGGAGGGGGGCTTCGGGTAGGCAAAAATGGCAGTGCTGATAAACAGGGAGACCACAGCCAGGTGAGGGAGGCAGGTGGAAAAGGCTTTGTGCCGTCCCTGCTCAGAGGGGATCCTCAGCACAGCCCTGAAGATCTGCACATAGGAGAAAACAATGAATATAAAACAACCAAAACCTAAAGATATGGAAAACACAATATACCCAAGTTCCCTGAGGTAGGATTTGGAGCAGGAGAGCTTGAGGATCTGAGGGATTTCACAAAAGAACTGGCCCAGGGCATTGCCATGGCACAGGGGCAGAGAAAATGTATTGGCCGTGTGCACCAGAGCATTGAGAAAGGCACTGGCCCAGGCAGCTGCTGCCATGTGGGCACAAGCTCTGCTGCCCAGGAGGGTCCCGTAGTGCAGGGGTTTGCAGATGGACACGTAGCGGTCGTAGCACATGATAGTCAGGAGGGAAATCTCTGTTGAAAAGAATAACACAAACAGAAAGAGCTGTGCAACACATCCTGAGTAGGAGATGGTGCTGGTGTCCCAGAGGGAATTGTGCATGGCTTTGGGGACAGTGGTGCAGATGGAGCCCAGGTCGCTGAGGGCCAGGTTGAGCAGGAAGAAGAACATGGGCGTGTGCAGGTGGTGGCCGCAGGCTACAGCGCTGATGATGAGGCCGTTGCCCAGGAGGGCAGCCAGGGAGATGCCCAGCAAGAGGCAGAAGTGCAGGAGCTGCAGCTGCCGTGTGTCTGCCAATGCCAGCAGGAGGAAGTGCCTGATGGAGCTGCTGTTGGACATTTGCTGATGGAGCTGCTGTTGGACATTTGCTGTCTCTGGGCATGGGGAGCTGTTCAAGGAGGAGACAGTGACAAGTCAGGACAGACTTTCCTGAGCCATGTCTAAGCCCCTTCTCCCAGCCCTGCGCCTGCCTCTCTGTGCCCCCATTCTCCTTTTCTCAGAGCTTTTCCTTCAGCCCCGTGCCTGGAGCTCTGCTGGGATCTGGCCCCGTTGCTGTGACGAGCTGGGGCTCTGCCCATGGACACCGAGGGGTCAGCTCTGCTCTGCAGCAGTGGGGTCATGGGAACGGGGACAGGGGCATGTCCTGGGGTTGGATTCCATCAGCCCAAACTGCTCCTGAGGCTTAGAAGCTCAGCAGCACCTCCTGTCCCAGGGCTGAGGAGCCATGATGGCCAAAGGCAGTTTGAGAGGGTTTCCTGCTGTGCCCAGGGAGAGCAGAGAGAACTGTGCAATGCAAGAGCCTTGGCTATAATTCAGTCAAGTGTGAAGGGAGCTGCTTTGTCACTCCATCTGTCCTCAGCTGCCCTTTTTGAGATCCAGGGCAGTCTCTGTGTTCCCTGAAAATCAGCCTGACACTGCTGAGAGCAGAGGGACCCAGGGCAGTGCAAACTGGCTCAGCCTTTCTCAGAGTCTTGGCCCCACTCTGGCCAAGGACACTCCTGTCCCCCAGTGTGCCCTGGAGGCAGCTCACAGCTTGGATGGCATCCTGAGGACGCACCAAGGCTCCTGTCCATGCTACATCTGAGCTGCAGCAGGGCTGCCCTCAGCACTGCCTCCCTCCCTGCCTGCCCACGGCTCTGCTGCTGGAGCTGCCCCAGCCCCAGCTGCTCCTGTGGCCCCGGGCTCCTTCCCTGCCAGAGCTGCCAGAGCCCAGCCCAGCCCCTGGGCCGGCCCTGCCCTGCAGCTGCTCGGCCCTACAGGGATTAAAGAACAGCTCCCCCAGCCTGGGCACCATGCAAAGGGGATGCTGCATGGATCTGGAGGCTGGGCAGGTGCAGGCACTTGCTGAGGTTCCCAGGAATCCTCAGGGTGATGGTTTAAGAGCCTCAGCCCCTGCTCTGCCCTGCACAGCTGAGTTTGCATTGCCACCACGCTGAGCTAGGGAAAAGTGGGAACACAGATTCAAGAAAGCAGAGACTCAAGCAGGAAACTCCTGCCCTGAATGAGTTCATGAAAACTCCCCTCAGAAAGAGCTGGGCAAGAGCTGGAGCTCTGAGCAGCCCTGGCTGCAGCCCCAGCTTCAGCCCCTGCAGCCGTCCCTGGCAGCAGGAGCCGTCCTGCCCTGTCCCTCTGACGGTGCCCAGGGCAGCCCCGCTCTGCAGCACATCCTCCTCCTCCTCCTGCTGCTGTGCCACAGAGAAACTGGGAGAGTCCTCCTGACACATCCCCCAGGCTGTGGGCTGTGCTGGCTTCAGGAGATCCCTCCAGGAGCGCAGGGGACATTGCCCTGCACCCACACACTCACCATGGACAGGGCTGTGAAGATCTTTCCCCAGGTGAAGTCTCAGCTCAATGTCTTCCCAATCCTGATTGCCTTCAGCCTGTCTCTGCCTGGCTCCTGTCCCCTCAGTGCCTGCAGGCAGAGCCCTCAGCCCTGCTGGGCTGGCAGAAGAGCTGGTCCTGGGAAGAGCTGTTCCTTTAAAGCGCAGCAGCACAGACACAGCACAAGGACTTTAATGAGCCTCTCAGGGATTTGGTGTTGTTTACATCAGACTCAGTCCCTGAGAGAGTGCTCAGAAAACTTCTCAAGAACTCAAATTGAAATTCCAAAGTTTCTTGAAGTTTTAATGGATTCCACTAAGGGAGACTACTGGGAAAGTGTCCCCAGGTTCCAGTTAGAGCAGAACACCGGAGGCAGTGATGACAGCTGGGCACAAACAAGGCCAAGGTGTCTCTGGTGCTGAGCAAAGCTGGATGTGTTTGAGGAATGCCAAGGCCCAAGGCCTGAGCCCCAGGGCCTGGCCAGGCAGATGCTGTCCCTCCCTCCTTGCTCAGGGCTCTTGCCAGGATGGGCACTGGCATGTGGGGATGTGCAATGCCAAGGGCAGGAGCATGGGGCGGCCCCTGCCAGGCTGCTGAGCAGGGAACAGGAGGCAATGAGGCCCCAGGCCTGCAAGGGTCACTTGTCTCCTGCTCCTGCCTCAGGCCCAGGCCCAGCAGCCATGGCCAAAGTGCTGCCCAAGTTGGCTCTGGCAGGGCTGTCTTGCAGCTGCTGCACATGCCTGTGCCCTGTGCAGCCCAGGCTGTGCTACGGTGTCCCTGCCCTGCGCCTCTGTCCCTGCAGGCTCTGGGAACAGGTCCCCCTGTACCTTGTGGACACATACCTTGGCATATTGGAATGTTGTCCACATGGATGGCTACAGAACACCAAAACATAAATTCTCATCCCTTTTTTCTGAAAATATAGGATCTTAAGTTCCTATACTATCCTTTGGTGGTTTTCATTATAATGAAACTGATCTTTCTGAATACAAGGTTGTCCTTCTTTGTGTGTAATATCTAATACAAAGGTAAAAGTAATTTGGAATCATTTTAGGCGTTGGAATTCATGACCATAGCACTCCAGGAAGGGGCCGTGTTAGAATTCATGTGGTTTTCAATACAACTATTGTTCTGGAAGCTTGGAACATAACTGAAGAGGACAACTGGGTAGTGACTCTGTCCTAGAGCCTTATGGTGCTTCTTTTTTAAGAAATTAATGGGTAAAATTATAACTAACCTGATGTGTCTTGTGTGTTTAGAGGAAAAGAGGGTGATTAAGGGTAACTAAGGCCTATCCATAAGACATTCTATAAATCTTTAGATTACTGAGCCCCAAAGGATAAGTTGTCATGGTGTACCTTGATAAACGGTACCTTTATCAACACCATATGGACCACCCTGTAGCTGGCCTTTGGACACTCAACTTTTCAGCTGCCTCATACAGACATGTTCACACACACAGACAAGTGTGCAAAAAGGTTTCTCATCTGACTCCACCAGATCCCACTGGCTCTGCAGAGCAGTCAGAAAATACACAGAGAGTCTAATGAGGAAACAGGGTACTGTGGAACAGTGCAGGGACCAGGTGCAAGGCAGGGCCTCACAAGCACACTGATCAGCATTTGTCAGCATCTGTCAGCATGACTGACCCCACTTACTGTATTATTCCTCTATTTTCCTATGTCTATTTCTCTCCAAACCACCTTGATCCCTCCCTTTTCCTTATTAAGTCTAGTGAAATTCAAAAATGCTGCTTCCTTGCACCCCAGTATTAACCCTGTAACACTAGGCAGTAATAGCAGCCATTCTGCAAAGCCATCTGGAGAGCCACTCTGCTGACTCATGGGGACAAGTTTTCTTCCCAGACCATGAGGCTGAGTCTTTCCTGGAACATTTGGGAATGCTTTTATTTATTTATTTATAAATGTATACTTTAATGTAATGTATTTTATGTATTTATTTAACATCTTTACCATGGTCCACATCTTCCATATGGTACATCATGTCCCCTGCTACAGAAGACTCCAGTATCATTGCTCTTACTTTCAAAATGAAGATAATACTGGATAAACTTCTGTCCTTCAGTGGAACCAAACTAATGATGGAGGTCTGATGTGAATCTCTCCTGGTCACCTTGTTACAGTGATTGACAAGGGTGTTGGCCAAATAATATCTCCCAAGGCTGCAGCCATTATTTGGCAATGTGGAACAGGTCTTGGGCCACACAAGCCATGTTGTAAAACTCATCTCCTGGCCGCCCCACCTGGCTGGGCCCTTCCTTTGCTGACAGCTCTGCCTCCTGCCTGCCTCTGCCTGCCCACACAAAGCCTTGGGCTGACCCAGACCTCTTTCTGGTTTTGGACCAGAGCCCTGCCCTGGGAGGGAATTTTTTTCTCCTTTCTGGACCAGTCTGGCCCTCCCCAGCTGCCATTTTTATTAATTCTTTCTTTTTCTGTCCTTTTTCTATTAAGTCAAAGGATCCACCATCTCTGAAACCACCCTTCAGTCCCTCCCAGGGCTCTCCTCTGCTGTCCTCAGTCTCCACCCCACTGAGCACAGAGCTCCTCTGTCCCTGTACAGTACTCATATGCTTGAGGCCATGGGCGCCTGGACAAGAAGGACGGTTCTTTTCTACAGGGAGGAAACCACAGAGCCCCAGGGTTTTGAAGGCAGATCAGAGGCAGCCACCAGAGGCCAAGGCCAGCCAGACCTGTCTGTCCTTGCAGCTTTTGTCTGAAAGCAACCCTTGGATATTTGGGGAGTTTTGGAGGTGGAATTCCATTTCAGCCATGGGTGTCTGGACCAGACTGGCAGTTCTCCACAGGAAGGAAAGGGCAGAACCCCAGTGTTTCACAGGCAGATGAGAGCTGGGCCTCAGGAAGCCAAGAGAACCTAGACAGTCTTGGCAGCTTTTTTCTGGGAGCTATCCTTGGATTTGGAGGCAGATTCCCAATTTTGGCCATGGACGCCTGGAGGAGAAGGACAGTTCTTTCCCAGAGGAAGGAATGCACAGAACTCCAGGGTTTCAGAGACAGATAAGAAGCAACCCTCAACATGCCAAGGTCAGCTGGAGCAGTCAGGAGCCCCCCCCCAGGGGCTAAGCCAACCAGATCTGTTCCATGTTCTTGGATCCTTGGGGGCCTGCAGCATCACAATGGCCCCTTGCTCCCATGAGGCTTTGCTGTGTCTCACAATGGTCCCTCGGTTCCACTAGGCTCCCCAGGATCCCAATGGCTCCTTGGTTCTACCTAGCCTGGCTGTGTCACACTGGCCCCTTGGTGCCATGGGGACTCAGAGTGCCAGAATGGTCTCATTGCTTCCATGAGGCCCTGCAGTGTCACAAAGAGCTCCTTGGATCCACAAGGCCCTGCAGAGTTCCTTGATTCAACGAGGCCTCAAAATGTCATAATGGTCTCCAGGATTTTGTGAGGCCCCACGGTGTCACAGGGGCACCTTGGCTCCATGAAGCCCTGAAGTATGGAATGGCCTCTTGATTCCATTGGGGCCCTCACTGTCACATCAGTTCTTTGTTCTATGCAGCACTGTAGTGTCACAATGGTCTCCTTGGATCCCCAGAGTCAGAATGTCCCCGTGGTCTCATGGAGCCCCACTATGATCCCCTTGATTCCACGAGGCCTTGCTGTGCTACAATGAGCCCTTGGTTAAACGAGGCCCTGCAGTGTCACAATGGCCCCTTGGTTCCAGTGGGTCCGGAAGTGTCGAAATGGTCTCCATGGTTCCATGAGGCCCCAGAATGTCACAATGGACTTTTGACTCCATATGTTTCCATATTGCCAACAACAGTCTCCTTGGCTCCACAGTGTCATAAGGGACCCTTGGTTCCATGAGGTTCAGTAGAGTAACATGGATGCCTTGCTTCCATGAGGTTCTGCTGTGTCACAATGGACTCCTTGGTTCCATGGCCCTGCTGTCCACAATGGCCCCTTGGTTCCATGAGGTTCTGTACTGTCAACAGGAATCACCTTGGTTCTCCACAGTGACCCTTGGTTCCATGAGGTGCCTGGCCTTCCACAGCCTGTCAGAGAGCCTCTTTCCCCTCAAGGTCCCCAACAGCCCCTCATGGCCTCACAGAGCCCCTCATGGCCCTTCAAATCTTCTCATGGCCCCTCACAACACCTCACAGCCCCTCTCAGCCCCTCATGGCCCCTCACAGCCTCAGGCCTGGGGCTCCTCCCAAAGGAGAAGGGGTCAGGCCCTGCTTGTTCTCCTTTTATTTCGGTCCCTTCACAGCCACGAGTGCAGAAAGGCTGAAATGGAGCCTTTCCCCAGCGTTTCCCTCGGGGTTAACTGCGGGCTGAAGCTCTGTGCTGGCGCTGGCCCCAGCGCCACCATCCCTGCAGCCGCCAGGCCTTTGCTGTCCCCCCGTGTCCGTTCCCTGTCCCCGAGTCCCGCCCGGCTCTGGCAGCAGCAGCAGCCGCAGCGCAGGGGGCGCCGGCCCGGCCCAGCCGGGGCTCCCGGCCAGGAGCAGCAGCAGCGCCGGCCCCTTCCCGCCTGCTCCTGCCTCGGCTCCCAAGGGCTTTTTCCAGCTCCATTCTGGACTAGAGCAGCAATCACCCACACACAGCCCTGACTGCTCAGGGCCCGCCTGTGCTGCCCTGAGCCAGCCCTCAGAGAAAGAAAGGATTGGGTTCCAGTGCTGTTTTCAGCACTGTTTTACCCACCCTGAGCTCACAACAGGAGGCTGCTGCTGCCTTTGCCTTGGGAATTGGAGATCATGGCTGCTCTTGCCACTCTTCTGCTTGCCACTTCAAATTTACCTGTAAAACTGCAATTGCCTTTTTTGATCAGTGCTACCCAGAGTGCTTTTGTGACAGTGAATTTAGGTGTCCTTAAAATCAGAGGGTTTTGGGAAAGCTGCAAAAGGGAGGCCTCAGAGACAGCAGAACTGTGATTAGAGCTAAGCAGAACATAAGATTTGTCAGCATAAAAGTTCTGCTGACATAAGATTTGTCAGCAGAAAAGTTGTATTAGAAGTAGACAGTAAGGACAAATAGAACAATGATTTTTGTATTAACACTTGGTAGAATAACTCCCAAAGCTACAGAAAAGTATATCTAGCAAGATATTAGGAAGTTCTAAGCTTGAGCTCTGTGCATTGTCTTTTGAGGCTTACAAGCAGGTATTGTATTCAAAACAAGCAAGCATTGCTTCAACCAAAGGTTTGTGTGCTTGTAGAGCTTGGATAGAACTACTGTCAATATGCTTTTGCTTTGTGGGATTGCTAAAAAAACTTTTAAAGTAAGTTGTAACATTGAGTTCTTTGTCTGCTGCTGAGGACACAAGCTGCTGGCATCATCCCATTCTCATAACCACGTAATGAGACTGATGCTGGAAAATAAACAGCTCGAGACACATTCCTCAGCAGTCCCATCCTGTTGGTGATTTGTACATAGCCCCTGGCCGGCAATAGGTGAACTCAGGCTTTTGGTCACAGGCATCATGATTAGCAGATCTTGAAATGCTCTCAAGTCCCTGAGCACTAAGTCAAGGAGAATTAAAGCAGCCACACAGGCCACATTTGCAGTGCTCAAACACAGCCCTGTAGCTGCTGCTGAAATAGAATCAAGTGACAGAGACCATCACAGAAATTGCCTCTCGACTGTCATATCAAAGAAAAACTTCACCAGGGGAAAGATAAAGCAGAACTTCTCGACTCACTTCATTGTCTCTTCTTCTGAGCAGCAGCAGCAGCAAATGGAGATGCGCAGAGGTATTTCCAGCTGCTGCTGATCCCAGCTGGAGCCCAGCCTGCTGCCCAGGCCCAGCGGGAAGCTGAGCCCAGCCCGGGCAGCTCCCGCAGGGTCGGGAGCTCAGCGCACGCGGGGCCAGGCCCAGAGCCCCGGGCACGGCCGCCCATTGCGGGGCAGCGGCGCAGACGGAATGTCCTGCGGCCCAAACCTCCTGCTCCTGCCACACAGCGCCAGCGCTCTGCCCCTCCTCCTCCTCTCCCAGCACGGCACAAATTCCAGCTCGGAGGAGGCTGCCCCAGAGAGGGCTCAGGCTCCTGCTTCAGCCTCAGTGTCCTGCAGAGGAACAGGGCATCTTTCAGGCACTTCCACAAGCTCAGGGTTCCCATTCCATGGGGAATCTGGGATGAAAATGGCTTAGTCAGGAAGGACAAAAGCAGAGGGAATGGATTGGAAATTATTAAGAAAAATTATCCTTTCTACGGAAAAGCTCACTAAGTCATTCCCTGCATTTCTCCTTTTCAGATTCTTTCAGTCATCTCCTGAGAGGTCCAGCTTGTTCTGCTGCCTTTCATGAACTGACTGTACTCTTGATTTACATCAATGCATGAGATAAGCATCTGAACTGAACACTGAAACAAACTGCCTCTGTCACCCCATTTTCATGTTCTACATCACTTTCAAGATGTCCATGGGGGTGTTGGAACGATTATCTCACAGCTCTCCATTTCTGGCTGCAGGCTCTGGAGATTCTTTCTCTGCATTCAGTCAGGCTTGCATTCCCTAACAATTCCTCGTAGCCTGTTGTCGTGGTTTGACCCGGAAACAGGATTTCTGGGAACCTATGGTCAAACCAATGAAACCAATGGCTTCTCAGATTTTAATATTGACACCTGATTTGCCCACTGGGGCATTAGATCCGCCCCTGAGAACACAGGGTAAAATCTGGGCTCTCCCCCGGCAGGTCCTCTTTGAATTTCCAGCGAGGGAAGCAGGTCAGACCTCCCCTGCCCAGCTGTCCGCTGCTGGGCGGGGCAGGGGAAGCCACGCGGTGGTGAGGCAGGCCAGGCCTGGGACAGAGATGAAAGGTAGGCCTGGCCTCAGCCCCCCGAGGGTGGAAGGGTGGAAGAGAGAAGTCAAGAAGTACCAGGAAGTACAATGGGCAGCCCCCCTTCAGGAGACAGAGAGAGAGAGCCAGTGCCTGGGAGCAGACTGTTGCCTTGAAATTTGATATGTGCTGCCAGCATAGCCCGGCCAGTGGAGAAGGAGGTGGGGGGAGGATGCACCGAGAAGGAGTCCAGCCGCTTAGAGGAGCTTTTAACCCTTTGTGGACAATGAAAACTTTACAGAACATTAACCCTTCCTAGAAGAGAGATAAGAGTACAGGATGAAGAAGGAAATGGGCGAGTGATGAAGGTCTGAGCCAGAGAGGGAGAGAGAGATGTTGGAGGAATGGAGAAGATGGAGCACCATTTTATGCTGGACTCTTTTGTGTAGCCATGGACAGAGCCATGTTTCATTGTGATACAGAGACTGAGTCCAGGGGGGGGGAAATGCCCCAGAGCTAAGAAGATTCAGTGTGGGTACCCCTCGGCCCCAGGGGGTGGAAAAACATGGAGGGGGCAGATGTCCCAAAGTTGAGACTGTGCCTTTTTGGAGTGGGACCAGGCATCCTTAAAAAGACGACCCTGGAAGCAGCCCTGGTCCTTGTTCAGTGGTGAGAACACTGGACAAGACGGAAGAAGCCACCACGGCACATGGAAGGACTCCCTCTCCTCTTGAGGTACTGAAAATTGAGTATTCTAAAGGGTGGTGCCGGACCCAGACTTGGTGATTTGGAAGATGTATTGTATTGGGAATTTGAGGGGAGGAGGAGAGTGTTTTGTAAGGTTTTCATTTTCCTTGTGGTTTTTTCTTTTTCTTTTGTGTGTGTAGTTTAGTTAATAAAGTTTTCTTTATTTCTAAGTAGGAGCCTGCTTTGCTTATTCCTGGTTACATCTCACAGCAAGTACCAGGGAAAGTGTATTCTCATGGAGGCACTGGCATTGTGCCAGTGTCGAACCATGATACCGGTCATGTTTTCTTAGTGTAGAACAGTAACAATGAAAACCTCACCAATGGCACAAGTGCCAAGCCCACAAGGAAAAGAAAGAACAAGCTGTAAAGTTCTTTAAACATTTGTCCTGCTTTGCTGCAAGAGTCATGCTGCACGCATGGTGTGGAAAGCCAAGAGACGCTACAGTTTAGTGGCACATTTTGGGACAGAAGCTGGACCTGGTTCTCCAGGAAAGGTTCTTGGAAAAAGCAAACAGGATTTTGGACAAGATCCTGGAAGAGCTGAAATAGTTCTTAGGAAATGAAATGAAAACAGAAAAAAAACCGAGATGTTTTACTGTAGCCGTACGCTGTAATCTCAATTGTAGTCATTATTAATTGTAGTCAATATTTTTCTAAAGTCCCGTATCTTCTCGGGGGTTTTCTTGTGGCCCGTTCTTCATCACACTAACTCCTTCCTCTGCAGGCTGTTCCTGCTTCTTCGAGGTTCCTTCAGGGTTCTCCCTAATTGGGAAACCCAGCCCCCTTTTATCCCAGTTATGCCTGCTAGCCACAGCTGTGCCCAATTAAGGACATTGCAGCTGCAAGCCATTTAGAATCAACTGGGACTTATTGGGGTAAGGCCCATATACAGCTATACAAATATGATACATATATTTTACTCAAAGGCCATCTCTACTACATTTTACTCTTTTATTTTTATGCTCCCCTTTGCACTGCTTCACCATCCCATTCATTCCAAATGGATCTCACCTCTAAGATCCATGACTTGGCATGTTTTAGACACTATCAAATACCATGAGCTATATACACAGTTTGCCTTCCACTGCTTTTTTGACAGCTTCTCTGTCTCCTGTGGCACACCAGTCCACCGCCCTGTGCGGGGAGCTCCAGCCCCAGAGCACAGCACACAACAGTGCAGTCCGGGCTGGAGCAGCTGCCCTGCAGCCCTGGCTTGGCTGTTTGTGGCAAGGGAATGCTCCCTGTTTGCAGCTGTCCCTGCAGGATGGCCCCAGGGCAGAGCCCAGCCGGGCTCCCACTGCAGCCCCTGGAGCTTGGGGCAGACAGTGCTCCCAGAGCTGAGGTTCCTGGTGAGCACCCGGAGCTGTGCCTTGCACTCTGCTGCCGTGTGTCACAGTGCAGGCTGGCTCGTGCTGTGTGAATGTACCAGCCCTGGTTTGACTGCCAGGGGCCTCGCCCAGTCACATCTCTGCCAAGGCTGCAGCATTTCACTGGCCAGAATCTGACAAGGCATAGAGATCAGAGCAATGGAATTATCCCGACTGGGTTTTTCAAAGGCCCTTTAGAAGGAAGGGCTTGAGAATAAACGCTGTTTGCCACATGAACATCGGGGTGAGTGCTCTCCCTGTCTCCAACCCACTCCCCCAAAGCCAATGTTACAGCCACCCACTCCCTCACACATCCCCCTCATGCCTTCTCACTGCCGTGTCCTGTCAGGGCTTCCCAGCCCCTCATCCCTTCATGGCCCCATCCTCTCAGGGGCTGCCCCAGCCCGGCCAAGCTGCCCGGCAGCAGCGCCGCAGCCCCACAGCAGCTCCAGAGCAGCCCCATCCAGAGGCACCTGGGAGCCCTCAGCAATCCAGCCAGCAGCACACGGGCAGGAGGACACGGATGGCGCTTCCTGCCTGGCACAGGGCTCGTGGCCATCTCCAGGCACCGCTCTCACAGGGATCCCTGCAGCTCCAGCCCCTGCCCAGCCACTCTGTCACCAGCACAAAGGCTTCAGCAGAAACACCAAAGGCCAAGGGACTTCTAGCCATTTTCCCTGCAACACTGCATGCCTGGGCAGCTTGCTGAGCCCAGGCATCCTTTTCCCCCTCTTCCCCTGTGCCCTGCAGAGCCTTGGCAGCAAAAGAAAGCTCCTGGGAGTCTGTGTATTGTAACACACTCTATATTCATATACTAAAGAAAAAACAAAAAGAAGAAAAGAAAAAGAACAATCTTAAAGAAACAGAAAATTCCTGCTGGCTCAGGTGGCCCCAGCAGACAGAGCCTGTGGGATCAGCTCTCTGCAGAGCTCCAGCAGCGCAGCCAGCTGAGCCCCGACAGACGAGGCCGTGTC
The DNA here is from genome assembly GCA_039654755.1 of Calcarius lapponicus. Taxonomy (NCBI): domain Eukaryota; kingdom Metazoa; phylum Chordata; class Aves; order Passeriformes; family Fringillidae; genus Calcarius; species Calcarius lapponicus. The sequence continues at coordinate 1,566,363 of JBBFKN010000027.1, read as the reverse complement.
CTCCATGCCCAGTGGAGCTGATCTTGCACCCTCTGGAAGATGGAATATCGCTCATTCTGCAGTGCCTGGAGGACAGACAGTGTCTGAAATGCCACGTCTGACACGGCACTGCTGGTGTCCTCTGTCAGGTGTTCAAGGGCTGAAAGAGAGAGGAACAGAGCCATGGTCAGATCCCCGATCTGTGGGGACCCAAGGAGAGCCCCCTGCCAGGGCCATCCCAGCCGGCTCTAGCCATGGCCAGGAAGGAGGAGGGACCAACAGGTCCAGCCCGAAGCTGCTGGCCACGAATGCCCCAGGTGGCCCTGAAATCTCTGTGTGCTCTGCCCACGCCACCCCTCGTCCGCACAGGGAGCAGAGCCCTCCGCAGCCGGGGCAGGGCTTGCAGTTCCCCCGCCAGCCCCCGCTGTCAGCCCGCTGCCCTCACTCACCGTTGCAGATGAGCCGGAGCTCTTCCTTCTTCCCCCTCAGGTGCCGCCCGGCCATGCCTGTGAACACAGAGCCTGTCACGGCGCCAGCGGCACAGCTCCCTGCCAGCGGCGCTGCCGGCGCTGTGGCCACACGGGCTGCTGGCCCGGCAGGGCTCAGCCCGGCCCTTGCCGCACGCTGCCGGCCCAGGGCACGGCTGCCAGAGGGCGGCAGCAGCAATGCCCAGGCTAGGCGGGGCTCCACGGCGCCGGGCCCGGCTGGCGCTGCCGGGGCAGCAGCCGGGGCCGGGGCCGAGCTGCGGCGGGCCGGGGAGGGAGCCCGGGCTCGTGGCTCACCCATGAACCTGATGGCCGCCGCTCGCAGGGACTCCTGTGGGCTCTGCAGGTAGGGCAGGGCCCGGCGCAGGTACTCGGCCCCTCGGCTCCTGTCCTCTGCCAGCTGCAGAGAGCGGCAGGAGGGAAGGGTTGGCGCGGGCTCAGCCCCTGGGCCGGGCGCTGCCTGCGCCCAGCCCCGGCCTCCCCTGCCCGCACAGCCCTGAGGCGCGGCCAGCAGCCGCCGGCGCCGGGCTCCCGAGGGCAGGGGGCAGAGGGCCGGCTGCTGCCCGGGGAGCCGCGGTGCCGGCCCGCCCCGCAGCCCCGCCGGGCCGGGGCTCCATCGGCCCCCGGCTCGGGCCCACGGGAGCCTGGAGAAGAGCCCGCGCGGCCTCTGGGTGCAGCAGCGGGCAGGGGCACAGCTGCCAGCCCCGCACACTGAGCACCGCCCTCGGGGGCTTCTCCGGGCTGAGGCTGGGGCTTGCAGGCCGTCCTTACCAGGCACTCGCTGAACTTCCACAGCTTCTGGTTCTTCACCAGTCTTTCAAGATCCCTCCTCTTCAGGAACTCGGTCACACGAAGCAGCGTTTTCTGAGATTCCTGGAGAGCAGCAGAGATGCAGAGATGGCCCCACAGCCCAGGGCGCAGGACCCGCGTCCCTGTGCCAAGGCCTGGAGGAGGCTGCAGCCCGGCAGGCGCCAGGGCAGGAGGCAGCCGAGCCCCCTGCCAGGGGGACAGCAGCAGCCCACGAGCCCTCACCTGTGCCACAAGCCGATTCTCATCATGGCAGTGGAAGAAGAGGGACAGCAGGCTCTGGTGCAGGGGTGTCTTCAGGGCCTTTTTTTCCTTTTCCTGTGGAAGAGTCACCAATGTTCGGAAGAGCAGTATGGAGAGCAGCTGCACCTGCCAATTGCTCTGTATGGGAGGAAGAAAAAAAGACCTCAGCATCGGCCGCACTGGGCTCAGCTTGGCGCAGGCCCACAAATCCACAGGGCACAAAGTGTCCGGGCAGCACCCAGTGGCCGTGGCTGGGCGCAGTGAGCCTTACGTGGTCAAAGAGTGGCAGGAGCGCCTCAACCAGCTGCAGTGTGATGGGGCTGGGCATCAGCATGTCATTGTCCAAGATGATAAAGCTGAGTAGCATGACTGTCATGAATACTATCTCTCCATCTGCATCCCACAGGAACTCCACAAGACTTTCAGTCAGGCTCCACATTTTTTTGGTCAATGCAGAACACAAGTTTGTGAAATGCCATCCTGCTGCCGCAGGGCCCAGAGGCCAAAGGCCTGTCCCGAAGCACTCGGGGAGCTGAACTGGGAGGCAGGAGAGCTGGGAGCAGCTGCCCCAGAGCCCAAAGCCCCTCCAAGCCCAAGCGAATGCATTCCCAGGCTCAGCCTCAGCTGCTGCCCCCTTCTTACCATTGAGGGCTCCTCAATGAGCTCGAGAAGGGCCCTGAGCCCCAGGCGACGCCTCTCCCTGCACTCGCTCTGCAGCTGCCTTGACAAGATTTCCAGGACTCTGTTAGCACCACGTTCACTCAAGTCCAGGCACTCGAGGACCTGAAAGGCACAGGGCAGTGACAGGGACCCGGCCGGCAGAGCCCGGAGCTGCACAGGGCTGGGCCCAGGCAGCAGCACAGGGCGCGGGCAGCGTCCCAGGCAGCTGCGGCTCCGAGAGGGCAGAGAGCTGGGAGGCAGCTCAGCCAGGCAGCGCTGGCCATCAGGCTCACCTCCACAAGGAACGCCAGGGCGGGCAGCTCCCAGCGTGGCTCCTGTGTCCTGGGCAGCCGGAGCAGGTAGCGAGCAATCCGGGAACACAAGGGGATGGAGACACAGCACATCTCCCTGGCAGGAGAAAAAGGAACTAAGACTGTGGGCCAGGGGGACAAACCTGTGCCAGGACTGACTCACAGAGGTCTGGTCTTTCCCCAGCATCCTGCAAGGGGCCCTGGGCTATTTGGGAGGCAGCTCCTGGTGGACACCCTCCTCTCCCAGCCTTTTCCAGTCTGCTTGGCCATCCCTCGGTGACAAGGCCGTCTGGCCCATGACCTCAGGTTACTGCGTGGAGCTCCCTGGGCACGGAGCACAAATATCAGAGGCAGCGGGGAGAAGGGGGTCTCACCTTGCAAGCAGAGCCACGGCACAGTGGTGGGTGTCAGCACACAGCAGCGTGTCCCAGCCACGCTTGTCTTCCATTGCCACCACCACATCCTCGTGCTGCATTTGGCAGAGCAGGGACTTCAGGGTCTGCACTGCAAACCTGTGTGCACAGCAAAACCCAGGTCATGCTGGGAGCACTGGCTCCTGCCCAGGGACAGGAGGAGTGGGATGGAGCACCTGTTGGGGCTGGTGGCAAGGCCGTATTCCTCCTGGCATCCCTTCCAGAAGGCATCGACTTCCTCTGGCATATCCAGAGTGCTGAAGAGAACTTGGGAGAGCAGATGCACAAAGAGGCGGGGGAAATACACGGTCACCATATGTGGGACACAGGGCACCTGGAGGATCTTCCACATCACCACAGTTGCCTGTAAAGGACAAAGCCCCCCGAGACAGCGCTCAGTGCCGAGGTGTCCATGTGGCAGGGCCCGAGTGGGGCAGGGAGAGGCCCAGAGAGAGGCAGGGGAAGCACGGGGCCTGGTGGGCCTGAAGCTGCCCCTGGGCCAGGTTTCAGCCCAGGGCTTGAGGCAGGGAGATGCAGTGGGGGAAGGAGGATGGAGAGCTGCTTGAGAGGCAGCCTTGGGGCCAGCAAAGGCCAGTTGCAGAAACTCACAGCCAGGACAAAGACACCCGTTTTGTCCCCATCAGAGGTGCACGTGCTGTGCTTGGGCCAGCACCCCAGCACATCCAGGAGTATCAGCAGCGCTGGCTCCGCAGTCCTGGGCGAGCACATGATGCTCATCCACATGGTGAAAGCAGCTCTGTGGGGTTAGAGCTCTGTCTCAGGGGGGCTCAGACACAGCACCATGGCCTGAGCAGCAGTGGGGACCTGAGCTGGCTGCCAGTTCTGCCTCTGCCCATTGCCACTTGCCAGCAGCACCCAGGCAGCCCAGCCCTGTGGGGACAGGCCCCTGAGGGGCAGCGAGGGAGCATGGCAGCAGGCTCAAGGGCTGATGTGCAGGGGCTGGCAAAGGGAGCAGCCAGAGAGCCCTGGAACTCTCTGTTGGTCAGACACCTGGGCCAGGCTGTACAGGCTGATGGGCTGGGGAGGCCTGAGCCCTCTGGGCAGGTGGGCCCCATACCTGTCACAGGATGGGGCCACACGCAGGAGCGTCATGACTACATCAGCAGGCTGTGCTTCGGTGAGATCCAGCAGGGTCCTGTTCAGCCTGTGCTCAGCAAACTGATTGGCCAGGAGCCACTGGTGGATGTACCTGACCAGGGCGGGCACCTGGAGAAGTCATGGGGAGACTTGGAAAGCTGCCAGAGGGAGGAATGTCCCCAGCTTCCCCAGAGAAGTGCTGCCCTTCCCACCACACTGCCATGGCCTCAGAGAGTTACAGTGACCAGCGGGCATGGCTTGGGAGGCCAAGCAATTCCTGGGAGGATCAAACCCTGGGCACAGGCTGCTTACTTGCTTAGGATTGGAAAAACCCTCCTCTACGAGCATATCCAGCAGGGCAGCACTGGTCTTGGTTTTGAAGATGTGCGAATATGCTCGGACCACAGTGCCCATGGTGCTGGTCTCTTCTGTCCGAATTTTCTTGATGAATTTGCAAACCAGCTGTAGGAGAAGGGCAAGAAGCCAGGGATGTTGCATGGAATGCTCCAAGCGTGGTGCCAGCAGGCCCAGCCCAGGTGGGGATGGCTGCAGGTACCTGCGCTGTTCTGCGGAAGAGGCCACGGGCGGGGTCCTGCTCTTGTGTGCGCTCCAGGGCTGCACCTGGCAAAGAGCGAGCGCAGCCAGAGCTGAGGGGCTGCGGGAGAGGCCGGAGAACACAGCCCAGCCCTGCACTCCCCAGGCAGGGAGAGCCCCGGGATGCCCCAGGGGATGGAGCACGGCCCCTGCGGGGTGTCTGCCCGGCCCCTCTTCCGTCCTGTCCACGGGCATGGGGATGGGGTGGGATGGGATGGGGTGGGGTGGGATGGGATGGGATGGGTTGAGTGAGATGCAATGGGATGCCATGGGATGGAGTGAGATGCAATGGGATGCAAAGGCGCCAAGCTGGCTGCAGGCACCAACCCTGTGGCCCAGCTCTGCCACTCACCATCCTGTGGCAGCTCAAAGGGCACCACCTCTTTGGGTTCCTGTGCCCTGGCAGCTCCAGGGCCTTCTTCCTCCTCTTCCACCAGGGTCAGCTTGGGCATTTTCAGGGGTCTCTGCTCCATGTCAGTGACTGGATTTGTGGGTACTTGCAGGAGAGATGCCTCGGAAAAGCTCCGAGTCAGCAAGTCCTGCAGTTGTGCCTGGAAGGCACCTTCAAGACAGAAGCCTTGGGAAGGCTGCAGGACAGGAAGTCCTGCACTCTGGTCTTGAGGGCTCCTGCCACAAGGACAGGAGACTCCTGTTGAGGATTATGATCTGGCCTTGAGGGCACTGGCGGCAGGGATGGGAGATGCCTCTGGGGCACCAAGTCCCACGCTCTGCCCTCGAGGGCACCTGCAGAAGAGAAGCCTCGGGAAGGCCACGGGTCACCAAGTCCTGTGGTCTGGCCTCGAGCTCAGCTGCAGGAATAATGCCTCGGAAAGGCTCCGGGTCAGACAGGAACGAGTGCGCTGTGCGGGGGCTCCTCACGGCACCGCTCTGTCCCGTCCTGTCCCGTCGCGTGCTCCGAGCACTGTGGCGTGGTCTTGTCACCGCCAGCTCCTGTGTCACCACGTGTCACAAAGGGCCCTTGGACACCCGTTCTATGCCACAGTGACCATACTGCACCGTGTCACAAAGGGCCCCTGCACACACTGCCCCCTGACCTGTGGCCGCCTCCAGCCCACCCAAAATGGCTCAGTTTTGAAGGAATCTCTCACCCCAAGTGTCTCAGACAGCCCCACAGGGTCTTTAGGAACAGCTCAGAGCATCAGCAAACGCTGCCCTGCTCTGCGGGCTCAGGGCAGCAGAAGGAGCCCCAGGGCTGCGATGCAGCCGCGCTGGGAAGGGCACAGGACCTTCCACAGAAGCTGGCATGGCCTCCTTGGGACACGTCCCAGCTGGTGGCCATCCTAAACCCACGGGTGTGACATGGACAGGGAATGGGTGGGCCAGGGCACGAATGCTGCTCTGAGCCCTGGGCCCGGGCAGCGCTGACATCAGCAGGTGTGGCAGAGTCCCTGCCCAAGCAGACCTGCCACCCCCTGAGCCCTGGCAGCGCTGGTGCCCATCTCCTGCCCCAGAGACCTGTGCCCCCGGGGGCTTCTCTGCCACAGGGAGCCAAAGCCCACGTGCACTGGGGGCTGTGCTCCTTCCTGCAGGGGCTGATGGTGCCAGCACCTGGAGCAACTGCTGGCAACACTTGGTCTCTGTCAGAAGCTCTCACTCCATGCTGAATTTATTTTCTCATTGAAGTCATTTCCTTCAACACAAAAACACCTTTGTGGCGAAGGCACAGAAGAATCTGGCATTTAAGAATCCTCAGTTCAGGGAAGTTTTACTTCCCATTGCTCAACTCCAGTAGTTCCAAAAAGTTGCAACTTCCCAAATTCATTGGGATGGCCTGAGAAGGTGAAGAGTTGGAATTTTGCTTCCCTTCTCAAAGCAGCAACTCATTTGCCTTAATGTCATCCACTGAGAGTCACTTTACAGAAAATAAAACTACACAGAGGCAAAATAGGCCATTCTTTGGTTTGCAAACAGTTTTCTATGAAGGGGTGATAATATCCTAATTCCCTTCAGGAATAAAAGCTCTCAAACAATGAAAGGCCACTCAGTGTTACAAAAGTAGCCCAAACAAATGAGTAGATGGCAAAGGGGCTGATCCTCCCCCTGGTACAGACATCTAAGTGGCCAGTAAAGTACAGCTCTCCCCTCTTGTTCCCTGCAGGAGAATCAGGACCATGAACAGGAAGAGTCACACATATTCTTTCTGGCCTCCGTAACCAAAGCTGTGCCAAACCACAGATGCTGCCTTCAAACTGACTCCAATTCCAGCCTAGACCTCTCACCTTCCAGACAACGCCTTCTTCAACACCCACCAACACCAACGTCCCCAAACTCCCACACAGAAGCCCTCAACACCCCACCAGGACCCCCAGCTGTCCCTGTCCCTCCGCAGAGCTTTCCCAGCCTCCAGCAGCCCCCTGGCTCCCTGCACGTGCCGTGGGATGGCACTCAGGAGGATCTGCTCCAAGGCCTTCCCCGGTGGCAGCTCAGGCTGCCAGGCCTGTGGTTCCTGGATCCCCCTTCCCACCGAGCCTTCCTGGGCACGGCTGTTCCATGGGCACCTCTGCGCTCAGCTCGGACTGCTCCACTCAGCCAGGGCTGCTGGCAAAGGATCCAGAGCAGCCTGGCCAGCTCTTTCTCCAGCTCCCTCTTTACTCTCTGGGGAGGTAGAACATCCCACAGGAAAGCAGCTGGTGCCACAAGGAGCAGGGGGCCTCAGGCACCTTTGGCAATGAAACAAGGCCTTTGTTTGACATTAGTAAGCACAAGCAATTCACATTAGTGAACAAGTGCTTAGCACAGACAGACATAAGTACTTAGCATCAGTTAGCACAAGAAAAACCTGGCAGGTCTAACTTGACATGAGAGTGACTTGACAAAAAGCTTTAGACATAGTCTGCCAGAAGAACTAAGGGCAAGTAGGGAATCAGCCCAGTGCAGGGAAGCCATGAGGAAGACTTTGTGCTGCTTTAGGGCATCGAGATCGCTCCTGGCCAGTGCCCGGACATCAGCGTCAAGTCTAGGAATCTGACACAATGTATTTCTAAACCCCCTGCATGTTGAATCACCTCAGCAGGGTAAAGGTGGATGGTAGTTTTGATAGAATTCCTACATCAACCCATTGAAATTTATACATGGTGGAGAAACATTTTAGTGGGGTGCAGACTCCTGCTGGCCTACCAGGTCAATAAAAGGGCTTCTGGCAGACAATGCATTTGTCTGCCGATTTCTTTGAATGAGGGAGAGCCCTCAGGACTGCTGTATCCTGACGGAACACCCTTGGCCTTGACCTGTAGGCACCTGCACAAGCTTAAAATCAGCTGCCTCAGCTTCCAGGGCCTCTCTTGGCCAGCATCCTGACGTGGATGCAGGGCTGCTGCAAGGCACTGCTGGGACCCAGCGGGACAGGACCGGCTGTCTCGTGTTCACGCAGCACCCCTGACACAGCCAGGGCCATCCCAAACCAGACAAACGCTCACGTGTCAGCAGAGGGGAGCAAGGAGCACTGGGCTCCTCTCAGGGTATCTCAGCTGGGCTCACTCCACAACACGCCCCCATTTTAAGGCCTGCTGATGCCCAGCTGCCAGAAATGCCCACCTTGTTCTCTCCAAGATGCACAGGGAGAGCCAATGAGCAGGACGCCTGGGGAGGCAAACCTTCCAAGCCTTTTCTGAGGCCAGGGACACACCAAGATCAGCCAAGGCTCTCCACGCTGCCTGGCCCACAGAGCCCAGCTCTGTGCTGGCCCTGGGCCACAACAGCTTCCACCAAGCAGCAGGCAAATGCATATTGCCAAGAGTTGAAACACAGCAGACAGGGAAGATGTTAAAAGTGTGTGTGTAAAGGCCTTTTAATTCACAGCTCTCAAAGAGAGCTTTGGGGCTCGTGGCTGGACAGAGATGCTCCTGCTCACACCTCTGTCAAAAGAGGGGGAACACCCCCTGCTGCAGATGCTTGGGTTGGTCTCTGCAGGTCCAGGCGGATGCCAAACCTGCTCTTCACAGCCTTCTCCCTTGCCCTGCCCCTCTGCCAAGTGCAACGGGCCTCGAGGACTGAAAGGAGCACGGAGAGCCAAAGGGGGACACTTGCACCTACCTCAATGGGAGCTCCCAGGGAAGCACTTTCCTTGAGAAGCAAGCCCCTTTCCTCCAAAGGCATTTCCCCAAATGTGTAGCTTTCCTGGGGAACACCAACACACCCTTAAAAAAAGTTTGCAAGGCTGAATGACTCCAGGTCCTTTCAGGACAGGCACTCCAGCTCTAGCTCATATTCCCCCAAGTGTGTTTCCAGGTGGAGGTTCAGAGGTGCAGCCCCAGGCCCTCTAGAAACACAAGCTGCCCGCTGCCTCTTCACCTGCCTCAACTCCTGCCTGTGCTCACGGCAGCAAAACCAGGCTGTTCCCAGCCAGAGCCCAGAGCCCTGTCCTCACAGAAGGCTCTTGCCAGCACCTTCCAGGACTCTCTGCTGTGCACACAGTGCTTTTCATGCCCGCCCTCAACAGGCTTTGGAACGCAGAGCACAACCTGGCTGGCTCTGCCACCAGCACAACCCAAACACAGGCAGAGGAAGAAGCAGTAGGGGTTGTTTTGTGGCCATGCCCAAGAGAACCTGGAAGGGTGCCCTCCCTCTGGTCTCACTTGGTTGGCTTTCTGACTGGCTCTGAGCCTGGGGCTGCCATTCCTTGGTTGTGGGGACCAGAACCACAGCCGGGATCCCGGCACTGCCTGACAGCGCTCAGAGCACTGGCACGGTCATGTGTCTGAGTCTCGGGCACCGTGCTGCTGCTTCATTTGCTCTTAGGCACACCCAAAGCTCTCTGTTAAGCCCAGATGGTCTCTGGTTCTGTCCTCTTCCTGATCCTGTGCAGGGATGGAGCACTGCTGTTCTTTCAGGAAGCTGTTCTTGAAACCTTCCAGCATTCCAAGCTCGTTTGCCCTCCATGGATGCTTGCCATGGGATCCCTCACAGCTGGGTTCAGAGCATCCTCAGCTTGGCTCTCCCAAAGTCCAGGGGCTCCTGGGTGCTCAGCAAGATCTGTAACTCCACAGTGTTGTGGAACTGGACCTTCAGCACAGGGACCTTTCCAGCCTGATCTGCCCTCGTTCCTCTGTGTCTGTGCACAAAACACGGCGTGGAAGAGAACGGCAGGAGGGGCCTGAGTGACCCAGGGCCCCGGATTTGCATCGCTCCAGCTCCACAGAGATGCAGGTAAAGTGAAGAAGCCAAACTGTTTATTAATGGAAGGCAAAGCAAAGGGATGAGCTGGAAGGGAAGAAAGGGGATGGGCAGGTGTGGAAGCGCTCTGCAGCCACGGGATGGAGGTTCTCTGGCTGGCACACCCTTGGTGGCCGAGGGCACACACGAGAGTGGCCGCCCCCTGATCTCTGCCGAGACCGTCCAGGGTGGTGGCAATCGCTACGGCCTGGGTGACACAGCAGGAGCATGGCTCGAGAAATCAGAGGCCAAGGAAACAAGGAAGGATCACTTGTCTGAGTTTCCAAGGACAGTTTATTCCCAAGAGGGCTCAGGTGCAAGTCACAAAGAAAATGGGTCCAACTAGCATTTTTAAAGAGGGGATGGTACAACGGGTGGATACAACTCTCACCCAACGAGGGGATCTTAGGGGAGGAACACATCACCTAGCAACTCCAATAAGGATCATTCAGGGGAGGGAAGTAGCCTCACAAACCAATCAACCATCGAGACATAGCTACAGGACACAGAACATTCGAGAATACAAGGGGAGTGACTCCAGAGACTGACAAGAGTAAGGGGTAGTACAACTGAGATTTACAAGGGCTTATAAGGGAATGAGGGGAGGAGCAGGGAGACTGACACACTGATGGGCAGACAAGTGGCAGGAAAACTTTGTGGTAAACAACTTAGGACTGAATCATTAAGGGGAACAAAATGGGGCACATGAGCGAAACCATTATAACTGACTAACATGGGAAATCTAACCTTGGTATTAAAACAACTGTAAAACACCAACTGCCATAGGCAGGGTCTGAGGGCTGGAGGGAGGGAGCTGTCAACAGGGAGGGAGAAGGCAGGAGCTATGGGAGCTTCCCACAGGCTCAGCTGTGCCAATCATCAGCTGTGCCTGGAGCTCCAGCTGGTCTCCTCTGGTCTCCAGGTGGTCCCACCTTCCAAGGGATCTGGAGGTCTTAAAAAGACACTGGTTCTTCTGAGACAGCAGATGAAAGTCATTCTACAGCTCTGCCCTTGAACATCACCTGAACAAATGTGCTTTTGTGGGAAGGGCTGTTGTCTTCACTCAGGGCTTGAAGGGCTGGAAGAGAGAGGAACAGAGCCACGGTCAGAACCTGGATGTGCAGAAATCCAAGGAGACCTTCCTGCCAGAGCCATCCCACCCAGCTCTTGCCATGGCCACAAGAGAGGAGGGCGAAGGGGATCAGCTGCAAGGTGCTGGCCATGAATCCCCTCACCCATGTCCCTGAAATCTCTGTGTGCTCTGCCCACGCCACCCCTCGTCCCCACCAGGAGCGAAGCCCAGCGCAGCCGGGGCAGGGATTGCAGCTCCCTGCCCAGGCACTGCAGCTCGCCCGGCCAGCCCCCGCTGACAGCCCGCTGCCCTCATCACCCTCACAGAGGGCCTGGAGCTCTTCCTTCTGCCCCATCAGGAGCACCCGGCCATCCCTGGGAACACAGGCTAACCATAACTAAGGCTGCTGAGGCTGTTACCAGTTTGCTTTATGGCTAAATGAGGTGAGGATTTCATGGCTACAGGCCTGCAATTGGATGGTGGTGAGGCAAGGAATCTGGGACCCTTGACCCAAGACTCAGGTATCAATCAGATTTTTGTAAGGGAATCAGGGTTCCTTTTCCTCTGGGAGCGGCTTTTAATGAGTGTCAGAGAGAAGTTTGTTCACAGTGTGAGAATGCAAGAGCAACAGCATAGAATGTGCTGGAAGACTCTTGGGGAAAGGACTCTTGAGGAACCAACAGCTGAGAGCAGTGGCAGTATTGGAGGGAGTCTTTGGGAGGGATGAACAGCATGATAATGACCCCGACAAGGTCAGGTGCACAGGGCAAATGCTGTGGAGCCTGGCAAGTCGGGGCCATCTCAATACACCACCTTCATTGCAACGATTAATGCTGATAACAACCGAGAGACAGTGGGTTCTGTCACCAACAAGCTTAGAAATTGTGAGAGTATTATCTGTTGCCCAATGCAGGCTGATGTCTCTGCCGTGGTCCAAGAACTCAGAGAGGAGATGAGGGAGATGAAGGAGGCGGTGAGGAAGATTGTAGGAGTGATGGTGGGGTAGGACGGTTGGGACAGACAGAGACGAGAGATCTCTGAAGCAAGGACTTGGAACTTGGGGTTTATTGCAAAGGGCCTGGGTGCAGGGCCCTGCTGGGAGCTGCCAGCCATAGCTCGGAGCAGGCCCGAGAGAATTAAAGAGAGTGGGAAACAGAGAGAAAAGGCAAGAGCATGGTAAAGAGGATGAGAGAGAGAGAGAGAGAGAGGATGAGAGAGTGAGGTTCTCATTACAATACACTGAATAATCTTCCGTGTTGGATATTCTATTTCTCACTAGCCTATAGACTACAAAATACAAATCCTATAGCATTTACATACAGCCTATAAGAATCATTACATTACCATACTGTGTTACATTTTAAACCCTAAAAACTCCTCTTTAGGCCTCTTCTGTCAAGCCAGTGCAGTCTGCTCTGACCCTTGGACCTGTCTGCAAGCAGAGGGAATTGTTTGATCAAAAAGGGATTACCTTCAGTCCGGCCACACCACTGTTTTCCAGTTGTTTAGTGACTAAGGTATCTCAAAGCTTGCTTTCATTTCAATCTCGCTCATAGTTTCCATATTCTCAAAATCTTTGGCCAGGCAATCATATTTATAAGGCTTTCCTGTTTCATCTTCCCCAACAGAAGATCAATGCAGCACCAGTGCAAGTCACAGGCCCCAAAGTCAGAGCCCAGCATCCCCCAGCCAGAGACAGAGGGTACACCCCATGGGCTGACCTGTGGTTCTTTCTGTGGGACCATGGGGAAGACATGGGGAGGTGGGATGGGAAACCCACTTCTGTCCTGGCAGCACGGGTGCGCCAACTCAAGGAGGGAAACCAAAGATTTCCACCAAAATGAAAGTAGCCTCAGCCTCCCATGACTGAGTTACCAGGTGTGATTTGTCAGATTCCCTTGAAGAAACCTCTACCATGTATGCCCAGGAAAGAAATAGTAACCAGGGTTAGAGGGGCCCTGCCTCTAGCCAGGAAGAGGCACAGGAAAACCGGATCTTCTGGACAGTGTGGATCTGATGCCCTGGCACATCAGAGCCACAAAAATACAACACCTTAGTTGATACTGGTGTGCAGTGTACCCTAACACCATCGGGACATGTGGGGGCAGAACCTGTTTCCATTTCTGGGGTGATGGGGGGATCGCAGCAATTGACCCTGTTGGGAGCCCAAGTGAGCCTGACTGGGAAGGAGTGGCAGAAACATCCTATTGTGACTGGCCCAGAGGCCCCATGAATTCTGGGCATAGACTTCCTCCAGAACAGCTTTACAAAGACCCAAAGGGATTCAGGTGAGCTTTTGGCATAGCTGCTGTAGAGGTAGAGAACATTAAGCAATTGAACACCTTGCCTGGACTATCAGAAAAACCATCTGCAGTAGGACTCCTGAAGGTGGAAGAGCAACGAGTGCCAATTGCCACCTCGATGGTGCATCACAGGCAGTGTTGAATGAATTGTGATGCCGTGATCCCCATCCACAAAATGATCCATGAGCTGGAGAGCCAAGGGGTCATCAGCAAAACCCACTGACCCTTCAACAGCCCCATCTGGCCTGTGCACAAGTCTGACAGAGATGGAGATTGACTGTGGGCTATCATAGCTTGAATGAAGTGACTCCACCACTGAGCACTGCTGTGCTGGACATGCTGGAACTCCAGTACGAGCTGGAGTCCAAGGCAGCAAAGTGCTTTGCCACTGTTGACATTGCCAACGTGTTTTTCTCCATTCCTCTGGCAGCAGAATGCAGGCCTCAGTTTGCTTTCACCTGGAGGGGCGTGCAGTACACCTGGAACCGACTGCCCCAGGGGTGGAAGCACAGCCCCACCATCTGCCATGGACTGATCCAGGCTGCACTGGAAAAGAGTGAAGCTCCAGAACACCTGCAGGACATTGAGGACATCATTGTGTGGGGGAACACAGCAATGGAAGTGTTTGAGAAAGGAGAGAGGATCATCCAGATTCTGCTGGAAGCTGGCTTCACCATCAAGAAGAGCAAAATGAAAGGACCTGCCCAAAAGATCCAGTTCCTGGGAGTAATGTGGGAAGATGGATGGATTCCCACTGGGGTCATCAGCAAGATCACAGCAATGTCTCTACTGACCAGCAAGAAGGAAACACAAGCTTTCTTAGGCACAATAGGTTTCTGGAGAATGCACATTCCTGAGTAGAGCCAGATTGTGAGCCCTCTCTACCTGGTCACCCGCAAGAAGAACAATTTCCAGTGGGGCCCTGAGCAGCAACAAGCCTTTGCCCAGATCAAGCAGGAGGTTGTTCATGCAGTTGCCCTTGGCCCAGTCAGGACAGGACCAGAGGTGAAGAACGTACTCTGCTCTGCAGCCGGGACCAATGGCTTGTCCTGGAGCCTTTGGCAGAAGGTGCCTGGGGAGACTCGAGGCCAACCACTGGGATTCTGGAGCCGAAGCTACAGAGGTTCCAAAGCCAACTACACTCCCACAGAGAAGGAAATCTTGGCTGCCTATGAAGGAGTTCAGGGGGCCTCAGAGATGATTGGCACAGAAGCAAAACTCCTCCCGGCACACCGAATACCTGTGCTGGGGTGGGTGTTTAAAGGAAAGATTCCCACTATCCACCATGCCACTGATGCCACATGGAGCAAATGGATTGCCCTCATCACACAGCACACCCGTATTGGAAACCTGAATGACCCTGGGATTTTGGAGATAATTACAAACTGGCTGGAAGGTGAGAACTTTGGTCTCACTGATGAAGAGGAGCAGGAACAAGTGACAAGGAGTAAAGAAGCTCCACCATACAACCATCTACCAGCAGAGGAAGCACGCTATGCTCTTTTCACTGACGGTTCCTGTCACATTATAGGGATGAGCTGGAAGTGGAAAGCAGCCATGTGGAGCCCCACAGGACAGATTGCTCAAGCTACCAAAGGAGAAGATGGATCAAGTCAACTTGCTGAACTCAAGGCCGTTCAGCTGGCCCTGGACATTGCTGAGAGAGAGAAGTGGCCAAAGCTCTACCTTTATACCAATTTGTGGATGGTTGCCAATGATCTGTGGGGTTGGCAGGAAAGGTGGAAAAAGGCCAATTGGCAGCGTAGGGGTAAACCAATCTGGGCTGCTGATGAGTGGAAAGACATTGCCTCTTGGGTAGAAAATCTGTCTGTGAATGTCTGCCATGTAGATGCCCATGTCCCCAAGAGTTGGGCTAGTGAGGAACACTGAAACAACCAGCAGGTAGGTCAGGCTGCAAAGATAGAGGTAACAAAGATAGACTTAGATTGGCAACATGAGGGGGAGTTGCTCCCAGCTCAATGGGCCCATAATGCCTCAGGCCATCAGGGCAGCGATGCCACCTATGAGTGGGCACGAGACCGAGGGGTGGATCTAACCATGGACAGTATTTCTCAGGTCATCCATGACTGTGAGATGTGTGCTGCCATCAAGCAGGCCAAGCGAGTGAAGCCCCTGTGGTATGGTGGGCGGTGGTCCAAGTACAAGTATGGGGAGGCCTGGCAGATTGACTCCATCCCACTGACCCAGACACGCCAGGGCAAGCGCTACGTGCTGACCATGGTGGAAGCCACCACTGGATGGCTGGAGACCCACCCTGTGCCTCACACCACTGCCCGGAACACCATCCTGGGCCTGGAAAAGCAAGTCCTGTGGAGATATGGTGTGGGAGGATCTTTATCCATTTGTCCCAGGTGTCCAGGGTTGGGTTTCTTACCTACGTACGGGCAGTCATTTGGTGACAGGGGGACTCCCACAGGCATGTTGAGAGTAGATCATCTATGATTCCCATGGCCATGCAAAGCTGTTGTATTTTTCACCATCAGTCTCATTACATTATTGTGACAATGGGAAGATGCTGTCTACTCATATCCCAAAGAGCAGACCAAGAACTTAATGTTACAACTTACTTTAAAAGTTTTTGGCCAATCCCAAAAAGCAAAAGCACATTGACAGCAATTCTATCCAACCACTATAAGCACAAGTACCTTTGGTTAAAACAATGCTTGCTTATTTCAAATACAATACCTGTTTGTGAGCCTTTAAACACAATGCACAGAGCTCCATTATTAGGCTGCATTATTAAACTTCTCAATATCTTGCTAGAAAAACTTTTCTGTAGCTTAGGGAGTTTTTCTAGACAAGCGTTATTACACAGACCATTGCTCTATTTGACATTGCTTTTCTACTTTTAAAATAATTTTTCTACTGATCTATCTCATGGCTACTGCTTAGCTCTAATCACAGTTCTCTGTCTCTGAGGCCTGCCTTTTGCAGCTTTCCCAAAACCCTCTGATTTTGTGGGTTCCCACACTGAACACAAGTTCAGCTACTTTAAATTAAATGCTCACTGATATAGATAGTATTAGACATGGCACACTGCAAAATAGAGCTGCTATAGATTTTTTGCTGTTAACACATGGGTACAGGGTATGAGAATTTTGAAGGAATGTATTTTATGAACCTGTCTTCCATTCACAGGAAACTCAAACAACTACAAAACAACATGAAGAAATTGACTCTGAATGATTGGGGCATGGATGAGTGGTTTGAGGGATAGGGAATATCGGGATGATTGAAAGATATCTTAAAGGGAGCTTTGTTATTACTAGTAATTATTAGTATATTGCATTGTGCCATTCCATGCATAGTGAAATTGCTGACCCGCTTGGTAGAAAATACAGTGAAAAGGGTTTGGCTGGTGCAAGAAGAAGAAGAAGGGGGAGTTTTAGCAATGTATCTGAACTACTTAGGCCACACTGTGCACCAGCCATATCGCTTGTAGTTATTCTTATCAGAGCCCTCTGGAATTCACCAAGGTTACTAAGACATAAACTGTGCTAAATGAAGAAAGAAAAGGCTGAGAAACAGAATACCAAGACTGCAAGAACTCAGTAACAGAGGGCTGTGAACCATCTGGACTGTGACCAATCCCATACTCTGAAAAGTGCGTGCAGAACGCATGGACAACACAGAGGCACCAATGAAGAGATGTGTGGTCAGTGTGTGCAGTAGGGTTAGAATGTGTAAATAAGCGCATAATGTAAACAATAAATGGCTTCTGCTTAATCATATGGGTTAGATGTATGGGAATCCTGTTTTCCCACAATGGGTGCCTGGGAAGGAGGGATGGTTCTTTTCCATAAAAAGGAAAGCACTGAGGCAGGAGCAGGAGACAAGTGACCCTTGCAGGCCTGGGGCCTCATTGCCTCCTTGGCCCTGCTCAGCAGCCTGGCAGGGGCCGCCCCATGCTCCTGCCCTTGGCATTGCACATCCCCACATGCCAGTGCCCATCCCGGCAAGAGCCCTGAGCAAGGAGGGAGGGACAGCATCTGCCTGGCCAGGCCCTGGGGCTCAGGCCTTGGCCCTTGGCATTGCTCAAACACATCCAGCTTTGCTCAGCACCAGAGACACCTTGGCCTAGTTTGTCCCCAGCTGTCATCACTGCCTCCAGTGTTCTGCTCTAACTGGAACCTAGGGACACTTTCTCAGTCGTGTTCCTCAGTGGAACCCATTAAAACTTTAAGAAACTTCAAAGTTTCAATTTAATTTTGAGTTCTTGAGAAGTTTTTTGAAGACACTCTCAGGGACTGAGTCTGATGTAAACAACACCCAAGCCCCAAGAGGCTCATTAAAGTCCTTGTGCTGTGTCTGTGCTGCTGAGCTTTAAAGGAACAGCTCTTGCCAGGACCAGCTCCTCTCCCAGCCCAGCAGGGCTGAGGGCTCTGCCTGCAGGCACTGAGGGGACAGGAGCCAGGCAGAGACAGGCTGAAGGCAATCAGGATTGGGAAGACATTGAGCTGAGACTTCACTTGGGGAAAGATCTTCACAGCCCTGTGCATGGTGAGTGTGTGGGTGCAGGGCAATGTCCCCTGTGCTCCTGGAGGGATCTCCTGAAGCCAGCACAGCCCACAGCCTGGGGGATGTGTCAGGAGGACTCTCCCAGTTTCTCTGTGGCACAGCAGGAGGAGAAGGAGGAGGAGACTTGTCATGAACTCATTCAGGGCAGGAGTTTCCTGCTTGGGTCTCTGCTTTTCTGAATCTGTGCTCCCACTTTTCCCTCGCTCAGCTTGGTGGCAATGCAAACTCAGCTGTGCAGGGCAGAGCAGAGGCTGAGACTCTTAAACCATCACCCTGAGGATTCCTGGGCACCTCAGCAAGTGCCTGCACCTGCCCAGCCTCCAGATCCATGCAGCATCACCTTTGCATGGTGCCCAGGCTGGGAGAGCTGTTCTTTAATCCCTGCAGGGCCCAGCAGCTGCAGGGCAGGGCTGGCCCAGGGGCTGGGCTGGGCTCTGGCAGCTCTGGCAGGGAAGGAGCCCGGGGCCACAGGAGCAGCTGGGGCTGGGGCAGCTCCAGCAGCAGAGCCGTGGGCAGGCAGGGAGGGAGGCAGTGCTGAGGGCAGCCCTGCTGCAGGGCAGATGTGGCACCTGCCGGGCCTGCCCTGCAGGGCAGACACTGCCCTGAGCAGCACAGCTCTTGTGTCCCCTCCCAGCCAGCACAGCCCTCAGCCCGGGGGCTCGGGGCCCTCAGTCCCTCCTGGGCCGGCAGAGCAGCCCCAGAGATGAAGGGCATCTCTGCGGCCATGTGCCCATTCCCTGCTGACCAGGGCCTGAGGGCCACTGTCCTGCCCTGCTGCTGCCTGGCAGGGGCTGGGCAGGGCTGGGCAGGGAAAGGCTTTTCCTCAGGCCCAGCTCTCTCTCTCTCCTTGCCTTGCCCTGGTGCTGCTGGCATTGCTGAGGGCTCTCTGCAATGGCAGTTCCAGCTGCAGGGCCTGGCCCAGCCCTTGGGCTCCTCCTGTGCAGGCTGAGCACAGCAATGGGGTGTCCCAGCTCCCTGTGCCCGGGCAGCTCTGGGCAGGGCAGCCTGGGAGGCTGGCAATGAGCCCACTCTGCTGACTCTGGGAAAGGCAGGAGCCACTTGGTGTGCCAGGGATCCCTCTGCTCTCAGCAGTGTCTCCTGGCTGTCCAGGGTAACATGGGAGTGGATTTCAGAAAGGTGCAAGTCCAGGGCAGCTGGAACAGGAGAGAGGGACAGAGCAGCTCCCCTCAGTCTGCACTAAGCCTCAGACAACCCTCCTGCCTCACTGGACAATCTGTTCTCTCAAGGTGCAGGACAATCTCTTGTTCTGCCTTCTGGTATTCCCATCCCTTCACCCAGGATGCTCTTCTGCCTTACTGGAAGACTTTTTGTCCCAGTTCAAACACCGGGACTGGCCCCTGCCCTCACTGTTCCCCTGGACTGACTGGGGATCAGGGCTGACTCCCAGGTGTCCTGCTGGTCAAGGTCCAGCTCCTCACACAACATTGGCCAGCAGCAATCAGGGTTCCAGCAACAAAGGTGAAGGAAGATTGCTGAGACATAGACAAGGGAGAGGTGTTTAGTGGCAGTAAAAACTTATGAGAAAGGGCTTTTTTATTTCTTAGAGAAATCTCCCCTCAATTATCACTGTAATTCCTTCTTTAAAAAGTTCCAATTTCTGGAGAGAACAAATGTCCAACAGCAGCTCCATCAGGCACTTCCTCCTGCTGGCACTGGCAGACACGCGGCAGCTGCAGCTCCTGCACTTCTGCCTCTTGCTGGGCATCTCCCTGGCTGCCCTCCTGGGCAACGGCCTCATCATCAGCGCCGTAGCCTGCGGCCACCACCTGCACACGCCCATGTTCTTCTTCCTGCTCAACCTGGCCCTCAGCGACCTGGGCTCCATCTGCACCACGGTCCCCAAAGCCATGCACAATTCCCTCTGGGACACCAGCACCATCTCCTACTCTGGATGTGCTGCACAGGTGTTTCATTTTCTCTTCTTCATTTCAGCAGAGTTTTCTCTCCTGACCATCATGTGCTACGACCGCTACGTGTCCATCTGCAAACCCCTGCACTACAGGACCCTCCTGGGCAGCAGAGCTTGTGCCCACATGGCAGCAGCTGCCTGGGCCAGTGCCTTTCTCATTGCTCTGCTGCACACAGCCAATACATTTTCCCTGCCCCTGTGCCATGGCAATGTCCTGGGCCAGTTCTTCTGTGAAATCCCACACATCCTCAAGCTCTCCTGCTCACACTCCACCTTGAGAAAAATTTGGATTTTATTGCTTGGTGTCTGTTTAGCATTTGGCTGTTTTGTGTTCCTGGTTTTCTCCTATGTGCAGATCTTCAGGGCTGTGCTGAGGATGCCCTCTGAGCAGGGACGGCACAAAGCCTTTTCCACCTGCCTCCCTCACCTGGCTGTGGTCTCCCTGTTCCTCAGCACTAGCTTTTTTGCCTACCTGAAGCCCCCCTCCATCTCCTCCCCATCCCTGGATCTGGCAGTGTCAGTTCTGTACTCGGTGGTGCCTCCAGCCCTGAACCCCCTCATCTACAGCCTGAGGAACCAAGAGCTCAAGGCTGCAGTGTGGACAATGATGACTGGATGGTTTCAGAAGCCGTAAACTGTTGGTCATGTTCTGCAATTCACTTGCAATAGAAGTCGTCTTTGATAGCAGTTGGATTTGGTGCTTTATGTGTTCCTTTTTACTTTTCTTTTAGTTTTTTAATATTGTCCAGAAATAAATGCCAGTGTTTGTGCCATTTCTCATTTTGTTTCTTTCCACTTTTGCTGTGGCCATAGACTGGGTCAATGTGGACATGTGCTCTTGATAGCTTCAAATGAACTAAAGGATCTCCCAGCAAACTTTTCACCACAGATGCCCCTTTTGTTCCCCTCTCTGGAGCTGCAGCAGCAATGTCTGTGTGCAGAGCTGGGGCAGATCAGTGCTGGCCCAGCAGCTGTGCCCAGCAGCAGCAGCAGCACTTGGTGTTGCCAGTGCTGCTGCCGTGGCCCTGCCCCGCTGCCCTGCTGGCCCTGGTGTTGCTGCAGGGCCTGAGTGCTCTCGGGGCCGGGCACAGCCCTGGGGGTGGCAGTGCCAGGGCTGCAGCAGGGACAGGCCATGGGCACTGCTGGGGCAGCGCTGACGCCTCAGCCCAGGCCCTGGGGGCTCCAGGCTCCTTGCCCAGGCTCTCTCAAGAACACGGCCAGGCCAATGCTCAGCACAGAAAAGCCCCGTGAGCAGCCCCAGGCTGGCCGTGGCAGGCTGGGGGCAAACAGCACGGCTGGGGCTCTGCAAGGGCCCTGGGGCAGACGGGAAGGAGCAGCAGAGCAGGGGCTGATCCATCCCCAGGGCGCTGCACAGCCCAGGGCAGCGTCCCAGAGCGTCCTGATGCAGCTGCCAACAACATCCCCCCTCTGCAGCCCTGGCCTCTCCCCCAGCTCACACAGGTGCCCCATCCTTGCAGGCACAGCCACAGCAGCACTGGCTCAGCAGCCCCTGTTTGCATTGCACAGAGCAGGGGGAGCACCCCCATGCTGCTGCTGTGGGGACATGAACCTGAGGGAGCACAAATGCCATCAGCCCCTGGGGCCAGCAAGGGCTGGGGGACACCAGGGAAACCACTCACCTTTGTCCTGGCCTCTGCAGTCAGCCAGAAAGTTTGTTCCCATCAGCTGGGAGTTTCCTGTCCCACTGCAGACGCTGTTGCTCAGAGCCAGGGCTGCCTGGCAGCCACCCCCAAACTGCCCCGAGCATTTCCTTGGCTTCACCTTTGCTTTCTTTCCTCTTCCCTGATCCAGATTTCTTCCTATTGCCCATCCCTGTGCCCTCCCCTGCAAACAGCCCATCCCTGTTTTCTCTTTCCTCTCTGGCCCCACTCCCCATTGCAGTTCCTGACCTGGCACCATGGGAACGTCCCTTGGGCAGCAGGATCATCCTACAAGTGCTGCAGGAATTGTCTGCAGGCTCCTGCAGTGCCTGGTGCTGCTCCCTTGCCAGAGGCACCCCAGGCCAGGGGGGCACATCTGGGCTGCTGTGTCTGGCTCTGGGGCTCCCTGTTCTGGGCAGTGAGGAGGGGCTGCAGAGGCTCTGCAGGACTGACAGGATGGGCTTTGGGGCTGGCAGGAGAAGATGAGGGACCTGGGCTGCTGGAGCTGCTGAAGAGGAGGCCCAGGGCTCCGTCTGCAACTGCTCCAAGGGTGGTTCCAGAGAGTCACAGAATCAGCAAGGTTGGAAAAAACCTTGGAGATCATCAAGTCCAACCTGTGCCCTGACACTGTCTTGTCTCCCTGAGCCTCCTATTCACCAGGATAAACAACCCCAGCTCCCTCAGCCACTCCTCTGAGGACTTGTGTTCCAAACCCCTCACCAGCCTTCTGCCCTTCTCTGGACACGCTCCAGCCCCTCCATGGCCTTCCTCAATTGGGGGCCCAGAACTGGACACAGCACTCGAGGTGTGGCCTCACCAGTGCCGAGTGCAGGGGAAGAATCCCTGCCCTGCTCCTGCTGGCCACACCATTCCTGATCCAGGCCAGGAGCCATTGGCCTTCTTGCCCACCTGGGCACACTGCTGGCTCATGTCCAGCCTGCTGTCCATCAGTGCCCCAGGTCCCTTTCTGCCTGGCCGCTGTCCAGCCACTCTGTCCCCAGCCTGTAGCACTGCAGGGGTTGTTGTGGCCAAAGTGCAGGACCCAGCACTTGGTCTTGTTCAACCTCACCTTGTTGGATTTGGGCCCTGGATCCAGCCTGTCCAGGTCCCTCTGCAGAGCCCTCCTACCCTCCAGCACATCCACACTCACACCCAGCTTGGTGTCATCTGCAGATTTGCTGATGATGGATTCAATCCCCTCATGCAGATCATCAATGCAGATATTGAAATCCACGCTGGCTGGCTCTGATCCCTCGGCCATCCTGTGGGTGCCCTGGGATGGCACTCAAGGTGATCTGTTCCATAATCTTGCCAGGCACCCAGGTCAGGCTGACAGGCCTGGAGTTCCCCAGCTCCTCCTTCCAGCCCTTCTTGGAGATGGGCTCACATTGGCACCTCCAGTCCTCTGGGACCTCCCTGCTGAGCCAGGACTGATGGTAAATGATGGAGAGCAGCTTGGGGAGCTCATCCACAGCACCCTCATTCCCCTGGGATGGATCCCACCTGCTTCCAGAGACACCTGTGAGCATCTGAGTGTCTCAGCAGGTCCCCAGCTGCTTCCTCCTGGATTACAGGGGGCTGTTCTGCTCTCTGTCCCCATCTGCAGCTCAGGAGAACACTTGTCCTGAGGAAAAAATTGAGTTATTCTTGAAAACTGAGGCAAAGAAGGGGTTAAGTACCTAAGCCTTTTCCTCATATTTGGTAACCATATCTCCCCCAATAATGAATGGAGATTGTCCTTGTACCTCCTTTTGTCATTAATGTATTTATAGAAACATTTTTATTATCCTTCACAGAAGTGGCCTGATTAAGCCTTAAGTTTTCACCTCTCTAATTTTCTTTCTGCATGACCTAACAACATCCTTAAACATTTCCTGCGTTACCTGCCTCTCTGTCCAAAGGTGATGCACCTTCTTTTTTGCCCCAAGTTCCTGCAAAAGGCCCATGCCCAGTCAGGCAAGTCGTTTTTCATTCTGGGTCATCTTTCAGCATGCAGGGACAGCCTGCTCTTGCTCCTTCAAGATTTCTATTTTGAACTGTGTGTGTGGACCTCCTGGTACCACGGTTCCAGACTCCCGCGAGGGGGCCGGCCAGAAACGGAGGGAAGTGAGAGAAGCCTGAGTAAGGGAGGCACCTCCCAGGGGGATAAGGTGGGCCCCCACTCCGGGAATGTGGAGGAATAGAAGTGTGAGTGGCACGCAAGGGGCAGGCCTTCCCCCTTAAGGCCTGGTAGGCGCCCTCAGGGCGTGCTGAGGGTGGCAGACAAATTGGTGAGTTGGCACGCAAATCCCGAATGGACCTCCGGATGTGCGGAGGATCGGGGTAGTGTGAGTCATGCAGAATCCCTGGAGGGGGACACGGGTCCCTACCAGGGTTCAGGGTGCCCCGAGTACAGCAGCAGCACCGAGTAGAGCCAAGAGGGCCCCAGTCCCCAGGGTCAGACGGCGGTGCTGGGGGTTCAGTGTGCCACGGTTCAGGTAGAAACCATAAACCCACTGGAAACCACGGTCCAGGGAGAGGCTGTAGCTTGAGGACTAAGGTGGGGAGTCCAGGCCAAGTGAGGCAATGAAGCCCAAAACTACCCTTTCACTGAGATCATTCCTACGGGTGGGGTGGCCAAGCCAAGCCCAGATGGATGGCGAAAGCGGGGGACCTATCTGCGTCACTCTTTAGCAATAAGGGGTGTGCTACAAATAGGGCCTGGCAGAGAGTTTTCAGTGACCTCTTTACTCTGTAAAAAAACAAAAGAGGGATACGGTTCCAGAGCCGGGGCAGTCTGGCCAGGGGAGAGTCAGACAGGGCAGGCCCCGAGTCTCTGGCGCCAAGGGCTCCTCGGCGTTGAAAGCGCAGCCTCAAGGAGGCGAGGCGCAGGAGCCGGGTGGGGTCTGCTCAGGTTAAGGGGCCAGAGCCAAAGGTCCGACCAAGGAGTGATCAGACCTAGGCCTAGGGCAAGGAAAAGGAGTCTCTTGCATAGGCTAGCGAGAGTGAATGGAGTGAGAGTTCTGGGCCCAAGAAGAGTGTGGTGTGAAAGCATTTTCCCATTCTCCCATTCTGTTTTCAATAAAGGTTATCCCTTGTTGTAACCCTTTCCCCTCCCTTGAGAGCAGGTATGTAGGAATTGTGAATGCAAGTAGTTAAGGAGTTATTTGAATTGTTTAGGTTTGAGTTAAATACTGAAAATAACTGAAATAAGAAATAAGTTGAAAGTGCCAAACAAGCTTGACTTGTTTAATCATTGCATTGCCTGTTGGTATTCCTTGTTTTGGGTAGAGGCACACTAGAGTTTCTTTCAAGGCCCATTGGGAAGTTATGGGGAAGTCCCATAGTAAGAGAGTAAATTCTCCAAGAAAGAATAAGAAGAAAATTAAAAACACCCCTCCCAATATTCCCTTAAGAAAACTACTTAACAACTGGGACAATTGGGAAATAACAAAAAGATTAAATCAAATAAAGATGGTCCACTATTGCACAAAGGTATGGCCAAGGATAAACTTACAGGGGCAGTGGCCATGGTACAGTACACAAGACAAGCGGTTGTGTACCCAAAGACATCAATATTTGAGTACTCAAGAGGACCCAGACATGGAGCAGATACAGAACATCACCTGTTGGCTAAAGTACGCCTCAGAGGAGGAAAATACAAGAGTCTATAAACTAAAAGAGGGAAAGCAAGCTAGTAAAGTAAAAGAAGAGGCTGGGAAGGCTGACAAAAACTGGGACCCCCCTTGACCACTTACCTCCTCCTACCCTTGCAGTACCTCAAATCCTTCCTCCAATTCCTCTTTCTGTGGACCCAGTTCCTCCTCCTCTCCCAGCTGTCATTCCTTACCACCTCCTATCCCACTTATACCTCCACCACCTTCCCCTCAACCCTCTCCTTACTCTCTTAACCTTCACTACTGTCCCCTTACCTCTGCCATCTCATGCACCCCTTATTCACCAGCAAGTTCCTGCTCTGCCTCCCCCAGCACAAATGAGAAGCCAAACAACATCTCAGAATCTCATGCCCAAGAGTGAAGTTAACCAGTCAGCCTCCACAGCTGATGTAACACCCAGTCCAAAGAGGCTGAAGTGGAAAAATTGTTCCCCCCCAGAGAAGTTTCCATGGGCAGGGTGGCCAGTGAGATTGCATTTGTAAATGCTCTCTTGAGTGCATCCAAAGTTAGAAACTTTAGGAAATAATTGGGAAATTTAGTGTGTAGCAGTGACGGGGGTAGCACGGTCGGGACGGAGGGAGACGAGAGATCTCTGCAGCCAGGTCGTGGAACTTGGGGTTTATTGCAAAGGGCCTGGGTGCAGGGCCCTGCTGGGAGCTGCCAGCCACAGCTCGGAGCAGGCCCGAGAGAAGAGAGGGGTAGAGTGTAAGAGAGTAAAAGGGGTAAGAGCTGAGAGACAAGAGTAAGAGTATGGAAAGTAAGATAAGGTGGCTGAAGTTCCCATTACAACACAATAAATCCTCTTCTGTGTTGAATATTCTGATTCTCACTAACCAATCTAGTACAAGATACAAATCCTATAGCATTTCCGTACAACATATAAGAATCACTACATTACCATACTGTGCTACATTTTAAACCCTAAAAACTACTCTTTGGACCCCTTCTGCCAAGCTGGCAGGGTCTGCTGGACCCTTGGATCTGCCTGCTTGCAGAGGGTCTTGTTTCATCAAAAGGGGATTCCCTTCAGCAGACACACCATTGTTTTCTCATTTTTCAGTAACTAAGGGATCTCAAAGCTTGCTTTCATTTCAATCTCACTTATAGTTTCTATATTCTCAAAATCTTTAGCCAGGCAATCATATTTATAAGGCTTTCCTGTTTCATCTTCTCCCAACATTAGTGGAAGACCCAGGAGGAATAGCAAGTCAAATTGATCCATTTTTAAGCCCTAATATTTATACATGAGGAGAACTGAACTCCATCTTTAACATCCTATTTTCCCCAGAAGAGACTCAATTAATAAGAACTGCAGGAATGAAAATTTGGGAACGAGAAAACCAACCTGAGCCCCCAGGTGACCTAAAAATGCCTTTAGAGGAGCCTGACTGGGACCCTAATCAAGAGGAGGGGAGAAGGAATATGAGAGATTACAGGTCCCTGATGACCAGAGGGATAAATGAGTCAGTCCCTAGAGGGAGTAATACCAGGTTAGTGTTTGATGGCACCCAGGAAAAAGACGAGACCCCAGCACCATGGCTTAATAGGCTAAAGCAAAACTTCCAGATTTACTCTAATGTCGACCCAGACAGCCCAGAAGGCCAATCTCGGGTTCCCTGCAGTCAGGGATGACCCCGAGAATCCTTTTCTCCCAGCCTGGTGTTTCAAAGAAGGAGTCTGAATTCTTTGGCTCTGGTTTCCAAGGTTGTTTATTGTTTCTTATCTATGACATTTTTTCTCTGGCCTGCCAGAGGTCAGACAGGGGCACACTCCCTGTCCCTGGGCTGGCATCTATGTTTTATAATATGAACTATGTGTACTTTATTTATCATTATTTTCCAATACCTATCACCTATGTTAGACTGTCTACTTCTATTCTAAACCAATCCTAAAATGCCACCATCACCAAGAAGGTGGAGGCTAAAAAGAAGAAGGAAGAAGAATAGGACCAGACACAAGTCCCTCCATCTTGCCTCCTAGACCTCTATATAAAAATCCCCAAAATACCATTTTACACCCTGTGACAGATTCATTATCATTCTACTTAAACTTTTGTGACTTGTAATTCTTCATACAAGGTTGGTAATTTGCTCCATGGGTTAAGATCAAAATCCCAGGTGTCTTTGGCTTCCTGCCAGGACTCCCCAGCCCCCTGCCAGGGGCACGTGTCATCCAGGGCACCCAGAGGGGTGTCCTGGGTTCCGACAGGCCAAGTCCTTCTCAAGGTACAATTTGTCATTAAATCCTGGCTGGATACCACATGAAAGTTAGAAAGAATAAAGGACTTGCAAGAAAAAAGTATTAATGAACTGCTGAGAGAAGCCATAAGAGAATATCTAAGAAGAGAAGAAGAAAAGACAAAATAAAAGCTAAAATTATGGCAGCCATAATCAGAGAAAGTGTGGGAGCCAACAAGGATGGGCCTGTAGAGCCACTTAGAAGAGACAAAGGTTTTATTGGACCAAAAGGGGCTAGGGCTCTACCCAGTGACAAATATTGTTATTACTGTGGAGAGAAAGGAAACCTAAAGAGAAATTGTAAGAAACTCCAAATAGATGAAGCCATAGCCTGGGAGCAAGAAACTCTAGTGAACATCTTAAGAAGAGATGGGAAGTATGAGGAAGAGGGCTGTCAAGGGTTCTATGCTCTGGGGAATTTAATGAACCATCTAGAAGAGCCCTTGGTAAATTTCGAGATTGGTCCCCAGAATGATGAATTTGAATTTTTAGATGATGCCGGAGCAGACAAATCATGTGTGACTAAAATACCAACAGGAATCACAGTCGGTAAAAAGGTCTGCAAAGTACAAGAGTCCAAAGGAGAACCATTTGAGGCCCAGATTATAGAAGATGTAGAAATTAGAGGAAATTCAAGAGAGTATTGAGCTAATTTTATTTACATCCCCCAGTTAAGTTGTAAGTTATTAGGACAAGATTTACAAATCAAATAGAGTACCTGATTAATCCCAAAAGAAGGAAAAATGGTAGTACAAATAATGGTCTTTACGAAGGGAGACATAGATGAAATAAACCCAAATGTGTGGGCAGGGGAGGGAAAAATTGGTTCTTTGAATATTCCAGCAATAGAAGTAGAGATGCAGAAAGACTCTCCCCCATTCGGATAAGGCAGTATCCAATTTCCCCAGAGGGAAAGAAAGGACTAGCCCCAGTGACTGACCAGCTGTTATAGGAAGGCATTTTAGCACCATGCATGTCTCCACATAATACTCCCATACCAGCGGAGAGAAAAGCTGATGGAAGGTTCTGATTAGTACAAGATTCAAGAGAAGTTAATAAAAGAATGGTTATGAGGTACCTGGTAGTACCACCATCACAGGGGTCTTTGAATGAGGGAAGAGACGAGGATTCAACTCCATATTTCAGAAGGCTTGATTTATTATTTTATGATATATATTACATTAAAACTATACTAAAAGAATAGAAGAAAAGCTTTCATCTCAGATGGCTAGCTAAGCTAAGAATAGAAAAGAATAAATAACAAAGGCAGTGTCCCAGACTCTCTGTCCAAGCCATCTGCCGTGATTGTCCATTATTAGAAACATGCAAGATGGGCCAATCACAGATCCACCAAATGCATTCCACAGCAGCAGACAATCATTGTTTACATTTTGTCCCTGAGGCCTCACAGCTTCTCAGGAGGAAAAAAATCTCAAGGAAAGGATTGTCATTAAAAGATGCCTGCAACAAAACCCGTACACCCTTTTAAGCCAAGTACCTAAGGAGCATGCATGGTTCTCTGCCATCGATTTAAAGGATGCCCTCTGGGCGTGTCCCCCGGCTTAAGAGTGCCAGAACTGGTTTGCCTTTGAATGGGAGGACATTGAAAAGAAAAGAAAACAGCAACTAAGGTGGACGTGTCTTACCCAGGGGCTTACAGAATCCCCAAATCTCTTTGGCAAGCTCTAGAAGAACTCCAGAACAGTTTAAACCTGAGAATGGGGTACATATTTTACAATATTTTAATGATTTACTTGTATCAGGAGGACAACAAGACAAAAGTTCTAGTATATGGTTCCTAAATTTCTTAGGGGAAAAAGGTCTAAAAGTATCACAAAAGAAACTGCAATTTGTGGAACAAGAAGTAACATATCTAGGACATATAATCAGCCAAGGTCAAGCCGCAAGAGAATTTTGGGAATTCTGTCCATCCCTGCCCCAAAGACCAAAAGAGATGTTAGAAAATTATTAGGTTTGTTTGGTTATTGCAGATTATGGCTTGATCAGTATACTAAAAGTGTTACATTTCCATATGACAAATTGATAGACTCAGAGCCTGTAACCTGGACCTCAAATGATAAGGAACAGCTTCGGAATCTGAAAACTAAATTGTCCTCTGCCCCTGTACTGAGCCTACCAGATCTTAAAAAGAACTTTGACCTATTTGTAAAGGTGGAAGAGGGGATAGCTTGCGGAGTCCTTACACAGGATTGGGGAGGATGCAGGAAGCTGGTCGCAGATCTCTCCAAGTTACTGGATCCAGTAGCCAGAGGGTGGCCAGCCTGTGTGCAAGGGATAGCGGCAACAGCCACCCCAATAGAAGACACACAGAAACCAACCTGAAAGGGGAAAATCTGGGTTCATACCCCACACCATGTAAAAGCTGTTTTAAGTCACAAGGCCCCTCAGTGGCTAACGGACTCCCAAATACTAAAGTATGAAGTCATCCTAATAAGTACCAAGGGCCTCAAATTAGTCACTTCAAAATGTTTAAATCCAGCCCAGTTCCTCATGACAGAGCTGTTAACAGACCTGGAGCATGGTTGTTTAGAAATTATTGAAATGCAGACTAAAGTGAGAGAAGATTTAGAAGACGAGCCCCTGCCATATGGAGAATTTTATTTACAGATGGATCATCACGAATGGTAGTCAGTAAACAGGTCTCAGGGTATTCAATCATAGATGGGCAGAACATGCAAGTTGAGGAAATGGGAAAGCTACCCTCAAATTGGTCTGCCCAGTGCTGTGAAATCTATGCCCTGAAGAGAGGGCTAGATTTACTAGAAAAAGACAAAATAACAATCTATACCGACTCCCAGTACACATTTGGGATTGCCCATACTTTTGGAAAAACATGGGAAGAACAGGGGTACCTAAATTCTAAAGGCAAAAATTTAATACATGAAGAGCTAAGAAAATTAGTACTAGAGTCCCTGAGGAAACCAATCGAGATAGCCAAAGTTCACATAAAAGAACATCAAAAAGGGGACACCATTGAATTCAAAGGAAACCAATTAGCTGATCAAGTAGCAAAAGAAGTAGCCTAGAAACGAGGTAGTCCAATTAAAATCCTTAAGATAGAAGGAACACCTAGTAGAGAAAGAAAAGAGGAAATCTTTGACGAGAAACAATTAAGAGAGTTAGAAAAGATGAGAGGACAGCAAGAAGAAAATGGAGAAGGGTGAACCCCTGATGGACGGTGAATTTTAAATAAAGCTGTAGCCCGAAAGGTGATGACAGAGTTACACGAGTTGACCCATTGGGGAATACAAGGCTTATGTGACCACTTTCCAAGGGATCAAATGTGCATGGGAGTACGTAACATAGCAAAGGCAGTTACCAAGGGATGTTTACCTTGCCAACAAATCAATCAGAAAGTAATGAGAAGAGTACTATCTGATCTGGGGGAAGAGATTTGGCCTTGCACCCATTCCAAACTGTACAGGTAGACCTCACAGAAATGCCCCCTGTCCAGGGATACAGACACTTATTAGTGACCGTGGATCACCTCACCCATTGGGGAGAGGCATTCCTGACCAAAAGAGAGACAGCCCAAGTAGCCACAAAAGCAATCCTAGAAAACATCATTCCCCAAAATGGGTTGATAAATAATGTCAATTCTGATCGTGGTCCACATTTTACTGCCCAAGTCTTACAACAGGTTGTTGAAGCCCTGGGAATGAAATGGAGGTTGCACAGCCCATCAGCATCCCCAGAGCTCCAGAAGAATAGAAAGAATGAATAAAACCATCAAAAATGCGTTAACTAAATTAGTTACAGAAACCCAGATGAATTGGCTTAAATGTCTGCCCTTAGCACTGTTACAAATTAGAACAAGGCCTTGATCAGGTATAAGAGTCTCACCTTATGAAATGATGTTTGGACTCCCCTTCTTGACAACCCTGTATAGCATTGGAATTTATCCAGAAGGAGAGACAGCCACCCAAAAATATCTAAAGGCTAGAGGAAGTATGTTAGAAGATCTTAGGACAAAGGGCTATCTCCCTCAAACCTCTCCCTTAGACACCAAGGTACATAACATCAATCCAAGACACAGGTGTTAGTTAAATCATGGAACACTGCACCTTTAACCTCCAAGTTTGAAGGCCCTTTTCAGGTCCCACTCACCACCAATACAGCTGTACAGACCCAGGAGAAGGGGTGGACACATATAACCCAGATTAAAGGACCTGTACCACCTCCCACTGAAGAGCCAAAACCAACCACATCCCCTACTAAGACTTCTAATGAATGGATTGTAACTAATCAGACGATCTAAAGCTAATCCTCCAGAGGAGACCTAAAGACTATTAGAGACTGTTTATAGTCAAAAACTTGTTAAGAACTGTTTAAATATTCAAAACTTTTTAAGAACTGTAAAAAATTGCAGTTAATGTTATTTATCTTTTACTTTTGAGTTTGAGAAATAGATTTCTATTTCTACTTTCTACTTTCCTGTTGCATTTATTATTAGTTAGTGTTCATTAATGAATGAAGAATTTTTAGTTTGTGTTGGAGCCTTTGTTTGTTTCGGCATATATTATGATTTTGTAGGATTAGGCATAAGAGTAAATACCTTGTTATTTGTTTGGAGTGAGTATTTTATCTATCATTTTGGATACCCAAAATTCTTAAAGTCATCTGACCATTGAGTTCAAAGTTTTTAGGTGCATGTTTTTGTGTTAAAAAGTCAAAATACCCCATTTAACTCCAATCTTAGTGTATAAAGCAGTCTCCTTTAGAACATCCATCAGGGCAAAAATTAATTAGTAAAGTCAAATGTGTTGACACTGAGAGAATAAAAACTCTGTACTAAAACCAAGGAGCTCTTCTGTAGGAGAAAAGCATAACGAGGAGGCAAGGCTGGGTGAGTCTACAGTCCGCCTAAAATCAGCCACTCCGATCACTGGGTGCAACTCAGTAGTTGTAGAGTTTAGGGGATGCCTCATCCCAGACTCCTGGGAATGCTCTTACTGATCTTACTTGTTAACAACACGCTGGGAAGTCAGAAGAGCCCGTGTGCTAAATGTTACTACCCCCCTTTACAAAGGGGACGAAACCAGATCTTTAATACAAGTACATACAAATTTAAACTGTGTCAACCTCTCTCTGTTAGCAACCTGTCTAGGGAAGGGAATTGGATTGGATTTCACAAAATATAGCCACTTATCAGCAACGACTGCTTGGGGAGTGGCCTATAGGAGATGCTTGGCTTTTCTTTGAACATAAGTCCAATCAAAAAGGCACAGCAGACTTAAAAAAGGAGAAAGAAGTAACAACATCAGTAAATGAGAAAGAAGACCTAGAAACATCTCATAGGACAAACTTGTTCATAGACTTTGTGGAAAAGATCAGTAAAGAGTTAAATTTAGCTAATTCCTGGATCTGTGGAAATACACAAATGGCTGAAGTCTGGCCTTGGTAAGGGATCGGCTTAAGACCAATAGAAATCTTAAAATGGACACAAAGAATACAAAAAGTACCAACTATTGGACAAAGAGGAAAAGAATGGTGAGAATTAAAGCCTAAAATAATTGGAGAAGAGTAGTGTGTACCTAGGAAAGGGAAAATGTATAAAACCCCAGTAGGAGAAATGTCCTGTAAAAGATACTTAAAAGTAAAACATCCAGTAGCTAGATAGATCCCTAGAGAACCCAATAAATACTGGTCCATTGGGAAGAAAGAAATGGAGTTGATCTACCAAGAAGGAGATAAATTCCATGAGTGTACTGGAAAAGGAATAAACCCATTCTGGGGAGTGAGAGAAATATCCAAGTACTGGGAATTTCCAATGGCTGTCAGTGATGCTTCTTGGAAAGCTCCAGAAAACCTGTTTTGGATATGTGGGAATATGGCTTAAACTGAATTACCTGGGGAGTGGAGCAGGAGTTGCACGATTGGAATTATTAAACCGACATTTTTCTTACTCCCAAAAGAGTCTGGATCGAACCTAGGGGTCCCAGTATATGATGATTTGAACAAATCTCGCTGATGAAAAAGAAACTTAATTGAAATTGGAGGAACACAGACACAGAAAAACACAGTATGGAGCCCTCAGGAAATAATTTGCACTTATGGACCGGTGACCTGGGCTCAAGATGGGTCCTGTGGACACCAGACCCCAATTTATGCGTTAAATCAGATTCTAAGATTACAAGCAGTATTCGAGATGGTATCGAACCAAACCTCTCTTGCTTTAGACCACATAAATGACCAACTATCCCAGACTAGAACTGTAGTGTATCAAATCAGACTGGCAGTAGATTATTTATTGGCTGATGAAGGAAGCACATGTGGAAAATTTAACTCCTCTGAGTGCTGCTTAGAAATAGATGACCGCAGTGAGGTCATTAGAAATATCTCAAAGGAAATCTGGAACTTAGCTTATGTTGGAACACAAGAGTGGACCCCTACATTCAATACCAGCTGGTTGGACAACTTCTGGACATTAAAAGGAACCTGGTGGGAAAAAATAGCCTTTTTCATCATATGTGAAATTGCTAGT
Source organism: Calcarius lapponicus (assembly GCA_039654755.1). Classification (NCBI taxonomy): domain Eukaryota; kingdom Metazoa; phylum Chordata; class Aves; order Passeriformes; family Fringillidae; genus Calcarius; species Calcarius lapponicus. The sequence goes on along the minus strand of JBBFKN010000027.1, from coordinate 1,532,698 downwards.
TTAATCCTCCTACCTTGCATGCTCCCCTGTATAATCCAAATTGTAACACCTGCTGTACAAGCAAGTTTAATGATAGCAAAAAGCCCTAATAAAAAGGAAGTAAAAGTAATTATGATAATGAATGATCAAGAACATTAAGATGCCAAGCAAATTTACAACCACTATTAAAAATTGTAAGAAAATTGTACTTTCAAGAAGAAGTAATTGATAATTGGTGCAGGCTTGAGCCCAATCAACAATTAGAGGGGGAAATTGTAGAAAATACATGGGTAAAGGAGTTGATATAAAGTTCATTGTTAAAGGTGTTAATATAAAGTTCCAACGTTTGTTATAGATGGTTTGTTGAATGTTTTATAGTTATGTCAAGTTCCAATGCTAGTTAAAGGATTTATAATTATGTAAATCCCCTTCCTATCGGGTGTTACCCCCTCTGCTCCCACTCTCATCTAAGATGGCGAACCACCCGACACCATAAAGAAGAGGATTATGTCACCTAATAACCAAATATGAAAATCCCATAAGACCTAGCAGAAAAGAACAACCTAATGAAAACTCCTAGAACAACAAGCCACCGTGCAAATGAAGAATTAAAATAACATCTCTAACCAGAGAAAACATCAGACAACATCAGGACCCTGGTCAGAGCTTTTTGCCTTTGTCACCCCAACCAGAGCAGGCCACAAGCAGTACAGGGACCATGAACCTGAAACTGACAGTGTCTACCCAGAGACTCTCGTGAGAAGAGAAAACCCAGCTCTGCTGGATGATGGAGCTGACATCCTCCTCCTCCTCCTCCTCCTCGCCGTCTCGGTGTGAAATACAAAGCTGTGTTTCGTGTCAGGTACAAACTGGTGACGTGTGTATTTGCGAATGCGAAATGTGTGGAGTCCAACGATGGGAGAGCTGTGAATTCTAATAATAACTGAGGAAAATAAAGCATGGAAAAAGACCTTTGAACCAGCTATTGTTTGCAATTAACCCTGGTTGATTTTTGGAATTAAAGCATTAAGGATGTTGCTTTTTGCCTGCAGTTAATCCATAAAGAGCTCTGCAATAATAACCTTTTGAAGTACAATTTTAGAATATTGCTGGTATCCTTGAAACTATAGCGTTGGAATATATATAAAGGAAATATGCTTAATTCATGCCTTATTGAAGTAGAGAAAAACAGCCTGAGAAAGGAAGATGGACATCACCTCAAGGATTTATGGTTTCGACCAAGGGAAGCTGGACATCACTGTTATGAGATTTATAGTCTCTGCAATTAGAAGGTGGACCCACATCTGGGGAGCTGGACTCCACCAGGTGGGATTCGTCTTCCTTCTTTTGGAATCTGGACCTGATCATCTGGGGATGCTCCTTTGAGATAGATCCTGAAATCACAATAGTGTATAGAAGTGTGATGTAATAATTTGGAATAAAAACTGCTGATGAGTAAAAATTTGGAAATAGAACCTGCTGAAAAAACTGATGTGAACCCCTATAAATACCTGTAACCATCAATTACCGGTGTGCAGTTGGAGGGAAAACTTCCCCCATTGTACCCAGTGCTGTATTGCTCATACTTTACCATATTAAATAATAAATTGATTGCTCCTTGAATACTGGCCTAGGCAAGCTTATTATTCATAACATGAATGACTCCTTAGGAAGTCTGGGCATGGAGAAGAATGAGCCCCTTGCAGGCTGCTCCTCACCCCCAGCCTCGCCATGTGTGATATCAGCCACCTGGGACTGACATCCCAAAATACAAAAAAAATTTTAGCATTTTTCCTTAAAAATAAAATTTAATTATTAACAAAATTATAAGTAGCAAAATTATAATTGTATTACACTAACTTATGATAGAATTTTTCAACATTTTTATTACCTAATTTTTATACTTTTATTAAAAATCAATACATTTTTAGAAACCAAGAAAATTATTGGTCATTGATTCTAAGTAAACACAATTCCCTTCATTTATTAATTAATGTCTATTGGCTATTTCTTCCTCTTTATGGTAACTAGTAATATTTGTAGTCTTTTTGGCACCATTTTTATCATCATTTTCCCCGATAGGGTCAAGAGGAGAACTTCGGGGTCCCTGGAGACATTTCTGGGGCCCATTTGGGGCAGTTGTGGGTCTGGGCAGGGAATTCAGAGAGAACTTGAGGGTCTGGAGGACACTTGGGGGAGCCGGGTGGGCACTTGGAGGGGCACTCAGGGATTCTGAGGGACAGTTCGGGGTCCAGAACAGCACTTGGGGGTCCAGGGGGGCCCTTGGAGGTCAGGGAGGGGAATTTGGGGCCCTTCGGGGTCCGGGCGGGCCCTTGGGGGGCTCGAACGGGGCTCTCTGGGGCGCGGGGGGTGATGGGAGTTGTAGGCGCGGGTATCATACGGTTTAACGGGGCCGCGGAGCATCACGGGAGTTCTGGGCGCAGCTGCAATGGCTCTCGGCGGGGCGCATGGCATGATGGGAGATGAAGTCCCGGCAAGAACAGTGCTGTTTCTGCGCCGCGGAGCGTGATGGGAGCTGTAGTCCCGGAAGTGGCTCGAACGCGATGTTTGGGGGTCCGGGAAGGCTCTTGGGGGACACTTTTGCGTCCGAGCCGCGACTTGAGGTCCTCGGGGGGAACTGTAAAGGTTCGGGAGCCCTTGGGGGGAGCTCAGGGAGCTCTAACCGGGCTCTTTAGGGCGCGGGGCACGGCAGGAGTTTCAGGCGCGGGACTGTGTTCTGAGGGGCTCTGGGGCCGCGGGGGATCAGAGGAGATGAATTCCCAGAAGTGGCTGTACCGGGCATCTGTGGGGTTGGGAGCACTCAGGGGCTCCGGGGACGCTTTTGGGGGGTCCCAAATGGGCGCTGAGGGGCCCTGAGGGATCCTGGAGGGTCTGGGGGACACTTATGGGACAGATGGGGGCGGATGCCGGGGTTCTGTGGAGCGCGGGGCATGACGGGCGTGAAAACCACGCCTCCAACGGGCTGTATCCGGCCGCGAGGCATGATGGGAGTTGTAGTCTTGTCCCTAATGGTGATCCCTGGGCAGCGGGGCATGACGGGAGTTGTAGGCAAAACAGAAAGATGGCGCCGACATCAGGCACCGCCCCTGAGAACCCGATTGCCGGCGCTGATTGGCTGCAGCTGGTGATTGGCGGGAGCCTCGGCAAATGGGATGCGGTGGAGGCGGGAACAGCCCATTCAACCTCCTCCAGTACCTCCCAGTACAGATCAGTACAATTGCAGAACAGTCCAGTTCATCACAGGTAGAACCCAGTACAACCCCACTGCCCCTCCAATCCTTCCCAATACAGCCCAATCCCTCCCAATACACCTGAGATCATTCCCAGTCCCTTCCAGTTCCCCCCCAGTGTCATCCACAGGATGCCCCAGTGTCCCCAGTCTTCTCCGCAATGTCCCCTGTATCCCCAGTTTGCCCCAGTATCACTCCCAGTATGTCCTGGTATGTCCCAGTGTGTCCCAGTGTACCCCCACAGTCCATCCCAGTCCACCCAGATTCCCCCTCAGCATTCCTCGTGTACACAGTTTGTCCCAGTCCTCCCCAGTGTCACTCCCAGTATGTACTAGCGTTCCCAGTGTTCCCCAGTATGTCCCAGTGCTCCCCAGTGTTTCCAAGGACAGTTTAATTTCTCACGGTGGCCGTGGCAGCCAAACCCAGCAGTGGGGTCAGTGCAGTGCCCATGGCCACAGCCCCTTGCAGGGGCCCAGTGCAGCTGGGGCTGATGATCCACCCTCACAGCTGGCCCAGGGCAGCTCTGCAGTGGCTTTGGTGGCACCTGGGGCTGGCACACACCTGAGCAGTGTGTCTGTTTGCAGTGGGGAAACTCAGGAGTTTCAGATTGCTTCAAAAACCCCAAAAAGGGAAAACCCCTCTCAGGCTGAGTGCAGCCAGCTCTGCAAGCACAGCAGGTCCCAGGGGAGTGAGGACAGACAGGGTGGGGCTGGGCAATGTGGAGCAAGGTTGTCCACACTGCGTCAGAGCTCCAGGCACAGCTTCTGTGAGCAGGCCAGAGCTGCTGAGGAGAGACCCTGGGTCAAGATCAATCACAGAATGCTGTAATCACCTCTGCTCTAAAGAGAAATAAAAGAAAATACTTTTATTAAAATAGGAATGTGGGTGTTTTTTACAAGGTGTTTGAAATCTTCCTATAACTGGACTAGGAAAACTTTAATGACACTCTCAGGGCTTTGGTGTTGTTTAAATCAGACTCAGTCCCTGAGAGAGTGATCAAAAAACTTCTCAAGAACTCAAACTTAAATTGAGACTCCAAAGTTTCTTGAAGTTTTAATGAGTCCCACTGAGGGACACGTCTGAGAAAGTGTCCCCAGGTTCCAGTTAGAGCAGAACACTGGAGGCAGTGATGACAGCTGGGGACAAACAAGGCCAAGGTGTCTCTAGTGCTGAGCAAAGCTGGATGTGTTTGAGGAATGCCAAGGGCCAAGGCCTGAGCCCCAGGGCCTGGCCAGGCAGATGCTGTCCCTCCCTCCTTGCTCAGGGCTCTTGCCGGGATGGGCACTGGCATGTGGGGATGTGCAATGCCAAGGGCAGGAGCATGGGGCGGCCCCTGCCAGGCTGCTGAGCAGGGCCAAGGAGGCAATGAGGCCCCAGGCCTGCAAGGGTCACTTGTCTCCTGCTCCTGCCTCAGTGCTTTCCTTTTTATGGAAAAGAACCATCCCTCCTTCCCAGGCACCCATTGTGGGAAAACAGGACTCCCATCCAACTAACCAATATGATTAGGCAGAAGCCATTGATTGTTTACTTTATGCACTTATTTACACATTCTAACCCTACTGCACACACTGATCACGCATCTCTTCATTGGTGCCTCTGTGTTGTCCATGCGTTCTGCACGCACTTTTCAGGGTATGTGATTGGTTACAGTCCAGGTGGTTCTCAGCCCTCTGCTATCGAGTTCTTGTGGTCTTGGTATTCTGTTTCTCAGCCTTTTCTTTCTTCATTTAGCACAGTTTATGTCTTAGTAACCTTGGTGAACTTCAGAGTGCTCTGATAGGAATAACTACAAGCAATATGTCTGGTGCACAGTGTGGCCTAAGTTGTTCAGATAGATTGCTAAAACTCTCCCTTCTTCTTCTTCTTCTTCTTCTTCACCAGCCAAACCCTTTTCACTGTATTTTCTACCAAGCAGGTCAGCAATTTCACTATGCATGGAATAGCAGAAAGCAATATAATAATGACTATTAGTAATAACAAAGCTCCCTTTAAGATATCTTTGAATCATCCCGTTATTCCCCATCCCTCAAACCATTCATCCAAGCCCAAATCATTCAGAGTCTTTTTCTTCATGTTGTCTTGTAGTTGTTTGAGTTTCCTGTGAATGGAAGAGAGGTTCATAAAAGATATTCCTTCAAAATTCTCACACCTGCGCTCATGTGCTAACAGAAAAAAAATCTATAGCAGCTCTATTTTGCAGTGTGCCATGTCTAATACTATCTATATCAGTGAGCATTTAATTTAAAGTAGTTGAACTTGTGTTCAGTGTGGGAATCCACAAAATCAGAGGGTTTTGGGAAAGCTGCAGAAGGCAGGCCTCAGAGACAGCAGAACTGTGATTAGAGCTAAGCAGTAGCCATGACATAGATCAGTAGAAAAATTATTTAAAAAGTAGAAAAGCAAGGACAAATAGAACAATGGTCTGTGCACAAACGCTTGCCTAGAAAAACTCCCTAAGCTACAGAAAAGTTTTTCTAGCAAGATATTAAGAAGTTTGAAGCTTAATAATGGAGTTCTGTGCATTGTGTTTAAAGGCTCACAAGCAGGTATTGTATTCAAAATATGCAATCATTGTTTTAACCAAAGGTACTTGTGCTTGTAGTGGTTGGATAGAACTGCTGTCATTGTGCTTTTGCTTTGTGGGGTTCGTCAAAAAACTTATAAAGTAAGCTGGAACATTAAGTTCTTGGTCTGCTCTTGATGTGAGCTGATGGCATCTTCCCATTGTCATAACCATGTAATGAGACTGATGCTGAAAATAAAACAGCTCAAGGCACGTTCCACAGCAGTCCCTTCCCGTTTGTGATTTGTACATCTACCCCCAGCTCTCTCTATACAAGAGAGACTGTGCAAAGTACTTTATGTTTTCGAATTTCATGAATTTGAATATCATATCTATTTCATGAATTGCCCTCAAAAAGAACCAAACCCCCCTGTCTTAAGGCACTTTCATAATAACATGTACACACACCTCAAAGACCTCCAGTACTTGACCAGAATCATGAATCTAAAGTTATTGAAGGGCCATACCCTCTCATTACGTGGGGGAGAGGATATGCTTGTGTTTCTACACATACAGGACCCCAGTGGATACCCAGAAGATTTATCAGTCCCTACCTAGACCACAGATCTGAAGACGACCCCTCGAATGAACACAAAGTCAGCTCCCTCTCCCACCATGCCACAGAAGCAGCTTTCTCTTGGGAGATGAAGAAAAAAGAAATTCATATATCCAAACATTGTGGCAAGGACACTCATTGCATGTAGATATATCCCACTGATAACGTCCATGTCAATCTCAAATGCAGACACACCCCTGCCTTTTCCACCATCCCTCTACCAGTGACCCTTTATCCCTACCCCTCCCTCTTTCTCCTCTTGAAACCACTCCTTTTTCCTCCCTCAAACTTCCCTTATAAAAGAGAAGGGAGTGATTGGGAGGAGTTGGTAAGAACTATAGGGGGAACTTAAGAATATTTAAGAATGTCTTAAAATAAGTCAACTAATGTGTGTTTTTACCATCCACAAGTGAAAACTACCCTAGTTTTCTCTTTTCTAGGGAAAGAAGCATGATTCTTTCTGTGACACCCTCCAGGGCACCCCGCAGCAGTACCAGTGCCACCATTGCCATCGTCTTTATCATTGCCCTCATCCGTACCCAAGTGACCACCAGCTGGATCGTCCCTCAGCCAAAACAAAACATCTGGGTCACTTTGGTGAAGTCATTAAAGACTATCTTTGCATGGCCATGGGAATCGTAGACGATCTGCTCTCAACATGCCTGTGGGAGTTCCCCTGTCACCAAATGACTGCCCGTACATAGGTAAGAAACCCAACCCCGTGGACACCTGGGACAAATGGATAAAGATCCTCCCACACCATATCTCCACAGGACTTGCTTTTCCAGGCCCAGGATGGTGTTCCGGGCAGTGGCGTGAGGCACAGGGTGGGTCTCCAGCCATCCAGTGGTGGCTTCCACCATGGTCAGCACGTAGCGCTTGCCCTGGCGTGTCTGGGGCAGTGTGATGGAGTCAGTCTGCCAGGCCTCCCCATACTTGTACTTGGACCACTGCCCACCATACCACAGGGGCTTCACTCACTTGCCCTGCTTGATGGCAGCACACGTCTCACAGTCATGGATGACCTGAGAAATACTGTCCATGGTTAGATCCACCCCTCGGTCTCGTGCCCACTCATAGGTGGCATCGCTGCCCTGATGACCTGAGGCATTATGGGCCCATTGAGCTAGGAACAACTCCCCCTTATGTTGCCAATCCAAGTCTATCTTTGTTACCTCTGTCTTTGCAGCCTGACCTACCTGCTGGTTGTTTTAGTGTTCTTCACTAGCCCAACTCTTGGGGACATGGGCATCTACATGGCAGACATTCACAGATAGATTTTCTACCTAAGAGGCAATGTCTTTCCACTCATCAGCAGCCCAGATTGGTTTACCCCTACGCTGCCAGTTGGCCTTTTCCCACCTTTCCAGCCAACCCCACAGATCATTGGCTACCATCCACAAATCGGGATAAAGGCAGAGCTTTGGCCACTTCTCTCTTTCAGCAATGTCCAGGGCCAGCTGAACGGCCTTGAGCTCAGCAAGTTGACTTGATCCATCTTCTCCTTTGGTAGCTTGAGCAATCTGTCCTGTGGGGCTCCACATGGCTGCTTTCCGCTTCCAGCTCATCCCGACGATGCGACAGGAACCGTCAGTGAAAAGAGCGTAGCGTGCTTCCTCTGATGATAGTTGGTTGTATGGTGGAGCTTCTTTAGCTCTTGTCACGTGTTCCTGCTCCTCTTTGTCAGTGAGACCAAAGTTCTCACCTTCCAGCCAGTTTGTAATTATCTCCAAAATACTAGAGTGATTCAGTTTTCCAATACAGGTGTGCTGCATGATGAGGGCAATCCATTTGCTCCATGTGGCATCAGTGGCGTGGTGGGTAGTGGGAACCTTTCCTTTAAACATCCACCCCAGCACCGCTAGGGTTGGGTGCCAGAAGGAGTTGTGCTTCTGTGCCAATCATCTCTGAAACCCCTTGAATTCCTTCATAGGCAGCCAAGATTTCCTTCTCTGTGGGAGTGTAGTTGGCTTTGGACCCTCTGTAGCTTCGGCTCCAGAATCCCAGTGATCGGCCTCGAGTCTCCCCAGGCACCTTCTGCCAAAGGCTCCAGGACAAGCCCTTGGTCCCAGCTGCAGAGTAGAGCACGTTCTTCACCTCTGGTCCTGTCCTGAGTGGGCCAAGGGCTACTGCACGAGCAACCTCCTGCTTGATCTGGGCAAAGGCTTGTTGCTGCTCAGGGCCCCACTGGAAATTGTTCTTTTTGTGGGTGACCAGGTAGAGAGGGCTCACAATCTGGCTGTACTCAGGAATGTGCATTCTCCAAAAACCTATTGTGCCTAAGAAAGCTTGTGTTTCCTTCTTGCTGGTCAGTAGAGACATTGCTGTGATCTTACTGATGACCTCAGTGGGAATCTGACGCCATCCATCTTCCCACTTTACTCCCAGGAACTGGATCTTTTGGGCAGGTCCTTTCATTTTGCTCTTGATGGTGAAGCCAACTTCCAGCAGAATCTGGATGATCCTCTCTCCTTTCTCAAACACTTCCATTGCTGTGTTCCCCCACACAATGATGTCCTCGATGCACTGCAGGTGCTCTGGAGCTTCACTCTTTTCCAGTGCAGCCTGGATCAGTCCATGGCAGATGGTGGGGCTGTGCTTCCACCCCTGGGGCAGTCGGTTCCAGGTGTACTGCACGCCTCTCCAGGTGAAAGCAAACTGAGACCTGCATTCTGCAGCCAGAGGAATGGAGAAAAACATGTTGGCAATGTCAACAGTGGCAAAGCACTTTGCTGCCTTGGACTCCAGCTCGTACTGGAGTTCCAGCATGTCCGGCACAGCAGCGCTCAGTGATGGAGTCACTTCATTCAAGCCACGATAGTCCATAGTCAATCTCCATTCTCTGTCAGACTTGTGCACAGGCCAGATGGGGCTGTTGAAGGGTCAGTGGGTTTTGATGACCACCCCTTGGCTCTCCAGCTCACAGATCATTTTGTGGATGGGGATCACAGCATCTCAATTTGTCCGACACTGCCAGGGCTGCACTGTTGAGGTGGCAATTGGTAATCGTTGGTCTTCCACCTTCAGGAGTCCTACTGCAGATGGATTTACTGATAGTCCAGGCAAGGTGTTCAATTGCTTAATGTTCTCTGCCTCTACAGCAGCTATGCCAAAAGCTCACCTGAGTCCCTCTGGGTCTTTTAAAATCTGTTCTGGAGGAAGTCTATGCCCAGAATCCACAGGGCCTCTGGGCCACTCACAATAGGATGTTTCTGCCACTCCTTCCCAGCCAGGCTCACCTGAGCTCCCAGCAGGGTCAATTGCTGTGATCCCCCCGTCACCCCAGCAATGGAAACAGGTTCTGTCCCCACAGATGGTAGGGCAGGGTACACTGCACACCAGTATCAACTAAGGCATTGTATTTTTGTGGCTCTGATGTGCCAGGCCATCAGATCCACACTGTCCAGAAGATCTGGTTTTCCCATGTCTCTTCCTGGCTAGAGGCAGGGCCCCTCTAACCCTGGTTACTATTTCTTTCCTGGGCATACATGGTAGAGGTTTCTTCAAGGGAATCTGACAAATCACACCTGGTAGCTCAGTCATGGGAGGCTGAGGCTACTTTCATTTTGGTGGAACTCTTTGGTTTCCCTCCTTGAGTTGGTGCACCCGTGCTGCCAGGACAGAAGTGGGTTTCCCATCCCACCTTCCCATGTCTTCCCCATGGTCCCCCAGAAAGAACCACAGGTCAGCCTGTGGGGTGAACCCTCTCTCTCTGGCTGGGGGATGCTGGGCTCTGACTTTGGGGCCTGTGACTCGCACTGGTGCTGCACTGATCTTCTGTTGGGGAAGATGAAACAGGAAAGCCTTATAAATATGATTGCCTGGCCAAAGATTTTGAGAATATGGAAACTATGAGCGAGATTGAAATGAAAGCAAGCTTTGAGATATCTTAGTCACTAAACAACTGGAAAACAGTGGTGTGGCCGGACTGAAGGTAATCCCTTTTTGATCAAACAATTCCCTCTGCTTGCAGACGGGTCCAAGTGTCAGAGCAGACTTCACTGGCTTGACAGAAGAGGCCTAAAGAGGAGTTTTTAGGGTTTAAAATGTAACACAGTATGGTAATGTAATGATTCTTATAGGCTGTATGTAAATGCTATAGGATTTGTATCTTGTACTAGATTGGTTAGTGAGAAATAGAATATTCAACACAGAAGATTATTCAGTGTATTGTAATGAGAACCTCACTCTCTCATCCCCTCTCTCTCTCTCTCTCTCTCATCCTCTTTACCATGCTCTTGCCTTCTCTCTCCCACTCTCTTTACTTCTCTCGGGCCTGCTCCGAGCTGTGTCTGGCAGCTCCCAGCAGGGCCCTGCACCCAGGCCCTTTGCAACAAACCCCAAGTTCCAAGCCCTTGCTTCAGAGATCTCTTGTCTCTGTCTGTCCCTACTGTCTTACCCCTCCATCGCTCCTACAATCTTCCTCACTGCCTCCTTCATCTCCCTCATCTCCTCTCTGAGTTCTTGAACCACGGCAGAGACATCAGCCTGCATTGGGCAACTGATAATAATCTCAAAATTTCTAAGCTTGTTGGTGACAGAACCCACTGTCTCTCGGTTGTTATCTGCATTAATCATTGCAATGAAGGTGGTGTATTGAGATTGCCCCAGATTTGCCAGACTCCACAGCATTTGCCCTTTGCACCTGACCTTGTTGGGATCATTATCATGCTGTCCATCCCTCCCAAAGAGTACCTCCAATACTGCCACTGCTCTCAGCTGCTGGATCCCTTCCTCGAGGGTCTTCCAGCGCATTCTATGGTGGTGCTCCTGCATTCTCTCCCTGTGGACAAACCTCTGACACTCATTAAAAGCCACTCCCAGAGGGAAAGGGACCCTGATTCCCTTCCAAAAATCTGATTTCCACCTGAGTTCTGGGTCAAGGGTCCCAGATTCCTTGCCTCACCACCATCCAGTTGCAGGCCTGTACTCATAAGGTCCCAGACCCAGAGTAACCAGGTTGTATAAGCCTCACATCCCCATCGTACAATGTCTTTGTGCAGATTACAGAAACTTTTGTACATCAGGGACTCAGTGATGATCTCAACCATTGGCTCCCATGTGGGTTGTGAGGGCCCTCCATTCTTATCCTTATCTGGGTGCTCTGATTTCATCTTAGACCTCCTTGTTTCCACAGGGGTGACTGCTGCTGGCTGTGACTGCCCTTGCAGTTCAGCTGGAACCTGGACGGTTGTAACATCTGTGGGTTCCACTGCTGCACCCTCAGACTCTCCCTCTTTGGGGCAGGGGGAGGGTTTCTCACCAGCTGGGGAAATGTGCTCCTTCAGCATCTGGCCCATCTCCTTCACCAGAACCCCCACCCAATCTGGGTGGTTCATTTCTGAGGTGGGCTGTGCGGCAGGGTCAGGCTCTGGGGCAGCAGCATCCCTTGTCTCTGGGGTTGGTGTCAGCGTGGTTATCCAGGTTAATCTGCCGTTATCTCTGAATGCTAAATAGAACAGGCCTATCAGCAACACCAACCACTGTTTGATATCATCAGCATTTAGAGTGGATCTGAACCCTTTGAAAACTGGTGGGGCAGACCCAAAGAGCTGGGTGAAGGGTTGGGAGAAAAGTTGCCCCAGTGTCATTTCCTCACAGTAAGTACCATTATTAAAGTAACCCCCAAAAACACACAGTTAGTTTGTGATAGGTCTGAATCCATGTGCCTGCCTTCCAGAGGAAGATCCATGAATTCCTCACCTCATTAAGCCATAAAGCAAACTGGATAACAGCCACAGTAGCCTGTGTTCCCAGGGATGGCCGGGGTGCTCCTGATGGGGCAGAAGGAAGAGCTCCAGGCCCTCTGTGAGGGTGATGAGGGCAGCGTGCTGTCAGCGGGGGCTGGCCGGGCGAGCTGCAGTGCCTGGGCAGGGAGCTGCAATCCCTGCCCCGGCTGCGCTGGGCTTCGCTCCTGGTGGGGATGAGGGGTGGCGTGGGCAGAGCACCCAGAGATTTCAGGGACATGGCTGAGGGGATTCATGGCCAGCACCTTGCAGCTGATCCCCTTGGCCCCTCCTCTCCTTTGGCCATGGCAAGGGCTGGGTGGGATGGCCCTGGCAGAAAGATCTCCTTGGATTCCTGAACATCCAGGTTCTGACTGTGGCTCTGTTCCTCTCTCTTCCAGCCCTTCAAGCCCTGAGTTAAAATGACAGCCCCTCCAAATCTTCAGGTGATGCTCGAGGGAGGAGCTGCAAAATTACTTTCATCTGCTGGCTCAGAAGAACCAGTGTCTCTTTAAGACCTCCAGATCCCTTGGATGGTGAGACCACCTGGAGACCAGAGGAGACCAGCTGGAGCTCCAGGCACAGCTGATGATTGGCACAGCTGAGCCTGGGGAAGCTCCCATAGCTCCTGTCTTCTCCCTCCCTGTTGACAGCCCCCTCCCTCCTGCCCTCAGACCCTGCCTATGGTAGTTGGTGTTTCACAGTTGTTTTAATATAAAAGTTAGATTTCCGATGTTAGTCAGTTATAATGGTTTCTCCCATGTACCCCATTTTGTTCCCCCTGATGGTTCAGTCCTAAGTTGTTTACCACAAAGTTTTCCTGCCACTTGTCTGCCCATCAGTGTGTCAGTCTCCCTGCTCCTCCCCTCATTCCCTTATAAGCCCTTGTCAATCTCAGTTGTACTACCCCTTACTCTTGTCAGTCTCTGTAGTCACTCCCCTTGTATTCTCGAATGTTCTGTGTCCTGTAGCTATGTCTCGATGGTTGATTGGTTGGTGAGGCTTCTTCCCTCCCCTGAATGATCCTTATTGGAGTTGCTAGGTGATGTGTTCCTCCCCTAAGATCCCCTCATTGGGTGAGAGTTGTATCCACCCCTTGTACCATCCCCTCTTTAAAAATGCTAGTTGGACCCATTTTCTTTGTGACTTGCATCTGACCCCTTTTGGGAATAAACCTTCATTGCAAACTCAGACATGTGATCCTTCCTTGTTTCCTTGGCCTCTGATTTCTCGTGCCGTGCTCCTGCTGTGTCACCCAGGCTGTAGCGATTGCCGCCACCCTGGACAGTCTCGGCAGAGATCAGGGGGCGGCCACTCTCGTGTGTGCCCTCAGCCACCAAGGGTGTGCCAGCCAGAGAACCTCCATCCCGTGGCTGCAGAGCGCTCCCACCTGCCCATCCCCTTTCTTCCCTTCCAGCTCATCCCTTTGCTTTGCCTTCCATTAATAAACAGTTTGGTTATTTCACTTTACCTGCATCTCTGTGGAGCTGGAGCGATGCAAATCCGAGGCCCTGGGACACTCAGGCCCCTCTTGCCGTTCTCTTCCCCGCCGTGTTTTGTGCACAGACACAGAGGAACGAGGGCAGATCAGGCTGGAAAGGTTCCTGTGCTGAAGGTCCAGTTCCACAACACTGTGGAGTTACAGATCTTGCTGAGCACCCTGGAGCCCCTGGACTTTGGGAGAGCCAAGCTGAGGATGCTGTGAACCCAGCTGTGAGGGATTCCATGGCAAGCATCCATGGAGGGCAAAGGAGCTTGGAATGCTGGAAGGTTTCAAGAACAGCTTCCTGAAAGCACAGCAATGCTCCATCCCTGCACAGGATCAGTAAGAGGGCAGAACCAGAGACCATCCGGGCTTAACAGAGAGTTCTGGGTGTGCCTGAGAGCAAATGAAGCAGCAGCACGGTGCCCAAGACTCGGACACGCGACCATGCCAGTGCCCGGAGCGCTGTCAGGCAGTGCCAGGATCCCGGGTGTGGTTCTGGTCCCCACAACCAAGGAATGGCAGCCCCAGGCTCAGACCCAGTCAGAAAGCCAACCAAGTGAGACCAGAGGGAGGGCACCCTTCCAGTTTCTCTTGGGCATGGCCACAAAACAGCCCCTGCTGCTTCTTGCCCTACCTGTGTTTGGGGTGTGCTGGTGGCAGAGCCAGCCAGGTTGTGCTCTGCGTTCCAAAGCCTGTTGAGAGCAGGCATGAAAAGCGCTGTGTGCACAGCAGAGAGTCCTGGAAGGTGCTGGCAAGAGCCTCCTGTAGGGACAGGGCTCTGGGCTCTGGCTGGGAACAGCCTGGTTTTGCTGCTGTGAGCACAGGCAGGAGTTGAGGCAGGTGAAGAGGCAGTGGGCAGCTTGTGTTTGTAGAGGGTCTGGGGCTGCACATCTGAACCTCCCCCTGGAAACACACTTGGGGGAATATGAGCTAGAACTGGAGTGCCTGTCCTGAAAGGACATGGAGTCATTCAGCCTTGCCAGCTTCTCTTAAGAGTGTGTTAGTGTTCCCCAGGAAAGCTGCACATTTGGGGAAATGCCTTTGGAGGAAAGGGGCTTGCTTCTCAAGGAAAGTGCTTCCCAGGGAGCTCCAGTGAGGTCAGAAGGGTGATCCAGGAACCACAGGCCTGGCAGCCTGAGCTGCCACCGGGGAAGGCCTTGGAGCAGATCCTCCTGAGTGCCATCCCACGGCACGTGCAGGGAACCAGGGGGCTGCTGGAGGCTGGGAAAGCTCTGCGGAGGGACAAGGACAGCTGGGGGTCCTGGTGGGGTGTTGGGGGCTTCTGTGGGGGAGTTTGGGGGTGTTGGTGTTGGTGGGGTGTTGGGGAAGGCGTTGTCTGGAAGGTGAGAGGTCTAGGCTGGAATTGGAGTCAGTTTGAAGGCAGCATCTGTGGTTTGGCACAACTTTGGTTATGTAGGGCAGAAAGAATATCTGTGACTCTTCCTGTCATGGTCCTGATTCTCCTGCAGGGAACAAGAGAGGAGAGCTGTACTTTACTGGCAACTTAGATATCTGTACCAGGGGGAGGATAAGCCCCTTTACCATTTACTCATTTGTTTGGGCTACTTTTGTAACAATGAGTGGACCTTCCTGTCTTGAGAGCTTTTATTCCTTAAGAGAATTAGGATATTATCATCACTTCATAGAAAACTGTTTGCAAACCAAAGAATGGCCCTTTTTTTGCCTCTGTGTAGTGTTATGTTCTGTAAAGTGACTCTCAGTGTATGACATTAGGGCAAATGAGTTGCTGCTTTGAGAAGGGAAGCAAAATTCCAACTCTTCACCTTCTCAGGCCATCCCAATGAATTTGGGAAGTTTGCAACTTTTTGGAACTATTTGAGTTGAGCAATGGGAATCAAAGCTTTCCTGAATTGAGGATGCTTAAGTGACAGATTCTTCTGTGCCTTCGCCACTAAGTTGTTTTTGTGTTGAAGGAAATGACTTCAATGAGAAAATAATTTCAGCATGGAGTGAGAGCTTCTGACAGAGACCAAGTGTTGCCAGCAGTTGCTCCAGGTGCTGCTGCCATCAGCCCCTGCAGGAAGGAGCCCAATGCACGTGGGCTTTGGCTCCCTGTGGCAAAGAAGGGCCCGGGGGCACAGGTCTCTGGGGCAGGAGATGGGCACCAGCGCTGCCAGGGCTCGGGGGTGGCAGGTCTGCTTGGGCAGGGACTCTGCCACACCTGCTGATGTCAGCGCTGCCTGGGCCCCAGGGGTCAGAGCAGCATTCGTGCCCTGGCCCACCCATTCCCTGTCCATGTCACACCCATGGGTTTGGGATGGCCACCAGCTGGGACGTGTCCCAGGGAGGCCGTGCCAGCTTCTGTGGCAGGTCCTGTGCCCTTCCCACCACGGCTGCATCGGCAGCCCTGGGGCTCCTTCTGCTGCCCTGAGCCCACAGAGCAGGGCAGCGTTTGCTGATGCTCTGAGCCGTTCCTAAAGACCCTGTGGTGCTGTCTTAGACACTTGGGGTGAGAGATTCCTTGCAACCCGGGCCACTTTGGGTGGGCTGGGGGCAGCCCCAGGGAAGGGGGCAGTGTGTGCAGGGGCCCTTTGTGACACGGTGCAGCATGGTCACTGTGGCATGGAACGGGTGTCCAAGGGCCCTTTGTGACACGTGGTGACACAGGAGCTGGCGGTGACAAGACCACGCCACAGTGCTCGGAGCACGCGACGGGACAGGACGGGACAGAGCGGTGCCGTGAGGAGCCCCCGCACAGCGCACTCGTTCCTGTCTGACCCGGAGCCTTTCCGAGGCGTTATTCCTGCAGCTGAGCTCGAGGCCAGACCACAGGACTTGCTGACCCGTGGCCTTCCCGAGGATTCTCTGCTGCAGGTGCCCTCGAGGGCAGAGCGTGGGACTTGGTGCCCCAGAGGCATCTCCCATCCCTGCCGCCAGTGCCCTCGAGGACCAACCACAATCCTTGACAGGAGTCTCCTGTCCTTGTGGCAGGAGCCCTCGAGACCAGAGTGCAGGACTTGCTGTCCTGCAGCCTTCCCGAGGCTTCTGTCTTGAAGGTGCCTTCCAGGCACCACTGCAGGACTTGCTGATTCGTAGCTTTTCCGAGGCATCTCTCCAGGGAGTACCCACAAATCCAGTAACTGACATGGAGCAGAGACCCCCGAGAATGCCCAAGCTGGCCCAGGTGGAAGAGGAGGAAGAAGGCCCTAGAGCTGCCAGGGCACAGGAACCCAAAGAGGTGGTGCCATTTGAGCTGTCACAGGAGGGTGAGTGGCAGAGCTGGGCCATAGGGCTGGTGCCTGCAGCCAGCTTGGCGCCATCCCATCCCATCCCATCCCATGGCATCCCATCCCATCCCACCCCATCCCATGCCCATGCCCATGCCCATGCCCATGCCCGTGGACAGGATGGAAGAGGGGCCGGGCAGACACCCTGCAGGGGCCGTGCTCCATCCCCTGGGGCATCCCGGGGCTCTCCCTGCCTGAGGAGCGCAGGGCTGGGCTGTGTTCTCCGGCCTCTCCCGCAGCCCCTCAGCTCTGGCTGCGCTCGCTCTTTGCCAGGTGCAGCCCTGGAGCGCACACAAGAGCAGGACCCTGCCCGTGGCCTCTTCCGCAGAACAGCGCAGGTACCTGCAGCCATCCCCACCTGGGCTGGGCCTGCTGGCACCGCGCTTGGAGCATTCCATGCAACATCTCTGGCTTCTTGCCCTTCTCCTACAGCTGGTTTGCCAATTCATGAGGAGAATGCAGGAGGAAGAGACCAGCCCCATGGGAACTGGGCTCAGAGCATATTCACACATCTTCAAAACGAACACCAGTGCTGCCCTGCTGGACATGCTCGTAGAGGAGGACTTCTCCAATCCCAAGCAAGTAAGCAGCTTGTGGCCAGGGTTTGATCCTCCCAGGAATTGCTTGGCCTCCCAAGCCATGCCCGCTGGTCACTGTAACTCTCTGAGGCCCTGACAGTGTGGTGGGAAGGGCAGCAATTCTCTGGGGAAGCTGGGGACATTCCTCCCTCTGACAGCTTTCCAAGTCTTCCTGTGCCTTCTCCAGGTGCCTGCCCTGGTCAGGTACATCCACCAGTGGCTCCTGGCCAATCAGTTTGCTGAGCACAGGCTGAACAGGACCCTGCTGGATCTCACCGAAGCCCAGCCTGCTGACGTAGTCATGACGCTCCTGCGTGTGGCCCCATCCTGTGACAGGTATGGGGCCCACCTGCCCAGAGGGCTCAGGGCTCCCCAGCCCATCAGCCTGTACAGCCTGGCCCAGGTGTCTGACCAACAGAGAGTTCCAGGGCCCTCTGGCTGCTCCCACTGCTAGCCCTGCACGTCAGCCCCCGAGCCTGCAGCCATGCTCCCTCGCTGCCCCTCAGGGGCCTGTCCCCACAGGGCTGGGCTGCCTGGGGGCTGCTGATGAGTGGGAATGGGCAGAGGCAGAGCTGGCAGCCAGCTCAGGTCCCCACTGCTGCCCTGAGCACGGTGCTGTGTCTGAGACCCCCCCCAACACAGAGCTCTAACCCCACAGAGCTGCTTTCACCATGTGGATGAGCATCATGTGCTCGCCCAGGACTGCGGAGCCGGCGCTGCTGATACTCCTGGATGTGCTGGGGAGCTGGCCCAAGCACAGCACGTGCACCTCCGATGGGGACAAAACCGGTGTCTTTGTCCTGGCTGTGAGTTTCTGCAACGGGCCTTTGCTGGCCCCAAGGCTGCCTCTTCAGCAGCTCTCCATCCTCCTTCCCCCACTGCATCTCCCTGCCTCAGGCGCTGCCCTGAAACCTGGCCCAGGGGCAGCTTCAGGCCCACCAGGCCCCGTGCTCCCCCTGCCTCTCTCTGGGCCTCTCCCTGCCAAGCTCGGACCCTGCCACACAGACACCTCGGCACTGAGCGCTGTCTCGGGGGGCTTTGTCCTTTGCAGGCAACTGTGGTGATGTGGAAGATCCTCCAGGTGCCCTGTTTCCCACATATGGTGACGGTCTATTTCCCCTGCCTCTTTGTGCATCTGCTCTCCCAAGTGTTCTTCAGCAGTCTGGATATGCCAGAGGAGGTCGATGCCTTCTGGAAGGGATGCCAGGAGGAATACGGCCTTGCCACCAGCCCCAACAGGTGCTCCATGCCACTCCTCCTGTCCCTGCCATGTCCTTGTGCAGGAGCCAGTGGTCCCAGTGTGACCTGGGCTTTGCTGTGCACGCAGGTTTGCAGTGCGGACCCTGAAGTCCCTGCTCTGCCGAATGCAGCACGAGGATGTGGTGGTGGCAGTGGAACGCAGGTGTGGCTGGGACACGCTGCTGTGTGCTGACACCCACCACTATGCCGTGGGTCTGCTGGCCAGGTGAGACCCCCTTCTCCCCACTGCCTCTGATATTTGTGCTCCGTGCCCAGGGAGCTCCACACAGTCCCCGAGGTCATGGGCCAGAGGGCCTTGTCACCGAGGGATGGCCAAGCAGACTGGAAAAGGCTGGGAGAGGAGGGTGCCCACCAGGAGCTGCCTCCCAAATAGCCCAGGGCCCCTTGCAGGATGCTGGCAAAAGACCAGACCTCTGTGAGTCAGTCCTGGCACAGGTTTGTCCCCCTGCCCCACAGTCTTGGTTTCTTTTTCTCCTGCCAGGGAGATGTGCTGTGTCTCCATGCCCTTGTGTTCCCGGATTGCTCGCTACCTGCTCCGGCTGCTCAGCACACAGGAGCCCCGCTGGGAGCTGCCCGCCCTGGCGTTCCTTGTGGAGGTGAGCCTGATGGCCAGCGCTGCCTGGCTGAGCTGCCTCCCAGCTCTCTGCCCTCGCGGAGCCGCAGCTGCCTGGGACGGTGCCCGCGCCCTGTGCTGCTGCCTGGGCCCACCCCTGTGCGGCTCCGGGCTCCTGCCGGCCGGGTCCCTGTCACTGCCCTGTGCCTTTCAGGTCCTCGAGTGCCTGGACTTGAGTGAACGTGGTGCTAACAGAGTCCTGGAAATCTTGTCAAGGCAGCTGCAGAGCGAGTGCAGGGAGAGGCGTCGCCTGGTGCTCAGGGCCCTTCTCGAGCTCATTGAGGAGCCCTCGATGGTGAGAAGGGGGCAGCGGCTGAGGCAGTCGCTCTGGCTTGGCAGGGCTTTGGGTGCTGGGGCAGCTGCTCCCTGCTCTCCTGCCTCCCAGTTCAGCTGCCCAAGTGCTTTGGGACAGGCCTTTGGCCTCTGGGCCCTGCGGCAGCAGGATGGCATTTCACAAACTTGTGTTCTGCACAGACCAAAAAAATGTGGAGCCTGACTGAACGTCTTGTGGAGTTCCTGTGGGATGCAGATGGAGAGATAGTATTCATGACAGTCATGCTATTAAGCTTTATCATCTTGGACAATGACATGCTGATGTCCAGCCCCATCACACTGCAGCTGGTTGAGGCTCTCCTGCCACTCTTTGACCACGTAAGGCTCACTGCCCCCAGCCACGGCCACTGGGTGCTGCCCGGACACTTTGTGCCCTGTGGATTTGCAGAGCTGCGCCAAGCTGAGCCCCGTGCAGCCGATGCTGAGGTCTTTTTTTCTTCCTTCCATACAGAACAATTGGCAGGTGCAGCTGCTCTCCATACTGCTCTTCCGAACATTGGTGACTCTTCCACAGGAAAGGGAAAAAAAGGCCCTGAAGACACCCCTGCGCCAGAGCCTGCTGCCCCTCTTCTTCCACTGCCATGATGAGAATCGGCTTGTGGCACAGGTGAGGATTCGTGGGCTGCTGCTGTGCCCCTGGCAGGGGGCTCGGCTGCCTCCTGCCCTGGCGCCTGCCGGGCTGCAGCCTCCTCCAGGCCTTGGCACAGGGACGCGGGTCCTGCGCCCTGGGCTGTGGGGCCATCTCCGCATCTCTGCTGCTGTCCAGGAATCTCAGGAAACGCTGCTTTGTGTGGCTGAGTTCCTGAAGAGGAGAGATCATGAAAGACTGGTGAAGAACCAGAAGCTGTGGAAGTTCAGCGAATGCCTGGTAAGGACGGCCTGCAAGCCCCAGCCTCAGCCCGGGAGAAGCCCCTGAGGGCGGTGCTCAGTGTGCGGGGCTGGCAGCTGTGCCCCTGCCCGCTGCTGCACCCAGAGGCCGCGCGGGCTCTTCTCCAGGCTCCCGTGGGCCCGAGCCGGGGGCCGATGGAGCCCCGGCCCGGCGGGGCTGCGGGGCGGGCCGGCACCGCGGCTCCCCGGGCAGCAGCCGGCCCTCTGCCCCCTGCCCTCGGGAGCCTGGCGCCGGCGGCTGCTGGCCGCGCCTCAGGGCTGTGCGGGCAGGGGAGGCCGGGGCTGGGCGCAGGCAGCGCCCGGCCCAGGGGCTGAGCCCGCGCCAACCCTTCCCTCCTGCCGCTCTCTGCAGCTGGCAGAGGACAGGAGCCGAGCGGGCCGAGCACCTGCGCCGGGCCCTGCCCTACCTGCAGAGCCCACAGGAGTCCCTGCGAGCGGCGGCCATCAGGTTCATCGGTGAGTCCCGAGCCCGGGCTCCCTCCCCGGCCCGCCGCAGCTCGGCCCCAGCCCCGGCTGTTCCCCCGGCAGCGCCAGCCGGGCCCGGCGCCGTGGAGCCCCGCCTGGCCTGGGCATTGCTGCTGCCGCCCTCTGGCAGCCGTGCCCTGGTCCGGCAGCGTGCGGCAAGGGCCGGGCTGAGCCCTGCCGGGCCAGCAGCCCGTGTGGCCACAGCGCCGGCAGCGCCGCTGGCAGGGAGGTGTGCCGCTGGGGCCGTGACAGTCTCTGTGTTCACAGGGATGGCCGGGCGGCACCTGAGGGGGAAGAAGGAAGAGCTCCGGCTCATCTGCAACGGTGAGTGAGGGCAGCGGGCTGGCAGCAGGGGCTGGCGGGGGAGCCGCAAGCCCTGCCTCGGCTGCGGAGGGCTCTGCTCCGTGTGCGGACGAGGGGCGGCGTGGGCAGAGCACACAGAGATTTCAGGGCCGCCTGGGGCATTCGTGGCCAGCAGCTTCGGGCTGGTCCCGTTGGTCCCTGCTCCCTCCTGGCCATGGCTAGAGCCGGCTGGGATGGCCCTGGCAGGGGGCTCTCCTCGGGTCCCCGCAGATCCGGGATCTGACCATGGCTCTGTTCCTCTCTCTTTCAGCCCTTGAACACCTGACAGAGGACACCAGCAGTGCCGTGTCAGACGTGGCATTTCAGACACTGTCTGTCCTCCAGGCACTGCAGAGTGAGCGATATTCCATCTTCCAGAGGGTGCAAGATCAACTGCGCTGGGCATGGAGGACACGGCCTCGTCTGTCACGGCTCGGCTGGCTGCGCTGCTGGAGCTCTGCAGAGAGCTGATTCCAGACGCTCTGTCTGCTGGGGCCACCTGAGCCAGCAGGAATTTTCTATTTCTTTAAGATTGTTATTTTTCTTTTCTTATTTCTGTTTTTTCTTTAGTATATAAACATAGAGTGTGTTATAATACACAGTCTCCCAGGAGCTTTCTTTTGCTGCCCAGGGTCTGCAGGGCATAGGGGAAGAGGGGGAAAAGGGTGCTTTTGCTCAGCCAGCTGCCCAGCCGTGCAGTGTTGCAGGGAAAATGGCCTGAAGCCCCTTGGCCTGTGGTGGTTCTGCTGAAGCCTTTGTGCTGGTGACAGAGAGGCTGGGCAGGGGCCGGAGCTGCGGGGATCCCTGCCAGAGCAGTGCCTGGAGATGGCCACAAGCCCTTTGCCAGGCAGGAAGCGCCATCCGTGTCCTCCTGCCCGTGTGCTGCTGGCTGGATTGCTGAGGGCTCCCAGGTGCCTCTGGATAATTCCATTGTTCTGATCTCTATGCCTTGTCATATTCTGGCCAGTGAAATGCTGCAGCCTTGGCAGAGATGTGACTGGGCGAGGCCCCTGGCAGTCAAACCAGGGCTGGTACATTCACACAGCCAGAGCCAGCCTGCACTGTGACACACGGCAGCAGAGTGCAAGGCACAGCTCCGGGTGCTCGCCAGGAACCTCAGCTCTGGGAGCACTGTCTGCCCCAAGCTCCAGGGGCTGCAGTGGGAGCCTGGCTGGGCTCTGCCTGGGGCCATCCTGCAGGCACAGCTGCAAACAGGGAGCATTCCCTTGCCACAAACAGCCAAGCCAGGGCTGCAGGGCAGCTGCTGCAGCCCGCACTGCACTGTTCTGTGCTGTGCTCTGGGGCTGGGGCTCCCTGCACAGGGCGCTGTACTGGTGAGCCACAGGAGACAGAGAAGCTTCAGCTTCAGCCTAACTGAGGGGGGTGTGTGGGCTGGGAAGAGTGGGGAGGCTCAAGAGGATTCACAGAGCTCATCCTGCTGCAAGGACAAGGAAAAGGGAGTGGGAGCTCAGCAGTGAGGAGAGCTGAGGGCTGGAGAGCAGCTCTGAATGACACCAAAATCCCACTGGACCTCTGAGACATTGCTGCTCCTCAGCCAGTGACAGGATGAGTCCCTAAGCCTGGGGCTCTGCCTTCCTTGTGGTGAGGGGCACCAAGGAAGGCAACAGTGTGATGGAGACTGCAATGGGCTGGGAACTCACTGGGGGAAAAGAGGGAGCATTTGGGAAGTAAAAGGCAGGTGGGGGAGAGAACTGTTCAGAGAAGCGCTGAGCTACAGCTTGAGCAAGCTGAGAAATGTCATTTGGGGTCATCCCAGATTGATTTCATTTCAGAACTTACTGAACAAGTTCATTTTTTGGAAGGTTGTCATGTTTTCCCTTGGAGGTGTACACTCCGCAAACTTGAGCTGTGCTGCCAAAATCCTCAAGCAAGTCTGTGGTGCAGGTCACACCATTTCTTCTTTGGCTGATTCCGGCCCGGTGCTGAGCTCCAGCAGAGCCCTGGCAGAGCCCAGAGCAGCCTCAGCACCCGCAGAGCCCGGCTGCAAGGAGAGAAAGCAGAAACCGCCCGTCAGCTGAAGGCTCCTGTGCCCTTGTCCCAGCCGCCCACGGTGCCCAGGCCATGCTGGCCGTGCCCAGAGTGGTGCCCAGAGCTGCCCATCCCTGCTGCCTTTGGCACAGAGCAGGAGGGCAGGACATGTGCCCAGCTTGCATATCCACCTCCTCAGCAGCTGCCCAGAGCAGGCTGCTCCTGTGCTCGCTGCCATCTGCCAAAAGCTCTGATCCCACCCTGCCAAGCAGAGGGGGACCCACCTCATGCCCTCCCCCGCTGGAAGAAAAGCTGCTCCCAAATGATGTCTTCAGCCTTCTCCAAGGGCATGGCTCATCCACGCTGCAGCTGGTCCCAAGCACTTCCTGATCCAGACTGGTGCCCACCTGGAACGCTTCCTCTAGTAAAACAAATTATTGAAAATAGATTACAGACAAAAAGGGGGAAACAAGGTCAAAAATCTTATCTCTGCCAGGGGCTTGACGAAGGCCCAGCCCCTGCATGCCAGGGAAAAACCCACCCACGGGTGAGGGAAGCCCAGGCTTTCTCCCTTCCCCCCTGCACTGCCCCCCACAATAACGGTGATCCCAAAGCAAACAAGGGCAGTGGAGCAGCCCAAGCCCTTCCTTGCCTGCACAGCAAAGCAGCCCCTGCACAGGTTCTGGAGTCCCACCTCTGCTCCCACCATGGGGTTTGTTTGTGTCAGGCTGGCTGCCCCAGCCCCAGCCCCAGCCCCAGCCCGGGGCACGGTGGGTGCTGGGGGCTGTTGGCAGGGCCAGGAGCCCACTCCCATTTCGTACCCAGCCCAGCCCATGTCCCAGCCCTGCCAAAAGCAGCTGGGCAGCTGACTGAAGGATCAGCTGCACCCGCCCCAGGAAAAGGGGAACCTTTGGTTCCTGGCCAGGCTGTGCAATACCCAAATCTGGGAGCATCCCCCTGCGTGTGGACTCATCTGCAAATTCCCTGTGGAGCCTGGCTTTGAAGAAGGTGCCAGGATGAAAATCCATCATATTCAGCTGGCCAGTGGCCAGGTCCAGGAAGAGGCTGTCATCCTTGATGTCGTCCTCCCTGTCTCCAGCAGCAGCAGCCCCACCTGGTACACCTTCCCCAGGGGCTCCTTCTCCTTCCCTGGGGTGAGACCAGGCTCTCAAGGTTCTGCCCAGGGCCCCAGCTGTCAGGGAACCAGGACAAGCAAAACCAGCTCAGATGGTGGCCACCAGTGCTGGGCAGAGCAGCTCAGCTCCGGCACAAGGGCTGTGTGTTCCCATCTGATGAGCCCTGGGCAGTGACACAAGCAGGACAAAAAGGTCTGGGTTCCTTTGCTTCTCATTGCCAAGGCATGTGTGGGGCTGTAACTTGCCAGGGCCCGGCATCACAGTGTGCCTGTGGCTCTCTCCCTTATTCTAGGGCAAATGAATATCCTGCATCCAAGGATGACAGAGCAGCTCTTCCAATGAGGGCCTTTCCAAGTCCAGCATGGATAAACACTGCCTGATCAGATCTTGGCACTCTGGGCCAAGCCCTTTCTCACCTGCACACCAAACTGGCTGGGGCACAGGTTCTGGCCTCCCCTCTCTACTACCCCCGCCCACGGGTGTTTTTGTTGGCCTGGCTGCCCCAGCCCCAGCCCCGGTCCTGGGCAGAGTGGTGGGCAAAGGCTGCCACCACAGCTGGAAGCTGGCTCCCCAACCCAGCCCTGCTCAAAAGCAATTTGGCTAAAATCTCAGTGCCATGAAGGGCAGCAAAAGGGAGAATCTCTGCTGCCATACCCAGCTTGGATAGTGAGATCTTGGGCCATGAGATGCTGGGACCAGGAGCACAGCCCTGCGTGGGCTCACCTGCAAAGTGAGTGTAGGGTGTGTCTTGCAGGTAGGTGCCACAGCCAAAGTCAATCACTTTGGCCTGCCTGGTGGCCAGGTCAAGCAAGATGTTCTCTGGTTTGATGTCCCTGTGCAGGACCCCACAGCTGGTGCAGTGCTGCACGGCCTCCAGCACCTGGCGGAACAGCTCCCGTGTCACCTCCTCGGGCAGGAACCCCCGTGCCCCAGTGAAATGCTGCAGGTCCTGAGAGCGCTCCAGGCGCTCCAGCACCATCAAGATGTCCTTGGGGAGCTCAAGCCACTCCAGCAGCTGGACCGCACCAGGGAAGCCAGTGGGCACCTTGGCCAGCAGCACGATCTCCAGGGGTGCGCTGGTGCCGTCGGGCTGCAGGAGGAGCACGATGCCATCAGTGGGGCTGATGCCGTGCCGGGGCTCGGGGAGCCCTCAGCCAGCCCGGGATGCTCTGCGCCCTGCGCTGGCCCCACGCCCGCTCTCCCTCGGGGCGTCCTGGCGGCTTCCACCCTGCCGGGCCTCGGCTCATCCCCGCCCAGCACGGCCCGGCTGCTGCCGCTGGCCCCGCTCACTCACCAGCTCGCCCCAGTGCCGGACGCGCTTCCGTGGCACCCTTTTGATGGCCACCTGCAAGCCAAGGGCAGTAGCGGGCTCAGCTCGCCGCCCACCCTGCCCAGCCCCATCCTCCGCTCTCCTCCTCCTCCTCCTGCAGCCGCCGCCGGCCCCGCCGCTCACCGGGGCACCGTCCGAGAGCCGCGTGGCCGCGAAGCCGCTGCCGAAGCTGCCGCGCCAGCAGCGAGCCCAGCCTGTGCTGCTCCTTCAGGCCCTGCTGCGCCTTCCCTGCCGGCAGGACGCGGCTGTCAGCGCTTGGCCCAGGGCCAGCATCGGTCCCCGAGCGCCCCTCAAGCGCCCCGGGCCGGCCATGCCCAGGCATTCACTCCCGGGAATGGGACAGCAGCGGCTCGGGGCCAGCGGCCGCACTGCCGAGCGGCGGAGCTCGGGCCGGGCAAGCTGCAGCAGAGGCGACGGGAGCGGCCGCGCCGCCTGTGTACCCCGCGGGC
This sequence comes from Calcarius lapponicus, assembly GCA_039654755.1. NCBI lineage: Eukaryota > Metazoa > Chordata > Aves > Passeriformes > Fringillidae > Calcarius > Calcarius lapponicus. The sequence continues at coordinate 1,506,506 of JBBFKN010000027.1, read as the reverse complement.
TCCGGAGGAGACGGGGCTGGGGACGGGGCCGGGCTTGGGCCAGGCGGAGCCGAAGGGCGGCGATGCCGCCCCAGCCCCAGGCACTGATGCCCGCCCAGCAGCGCCACCACCAGCATGGCCAGAGCCGGCCGGAGGCGAGACCGCGGCAGGATGCCCGGGGCCGGGCACGGGACAGCCCCGCCCGGTGCCGGGGGCGGCCGGGGGCATGGCCCGGCCGGGCATGGGGAGAGAGAGACTGGGAGAGGAGGGGACACCGGGAAAGGGGGAGCGGGAGAGGGTGCGGGACTACGGGAGAGTGAGAGGAGAAGCGAGAGGGAGTCGACAAAGTCGCTTCCTTTGCTGCTTTCGCTGCCACTGCTGCTGCTGCAACTGAAGCTCTGGGGCCGTTTGTCCCCGTGTCCGTTTGTCCGTTGCCCGCTTGCCCCCGCGCCGAGCCCCGCGCTCCCCGGGGCAGCCCCTGAGCCTGTCCAAACACGGGAACTTTGCCGTGTTCAGCCAAGACCCAGAGCCTGGACTCCTGCACAGCAGCACAGGAATCCCCTCGGTCGCTGCTGTGCATTGTCCCTGCTGAGGGTCCAACACTATCAAAGCGCATTCCCTGAATGCAGAATTTGTACCTGACCCAAGCATTGCATTTACCTCTCCCACACTGCTTTACAAAAAAACCCCAAAAAACAGGGAAAAGCAAACGGTGTGTAGCTTATGGTATTTAACAGTGTCAAAAACATGCCAAGTCATGGATCTTATAGGTGAGATCCATTTGGAATTAATGGGATGGAGCAGTAGTGCAAGATAGAAAAGGGGGGGGATAAAAATAAATACAGTAAAACATTTGGATTGATTGTTTCCATTTTCATTTCATTTCTTAAAAGCTCTTGCAGTTTTCCCAGAATTTTCACAGTCCTGTTTTCTCTTTCCAAGAACCTTTCCTGGAGAATGAGGTGCAGCTTCTGTCACAAGATGTGCCACCAACTGCAGCTTCTCTTGGCTTTCCACACCGTGCGTGCAGCAGGACTCTTGCAGCAAAGCAGGACAAATGTTTAAAGAACTTTACAGCTTGTTCTTTCTTTTCCTTGTGGACTGGGCACTTGTGCCATTGGTGAGGTTTTCATTGTTACTGTTCTACCCTAAGAAAACACGACAGGCTACCAGGAATTGTTAGGGAATGCAAGCCTGACTGAATGCAGAGAAAGAATCTCCAGAGCCTGCAGCCAGAAATGGAGAGCTGTGTGATAATCATTCCAACACCCCCATGGACATCTTAAAAGTAATACAGAAGATAAAAATGGGTTGGCAGAGGGAATTTTTTTCAGTGTTCAGTTCAGATGCTTCTACATCTCATGGATTGACATAACTTAAGAGTACAATCAGTTCAAGAAAAGCACCAGAACAAGCTGGACCTCTCAGGAGATGAGTGAAAGAATCTGAAAAGGAGAAATGCAGGGAATGACTTAGTGAGCTTTGCCGGTACAAAGGATCATTTTTCCTAATAATTTCCAATCCATTCCCTCCACTTTTGTTCTTCCTAACAAGGCCATTTTCATCCCAGATTCCCCATGAAATGGGAACCATGAGCTTGTGGAAGTGCCTGAAAGATGCCCTGTTCCTCTGCAGGGTCACTGAGGCTGAAGCAGGAGCCTGAGCCCTCTCTGGGGCAGCCTCCTCCGAACTGGAATTTGTGCCGTGCTGGGAGAGGAGGAGGAGGGGCAGAGCGCTGGCGCTGTGTGGCAGGAGCAGGAGGTTTGGGCCGCAGGACATTCCGTCTGCGCCGCTGCCCCGCAATGGGCGGCCGTGCCCGGGGCTCTGGGCCTGGCCCCGCGTGCGCTGAGCTCCCGACACTGCGGGAGCTGCCCGGGCTGGGCTCAGCTTCCCGCTGGGCCTGGGCAGCAGGCTGGGCTCCAGCTGGGATCAGCAGCAGCTGGAAATACCTCTGCGCATCTCCATTTGCTGCTGCTGCTCGGAAGAAACAATGGAGGGAGTCAAGAAGTTCTGCTTTCTCTTTCTCCTGGTAAAGTTTTTCTTTGATATGACAGTCGAGAGGCAATTTCTGTGATGATCTCTGTCAGTTGATTCTATTTCAGCAGCAGCTACAGAGCTGTGTTTGCGCACTGCAAATGTGGCCTATGTGGCTTTAATTGTCCTTGACTTAGTGCTCAGGGATTTGAGAGCATTTCAAGATATGCTAATCATGATGCCTGTGACCAAAAGCCTGAGTTCACCTATTGCCAGCCGGGGGGCTATGTACAAATCACCAACAGGATGGGACTGCTGAGGAACGTGTCTCGAGCTGTTTATTTTCCAGCATCAGTCTCATTACATGGGTATGACAATGGGAAGATGCCAGCAGATCATGTCCTCGGCAGCAGACAAAGAACTCAATGTTACAACTTACTTTAAAAGTTTTTTGATCAATCCCACAAAGCAAAAGCTTATTGAGAGCAGTTCTATCCAGCCACTATTAGCACAAGTACCTTTGGTTGAAACAATGCTTGCTTATTTCAGATACAATACCTGCTTGTGTGCCTTAAAACACAATGCACAGAGCTCCATTATTAAGCTTCAAACTTCCTAATATCTTGCTAGATATACTTTTCTAGAGCATAGGGATTTATTCTAGACAAGCGTTAATACACAAACCATTGTTCTATTTGTCCTTACTTTCTACTTCTTATAGAACTTTTCTGCTGAAAAATCTTATGGCTACTGCTTAGCTCTAATCACAGTTCTGCTGTCTCTGAGGCCTGCCTTTTGCAGCTTTCTCAAAACCCTCTGATTTTAAGGACTCCTAAATTCACTGTCACAAAAGCACTCTGGCTAGTGCTGATCAAAAAAGACAATTGCAGTTTTACAGATAAATTTCAAGTGGCAGCAGAAGAGTGGCAAGAGCAGCCATGATCTCCAATTCCCAAGGCAAAGGCAGCAGCAGCCTCCTGCTGTCACCTCAGGGTGAGTAAAACAGTGCTGAAAACAGCACTGGAACCCGATCCTTTCTTTCTCTGAGGGCTGGGCTCAGGGCAGCACAGGTGGGCCCTGAGCAGTCAGGGCTGTGTGTGGGTGATTGCTGCTCTAGTCCAGAATGGAGCTGGAAAAAGCCCTTGGGAGCCGAGGCAGGAGCAGGTGGGAAGGGGCCGGCGCTGCTGCTGCTCCTGGCTGGGAGCCCCGGCTGGGCCGGGCCGGCGCCCCCTGCGCTGCGGCTGCTGCTGCTGCCAGAGCCGGGCGGGACTCGGGGACAGGGAACGGACACGGGGGGACAGCAAAGGCCTGGCGGCTGCAGGGATGGTGGCGCTGGGGCCAGCGCCAGCACAGAGCTTCAGCCCGCAGTTAACCCCGAGGGAAATGCTGGGGAAAGGCTCAATTTCAGCCTTTCTGCACTCGTGGCTGTGAAGGGACCGAAATAAAAGGAGAACAAGCAGGGCCTGACCCCTTCTCCTTTGGGAGGTGCCCCAGGCCTGGGTCTGTGAGTGGCCATGAGGGCTGTGAGGGGCCGTGAGGGCTCTGAGGGGCTGAGAAGGCCTCTGATGGGTCATGAGGGGCCACGAGCTGCGAGAGGTCCTGAGGGGCTGTGAGGAGTTTTTAGGGACCATGAAGGGCTCTGAGAGGCCATGAAGGACTGTTGAGGACCTTGAGGGGGACAAGGCTCTCTGAGAGGCTGTGGGAGGGCAGGCACCTCACGGAACAAATGGTCACTGTTGAACCAAGGAGTCTTTTGTTTGCAGTATGGAAACTTACGGAGTCAAAAGTCCATCGTGACATTCTGGGGCCTCATGGAACCATGGAGGCCATTATGACACTTCAGGACCCACTGGAACTAAAGGGGCCATTGTGACACTGCAGGGCCTCGTTTAACCAAGGGCTCATTGTAGCATGGCAGGGCCTCATGGAATCAAGGGGATCATAGTGGGGCTCCATGAGACCATGGGTAATGCAACCTCCAGCTGGGTTTCAAGGTATCCCCAGTGGGCCGTTGCTGCTCTAGATAGCACAGCCTTGTTCAGCACAGCCTGCCTGGCCTCCCAGGCGGTTCCCAGCTGCAGGCTACCATAGCAAACTTAGGTGATATCAGCTCTTTCGTGATTACCAGCTCATTTTGTGATTTCAGCTCTTTGCTTGCTACGTGCCTTGGGCAGACGCAGGGAGAGAGAGGAGAAGGCTGTATGAAGTTCCAAAGGATTGTCTTTATTGGTCTTCTGTGAAGGTTCTCAGGGACAGCATCTTCTGCCAAACTGGCCAAAACAGAGGTTTTTACAGGATACAGGAGTTTTAGAAATTTTCCAATAGGAGGGGTCAAAAGGAAAGTTACCTATAGTCTTACAGAGAGATAAGCAAGGGTCTGGATGCAGAAAAAGGGGCTTCTTAGGTCTAATCACCATGACTTGCCATTTCCTATCTTAGGCTGCTGACTGCCAGGGTGGCCTTGCAGGCACTGGGATATTCTGACCCTGTGGAACAAAGGAGAACACTGTGGCACTACAGAGCTTGGTGGAACCAAGAACTAATGTGAGAGTGAGGAGCCCACTGGAATCAAGGGGCCATTCTGTACTTCAGGGCTTCATGGAGTCAAGGTGCCCTTGTGACATTGCAGGGCCTCATGGAATCCTGGAGACCATTATGGCACTCTGAGGCCTTGTTGAGTCAAGGGGCTTTGCAGGGCCTTGTGAAACTAAGGAGCTCTCTGTGACACTGCAGGGCCTCATGGAAGCAATGAGAGCATTCTGGGACTCTGAGTCCCCATAGAATAAAGGGGCCAGTATAACACTACAGGTCCTCATGGAACCAAGGGTCCATTGTGATCCTGGGGAGCCCAATAGAACCAAAGGGCCATTGTCAGACACTGCAAGGCCTCATGGAAGCAAGGGGCCAGTGTGCCACTGCAGAGCCAAGGAGACCATTGAGGTACTGCTGGGTCTTGTGTAAAAAAGATTTCTTGTGATATTACAGGGCCTCATGGAACCAAGGGGCAATTGTGATGCTGCAGGGCCCCAGGGATCCAAGAACATGGAAAACTGCAGGCTGGCTTGGCTTGAGTGTTCCAGCTGAACTTCGCATGTTGAGGGTTGCTTCTCCTCTGACCCTGAAGCCCTGAAGTTCTGTGCTTTCCTTCCTGAGGGAAAGAACTCTCCTCGTCCAGGGGTTCATGGCTGATATTGGGATTCTGCCTCCATATTTGATTAAATCCACAGATTATCCCATATGAAACCCGCCAGTACAGACAGCTCAGGGTGGCCTTGGCATCCTGGGGCCAGCTCTCATCTACCTTCAAAACGCTGGAGGGGCAAGCTTTTCTTTCCATAGAAAAACATCTTGCAAGTGCAGGTGTCCATGGCCAAAATTGGGAATTTGCCTCCAAAATTCTTTATATCCAAGGACAGCTCCCAGACAAAAGCTGCCAGGACTGTCTAAGTTCTCTTGCCTTCCTGAGGGCCAGCTCTCACCTGCCTGTGAAACACTGGGGCTCTGTACTTCCCTTCCTATGGAAAAGAACTGTCCTTCTCATCCAGGTGGCCATGTACAAAACTGGGATTTGGCTCCCAAATTCCCTCAATCCAAAGATTGCTCCCAGACAAAAGCTGCCAAGACAAACAGGCCTGGCTGGCCTTGGCCTCCTTGGGGCTGCCTCTAATCAGCCTTTGAAACACTGGGGCTCTGTCCTTTCCTTATTGTGGAGAAGAACTGTCATTCTGGTCCAGTCACTCAGGGTTAAAATGGAATTCCACCTCCAAAACTCCACAAATATCCAAGGGTTGCTTTCACAGAAAAGCTGCAAGGACAGACAGGTCTGGCTGGCCTTGGCCTCCAGTGACTGCCTCTGATCTGCCTTCAAAACCCTGGGGCTCTGTGGTTTCCTTCCTGTAGAAAAGAACCGTCCTTCTTGTCCAGACACCCATGGCCTCAAGCACATGAGCACTGTCCAGGGACAGAGGAGCTCTGTGCTCAGTGGGGTGGAGACTGAGGACAGCAGAGGAGAGCCCTGGGAGAGACTGAAGGGTGGTTTCAGAGATGGTGGATCCTTTTGACAAAGTAGAGAACAGCCTGAACAGAAAAAAAATCAATGCCAGGTGTGGCTTGTGTGGACAACACTGAGGACAAGGAGAAAGGAATTTCCCTCCCAGGGCAGGGCTGTGGTGCAGCATGTGCTCCAGAAGGAGTCTGGGTCAGCCCCAGGCTTTGTGTGGGCAGGCAGAGGCAGGCAGGAGGCAGAGCTGTCAGCAAAGGAAGGGCACAGCCAGGTGGGGCAGCCGGGGGATGCCGACAGCCTGCAGGGACAGAGGCGCAGGGCAGGGACACCGTAGCACAGCCTGGGCTGCACAGGGCACAGGCATGTGCAGCAGCTGCAAGACAGCCCTGCCAGAGCCAACCTGGGCAGCACTTTGGCCATGGCTGCTGGGCCTGGGCCTGAGGCAGGAGCAGGAGACAAGTGACCCTTGCAGGCCTGGGGCCTCATTGCCTCCTTGGCCCTGCTCAGCAGCCTGGCAGGGGCCGCCCCATGCTCCTGCCCTTGGCATTGCACATCCCCACATGCCAGTGCCCATCCCGGCAAGAGCCCTGAGCAAGGAGAGAGGGACAGCATCTGCCTGGCCAGGCCCTGGGGCTCAGGCCTTGGCCCTTGGCATTCCTCAAACACATCCAGCTTTGCTCAGCACCAGAGACACCTTGGCCTTGTTTGTCTGCAGCTGTCATCCCTGCCTCCAGTGTTCTGCTCTAACTGGAACCGGGGGACGCTTTTTCAGAAAGATTGTTAAACTTTTAGAAACTTTGGAGTTTCAATTTAACTTTGAGTTGTTGAGAAGTTTTTTGAGCACTCTCTCAAGGACTGAGTCTGATGTAAACAACACCCAAGCCCCAAGAGGCTCATTAAAGTCCTTGTTCTCTGTCTGTGCTCCTGAGATGGGCTGGGCTCCTGGCACAGAAGAAGGTCTTGGAAACCAAGAAGAGCTTCAAAAAGACATTTCTCCTGAGGAGCAGCTCCTCTCCCAGCCCAGTAGGGCTGAGGGCACTGCCTGCAGGTACCTGGGAGCAGTGAAGCAGACAGAGTCTCAAAGTAGCTGGAAGAACAATTCTGAGCTCATCCATGGAGAAATCTTCACCACTTCTGACACAGACAGTCTCTGGCTGCAGGGATCTCCTGAGGCTGACCCAGGACAGGACTGATGTTACTGTAAGGATGGCTCTGCTGCTGTTTCTGCTTTGGGGGAGGATGTGCTGCAGAGCGGGGCTGCCCTGGGCACCGTCAGAGGGACAGGGCAGGATGGCTCCTGCTGCCAGGGACGGCTGCAGGGGCTGAAGCTGGGGCTGCAGCCAGGGCTGCCCAGGGCTGTCCTGCAGAGCAGCTCCTGCAGCCCTCAGGGCTCTTGGCCAGCCCAGGGCATGTGCCACCTGCCAGGGGCAGCTCTCAGCCTGCCTGGCAGTTCCCCATAGATGCTACAGGGGAGCTGTGGGTGCAAGGAGTGACTCCTGCCAGGGCAGGTCCTGCTGCTGTGGAGAGGGTGCTGTGTGGGCCAGGCTGCTCAGAGCCCCAGCTCATGCCCAGCTCATTTCTGAGGGGACTTGTCATGAACTCATTCAGGGCAGGAGTTTCCTGCTTGGGTCTCTGCTTTCCTGAATCTGTGCTCCCACTTTTCCCTGGCTCAGCTTGGTGGCAATGGAAACTCAGCTGTGCAGGGCAGAGCAGGGGCTGAGACTCTTAAACCATTACCCTGAGGATTCCTGGGCACCTCAGCAAGTGCCTGCACCTGCCCAGCCTCCAGATCCATGCAGCATCCCCTTTCAATGGTGCCCAGGCTGGGGGAGCTGTTCTTTAATCCCTGCAGGGCCCAGCAGCTGCAGGGCAGGGCTGGCCCAGGGGCTGGGCTGGGCTCTGGCAGCTCTGGCAGGGAAGGAGCCCGGGGCCACAGGAGCAGCTGGGGCTGGGGCAGCTCCAGCAGCAGAGCCGTGGGCAGGCAGGGAGGGAGGCAGTGCTGAGGGCAGCCCTGCTGCAGGGCAGATGTGGCACGGACAGGAGCCTTGGTGTGTCCTCGGGATGCCATCCAAGCTGTGAGCTGCCTCCAGGGCACACTGGGGGACAGGAGTGTCCTTGGCCAGAGTGGGGCCAAGACTCTGAGAAAGGCTGAGCCAGTTTGCTGTATCCTGGGTCCCTCTGCTTTCAGCTGTGTCAGGGTGATTTTCAGGGAACACAGAGACTGCCCTGGATCTCACAAAGGGCAGCTGGGGACAGATGGACTGACAAGACAGCTCCTTTCACCCTTCACTGAATTATAGCCAAGGCTCTTGCATTGCACAGTTCTCTCTGCTCTCCCTGGGCACAGTAGGAAACCCTCTCAAACTGCCTTTGGCCATCATGGCTCCTCAGCCCTGGGACAGGAGGTGCTGCTGAGCTTCTCAGCCTCAGGAGCAGTTTGGGCTGATGGAATCCAACCCCAGGACTGGCCCCTGTCCCCGTTCCCATGACCCCACTGCTGCAGAGCAGAGCTGACCCCTCGGTGTCCATGGGCAGAGCCCCAGCTCGTCACAGCAATGGGGCCAGATCCCAGCAGAGCTCCAGGCACGGGGATGAAGGAAGAGCTCTGAGAAAAGGAAAACTGGGGGGCACAGAGAGGCAGGGACAGGGCTGGGAAAAGGGGCTTAGACATGGCTTAGGAAAGTCTGCCCTGACTTGTCACTGTCTCCTCCTTGAACAGCTCCCCATGCCCAGAGACAGCAAATGTCCAACAGCAGCTCCATCAGCAAATGTCCAACAGCAGCTCCATCAGGCACTTCCTCCTGCTGGCACTGGCAGACACGCGGCAGCTGCAGCTCCTGCACTTCTGCCTCTTGCTGGGCATCTCCCTGGCTGCCCTCCTGGGCAACGGCCTCATCATCAGCGCCGTAACCTGCGGCCACCACCTGCACACACCCATGTTCTTCTTCCTGCTCAACCTGGCCCTCAGCGACCTGGGCTCCATCTGCACCACTGTCCCCAAAGCCATGCACAATTCCCTCTGGGACACCACGACCATCTCCTACTCAGGATGTGCTGCTCAGGTTTTCTTCTTTCTTTTCTTTATCTCAGCAGAATTTTCTCTCCTGACCATCATGTGCTACGACCGCTACGTGTCCATCTGCAAACCCCTGCACTACGGGACCCTCCTGGGCAGCAGAGCTTGTGCCCACATGGCAGCAGCTGCCTGGGCCAGTGCCTTTCTCAATGCTCTGCTGCACACAGCCAATACATTTTCCCTGCCCCTGTGCCATGGCAACGCCTTGGGCCAGTTCTTCTGTGAAATCCCACACATCCTCAAGCTTTCCTGCTCCAAATCCTACCTCAGGGAACTTGGGCTCATTGTGGTTGTTGCCTCTTTAGCTTTTGGTTGTTTTGTGTTCATTGTTTTTTCCTATGTGCAGATCTTCAGGGCTGTGCTGAGGATCCCCTCTGAGCAGGGACGGCACAAAGCCTTTTCCACCTGCCTCCCTCACCTGGCCGTGGTCTCCCTGTTCCTCAGCACTATCATGTTTGCTCACCTGAAGCCCCTGTCCATCTCCTCCCCATCCCTGGATCTGGCCCTGTCAGTTCTGTACTCGGTGGTGCCTCCAGCCCTGAACCCCCTCATCTACAGCCTGAGGAACCAGGAGCTCAAGGCTGCAGTGTGCAGATTGATGACTGGACGATTTCAGAAGCATTAAACTAGTTGCCAATTTCTGCAAATCACATATACTAAAAGTAATCTTTGATAGATCTATTGGTTTGGTTATTTTTTCCCAGTTCTTTCTTTTTTTAATATTCTCCCTAAACCAAGGCTATTGTTTGTGCCACTTCCACCTTTGCTGTGGCGTCAGACTGTGTCACTGAGGAGCTGTGCTCTCGGTGGCTTCAAATGAACTAAAGGATCTCAGATCTCCCAGCAGAGTTTTCACCACATATGCCCCTTTTGTTCCCCTCTCTGGAGCTGCAGCAGCAATGTCTGTGTGCAGAGCTGGGGCAGATCAGGGCTGGCCCAGCAGCTGTGCCCAGCAGCAGCAGCACTTGGTGTTGCCAGTGCTGCTGCCGTGGCCCTGCCCCGCTGCCCTGCTGGCCCTGGTGTTGCTGCAGGGCCTGAGTGCTCTTGGGGCCGGGCACAGCCCTGGGGGTGGCAGTGCCGGGGCTGCAGCAGGGACAGGCCATGGGCACTGCTGGGGCAGCGCTGACGCCTCAGCCCAGGGCCTGGGGCTCCAGGCTCCTTGCCCAGGCTCTCTCAAGAACACGGCCAGGCCAATGCTCAGCACAGAAACCCCCGTGAGCAGCCCCAGGCTGGCCGTGGGCAGGCTGGGGGCAAACAGCATGGCTGGGGCTCTGCAAGGGCCCTGGGGCAGACGGGAAGGAGCAGCAGAGCAGGGGCTGATCCATCCCCAGGGCGCTGCACAGCCCAGGGCAGCGTCCCAGAGCGTCCTGATGGAGCTGCCAACAACATCCCCCCTCTGCAGCCCTGGCCTCTCCCCCAGCTCACACAGGTGCCCCATCCTTGCAGGCACAGCCACGGCAGCACTGGCTCAGGAGCCCCTGTTTGCATTGCACAGAGCAGGGGGAGCACCCCCATGCTGTTGCTGTGGGGACATGAACCTGAGGGAGCACAAATGCCATCAGCCCTGGGGCCAGCAAGGGCTGGGGGACACCAGGGAAACCACTCAGCTTTGTCCTGGCCTCTGCACTCAGCCAGAAAGTTTGTTCCCATCAGCTGGGTGTTTCCTGTCCCACTGCAGACGCTGTTGCTCAGAGCCAGGGCTGCCTGGCAGCCACCCCCAAACTGCCCTGAGCATTTCCTTGGCTTCACCTTTGCTTTCTTTCCTCTTCCCGGATCCAGATTTCTTCCTATTGCCCATCCCTGTCCCCTCCCCTGCAAACAGCCCATCTCTGTTTGCCCTTTCCTCTCTGTCCCCACTCCCCATTGAAGTTCCTGACCTGGCACCATGGGAACATCCCCTGGGCAGCAGGATCATCCTACAAGTGCTGCAGGAATTGTCTGCAGGCTCCTGCAGTGCCTGGTGCTGCTCCCTTGCCAGAGGCACCCCAGGCCAGGGGGGCACATCTGGGCTGCTGTGTCTGCCTCTGGGGCTCCCTGTTCTGGGCAGTGAGGAGGGGCTGCAGAGGCTCTGCAGGACTGACAGGATGGGCTTTGGGGCTGGCAGGAGAAGCTGAGCGACCTGGGCTGCTGGAGCTGCTGAAGAGGAGGCCCAGGGCTCCTCCTGCAACTGCTCCAAGGGTGGTTCCAGAGAATCCCAGAATCAGCAAGGTTGGAAAAGACCTTGGAGATCATCAAGTCCAACCTGAGCCCTGACAGTGCCTTGTCTCCCTGAGCCTCCTCTTCTCCAGGATAAACAATCCCAGCTCCCTCAGCCACTCTGAACAGGACTTGTGTTCCAGACCCCTCACCAGCCTTGTTGCCCTTCTCTGGACACGCTCCAGCCCCTCCATGGCCTTCCTAAATTGGGGGCCCAGAACTGGACACAACACTCGAGGTGTGGCCTCACCAGTGCTGAGTGCAGGGGAAGAATCCCTGCCCTGCTCCTGCTGGCCACACCATTCCTGATCCAGGCCAGGAGCCATTGGCCTTCTTGCCCACCTGGGCACACTGCTGGCTCATGTCCAGCCTGTTGTCTATCAGTGCCCCCAGGTCCCTTTCTGCCTGGCCGCTGTCCAGCCACTCTGTCCCCAGCCTGTAGCCCTGCAGGGCTTGTTGTGGCCAAAGTGCAGGACCCAGCACTTGGTCTTGTTCAACCTCACCTTGTTGGATCCAGCCTGTCCAGGTCCCTCTGCAGAGCCCTCCTACCCTCCAGCACATCCACACTCATACCCAGCTTGGTGTCATCTGCAGATTTGCTGATGCTGGACTCAGTCCCCTCATGCAGATCATCAATGCAGATATTGAAATCCACGCCGGCTGGCTCTGATCCCTCGGCCATCCTGTGGGTGCCCTGGGATGGCACTCAAGGTGATCTGTTCCATAACCTTGCCAGGCACCCAGGTCAGGCTGACAGGCCTGGAGTTCCCCAGCTCCTCCTTCCAGCCCTTCTTGGGGATGGGCTCACATTGGCACCTCCAGTCCTCTGGGACCTCCCTGCTGAGCCAGCACTGATGGTAAATGATGGAGAGCAGCTTGGGGAGCTCATCCACAGCTCCCTCATTCCCCTGGCATGGATCCCATCTGCTCCAGAGACACCTGTGAGCATCTGAGTGGCTCAGCAGGTCCCCAGCTGCTTCCTCCTGGATTACAGGGGGCTGTTCTGCTCCCTGTGCCCATCCACCAGCTCAGGGGAACACTTGTCCTGAGGACAACTTGACTTATTCTTGAATACTGGGTCAAAGAAGGGGTTAAGTATTCCAGCCTTTCCCTCATATTTGGTAAGCATATGTCCCCCAATAAGGAATGGAGATTGTCCTTGTACCTCCTTTTGCCATTAATGTATTTATAGAAACATTTTTATTAGCCTTCACAGAAGTGGCCTGGTTAAGCCTTAAGCTTTCAGGTCTCTAATTTTCTTTCTGCATGACTTAACAACATCTTTAAACATTTCCTGAGTTTCCTGCCTCTCTGTCCAAAGGTGATGCACCTTCTTTTTTGCCCCAAGTTCCTGCAAAAGGCCCATGCCCAGTCAGGCCAGTCGTTTTTCATTCTGGGTCATCTTTCAGCGTGCAGGGACAGCCTGCTCTTGCTCCTTCAAGATTTCTGTTTTGAAGTGTGTGTGTGGACCTCCTGGTACCAGGGTTCCAGACTCCCTCGAGGGGGCCGGCCAGAAACGGAGGGAAGTGAGAGAAGCCTGAGTAAGGGAGGCACCTCCCAGGGAGATAAGTTTGGCCCCTCACTCTGGGCATGTGGAGGAATAGAAGTGTGAGTGGCACGCAAGGGGCAGGCCTTCCCCCTTAAGGCCTGGTAGGTGCCCTCAGGACGTGCTGAGGGTGGCAGACAAATTGGTGAGTTGGCACACAAATCCCGAATGGACCTCCGGGTGCACAGAGGATCGGGGTAGTGTGAGTCATGCAGAATCCCTGGAGGGGGGACATGGGTCCCTGCCAGGGTTCAGGATGCCCCGAGTACAGCAGCAGCACCGAGTAGAGCCAAGAGGGCCCCAGTCCCCAGGGTCAGACGGTGGTGCTGGGGGTTCAGTGTGCCACGGTTCAGGTAGAAACCATAAACCCACTGGAGACCACGGTCCAGGGAGAGGCCGTAGCTTGATGACTAAGGTGGGGAGTCCAGGCCAAGTGAGGCAACGAACCCCAAAACTACCCTTTCCCCAAGATCATTCCTATGGGTGGGGTGGCCAAGCCAAGCCCAGGCAGAAGGCGAAAGCGGGGGACCTGTCTGGGTCACTCTTTAGCAATAAGGGGTGTGCTACAAATACGTCCTGGCAGAGAGTTTTCAGTGACCTCTTTACTCTGTAAAAAACAAAAGAGGGATACGGTTCCAGAGCCGGGGCAGTCTGGCCAGGGCAGAGTCAGACAGGGGAGGCCCCGAGTCTCTGGCGCCAAGGGCTCCTCGGCGTTGAAAGTGCAGCCTCAAGGAGGCGAGGCGCAGGAGCCGGGTGGGGTCTGCTCAGGTTAAGGGGCCAGAGCCAAAGGCCCGACCAAGGAGTGATCAGACCTAGGCCTAGGGCAAGGAAAAGGAGTCTCTTGCATAGGCTAGCGAGAGTGAATGGAGTGAGAGTTCTGGGCCCAAGAAGAGCGTGGTGTGAAAGCATTTTCCCATTCTCCCATTCTGTTTTCAGTAAAGGTTATCCCTTGTTGTAACCCTTTCCCCTCCCTTGAGAGCAGGCATGTAAGAATTGTGAATGCAAGTGCTTAGGGAGTTATTTGAATTGTTTAGGTTTGAGTTTAATACTGAAAATGACTGAAATAAGAAATCAGTTGAAAGGGCCAAACAAGCTTGACTTGCTTAATCATTGCATTGCCTGTTGGTATTCCTTGGTTTGGGTAGAGGCACATTAGAGTTTCTGTGAAGGCCCATTGGGAAGTTATGGGGAAGTCCTATAGTAAGAGAGTAAATTCCCCAAAAAAGAATAAGAAGAAAATTAAAAACATCCCTCCCAATATTCCCTTAAGAAAACTACTTAACAAATGAGACAATTGGGAAATAACACAAAGATTAAATCAAATAAAGAAGGTCCACTATTGCACAAAGATATGGCCAAGGTTAAACTTGGCCATGTACCCAATGACATCAATACTTGAGTACTCAAGAGGACCCAGACATGAAGCAGATACAGAACGTCACCTGTTGGCTAAAGCACGCCTCAGAGGAGGAAAATACAAGAGTCTATCAATTAAAAGAGGGAAAGCAAGCTAGTAAAGTAAAAGAAGAAGAAGAGGCTGGGAAGGCTGACAGAAACTGGGATCCCCTTGACCACTTACCTCCTCCTACCCTTGCAGTACCTCAAATCCTTACAAATTCCTCTTTCTGTGGACTCAATTCCTCCTCCTCTCCCAGCTGTCATTCCTTTACCACCTCCTAACCCACTTATCCCTCCACCACCTTCCCCTCAACCCTCTCCTTACTCTCTTTACCCTTCACTACTGTCCCCTCACCTCTACCATCTCATGCACCCCTTATTCACCAGCAAGTTCCCGCTCTGCCTCCCCCACCACAACGAGAAGCCAAATAACATCTCAGAATCTCATGCCCAGGAGTGATGTTAACCAGTCAGCCTCCACAGCTGATGTTGTAACACCCGGTCCAAAGTGGCTGAAGCGGAAAAATTGTTCCCCCTCAGAGAAGTTGCCATGGGTGGGGTGGCCAGTGAGATTGCATTTGTAAATGCTCTCTTGAGTGCATCCAAAGTTAGAAACTTTAGGAAATAATTGGGAAATTCAGTGTGTAGCAGTGACGGGGGTAGCACGGTCGGGACAGACGGAGACGAGAGATCTCTGAAGCCAGGTCATGGAACTTGCAGTTTATTGCAAAGGGCCTGGGTGCAGGGCCCTGCTGGGAGCTGCCAGCCACAGCTCGGAGCAGGCCCGAGAGAAGAGAGGGGTAGAGTGTAAGAGAGTAAAAGGGGTAAGAGCTGAGAGACAAGAGTAAGAGTATGGAAAGTAAGATAAGGTGGCCGAAGTTCCCATTACAACACAATAAATCCTCTTCTGTGTTGAATATTCTGATTCTCACTAACCAATCTAGTACAACATAGAAATCCTAGAGCATTTCCATACAACCTATAAGAATCACTACATTACCATACTGTGCTACATTTAAAACCCTAAAAACTACTCCTTGGACCCCTTCTGCCAAGCTGGCAGCGTCTGCTGGACCCTTGGACCTGCCTACTTGCAGAGGGTCTTGTTTCATCAAAAGGGGATTCCCTTCAGCAGCCACAGCATTGTTTCCCCATTGTTCAGTAACTAAGGGATCTCAAAGCTTGCTTTCATTTCAATCTTGCTTATAGCTTCCATATTCTCAAAATCTTTTGCCAGGCAATCATATTTATAAGGCTTTCCTGTTTCATCGTCCCCCAACATTACTGGAAGACCCAGTAGGAACAGGAAATCAAATTGATCCATTTTTAGGCCCCAATATTTATAGATGGGGAGAATTGAACTCCATCTTTAACATCCTATTTTCCCCAGAAGAGACTCAATTAATAAGATCTGTAGGAATGAAAATTTGGGAACGAGAAAACCAACCCAGGCCCCCAGGTGACCTAAAAATGCCTTTAGAGGAGCCTGACTGGGATCCTAATCAAGAGGAGGGGAGAAGAAATATGAGAGATTACAGCTCCCTGATGACCAGAGGGATAAAAGAATCAGTCCCTAGAGGGAGGATACGCCAGGTTAGCGTTTGACGGCACCCAGGAAAAAGACGAGACCCCAGCACCATGGCTTAATAGGCTAAAGCAAAACTTCCGGATTTACTCTAATCTTGACCCAGACATCCCAGAAGGCCAATCTCAGGTTCCCTGCAGTCAGGGATGACCCCGAGAATCCTTTTTTCCCAGCCTGGTGTTTCGACGAAGGAGCCTGAATTCTTCAGCTCTGGTTTCCAAGGCTGTTTATTGTTTCTTATCTATAACATTTTTTCTCTGGCCTGCCAGAGGTCAGACAGAGGCACACTCCCTGCCCCTGGGCTGGTGTCTACGTTTTATACTATGAACTATGAGTACTTTATTTATCATTATTTTCCAATACCTATCACCTATGTTAGACAGTCTAATTCTACTCTAAACATATCCTAAAATGCCACCATCACCAAGAAGGTGGAGGTTAAGAAGAAGAAGAAGAAGAAGGAAGAAGAATAGGACAATGCCCAAGTCCCTCCATCTTGCCTCCAACACCTCTATATAAAAATCCCCAAAATACCATTTTACACCCTGTGACAGATTCATTATCATTCTACTTAAACTTTTGTGACTTGTAATTCTTCATACAAGGTTGGTAATTTGCTCCATGGATTAAGATCAAAATCCCAGGTGTCTTTGGCTTCCTGCCAGGACTCCCCAGCCCCCTGCCAGGGGCACGTGTCATCCAGGGCACCCAGAGGGGTGTCCTGGGTTCCGACAGGCCAAGTCCTTCTCAAGGTACAATTTGTAATTAAATCCTGGCTGGATATCACATGAAAGTTCGAAAGAACAGAGGACTGGCAGGAAAAAAGTATTAATGAACTGCTGAGAGAAGCCATAAGAGAAGAAGAAAAGACAAAAATAAAAGCTAAAATTATGGCAGCCATAGCCAGAGAAAGTGTGGGAGCCAACAAGGATGGGCCAGTAGAACCAGCTAGAAGAGACAAAGGTTTTATTGGACCAAAAGGGGCTAGGGCTCTAGCCAGTGACAAATATTGTTATTACTGTGGAGAGAAAGGACACCTAAAGAGAAATTGTAAGAAACTCCAATTAGATGAAGCCATAGCCTGGGAGCAAGAAACTCTAGAGAACACCTTAAGAAGAGATGACTATGGGTGTCAAGGGTTCTTTGCTCTGGGGAATTTAATGAACCATCTAGAAGAGCCCTTGGTAAATTTTAAGATCGGTCCCCAGAATGATGAATTTGAATATTTAGATTATGCCGGAGCAGATAAATCATGTGTGACTAAAATACCAACAGGAATCACAGCCGGTAAAAAGATATGCAAAGTACGAGAGGAGAACCATTTGAGGCCCAAATTATAGAAGATGTAGAAATTGGAGGAAATTCAAGAGAGTGTTGAGCTAATTTCATTTACATCCCCAAGTTAGGTTGTGATTTATTAGGACAAGATTTACAAATCAAATTGAGAACTGGAGTAATCCCAAAAGAAGGAAAAATGGTAGTACAAATAATGGTCTTAACAAAGGGAGACATAGATTAAATCAACCCAAACGTGTGGGTGGGGGAGGGAAAAATTGGTTGTTTGAATATGCCATGAATAAAAGCAGAGATGCAGAAAGACTCTCCCCCATTTGGGTAAGGCAGTATCCAATTTCTCCAGAGGGAAAGAAAGGACTAGCCCCAGTGATTGACCAGCTGTTAAAGGAAGGCATTTTAGAACCATGCATATCTCCACATAATACTCCCATACTAGCAGAGATAAAAGCTGATGGAAGGTATTGATTAGTACAAGATTCAAGAGAAGTTAATAAAAGAACGGTTACGAGGCACCCGGTAGTACAAAACCCGCACACCCTTTTAAGCCAAGTACCTAAGGAGCATGCATGATTCTCTGCCATCCATTTAAAGGATGTCTTCTGGGCATGTCCCCTGGCTGAAGAGTGCCAGAACTGGTTTGCCTTTGAATGGGAGGAAAGAAAAGAAAAGAAAAGAAGAAAAGAAAAGAAAAGAAAAGAAAAGAAAAGAAAAGAAAAGAAAAGAAAAGAAAAGAAAAGAAAAGAAAAGAAAAGAAAAGAAAAGAAAAGAAAAGAAAAGAAAAGAAAAGAAAAGAAAAGAAAAGAAAAGAAAAGAAAAGAAAAGAAAAGAAAAGAAAAGAAAAGAAAAGAAAAGAAAAGAGAGCAACTAAGGTGGACACGTCTTCCCCAGGGGTTTACAGAATCCCCAAATCTCTTTGGAAAGCTCTAGAAGAACTCCTAGAACAGTTTAAACCTGAGAAGGGGGTACATATTTTACAATATGTTGATGATTTAACTTGTATCAGGAGGATAACAAGACAAAGTTAGAACTTCTAGCATATGGTTCCTAAATTTCTTAGGGGAAAAAGGTCTAAAAGTATCAGAAAAGAAACTGCAATTTGTGGAACAAGAAGTAACATATCTAGGACATATAATCGGCCAAGGTATAAAAGGTCAAGCCCCAAGAGAATTTTGGGAATTCTGTCCATCCCTGCCCCAAAGACCAAAAGAGATGTTAGAAAATTATTAGGTTTGTTTGGGTAATGCAGATTATGGCTTGATCAATATACTAAAAGTGTTAAATTTCCATATGACAAATTGATAGACCCAGAGCCTGTAACCTGGACCTCAAATGATGAGGAACAGCTTTGGAATCTGAAAACTAAATTGTCCTCTGCCCCTGTACTGAGCCTACCAGACCTTAAAAAGAACTTTGACCTATTTGTAAAGGTGGAAGAGGGGATAGCTCGCGGAGTCCTTACACAGGATTGGGGAGGATGCAGGAAGCTGGTCGCAGATCTCTCCAAGTTACTGGATCCAGTAGCCAGAGGGTGGCCAGCCTGTGTGCAAGGGATAGCGGCAACAGCCACCCCAATAGAAGATACACAGAAACCAACCTGAAAGGGGAAGATCTGGGTTCATACCCCACACCATGTAAAAGCTGTTTTAAGTCACAAGGCCCCTCAGTGGCTAACTGACTCCCAAATACTAAAGTATGAAATCACCCTAATAAATACCAAGGGCCTCGAATTTGTCACTTCAAAATGTTTAAATCCAGACCAGTTCCTCACGGGAGAGCTGTTAACAGACCTGGAGCATGATTGTTTAGAAATTATTGAAATGCAGACTAAAGTGAGAGAAGATTTAGAAGATGAGCCCCTCCCATATGGAGAATTTTATTTACAGATGGATCATCATGAATGGTAGCCAGTAAACGGGTCTCAGGGTATTCAATCATAGATGTGCAGAACATGCAAGTTGAGGAAATGGGAAAGCTTCCCTCAAATTGGTCTGCCCAGTGCTGTGAAATCTATGCCCTGAAGAGAGGGCTAGATTTACTAGAAAAAGATAAAGGAACAATCAATACTGACTCCCAGTATGCATTTGGAAATGTCCGTGCATGCAGAAAAATATGGGAAGAACCGGGGCACCTAAATTGTAAAGGCAAGAATTTAATACATGAAGAGCTAAGAAAATTAGTACTAGAGTCCCTAAGGAAACCAATAGAGATAGCCATAGATTACATAGAAGGACATCAAAAAGGGGACCCCTTGAAATAAAGGGACAAGAATTAGCTGATCAAGCAGCGAAAGAAGTAGCTTTGGAACAAGAAAGTCCAGTTAAAACTCTTAAGATAGAAGGAACAGCTAGTAGAAAAGAGGAAAGACCCATCTTTGATAAGAAAGAATTAAGAGAGTGAGAAAAGGTAGGAGAGCAGCAAAAAGAAAATGGAGAATGGTGGATCCCTGATGGACAGTGAATTTTAAATAAAGCTCCAGCCTGAAAGGTGATGATGGAGTTACACGAGTTGACCCATTGGGGAATACAAGGCTTATGTGACCACTTCCCAAGGGATCAAATGTGCATGGGAGTACGTAACATAGCAAAGGCAGTTACCAAGGGATGTTTAACCTGCCAACAAATTAATCAGAAAGTCATGAGAAGAGTACTATCTGATCTGGGGGAAGAGAGTTGGCCTTGCAGCCATTCCAAACTGTACAGGTAGGTCTCACAGAAATGCCCCCTGTCCAGGGATACAGACACTTATTAGTGACCGTGGATCACCTCACCCATTGGGGAGAGGCGTTCCTGACCAAAAGAGAGACAGCCCAAGTAGCCACAAAAGCAATCCTAGAAAACATCATTCCCCAAAATGGGTTGATAAATAATGTCGATTCTGACCGAGGTCCACATTTTACTGCCCAAGTCTTACAACAAGTTGTTGAAGCCCTGGGAACGAAATGGAACTTGCACAGCCCATTGGCATCCCCAGAGCTCCAGAAGAGTAGAAAGAATGAATAAAACCATCAAAAACGCGTTAACTACATTAGGTACAGAAACCCAGATGAATTGGCTTAAATGCCTACCCTTAGCACTGTTACAAATTAGAACAAGGTCTTGATCAGGTACAAGAGTCTCACCTTATGAAATGATGTTTGGACTCCCCTTCTTCATAACCTCGTATAGCATTGGAATTTATCCAGAAGGGGAGACAGCCATCCAAAAATATCTAAAGGCTATAGGAAGTATGTTAGAAGATCTTAGGACAAAGGGCTATCTCCCTCAAACCTCTCCCTTAGACACCAAGGTACATAACATCAATCCAGGAGACGGGGTGTTAGTTAAATCATGGAACACTGCACCTTTAACCTCTAAGTTTGAAGGCCCTTTTCAGGTCCTACTCACCACCAATACAGCCATACAGACCCAGGAGAAGGGGTGGACACATATAACCCAGATTAAAGGACCTGTACCACCTCCCATTGAAGAGTCAAAACCAGCCACATCCCCTACTAAGTCTTCTAATGAATTTGTATTTTAAATCAGATTCTAAGATTACAAGCAGTACTCGAGATGGTATCGAACCGAACCTCTCTAGCTTTAGACCACATAAATGACCAACTATCCCAGACTAGAACTGCAGCGTATCAAATCAGACTAGCAGTATATTTTTTATTAGATGAAGGAAGCACATGTGGAAAATTTAACTCCTCTGAGTGCTGCTTAGAAATAGATGACTGCAGTGAAGTCATTAGAAGTATCTCAAAGGAAATCCAGAAGTTAGCTTATGTTGGAACACAAGAGTGGACCACTACATTTGATACCAGCTAGTGGGACAATTTTGGTCATTAAAAGGAAACTGGTGGAAAAAAATAGCCTTTTTCATGGTATATGAAATTGCTAGTTTAATCCTCCTACCTTACATGCTCCCCTGTATGATCCGAGTTGTAACATCTGCTGTACAATCAAGTTTAATGATACCAAAACAGCTTAGTAAGAAAGAAGAAAAAGAAATCATGATAATGAACAATCAAGAACATTAAGATGCCAAGCAAATTTACAACCAATATCAAAAATTAAGAAAATTGTACTTTCAAGAAGAAGTAATTGCTAATTGATGCAAGCTTTAGCCCTAACGGAGAATTAGAGGGGGAAATTGTAGAGGAAAGATTGCTAAAGGAGTTGCTATAAAGTTGATTATTAAAGAAGTTAATATAAAGTTCCATTGTTAATTCTGGATTTTTTGTTGAATGTTTTATAGTTATGCCAAGTTCCAATGTTAGTTAAAGGTTTTATAATTGTTGTAGGCGCGGGTCTAAAGCGGTTTAACGGGGCCGCGGAGCATCACGGGAGTTCTGGGCGCAGCTGCAATGGCTCTCGGTGGGGCGCGGGGCATGACGGGAGATGAAGTCCCGGCTGAAAAAGCGCTGGACGTGCCTCGCGGAGCATGATGGGAGCTGTAGTCCCGGAAGTGGCTCGAACGCGATGTTTGGGGGTCCGGGGACGCTCTTGGGGGACACTCTTGCGTTCGAGACGCGACTTGAGGTCCTTGGGGGGAACGTAAACGGCTCGGGAGCTCTTGTGAGGTGCTCGGGGAGCTCTAACTGGGGTCTTTAGGGCGCGGGGCACGGCAGGAGTTTTAGGCGCGGGAATGAGTTCTGAGGGGCTCTGGGGCCGCGGGGGATGAGAGGAGATGAATTCCCAGAAGTGTCTGTACCGGGCATGGGGTTGGGAGCACTCAGGGGGGGTCCGGGGACGCTTTTGGGAGGGTCACGAATGGGCGCTGAGGGGGCGCTGAAGGATCCTGGAAGGGTCTGGGGGACGCTTATGGGACAGATGGGGGCGGATCCCGGTGTTCAGTTGAGCGCGGGACATGACGGGTGCTGTAGTCCCGGCTACAATGGGGCTGTATCTGGCCGCGGGGAATGATGGGTGTTGTAGGCAAAAACAAAAGCAGGTGGCCAGTCTAGGCACTGCCCCCGGAGCCCGAATTCCTGGCGCTGATTGGCTGCAGATAGTGATGGGCGGGAGCCTCGGCAAATGGGAGGGGGCGGAGGCAGAAACAGCCTCTCCAGTCCCGCCCAGTACAAGCCCAGTTCATCCCCAGTACAGAGCACTGCAACCCCAGTGCCCCTCCAGGGCCTCCCAGTACAGACCAGTCCCTCCCAATTCACCTGAGTTCATTCCCAGTCCCTTCCAGTTCCCCCCCAATGTCATCCACAGGGTGCCCCAGTGTCCCCAGTCTTCTCTGCAGTGTCCCCAGTGTTCCCCAGTATGTCCCAGTCCTCCCCAGCGTCACTCCCAGTATGTCCCAGTGTCTCCCACAGCATTCCCAGTGTTCTCCAGTATGTCCCAGTGCTCCCAGTGTTTCCAAGGGCAGTTGAATTTCTCATGGTGGCTGTGGCAGCCAAACCCAGCAGTGGGGTCAGTGCAGTGCCCATGGCCACAGCCCCTTGCAGTGGCCCAGTGCAGCTGGGGCTGATGATCCACCCTCACAGCTGGCCCAGGGCAGCTCTGCAGTGGCTTTGGTGGCACCTGGGGCTGGCACACACCTGAGCAGTGTGTCTGTTTGCAGTGGGGAAACTCAGGAGTTTCAGATTGCTTCCAAAAACCCCAAAAAGGGAAAACCCCTCTTAGGCTGAGTGCAGCCAGCTCTGCAAGCACAGCAGGTCCCAGGGGAGTGAGGACAGACAGGATGGGGCTGGGCAATGTGGAGCAAGGTTGTCCACACTGGGTCAGAGCTCAAGGCACAGCTTCTGTGAGCAGGCCAGAGCTGCTGAGGAGAGACCCTGGGTCAATATCAATCACAGAATGCTGCAATCACCTCTGCTCTAAAGAGAAATAAAATAAAATACTTTTGTTAAAATAGGAATGTGATTTTTTTTAAAAGTTGTTTGAAATCTTTCTCCATAACTTGACTAGCAAAACTTTAATGAGCCTCTCAGGGCTTTGGTGTTGTTTACATCAGACTCAGTCCCTGAGAGTGTTTTCAAAAAACTTCTCAAGAACGCAAAGTTAAATTTAAACTCCAAAGTTCCTTGAAGTTTTAATGGGACCCACTGAGGGACACGACTGAGAAAGTGTCCCGAGGTTCCAGTCAGAGTAGAACACTGGAGGCAGTGATGACAGCTGGGGACAAACAAGGCCAAGGTGTCTCTGGTGCTGAGCAAAGCTGGATGTGTTTGAGGAATGCCAAGGGCCAAGGCCTGAGCCCCAGGGCCTGGCCAGGCAGATGCTGTCCCTCCCTCCTTGTTAAGGGCTCTTGCCGGGATGGGCACTGGCATGTGGGGATGTGCAATGCCAAGGGCAGGAGCATGGGGCGGCCCCTGCCAGGCTGCTGAGCAGGGCCAAGGAGGCAATGAGGCCCCAGGCCTGCAAGGGTCACTTGTCTCCTGCTCCTGCCTCAGGCCCAGGCCCAGCAGCCATGGCCAAAGTGCTGCCCGAGTTGGCTCTGTTGGGGCTGTCTTGCAGCTGCTGCACATGCCTGTGCCCTGTGCAGCCCAGGCTGTGCTACGGTGTCCCTGCCCTGCGCCTCTGTCCCTGCAGGCTGTCGGCATCCCCCGGCTGCCCCACCTGGCTGGGCCCTTCCTTTGCTGACAGCTCTGCCTCCTGCCTGCCTCTGCCTGCCCACACAAAGCCTGGGGCTGATACCAAAAGGGTTCATTCCATTTTTACCCTGCCAGTGAACTTTCAGCACAGGAGCAAGGCATGCAGGAGCTGCTTTCCCAGCAAGGATGGTTGGAAGAGCAGAAGAAGACATCTGGCTCAAGGGTGCAGGGACAGAGAAAACAAGGAGTGAATCTGGGAACTTGGGGTGGCTTTTTGGGAAATGGGTAAATTGTGATTTGCATTTAGTGACTGTGTATAAGCAACACACTGGTAGATTTTCATGTCCATGTAAGGTTAGGAATTATCTCTCACCAGACCTCAGGCCTGAATAAATCATACCCTCTGAAATAGCAAATGAGTTTTCAGGAGCCTTATTCTGATATTTCAGAGATTTGGTGACAGTGGGGCCTCACAGAACCAAGGAGTCAGCTGTGACACTGTGCAAACTCATGGAACAAAGGGTCCATGGTGACACAGCAGAACCCCATGGAACCAAAATCCATTTTGGCACATTGGGGCCACATTGAACTAATGGTCCATTGTGATACTGCGGATCCAAGGAGACCATTGTGACCCTGAGAAACCTCTTGGAACCAAGGGGCCATTGTGACACAGCAAGGCCTGGTGGAACCATGGGTCCATTGTGATACTGCAGAACCTCACAGAACCAAGGTGACCATGTTCTACTGCGGAACCTCATGGAACAAAGGGTCCATGGTGACACTACAGAACCAAGGAGACTGCTGCTGGCAGTGTGAAAGCTCATGGAACCAGAAGTCCATTGTGACACAGCAAGGCCTGATGGAACCAAGGATCCCTTGTTAAACTGTGTGGCCTTATGGAACCATGAGCCATTGTGACACAGCATGGCCACAAGGGGCCAAGGGGCCACTGTGACACTGCGGATCCAAGGAGACCATTGGGACTGAGGAACCTCATGGAACCAAGAGTCCATTGTTCCACTGTGGGGCCCTGTGGAACCAAGGGGAGCACAGTGACATTGTGGGGCCTCATGGAGCAATGGAGACTGTTCTGACACTTTGGGACCCACTGGAACCAAGGGGCCATTAGAGCATGGGAGGGCCTGGTGGAATCAAGGGGAGTGCAGTGAACACTGTGGGTGTCCATGGGATGAAGGGTCCATTCTGACACCGTGGAACCAAGGATTCCATTGTGACACTCTGGGGCATCATGGAACCAAAGGTGCATTGTGACACAGCAGGGCCTCATGGAACCATGGAGGCCATTCTTACACTTGAAGGCTTTGTGAATCCAAAAGGGCCATTGTGGCACTTCAGAGCCTTGTGGAGCCAAGGGTGTTGCTGTTGAGTAATGACCAACATAGACTCCAAGGCCATCAGAAGGCTAAAATGACAGTCTTTATTTGGAAACCTATTCTTTTATATTTGTTCCCAATACAGGTTGACCTGAGTGGTAACTTAATAAAAATACTGTCATCATGAGTTATTAAAAAGACACCCATTTCTAAACAACCTTATGGACAAAACAGCATATTTAAAAACACCAATGCAGATTGTTTAGAATTCTTTCTCTCTAGCTCCCTAAATTTTCCCAGGCCAATTCATGGGGAAGTTTATCTAGTTTTCTCTCTTTCTGACCGGAGAGCTGCCAGCACACAAGGGGATCATAGTGACACTGTGGGGCTCCGTGATTACAATGTTTTGTCTGTAGTGACACACCTAAGGCCTCATGGAATCATGGAGACCATTGTGACACTACAAGGCCTCATGAAGGCAAGGAACCATTGTTACACTGTGGGGTAGGCCAAGGGGCAGTTGTGTGGCATCATGGAACCAAGGAGGCCATTGTGACACTCCAGGGCCCCATGGAACTAAGGATTCATGGAACAGTGCAGAAGCCCATGGAACCAAAGGTCTACTGGGACATGGTGGGGGCCTCATGGAATCCTGGAGGCCATGATGATACTTGGAGGCCTCGTTGAATCAAGGAGCTCTGCAGGGCCTCATGGAACCAAGGAGACCCTTCTGACATTGTGAGTCCCCATGGAACTACAGGTCCAGTGTGACACTGCGGCACCAAGGAGACCCCTGTGACACTGCAAGGCCTCATGGAAGCAAGGGACCATTGTGACACTCTGGAGCCCCATGGAAACAAGAGGCCATTGTGACACAGCAAGGCCTCATTGAACCACGAAATCCATTGTGACACATGGGGCCTCATGGAACCAAAGGAGCATTGACACAGCAATGCCTCATGGAACCAAGGGCACAATAGTGACACTGTGGGGCTTCAAGGGACCAAGGGAAGATTCTTAATAGTGCAGAACCAAGGAGACCATTGTGACACTGTGGGGCATCATGGAAACACAGGTCCATTTTGACACAGCATGGCTAAAGGAAACCATGGAGGCCATTTTCACACTTTGAGGCCTTGTGAAACCAAAGGGCCATTGTGGCACTTTGTGTCCCCAGGGAACCAAGGGGTCCATTGTGACACTCTGAGGCCCTGTTGGGCCAAAGGGCAATTGTGGCACTGTGTGGCACCATGGAACCAAGGAACCATTGTGACACTCCAGGGCCCCATGGAACTAAGGATTCATGGAACAGTGTGGGACTCATGGAACCAAAGGTCCATTGTGACATTGAGGGGGCCTCATGGAACTAAGGGGGGACAATTGTGACGCTGTGGGGCCCAGTGGAAGCCAGGGGCCCGTGTGACACAGCTGGGCCTCATGCAGCCAAGGGGCCACTGGGATCCTGAGGAGCCCAAAAGAACCAAGGGGCCATTGTGACACTCTGCAGCTGTGGAGACCCTGAGAGGCATTCCCTGGGTTAGGGAGAAACAAGAAGCTTCCCTCAAAAGCTGTTCAACCCCATTGGCTCCTTCCCCTTGTTCTGTGTCCCTCAGCCACTCCCCATTCCCCCATTGGCCCCATCTCTGTACTGCCCCCATGGCACTGATCAGCCCCTTCCTCTGAAAATACAGAAACCTGGAGTCCCCCCAGGAGTCCTGCCTTGTGACCCTGAACATCTCACCGCACGGCTGAATTAAACATCTGTGGGTACCATGCAAAGGCCCTCTTTGCTTCCCTACCTTGGGCTTTATTAGCAGCTATTTTGGCTGCAACAATGGTCCCTTCTGGCAGTGTGGATCCAAGGACACCATGGTGACACTGTGGGACCTCAGGGATCCAAAGAGCCAGTGTGACACTGAAGAACTTCATGGAACCCAGGGTCCATTGTGACACAGCAGGGCCTCAGTGGAACAAAGGAACCATTGCTGACAGTAGAGAAACTCATGGAACCAAGTGGTTGTGGGGACACAGCAGGGCTACATGGAACCCAGGAGACCAGCGACATTTAGGGACCTCATGGAACCAGGGTCCATTATGACACTGCAGAAACAAGGAGACCATTGTTGATGCTATGGAAGCTCATGGAACCAAGCAGACATTGTGACACTCCAGGTCCTCGTTGAACCAGGCAGACTATTGTGACACCACAGAACCTCATGGCACTGAGGGTTTATTTGTTACACAGAGGGCGCATGGAGCCAATTGTCCATTGTGACAATGAGGATCTGAGGAGACCATGGTGACACCATGGAAGCTCATGGGACTATGGGTCCATTGTGACAAAACAAGGCCTTGTGGAACCAAGGAAACCATTGTGACATCATGGAACCTCATGGAACCAAGGAGACCATTGTGACATCATGGAACCTTATGGAACCAAGGGTCCATTGTCACAGTTCAGAACCAAGGAGACCATGGTGACAGTACAGAACCTCACGGGACCAAGATTCCATTGTTGTGCAGTGGGGCTTCATGGAACCAAGGAACCATTGAGGGACAGCAGGGCCACATGGAACCAATGGTCCATGGAGATACTGCGGATCCAAGGAGACCATGGTGATGCCGTGGAACCTCGTGGAACCAAGGGGCCATTGTGACACTGGGGAACCTCTTGGAATCAAGGCAACCATGTTACACTCTGGAACCTCAAGGAACAAAGAGGCCATTGTGACTCTGTTGGGCCTCATTGGAACAAAAGATGTGGTTGATAGGACAGAAGATCCTGGAAACTATGGGACATTGTGACACTGCAGAGCCTCATGTAACCAAGGAAACCACGGGGACACTGAGGAACCTAATGGAACCAAGCAGCCATTTTCACACTACAGAACCAAGGAGACCATTGTGACATCATGGAACCTCGTGGAACCAAGGAGACCATGGTGACATCATGGAAACTCATGGAACCAAAGGTCCATTGTCACAGTCCAGAACCAAGGAGACCATGGTGACAGTACAGAACCTCACAGGACCAAGATTCCATTGTTATGCAGTGGGGCTTCATGGAACCAAGGATCCACTGTGACACAGCAGGGCCACATGGAACCAATGGTCCATGGAGATACTGCGGATCCAAGGAGACCATGGTGATGCTGTGGAACCTCGTGGAGCCAAGGGGCCGTTGTTACACTCTGGGGCCCCATGGAACCAAATATTCATGGTGACACAGCGAGGCTGCTTGTGACCAATTGTTCATTGTGACCCTGCAGATCCAAGAGACCAGGGTGACACTGTGGCAGTTGATGGAACCAAGGGGCTGTTGTGACACACCAAGGCCTCGTGGAACCAAGGAGAGCATTGTGGCAGTGCAGAACCAAGGAGGCCATTTTGGCAGTACGGAACCCAATGAAACCAAGAGTCCATTGTTATATGGCAGGGCCTGATGGAACCAAGAGGTGATTTTGACACTAGAAGGCCTCGTGGAACCAAGGAACCATGGTGACACTGTGGGGTCTTGGCAGGCCAAGGGGCAGTTTTCACACTGTGTGGCACCATGGAACCAAGGAGGCCATTGTGACACTCCAGGGCCCCATGGAACTAAGGATTCATGGAACAGTGCAGGACCCCATGGAACCAAATGTCCATTGTGACATTGTGGGGCCTCATGGAATCTTGGAGGCCTTGATGACACTTGGAGGCCTCGTTGAATCAAGGAGCTCTGCAGGGCCTCATGGAACCAAGGAGACCCTTCTGACATTGTGAGTCCCCATGGAACCAAGGGTCCATTGTGACACTATGGAACCCCATGGAAACAAGAGGCCAGTGTGACACATCCTGGCTTCATGGAACCAAGGATCCAATATGACACCAGCACTGTGACACTGCAGGGCCCCATGGAAACAAGAGAACAGGGAACAGGTCTGGTTGGCTTGGCCTGCCTGGTCCAACTGCCCTTGGCATGTCGAGGGTCTCTTCTCATATACCCCTGAAACCCTGGGGCTCTGGGCTTTCCTTTAAATGGAAAAGAACCACCCTTCTCATTCAAGCATCCATGGCCAAAATAGTCTTCCTCCTCCAAAATTCCCAATATCCAGGATTGCTCCCAGACAAAAGCTGCCATTACCAACAAGTCTGGCTGCCCTTGTCTTCCTGAGAGCTGGGTCTCACCTTCCTTCCAAACTCAAGGGCTCCATGCTTTCTTTTTTATGGAGAAGAACTAGCCTTGTCCTCCAGGCACAAATGGCTGAAACTGGGATTCAACATTCAGATTTTGAAATATCCAAGGGTTGTTCCCAGAGAAAGCTGCCAGGACAGACAGATCTGCCTGCTCTTGGCCTCTGGCGACTGCAGTTCAACAGACCCTGAAACACTGGGGGTCCGTGGTTTCCTTCCTGTGGAAGCCATTGTCACATTGTGAGGACCCCGTGGCACCAAGGCCATCACTGTGCCTCTGCTGGGCTGCATGGTCCCAAGGGGCCAGTGTGAAGCAGTGGGACTTTATGAAACCAAGAGGCCATTGCTGCATTCCAGGGCCGTTGTGATCCTGGGGGCACTGTGGATCCATGGAGAGCATTGTGGAATTGCAAGGCCCCGTGGAATCATGGAGACCATTGTGACACTGTGGGGCCCCAGGGAACCAAAGGGCCACTGTGACTCTGCAGGGCCTCAGGGAAGCACAGGGCCACTGTGACATGGCAGAAGCAAGGAGAACATTGTGACACTGCAGGGCCTCATGGAACCAAGGGGAGATGGAACAGGTCTGGCTTGTTTGGCCTGACAGAGGCCACCTGACAGGTCCCGCTGATCTTGGAATGCTGAGGGCTGTCTCTCAATAGCCCCTGTAGAACTGAGGCTTTGTGCTTTCCTTCCTATGGAAAAGAACCATCTGCCTGTCCAGGTGCCCACGGCCAAAATTCATACTCTCCCTGAAAAGTTCCCTATATGCAAGGGTTCTCACAGACAAAAGCTGCCAGGACAGAGAGCTCTGACTGGCCTTGGCCTCTGGTGGTCACCTCTCATCTCAAGGAGGCCCTGAGGAAAGTATTTGAACAGGTTTAACTACAGGAACATCAATGAGTCTCTCATCCTCTGAAAAACTCAGATGCTCTTCTGATCAGGTGTGTCTTTTTTCCTCATTGTGTATTATGCATGAAATATTATTTTCAGCTAAATAATATTATTCTTCTCACTCTGCCAGTGTTATCTGACCCAAAACACCACCTCTGCATATTGATCCAGGTCACCTGTACAAGCAAACACAAGAAAGAATGCAGCAGGAATGATTTGTCTCTGCTCCCATCTGTCCCATCTCCTCTGGAGCTGGAGGTCCAGCCCCAGCACTTGGCAGAGCTCAAGGGCTCACAAGCTCAGCTCCCACCCAGAGAACTTGCAGACCCTGGGCTGCTCTTCTTGGCCCCTGCGCGCTCAGCCAGGCTGAGATGGACACTGATGGTTTCTGGGCCAGGCTCTCTGAGCCCAGCCCAGCTCCCTGCAAGCTCTGCCAGCTGCCCTGAGCTCTGGGCAGTACCAAGGGCCTCTCCCCAGCCCAGCCCAGCCCAGCCGGCTCTGGCCCCACAGCTCTGCTCAGGCCAGGCTGCTCTGGGCACTGCCCCACGGCCTCAGCCCCTGGCAAGGGCACAGCAGCAGCTGCAGCTGCCACAGGACTCAGCCCCAGCATGGGGGAACGTGCCTGGCCAAGGGAAAGGAGGCTCCCTGGGTGCCCTGCTCTCCTCTGCAGGAGATGCTGAGAGCTCTGCAGCCCCTGCTGCCATCCCATCTGCCCAGGGCAGCACAAGAGCCCCGGCCTTGGGGCCCTCAGGAGCTGCTCCTGCTCCAGGCCCAGGGCCCATCCCAAAGCTGGGGCAGCCACAAAGCTGTGCCCATTTCTGTTCATTGCTGCTCTGATCAGGATGGATCCTCAGCACTTTGGAGGTTGGTGATGAATTTTACTTTTCCAGAGGCCTGTTCTTTCTTGAGCTCTTCAGTTTAGGAATTCAGTGAGAAAAGCTCATAAACATTTGTTCAAAACACCCAAACAAGACAAACCCATGGGAATAATCAAGTCTTCAGTTCTTCTGTGGTTAATTAGACAGATTTCAGAAGTGTATTCAAACTGAATATACTATATTGAAAACAATGAAAGGAGAATTGTTTTGGCTTGTTACATTTTCTTTTCCTCTTTTTAAATTGCTATCAGCAATCCCCAGTTGATATTGATCCCCAGCCCCTCCTCATGCAGTCTGAACAGATATGAAAATCAAGTCCCTTCATGACTGACAATCAATCCCACTTTGTCCCTACCCCCTCCCCACAATTTCCCTCATCCAAACCCTGGCACTCAGAGCAGCTGAGGAATGGAGTCACATCCAGGGTGTCCCCAGGGCTCAGGACTGGGGCCAGGTCAGTGAAATGTCTTTATTTCTGATCGGGATGAGGCCATAGAGGGCATCCTCAGTCAGTTCCCAGGTGAGCCCAAGCTGGGTGGCAGTGTGGCTGTGCTGGAGGGCAGGAAGCTCTGCAGAGGGATCTGGACAGGCTGGAGCCATGGGCCCAGGACAATGGGATGAGGTTCACCAAGGCCAAGGGCCACGTCCTGCCCTGGGCTCACAACCACCCCAAATCCCTGGCTGTGCCCTGCCCCTGATCCCCACAGCCTGTCCTGTTTCCTTCATCCCTGCATTGCCAGGGACTCTGTGGGACAAGGGAGCTCTGCTCTGGATGTGGAGGGAGGTGCAGGTGCCACCACTGGAGTGGGAACCAGAACTCATCAG
This sequence comes from Calcarius lapponicus, assembly GCA_039654755.1. Lineage (NCBI taxonomy): Eukaryota > Metazoa > Chordata > Aves > Passeriformes > Fringillidae > Calcarius > Calcarius lapponicus. The sequence continues at coordinate 1,474,820 of JBBFKN010000027.1, read as the reverse complement.
GTTTGTGTCCTTTGGGGGTCAGGAACTGGTGGGACTCAGAGGCACAGAAAGTTTCTCTTCATGGCCAACATAAAAAATGTAAACCTGATACAATTTAAGACCCATTGAAACTCTTCTCTCAGCAATGTGAGACATGCCAGCAACATCTGACATGTCCACCATTCACAAGGGATTTTTGTACAAAACCAATTTTACACAAATATGATTCTGTGATAGATATAAACACAGTTAAGTTGTTGTATCAGGATGCTCTGGGTGAAGTGGGATAAAACAGCCTGAATAATTCCCAATTTTTTAAGCTGTCAGTGGTGGATGGAGAATGGGGTCAGGCTGCTTTTGGTGTTGAGGAAATGCTGAAAGCAGCCTGACTCATTTCAACTCCTCCTGTCCTGGCTGATCTCCCCTCTTTCCCCTTCCACCCATTGGCTTTTGTCTCCCCCCAGGCCCCCCGTGAAGAGCCTGGCTCTGTGTTCTCCATCCCGTCCTCGCTGGCACTGCCAGGCTGGGATGAGGAGCCCCTCAGCCTTCCCTGCTCCAGGCTGGACAAGCCCTGCTCCCTCAGCCTCTGCTCACAGCCCAATGGCTCCAGCCCCACCTTGGAGGCCCTTCCCAGGCCCTGCTCCAGCTGCCAGACACCTTTCCTGCCCTGGGGAACCCAAACCAGGCCCCAGTGACCTGGATAATCCATGTCCTTGATGTCCTGGTCACACAGCACTGCCCCTTGTCCCCATGTCAAGTTCTGGAGTCAATCTTATGGAATATCCTTGAGGGAGGCTGCAGCTCCAGGTGGACCAGGGAGATACCAGGAGACCCCACTTGGCATGAACAGCTTTGGACTTCTCAGGGGAGAAACTGTGAGGGGAAGCTGGGGCAGAGCAAACAACCCAGTGACTGTAGGCACACAGTTTGTGGTAATTGGGAGTGGGGCTGTGGCTGAGCCTCATCCCTAAGGGGGTACAACCATGCAGGACAGGTGAACAGTATTAAAGGTAATGAGACATGGAGTGCTGAGGTGTACTGACCAACCACAAAAGGGTACAGAGGACACACAGGTACAATGCATGGAAGATGAAGGGTATAAAATGTTGTACTGAAGAACAATAAAGGGCTGATTCTTGATGCCTTTATTGGTATCAGTTGTACCCCCCAGCAGTGACATCTGGTGACCCTGATGTGATCCTGAGGTGAGTTGGGCGGACCACTGCAGACCAAAGAGCAGTAAGATGGTGGAGCCAGGCAGACTAGGAGCCTGGGATCTGAGCCACATGGACCAAGAGCCAGACAAGTTATAGCCAGGCAGACCTGAGAGCCTGGAAGTCTGGACAGATATGAGACACCACCCCCAAGAGGAAGGGTGCTGGATATGAGGACAGGCACTACACACTTTGCTTATTTGGTATGCAAGAAATAGAGTGAGGCTATGCCCTTTGCTTGTTTGGAAGGAGATGGCTTAGGAGGTAACATACAAACTGCTTTTTTAATTAAAATGTGGGAGAGTACCAGACACACTTTCACTTGTGCCACTGCCTGCCACTCCCTGCAGGTGTGTTGGATTGAGCCCTGCAGCCCCTGCCAAGGTGTGGCCACAGTCAGGTGGGGACCAAGGATGGTGCTGGTTCCCCCTGAAGGGCAGTGTGTGCAGTGGGGGCACAGAAAGGGTGCCATGGAAGTGGCAAATGGCACGGCCACAGCTGCAGCCAGTGCCTCAGCAACAGCACAGCCCCAAGGAGTGTGGGGGGAGGCTTGCTAAGTCGCTGCTGCACGAGAACTGGAACAAAAACAACACCAGACTCTGAGAGGCAGAGCTGCACAGAAGGCACATAAGAGAAGCCTTCTGAAATTCTATGGTGGCCAGCTCCACAGTGACCCGATGTGATCTGGGATTGGGCTGTGGAGTGAGGTACAGCTGGAGATGGAGCCTGGTGTAGCATTGAGAGCAGAGGGGGGATGCTGCTTGGTCTGGACCAGACTGATTTTCACACCTGGGGTACAGGTGAGTCCCTGGGGACAGAATGGGAAATAACTTATCAGGCGAAGAACAGATTGTTTTGTCTACATGGAAAGCTCTGTTTAAAAGAAAAGGCATTAATACTACTGACTGCACCCTTCACAGTGTTTTACTATGGGCAAAGTCACAAGATTTTGAGACTGATGCAAGTATTGCTTTTAGTGTTAGAACATGGAAAGAAGTTGTGGAAAGACTATGGGACATGGTATCAAAAGGGGACAAGACAGCTCCAGATTTGGCTACCACCTGGAGATTGCTCTATGAGATTTGAAAAAAAAATGGAAAACAGAGCAGGACAAGAGAGGCTTGCAGTGAACAATTGATTAAAAAAAAAAAAAAGTAAAAGGAAGAATAGAAATATTAAAGCAGCAGTGGGAGCTGGGGACAGAGTAGCTCTATTGTTCAGCACAGTGTATTTAATTGCTGATAAAATGTGTATTTTGTCTGCAGCTATTAATCTTTGATTAGGCATAAGTATAAAAGTTTATATTCCATATGCATAAGTACACTTGACAGATACTGGAGTTCAGTGGGTGCCTGCTCATTGCATTAGGCTTGTGTTGGATGACACCCCTCAAAGCAATGAACCTGGTTATGGCTCACTTGACTCCCTGGAATAAGCAAAAATGTCTGGGTGATAGGAACATATAGGCTCTATCTTACCCTTGTATGTTACTTTATGAAATTGTATAGTTGTTGATGTTGTTCAAGTTGTATAGCCTTTGATAAAATTATGTAGCTGTTGATTTTGTTCCTATCCTAATATATGGCCTTTAGCTTATTCTTGTGTATTGCCTTATAAAGTTGGACAATTGTTGGTATTGTCAATATTTTAAGAGTGGAGGTATAAGAACTTTTGATGATAGGTAATGTAAGTTTGGGGAATAAACCAAGGTCAGCACACAGATGCATTCCAGAGCTAGTGGAATCTACACAGGGGATAGATGATAGGTAATGTAAGTTTGGGGAATAAAACCAAGGTCAGCACACAGATGCATTCCAGAGCTAGTGGAATCTACACAGGGGATACTTGTCCCATGTTTGCTATTTTCTTCTATAAGGGCCCTGAAGAGGGATGGTAGACATGGCATTTATTTAAAAGAAAAAAAGGGGAATTGTAGGCACACAGGTTGTGTGGTAATTGGGAGTGGGGCTTGTGGCTGAGCCTCATCCCTAAGGGGGTACAACCATGCAGGACAGGGTGAACAGGATTAAAGGTAATGAGACATGGAGTGCTGAATGTGTACTGACCAACCCCCAAAAGGGTACAGGGGGCACACGAGTGCAAATGCGTGTAAGATGAAGGGTGTAAAAAGGTTGTACTGAAGAACAATAAAGGGCTGATGCTTGATGCCTTTATTGGTGTCAGTTGTACCCCCAGGAGCAACAAGTGATGTCACAAAGCCCCCCTGTGATGTCACAGCCCTTTCTCCAATGTCACACAGCTGATCTCTGATGTCACAGACAAACTCTGTGATGTCTGACCTCTGCCCTGTGATGTCACACCTGGCTCTGTGGATGTCACAGAGACAGTCTATGATGCCTTAGGCTGCCCAGTGACCTCACATAACCCACTCTGTGATGTCATAGCCCACTCTGTGACCTCATGTTACCAGATGATAAATTGTTTACACCAGGTGAGCACACACTGTGCTGGTTCTGCAAAACCTCAGGCCTATGGAAACCTCACAATGCCCATTGTGTGAGAAGGGGAACTGAAATTCACCAGCACTCAGTGTCCTGCCAGCTCAGCCAGGCCCACGGGAGCATTGGGGTCCACGAGCACCAGGGACCACCAGAGACCCCTAGGACATAAAGAATGCATGCAAAAGGTGAGGGGAAATATGTTAATTATTTTGGGGGAGGAAATGATTATCATATGTGTGTTTAGTCCAGGACAATCAATGAATATGCGTGCAAAATACAGAATATGAACAGAAACTTTCCTGCACTCAGCACACACGGCTTTGGAGGAGCTATCCCCCTGTGCATCTGGCCAAATAAGAATGCTGCTTCTTAATGCTACATTGGGGTTATGGAGTTTTATTGTTTTTGCCGAATTTTTGGTAACACTTCCACTCCATAGGAAAGCTCTGTGTCCTGCTGGTCACAAACAGAGAAGAGCTGGTGGGGGAGATGTGGTGGTTGGAGGCTGCTGGGGCACAATGACCATGAAATAATGGAGTTTCCAATATTCTGTGAAAGAAGGAGGGACAGCAACAAAAACTTCATCACTAGAATTACACAGGGCAGACCTTGGATTCAGGATGCAGATTTGGAGGGTACTGAATCAGGTACTGATTTTTTAAGGGGAACACATATAAAGACAAATGTGTCCAGGAAGGATGGACACACCTCAAGAAAGGAATCTTAAGGGGGAAGGAGGAGCCTGTCCCTCTGTGCCAAAGTTGAGCCTGGAAAAGGAAAATGACTGTCCTGGCTGGGCATGAGCTTTTGTGGGGGGACTCAGGAAAAAAAAGAGGGTGCGTCACCATTAGACAGGAGATCAGGCATCTCAGGAAGTGTTTAAGGATGTTGTTAGGTTGTACAGAAGGAAAAGTAGAGAGGTGAAAGGTTCAATTAGATCTTAATCTGGCCATTTCTGTGAAAAAATAATAAAAAATGCTTTAAAAAATAAACTAAAAGCAAAAGGAGAGATAAGTAGAACACCTAGTTTTTATTGGATGCAGTGAGGAATAGAGTAACTAAAGATAGGGAAAAGCTGAGCTGCTTAACACCTTTCTTTGCCCCAGTTTTCATCATTAGGACAGGTTTTTCCTCAGGACAAGTGTCTGAGCTGGTGGATGGGGACAGGGAGCAGAACAGCCCCCCTGTAATCCAGGGAGGAAGCAGCTGGGAACCTGCTGAGCCAGGTGGGCAAGAAGGCCAATGGCTCCTGGCCTGGATCAGGAATGTGTGGCCAGCAGGAGCAGGGCAGGGATTCTTCCCCTGCATTTGGCACCGGTGAGGCCGCACCTCGAGTGCTGTGTCCAGTTCTGGGCCCCCAATTTAGGAAGGCCATGGAGGGGCTGGAGCATGTCCAGAGAAGGGCAAACAAGGCTGGGGAGGGGTCTGGAACACAAGTCCCGTGAGGAGCAGCTGAGGGAGCTGGGGTTGAGTAGGCTCAGAGACCTCATCCTCTCTGCAACTCCCTGACAGGAGGGTGTTGCAGCCAGGGGTGTCGGGCTCTTCTCCCAGGGAAAAGCAACAGGACAAGAGGACACAGCCTTAAGCTGTGCCAAGGGAGGTTTTAGGCTAGAAATTTGGAGTAGGTTCTTCAAGAAAGGATTGATTGGGCATTGGAATGGCCTTCCCAGGGAGGTGGTGGAGAGTCACCATCCCTGGAGGGTGTTTAAGGAAAGACTGGATGTGGCACTGAGTGCCATGGTCTGGGTGACAAGGTGGGGTTGGGTCACAGGTTGCAGTTGCTGATCTCCAAGGTCTTTTCCCAGCCTGGTTAATTGCTGTGATTCTGTGATGACTGTGAGACACTGCAGGGCCCTGGGGAAGCAAGGAGGCCATTGTGACACTGCAGGGCCTCGTGGAACAAGAGGATCACAGTGACACTGCGTACTGAAGGCACCACAGAACCAAGGCCCCATTGTGGACCACTGTGGGGTTGAATGGAAGCAAGGAGTCCAGTGTGACACTCTGGGTCCTTGTGGAACCATGGAGGGCCGCTGTGACACTGCAGGGCCTTGTTGAACTGAGGGGCCATTGGTGACACTATGGAACCAGGGAGACCCTTGTGAGACCCTGGGGCCCAAAGGAGCCCAGGGGACCATTGTGACCCTGCAGGGGACTCGTGGAACTAAAGGTGTGGGGGGTTCAGTGCTGGCTAAATGCCAGTGCCCCCGCTAGAATATATTTACTCCATTTTCTACTGTGAGATAGGATTAGGAGGAAGGCAAAGCAGGTTTAATAATTTAAAGTGATTGTAAAGAAAACTTTATTAAACAGTAACTAAAAAAAAAAAAAAAAAGAGAATCGGAATCAAACTTTTACAAACTTCTTCTCCCCCATCTAACCTTTCTGTCCCATTCACAAGGGCAGGAGAAACAATTCAGTCAGTTTATCACCTCTAGAACAGTGTTTCTTCAGTTCACTTAGGCAGAGGAGTCCCTCTTGTCATTTTATGGAGACTTCTCCACAAGAACGCAGTTTCTCTCATGGCCTTTAATTTCCACGAACAGCAGCTGCCTGGAACCTGCAATTGTGAATCCCTCCCATCTTTTTCACAGCTGTGTTTATTGGGCTATGTACACTTGTGGGGTATTATTTTAAGGATGAGCTGTTCAAGAGGAAAGGTATCTCTTCATCTATTTCTGAGATTGTCTTCATCTCTGGGAACAGAGGTCTTCTTCTTCTTTCCCTGGGGGAAGGCAAAGGGTCTGCATCACTCCTCTCTCTCTCTGTTCAAACTTCTCATGGGATCACAGCTACTTCAGCATCTGCTTGCTTTAAGCAGAAATGCCTTTACAGATATATACAATTTGAACACTTCATCCCCAAATACTTTTAAGAGTAAAAGGGAAAAAAGAGTTGATGTATCAATTATATTTTCTCCATATAGGCTGGGGACAGCATGGCTGGAACAGTGGCCAGTGCAGAAAGGGACCTGGGGGATCAGCCCCTGTCTCTGCTGCTCCTTCCCGTCTGCCCCAGGGCCCTTGTCAGAGCCCCAGCCATGCTGTTTGGCCCCCAGCCTCTGCCCACGGCCAGCCTGGGGGCTGCTCACGGGGTGTTTCTGTGCTGAGGCATTGGCCTGGCACGGTGTTCTTGAGGAGAGCCTTGGGCAAGGAGCCTGGAGCCCCCAGGCCCTGGGGCTGAGGCGTCAGCGCTGCGCCCAGCAGGCCCATGGCCTGTCCCTGCTGCAGCCCCGGCACTGCCACCCCCAGGGCTGTGGCCCGCTCCCGAGAGCACTCAGGCCCTGCAGCAACACCAGGGCCAGCAGGGCAGCGGGCAGGGCCACGGCAGCTAGCACTGGCAACACCAAGTGCTGCTGCTGCTGGGCACAGCTGCTGGGCCAGCCACTGATCTGCCCCGAGCTCTGCACACAGACATTGCTGCTGGCAGCTCCAGAGAGGGAACAAACAGGGGATCTCTGGTGAAAACTTTGCTGGGAGATCGTTTATTCTGTGTAAAGCCACTGACAGCACAGCTCCTCATAGACATAGGCTGTGGGTCACAGTAAATGAAAAGGCAAACAAAATGAGAAATAGAACGAACAATGACATCACTTTGTAGAAAATATTTTAAAAACTAAAACAGACATAAAGAACCTCCAAAATGAAACCAACAAGAAGTATTGAAGATTACTTTTATTACAAGTGATTCGCAGAAACTGGCAAGCAGATTAATGTTTCTGAAATCATCCAGTAATCAGTGCCCTCATGGAAGCCTTGAGCTCCTTGTTCCTCAGGCTGTAGATGAAGGGGTTCAGGGCTGGAGGCACCACCGAGTACAGAACTGACACTGCCAGATCCAGGGATGGAGAGGACATGGAGGGGGGCTTCAGGTAGGCAAAAAAAGCCAGTGTAGAGGAACAGGGAGACCACAGCCAGGTGAGGGAGGCAGGTGGAAAAGGCTTTGTGCCGTCCCTGCTCAGAGGGGATCCTCAGCACAGCCCTGAAGATCTGCACATAGGAGGAAAACCATGAACACAAAACAACCAAAACTTAAACAGACACCAAGCAATGAAATCCAATTTTTTTCTGAAGGTGGAGTGTGAGCAGGAGAGCTTGAGGATCTGAGGGAATTTCACAGAAGAACTGGCCCAGGGCAATTGCCATGGCACAGGGGGCAGGGAAAATGTATTGACTGTGTGCAGCAGTGAATAGAGAAAGGCACTGGCCCAGGCAGCTGCTGCCATGTGGGCACAAGCTCTGCTTCCCAGGAGGGTCCCGTAGTGCAGGGGTTTGCAGATGGACACGTAGCTGGTCGTAGCACATGATGGTCAAGAGAAAATACTCTGCTGAGATGAAGAAGATAAAGAAAAACACCTGTGCAGCACATCCTGAGTAGGAGATGGTGCTGGTGTCCCCCAGAGGGAATTGTGCATGGCTTTGGGGACAGTGGTGCAGATGGTGCCAGGTCGCTGAGGGCCAGGTTGAGCAGGAAGAAGAAACATGGGTGTGTGCAGGTGGTGGCCGCAGGCTACGGCGCTGATGATGAGGCCGTTGCCCAGGAGGCAGCCAGGGAGATGCCCAGCAAGAGGCAGAAGTGCAGGAGCTGCAGCTTCCGCGTGTCTGCCAGTGGGCCAGCAGGAGGAAGTGCCTGATGGAGCTGCTGTTGGACATTTGCTGTCTCTGGACTTTGAAACCTTTTGAAGAAGGAATCACAGTGATAATTGAGGGGAGATTTCTCACAGAAAAATCAAAGCCCTTTTTCACAGACTCTTTTCCTGCCGCTAAACACCCTCCCCCTGTCCCTGTCCTCTGAGATCTTCCTTCACCTTTGTTGCTGGAGCCCTGATTGCTGCTGGCCAATGTTGTGTGAGGAGCTGGACCTTGGCCTGCAGGACACCTGGGAATCAGCCCTGACCCCCAGTCAGTGCAGGGGAACAGTGAGGGCAGGGGCCAGTCCTGGTGTTGGGACAATGATAAAGAATGTTTCCCCTAAGGCAGAAGAGCTGCCTGGTGTGAATGGGCTGGGGATGACAGAAGGCAGAACGAGAGATTCTGCTGCACCTGTGGAGAACAGAGAGTCCAGCAAGGCAGGAGGGTTTCCTGAGGCTTAGTGCAGACTGAGGGGAGCTGCTCTGTCCCTCTCTCCTGTTTCCAGCTGCCCTGGACTTGCTCCTTTCTGAAATCCATTCCCATGTTTACCCTGGACAGCCAGGAGACACTGCTGAGAGCAGAGGGATCCCTGGCACACCAAGTAGCTCCTGCCTTTCCCCAGAGTCAGCAGAGTGGGCTCATTGCCAGCCTCCCAGGCTGCCCTGCCCAGAGCTGCCCGGGCACAGGGAGCTGGGACACCCCATTGCTGTGCTCAGCCTGCACAGGAGGAGCCCAAGGGCTGGGCCTGGCCCTGCAGCTGGAACTGCCATTGCAGAGAGCCCCTCTGCAATGCGCAGCAGCACCTGGGCAAGGCAAGGAGAGAGAGAGAGCTGGGCCTGAGGAAAAGCCTTTCCCTGCCCAGCCCTGCCCAGCCCCTGCCAGGCAGCAGCAGGGCAGGACAGTGGCCCTCAGGCCCTGGTCAGCAGGGAATGGGCACATGGCCGCAGAGATGCCCTTCATCTCTGGGGCTGCTCTGCCGGCCCAGGAGGGACTGAGGGCCCCGAGCCCCCGGGCTGAGGGCTGTGCTGGCTGGGAGGGGACACAAGAGCTGTGCTGATCAGGGCAGTGTCTGCCCTGCAGGGCAGGCCCGGCAGGTGCCACATCTGCCCTGCAGCAGGGCTGCCCTCAGCACTGCCTCCCTCCCTGCCTGCCCACGGCTCTGCTGCTGGAGCTGCCCCAGCCCCAGCTGCTCCTGTGGCCCCGGGCTCCTTCCCTGCCAGAGCTGCCAGAGCCCAGCCCAAGCCCCTGGGCCAAGCCCTGCCCTGCAGCTGCTCGGCCCTGCAGGGGATTAAAGAACAGCTCCCCAGCCTGGGGCACCATGCAAAGGGGATGCTGCATCGATCTGGAGGCTGGGCAGGTGCAGGCACTTGCTGAGGTGCCCCAGGAATCCTCAGGGTGATGCTTTTAGAGTATCAGGCCCTGCTCTTGCCCTTCACAGCCTGAGTTTCCATTGCCACCAAGCTTGAGTCCAGGGAAAGTGGGAGCAGAGATTCAGGGAAAGCAGAAACCCAAGCAGGAAACTCCTGCCCTGAATGAGTTCATGAAAACTCACCTCAGAAATGAGCTGGGCAAGAGCTGGAGCTCTGAGCAGCCCTGGCTGCAGCCCCCAGCTTCAGCTCCTGCAGCTGTCCCTGGCAGCAGGAGCCGTCCTGCCCTGTCCCTGTGACAGGTGCCCAGGGCAGCCCTGCAGGAGCACAGGGGACATTGCCCTGCACCCACACACTCACCATGCACAGGGGCTGTGAAGATCTTTCCCCAGGTGAAGTCTCAGCTCAATGTCTTCCCAATCCTGATTGCCTTCAGCCTGTCTCTGCCTGGCTCCTGTCCCCTCAGTGCCTGCAGGCAGAGCCCTCAGCCCTGCTGGCCTGGGAGAGGAGCTGGTCCTGGCAAGAGCTGTTCCTTTAAAGCTCAGCAGCACAGACACAGCACAAGAACTTTAATGAGCCTCTCAGGGATTTGGTGTTGTTTACCATCAGCCTCTGCCCTGAGAGAGTGATCAAAAAACTTCTCAAGAACTTAAACTTAAATTGAAACTCCAAAGTTTCTTGAAGTTTTTAATGGATCTCACTGAGGAACATGACTGGGAAAGTGTCCCCACGTTCCAGTTAGAGCAGAAACACTGGAGGCAGTGATTGACAGCTGGGCACAAACAAGGCCAAGGTGTCTCTGGTGCTGAGCAAAGCTGGATGTGTTTTGAGGAATGCCAAGGGCCAAGGCCTGAGCCCCAGCGCCTGGCCAGGCAGATGCTGTCCCCTCCCTCCTTGCTCAGGGCTCTTGCCGGGATGGGCACTGGCATGTGGGGATGTGCAATGCCAAGGGCAGGAGCATGGGGCGGCCCCTGCCCAGGCTGCTGAGCAGGGCCAAGGAGGCAATGAGGCCCCAGGCCTGCAAGGGTCACTTGTCTCCTGCTCCTGCCTCAGGCCCAGGCCCAGCAGCCATGGCCAAAGTGCTGCCCAAGTTGGCTCTGGCAGGGCTGTCTTGGCAGCTGCTGCACAGCCCTGGTGCTTCTGAGGCAGATGAGATGTGGAGCCACCAGAGGCCAAGGCCAGCCAGAGCTGGCAGGGTTTTTCCTCTGAGATACCCTTGCATACAGGAAGATTTTTAGCGGGGGAGTACCAATTTTGTCCATGGGTGTCAGAAAAGAGAGACAGTTCTTTCCATAGGAAGGAAAGCATGGAGCCCCAGTGTTTCATGGGCAGATGAAGAGGGTAGCCCTTGACATTCCAAGATCAGCCAGACCTGTCAGGTCCCCCCCTGGGTGGCCAAATCAGGCCTGATCTGTTCCATGTTCCCCTCATTCCATGGGCCCCACAATGTCCCAGTGGTTTCCCCTTTGCTTCCCATGAGTCCCCTGTGGTGTCACAATGGCCCCTTGGTTACACGGAGGCCCTGAAGGGTCCCAATGGTCTCCATGGTCCCACGAGGCCCCACAGAGCCATGGTGGTCTCTTGGTTCCATGAAGCCCCACGGTGTCCCCATGGTATCCCAAAGTGTCACAATGGTCTCCATGGTTCCACCAGGTCCTCACAGTGTCACCGTGGTCTCCATAGGAAGGAAACAACCGAGCCCCAGTGTTCCAGGGGCAGATGAGGGGCAGCCACCAGAGGCCAAGGGCAGCCAGATTAGATGGTGCTGGCAGATTTTGTCTGGGAGCCATCCTTGGATATAAGGAATTGTAGAGGCGGAATATCAGTTTTGGACATGGATGCCTGGAGGAGAAAGACAGTTTTCCCTAGGAAGGAAAGCACGGAACACTGCTGTTTCAGGGCCAGATGAAAGGTGTCCATCAGAGGCCAAGGCCAGCCTAACTCTCTGTCCTGGCAGCTTTGTCTGAAAGCAGCCCTTGGATATCTGGAATTTTGGTGGTGGAATCCAAATTTTGGCCATTTTCTGCATTGATAAGAAGGACAGTTCTTTTCCATAGGAAGGAAAGCACAGAGCCAAATTTTTCAGGGGCAGAAGAGGAGACAGGTGGCTCCTGAGAGGCCAAGCCAGCCAGACCTGTTTGTCCTAGCAGCTTTCATCATGGAGGAATCCTTGGACATACAGAATTTGGGAGGTGGAATCTCAGTTTTGACCATGGGCACCTGATAGAGCTGGATGATTTTTCCATAAGAAAGAAAAGTGTGAAGTCCAAGTTCCTTGGAAGAACACAAGAGGTGACCACCCACGGGCCAAGACAGCCCAATCTGTCTCTCCTGGCACCTTTCATCTGGGGGAAATCCTTGGACATGGGGAATTTTGGAGGTGGAATCTCAGTTTTGGCTGTGGGCACCAGGACAGGAAGAAGAGTTCTTTTCATTGGGATGGAAAGCACAGAGCCCCAGTGTTTCAAAGGCAGATGAGAGCCAGCTCTTTGGAAACCAAGGCCAGCCAGACCTGTCTCTCCTGGAAGCTTTTGTCTGGGAGAAATCCCTGGGTATAAGGAATTCTGAAGGTGGATTCCACACTTTGGCCATGGGTGCCTGGATATGAAAGGTGCTTTTTTCCCATAAGAAAGAAAAGCACATGGTCCCAGTGTTTCAAATGCAGATGAGAGGTGGCCCCTGGGTGGCCAAGCCAGCCAGATCTGTCAGTCCTGGCAGATTTCATCTGGGAACAATTCTTTGCATGGATGGAAATCTGGAGGAGGAATCCTGATTTTGGCCATGGGCACCTGGAGAAGAAGGACAGTTCTTTCCACAGGGAGGAGAGCCCAGAGCCCCAGTGCTCCAGGGGCTGATGAGCAGCAGCCCTCGACATGCCAGGGTCAGCTGGACCTGTCAGGTGGCCCCAGGTGTCCCAGCCAGCCAGGCCTTGATGCCTTGAGAGGCTGCCGAGAACAGAGTCTGGACAGTGTCACAGGAATAAAGGAGGGATTTATTGAAAGGCCTTCAAAGGATGCACCTGGGGTAGTACAAGAGCCTGGCTGAGGGTACACCCAAGATGGACAATGGGTCACACATTTTCACACTTTTATAAGTTTTGGTCCATTTCCATATTGGGGTTAATTGTCCAAATACAGCTTCAGGGTATGAAGTCCCATCCTCCCAGTCTGCTCTCCTCGATTCACTGTTTGCACTTTTTGGGCCTGAAGCTGCCACAGCGTCCTTGGCTCTCCGCGGCTTCTAGGTTTTCTACTCCAGTTATGGAGAAATATTTCAAAGAGCTTCTAAAAAATATGCACTCCTATTTTAAAGGGTGTGTTTTATTACTGCTGTCTTTGGAGCAGAGACAATTGAAGCATTCTGTGATTGCTATTGACCCAGGGTCTCTCCTCAGCAGCTCTGGCCTGCTCACAGAAGCTGTGCCTTGAGCTCTGACCCAGTGTGGACAACCTTGCTCCACATTGCCCAGCCCTATCCTGTCTGTCCTCACTCCCCTGGGCCCTGCTGTGCTTGCAGAGCTGGCTGCACTCAGCCTAAGAGGGGTTTCCCCTTTTTGTATTTTTTGAAGCAATCTGAAACTCATGAGTTTCCCCACTGAAAACAGACACACTGCTCAGGTGTGTGCCAAGACCAAGCTGTCACCAATAACGTTCCCCTCACCCAAGGCAGAACTGTGCAGGAAATGTTTTAGACCTTTGCACTCTCCATGGTTCCATGAGGCCTTGCTCTGTGGCAATGGACTTTTGGTTCCATGAGGTTTTGTACTGAACAGTGGTATCCTTAGTTCCAAGTGTCACCATGGCCCCTTGGTTCCACGGGGGCCCCCGCTGTGTCACAATGGGCTCCATGATTCCCATGATTATATGCAAAAGCTTTGCGTAAACAACGCGCAACACCATGGTCTCCTTGGATCCACATTGTCCCAACCAACAATGGATTCCGTGAGATCCCAAACTGTCACAATGGATTTTTGTCTCCAAAGGACCCTTGGTTCCGTCAGGCCCCATAGTGTCACAGAGGTTTCCTTGGTTCCATCTGCCCCAAAATGTCACAGGGTTTTCCCTTTTCCTGCAGCAGCCAGCAGCAAACCCCCAGTGCCAGGGTCAAATGTCTGGCAAGAAGGAGCAAGGGGGAAACATTTGGAGTGATGGATTTTGCCTTCCCAGGTCACAGTGACATGGGATGGGGCCCCTGCTGTCCTGGAGATGGCTGAACACCAGCCTGCCCCATGGGAGGGGGTAAGAGACAACAGCCTCTGTCCATGGAAGTGCAACAGCAGAGAGGTCAGGAGAAGGCTGGGTTTCAAAGACTCTCACCAGCACAGGAAACATCAACCTAGGACATTTTCTTGAAAGCTGACATTTTAGAGCATTCTTTTATATGGACCATCAAATACCAAAGTTAAACAGCTTTGGCTCTCTCTGGGCCCTGAGACCAGCTGGAATCTTTTTAGCAGTCTGTGCTCTTCCATCCCCTTGCTTAGGGTGAGGATGTCAGATCTTTCAGCAGCCTCCACTTTCCATGGGGGCTTCTCTTCACAGGCAGGCTCTAAAAGCAGAACAAAACAAAACAGCAGTGCAAGGCACAGCACAAAGGAAGCACCGGGATGATCAACACCCGCCCTTGCAGTGACATTTCCCGAGTGCTCCTCAGCACCCCGGGCTGCAAACAAGCCCCGCTCGGGGCGAGCACAAGAGCCGCGCTCAGCGCTGAGCAACAGCCCGAGCCCAGCAAGGCCTTGGAGGAGGTGGGGGTGAGCCCCAGGCCGGGCTCCAAAGGGGCCTCGGGGCTGGGGCTGATGGCAGCGAGGGCCCTGCCCATGTCCCCCTCGGCCCCTGTGGTGCCACGGGGGCCAGAGTCCGGTGCCAGGGCTCGGTCCCTGCTGCCACAAGGGCGCTGCCCAGGGCTCCCTGCCCGCCGGGGCCGGGCCCGGGGGCTGAGGGGCAGCCGCCACCCACTGCGGTGCCTTGTCTGGCCCGGAGAAGGGCTCGGGGCCGGGGCAGCAGCAGCGGCGTGGTTGCCCCTGTGCCTGGGGCGTTTGTGCTTCAGCCACAGCAGCGACGGCTGCTATGAACAAGTTCATAAGTTAACGCAACTAGAGCTGTTAATGTTAATCTGAAATTGTAATAAGTTAATTGTGTTAATTAAATCATTGTTAAATGTTAAAAGTTTAAGTTATCCCCAGTGTTAAACCCTTACCTTAGCAATACCTTTGTTGCATCTGTTGGGTGCTGCCTCCGCTGCTTCCCAAAATGGCATCAGGTAACCTCCAATGAAAGACCCTAAAAGCAACGAGCTAGCCCAAAATTTAAGGAACTAAGCAATGGGTCCCACTAGCAAAAAGTTGTCCTACTCCACCAGCAAGGTTTTAGATGTCACTGTGACCTGACTGGAACTGGGTCAGAATGGAGACCCTAGACAATGAGCTGAAAACTGTCTTCCTAGGCATGCCCACGAGGATGTAAGCCCCTGTTCTGCTGTGGAGCAAAACTGTCTGCCTCCTCCTCTGCATCGCCAAAGGGAACAGTGGCGGTGTGGGCAACTCCTCGGGCCCCCAGCCAGAGCTGATCACTCAATAAAGGCATCCAAAAGGAGCAGGTCTCCTTGCCTATTTATTTCAGCTGGGAGCTCGTCTGGGATAGGCACATATGAAGAGGATACCAGGAACGGGATGGCTGCCCGCCCTGGACCTCCAGGACAGCTGGTACCTGGACTGAAGAGATCAGCCTGGGATCAGCGATTCTGAGGAGCAACAGCGGAGTAAGTGACCCCGGTGGCGGGCGTAGGCTGCGTGCAAATGGTGTGTGGGTGAGAGCCCCCCAGTACTGCAGTTCCGGATCCCTGCAAGGGGCCCGGCCAGGAACGGGATGAAGCGAGAGGAACTGCTGAGTGAGGCGTCTCCTGGGGATAGTGAGGCCCCCCCAGGCGTGCAGGGGATAGCCAGGTGTGAGTGGCACACGTCAGGGCTAGGTTAGACCATTGCAGTCTAGATAGGTCTGGGTGTGTGGAGTACCCAGACACTGAATGGGTCACACGCATCACAGGGTGCCCCCAGGCACTGCCGGCACCAAGCACCCACGAGGGTCCTCACTGCCCAGGACCGGGCTGGACGTACCACAGGTGGTGCTGCCGCCATCTCGGGGAGAAGACTGGGAACCCGTGGCCCAAGAGCACTGGGGTGGGGAGTCTTTAGATTAAGGCAAGGACAGGCACCACACATTCTTGCACACATACCTTTTGCCTTGGCTATTCTGCTGGGGAGGGGTAGCCAAGCAGACAGTGGATGGCAAAGGGGTCAGACCCTGCTTGGGTTGATCCCAGTTTCTGGGAAGGGATACCCCTGGGTAAACCCCACGGAGTCCCCCTGAACCTTCCTACCTCCGTTCAAAAAGTGAGGAAGGTGGATACAGTATTAGAACAGGACAGTCTAGCCCGGGGTTTGGACTCGCTGTCTGGCCTGGTGGGTGGCTAGACAAGGGAAGGTCCTGGTGCCCAGGGAGGGGATTCTAATACTAGGGGCCTTGGCGTGCATCGAAAAGGGTGCTCAAGAGTCTCTAGGGTAGAGACGAGACATGGGGGTACACTTAGGGGGTCAGATCACTAGGATAGGCCCTAAGGTCCAAGGCAGAGCCTGGGACCAAAAAGGTGTGAGTGTAGTAAGTATACCCAGGTAAAGAGAGAGAGAGTGAGTGAACCCTATCCTTTCCCCTAATAAAATTTACTCCTTAGTATATGAGTGGAAGTGTGAGAGTCATCAAGAAGGGTTTCAGTTAAATTAAGAGGGGGGAGAAGGCTTGGGTTAATGATATATATATTTAGTTGAGCCGAGAAATGCTTTATTTACTTGTAGATTTGTGTTGCCCATCTGTAGATTTCCATTCGGGTATGGGCACATTTGAGATTTTAGTTTACTCATTTAAGGATGGGTCAGTGTGTAAGTAAAGGAGGAAGCCCCCTTAAAGGAAAAAGGAAAGTAAAAAGCATTCCCTTAGACAGTCTGCTAGGACGATTATTAGACCACTGGGACTCTCAAGAAGCCACTAAAACCTTTGACAAAGTAAAAATTATTTATTATTATACTGAATTTTGGCCAAAGTTGAAATTACAAGGAAAGTGGCCTTGGTATGGAACTCGTGACCCATGGATGTGCTCCCAATTAAACCAGTATTTACGAACTCGAGAGAATCCTGATATAGAACAATTAACAGGTGCTGCCTGTTGGCAGGCAGGGGCTGTGAGTGAAGGGAGCATAATGATCTGTAAATTAAAGAAGAAAGAGAAAGATAAGGAGGAAAGTGAGGGAGAACAGTCACTAAGACCTGGGATCTCCTAGATCACCTATCACCTCCTCCTCCAATTTACCCAGTCCTAAACCCCAACCCCTTACCTGCTCCTCCAACAGTAATCCCACTACCACCTCCTCCTAATGCCCCTATGCAAGACCCCAGTCCTGTACCTACTCTCCCAGCAATTATCCCAGTTCCTTCCTCAACCTCTCCCTCTACCCCAACTCCTTTGCCAGGCCCCCCAGCAAAGAATGTAGACCTTCAATCAACCTCTCTCCCTCCCTCAACAGCACTCTTAACTCCACCTCCTCCCAACTTTCCTAACTCCTAAACCTGAGCCTTCACCTATCCCTATAGTTACTCTTCCAGCCTCCCTCAGCTTCGCTACACCTCTCTCTCCAACCCTCTCATTACTATCCCCAAATGTAGCTCCCGATTCTAGTACCATGATATTACCTTTTTCTCCCCCACCCACGTCTGTCCCATTACCACCTCCTATATTCCAGGTGACTTCCCAAATTGACAACACTATAAATGGCCCTTGGCATAACACTAGGTCAAGGACATCAAAACCCAAAAAAATTATGCCTCTTAGGGAAGTCCCAGTGGATGGGATGTTGGGAGGGGTAGGATTTGTAAATGCACCACTCACGGCCTCAGAAGTTTGGGGTTTTAAAAAGGAGTTAGGAAATTTGGTGGAAGATCCAGTGGGCATTTCAAATCAGGTGGACCAGTTCCTTGGACCTAACATTTACACCTGGGGAGAGTTAAACTCTATACTTAATATCTTGTTTTGTCCTGAGGAGGTCAGAATGATCAGAGCAGCAGGAATAAGGATTTGGGAAAGGGAGAATAGAATAGGGCCTCCTGGAGATCTTAAGATGCCTCTAGTGGATCCAGGGTGGCATCCAAATCGGGAAGAAGGCAGAAGGAATATGAGAGACTACCAGTCTCTGATAATTAAAGGTATAAAAGAATCTGTCCCTCACAGCAGCAACACCAAATTGGCCTTTGAGGGTACCCAAGAAAAAGATGAGACTCCAGCAAGTTGGCTCAATAGATTGAGGAGGAATTTTCAGTTATATTCCAATATAGACCCCGATTGTCCAGAGAGATGAGTACTTTTAAAAGTGCAATTTATTACAAAATCTTGGCCCAAAATAAGGAGAAAGTTGGAAAAGATCAAAGACTGGCAAGAGAAAAGTATAAATTAGTTATTAAAAGAGGCTCTGAGCGTTTACCTAAGGAAGGAAGACGAGAAGGCAAAAGCAAAAGCAAAATAATGGTAGCTGTAGCTCAGGAAAGTGTTGGGGCTGATAATGATCCATCAGTATGGTCTCCTGGAATAGGTCAAAGAAAGCCAACACCCTCTGTAGGACGATACTGGGAAAAAACAGGATTTAGAAAAGATGGGGCAAGACCAAGAAAGATAGAAGGAGTACCTAATGATGGGGCATGTTATTATTATGGGGAAGTTGAACACTTTAGGAAATATTGCAAGAAATTGCGGATAGATGAAACAATTGCGCAGGAACAGGAGGCTTTGGAACGGGTCTTGAGGGGTGACAGCTGGGGGTGTCAGGGGCTCTGTATGTTAGGGGACCCCATGAGACACCAAGAAGAGCCCCTAGTAAATTTCAGTGTGGGTCCCCCAAGATGAAGACTTTGAATTCCTTGTGGATACTGGAGGAATAGATAGGAGCTGATAGATCAAGTATTAATAAGCTACCAGTGAGGATGACCATTGGGAATAAGACCTGTGAAATATTAGGAGCAGAAGGGAAACCGTTTAGAGCACCAGTTGTCAAAACGTAGAAATAAAAAGAAATTCAAGGCAATGTATAGCAGATATTATCTATCTGCCTAGACTAGAAACCAATCTGTTGGGAAGAGACTTACAAGTCCTGTTGGGAGTGGGGATCAAACCAGAGAATGGGAAAGTGGTGGTCAGACTTATGAGGTTAACCAAAGAGACTTAGAAGAGATGGTGTGGGCAGAAGAGGGAAAATATGGATATTTGAACATTCCACCAATAAAGGCAGAAATGCACAAAGGCACTTCTCCCATACAGGTGAATCAGTATCCCATATCATCAGAGGGAGGGAAGGGTTTGGCACCTGTGGTCAAACACCTATTAAGGGAAGGTATCCTAGAACCGTGTATGTCCCTCCATAATACCCCCATATTAGCTATCAAAAATTTTGGCTGGGGGAAAATGTAGATTAGTCCAGGATTTAAGGGAAGTAAACAAGAGGACTATTGTGAGACACCCTGTAGTGCCCAATCCATACACATTGCTGAGTCAGATCCCAAGAGAGCACGCCTGGTTTACTATCATAGACTTCAAAGATGCATTTTGGTCTTGTCCCTTGGCAGAAGATCGCTGGGATTGGTTTGCGTTTGAGTGGGAACATCCAGATAGAAACCGGAAAATGCAGTTAAGGTGGACACGCTTACCACAAGGATTTACTGAGTCCCCTAATCTATTCGGGCAGGCACTAGAAGAATTATTAAAGCAATTCCATCCTAAAGAAGAGACGAAAATATTGCAATAAGTTGATGATTTACTTGTATCTGGAGAAGAGGAAAGTGAAGTGAAAACTATCAGTATACAACTATTAAATTTCCTAGGGGAAAAGGGGCTGATGGTAGTGCAGGATAAATTGCAATTCATAGAACCTTAAGTCACCTATCTGGGACATGTGATTAGAAGAGGGTATAAAAAACTGAGGTTCTGAAAGAATTACAGGAATTCTTTCTATCCTGGCTCCTAAAACTAAGAGGGACATAAGAAAACTCCTGGGATTATTTGAGTCTTGCAAATTGTGGATAAATAATTACACACAGAGCGTGAAATTTTTGTACAATAAATTGGTAGACCACAAACCAATCAAATGGAGAATGGATGATGACCAGCAATTGCAAGATCTAAAGAATAAATTATCTTCATCCCCAGTACTAAGTTTGTCCAGTCTTAGGAAGGAATTTGATCTCTTCGTAAGTGCAGAAGAAGGAATCACCTACAGAGTGCTTACCCAAGAATGGGGAGAATCCCAAAAGCCCGTTGAGTTTCTGTAGGAAACACATTCTGTGCTGTTCTTGTGAGCCAGCAAAGGTCTCCTGAAGATAAAGGAAAGCCCTATATCTCTCCTGAGGAGGACACCAAGGTTGTGACCATGGAGATGTGATGAAGGAGAGAAAGTTAAGAGATACAGACTCTAACTGGCTCACAGAATGACGTGGCTCCTTGGTCACCCACTGAGAACTTTGTTTCTTTCCTATAACCAATGGGCAGTGAATGTGTATTTTGGATGAAAGCAAATATCTTGAAAGAGTATAAAAGCAACATGTTGCTACAATAAATCTCTCTTGCACCCTTCTGATGGAGTCGTGGTACTTTGTGCTGTGTCATGCTCTATAACGACATCTGGTGGCCCCACCGTGATTGCAACTGGACTGTAAAAAGAGAAAAAAAAATTGAAGGGTACCCTAAAAATGAGTGAAGGTAGCAGGGATGCTGCGTAGGTCCGGACCTAATTCAGATGTCTGATTTGAGATGAGCAATTGGGAAAATAATGGGAAATAATTATCAAATGAGGAAATGACGGTTTTGTCCACGTGGAAAATTTTACTGAAAATATGTTCAAACTTCTGATTATGCCCTCTGTAGTTTACTGACATGATGTAAATCACAGCACTGTGAAGCTGATGCCGGCACTGCCTTCAGTGTCCGGGCATGGAAAAAGGTTGGGAAGAGACTATGGGAAGTGATATCTAAGGGGGATAAAAGGATTGTTGATTTGGCTACTACCTGGAGACTGTTGTATGAGGCATTGAAGGAATGGAAAGCAGAACAAGATAGAGGGAAGGAATTGGAGGAGCAGGAATTAGAGCAAGAACTGAAGTAGAGGAACAGGAGGAAGATGAGGCTGAGCCTGTTGATGTATCTCCCCCTGAGGAGTCTGCTGAAGTTGCTGTGGAGGTTCCCCCAGGGTTTGCTATCGTGAGAATCAAATGGCAGGCTAAGACAGTTCCTTGGTATTTATCTCCAAAAGACTGTGTTAAACCTGTGTATACTTCAACTGCTCAGCAGTTAGCAGAATTGAGTGCTAGATCAAAGTATCTCACGCTTGCACAGCAATTAGCCAAAATGAAGTTACAGAAGAATCAAAGTGTAAAACAGGCTGGGTCATCGGCCCTTCTGTCTCTCCCTGGGCCGTTTGCTCCCCCTTACCCACGCCTCGGTCAGCTGCTCCCCCCTCACCCTCCTGTGGATCGGCTGTTCCTCCCTTACCCATCCCTCAGTCGGCTGCTCCTCCCTCTCCCGCTTTCCCTTAAACCATCTGCCCTGCCTCTGCCCTCCTTCGAGTCGTCTGCCTCCACTCCACCCCCAGCTGAGCCATCTGGTCTCCCCCTCCCTCCTGAGCTGGTTGAACAAAAGCAATCTTTAACATTGTGTCCTTCTTTGTCTAGTGATAGTTCTGACAATGAACTGCCAGTTATAAGTACACCTAAAAAGACTCAGGAATCTGTTTGTGTTAGACCTCGTAGCAGATCCAGGCCTGCTGTTTCTTGGACTCTGCCTCCCTGCCAGGTGGCTGTGACTCCTCGACACCCTTTGCAATTTTGGCAGCATGTGAGAATGAAAGCAGCTGAAGTGGGAGATTGGAATTTGTTAGAGAAAATAGGTCCACCTAGAAGGATGGAGATGGCTGCTGTTGCTTCTGGTGGGCCTGTGGCTTTTCCTGTTTTCAAAGCTGCTCCTATTTTGGGAAAACAAGGTAACATCAGGAGGGGTTTTTTTGCATGGAGGGTTGTGCAGGATCTCCAGTCAAAAGTAGATCACTATGGTGTTAACTCTTCGCAGGTGATGCAAGTGATTCATGTTCTAAATGCTGATGTACTTGCACCTTATGATATTGTTCACCTTGCTACGATTTTGTTTCAGCCAGTGCAGTATGGTGTGTTTCAAGCTACCTGGAAACAAATGGTTGAGAGAGTAGCATTGGACAATATGCAGTTACCTCAGCAGGATCCATGTCATGCTGTGGGAGCTGATGCCTTGCTGGGCAATGGACCATTCTCTAACCCGGATTTGCAGGCAAGATGGGACCCACTGGTTCTGGCATAGGCCCAGCAGCTGGGTATGAGTGTCACCATTCTATTTTCTGAAAAATCCTCTTTGCCCAGGATTTTCTCCCAGGAAGCTGAGAAGCCTCAGAGAGGAATGAAAACAATAATTATCGGATTGCTGCTCCTGTGTTTGCTGCTTTGGAATGTGGCTTGAACATTTTTTACCAGCAGGTGAATGTTTGGTTCCATGTGAATTGTTTTAATTTAATGACCAATCATGGTCCAGCTGTGTCGAGGCTCTGAGGAGTCATGGGGTTTTATCATCATTCTTTTCTAGCCTTCTGATGTATCCTTTCTCTATAGTTCAGTATAGTTTTAGTATATAATTTCTTTTAATAAAATATAATATCATAAAAAAATAAATCAGCCTTCTGAGAACATGGAGTCAAATTCTCATCTCTCACCTTGTCCTGGGGACCTCACAAACACCACACATAAGTGCTTTACTCAAAACAATGGAAATGGCAGCTCCTAAACCAAGGTATATTAGCATCCAGCAAGGGGTGAAGGAACTTTTTCTGTAGTTTGTGGAGAGGGTTATTGCAGCCCTTGAGAAGCAAGTAGAAGATGATAAGTTGAGGCAAATTTTATGCAGACGGCCCGGGACAACACAAACGAAGATTGCAGGTGAATTATCGATTCTTTACCGGGAGATCCCCCACTGTCTGATATTGTAGTTTTTTGCTTGAAGGTTCGCTCGGTTGAGAATAAAATGGCTGCTTTGGCAAAAGTCATGAAGTCTTCACCCAGATGTTCTGCTTGTGAAGCATCAGGGCATGTGAAGACGCAATGCCCTCAAACTGCTGGACGATGTGCACACTCTAGCGTAATTTGGACCAATAAAGTGTCTTGTTGTCGTTGTGGTAACTTTGGCACATTGCTAAATTTAAGATCTTTTTCAGGTGGTCGACAAGTGCAGGGAAACTGGAGGAAAAATGTGAAGGGGTGCGTGGAGACACAAATACCCCGATGACAATCACGAGCCCTGCCAGCACTGCAAAGCTCTCCATTTGT
This sequence comes from Calcarius lapponicus, assembly GCA_039654755.1. Taxonomy (NCBI): domain Eukaryota; kingdom Metazoa; phylum Chordata; class Aves; order Passeriformes; family Fringillidae; genus Calcarius; species Calcarius lapponicus. The sequence goes on along the minus strand of JBBFKN010000027.1, from coordinate 1,451,734 downwards.
GACCGACACACAGGGGCCACAAGAAGCTCGGCAGGGATTGATATACCGACAGCTAACACAGTAACTATTTTGACAGGAGGTGCATGTAAAGTGCCTCTTGATGCTTATGGTCCTATAGGTGGAGGTTTGAGTGCTTTTCTAATGGGGAGATCTAGTCGACTCAAGGTATTAATGTGCATTTAGGTCTTACTGATTTTGATTATGTGGGACAAATTCATGCTATGGTGTCTGTAAGTGAACCTCCTGTTGTTATTCAAAAAGGCACTTGTATTGCTCAACTTCTTCCTTTTTTGAGTTGTTAGGAAGGATGAAAGTTTGACAAGAAAGTCTCAGAGATATGTATGTTTGGCAGAAAGATTTTTGAATGTAGAATCTGAAGAAGAATAAAAATGAAAGCAAGTTTTGACATGGAAGAAAAGAATTGCTGAGCCAGTCTTACTGGCTAACCAAGGAAGGCAAAGGGTATAGTGTTAGAAGGGTTTTTTATGACTTAGAGCAAAAGATAAACCTACCCCAAACAAGAAGATTTTTTTACCAAGCAGAAAGATAGCACAGGCAAACAAGTCAGCAGACATTGCAAGTAGAAAAAAGGTCTCAGAATTTTCCACTGCAAGAAAACTGAAAAACAACTTCTAGCTTAAACTGTAATGTACTTTTAGTGATTGGATTAGTAACATGAATATGGTAATTGTAGTAGTTGTGATAGGCTGTAGATAAAAGTTAAGGTATAGATTGGTTCTACTGTATTAAGATGCTCAGCAAAGAAAAGTAAATAATGCATTTGTAACCTAGACTAAAGGTCTCCAGGCCTGCCTGCAGCTGGATCTGGCAGCTGTAGGCACAAGCTCTGTCGCCCATGACCCTGGACTGCTGGAACGTCTTAGATGGAATAAACTGCATTTTGGAGAGCTGCCTGGAGTCCCACATTTCTCTTTCAGGCTCTTACTATGAGTTCTGTTCCAACTATAGTGGATTGGAGTCGTGGCACTGGAGGTTTTGTGTCGCAGACATCTTTTTCACTAAAAATCCTTTCGTTAGGATTTTCCCTTCTGGGAAGTTGGCCCCAGAAAAAGAATGCAAACAATGGTTATCTGCTGCTGTGGAAGGGAACAGGTGGATTTTTGATTGGGCCATCTTGAATGTTTATAATTAATGGCCAATCAAGACGGAGCTATCTTGGACAGAGTCCGAGAGAGCTGCCTTTTGTTTTCTTCTTGTCTATTCTATTCTTAGCTTAGCCTTCAGAGGAAAACCTTTCCTTTTCTATTTCTTTTTAGTATAGCTATAATGTAATATATATACCATAAAATAATAAATCAAGCCTTCTGAACATGGAGTCAACATTCTCGTCTCTCCTTTATCCTGAAAACCCCTGTGATCATGGTCACAGTTTTTGATCTACAGGACCACCTCAGGTTCTTTGGACTCAAAAGGTGACAGATGAGTGTCCGGTAATGCAATGTTTGGTCAGTGCTAAGGGATGTCATCCAGAAACTATAGCAATATCAGGTTTACTTGACACAAGAGCAGATGTAACTATAATTTCACAGCTTGTTTGGCCTCCAAACATACAAGAGCAGATGTAACTATAATTTCACAGCTTGTTTGGCCCCTCACTCAATCAACCTTTGGAGTTGCTGGGTTAGGTGGGTCAACTGCTGGTGCTTTATCTGCGATTACGATCACTATAACACATCCGGAAGGTCAACAAGCTAACATTAGACTGTATGTTACTAATGCTCAGCCTAATTTATGGGGATGTGATTGCTTAACCCAGTGGGGTGCTAAATTTACCATGGATTTTTAGTGGAGGCCACTGGGATGCAGGGCCTTAAATGTCCAGTTGTATCCTTGGCATGGCTGACAGATAAGCCAGTCTGTATTCAGCAGTGGCCCCTGCCTACTGAAAAGCTTCTTGCCCTGCGAGGCTTAGTTAAAGAAGAATTGCAAGCTGGACATATTGAAAAATCATTCAGCCCATGGAATACTCCTGTGTTTGTAATAAAAAAGAAATCTGGTAAGTGGAGACTTTTGCACAATTTGTGGCGGATAAATGCTGTGATGGCCGCAATGGGTGCTTTACAATCAGGTCTCCCAACACCTACAATGATTCCACAAGGATGGGAAATAATTATCATTGATTTGAAAGATTGCTTTTTTACAATTCCATTGGCTGATCAGGATAAGGAAAAATTTGCCTTTGCGGTGCCTTCTTTAAATAATGAGGAACCAGACCAAAGATATCAGTGGACTGTTTTGCCTCAAGGAAGGAGAAATTCTCCGAGTATTTGTCAGTGGTTTGTGGCACAGGCTTTATCTAAGGTCCGAGAGCAATTCAGCAACTGTTATTGCTATCATTATAGGGATGATATCTTGTTGGCATCCGAAAATAAACAACAATTGTTGGCTCTCGAACAATGTGCTGTGGAAAATTTAGAGGCCTTTGGTTTGGTTATTGCCCTGGAGAAAGTCCAAAGACAGATGCCTTGGAAATATTTGGGGTTAATAATTAACAATACACAAATTGTGCCTCAACCTATAAAATTGGACATTGATATCAAAACTGCTGTTGACGTGCAGAAGTTGGTTGGTGCAATAATAGGTTGTCTTAGGCCATACTTGGGGATAACCAATCATCAACTGCAACCCTTGTATGACTTATTATCGGGGATAACTTCCTCTACTGATGAGAGACATTTGACTGCTGCAGCAAAAAAGGCTGTAGAAGAAGTTTAATTGGCCTTAACATCTAAATTTGTTGCCAGGTTGGATGTTTCTGTTGGCGTGCAATTGTTGATTTTAATAGATAATGAAATACCGTGCAGATTGTTGTGTCAATGTAATGACAAATGGGAAGATAAATTGCATATTTTGGAGTGGATATTTTTGTCTTTCAGGTCATGAAAAACCGCTCCAGGTCTGTATGAGCTTTTTGCAGACATCATTATCAAAGGTTGCAGACGCTGCCATGAAATCTTAGGCCGTGATCCTGTAACTATTGTCATACTGGTACAACAATGGTATTTTGAGTGGAGTTTTCAAAATAATCACGAGTTGCAATCTGCTTTATCTTCTTTTACAGGTCAAATAGCATATCATTTACCATCTTGTCCTATTTTGAATTTTACTAAGGAGATTCCTTTTCAGAGGAAACAACTTTGCTCTTCAGTACCAGTGGCAGGCACAACAGTTTTACAGATGGATCTGGAAGGACTGGAAAGGCTGCTGTAGCCTGGAAGAAAGATGACCCCTGGGAGCATGAAGTAATGTTTCAACAAGGGTCTCCTCAGTTAATTGAACTTTGTGCCGTACTTTTGGCATTTACCTTATTTCCTAGCTCCATAAATATAGTTACTGACTCTGTTTATGTTGCTAATTTAGTAAAGCAGTTGGATCAAGCTGTGTTGTACAATGTAAAGGAGAAACCATTATTTGTCATTGTTGAAGATATTTTGCAGGTTGAGGAGTTTTTGTTAAACAATGGTCGTATTCAGCTGATGCACAATCCAGCCTGCTTGTACTAATGGACAATGGTTACGTACACAGGCAATGAATAATGGACATATTCAGAAATGGGGTTGGTATATCCTTGAAAGAGATACAAGAAGAATCATCAGGACTCAGCGAGTTTGTCAGCAAATTTGGGAAAGTCAGAAAAAAGTAAATCATGGGTGGGCCTGACGAGCACAGCCAGACGTGTGAAAAATTAGGAGATCCAATCAGCATTCTAATTTAGATGTGTGAACAGCTAGGATTAACCAATCATGTATTCGCCAGAGACGCGTGGACAGTAGAGATTTATTATAAATATAGTCTTTTTAAGGATAATAAATTTGGCTTCACTGGATCATGTTAGTCATGGTGTGTTGTCCCTGAACCTCCGCACCCTGCATTCACCCAGCTCTTTGGGTCTGCCCCACCAGTTTTCAAAGGATTCAGACCCACTCTAAATGCTAATGATATCATACAGTGGTTGGTGTTGCTGATAGGCCTGTTCTATTTAGCATTCAGAGATAAGGGAAGATTAACCTGGATAACCACGCTGACACCAACCCCAGAGACAAGGGATGCTGCTGCCCCAGAGCCTGACCCTGCCCCACAGCCCACCTCAGAAATGAACCACCCAGCCTGGGTGGGGGTTCTGGTGAAGGAGATGGGCCAGATGCTGAAGGAGTAAATTTCCCCAGCTGGTGAGAAACCCTCGCCCTGCCTCAAAGAGGGAGAGTCTGATGGTGCAGCAGTGGAACCCACAGATGTTACAACTGTCCAGGTTCCAGCTGAACTGCAAGGGCAGTCAAAGCCAGCAGCAGTCACCCCTGTGGAAACAAGGAGGTCTAAGATGAAATCAGAGCACCCAGATAAGGATAAGAATGGAGGGCCCTCACAAACCACAGGGGAGCCAACAGTTGAGATCATCACTGAGTCCCTGATGTACAAAAGTCTCTGTAATCTGCACAAAGACATTGTACGATGGGGACGTGAGGCTTATACAACCTGGTTACTCTGGGTCTGGGACCTTATGGGTACAGGCCTGCAACTGGATGGTGGTGAGGCAAGGAATTTGGGACCCTTGACCCAGGACTCAGGTGGGAATCAGGTATTTGTATCAGAGTCAGGGTCCCTTTCCCTCAGGGAGCAGCTTTTAATGAATGTCAGAGAGAGGTTTGTCCACAGGGAGAGAATGCAGGAGCACCAGCATAGAATTTGCTGGAAGACCCTTGAGGAAGGGATCCAACAGCTGAGAGCAGTGGCAGTATTGGAGGTACTCTTTGGGAGGGATGGACAGCATGATAATGACCCCGACAAGGTTAGGTCATTGCACAGGGCAAATGCTGTAGAGTCTGGAAAATCTGGGGCCATCTCAATACACCACCTTCATTGCAACGATTAATGCCGATAACAACCAAGAGACAGTGGGTCACCAACAAGCTTAGAAATTGTGAGAGTGTGATCAATGACCCCATGCAGGCTCATGTCTCTGCTGTGATCAAGGACCTCAAAGAGGAGATGAGGGAGATGAAGGAGGAGGTAAAGAGAAACAGTTCCCATATGGCACCAGTGTGAGTCACATGCCCCGAAGTCAGAGCCAAACATCCCCCAGCCAGAGAGAGAGGGTACACCCCACGGGCTGGCCTGTGGCCCCTCCTGTGTGACCATGGGGAACATGTGGGAAGGTGGAATGAGAAAGCCACTTCTGTCCTGGCAGCACAGGTGCATCAAATCAAGGAGGGAAACACTGACTGAGGGAATTCTACCCAAATGAAAATAGCCTCAGCCTCCCATGATTGTGTTAACACTACACAAGGGAGGATGATCTGTCAGATTACCTTGAAGGAACCCCTACCATGTATGCCCAGGAAAGAAATAATAGTAAGGTCTAGAGGGGCCCCGCCTCTAGCCAGGAAGAGGCACGGGACAGTGTGGATCCGATGGTCTGGCACATCAGAACCACAAAAATACAACACCTTAGTTGATAGTGGAGTGCTGTGTACCCTGATACCATCGGGACATGTGGGGGCAGAACCTGTTTCCATTGCTGGGGTGACGGGGGGATCACAGCAATTGACCCTGTTGGGAGCCCAGGGGAGCCTGACTGGGAAGGAGTGGCAGAAACATCCTATTGTGACTGGCCCAGAGGCCCCGTGGAGTCTGGGCATAGACTTCCTCCAGAACAGATTTACAAAGACCCAAAGGGATTTAGATGGGCTTTTGGAATAGCTGCTGTAGAGGCAGAGGACATTAACCAATTGAACATCTTGCCTGGACTATCAGAAAACTCATCTGCAGTAGGACTCCTGAAGGTGGAAGAGCAGCAAGTACCAATTGCCACCTTGTCAGCACACCACCAGCAGTTGAACGACTTGAGATGCCATGATCCCCATCCACAAAATGATCCATGAGCTGGAGAGCCAAGGGGTGGCCAGCAAAACCCACTCACTCTTCAACAGCCCCATCTGGCCTGTGCACAAGCCTGACAGAGAATGGAGATTGACTGTTGGCTATCGTGGCTTGAAGTGACTCCACTGCTGAGTGCTGCCGTGCCAGACATGCTGGAACTCCAGTACGAGCTGGAGTCCAAGGCAGCAAAGTGCTTTGCCACTGTTGACGTTGCCAACGTGTTTTTCTCCATTCCTCTGGCTGCAGAATGCAGGTCTCAGCTTGCTTTCACCTGGAGGGGCGTGCAGTACACCTGGAACCGACTGCCCCAGGGGTGGAAGCACAGCCCCACCATCTGCCATGGACTCATCCAGGCTGCACTGGAAAAGGGTGAACCTCCAGAACACTTGCAGTACATAGAGGACATCATTGTGTGGGGTAACACAGCAATGGAAGTGTTTGAGAAAGGAGAGAGGATCATCCAGATTCTGCTGGAAGTTGGCTTCACCATCAAGAAGAGCAAAATGAAAGGACCTGCCCACAAGATCCAGTTTCTGGGAGTGAAGTGGGAAGATGGATGGTGTCAGATTCCCGCTGAGGTCATCAGTAAGATCACAGCAATGTCTCTGCTCACCAGCAAGAAGGAAACACAAGCTTTCCTAGGCACCATAGGTTTTTGGAGAATACACATTCCTCAGTACAGTCAGATCATAAGCCCTCTCTACCTGGTTACCCGCAAAAAGAACAATTTCCAGTGAGGCCCTGATCAACAACAAGCCTTTGCCCAGATCTAGCAGGGGGTTGCTCATGCAGTAGCCCATGGCCCAATCAGGACAGGACCAGAGGTGAAGAACGTGCTCTACTCTGCAGCTGGGAACCATGGCTTGTCCTGGAGCCTTTGGCAGAAGGTGCCTGGGGAGGCTCGAGGCCGACCACTGGGATTCTGGAGCCAAAGCTACAGAGGGTCCAAAGCCAACTTCACTCCCACAGAGAAGGAAATCTTGGCTGCCTATGAAGGAGTTCAAGAGGCCTCAGTGGTGATTAGCACAGATGCAAAACTCCTCCCGGCACCCTGACTAGCGGTGCTGGGGTGGATGTTTAAAGGAAAGGGTCCCACTATCCACCACGCCACTGACGCCACATGGAGCAAATGGATTGCCCTCATCACGCAGCACACCCGTATTGGAAACCTGGAATCGCCCTGGGATTTTGGAGATAATTACAATCTGGCTGGAAGGTGAGAACTTTGGTCTCACTGATGAAGAGGAACAGGAGTAAGTGACAAAGGCTAAAGAAGCTCCACCATACAATTAGCTATCAGCAGAGGAAACCCACTATGCTCTTTTCCCTGATGGTTCCTATCGCATCATAGGGATGAGCCGGAAGTGGAAAGCAGCCATGTGGAGCCCCACAGGACAGGCTGCACAAGCTACTGAAGGAGAAGGTGTATCGAGTCAACTGGAGTAACTAAAAGCTGTTCAGCAGGCCCTGGACATTGCTGAAAGAGAGAAGTGGCCAAAGCTATACCTTTATACCGATTTGTGGATGGTAGCCAATGATCTGTGGGGTTGGCAGGAAAGGTGGAAAAAGGCCAACTGGGAGCGTAGGGGTAAACCAATCTGGGCTGCTGATGAGTGGAAAGACATTGCCTCTTGGGTAGAAAATCTATCTGTGAATGTCTGCCATGTAGATGCCCATGTCCCCAAGAGTTGGGCTAGTGAGGAACACTGAAACAGCCAGCAGGCAGGTCAGGCTGCAAAGATAGAGGTAACAAAGATAGACTTAGATTGGCAACATGAGGGGTAGTTGTTCCCAGCTCAATGGGCCCATGATGCCTCAGGTCATCAGGGGAGGGATGCCACCTATGAGTGGGCACGAGACCGAGGGGTGGATCTAACCATGGACAGTATTTCTCAGGTCATCCATGACTGTGAGACGTGTGCTGCCATCAAGCAGGGCAAGTGAGTGAAGCCCCTGTGCTATGGTGGGTGGTGGTCCAAGTACAAGTATGGGGAGGCCTGGCAGATTGACTCCATCACACTGCCCCAGACACGCCAGGGCAAGCGCTACATGCTGACCATGGTGGAAGCCACCACTGGATGGCTGGAGACCCACCCTGTGCCTCACACCACTGCCCAGAACACCATCCTGGGCCTGGAAAAGCAAGTCCTGTGGAGACATGGTGTGGGAGGATCTTTATCCATTTGTCCCAGGTGTCCATGGGGTTGGGTTTCTTACCTACATACAGGCAGTCATTTGATGACAGGGGGACTCCCACAGGCATGTTGAGAGCAGATCGTCTGCGCTTCCCATGGCCATGCAAAGGTTGTCTGGCTTTAATAACTTTGCCAAAGTGACCCAGATGTTTTGTTTTGGCTGAGGGACGATCCAGCTGGTGGTCACTTGGATACAGATGAGGGCGCTGATAAAGACAATGGCAATGGTGGCACTGGCACTTCTGCGGGGTGCCCTGGAGGGTGTTGCAGAAAGAATCATACTTCTTTCCCTAGAAAGGAGAAAACCAGGGTAGTTTTCACTTGTGGATGGTAAAAACACACATTAGTTGACTTATTTTGAGACATTCTTAAATATTCTTAAGTTCCCCCTATAGTTCTTACAAACTCCTCCCAATCACTCCCTTCTCTTTTTTAAGGGAAGTTTGAGGGAGGGAAAAAGGAGTAGTTTCAAGAGGGGAAAGAGGGAGGGGTAGGGATAAAGGGTCACTAGTAGAGGGATGGTGGAAAAGGGGTATGCCGGCATTTGAGATTGACATGGATGTTATCAGTGGGATATATCTACATGCAATGAGAGTCCTCTCCACCATGTTTGGATACATTAATTTTTTTTTCTTCATCTCCCAAGAGAAAGCTGCTTCTGTGGCATGGTGGGAGAGGGAGCTGACTTTGTGTTCATTCGAGGGGTCGTCTTCAGATCTGTGGTCTACGTAGGGACTGATAAATCTTCTGGGTGTCCACTGGGGTCCTGTATGAGTAGAAACACAAGCATATCCTCTCCCCCACGTAATGAGAGGGTATGGCCCTTCAATAACTTTAGATTCACGATTCTGGTCAAGTACTGGAGGTCTTTGAGGTGTGTGTACATGTTGTTATGAAAGTGCCTTAAGACAGGGGGGTTTGGTTCTTTTTGAGAGCAATTAATGAAATATATATGATGTTCGAATTAATGAAATTCGAAAAATGTAAAGTACTTTGCACAGTCTCTCTGTATAGAGAGAGCCAGGTGTATATGTACAAATCACGCATCTCTTCATTGGTGCCTCTATGTTGTCCAGGGACTGCTGTGGAACGTGCCTTGAGCTGTTTTATTTTCCAGCATCAGTCTCATTACATGGTGGTGAATATGGGAAGATGCCATCAGCTCACATCCCAAAGAGCAGACCAGGAACTTAATGTTACAACTTACTTTAAAAGTTTTTTGACCAATCCCACAAAGCAAAAGCACATTGACAGCAGTTCTATCCAACCACTATAAGCACAAGTACCTTTTGTTAAAACAATGCTTGCTTATTTTGAATACAATACCTGCTTGTGAGCCTTTAAACACAATGCACAGAGCTGCATTATTAAGCTTCAAACTTCCTAATATCTCGCTAGAAAAACTTTTCTGTAGCTTAGGGAGTTTTTCTAGACAGGTGTTAATACACAAACCATTGTTCTATTTGTCCTTGCTTTTCTACTTTTTAAATAATTTTTCTACTGATCTATCTCATGGCTACTGCTTAGCTCTAATCACAGTTCTGCTGTCTCTGAGGCCTGCCTTTTGCAGCTTTCCCAAAACCCTCTGATTTTGTGGATTCCCACACTGAACACAAGTTCAGCTACTTTAAATTAAATGCTCACTGATGTAGATAGTATTAGACATGGCACACTGCAAAATAGAGCTGCTATAGATGTTTTGCTGTTAACACATGGGCACAGGTGTGAGAATTTTGAAGGAATGCATTTTATGAACCTCTCTTCCATTGACAGGAAACTCAAACAACTACAAGACAACATGAAGAAATTGACTCTGAATTAATGGGGCTTGGATGAATGGTTTGAGGGATGGGGAATAACTGGATGATTCAGAGATATCTTAAAGGGAGCTTTGTTATTACTAGTAGTTATTATTATATTGCTTTGTGCCATTCCATGCATAGTGAAGTTGCTGACCTGCTTGGTAGAAAATACAGTGAAAAGGTTTGGCTGGTGCAAGAAGAAGAAGGGGGAGTTTTAGTAATGTATCTGAACAACTTAGGCCACACTATGCACCAGCCATATTGCTTGTAGTTATTCTTATCAGAGCCCTCTGGAATTCACCAAGGTTACTAAGACATAAACTGTGCTAAATGAAGAAAGAAAAGGCTGAGAAACAGAATACCAAGACCACAAGAACTAGGTAACAGAGGGCTGAGAACCACCTGGACTGTGACCAATCACATACCCTGAAAAGTGTGTGCAGAACGCATGGACAACACAGAGGCACCAACGAAGAGATGCGTGATCAGTGTGTGCAGTAGGGTTAGAATATGTAAATAAGTGCATAATGTAAACAATCAATGGCTTCTGCCTAATCATATTGGTTAGTTGTATGGGAGTCCTGTTTTCCCACAATGGGTGCCTGGGAAGGAGGGATGGTTCTTTTCCATAAAAAGGAAAGCACTGAGGCAGGAGCAGGAGACAAGTGACCCTTGCAGGCCTGGGGCCTCATTGCCTCCTTGTCCCTGCTCAGCAGCCTGGCAGGGGCCGCCCCATGCTCCTGCCCTTGGCATTGCACATCCCCACATGCCAGTGCCCATCCCGGCAAGAGCCCTGAGCAAGGAGGGAGGGACAGCATCTGCCTGGCCAGGCCCTGGGGCTCAGGCCTTGGCCCTTGGCATTCCTCAAACACATCCAGCTTTGCTCAGCACCACAGACACCTTGGTCTTGTTTGTCCCCAGCTGTCATCCCTGCCTCCAGTGTTCTGCTCTAACTGGAACGTGGGGACACTTTCCCAGTCGTGTCTCTCAGTGAGATCCATTAAAACTTGAAGAAACTTTTGAGTTTAAATTTAACTTTGAGTTCTTGAGAAGTGTTTTGAACACTCTCTCATGGACTGAGTCTGATGTAAACAACACCAAAGTCCCAAGAGGCTCATTAAAGTCCTTGTGCTGTGTCTGTGCTGCTGAGCTTTAAAGGAACAGCTCTTCCAGGACCAGCTCCTCTCCCAGGCCAGCAGGGCTGAGGGCTCTGCCTGCAGGCACTGAGGGGACAGGAGCCAGGCAGAGACAGGCTGAAGGCAATCAGGATTGGGAAGACATTGAGCTGAGACTTCACTTGGGGAAAGATCTTCACAGCCCTGTGCATGGTGAGTGTGTGGGTGCAGGGCAATGTCCCCTGTGCTCCTGGAGGGATCTCCTGAAGCCAGCACAGCCCACAGCCTGGGGGATGTGTCAGGAGGACTCTCCCAGTTTCTTTGTGGCACAGCAGGAGGAGGAGGAGGAGGAGGATGTGCTGCAGAGCGGGGCTGCCCTGGGCATCGTCAGAGGGACAGAGCAGGACGGCTCCTGCTGCCAGGGACGGCTGCAGGGGCTGAAGCTGGGGCTGCAGCCAGGGCTGCTCAGAGCTCCAGATCATGCCCAGCTCATTTCTGAGGGGACTTTTCATGAGCTCATTCAGGGCAGGAGTTTCCTGCTTGGGTCTCTGCTTTCCTGAATTTCTGCTCCCACTTTTCCCTGGCTCAGATTGGTGGCAATGGAAACTCAGCTGTGCAGGGCAGAGCAGGGGCTGAAGCTCCTAAACCATCACCCTGAGGATTCCTGGGCACCTCAGCAAGTGCCTGCACCTGCCCAGCCTCCAGATCCATGCAGCATCCCCTTTGCATGGTGCCCAGGCTGGGGGAGCTGTTCTTTAATCCCTGCAGGGCTGAGCAGCTGCAGGGCAGGGCTGGCCCAGGGGCTGGGCTGGGCTCTGGCAGCTCTGGCAGGGAAGGAGCCCGGGGCCACAGGAGCAGCTGAGGCTGGGGCAGCTCCAGCAGCAGAGCCGTGGGCAGGCAGGGAGGGAGGCAGTGCTGAGGGCAGCCCTGCTGCAGGGCAGATGTGGCACCTACCGGGCCTGCCCTGCAGGGCAGACACTGCCCTGAGCAGCACAGCTCTTGTGTCCCCTCCCAGCCAGCACAGCCCTCAGCCCGGGGGCTCGGGGCCCTCAGTCCCTCCTGGGCCGGCAGAGCAGCCCCAGGGATGAAGGGCATCTCTGCGGCCATGTGCCCATTCCCTGCTGACCAGGGCCTGAGGGCCACTGTCCTGCCCTGCTGCTGCTTGGCAGGGGCTGGGCAGGGCTGGGCAGGGAAAGGCTTTTCCTCAGGCCCGGCTCTCTCTCTCTCCTTGCCTTGCCCAGGTGCTGCTGGCATTGCTGAGGGGCTCTCTGCATTGGCAGTTCCAGCTGCAGGGCCTGGCCCAGCCCTTGGGCTCCTCCTGTGCAGGCTGAGCACAGCAATGGGGTGTCCCAGCTCCCTGTGCCTGGGCAGCTCTGGGCAGGGCAGCCTGGGAGGCTGGCAATGAGCCCACTCTGCTGACTCTGGGAAAGGCAGGAGCCACTTGGTGTGCCAGGGATCCCTCTGCTCTCTGCAGTGTCTCCTGGCTGTCCAGGGTAACACGGGAGTGGATCTCAGAAAGGTGCAAGTCCAGGGCAGCTGGAACAGGAGAGAGGGACAGAGCAGCTCCCCTCAGTCTGCACTAAGCCTCAGACAATCCTCCTGCCTCACTGGACTCTCTGTTCTTCCACAGTGCAGCAGAATCTCTCGTTCTGCCTCCTGCAATCCCCATCCCTTCACCCAGGCAGCTCTTCTGCTTTAGCCGAACATTCTTTATCCAAGTTCAAACACCAGGACTGGCCCCTGCCCTCACTGATGCCCTGCCCTGACTGGGGATCAGGGCTGACTCTCAGATGTCCTGCAGGCCAAAGTCCAGCTCCTCCCACAATACTGGCAAGCAGCAATCAGGGCTCCAGCAACAGAGGTGAAGGAAGATCTCTGAGACACAGACAGGGGGAGGTGTTTAGTGGGAGGAAAGGGTCTGTGAGAAAGGCCTTTGACTTTCTGTGAGAAATCTCCCCCCAGTTATCACTCCAATTCCTTCTTCAAAAGGTTTCAAAGTCCAGAGACAGCAAATGTCCAACAGCAGCTCCATCAGGCACTTCCTCCTGCTGGCACTGGCAGACACACGGCAGCTGTAGCTCCTGCACTTCTGCCTCTTGCTGGGCATCTCCCTGGCTGCCCTCCTGGGCAACGGCCTCATCATCAGCGCCGTAGCCTGCGGCCACCACCTGCACATGCCCATGTTCTTCTTCCTGCTCAACCTGGCCCTCAGCGACCTGGGCTCCATCTGCACCACTGTCCCCAAAGCCATGCACAATTCCCTCTGGGACACCACGACCATCTCCTACTCAGGATGTGCTGCTCAGGTGTTTTTCTTTATCTTCTTCATCTCAGCAGAGTATTTCCTCTTGACCATCATGTGCTACGACCGCTACGTGTCCATCTGCAAACCCCTGCACTACGGGACCCTCCTGGGCAGCAGAGCTTGTGCCCACATGGCAGCAGCTGCCTGGGCCAGTGCCTTTCTCTATACTTTGTTGAACACAGTCAATACATTTTCCCTGCCCCTGTGCCATGGCAATGTCCTGGGCCAGTTCTTCTGTGAAATCCCACACATCCTCAAGCTCTCCTGCTCACACTCCACCTTCAGAAAAAATTGGATTTCATTGGTTGGTGTCTGTTTAAGTTTTGGTTGTTTTGTGTTCATTGTTTTCTCCTATGTGCAGATCTTCAGGGCTGTGCTGAGGATCCCCTCTGAGCAGGGACGGCACAAAGCCTTTTCCACCTGCCTCCCTCACCTGGCTGTGGTCTCCCTGTTCCTCAGCACTGCAGCATTTGCCTACCTGAAGCCCCCCTCCATCTCCTCCCCATCCCTAGATCTGGCCCTGTCAGTTCTGTACTCGGTGGTGCCTCCAGCCCTGAACCCCCTCATCTACAGCCTGAGGAACCAGGAGCTCAAGGCTTCCATGTGGGCACTGATGACTGGATGCTTTCAGAAACATTAAACTGCTTGCCAGTTTCTGCCAATCACTTGTAATAAAAGTAATCTTCAATACTTCTTGTTGGTTTCCTTTCAGAGGTTCTTTATGTCTGGTTTAGTTTTTAAATATTGTCAACAAAGTGATGTCATTGTTCCTGCCATTTCTCATTTTGTTTGCCTTCTCATTTACTGTGACCCACAGCCTATGTCTATGAGGAGCTGTGCTCTCAGTGGCTTTACACAGCATAAAGGATCTCCCAGCAGAGTTTTCACTGGAGATTCCTTTTGTTCCTTCTCTGGCGCTGCAGCAGCAATGTCTGTGTGCAGAGCTGGGGCAGATCAGTGCTGGCCCAGCAGCTGTGCCCAGCAGCAGCAGCAGCACTTGGTGTTGCCAGTGCTGCTGCCGTGGCCCTGCCCCGCTGCCCTGCTGGCCCTGGTGTTGCTGCAGGGACTGAGTGCTCTCGGGGCCGGGCACAGCCCTGGGGGTGGCAGTGCCGGGGCTGCAGCAGGGACAGGCCATGGGCACTGCTGGGGCAGCGCTGACGCCTCAGCCCAGGCCCTGGGGGCTCCAGGCTCCTTGCCCAGGCTCTCTCAAGAACACGGCCAGGCCAATGCTCAGCACAGAAAAGCCCCGTGAGCAGCCCCAGGCTGGCCGTGGGCAGGCTGGGGGCAAACAGCATGGCTGGGGCTCTGCAAGGGCCCTGGGCAGACGGGAAGGAGCAGCAGAGCAGGGGCTGATCCATCCCCAGGGCGCTGCACAGCCCAGGGCAGCGTCCCAGAGCGTCCTCATGGAGCTGCCAACAACATCCCCCCTCTGCAGCCCTGGCCTCTCCCCCAGCTCACACAGGTGCCCCATCCTTGCAGGCACAGCCACGGCAGCACTGGCTCAGGAGCCCCTGTTTGCATTGCACAGAGCAGGGGGAGCACCCCCATGCTGCTGCTGTGGGGACATGAACCTGAGGGAGCACAAATGCCATCAGCCCCTGGGGCCAGCAAGGGCTGGGGGACACCGGGGAAACCACTCAGGTTTGTCCTGGCCTCTGCAGTCAGCCAGAAAGTTTGTTCCCATCAGCTGGGAGTTTCCTGTGCCACTGCAGACACTTGCAACTGCTCCAAGGGTGCTTTCAGATAATCACAGAATCAGCAAGCTTGGAAAAGACTTTGGAGTTCATCAAGTCCTACCTGTGCCCTGACACCACCTTGTCTCCAGGATAAACAACCCCAGCTCCCTCAGCCAGGCTGAACAGGACTTGTGTTCCAGACCCCTCCCCAGCCTTGTTGCCCTTCTCTGGACACGCTCCAGACCCTCCATGGCCTTCCTAAATTGGGGGCCCAGAACTGGACACAGCACTCGAGGTGTGGCCTCACCAGTGCCGAGTGCAGGGGAAGAATCCCTGCCCTGCTCCTGCTGGCCACACCATTCCTGATCCAGGCCAGGGGCCATTGGCCTTCTTGCCCACCTGGGCACACTGCTGGCTCATGTCCAGCCTGCTGTCCATCAGTGCCCCAGGTCCCTTTCTGCCTGGCCACTGTCCAGCCACTCTGTCCCCAGCCTGTAGCGCTGCAGGGATTGTTGTGGCCAAAGTGCAGGACCCAGCACTTGGTCTAATTAAACTTCATCTTACTGGACTCTGTCCATCTGTTGAACTCTTCCAGGTCTCTCTGCAGAGCCCTCCTACCTTCCAGCTGATGGACACATGCTCCCAGCCTTATCTCAGCTGCAGATTTACTAAGGAAAGACACAACACCCTCACTGATGTTGTCAATAAAAATATTGAACAGGACGGGCCCCAGAACAGAGCCCTGAGTGATACCACTAGTGACCGGCTGCCAGCTGGATGCAGCACTGTTCACCACCCCTCTCTGGTGTAGCATTCACCATCACTCTCTGTGCCGGACCATTCAGACAGTTGTAGATGTTTTCTTAATACCTCTCTTTCTTTCATGGAATATTTAAGCACTCAATAATTTCATGGTCACTGTGGCCAAAACAGCCTCTGACCACCACATCTCCTTCCAGACCTTCTCTGTTTGTGACCAGCAGCAGACAGAGCTTTCCTTGGCAGTGGGAATTGCAGGAAACTTCCCCAAAGTGCAGCTTGGCAGGCTCAGCCTGGAGCTGAGGAGAAAGTCCCTGGCAGGGCAGAATGTTGGTGCTGGAGGTGTGGCAGCGTGAGGCTGGGCCATGGCCGGGCTCTGTGTGCCAGGAGCCGGCAGCGCTGGGTGCAGGGAGCCCAGGGAGGGCACAGAAACGCTGGGTGGGAAATGCTGGGCACAGCGAGATGGGCGAGTGCAGCCGGCCAGGGCAGAGGAGCAGCACGCCCAGGGGGCACAGCCTGCAGCACAGATGGCCAAGGGCTGGGCAGGGCTGGCAGGGCCACAGGCACCCAGGCCTCTGTGCCCTGGGCTCGGGCAGCGCCTCTGGAGGCCCCACAGGAGGAACTTTCCTGGCAGGGGCTGCACTTTGCTTCTCCCTCGGCCTCCCTGGGCAGGCTGGCAGGGGCTGCAGGTTGCTGCCATTTGTCCTTGCTGCCCCTCACATCCCCCTGGCCCACCAAGAGCCCCGAGGCAGCTGTGAGGGACAGGCCCTGCTGGCCCAGGCTGGGCTCAGGGCTTGGCCTTTCTGCTTCCTGCAGCCAAGCCAGGCCTTGCTCAGCATTGCAGTTCCCTGCTCAGAGCCTTCGGCTCCCTGCAATCCTGGCCTCAAGGATCTGCTCTCACCAGGCCCTGTGCAGCCTTTGGCACTCCCTGCCCTCCCTGGGGCCCAGCCATGCTCCAAGGCACTTGGAGTTTTGCTGCTGCCTCCTTGAGCAGCTTCTTCATCCTTCTCTGTGTGCCTGAGGCTCCTGGACCCAGCCCCAAATCCACTGTGGGGCTGATTAAAATACAGAAAGCCCTCAGGAGCTCTTTGTCTCCCTTCCATTGTCTTTGAGTCTCCAGGGCTTGTGCAGTGATTGGAGTCAGTTTGGATTTCTGTTCAGAAGAAAGATTTCAAAGTGCACATCATGATTTTTGGTTTTAGTCAAAGAAATATGTTTTTACTTTTCATTTCAGAGAAGAGGCGACAGAAGCATTCCCCAGGTGATCTTGATGCTGAATGTCTCCTTAGGAGGTCTGGGCCGGGAGAAGAATGAGCCCCTTGCAGGCTGAGCCTATTTGGACAAGCTGCTCCTCACCCTCAGCATCACCATCACCCCATTGGACTGAGATCCCAAAACATCAAAAAATGTCCATGGAATTTGTTATTTTATTTTTATTCTGTAACACATTATTTAGTGATAATATTTTATTATTTATATATTTATTGTATTTATTTATATTTATAACAACAATATTAGTTTTATTACCTAGTTTTTATATTTATATAGAAAAAATCAAGACATTTTTAGTAGCCAAGAAAATTAATGCTCAATGTTTCTAAGTAACACAATTCCCTTTTTGAAAAGTACATATTATATGGCTCTACACAGATATTTACCACATGTATTTTGATGTATTTGCAGGGCGCGGAGGTTCAGGGACATCACACCAGGACCAGCATGATCCAGTGAAGCCAAATTTATTATCCTTAAAAAGACTATATTTATAATAAATCTCTACTGTCCACGCGTCTCTGGCTAATACATGATTGGTTAATCCTAGCTGTTCACACGTCTAAATTAGAAGGCTGATTGGATCTCCTAATTTTTCACGCGTCTGGCTGTGCTCGTCAGGCCCACCCATGATTTACTTTTTTCTGACTTTCCCAAACTTGCTGACAAACTTGCTGAGTCCTGATGATTCTTCTTGTATCTCTTTCAAGGATATACCGACCCCATTTCTGAATATGTCCATTATTCATTGCCTGTGTATGTGAACCATTGTCCATTAGTACAAGCAAGCTGGATTGTGCATCGGCTGAATATGGCCATTGTCTAACAAAAACTCCTCAACCTGCAAAATATCTTCAACACGTATTGATTAGTAGCACTGTATTAACATTTTAATAGTAAATGTAGTCTTGTAATTAAAAGGTAGATTTTGTAATTAAAATAAGAAATATGTTAGTGGGATTTTTTTAAGAAAGGAATGAGGCACTCACACCAGAGAGCAGCCACAGGACACCTAAATCTTTCAGAGAAAAAGAATGTACTGCCCTCTAATCAGAAGAAACGAACTTCTTCCCATCTCAAAGGCACTGTTAGGATTAGAAGGAAGAAGTTGATGATGACCAGACAGAATCCTGTATTTGAATGGAATTTATGCATCATGTATGAAGTGTATGAATATGTAAAGGGCTACTGTTTTTAAGGGCTAATCCTTTGTTAACGGGTTTCCTTTTTTGAGCTTGTGCTGCCCAGAAAAAGGCATCTGGACAGCCATAACTTTTTGTTTTTTCTGTCTCATATTGTCCTAATTCAATTTGTCCAAATTATTATTACTCTAATTTTATTACTATTTTTTATAACCATATTATTACTATAAAACTTTTAAACATTAAACACAAGTCATTGGCGTTTTTCACACAATCATTAATTAATTAACCTCAAGTAGCTCTTTATTTATTCCTCTTTCTGGTAATTAGTTTTATTTGCAGTTCTTTTGTCATCTTTTTTATAATCTTTTTACAACACAGGGTCAAGGGAGGGGGACACTTTGAGGTCCCTGGAGACATTTCTGGGGCCCATTTGGGGCAGTTGTGGGTCTGGGGAGGGAATTCAGAGAGAACTTGAGGGTCTGGAGGACACTTGGGGGAGCCGGGTGGGCACTTGGGAGGGGCAATCAGGGATTCTGAGGGAAAATTCGGGGTTCGGGGCAGCATCTGGGGGTCCAGGGGGGCCCTTGGAGGTCAGGGAGGGGAATCTGGGGCCCTTCGGGGTCCGGGCGGGCCCTTGGGGGGCTCGAACGGGGCTCTCTGGGGCGCGGGGGTGATGGGAATTGTATGCGCGGGTATCATACGGTTTAACGGGGCCGCGGAGCATCACGGGAGTTCTGGGCGCAGCTGCAAAGGCTCTCGGTGGGGCGCGGGGCATAATGGGAGATGGAGTCCCGGCTAAAAGAGCGCGGATGGGCGCCGCGGAGCATGATGGGAGCTGTAGTCCCGGAAGTGGCTCGAACGCGATGTTTGGGGGTCCGGGGAAAGCTCTTGGGGGACACTTTTGCGTCCGAGCCGCGACTTGAGAGCCGCGAGGGGAACTTTAAACGGTTCGGGAGCCCTTGGGGGGAGCTCGGGGAGCTCTAACCGGGCTATTTAGGGGGCGGGGCACGGCAAGTTTCAGGCGCGGGCCTGTGTTCTGAGGGGCTCTGGGGCCGCGGGGGATGAGAGGAGATAAATTCCCAGAAGTGGCTGTACCGAGCATCTGTGGGGTTGGGAGCACTCAGGGAGTCCGAGGACGGTTTCGGGGGTCCGAACTGAGCGCTGGCGGCGACACTTCTGGGACAGATGGGGGTGGATCCCGGGGGTTCTGTGGAGCGCGGGGCATGACGGGCGTTGTAGTTCCGGCTGCAGTGGAGCTGTAGCCGGCCGCGGGGCATGATGGGAGTTGTAGGCAAAAAGAAAAGATGGCGCTCATTGAGGCACCGCCCCCAACCTAGCTCCCTGATGCTGATTGGCTGCGACAAGTGATGGGCGGGAGCCTCGGCAAATGGGATGCAGTGGAGGCGGGAACAGCCCATTCACCCTCCTCCAGTCCCTCCCAGTACAGCCCAGTTCATTCCCAGTACAGATCAGTATAACCCCAGTAAAGTCCAGTTCATCCCAAGTAGAACCCAATTCAACTCCAGTGCCCCTCCAATCGTTCCCAGTACAGCCCAATCCATCGCAATACACCTGAGTACGTTTCTAGTCGTTCCCAGTTCCTCCCAAAGTCATCCACAGAGTGCCCCAGTGTCCCCAGTCTTCTCTGCAATCGCCCCATTGTCCCCAGTATGTCCCAGTACTCCCCAATGTCTCTCCCAGTATGTCCCAGGGTCTCCCACAGCGTTCCCAGGGTCCCCAGTATGTCCCAGTGCTCCCCAGTGTTTCCAAGGACAGTTGAATTTCTCACGGTGGCCGTGGCAGCCAAACCCAGCAGTGGGGTCAGTGCAGTGCTCATGGCCACAGCCCCTTGCAGTGGCCCAGTGCAGCTGGGGCTGATGATCCACCCTCACAGCTGGCCCAGGGCAGCTCTGCAGTGGCTTTGGTGGCACCTGGGGCTGGCACACACCTGAGCAGTGTGTCTGTTTGCAGTGGGGAAACTCAGGAGTTTCAGATTGCTGCAAAAACCCCAAAAAGTGAAAACCCCTCTCAGGCTGAGTGCAGCCAGCTCTGCAAGCACAGCAGGGCCCAGGGGAGTGAGGACAGACAGGATGGGGCTGGGCAATGTGGAGCAAGGTTGTCCACACTGGGTCAGAACTCAAGGCACAGCTTCTGTGAGCAGGCCAGAACTGCTGAGGAGAGACCCTGGGTCAATATCAATCACAGAATGCTGCAATCACCTCTGCTCCAAAGAAAAATAAAATAAAATAAAAATAAAATAAAATAAAATAAAATAAAATAAAATAAAATAAAATAAAATAAAATACTTTTATTAAAATAGGAATGTGGGTTTTTTTACAAGGTGTTTGAAATCTTCCTATAACTGGACTAGGAAAACTTTAACGACACACTCAGGGCTTTGGTGTTGTTTAAATCAGATGCAGTCCCCGAGAGAGTGATCAAAAACCTTCTGAAGAACTCAAAGTTAAATTTAGACTCCAAAGTTCCTTGAAGTTTTAATGGGTTCCACAGAGGAACACAACTGAGAAAGTGTCCCCAGGTTCTTGTTAGAGCAGAACACTGGAGGCAGTGATGACAGCTGGGGACAAACAAGGCCAAGGTGTCTCTGGTGCTGAGCAAAGCTGGATGTGTTTGAGGAATGCCAAGGGCCAAGGCCTGAGCCCCAGGGCCTGGCCAGGCAGATGCTGTCCCTCCCTCCTTGCTCAGGGCTCTTGCCGGGATGGGCCCTGGCATGTGGGGATGTGCAATGCCAAGGGCAGGAGCATGGGGCGGCCCCTGCCAGGCTGCTGAGCAGGGCCAAGGAGGCAATGAGGCCCCAGGCCTGCAAGGGTCACTTGTCTCCTGCTCCTGCCTCAGGCCCAGGCCCAGCAGCCATGGCCAAAGTGCTGCCCAAGTTGGCTCTGTTGGGGCTGTCTTGCAGCTGCTGCACATGCCTGTGCCCTGTGCAGCCCAGGCTGTGCTACGGTGTCCCTGCCCTGCGCCTCTGTCCCTGCAGGCTGTCGGCATCCCCCGGCTGCCCCACCTGGCTGGGCCCTTCCTTTGCTGACAGCTCTGCCTCCTGCCTGCCTCTGCCTGCCCACACAAAGCCTGGGGCTGATACCAAAAGGGTTCATTCCATTTTTACCCTGCCTGTGAACTTTCAGCAGGAACAAGGCATGCAGGGGCTGCTTTCCCAGCAAGGATGGTTGGAAGAGAAGAAGAAGACATCTGGCTAAAGGGTGCAGGGATAGAGATAACAAGGACTAAATCTGGGAACTTGGGGTGGGTTTTATGGAAATGGGTAAATTGTAATTCACATTTAGTGACTATGTATAAGCAACACACTAGGAGATTTTCATGTCCACGTAAGTTTAGGAGTTATCCCTCACCAGACCTCAGGCCTGAATAAATGACACCCTCTGAAATAGCAAATGAGTGTTCTGGAACCTTATTCTGATATTTTAGAGATTTGGTGACAGTGGGGCCTCACAGAACCAAGGCGTCGCCTGTGACACTGTGCAAACTCATGGAACAAAGGGGCCATGGTGACACAGCAGAACCCCATGGAACCAAAATCCATTTTGGCACACTGGGGCCACATTGAACCAATGGTCCATTGTGATACTGCGGATCCAAGCAGACCATTGTGACCCTGAGAAACCTCTTGGAACCAAGGGGCCATTGTGACACGGCAAGGCCTGGTGGAACCATGGGTCCATTGTGATACTGCAGCACCAAGGAGACTGCTGCTGGCAGTGTGAGAGCTCATGGAACCAGAAGTCCATTGTGACACAGCAAGGCCTGATGGAACCAAAGGTCTACTGTGTGGCCTCATGGAACCATGAGCCATTGTGACACAGCATGGCCACACGGAGCCAAGGGGCCACTGTGACACTGCGGATCCAAGGAGACCATTGGGACTGAGGAACCCCATGGAACCAAGAGTCCATTGTTCCACTGTGGGGCCCTGTGGAACCAAGGGGAGCACAGGGACATTGCGGGGCTTCATGGAACAATGGAGACTGTTCTGACACTTTGGGACCCACTGGAACCAAGGGGCCATTAGGGCATGGCAGGGCCTGGTGGAATCAAGGGGACTGCAGTGAACACTGTGGGTGTCCATGGGATGAAGGGTCCATTCTGACACCGCGGAACCAAGGATACCATTGCGACACTCTGGGGCATCATGGAACCAAAGGTGCATTGTGACACAGCAGGGCCTCATGGAACCATGGAGGCCATTTTTACACTTGGAGGCTTTGTGGAACCAATGGGCCATTGTGGCACTTGAGAGCCTTGCGGAGCCAAGGGGACCATAGTGACACTGTGGGGCTCCATGAAACCAATGGTCTGTTGTGACACTGTAAGGCCTCATGGGATTATGGAGACCATTGTGACACTACAGGCCCCATTCAAGCAAGCAACCATTGGGACACGTTGGGGTCTCAGCAGGCCAAGGGGCAGTTGTCACACTGTGCGGCACCATGGAACCAAGGAGGGCATTGTGACACTCCAGGGCCCCATGGAACTAAGGAGTCATGGAACAGTGCAGGACCCCGTGGAACCCATTGTAGTCATTGTGATATTGTGGGGCCTCATGGAATCCTGGAGGCCATGATGACACTTGGAGGCTTTGTTGAATCAAGTGGCTCTGCAGGGCCTCATGGAACCAAGGACGCCCCTTCTGACATTGAGTCCCCATGGAACCAAGGGTCCATTGGGACACTGCGGCACCAAGGAGACCCCTGTTACACTGCCAGGCCTCATGGAAGCAAGGGACCATTGTGACACTCTGGAGCCCCATGGAAACAAGAGGCCATTGTGATACATCTGGGCCTCATGGAACCAAGGATCCAATATGACACCACCACTTTGACACTGCAGGGCCCCATGGATCCAAGGGAACATGGAACAGGTCTGGTTGGCTTGGCCTGACTGGTCCAACTGCCCTTGGCATGTCAAGGGTCTCTTCTCATCTGTTGTATTGCACTAAATAGTTATTTAGCTGTCTGCACTGGGTGTTGATGAAATATTCTCCCTTGCAGGACCTCTTGGTCTCCGTAGGTCTGTGAGTCCATGGGTGGTCCCTCCCCTTGCTCCCCCCCCAGTGTTATTCCATTGGCCGCAGTCCTCTTTCCACACCCTCTTTCCCCTGGGTATAAAATCCCCTGCAGGAAGAGGTTCTGGCTAGACAGGCCACTTCTGCAGCGTGGATGACTCCACAACAAAAGCTCTGCAAAGCCTTGTTTACCATCAATTTTCTGAATTGTTCATTTGAAAATATGAATCCTCCAGTAATGCATCATTTCAGTAATAACAACCGGTTTAAGTTGTCACAGCGTTCACAAGTTCTCATCAAGGACCCAGAAACTTGGGAAACGAAGGGCCCTTATTAACTCGTCACCTGGGGGCGTGATTACGCGTGTGTATCCACCCCCTCAGGCCCTCGATGGATACCCCAAAAGTGGGTAAAACCTTTCATCCCCAATAAATCCAGCTCCAGCAGACAGGGATAAGAAGCCAGCAGCTGTCACTTCCAAGAGAAGATGCTGCCAGAAAAAGAAGGAAGAATCTTCCTCAGAGAGTTAGCTGCATTCTGGCAGACCATGAACTTGTATGTGTTTTAAAAGAATGTTTGTTTTCCTTTGTAGAACAGAAAAGCTACCTCCTACCTAACCTCACTATAAGCCCTGTCCGAGTTGTCATCCTGTTCGTGCTGAGCAGTCTGACAGCTGCATGGGTCGTTCCTCAGCCACGCCAAAACATCTGGTTGACCCTGGCACAGACGCTGCAACAGGAAAATATATGCCTGTCCACAGCAGCAGCGAAAGACCCAATGTCTACCTGCCTGGTAGGGATTCCATTGCAAGCTGGAGAGTTCACAGACAAATAGATACGCTCATACCTCCCCCAAGTCCCAAACCAAATCACGCACAACCACACAATATCCGTCACCAGCGAGCTGTAATGATTAAAAACCCCATAGAGGAGTGGCTTCCAAAGCTACCCAGAGCTGCTCAGGAGCCTCAAGAGTTAGAGCTGTTGGGCTCCTCCCCTGCACCATACTGCATACACTTCTTCTTCATCCCACGTTCCAACACCAAACCTTTTAACAACATCAAACAGTATCAAGAGGAATTCACTGCCAAAAGGTGGTGTAAGGTCCTAAGCCATGTTACAGCAGACAATCCATACCATTCACATCCCAAGAGCCTCCCCAAAGGCTTGTTTTTAATTTGTGGAGATCGGGCATGGGCAGGAATCCCTTCTTGGCTTTTAGGAGGGCCATGTACCATTGGGCGGTTGTCCCTGTTGGCACCCAACCAAACCATGATTGGCGAGTGGACTCAAAAGAACAATTTGGTCAGCAAAATTCATAAAAGAAGCATAGACAATTTGGACCCAAATTGTGATGCAGACATCTTTCATTGGGCTAGGTCAAAGCAAATTGCCATATCCCTGTTCTATCCATGGGTTGCAGCAGGCAAGGCTCTAGGTGAATTGGGCCACCTAGAGTGCTGGGTGGTCAAACAGGCAAACTTGACATCCACAGCCATCAGCTCCCTCCTAGAAGATGAGGAGATTACCAGGCAGGCCACACTCCAAAATCGTGCAGCCATAGATTTCCTCCTGCTGCTGCATGGACACGAGTGTCAGGAGTTTGAAGGACTGTGCTGCATGAACCTAACATCAAAAGCACCCAATGTCCACGCAGCTCTCCGAGAAGTGAAAAGCCTGATCGGACGAGTCAAGCAGGAATCCGAGGACTGGTTCAGCGGATTGTTCAAGGACTGGGGACTCTCGGGGTGGTGGGCCTCTGTAATTAGGACGATTTTGTTATTTTTTGTTGTTCTTTTTCTAATCATGTTTGCATTTGGAATCCTACGCCACATACTTTTAAAGGCTGTCAGCAGTTTAGTCTGTAGTACTGCAGAGGTCAACCGCTCAGAGTTTGTGGAACCAAAGCAAATTGGCAGGCCCGCAAACCATGAGTGGTGGACAAATTCATAATCGGCAACAGAAACAGTCCTGCGTGTCTCCTTTTAGTTTTAGTTAACAGAAAAGGTGGAGGTGTTGTATTGCACTAAATAGTTATTTAGCTGTCTGCACTGGGTGTTAAGAAGATATTTTCCCTTATAGGACCTCTGGTCCCTGCCCTGGTGGTCCCTGTGTCCCCTGGGTGGCCCCTCCCCTTGGTCCCTCCCAATGTTATCCCATTGGCCACAGTCCCCTTTCCACGCCCTCCTTCCCCTGGTTGTAAAATCCCCCCGCAGGAAGAGGCAGGTCTCTTTCCTCACCTGGGGGTGTCTATTTTATCAGGAATAAATGGATGTTTGCCCCCCGTGGTGAAAGAGCGCTTCTCGTCTTTTGCTTCGGCTTTTGTGGGATCTGTTTGAGCTACAGTCCAGAGCTGACTGGAATTGGACTCATATAAGGCTCAGAAACAAACGGATTACCACAGCGATGCTGAGCAAGGCCTGGCTTGGCTGCAGGAAGCAGAAAGGCCAAGCCCTGAGCCCAGCCTGGGCCAGCAGGGCCTGTCCCTCACGGCTGCCTCGGGGCTCTTGGTGGGCCAGGAGGATGTGAGGGGCAGCAAGGACAAATGGCACCAACCTGCAGCCCCTGCCAGCCTGCCCAGGGAGGCCGAGGGAGAAGCAAAGTGCAGCCCCTGCCAGGAAAGTTCCTCCTGTGGGGCCTCCAGAGGCGCTGCCCGAGCCCAGGGCACAGAGGCCTGGGTGCCTGTGGCCCTGCCAGCCCTGCCCAGCCCTTGGCCATCTGTGCTGCAGGCTGTGCCCCCTGGGCGTGCTGCTCTTCTGCCCTGGCCGGCTGCACTCGCCCATCTTGCTGTGCCCAGCATTTCTCACCCAGCGTTTCTGTGCCCTCCCTGGGCTCCCTGCACCCAGCGCTGCCGGCTCCTGGCACACAGAGCCCGGCCATGGCCCAGCCTCGCACTGCCACACCTCCAGCACCAACATTCTGCCCTGCCAGGGACTTTCTCCTCAGCTCCAGGCTGAACCTGCCAAGCTGCACTTTGGGGAAGTTTCCTGCAATTCCCACTGCCAAGGAAAGCTCTGTCTCCTGCTGGTCACAAACAGAAAAGGGCTGGAGGGAGATGTGGTGGTCAGAGGCTGTTTGGGGCACAGTGACCTTAAAATTTTGAGGTTTGAAACATTCTGTGAAAAGTGGAGCATCAACAAATCTTCTACACTGGACTTACAAGAGCAAACTTCGGCCTATTGAGGATGCAGATTTGGGGAGTACCACATCAGGTACTGATTTTTTAAGGGAAACAGCCCTTAAAAACAAAGGATTCCAGGAAGGATGGACACACCTCAAGAAAGAAATTTAGAAGGAGCAGGAACAGCCTGTCCCTCTGAGCCAAAAAGTGATCTAGCAAGGAAAAGGACTGGCCTGGCAGCACATGAATATTTTTACAGTCACTCAGGGGAAAAAATAGGGTGCATGACCTCTGGATCGAGGAGCAGGACACTCAGGAAATGTTTAAGGATGTTGCTAGGTCATGGAGAAAGAAAATTAGAGAGGTGAAAGCTCAATTAGGACCGAACCTGGCCACTTGTGTGAAGGATAATAAAAATTATTTTAAAAATACATTAATGACAAAAGGAGGGGTAAGGACAACCTCCATTCCTTATTGGGGGAGATAGGGTTACCAAATATGAGGGAAAGGCTGAGGTACTTAACCCCTTCTTTTCCTCAGTTTTCAAGAATAAGTCAAGTTGTCCTCAGGACAAGTGTTCTCCTGAGCTGGTGGATGGGCACAGGGAGCAGAACAGCCCCCCTGTAATCCAGGAGGAAGCAGCTGGGGACCTGCTGAGCCACTCAGATGCTCACAGGTGTTTCTGGGAGCAGATGGGATCCATCCCAGGGGGAAGAGGGAGCTGTGGATGGGCTCCCCAAGCTGCTCTCCATCATTGACCATCAGTCCTGGCTCAGCAGGGAGGTCCCAGAGGACTGGAGGTGCCAATGTGAGCCCATCCCCAAGAAGGGCTGGAAGGAGGAGCTGGGGAACTCCAGGCCTGTCAGCCTGACCTGGGTGCCCGGCAAGGTTATGGAACAGATCACCTTGAGTGCCATCCCAGGGCACCCACAGGATGCCTGAGGGATCAGAGCCAGCCAGCGTGGATTTCAATATCTGCACTGATGATCTGCATGAGGAGATTGAGTCCAGCATCAGCAAATCTGCAGATGACACCAAGCTGGGTGTGAGTGTGGATCTGCTGGAGGGTAGGAGGGCTCTGCAGAGGGCCCTGGACAGGCTGGATCCAGGGCCCAAATCCAACCAGGTGAGGTAGAACAAGACCAAGTGCTGGG
This sequence comes from Calcarius lapponicus, assembly GCA_039654755.1. NCBI lineage: Eukaryota > Metazoa > Chordata > Aves > Passeriformes > Fringillidae > Calcarius > Calcarius lapponicus. The sequence continues at coordinate 1,424,255 of JBBFKN010000027.1, read as the reverse complement.
TCCTGCACTTTGGCCACAACAACCCCTGCAGTGCTACAGGCTGGGGACAGAGTGGCTGGACAGCGGCCAGGCAGAAAGGGACCTGGGGCACTGATGGACAGCAGGCTGGACATGAGCCAGCAGTGTGCCCAGGAGGGCAAGAAGGCCAATGGCTCCTGGCCTGGATCAGGAATGGTGTGGCCAGCAGGAGCAGGACTGCTGTGCCACCCCTAACCAGCTCTGCACACAGACATTTCTGCTACAGCTCCAGAGAAGGGAACAAAAGGGGCATCTCCAGTAAATCTTTGCTGGGAGATGCTTTAGTTCATTGAAAGCCACCAAGTGCACAGCTCCTCATTGACACAGTTTGGGGCCACAGCAAGAGACAAGAATAGGCACAAACAATGGTTCTATTTTGTGAACAAGATTAATAGACAATAACAAAGACAAAAAACACCTACAACCAAAAAAAAAAAAAAAGGAATTATTACAGATTACTCATATTACAATGACTTGAAGAAATTAGCAAGTAGTTTAATGTTTCTGAAACCATCCAGTCATCAGTGTCCACACTGCAGCCTTGAGCTCCTGGTTCCTCAGGCTGTAGATGAGGGGGTTCAGGGCTGGAGGCACCACTGAATACAGAACTGACAGGGCCAGATCCAGGGATGGGGAGGACAGGAAGGAGGGTTTCAGGTAGGCAAAGGCTGCAGTAATGAGGAACAGGGAGACCACAGCCAGGTGAGGGAGGCAGGTGGAAAAGTTTTGTGCCGACCCTGCTCAGAGGGGATCCTCAGCACAACCCTGAAGATCTGCACATAGGAGAAAACAATGAACACAAAACAACCAAAACCTAAACAGATACCAACCAGTGAAATCCCAATTTTTCTGAAGGTGGAGTGTGAGCAGGAGAGCTTGAGGATCTGAGGGATTTCACAGAAGAACTGGCCCAGGGCATTGCCATGGCACAGGGGCAGGGAAAATGTATTGACTGTGTGCAGCAGAGCATTGAGAAAGGCACTGGCCCAGGCAGCTGCTGCCATGTGGGCACAAGCTCTGCTGCCCAGGAGGGTCCCGTAGTGCAGGGGTTTGCAGATGGACACGTAGCGGTCGTAGCACATGACGTTCAGGAGGAAAAACTCTGTTGCAATGAAAAAGGCAAAAAGAAAAACCTGAGCAGCACATCCTGAGTAGGAGATGGTCGTGGTGTCCCAGAGGGAATTGTGCATGGCTTTGGGGACAGTGGTGCAGATGGAGCCCAGGTCGCTGAGGGCCAGGTTGAGCAGGAAGAAGAACATGGGCGTGTGCAGGTGGTGGCCGCAGGCTACGGTGCTGATGATGAGGCCGTTGCCCAGGAGGGCAGCCAGGGAGATGCCCAGCAAGAGGCAGAAGTGCAGGAGCTGCAGCTGCCGCGTGTCTGCCAGTGCCAGCAGGAGGAAGTGCCTGATGGAGCTGCTGTTGGACATTGCTTCCCTCTGGGCATTGTGAGCTGTGGAAAGAAGCCATTGACAAGCTGGGTCCAAATTTTGAGTCAGTCCTATGGATTTTGTATGGAATCCCCTCAAAAATAATTCTCTTCCTGGGCCGGGGGGGGGGGGGGGGGTGGGCAGGGGGAGGACTTTGCTAGAATTTTTTTGAAAGGGTCTTTGTGCTGCTGACGTACTGATTCATCTTCAGCATTGCTCTCAGGCTGAACACTGGGGAGCCCAGAGTGAAAACAGGGCTCCCTGTGCTCCAGTGCAGTCAGAACTGCAGGTCGCAACACAGATGCCCTTTGATCATTACACCTCCCTGTAGCTCAGGGTGATAACACTTAAAATGTGATTGAAAACAAAGTGGAGTTTTGGAATGCTCCTGTTTTAACAAAATTTTCTTAAAACTCTTTGTTGTCTCCCTGTGCAGCTGGACAGGATGGGATACCAAAGGTTGGTCTAGCTCCCTGCTGCCTGGAGTTGTGCCTACTGGGAGCTGTTTCTCTCTATCCAAGCCTTGTCCCTGCCAGTGCTGCCAGAGCCCAGCCCAGCCCTGGGGGCTCAGCTCTGCCCTGCAGAGCCCTCCCAGCACAGGGCACTGCCCAGGGGCATCTCCCTGGCAGCAGGGCCTTAAGGGCAGGCCAGACAAACAGAGATGCTGCAAGCCAAGCTGCTGCTGCTGCTGTCTGGAGGGAGAGGAGGATGAGGAGACACTTTCTGAGGGAGATCTGAGGCCCATCTGCTGATGCCCAGGGTGACAGTGCAGGAGTCTCAGTGACACAGCCAAAGCTGACAGCCCCTTTCCCTTCCCTTGAGGAGAAAGCTGAGAGCAGCCCTGGCCATGCAGCACCATCTCCAGAGCAGGAGGAATCTGCCCTGATGGGGGTGGCTCCTTCCCCCTCCAACTTCTCCCCTGCAGCATCCATGGGGAGCTGCCAGGCAGGCTGAGAGCTGCCCCTGGCAGGTGGCACATGCCCTGGGCTGGCCAAGAGCCCTGAGGGCTGCAGGAGCTGCTCTGCAGGACAGCCCTGGGCAGCCCTGGCTGCAGCCCCAGCTTCAGCCCCTGCAGCCGTCCCTGGCAGCAGGAGCCGTCCTGCCCTGTCCCTCTGACGGTGCCCAGGGCAGCCCCGCTCTGCAGCACATCCTCCTCCTCCTGCTGCTGTGCCACAGAGAAACTGGGAGAGTCCTCCTGACACATCCCCCAGGCTGTGGGCTGTGCTGGCTTCAGGAGATCCCTCCAGGAGCACAGGGGACATTGCCCTGCACCCACAGACTCACCATGCACAGGGCTGTGGAGATGTTTCCCCAAGTGAAGTCTCAGCTCAATGTCTTCCCAATCCTGATTGCCTTCAGTCTGTCCCTGCCTGGCTCCTGTCCCCTCAGTGCCTGCAGGCAGAGCCCTCAGCCCTGCTGGGCTGGGAGAGGAGCTGGTCCTGGGAAGAGCTTTTCCTTTAAAGCTCAGCAGCACAGACACAGCACAAGGACTTTAATGAGCCTCTTGGGGCTTTGGTGTTGTTTACATCAGACTCAGTCCCTGAGAGAGTGATCAAAAAACTTCTCAACAACTCAAAATTAATTTGAAACTCCAAAGTTCCTTGAAGTTTTAATGGGTTCCACAGAGGAACACAACTGAGAAAGTGTCCCCAGGTTCCAGTTAGAGCAGAACACTGGAGGCAGTGATGACAGCTGGGGACAAACAAGGCCAAGGTGTCTCTGGTGCTGGGCAAAGCTGGATGTGTTTGAGGAATGCAAAGGGCCAAGGCCTGAGCCCCAGCGCCTGGCCAGGCAGATGCTGTCCCTCCCTCCTTGCTCAGGGCTCTTGCCAGGATGGGCACTGGCATGTGGGGATGTGCAATGCCAAGGGCAGGAGCATGGGGCGGCCCCTGCCAGGCTGCTGAGCAGGGCCAAGGAGGCAATGAGGCCCCAGGCCTGCAAGGGTCACTTGTCTCCTGCTCCTGCCTCAGTGCTTTCCTTTTTATGGAAAAGAACCATCCCTCCTTCCCAGGCACCCATTGTGGGAAAACAGGACTCCCATGCAACTTACCAATATGATTAAGCAGAAGCCATTGATTGTTTACATTATGCACTTATTTACACATTCTAACCCTACTGCACACACTGATCACGCATCTCTTCATTGGTGCCTCTGTGTTGTCCATGCGTTCTGCACGCCCTTTTCAGGGTATGTGATTGGTCACAGTCCAGGTGGTTCTCAGCCCTCTGTTATCGAGTTCTTGCGGTCTTGGTATTCTGTTTCTCAGCCTTTCTTTCTTCATTTAGCACAGTTTATGTCTTAGTAACATTGGTGAATTCCAGAGGGCTCTGATAAGAGTAACTACAAGCAATATGGCTGGTGCACAGTGTGGCCTAAGTTGTTCAGATACATTGCTACAACTCCCCCTTCCTCTTCTTGCACCAGCCAAACCCTTTTCACTGCATTTTTTACCAAGCAGGTCACCAATTCCACTGTGCATGGCATAGCACAAAGCAATATAATAATAACTACTAGTAATAACAAAGCTCCCTGTCCTGGGTTGACTATATGATGCTTTTATCCCCAATCGTCCCATTCTGAATGGTGAGTTTTGCACCTTTAAGAGTGCCTCGGAGAGTGAAGGGGGGGAGAGAAGAAGCGGCAGTTGTTTTTTTTTCAGACACTGCATTCACTCCCCCACATTCCTGCTCCTGGACTGTTGTCTGCGGCAGACAGACGGCGGGACAGAGCTCTCCTTTGCTTTGAGTTAGTTTAGCTAGCCGAGGCAAAGAAGTTCCCTGGATTTTTGGGGTTTTTTTCTTTTTCTTTGGACCTCTTGAAACCTGCTCTGGACTGAACATCAAGGGGAGCACCAGCAGCTCACACCTGTGGCCCACCAGGCCAGGCCTGGCCTGCGACATTCCAGCACCAGCAGACCTCATCAGAGACTGAGTGAGCTGAGCCACAAGCCGGGGAGGGACTTTTCTCAGTTTGTCATCTCTTTTAGAGCGGCAAGAGATTTTATTGCTTGATATTGTTTAGATTTTATTGTTTAATGAACAGTTTTTTTCCACCTTTCTCCAAGGAGATATTTTCTCCCGGACCAGTTGGGGGGAGGGGCTGATTGAATCAGCTTTCATACTGGAGCTCCTTTGGGGGGATTCTCTCCCAAATTTGCTCTAAACCTGGACATTTATTGGCGCCCAACGTGGGGCTCGAGAAGGTGGAAAAAAGCTCTGTTGATTGTGTGTCTGTTGTGCCAGTCAATAGTAGCCATGCTGCTTGATTTTGTAATATCTCTTGGGGTGGAAGCCTTCATGTGTCTCTGGGCTCTAGACTTTTTTGAGGTTACAATACCTTTCTGGTCACTAGGGATACTGTCCCTAACACGTAATTTTTACGGCAGAAGGGTACAGATTGGCATAGCTGTTGTGCTGGCCTTGGTGATAATGATTTATAAGGCATTTACAAAGATGCTGGCCTCTGTTTATGATATTTATGGTTCATGGTTTCTTCGTCCTAGCCTGCAGCCCAATTCCAGTAGTGTGTTTTGGGAATTTGTTAGTAATTACCCCCAGACTGTTAGAGGAGGAGACGGGAATAAGGCTTTCCAGCCTTTCCTTTCCTTCTTCTCCTATGGATCTGTTATGTCACTTTTTGAGAAGGTTCAGTTTCCCCTGAGTGCTAAAGAGACCATCTTTCTGGTATTTAATCTGGTAAGTGTCCTCTATATGGTCTGCAGCTTCTCTAGAATGAGGGCTGAGATATCCAGAAGAGTTGGTGAGACCCCTGACCCAGAAGCAGATGCAGGTGTGAAAAATCCTGAGTGCTGTGGAGAATGGGAAAATACAGGCCAAACCCTGAAGGAATTTTCTGATCCTGTAGACTGGGATTTTCCACGGGAACAAATTCAGAAACCATCTGAGGTGGGAAAGTACCTAAAAGAGAAGTGCTCTGACGATTCTAGTGAGAAAAGGTTAATTGCAATAAGCTGGGCCCTGGCCTATGCTTATCGCACTCTGTTAGATACCGTAGGGCAGCAGACAGAGGCAGGGGGGCAGGGAGATAAGGCAGCAGCGATCACAGTCACTCAGGCTGCAGCCAACAGGCCAGGCTCGAAGCCAGCAGCTAAACCAGATAGTGAGCCTAAGCCACTGCCAGTTGCTCCGATGAAAAAGCACACAAGCAAGACTAATTGGCCCGTAACAGATGATGATGATCCAGAGGAAGGACCCTCAACACCACCTGATATAAAAGCCAGAGTTAAGGCAACTGACCCAGCATCAGGAGCCAATATTGAGTCTTATTCCCTGAAGGACCTTTGTGGGCTAAGGAAGGATTACACCCGATGACCTGATGAATCTATAATTAGTTGGTTAGTCCGTCTCTGGGATGCTGCAGGCGAGGCTACAATTCTAGATGGCACTGAGGCGAGGCATTTGGGATCCCTGTCACGGGATCCCGTCATTGACCACGAAACAATGAAGGGGACTAACCCTGACAGCCTCTGGGCACGGGTCATGAGAGGTGTCGCACAAAGATACCTGTGTGCAGACGATCTCTATATGCAGCAAACCCAGTGGAAAACCATAGAACAAGGGATTCAACGCTTGAGGGAAATGGCAGTGGCGGAGCTTGTCTTCTCAGATGATGCAAACACTGTAAATCCAGACTTGGTACCATGCACATCTGTGATGTGGAGAAAACTTGTACGGCTTGGGCCATGAGAATATGCTTCTGCTTTAGCGATAATGAAGCGGGATGATGGTGAGGAGACTGTGCTGGATATGGCAAAGAAGCTCCGAGCATATGCAGATGCAGTACATGGCCCAACACACGCCAGAATTGCAGCCGTGGAAACACGTCTACAAAAATTAGAAGACAAGATCGAGGAGAATCATAAGAAGCTCAGGAAGCAGATTAAAGAAGACCTTATCCAGATCTCAGCAGTACAGATCAAAGGTTCTGGTACCCAAGGCAGACGTTACCTAGATGGTGAGAGAAGGTACACCCCACGAGCTGAGCTGTGGTTCTACCTGTGTGATTGTGGAGAAAACATGGGGAGATGGCATAGAAAACCTACTGCTGCTCTGGCACAACGGGTGCGTGAACTGAAGACTCAGAGAGGAAGTTCCAAAAGGGAAGCAGCTCCAGTGGCCAGTAACAGAGCTGTCACATATGATGATAATGACAATATTTTTGATCCCCTTGAAGGAACCTCCAAGACATATGCCCAGGTAACGAAGGATAACCAGGCTTAGAGGGGCCCTGCCTCTAGCCAGGTAGAGGCTGGGGAAAACCGTGTTTTTTGGACTGTGTGGATTCATTGGCCTGGCACATCTGAACCACAAGAATACAAAGCTTTGGTTGACACTGGTGCGCAATGTACATTAATCCCATCAAGACATGTGGGGACAGAGTCTGTGTCTATTGCTGGTGTGACAGGGGGATCACAGGACTTTACTTTGGTGGAAGCTGAGGTGAGCCTGACTGGAAAGGAGTGGAAGAAACACCCTATTGTGACTGGCCCAGAGGCCCCATGCATTTTAGGCATAGACTTCCTACGAAGTGGGTATTTCAAAGACACAAAGGGACTCAGACGGGCATTTGGAATAGCTGCTGTAGAGACAAGGGGTGTCAAGCAGTGGAACACCTTGCCTGGACTGTCAGAAAACCCATCTGCAGTAGGACTCCTGAAGGTGGAAGAGCAACGAGTACCAATTGCCACCTCAACAGTGCACCGCCGACAGTACCGAACAAATCGAGATGCTGTGATCCCCATCCACAAAATGATCCGTGAGCTGGAGAGCCAAGGAGTGGTCAGCAAAACCCACTCACCCTTCAACAGCCCCATTTGGCCTGTGCGTAAATCTGAAGGAGAATGGAGATTGACAGTGGACTATCGTGCATTGAATGAAGTGACTCCACCGCTGGGCGCTGCTGTGCCGGACATGCTGGAACTCCAGTATGAGCTGGAGTCCAAGGCAGCAAAGTGCTTTGCCACTATAGACATTGCCAATGCATTTTTCTCCATTCCTCTGGCAGCAGAATGCAGGCCTCAGTTTGCTTTCACCTGGAGAGGCACGCAGTACACCTGGAACCGACTGCCCCAGGGGTGGAAGCACAGCCCCATCATCTGCCATGGACTGATCCAGGCTGCACTGGAAAAGGGTGAGGCTCCAGAACATCTGCAATATATTGATGACATCATTGTGTGGGGAAAGACAGCAGCAGAAGTGTTCGAGAAAGGGGAGAAAATCATCCAGATGCTCCTAAAAGCTGGCTTCGCCATCAATAAGAGCAAAGTCAAGGGACCTGCTCAAGAGATCCAGTTCCTGGGAGTGAAGTGGCAAGATGGACGGCATCAGATTCCCACCGATGTCATCAACAAGATCACAGCAATGTCTCCACCATCCAGCAAGAAAGAAACACAAGCTTTCCTGGGCGCCATAGGTTTTTGGAGGATGCATATTCCTGAATATAGTCAGATTGTGAGCCCTCTCTACCTGGTCACCCGCAAGAAGAACACTTTCCACTGGGGCCCTGAGCAGCAACAAGCCTTTGCCCAGATCAAGCAGGAGATTGCTCATGCAGTAGCCCTTGGCCCAGTCAGGACAGGACCGGAGGTGAAGAACGTGCTCTACTCTGCAGCCAGGAACCATGGCTTGTCCTGGAGCCTTTGGCAGAAGGTGCCTGGGGAGACTCGAGGCTGACCACTGGGATTTTGGAGTCAAAGCTATAGAGGATCTGAAGCCAACTATACTCCAACAGAGAAAGAAATCTTGGCTGCCTATGAAGGAGTCCAGGCTGCCTCAGAGGTAATAGGCACTGAAGCACAACTCCTCCTGGCACCCTGACTACCAGTACTGGGGTGGATGTTCAAAGCAAAGGTTCCCTCTACGCACCATGCCACCAGTGCTACATGGAGCAAATGGATTGCTGTAATTACACAGCGCGCCCGTATTAGAAAACTGAATCGCCCTCGGATTCTGGAAATAATTACAAACTGGCCGGAGGGTGAAAACTTTAGTCTCACTGATGAAGGGGAACAAGCAGTGACACGGGCTGAAGAAGCTCCACCATACAACCAACTGCCAGCAGAAGATACACGATACGCTCTTTTTACTGATGGCTCTTGCCGCATTGTGGGAATGAACCGGAAGTGGAAAGCAGCCGTATGGAGCCCCATGCAACAGGTCGCAGAGGCCACTGAAGGAGAAGGTGGATCAAGCCAACTTGCTGAACTCAAAGCCGTTCAACTGGCCCTGGACATTGCAGAAAGAGAGAAATGGCCAAAGCTCTACCTCTACACTGATTCATGGATGGTAGCCAATGCTCTATGGGGATGGCTGGAGAGGTGGAAAGAGGCTAACTGGCAGCGTAGAGGAAAACCAATTTGGGATGCTGAAGAGTGGAAAGACATTGCTACCAGGGTAGGGAGGCTGCCTGTGAAGGTCCGCCATGTAGATGCTCATGTACCCAAGAGCAGAGCCAATGAGGAGCACCAAAACAATGAACAGGTAGACCAGGCTGCAAAGATAGAGGTGTCAAAGATAGACTTAGATTGGCAACATAAAGGAGAGTTATTCCTAGCTCGATGGGCCCATGATGCCTCAGGTCATCAGAGCAGGGATGCCACCTATAAGTGGGCACGGGACCGAGGGGTGGATCTAACCATGGACAGTATTTCTCAGGTTATCCATGACTGTGAGACGTGTGCTGCCATCAAGCAGGCCAAACGAGTGAAGCCCCTGTGGTATGGTGGGTGGTGGTCCAAGTACAAGTATGGGGAGGCCTGGCAGATTGACTACATCACACTGCCCCAGACACGCCAGGGCAAGCACTACGTGCTGACCATGGTGGAAGCCACCATGGGATGGTTGGAAACCTACCCTGTGTCTCATGCTACTGCCCGGAACACCATCCTAGGCCTGGAAAAGCAGGTCCTTTGGAGGCATGGTACCCCTGAGAGGATCAAATCAGACAATGGGACTCATTTCAAGAACAGCCTTATCAACACCTGGGCTAGAGAACATGGCATTGAGTGGGTGTACCTTATCCCCTACCATGCACCAGCTGCAGGCAAAGTGGAGAGGTATAATGGACTGTTAAAAACCACATTGAAAGCATTAGGTGGGGGATCTTTCAAAAACTGGGAGCAGCATCGGGCAAAAGCCACCTGGTTAGTTAACACCCGAGGCTCTACCAACCAGGTGGGCCCTGCCCAATCTGAGCCTTTACACAGAGTAGATGGAGACAAAGTCCCAGTGGTACATGTCAGAGGTTTGTTAGGGAAGACAGTTTGGATTAATCCTGCCTCAAATACAGAGAAACCAATTCGTGGGGCCGTTTTTGCTCAGGGACCAGGTTGCACATGGTGGATAATGCAAAAAGATGGAAGAACACGATGTGTACCTCAGGGAGATCTGATTGTTAGGTGAAGTTATGTGTAAATATCACTGTTTGATGAATGTTATTGCCATTGTCTGTGTATAGCTGTATAATAGATGTATAAAGTATGTCCTTGTAGAGTTGTAGAGTTAGAATATATATTAGTTTTAGTAGTAAGCAGACGATATGGGGATAAGGGGTGGAATGTCCTGGGTTGACTATATGATGCTTTTATCCCCAATCGTCTCATTCTGAATGGTGAGTTTTGCACCTTTAAGAGTGCCTCGGAGAGTGAAGGGGGGGAGAGAAGAAGCGGCAGTTGTTTTTTTTTCAGACACTGCATTCACTCCCCCACATTCCTGCTCCTGGACTGTTGTCTGCGGCGGACAGACGGCGGGACAGAGCTCTCCTTTGCTTTGAGTTAGTTTAGCTAGCCGAGGCAAAGAAGTTCCCTGGATTTTTGTTTTTTTTTTCCTTTTTCTTTGGACCTCTTGAAACCTGCTCTAGACTGAACATCAAGGGGAGCACCAGCAGCTCACACCTGTGGCCCACCGGGCCAGGCCTGGCCTGCGACATTCCAGCACCGGCAGAACTCATCAGAGACTGAGTGAGCTGAGCCACAAACTGGGGAGGGACTTTTCTCAGTTTGTCACCTCTTTGGAGTGGCAAGGGATTTTATTGTTTGATATTGTTTAGATTTTATTGTTTAATAAACAGTTTTTTTCCACCTTTCTCCAAGGAGACATTTTCTCCCGGACCAGTGGCGGGGAGGGGCTGATTGAATCAACTTTCCTACCGGAGCTCCTTTGGGGGGATGCTCTCCCATATTTGCTCTAAACCTGGACAAACACAAAGTCAGCTCCCTCTCCCACCATGCCACAGAAGCAGCTTTCTCTTGGGAGATGAAGAAAAAAGAAATTCATGTATCCAAACATTGAGGCAAGGACACTCATTGCATGTAGATATATCCCACTGATAACGTCCATGTCAATCTCAAATGCAGACACACCCCTGCCTTTTCCACCATCCCTCTACCAGTGACCCTTTATCCCTACCCGTCCCTCTTTCCCCTCTTGAAACTACTCCTTTTTCCCTCCCTCAAACTTCCCTTAAAAAAGAGAAGGGAGTGACTGGGAGGAGTTGGTAAGTACCATAGGGGGAACTTAAGAATATCTAAGAATGTCTTAAAATAAGTTAACTAATGTGTGTTTTTACCATCCACAAGTGAAAACTACCCTTGTTTTCTCTTTTATAGGGAAAGAAGTATGATTCTTTCTGCGACACCCTCCAGGGCACCCTGCAGCAGTACCAGTGCCACCATTGCCATCGTCTTTATCAGCGCCCTCATCCGTATCCAAGTGACCACTGGCTGGATTGTCCCTCAGCCAAAACAAAACAACTGGGTCACTTTGGCAAAGTCATTAAAGGCAGACAATCTTTGCATGGCCATGGGAAGCATAGACGATCTGCTCTCAACATGCCTGTGGGAGTCCCCCTGTCACCAAATGACTGCCCGTACGTAGGTAAGAAACCCAACCCCATGGACACCTGGGACAAATGGATAAAGATCCTCCCACACCATATCTCCACAGGACTTGCTTTTCCAGGCCCAGGATGGTGTTCTGGGCAGTGGCGTGAGGCACAGGATGGGTCTCCAGCCATCCAGTGGTGGCTTCCACCATGGTCAGCACGTAGCGCTTGCCCTGGCGTGTCTGGGGCAGTGGGATGGAGTCAATCTGCCAGGCCTCCCCATACTTGTACTTGGACCACTGCCCACCATACCACAGGGGCTTCACTCGCTTGGCCTGCTTGATGGCAGCACACGTCTCACAGTCATGGATAACCTGAGAAATACTGTCCATGGTTAGATCCACCCCTCGGTCTCGTGCCCACTCACAGGTGGCATCCCTGCCGTGATGGCCTGAGGCATTATGGGCCCATCGAGCTAGGAACAACTACCCCTCATGTTGCCAATCAAAGTCTATCTTTGTTACCTCTATCTTTGCAGCCTGACCTACCTGCTGGCTGTTTTAGTTTTCCTCACTAGCCCAATTCTTGGGGACATGGGCATCTACATGGCAGACATTCACAGACAGATTTTCTACCCAAGAGGCAATGTCTTTCCACTCATCAGCAGCCCAGATTGGTTTACCCCTACGCTGCCAGTTGGCCTTTTTCCACCTTTCCAGCCAACCCCTCAGATCACTGGCTACCATCCACAAATTGGTATAAAGGTATAGCTTTGGCCACTTCTCTCTTTCAGCAATGTCCAGGGCCAGCTGAACGGCCTTGAGTTTGGCAAGTTGACTTGATCCATCTTCTCCTTTGGTAGCTTGAGCAATCTGCCCTGTGGGGCTCCACACAGCTGCTTTCCACTTCCAGTTCATCCCTACAATGCGATAGGAACCGTCAGTGAAAACAGCATAGCGTGCTTCCTCTGCTGGTAGATGGTTGTATAGTGGAGCTTCTTTAGCCCTTGTCACTTTTTCCTGCTCCTCTTTGTTAGTGAGACCAAAGTTCCTCCCCACAACCGAGGAATGGCAGCCCCAGGCTCAGACCCAGTCAGAAAGCCAACCAAGTGAGACCAGAGGGAGGGCACCCTTCCAGTTTCTCTTGGGCATGGCAGCAAAACAAACCCTGCTGCTTCTTCCTCTGCCTGTGTTTGGGCTGTGCTGGTGGCAGAGCCAGCCAGGTTGTGCTCTGCGTTCCAAAGCCTGTTGAGAGCGGGCATGAAAAGCACTGCGTGCACAGCAGAGAGTCCTGGAAGGTGCTGGCAAGAGCCTCCTGTGGGGACAGGGCTCTGGGCTCTGGCTGGGAACAGCCTGGTTTTGCTGCTGTGAGCGCAGGCAGGAGTTGAGGCAGGTGAAGAGGCAGCGGGCAGCTTGTGTTTGTAGAGGGCCTGGGGCTGAACATCTGAACCTCCACCTGGAAACACACTTGGGGGAATATGAGCTAGAGCTAGAGTGCCTGTCCTGAAAGACCTGGAGTCATTCAGCCTCACAAACTTTTTTTAAGGGTGTGTTGGTGTTCCCCAAGAAAGCTACACATGTGGGAAAATGCCTTTGGAGGAAAGGGGCTTGCTTCTCAAGGAAGGTGCCTCCCTGGGAGCTCCCAGTGAGGTAGGTGCAAGTGTCCCCCTTTGGCTCTCTGTGCTCCTTTCAGTCGTTGAGGCTTGTTGCACTTGGCAGAGGGGCAGGGCAAGGGAGAAGGCTGTGAAGAGCAGGTTTGGTATCTGCCTGGACCTGCAGAGACCAACCCAAGCACCTGCAGCTGGGTGTGTTCCCCCCTTTGGACAGAGGGTGAGCAGGAGCATCTCTGTCCAGGCACGAGCCCCAAAGCTCTCTTTGAGAGCTGTGAATTAAAAGGCCTTTACACACACACTTTTCATATCTTCTCTGTCTGCTGTGTTTCAACTCTTGGCAATGTGCATTTGCCTCCTGCTTGGTGGAAGCTGCTGTGGCCCAGGGCCAGCACAGAGCTGGGCTGGGTGGGCCAGGCAGTGTGGAGAGCCTTGGCTGATCTTGGTGTGTCCCTGGCCTCAGAAAAGTCTTGGAAGTTTTGCCTCCCCAGATCTCCTCCTCATAGGCTCTCCCTGTGCATCTTGGAGAGAACAAGGTGGGCATTTCTGGCAGTTGGGCATCAGCAGGCCTTAAAATGGGGGTGTGTGGTGGAGCGAGCCCAGCTGAGATACCCTGAGAGGAGCCCAGTGCTCCTTGCTCCCCTCTGCTGACACGTGAGCGTTTGTCTGGTTTTGGGATGGCCCTGGCTGTGTCAGGGGTGCTACGTGGACACGAGACAGCCGGTCCTGTCCCCCTGGGTCCCAGCAGTGCCTCGCAGCAGCCCTGCATCCACGTCAGGATGCTGGCCAAGAGAGGTCCTGGAAGCTGAGGCAGCTGATTTTAAGCTTTTTCAGGTGCCTACAGGTCAAGGCCAAGGGTGTTCCCTCAGGATACAGCAGTCCTGAGGGCTCTCCCTCATTCAGAGAAATCGGCAGACAAATGCATTTTCTGCCAGAAGCACTTTTATTGACCTGGTAGGAGGGCAGGAGTCTGCACCCCACTAAAATGTTTCTCTGCCATGTATAAATTTCAGTGGGTTGATGTAGGAATTCTATCAAAACTACCATCCACCTTTACCCTGCTGAGGTGATTCAACATGCAGAGGGTTAGAAATACATTGTGTCAGATTCCCAGACGTGACGCTGATGTCCGGGCACTGGCCAGGAGTGATCTCGATGCCCTAAAGCAGCACAAAGTCTTCCTCGTGGCTTCCCTGCACAGGGCTGATTCCACACTTTCCCTTAGTTCTTCTGGCAGACTATGTCTAAAGCTTTTTGTCAACTCACTCTCATGTCAAGGTAGACCTGCCAGGTTTTTCTTGTGCTAACTGATGCTAAGTACTTATGTCTGTCTGTGCTAATTACTTGTTTACTAATGTGAATTGCTTGTGCTCACTTATGTCAAACAAAGGCCTTGTTTCATTGCCAAAGGTGCCTGAGGCCCCCTGCTCCTTGTGGCACCAGTTGCTTTCCTGTGGGATGTTCTACCTCCCCAGAGAGTAAAGAGGGAGCTGGAGAAAGAGCTGGCCAGGCTGCTCTGGATCCTTTGCCAGCAGCCCTGGCTGAGTGGAGCAGTCCGAGCTGAGCGCAGAGGTGCCAATGGAACAGCCGTGCCCAGGAAGGCTCGGTGGGAAGGGGGATCCAGGAAGCACAGGCCTGGCAGCCTGAGCTGCCACCGGGGAAGGCCTTGGAGCAGATCCTCCTGAGTGCCATCCCACGGCACGTGCAGGGAGCCACGGGGCCGCTGGAGGCTGGGAAAGCTCTGTGGAGGGACAGGGAGAGCTGGGGGTCCTGGTGGGTGTTGAGGGCTTCTGTGTGGGAGTTTGGGGACGTTGGTGTTGGTGGGGTGTTGGAGAAGGCGTTGTCTGGAAGGTGAGAGGTCTAGGCTGGAATTGGAGTCAGTTTGAAGGCAGAGCTTTGGTTCCAGAGGCCAGAAAGAATATCTGTGACTCTTGCTGTTCATGGTCCTGATTCTCCTGCAGGGAACAAGAGGGGAGAGCTGTACTTTACTGGCCACTTAGATATCTGTACCAGGGGGAGGATTAGCCCCTTTGCCATCTACTCATTTGTTTGGGCTACTTTTGTAACAATGAGTGGCCTTTCATTCTTTGAGAGCTTTTATTCCTGATGAGAATTAGGATATTATCACCCCTTCATAGAAAACTGTTTGCAAACCAAAGAATGGCCTTTTTTTGCCTCTGTGTAGTGTTATGTTCTGTAAAGTGACTCTCAGTGGATGACATTAAGGCAAATGAGTTGCTGCTTAGAGAAGGGAAGCAAAATTCCAACTTTTCACCTTCTCAGGCCATCCCAATGCATTTGGGAAATTGCAACTTTTTGGAACTGCTTGAGTTGAGCAATGGGAAGTAAAACTTCCCTGAATTGAGGAGTCAAATGCCAGGTTCTTCTGTGCCTCCTCATTACTATGGTGTTTTTGTGCTGAAGGAAATGACTTCAATGAGAAAATAATTTCAGCATGGAGTGAGAGCTTCTGACAGAGACAAAGTGTTGCCAGCACTTGCTCCACGTGCTGTTGGCAACAGCCCCTGCAGGAAGGAGCACAGCCCCCAATGCACGTGGGCTTTGGCTCCCTGTGGCACAGAAGCCCCTGGGGGCACAGGTCTCTGGGGCAGGAGATGGGCACCAGCGCTGCCAGGGCTTGGAGGGTGGCAGGTCTGCTTGGGCAGGGACTCTGCCACACCTGCTGATGTCAGCGCTGCCCAGGCCCCAGGGCTCAGAGCAGCACTCGTGCCCTGGCCCACACGTTCCCTGTCGTGTCACACCCATGGGTTTGGGATGGCCACTAGCCAGGACGTGTCCCAAGGAGGCCGTGCCAGCTTCTGTGGAAGGTCCTGTGCCCTTCCCAACGCGGCTGCGTCACAGCCCTGGGGCTCCTTCTGCTGCCCTGAGCCCAAGAGCAGGGCAGCGTTTGCTGATGCTCTGAGCCCTTCCTAAAGACCCTGTTGGGCTGTCTGAGACACTTGGGGTGAGAGAATCCTTCCAAACTGAGCCACTTTGGGTGGGCTGGCATGGCCCCAGGTCAGGGGGCAGTGTGTGCAGGGGCCCTTTGTGACACAGTGCAGCACGGTCACTGTGGCATAGAATGGGTGTCCAAGGGCCCTTTGTGACACGTGGTGACACAGGAGCTGGCAGTGACAAGACCACACCACAGTGCTCGGAGCAAGCGACGGGACAGGACGGGACAGAGCGGTGCCGTGAGGAGCCCCCGCACAGCGCACTCGTTCCTGTCTGACCCGGAGCCTTTCCAAGGCGTTATTCCTGCAGCTGAGCTCGAGGCCAGACCACACGACTCTGTGACCCGTGGCCTTCCCGAGGCTTCTCTTCTGCAGGTGCCCTCGAGGGCAGAGCGTGGGTCTTGGTGCCCCAGAGGCATCTCCCATCCCTGCCGCCAGTGCCCTCGAGGCCCAACCACAATCCTTGACAGGAGTCTCCTGTCCTTGTGGCAGGAGCCCTCGAGGCCAAAGTGCAGGACTTGCTGTCCTGTAGCCTTCCCAAGGCTTCTGTCTTGAAGGTGCTTTCCAGGCACCACTGCAGGTCTTTCTGACTCGGAGCTTTTCTGAGGCATCTTTCCTGCAAGTACCCACAAATCCAGTCATTGACATGGAGCAGAGACCCCTGAGAATGCCCAAGCTGGCCTGGGTGGAAGAGGAGGAAGAAGGCCCTGGAGCTGCCAGGGCACAGGAACCCAAAGAGGTGGTGCCGTTTGAGCTGTCACAGGAGGGTGAGTGGCAGAGCTGGGCAACAGGGTTGGTGCTGCAGCCAGCTTGGCGCCTTTGGATCCCATTGCATCTCACTCCATCCCATGGCATCCCATTGCATCTCACTCAACCCCATCCCATCCCATGCCATCCCATGCCATGCCCATGGACAGGACGGAAGAGGGGCTGGGCAGACACCCCGCAGGGGCCGTGCTCCATCCCCTGGGGCATCCTGGGGCTGTCCCTGCTTGGGCAGCGCAGGGCTGGGCTGTGTTCTCCGGCCTCTCCCGCAGCCCCTCAGCTGTGGCTGCGCTTGCTCTTTGCCAGGTGCAGCCCTGCAGCGCACACAAGAGCAGGAATCCAGCTGGGGCCGCTTCCGCAGAACAGCGCAGGTACCTGCAGCCATCCCCAGCTGGGCTGGGCCTGCTCTCCCTGCTCAGTCCAGCACCGTGTGTGCAGCAGTCCATGCAACATCCCTGGCTTCCTGCCCTTCTCCTACAGTTGGTCTGCAAATTCATCAAGAGAATTCAGGAGGAAGAGAATATCACCATGGACACTGGGCTCAGACCCTACTTTCCCATCTTTGAAACCAAGACCAGTGCTGCCCTCCTGTGTATGCTTGTAGAGGAAGATTTTTACTATCCGAATCAAGTAAGCAGCCTGTGGGCAGGCTTTGATCCTCCCAGGAATTGCTTGGCCTCCCAAGCCACGCATGCTGGTTGCTGTGAGCCTTTGAGGCCACATGGCAGTGTGCTGGGAAGGGAAGCACTTCTCTGGGGAAGCTGGGAACATTGCTCCCTCTGGCAGCTTTCCAAGTCTCCCTGTGCCTTCTCCAGGTGCCCGCCATGGTGAGGTTCATCCATCAGTGGCTCCTGGCCAATGATTGTGCTGTGCACAAGCTGGACAAGGCCCTGCTGGATCTCATGGAAGCACAGCCAGATGATGCAGTCCTGACGCTCCTGCGTGTGGCCCCACCCTGTGACAGGTATGGGGCCCACCTGCCCAGAGGGCTCAGGGCTCCCCAGCCCATCAGCCTGTACAGCCTGGCCCAGGTGTCTGACCAACAGAGACATCCAGGGCCCCCTGGCTGCTGCTTTCCCAGCCCTGAGCCTGCTGCCATGCTCCCTCGCTGCCCCTCAGGCACCTGTCCCCACAGGGCTGGGCTGCCTGGCTGCTGCTGGCCAGGGCCAGTGGGCAGAGGCAGAACTGGCAGCCAGCTCAGCTCCCCCTGGTGCTGTGTCTGAGACTCCCCTGAGACAGAGCTCTGACCCCACAGAGCTGCCATGGCCATGTGGAAGACCATCATGGGCTCAGCCAGGACTGCGGAGCTGGCGCAGCTGATCCTCCTGGATGTGCTGGGGAGCTGGCCCAAGCACAGCACCTGCACCTCCGATGGGGACAAAACGGGTGTCTTTGCCCTGGCTGTGAGTTTCTGCAACGGGCCTTTGCTGGCCCCAAGGCCACCTCTCCAGCAGCTCTCCATCCTCCTTCCCCCACTGCATCTCCCTGCCTCAGGCACTGGCCTGAAACCTGGCCCAGGGGCAGCTTCAGGCCCACCAGGCCCCGTGCTCCCCCTGCCTCTCTCTGGGCTTCTCCCTGCCCTGCTCAGGCCCTGCCACACGGACACCTCGGCACTGAGCGCTGTCTCGGGGGGCTTTGTCCTTTGCAGGCAACTGTGGTGATGTGGAAGATCCTCCAGGTGCCCTGTCTGCCACGTATATTGAAGGTGTATTTCCCCCGCCTCTTTGTGCATCTGCTCTTCCAAGTGTTCTTCAGCACTCTGGACATGCCAGAGGAGGTTGATACCTTCTGGAAGGGATGCCAGGAAGAGCACGGCCTTGCCACCAGCCCCAACAGGTGCTCCATCCCACTCCTCCTGTCCCTGCCACGTGGCCTGCCAAGGAGCCAGTGCTCCCAGCGTGACCTGGGCTTTGCTGTGCACACAGGTTTGCAGTGAGGACCCTGAAGTCCCTGCTCTGCCTGCTCCGCTGTGAGGATGTGGTGGTGGCAATGGAACGCAGATGTGGCTGGGACACGCTGCTCTCTGTTGACACCCACCACTTTGCCGTGGCTCTGCTGGCCAGGTGAGACCCCCTTCTCCCCACTGCCTCTGACATTTGTTCTCTGTGCCTGGGGTGTCCCACAAAGTCCCTGTGGTCATGGGTCAGAGGGCCTTGTCACTGAGGGACGGCCAAGCACACTGCAAAAGGCTGGGAGAGGAGGGTGCCCATGAGCAACCAATTCCCAAATGGCCCAGGTCCCCTGGCTGGAAGGGTGGTGGGGAAAGATGAGAACTCTGTGAGTCACTCCTGGGAGAGATTTGCCCCACTGGCTCAGGGTCGTGTTTCCTTTTTCCTCTTGTCAGAATCATTCGCCATTCAGCCATACACTTTTGTTCCGGGATTGCCTTCTGCCTGCTCGCCATGCTCGGTGAAGAGATGCCATACTGGGATTTCCTTGCCCTGGCATTCCTTGTGGAGGTGAGCCTCAAGGCCAGCGCTGCCTGGCTGAGCTGCCTCCCAGCTCTCTGCCCTCTCGTAGGCACAGCTGCCAGGATGGTGCCCGTGCCCTGTGCTGCTGCCTGGGCCCAGCCCTGTGCGGTTCCGGGCTCCTGCCGGCCGGCTCCCTGTCACTGCCCTGTGCCTTTCAGGTCCTCGAGTGCCTGGACTTGAGGGAATGCAGTGACAGCGTTCTGGAGATCCTGGCACAGCACCTGCAGAGCGAGCACAGGGCCAGGCGTTACTTGGCACTCAGAGGCCTCGTAGTGCTGGGCAAGAATCCCTTAATGGTGAGAAGGGGGCAGTGGCTGAAGCCGTGCAGGCAGCGCGGGGCTGGGCAATGCACTCGCTTGGCCTTTCCTGGGCCTCGGGCGCTGGGGCAGCTGCTCCCAGCTCTCCTGCCTCCCGCTTCAGCTGCCCCAGTGCTTCGGGACAGGCCTTTGGCCTCTGGGCCCTGCAGCAGCAGGGTGGCCTTTCACAAACTTGTGTTCCACACAGGCTGAAAAAATGTGGAGCCTGGCTGAAAGTCTTGTGGAGCTCCTGCAGGAAAATGATAGCGACATGATCAGGATGACCATTCTTCTTCTGAGATATTTGCTCCTGGATAATGGTGCCCCAATACCCACCCCCATTGCCCTGCAGCTGGCTGAGGCGCTCCTGCCACTCTTTGGCCATGTAAGGCTCTGTGCCCACTGCCACGGCCACTGGCTGCTGCCCGGACACTTGGTGCCTGTGGAGATGCAGGCCTGTGCCCTGGGGGCCTGAAGCAGCTGATGCTGAGGTCTTTTGCCCTTCCTTTCATCCAGGATGATATCCAGGTGCAGCTGAGCTCCATGTGCATCTTTCAAGAGATGTTGGACTTATTAACAGAAGATGGAAGAAAGGCCCTGAAATCCCACGTGCGCCAGAGCCTGGTCCCACTCTACATCCCCTGCCATGATGACAATCAGATTGTTGCTGAGGTGAGGACTTGTGGCCAGCGGCTGTTCCCCTGGGAGGGGACTGGGCTGCCTCCTGCCCTGGCACCTTGCGGGCTGCAGCCTCCTCCAGGCTGTGGCACTGGGATGCTCCTGTGCCCTGGGCTGTGGGGCCATCTGTGCCTCTCTGCTGCTCTCCAGGCCTCCCGGGAAACGCTGCATTCTGCAACCAGATTCCTAAAGAGGAGGAATCTCAAACAAATGCTACATGTGGATCAGATATGGAGATTTGGCGAGTGCCTGGTAAGGAGAGCCGAGAATCCCCAGGCTCAGGCTGGAGAAGGCCCCTGAGGGCGGTGCTCAGTGTGCGGGGCTGGCAGCTGTGCCCCTGCCCGCTGCTGCACCCAGAGGCCGCGCGGGCTCTTCTCCAGGCTCCCGTGGGCCCGAGCCGGGGGCCGATGGAGCCCCGGCCCGGCGGGGCTGCGGGACGGGCCGGCACCGCGGCTCCCCGGGCAGCAGCCGGCCCTCTGCCCCCTGCCCTCGGGAGCCCGGCGCCGGCGGCTGCTGGCCGCGCCTCAGGGCTCTGCGGGCAGGGGAGGCCGGGGCTGGGCGCAGGCAGCGCCCGGCCCAGGGGCTGAGCCCGCGCCAACCCTTCCCTCCTGCCGCTCTCTGCAGCTGGCAGAGGACAGGAACCGAGCGGCCGAGCACCTGCGCCGGGCCCTGCCCAACCTGCAGAGCCCACAGGAGTCCCTGCGAGCGGCGGCCATCAGGTTCATGGATGAGCCACGAGCCCGAGCTCCCTCCTCGGCCCGCCGCAGCTCGGCCCCAGCCCCGGCTGCTGTCCCGGCAGCGCCAGCCGGGCCCGGCGCCGTGGAGCCCCGCCTAGCCTGGGCATTGCTGCTGCCGCCCTCTGGCAGCCGTGCCCTGGGCCGGCGGCGTGCGGCAAGGGCCGGGCTGAGCCCTGCCGGGCCAGCAGCCCGTGTGGCCACAGCGCCGGCAGCGCCGCTGGCAGGGAGCTGTGCCGCTGGCGCCGTGACAGTCTCTGTGTTCACAGGCATGGCCGGGCGGCACCTGAGGGGGCAGCAGCAAGAGCTGCAGCTGATCTGCACTGGTGAGTGAGGGCAGCGGGCTGGCAGCGCGGCTGTCGGGGACAGCTGCAAGCACTGCCCCGGCTGCGGAGGGCTCTGCTCCCGTGGGCAGAGCACACTGAGAGTCCAGGGCCATATGGGGCATTCGTGGCCAGCAGCTTCGGGCTGATCCCCTTGGTCCCCGCTCCATCCTGGCCATGGCAAGAGCCGGCTGGGATGACCCTTGCAGTGGGCTCTCCTCGGTTCCCTGCAGATACGGGATCTGACCTTGGCTCTGTTCCTCTCTCTTGCAGTCCTGGAACGCCTGACGGAGGACACGAGCAGTGCCGTGTCAGAGCTGGCATTTCAAACACTGCATGTCCTCCAAGCAACAGCGAGTGGCCGATATTCCATCTTCCAGAGGCTGCACGATCAGCTGCGCAGGGCATGGATCACTCGGCCTCGTCTGTCACGGCTCGGTTGGCTGCACTGCTGGAGCTCTGAGGAGAGCTGATCCGGGAGGCTCTCTTTGTTGGGGCAACCTGAGCCAGCAGGGATTTTCCTTTTCTTTAAGATTTTTATTTTCTTCTCTTCAAATTT
Organism: Calcarius lapponicus; assembly: GCA_039654755.1. NCBI lineage: Eukaryota > Metazoa > Chordata > Aves > Passeriformes > Fringillidae > Calcarius > Calcarius lapponicus. The sequence continues at coordinate 1,402,580 of JBBFKN010000027.1, read as the reverse complement.
GTTATCCTATGTGAATATAGAATGTGTTCTAATATACAGACTCTAAGGAGCTTTTCTTTGCTACCCAGGGTCCGTAGGGGATAGGGGAAGTGGGGGAAAAGGGTGCTTGTGCTCAGCGAGCTGCCCAGGGGTGCAGTGGGCAAGGGGAAATGGCCAGAAGCCCCTTGGCCCGTGGTGGTTCTGCTGAAGCCTTTTTGCTGCCCACAGAGCGGCTGGGCAGGAGCCGGAGCTGCGGGGATCCCTGTGAGAGCGGTGCCTGGAGATGGCCACAAGCCCCGTGCCAGGCAGGAAGCGCCATCCGTGTCCTCCTGCCCGTGTGCTGCTGGCTGGATTGCTGAGGGCTCCCAGGTGCCTCTGGATGGGGCTGCTCTGTAGCTGATGTGGGGCTGTGGTGCTGCTGCCGGGCAGCTTGGCCAGGCTGGGGGAGACCATGAGGAGACAGGGCCACAAAGGGATGAAGTGCTGCGGAAGCCCTGATGGGACCAGGCAGTGGGAAGGAACAAGGGGAATGTGTGAGGGAGTAAGTGGCAGGAAGCTACAAGGGGACAGGAGGCCCCTGAGGAGCCGGGGTGCTGGGAGGCCCAGAGGAATTGGGTGTCAGAGGGCACAAGCAGCCCCCAGGCAGCCGCCTTGTTCCTGGCCCCTGGCTGCTCTGGCACTTCCCCAAAGCGTCTCCCAGGCCTGCGGCAGAAGCCCTCGAGGCCAGGACACCACCCCAGCAGGAGGCTGGGACCCCCCCGAGGTACCCAGGCTGGGCCGGCTGGGGACACGGAGGGCAAGGGGGCCCTGCCGGGGCACGGTCACTGGGTGCTGCCAGGGCAGTGGGCAGAGCAGGGCTGGCGGCCAGCCCAGGCCCCCGCGCCTGCCCAGGCCATGGTGCTGAGGATGAGGCCCTGCTGACACAGAGCTCTGAGCCCGCAGAGCTTCTGCCTCCGTGGCCAGGGCGGCGATGTCTCCTCGAGCCAGGCTGCTGAGTCGCTGCTGCCAAAGCGGCTCTGGACGCCACAGAAACAGCACCAGAGCGCGCACAGGAACAGCAGCACCCCGAACGCCGGCACCTGCTCCAGGAGGCGTCTGCACCAGCCCGCCATTCCAAGGGGCCATACCGGGGCACCATTGCGTGGGATTTAGCAAAAGGCTTCAGTATGCTCGGCCACAAGGGCTTTCTCTTGGCTTGCCAGCCTCACAGCAATGCTTGGCAGCTGCAGCCTGTGCCCCTGACTGACTGCAGTGACTGTGCTTGAGGGCAGACTCGCCTTCCACTGGCAGGCCTCCCAAGGCAGCGGCATTGATGCCACCGTCAGAGGCAGCACGAGCCCTGCGCTGCAGCTGCTGTCCCTCTCGTCCATGCAAGCACCTTAAAAACACGTGCATGAGCTTCCAGCCTAAATCCTGGACTGGCTTGAGACAAAAGAAGCAGCAGCAGGCGCTGAAGAAAGGCAGGAACTTGTGGCCACCATTCAGGGCTGGAAGGAAGCACTTTGGTGTCTCCTGAGGACATGGCTCGCTTCACAAGCTCAGGCTTTGCTGCGGCAAGATCCTGCTTTGCTCTTGCTGGAGCCCACTCCCTACCAATGCATCGGCTTCCATCGTTCCCGGATCAAGTCTGCTGGACCTGTGGGCAACAAGTCTGAACCGTGTGCATCTGACAGATGAAAAGAGCAGGACATGGCTGCTTCCAGCACTTGTCTTGGCCGCTCCTTCAGGGAGCCGGCAGCATCATCAGCGACACAGAACAGCTTCTCCTCCCAGAGTTATCCCTATCCTCTGCACTTCCCCACGTGTCTGTCTTGATGTTCACCGGGGACCTCCCTGTTTGTGGCCATCCATTGCCGTGCTCAGCAGGCAGCCAGTTGTGTTTGCATGTCAGCTGCCACAGGAAGACACACAGTAAGTGGAGCATTGAATAGAAGAGGCTGGCTCAGTTCTTTCTCTTTCCCAGTGCAAGAAAGACAGAAAAGCCCAAGGAAACATGACAGTGCTTTGGCGGAGTCTCTTTGTCCTGTGAAATTCTGTAGCTGTTGGTCTTTCTGTGCTACTGCTAGTCCCTTCCTTGAAAAAATCATTCCAAGAAGGAGCAACATCATCTGACATGTACCAAGTGTTGCCACCAGTTGCTCCAGGTGCTCCTAGCAAGAGCCCCTGGAGGATGGAGCACAGTCCCCAGTGCACGTCAGCTTTGGCTGCCCTGTGGCAGAGAAGCCCTCTCGAGGCACAGATCTCTGGGGCAGCAGATGGGCACCAGCTCTGCCAGGGCTCGGGGGCACTCTGCTTTGGCGGGGACTCTGCCACACCTGCTGATGTCAGCGCTCCTTGGGCCCCACGGCTCAGAGCAGCATTTTTGCCCTGGCTCACATGTTCCTTGTCTTTGTCACATGGCCTCGCTTGGCGTGGCCACCGTGCGGGACGTGTCCCGAGGAGGCCATGCCAGCTTCTGTGGAAGGCCCCGTGCCCTTCCCGCCATGGCTGGGTCAGCAGCCACGGGGGCTCCTGCTGCCCTGAGCCTGCTGAGCAGGGCAGCCTTTGCTTATGCTCTGAGCCACTCCTAAAGGTCCTGTCGGGCTGTCTGAGACACTTGGGCCAAGGCATTCCTTCCAACCTGGGCCACTTTGGGGGGGCTGGCGATGGCCCCAGGGCAGGTGGCAGGGTGTGCAAGGGCCCTTTGTGACACGCTGCGGCATGGTCACAGTGCCATGGAATGGGCCCTTTGTGACCTGCAGTGACATAGGTGTTGGCAGCAACCTGGCCACACCACAGTGCTCGGAGCACGCGACGGGACAGGAGGGGAACGAGCACAGTGCCCTCGTTCCTTGCTGACCCGCAGCTTTCTCGAGGCGTTACTCCTGCAGGTGACCTCGTTGCCCTACCACAGGACTTGGGGACCTCGGGCCTTGCCGAGGTTCCTCTTCTGCAGGTTCCCTTGGGCGCAGACCGTGGCATTTGCTGAGCACGGTCCTTGACGAGGAGTCTCCTGTCCTTGTGGCTGGAGCCCTCGAGACCAGAGTGCAGGACTTGCTCTCCTGTAGCCTTGCCAAGACTTCACTCCTGCAGGTGCCTTCAAGGCACGACTCCAGCACTTGCTGACTCCGACCTTCTCCCAGCCACCTTCTCCTGCAAGTAGCCATGAATCCAGGCTGTGACGTAGAGCACATACCTGTGAGCGTGCCCAAGCTGGCCTGGGCGAAGGAGGAGAAGGAAGGCCCTGGAACTGCTCCAGCACAGCAGCCTGAAGAGGTGGAGCAGTTCCAGCTACTTCAAAAGGGTGAGTGGCAGAGCCGGGCCACAGGGCTGGTGCCTGCAGCCAATGTGGCCCCATCCCGACCCATCCCATTGCCTGGGGACATGCCCATGGACAGGACAGAGCAGGGGCCGGGGCAGACACCCCACAGCCATGCTTCATGCCCTGGGGCATGGCGGGGCGGTCCCTGCCTAGGGAGCGCAGGGCCGGCCTTGTGTTCTGCGGCCTCTCCCGCAGCCCCTCAGCTTGGGCTGTGCTCGCTCTTTGCCAGGTGCAGCCGTGCAGCACACACAGGAGCAGCAGCGCACCCGTGGCCTCTTCCGCAGGACAGCGCAGGTACCTGCAGCCATCCCCAGCCGGGCTGGGCCTGTTGTCACTGCTCAGCCCAGCACCGTGCTTGGAGCACTCCGTGCAACATCCCTGCCTTCTTGCCCTTCTGCTACAGATGGTTGGCAAATTTATGAAGAGGATGCGGGAGGAAGAGACCAGTGGCATGGGCACTGTGCTCAGAGCCTACCCTCCCATCTTCAAAAGCAAGACCAGTGCTGCCCTGCTGGATATGCTTGTGGAGGAGGGTCCTTCCAGTCCACAACAAGTAAGCAGCCTGTGGCCTGGCTTCCATCCTGCCAGCAATTGCTTGGCCTCCCAAGCCACGCCTGCTGCTCACTGGAAGCCTTGAGGCCATGGCAGTGTGCTAGCAAGGGAGCTACTTTTCTGGGGCAGCTGGGCACATGACTCTCTCTGGCAGCTTTCCAAGACTCCCCTGCCTTCTCCAGGTGCCCGCCATGGTCAGGTACATCTACCAGTGGCTCACGGCCAACGAGTTCCCTGAGTACAACCTGTACAGGCCGCTTCTGGATCTGACAGAGGCACAGCCCGCTGATGTGGTGATGGCTCTCCTGCGTGTGGCCCCATCGTGTGACAGGTAGGGGGCCCACGTGCCCACAGGGCTCAGGGCTCAGCAGCCCATCAGCCTGTACAGCCTGTCCCAGGTGTCAGACACACAGAGAATTCCAGGGCCCCCTGGCTCATCCCTTTGCCCGCGCTGGCATGCCAGCCCCCAGCGTGCTGCCATGCTCCCTCGCTGCTCCTCAGCGGCCACTCCCCACAGGGCTGGGCTGCCTGGGTGCTGAGGGACAGGGGGCAGAGGCAGGGCTGCCAGCCAGCTCAGCTCCCCGCTGCGGCCCAGGCCACAGTGCTGTGTCCCAGACTCCCCTGAGACAGAGCTCTGCCCCCACAGAGCCGCCACCACCATGTGGAAGACCATCATGTGCTCGCCCAGGACTGCAGAGCCAGCCATGCTCGTACTCCAGGATGTGCTGGCCAACTGGCCAGAGCACAGCACGTGCACCTCCGATGGGGACCACACGGCTGTCCTTGCCCTGGCTGTGAGTTTCTGCAACCGGCCTTTGCTCACCCCAAGCTCACCTCTCCATCAGCTCTCCAGCCTCCCTCCCCCACAGTGTCTCCCTGCCTCAGGCACTGGGCGGAAACCTGGCCTAGGGGCAGCTTCAGAGCCACCGGGCCCGGTGCTCCCCCTGCGTCTGCACTGGCCTCTCCTTCCCACACTCGGGCTCAGCCACACGGACACCTCGGCACTGAGCTCAGGCTGCTCTGTCCTTTGCAGGCAACTGTGGTGATGTGGAAGATCCTCCAGATGCCCTGTGTCCCACATGTGGTGACCGTGTATTTCCCCAGCCTCTTTGTGCACCTGCTCTTCCAAGTGCTCTTCAGCACCTTGGATGTGCCAGAGGCGGCCGATACCTTCTGGAAGGGATGCCAGCAGCAACACGGCCTTGCCACCCACCCCAACAGGTGCTCCATGCAAGTCCTCCTGTCCCTGCCACGTGCCCAGGGCAGGTGCCAGTGCTCCCAGCGTGACCTTGGCTTTGCTCTGCACACAGCTTTGCAGAGCAGACCCTGAAGGCCCTGCTCTGCCGACTGCACTATCAGGATGTGGTGGTGGCAATGGAAGACAAGCGTGGCTGGGACACGCTGCTCTGTGCTGACACCCACCACTGTGCTGTGGGCCTGCTGGCCAGGTGAGACCCCCTGCTCCCCCACTGCCCCCGGCATTTGTGCCCTGTGCCCGGGGCGCCCCACGCAGTTCCCGTGGTCGTGGGCCACAAGGCCTTGTCACCAAGGGACGGCCAAGGAGACTGCAAAAGGCTGGCAGAGGAGTGTGCCCAAGAGCAGCCACCTGCCAGAGGGGCCCGGCTCCCCCTTGCAGGGCGCTGGAGAAAGGCCAGACCTCTGTGAGTCGGTCCTGGCAGAGGTTTACCCCTGCTGCCTCAGGGCTTTGCTTCCTATTTCCTCCTATCAGAGAAATGCACCACGCATCTGAAGCCTCGTGCTCCACGATTGCATTCCACCTGCTGGGGCTGCTCAGCAAAGACACGCCATGCCGGGACTTGGCCGCCATGGCCTTCCTTGTGGAGGTGAGCATGAGGGCCAGCACTGCCTGGCTGAGCTGCCTCCCGGCTCTCTGCCCTCTCGTGGCCGCAGCTGCCCGGGATGCTGCCCGCGCCCTGCGCTGCTGCCTGGGCCCGGCCCCGTGCGGCTCCCCCGTCACCGGCCTTGTGCCTTTCAGATCCTGGACTGCCTGGACTTGAGTGAATGCCGTGACAGCGTCCTGGAGGTCATGTCCAAGAAGCTGCAGAGCGAGTGCAGGGAGATGCGTCGCTTGGCCCTCAGAGGCCTCCTGGTGCTCGGCACCAGTGTCTCGGTGAGAAGAGGCGGCGGCTGAAGCCATGCTGCCAGCGTGGGGCTGGGCAAGGCACTTGCTTGGCCTCGGCCGGCCTTTGGGCGCTGAGGCAGCTGCTCCCAGCTCTCCTGCCTCCCGCTTCCGCTGCCCCAGTGCTTTGGCACAGCCCTTTGGCCTCTGGGCCCTGTGGAAGCAGGATGGCCTTTCACATGCTCGTGTTCCACACAGGCCGTAAGAATATGGAGCCTGCATGAAAGGCTGGTGGAGCTCCTGCAGGAAAATGACAGGGACATACTTAGGATGACCACGGTTCTCCTCAGCGGTTTCTTCCTGTGCAATGGCGCTCCCATAGCCAGCCCCCTCGCCCTGCAGCTGGCTGGGGCGCTCCTGCCGCTCTTTGACAAGGTAAGGCTCATGCGCCTCCAGCCACGGCCACCGGCTGCTGCCCGCAAACTTTGTGCCCTGTGCATTTTCAGGCCTGTGCCCAGGTGGGCGTGAAGCCGCCGATGCCGAGGTCTCCCTTCCTTTCATACAGGATGACAGCCAGGTGCAGTTGTGCTCCATGTTCATCTTCCGAGAGATGCTGTATTTTTTACCGGAAGGGGACAAAAAGGCCATGAAGGCACACGTGCGCCAGAGCCTGCTCCCACTCTCTTTCCACTGCCACGACGAGAACCAGCGCGTGGCAGAGGTGAGGACTCAGCGGCTGCCGCTGGCCCCCTGGCAGGGGGCTCGGCTGCATCCTGCTCCGGCGCCTCATGGGCTGCAGCCTCCTCCTGGCTTTGGTACAGGGACCTGTGTGGGTCCTGTGCACTTGGCTGTGGTGCCATCTCAGGGTCTTTGCTGCTCTCCAGGCCTCCCGGGAAACGCTGCATTGTTCAGCCACATTCCTGCGCAGGAAGGATCTCCAACACATGCTGCGGCTGGATCAGACCTGGAGGTTCGGCGAGGCCCTGGTAAGGACGGCCTGCAAGCCCCAGCCTCAGGCTGGAGAAGCCCCCTGGCTGCGCCAGCCTCAGTGAGTGCGGCTGGCAACTGCGTCCCTGCCCAGGGCTGCAGCCAGGGCCGCCAGCCTGCGCCCCACAGGCTGCTGCCTTCTCTGGGCCGCGCGGGCTCTGCTCCAGTCTCCTGTGGCCCCGAGCCGGGTGCCCATGGAGCCCCGGCCCAGTTGGGCTGCGGGGCATGACCGCGGCTCCCCGGGCAGCAGCCGCCCCGCTGCCCCCGTCTGAGCCCGGCGCCGGCGGCTGCTGCCCGCCTGGCAGGGCTCTGTGGGCAGGGGAGGCCAGGGATGGCCACACGGAGCGCCTTGCCAAGGGGCTGAGTCTGCACTAAGTGCACCCTCCTACCGCTCTCTGCAGCTGGCAGAGGACAGGAGCCGAGCGGCCGAGCACGTGCGCCAAGCCCTGCAGTACCTGGAGAGCCCACAGGAGTCCCTGCGACAGGCGGCCATCAGGTTCATCGGTGAGCCAGAGCCTGGGCTGCCCTTGCCCTCCCCGCCCTGCCGCAGCTCGGCCCCAGCCCCGGTTGCTGCCCCGGCAGCGCCGACCGTGCCCGGCGCCGCGGGGCCCCGCCTGCCCTCGGCATTCCTGCTGCCGCCCTCTGGCAGCCGTGCCCTTGGGCGGCAGCGTGCGGCAAGGGCCCGGCCCGAGCCCTGCCGGGGCCAGGAGGCCGTGTGCCCACAGGGCTGGCAGCGCCGCTGGGCCGGCAGGGAGCTGTGCCGCTGGCGCCCTGACAGGCTCTGTGTTCTCAGGGATGGCCGGGCGGCACCTCAGGAGCCACAGGCGAGAGCTCCGCCACATCTGTCAGGGTGAGTGAGGCCAGAGGGCTGCCAGCCCCGGCTGCCGGGGGCAGCTGCAATCCCTGCCCCGGTGCCCAGGGCTCTGCTCCCTGTGCGCAGCAGGGCTGCCGTGGCCACAGCACACGCTCCCATTTCAGGCCCACGTGGGGCAAGAGTGTCCGGTAGCTTCGGGCTGATGCCCTTTCTCCCTGCTCCCTGCTGGCCATGGCCAGAGCCGGCTGGCATGGCCCTGGCTCAGGGGGCTCCTCGGGTCCCAAAAGATCTGGGATCTGACCGTGGCTCTGTTCCTCTCTCTCGCAGCCCTTGAAGACAAGGCAGAGGACACCAGCCCTGCCAGCAGAAGCCTGGCTCTCCAAACAGCCTTTGTCCTCCGGGCTGTGGAGAGAGCTCCTGGCTCCATCTTGCAGAAGCTGCAAGATCAACTTCACAGGGCCCGCAAGAAATGGCCTTGTCTCTGGGGCCACAGCTGGCTGTGCTGCTGGAGCTCTGAGGAGAGCTGATTTGAGAGGCTCTCTGTCTGCTGGGGCCTTATGAGCTGAGGGGGGGGGGGTTGTTTTCTTTTCTTTAAGATTGTTTATTCATTTATTTTTGTTGTTCTTTGGGCTATAAATATAGAATGTGTTCTAATACCCAGACTCCCAGGAGCTCTCTTTGGTGCCCAGCGTCTGCAGGGCACGGGGAAAGAGGGGAAAACGGGTCCTTGTGCCAAGCGAGCTGCCCAGATGTGCAGTGGGGAAAGGAAAATGGCCAGAAGCCCCTTGGCCTTTGGTGGTTCTGCTGAAGCCTTTGTGCTGGCGACAGAGCGGCTGGGCAGGGGCCGGAGCTGCAGGCATCCCTGCCAAGCTGGTGCCTGGAGATGGCCACAAGCCCTCCTGTTCAGCCAGGAAGGGCCATCTGTGTCCTCCTGCCCGTGTGTTGCTGGCTGCATTGCTGAGGGCGTTGAGGAGCCCCTGGATCCGGCTCCTCTGGAGCTGCCTCAGGGCTGCGCCGCTGCCGGGCAGCTTGTCTGGGCTGGGGGAGAGCGTGAGGGGCTGACAGGGCGGTGGGAGGCCGCGACAGGATGAGGTGCTGCAGAGGCCCTGACGGGAGAAGGTGCTGGGAAGGCACGAGGGCCCTGTGGGAGGGAGTGGGTGGCAGGAGGCTCCAGAGGGACAGGAGGACCCTGAGGGGCTGGGCTGCTGGGAAACCCTGAGGAATTGGGTGTCAGCCTTGTTCCTGACAGCCGGCTGCTCTGGCGCTTCCCCAGAGAGGCTCCCATGCCTGGGGCAGAAGCCCTGGAGTCTGGGCCTCAGCAGGAGAGTGGGGACCCCCCCCCGAGGTGCCCAGACTGGGCTGGCTGGGTACACGGAGGGAAGGGGGCCCTGACAGGGCACGGTCACTGGGTGCTGCCAGGGCAGTGGGCAGAGCAGGGCTGGCAGCCAGCCCAGGCCCCCGCACCTGCCCAGGCCATGGTGCTGAGGATGAGGCCCTGCTGACACAGAGCTCTGGGCCCGCAGAGCTTCTGCCTCCGTTGCCAGGGCGGCGATGTCTCCTCGAGCCGGGCTGCTGAGTCGCTGCTGCCAAAGCGGCTCTGGACGCCACAGAAACAGCACCAGAGTGCGCACAGGAGCAGCAGCACCCCGAACGCCGGCACCTGCTCCAGGAGGCGTCTGCACCAGCCGCCATTCCAAGGGGCCATACTGGGGGCACCATTGCGTGGGATTTAGCAAAAGGCTTCAGCACGCTCGGCCACAAGGGCTTTCTCTTGGCTTGCCAGCCTCACAGCAATGCTTGGCAGCTGCAGCCATGCCCCTGACTGACTGCAGTGACTGTGCTTGAGGGCAGACTCGCCTTCCACTGGCTGGCCTCCCAAGGCAGCGGCATTGATGCCACCGTCAGAGGCAGCATGAGCCCTGCGCTGCAGCTGCTGTCCCTCTCATCCATGCAAGCACCTTAAAAACACGTGCATGAGCTTCCAGCCTAAATCCTGGACTGGCTTGGAACAAAGGAAGCAGCAGCAGGCGCTGAAGAAAGGCAGGCACTTGTGGCCACCATTCAGGGCTGGAAGGAAGCACTTTGGTGTCTCCTGAGGACATGGCTCGCTTCACAAGCTCAGGCTTTGCTGCTGCAAGATCCTGCTTTGCTCTTGCTGGAGCCCACTCCCTACCAATGCACGGGCTTCCATCGTTCCCGAATCAAGTCTGCTGGACCTGTGGGCAACAAGTCTGTCCCGTGTGCATCTGACAGCAGAAAAGAGCAGGACATGGCTGCTTCCAGCACTAGTCTTGGCCGCTCTTTCAGGGAGCCGGCAGCATCATCAGATACACAGCTTAGCTTCTCCTCCCAGTTATCCCTATCTTCTGCACTTCCCCACGTGTCTGTCTCGATGTTCACCGGGGACCTCCGTGTTTGTGGCCGTCCATTGCCATGCTCAGCAGGCAGCCAGTTGTGTTTGCATGTCAGCTGCCACAGGAAGACACACAGTAAGTGGAGCGTTGAATAGCAGAGGCTGGCTCAGTTCTTTTTCTTTCCCAGTGCAAGAAAGACAGAAAAGCACAAGGAAACATGACAGTGTTTTGGCATAATCTCTTTGTCCTGTGAAATTCTGTAGCTGCTGGTCTTTCTGTGCTACTGCTAGTCCCTTCCTTGAAAAAATCATTCCAGGAAGGAGCAACATCATCTGACACGTACCAAGTGTTGCCACCAGTTGCTTCAGGTGCTCCTAGCAAGAGCCCCTGGAGGATGGAGCACAGTCCCCAGTGCACGTCGGCTTTGGCTGCCCTGTGGCAGAGAAGCCCTCTCGAGGCACAGGTCTCTGGGGCAGCAGATGGGCACCAGCTCTGCCAGGGCTCGGGGGCACTCTGCTTTGGCGGGGACTCTGCCACACCTGCTGATGTCAGCGCTCCCTGGCCCCAGGGCTCAGAGCAGCATTTGTGCCCTGGCTCACACGTTCTTTGTCTCTGTCACACGGCCTCACTCAGCACCAGTGTCACTGCGTCCTGTTCAGACAGTGTCTTTGTCTTCCAGAGTCGCTTTGCTTTTGCATGTTGGGCACTGATATGTAATACGTTGTGTACAAAATTTCTGCCAGGCTCCTGTGGAACCAAACGCTCGCACCTCCATTCAGCTATCAGGGGTGCTGATATGAGTGCTCTTGGGAAAAGTATTGTTATAAATACATATTATAATATTGGCTTTTTGCAAATAATAAGATGGATTCTATATGTATATTAGAGTAACTTTGCTATAAAAATATAGGGTTTTTTCTGTTCTTAACTAAACCTGGTCACAGTAGAGAAATAGCTTTTATAGTATACGTGTGTTAAAGTGCCTGCTTGGTTGCGATAACATTCAATGAACATAGGATGGAGGCCCCTGCTGCTGACATGCCAATTATCAGCACCCTCTGTCTGTAGAAAAAATGGACCAAAGCCCAAACAAGAGGTGATAAAAAGGGCAGGCTCAAACCACTGCCACGAAATTCACATGCTCTGAAAAGGTGAACCCAAGGAGGAGCCATGCTAAACAATTCTTGGAACATGTAAACTAGCTTGGGGAAAAGTTTAAAGATGCATAATTTCTTATGACTATGCAGTAGGCTGATGCAATAGAAAGGGTATGTAAAAGACATCTCTGAAATAGCAGGTGTGCTCTTGGCTGAATGCCAAGCACCTGGCCACAAAACTTTGTTTTATTCTCTTTGTCTCTTATTGTCCTTTATTCAACTTTTAAAATTTTACAGGAGAGTGAACCTTGTTTTTTACAGTGGGGATGTGTAAAATGGGGCATGGGGTGCTCAAATGCCTCAAGAAAGCACCAAAAAACCCCAAGCACCACATTGCCCTCATGCCTGGCCTGGTGGTCCAGCAGCTCAAGTAGAAGAGTCCTCCAGTAGCTCAGGGGAGCAGCAGCCCTCGTGCTGAGGCACAGCCTGTGGAGAAAGGGGTCAGTGGCCCAAATGTGTGCTTTGGAAATCAGAGCTGGGTTCCTAAATCCCATTGGAAGTCTCTGTAATAGACCTGTGGTGGCTGAGGGATGTACGTGGGAAGGGTTTGGCAGCCTTGAGCTGGACTTGTTGATGCTCTGAGCTCTGTTGTGTCTGGGAGCCCGTTCCTTTCCCCTTGCCCAAGGGCAGATCGTTGGTGAGGGCTGGACTTGGAGGCTGTGTGTGCCCCGAGAGCCGGTACCGTGGGGCTGCAGGCGCTCCTGCCACCGTGGGCTTGTCTGAGCCAGGCCTTGTGCCTCTTTCAGGTGTCCCTGCTGCAGTCACAGCTGGCCCAAGACCGACAGCAGCACCTGGGGAGCTGTGCAGGGAGGAGGCAGTGGGAGTCATCCCAACACCAATACCCGGGGCTGGCGGGAGCTGAGAATCAAGATCTGGGTCACACCCAAACACACTCCCACGAGGACTGGACCCCGGCTCTGCCCCTAGTGAACAGAGCTGCGCATATCCTCCTCCTCTGCGTCACCCTGGGAGAGACAACAGGAAGCTGCAGAACCCGTCGAACTTCCCAATCCTGAGCTGATCACTTTTAATAAAGGCATTAAAAGGAGAAAAAGTCTCCTGCCCTGTTTATTTCAGCTGGGGCGCTCGTCTGGGATAGCCACGCCGGAAGAGGACACCAGGACTGTTCATCTTGGACCTCGAGGACAGCTGGCTACCAGGACCAGAGAGAGTGGCTCAGGACCAGTGACGTGGAGGAGTGCCGGACTGGTGAGAAATCCGGTGGCGGGAGTGGGAGACGAGCGAATGTGTGTGTGAGTGAGACGAGGCCGGCAGCCGGACCCTCAGAGCGAGAGTGGACCCCTCAGTACCCGCGTTTCTGTCCTTTCGCGAGGAAGCCGACCGGGACCAGGGGGAAGCGCGTGGAACTGGCGTGAGTGAGTCGTCTCCTAAGGGGGAAGAAGGGCCCCCCCCACTCTGGGTGTGCGGAGGGAATAGTTGTATGAGTGGCATGCACCCCCAAAAGTCCTGACAGAGAGAAGTCAGGCAGATTGTAAGTCCCGAGAAGGATTCGGGCAAGCTCACAAGCCCTGCAGGCAACTTAAGTCCTGACAAAGGGGTCAGGCACAAATCCCAGCGAAGGAGGCTGGGGTTTGTTTTTAAGTCCTGATACGGTGAAGCCTAAAAATTGGCAAGTTAGGCAAACTAAAAATCAGGCAGTTGTTTTTCCTGACAGAGGGAGTCAGGCACAACTCAGGCTCTTACGCCAGGATTTTGTGTTTTCAAGTCCTGATGGATGTAAGACTTGATGTTAGGAAAGTCCGGCAATCAAGAGATCAGGCAGTTTTTCAGTATAAAGTCCTGAGTGTCAGGCAGAAATTTGAAGTTCGGTGGAGGAGGGGCTGAAGCTCCTCAAACAAGATTTTTCTTGAGATTACCTGTCAGTAAGAGACACCTTTGGGATTTTTTCTGTTGAGATCTGAAAAATGGGAGGGTGTAATAGTAAAAAGACAGGAAAGAGACTGAGAAATATACCTCCTAATAGTCCCTTAGGGGAATTGTTAGAGAAATGGGATTCTATAGAAGCCACGAAGGGATTAGATAAGGTGAAGATAATCCACTACTGTGTAGAAGTCTGGCCAGAATTAGAGGTGCAAGGAGGATGGACTTGGTGTGGGACAAGGGACAAGTGGATGCCAACAACTGAGTCATTATCTGACAGCTCGAGGAGATACCGATCATGAGCAATTATTGTTTGTAGGTTGCTGGTCAAAGAGCGCTTTTGGGGATGAAGGAGTACAAATTTGTAAGGTGCAAAAGAAGAAAGAGGGGAATGAAGGAGGAGATGATGGAATTGGTAAAAGATGGGACCCCTTGGATTATTTGCTTCCTGCTGCTCCTCCACCTTATAATCCTCTCCCTCAAACACCTCAAATGGCAGGTCTGGTTCTTCCCCCGGCTGCCATCCCATTACTGCCTTCTCAAATTCCTTCTTCTACCTCTCTGGCTTCTCTTATAGACCCAGTATCTCCTCCAATAACCACTCCCTCACCACCCGTTTCGGCTCCTCCAGTTCCTTCGGCACCACCACAAGTGCCGACTACACCTGCTGCATTCTTCACCCCTTCTCCAGCTCCACTTAATACCCAAGCTCTTCTCCCCCTCCTATTGCTGTCCCTTTACCTCCTCCTAGTTGGGACACAAATGCCTCCTTGCCCAGTAAACAGCTATCACCAAATACACCTGCTGATCCGCAGGAATCCAGATGTCCCTCAAACTGGTAGTTTGGCTGGGCTGTATTGTAGTACCAGATTGTGGTGGTTTGACCTGGAAATGGGACTTCTGGGAATATGAGTCACCTTCCGAGACCACCTTAAAAGCAGGGTGTCTGTGCAGGAACTTCCTCTTGGGACGTCGGAGGGACAGAGATCGGAGCTCTCCCCTGCCCGGCGCTTGCTGGGCGGGAGAGGGGCAGCCATGTGGTAGGCCTGGGCCCAGACCGAGATCGGGAGAGAGGATGCCCTGAGTATGGAAGGGTGCAGAGGTGAAGAACCCCACAAAGACCCTGATAGCCATCGGGCAGCCAGCCCCCCCCCCCCTCCCCCGGCAGAGAGAGAGAGAGAGCCAGCGTCGGAATTTTTTTATAGCGGCCGGCTGAGAAGGAGAAAAAGGGGGGGGGGGGCTGTGGGCGAAAGGGCCGCAGAGCAGCGTCAGGGCAGCCGTGGGAGTGAGAGAGAGAGAGACTGCACCTTTTAACCCTTTTTTGGACAATGAAAACTTACAGAACATTAACCTTTCTCAGAAAGGAGTTAGAGTGTAAGAAGAGGAAAGAAATGAGCAAGTGAGTTTAGGATCTGAGCAAGTGAGAGATGATTTGGGATAGAGAAGAATCTTGGTGGGAAGAGAGATGATGGAGTGGCTTTTGCTGGACTCTTTTTGTATAGCCATGGACAGAGCCCTGCTTCCTCGTGATACAGAGACTGAGTCCAGGGGGAGAAATGTCCCAGATACAAGAAGAAGATGTAGTGGTGGTGTTTACCCCTCGGCCCCAAGGGGTATATAAAATATGGGGGGGACAGGTGTCCCAAAAGGTGTGACTGTGTTCTTTTTGGAATGGGACAAAATATCCTTAAAAGACAACCCCAGAAGCAGCTGTGTTCCATGCCAGTGGTGAGGGCACTGCGTGGAGAAGAAGGAAGAGGTCATTCCTGGCACAAGAAGGACTCCTCTCCTCATGATGAATTGAGAATATTGAGAATTGATTATTTACAGAGTGTTGATGGACTGAGAGTTGGGAAGAGATGAATTGGGAATAGTATATTGTATTGGGAATTTGAGGGGAGGAGGAGGGAAATGTTCTGTGAGGTTTTCATTTTCCTTGTGTGTTCTTTGTTCTTTTTTGTATAGTTTAGTTATTGTTTGTGTAGTTTTGTTAATAAATGTTGTTTTTTTCTTTTGTTAAATAAGAGCCTGCTTGCTTTCTTATTCCTGGTCAAAATCTCACAGCAGACACCAGGGAAAGTGCTTTTCATGGGGCATTGGCAAAAATGCCAGTGTCAAACCATGACACAGATCCAAGACCTCCAAGGTAGAGAGACTCTTTCCCTTCAGAGAAGTTCCTGTGGGAGGGGTAGTGGGAGGTGTTGGCTTTGTGAATGCTCCTCTAACTGCTTCTGAAGTGAGAGGATTTAAGAACATAAATGAGTTATTAAGAGAAGCATTGAAGGTGTATTTAAGGAGAGACAAAGATAAAGCAGAGGCCAAAGCTAAGATCATGGTTGCAGTAGCTAGAGAAAGTGTGGGGTGGGCAGGACCACCACCAGGAGGAGGCAGGGATAGGCCTCTTGTACTGTCAGGTACAAGAGGGATGGAGAGACCTCAAGTCCCTTTGAGAGAACGGCATTGCTCTTACTGTGAGAGGAAGGACACATCAGGAGGTTCTGTAGAAAGCTCAGTCTCGATGAGGCAATAGCCAAGGAACAAGATATGTTGGAGAAGGCCCTTAGGGGTGACAATTAAGGGTGTCAAGAACTTTACGCTTTAGGGGACCCAATGCAACATCTAGAAAAGCCCTTGGTAAATTTTGAAGTGGGACCCCTAAATAATAGTAAAATACCCCAAAACATCTGAGGTTAAACAAAACAACTAAGTAGAAGGATATCCAGTAGCACAAAGACTGGCCAGTAACACCAAAACTTGTAATAAGTGATGTGAAAGTAAAAGGTACCTTATTGTTGTCTTGTTGTGTGTGTGAGAGTGAGTCACAAGCAAAGTCAGCCTCAGCTTCCTGGGCAGGTGGGAAGAAGGCAGTGTAAAGAAGTGTGTGTGTGACCTGCAAAACCAGACTAGTGTTCCCGAGACGTGTGAAGGAGCCGTAGCTGTAAGAGCGTGAGTGACACGCAGACAGCCTCACAGGCGAATGAGCACTGGAGGCAACTGGAGTCAGGGCCCTTCCAAGAGGCCCAGAGATACTGAGACCTGGAGGCCAACTCCAAGGTGAGGGGGGTCACAGAGATTTACTAGTAATGAAGATCCACTTTGTGTCTTGAGAGTATGAAGGAATGTGTGAAAGTGAATGAGAAATAAAAGTGAATGAATGTAGACGAATTAAAGTATAAGTAATGTGGATTGTGCATTACAGGTTTTACCACATCTCCTTAGAGAAAGGTGTATTGTGTTAAAAAATAGTGTGAGGAGAAAAAAATCTTGTTTTAAGTGTAAGAGGCTAAAAGAAAAGTAGTATTTAAGCTGTTAGTGAAAGTGAGAAACAGAGGCAAGAGATGAATAGATAAGATCTTGAAAATAGAACAGAAAACCAGCAAGTTAAATGCACAGAAAAGAAGAGAATAAAAGCACTTTGGGAGATAAGTTAGCTAACAGAAATACAACTCCCTGCAAAATATAAAGTATGCAGAAGTTGATGAGAGAAACATGCAAGCTATGGAAAAAGAGAAATTTAGCAATTAACATTAACCGGAGAAACTGAATTTTGATAGAATCATAAAATAGCAGACCATTGATACCTTTATTTGAAAGCCTGTTTCAGGTACTCCTCGTTGCTAATTTGACTGCAGACCAGAAGAAAAGGGTTGGACCCCACCAGATTCCACATCACTTTCCCTCTGGCATTGGCCCTCTAGCATTGGCCACCCCACTCTCTCTCTGGCATTGGACCAGAGTCCACATCTGGCATTGGACCGGACTCCACCCCACTTTCCCTCTGGCATTGGCCCTCTGGCATTGGCCACCCCACTCTCTCTCTGGCATTGGACCAGAGTCCACACCACTCTCACCTCCGGGCACTGGACAAGAATCAACCACACCACAAGTTAATTCACCTGAGTGTACTGTGATAAAAGGACCAAAAGATTTAAAGTTGACTCTCAGAAGGAAGAGTCAAAAAGATTGAACTGTATGGGAAAATTGGTATCAGAGCTCTAACATAACTTGAAATGGTTCAAGATAGTTCTGTGTGTAAAATCGGTTTGTAAAAAGGTTAAAACTGTAAATAAGTAATTTAGTTCAAAAGACTCCAGGTTAATCTTTTACAGAGCACTCCCCTAAGAGAAACCAAAATTAGTAGGGAACAGAGCAAGAGAGGTTTAACCAGAGGAGCAGGTGGAAGAGACTCTAAAGAGCTTGGAAGCTTCTTAGTAAAAATTCCCCAAGAGGCAAGGCCGGGTGGGCAGGCTGTGCAAGATGACCCATACCGGACCCTTGGGAAGGGTGGCAATGCTGGCTCTGATTGCTGGTGGTGCTCTGGGGAGCCCAGGAGAGCCGTGCAGTGAATGCTACCAACCCCTCTACGAGGATGGAGTGAGCTCCTTGTCTAGAGTCCACATCAATTCTGACCCTAACTGTGTTAACCTCTCCCAATTGGTCCTTTATCAGAAAAATAAGAGTGTATTGGATAACTCAGAATATTGCCACTTTTAGGCAGCCGCTCCTGGGAGAGTGCCCTATAGGAGAAGCCTGGTTGTACTTTGAATATAATACTGCTGAAGCAAGCTCAGTAAATGTAGCAAAAGGGAAAGAAATAGTAAAAACAGTAAAAAAAATGGTTTGTAAATTAGAAGCTGTTGAAGAAAAAGAAAGAGACAAGTGTATCCACTATGAAGTGTATGAAAGTTATGAGTTTTCCTCTTGGGAAATGAACGAACTGTGTAAATATAAAAAATGTCCAATAGAAACTGATAACACATTTCAAGAAGGCCCTAAACACCTGGTTTTGATCTCTAGTGCTGCCGCATACACTAAGTTACCAAGAAATTGGTCTAGTCACTGCACTGCTAGAATAATAAAACCAACTTTCTTCTTGTTACCCAAAGAAACTAGATCAAAGTTAGGACTTTCTATATACAATGGTTTGAGAGAAACCAAAGAGAACAAGCAAAGTGTACTAGAAATTGAAAAGATCCAAAATTGTAATTGGACCCCGATATCTGTGTTAAACAGAATTACCAGACTCCAAGCAGTTTTAAAAACAAAAAATGCAATTATTAGAAACATTTCAAATGAAATTTAAAAATTAGCAGATATAAACAACCAAAAACAAACTCCTATACTTGATCTGAGTTGGTGGGATAATCTAGAAATTTTTAAAAAGGATGTATGGGAAAAATAATTCTTTTCACTGTGTGTATACCTGGAAGATTGGTCTTGTTACTATGTTTATTTCCTTGTTTCATTAAATTAGTATTAGCTGTTCAGACCAACTTAAAGAAACCAAGAAAAGTAACAAAGAAAGGTAGCCATGATTACCAGAGTGCTCAAGAAATGTATAATCAATACAAAAATGTAAAA
Organism: Calcarius lapponicus; assembly: GCA_039654755.1. NCBI lineage: Eukaryota > Metazoa > Chordata > Aves > Passeriformes > Fringillidae > Calcarius > Calcarius lapponicus. Next base: position 1,384,114 of record JBBFKN010000027.1, on the reverse strand, counting down.
ATGATGAAGCTCATAAGTTTAAAAAAAAAAATTACAAGTTGATGCGAGCTTAAAATTTAATCTTGATCTAAGAAAAAGAGGGGGGACTGTTATGAACAAAATTTTGCCAGTGTTTTTTTTGTGAAAGAAAAGTTTTAAAAACTTTTCTTCCAGAGCAGAACTTGCTTGTTGAAAAACTGACCAAACTAGTTTAGCTGCGAAGGTGATTGTTTGTTATAGTAATTACGAGTCATTAACGTTAATGGCTCCCTTTGCATCGGTGAAGACCTTAGCTGGCTGGGCTGATAGCCTTCCCCTGAGGCAGAGGTCTCCCCGAAATGAGATGCAGGGGCAGGGAACATGCAAAATACCTACCAATGCATTCTGGGACTGCTACAGATGGACGGAAAAAAACCCAAAATAGCAAGCCAACAGAGAAATTAGAAGATTAAAATAGTGCCTAAGTGTGAAGAACGAGATGCTGAATGACTGAAGACCTTCGTGGACACTCACCCTGAGCTCGGAGTAGTCCCAGAAGCAGGGCCTGGGCTAGGCTGAAGCCAAAAAATCAAAAAGATTGCTCGGTTCTGCTCCTAATGGCCAGAGCTGTGAATTACCTGCTTCCTCGGCGTCACGCTGGGAGACTCGATGGAAACTGCAGATCTGCTGAGCTGCCTTTTAATCCGGAGATGATCAGTTTTAACAAAGGCATTTAAAGGAGAGAAAGTCTCCTGCCCTGTTTATTTCATCTCACACCTTTGCTGTGGCTCAGTGCAGGATTGCAGGCGCTTCCTGCCAGAGCTGCGTGAGGCGCTGGCTCCTGCAGCTGTGCCCTGCCAAGCTGTCCCTGCCTGACGCTGGCCTGGCTTCCCCTGGCAGAAGGGCCGGGCCTGAAGGAGGCTGCCCTGTGCTCCAGCCTGCCGAGCAGCCCGGCTCCCTGCCCCGGGGCCCAGGGTGCTGCACACACTGCTGACCTTTGCCAGGAGGTGCAGGGCAGCCGGCACAAGAGCAGGAATCCTCAGCCAGCCCAGCGGCCCTGGGCTGCCCTTGGCCTTTCTCTGCTCCTGGGCACACTGCAGACGGCCAATGCCTCCAGGCTGGGCTGTGCCCAGCACGGCTGCGCTTCCCCTCGGCAGCAGCCAGCTGCCCCATGGGCTCTGAGAGCGGAGGATTCGCCCGCTGCCAGCAAGAGGCACCCAGGGCCCGGCTGCTGCCTCTCGCAGCTCCAAGGGCCTCCTTCCAGCCTGCCTCTGCCGGGGCTCAGCCTGCTCCGGTCTCTGCCGGGGCTCTGCTGGGGCTCCAGCCCGGCCAAGGCCGGGCCCGCTCTCACCTCACAGGCGCTGACAGCTCTGCCCCACAGGAGACCTTCCCGAGCACCCTCTCTGATCCTTCTGCTTTCTCACTGGAGCAAGGCTCTCCTCCAGCCAAAGAGATTGCATTTAGGGATCCAAATCCAAGTGGCAGGAACCCCAATGCTCTCCAGTCACAGCTGAAGGCCTGCATCTGCACAGGATATTTGGGGATCCCTATTCTTCCTTTGCTTTTTCCTGCAAATGCCATTGCCCTTTCTGCCTCACCTGGAAGTGTCACAGCTGTGCCAAAATGGGACAGTGGGCTGTATTCCAAAGGCATTGTGGTCTGGAGATGATGAATGAAGAAGAGTCTTCCCCACTTTCAAAGCACACCAAAGAAGCCATAAATGTCACTTTGCAGTTTTAAGGGACAACTGACAGCTCGGAAATGCTGAGCTTATTCACAGGGTGAGAAAGAATGGAATCTTCCAGATGAGTTAAAATTTCAGAAACTTTATTTATTTGCAATCCTACTCCATAATCCTGTAGGGTCATATTTACAGAAAAATGGACAGATACTGAACAAACTAGCCTAACCTTCTGGAACTAAAGAACTAAGTCTTATTTTTAATAAAGCTGCATCTATCTTTGTGGATAAAAAGTTGATGCTGCAAGCAGAAAGAAGAAGCAGAAGTGTTGCTGACAGACAAAGGGGTAGCAACCCAAATAAAATGACGCTTACAGCATCTACCAATTAGATTAAGAAAAAAAATGTGCTTGCCTCAGGATAAAATAGAGTTACCAATTAAGAGATGCGTGGACAAAGCACAGCAACCAACCAAACAATGCATGACTATATAGACATATAAGATAGGAAGTAAATATTAACTATGTTTAGAAGAGCAATAAATGGCTTCTCCTTGATTCACATTGAATTGCGCAGAGTCCTTTGTCTTTTCTTCACATAATCCTACTCTAAATTTTACACTACAATCCTACTCTACAATCCTACTCTAAGATGGCTATGGAGTAAATAGTGCTGATGTGATGGTCACAGTTTTCGCATCTCTATCCTCCTCCTCACAGAGCTGATGAGTGGTGCCAGGGTGGACGCTGGCTTGGCTGATGTTACAAAAGGATGCTGTCCACAGGAAAAAAAAAAAAAAAAAATTACTTTCCAAGCTCAGTGCTTCACAGGCTCAATCAGGATAGCTCTGGTTCTCAGACAGACCCAGAAAGAGGAGTGATGGGATCATCTCCCAGACGTCATCATGTGCAGGACCTTGCCATTACAGGCAAACCTGGCCTAGAGTCCCATTCATCTGTTTATTCTGGTTTCTTTATCTTGCTGGGATTTTTGCCCTGCCAGTGCTCTAGAAATGGTGCTTTCTGTCCTTGGGGTTTCTTCCTTTCATGAAACGCCAATGACTCCCATAGGTCCCTGCCTTTGCAAGACAGGCACTGTGCTGATTTCCATAGGGAGACAGAGACGTGTCTACCTTTCCATGCCCGGCCCCTCGTGTGCTGGATGGCACCTTCCTTCCCAGCAGGGCCAGCCCAGTGGCACTGGGCCCTGCAGTTCCCTCTCTGCCACACAACCTGGCAGTAACCCTGGCGCAGTTCCCCTCTGCTTGGGTGTGCCAGGCAGCAGATGGGGCTGGGACAAGTCCCTCCCAGCTGTCCCTGTTTGCGTGGCAGAAACCTCTAAGGGTGGGCTGGGGGGACACAAACCAGGGCCCCTCAGAGGCTCACAGGGAGCCCCTCACAGCCCCTCCTGCCCACAGCCAAATCTCTGACTGCTCAGCTGGGACTGGCTTCCTTGGCTTCCTGCACCACCATTTCATGACTCTGTACCCTGCATTGCTCTACTTCAGTTCTTTTGCCATTAGATAAAACTGAACACCCACCAAATTACAAAAGAGGGTGACAGAAAGAGAAAACAGAGCACCTCTCCCCTCAGGAAATGCGGAGAGAAGTGGAGTTACTCAGTTTTGTGAAGAACAGGCCCCAGGGAGACTTTACTGCCACTTTCCAAGACTTCAGAGTGGATTTGAAGAAAGTGGGGGACATCTTTTTTAACAGGGCCAGTTACAATAGGATGTGGACAAATATTTTTAAACACAAAGGGCATCTAATCAGAGTAGGTCTAAGGAAGAACTTGTTTACTTGGAGCATGGTCCAACCCTGGCACAGATTGCCCCAAGAGCTTGTAGGTGCCCCATCCCTGCAACCATTCCAGGTCAGGTGGCAAAGGGCTCTGAGCAACCTGATCTCTTTAAAGATGTCCCTGCTCATTGCAGGACGCTTGCACCAGAGAACCTTTACAGGGCCATGCCAGCCCAGCCCAGTCTAGGATTCTTCACCATTTTCATTTGAAGAGCAGCAAGAGTGGAGGTGAGGAGGAAGGGGGCTCATCTGATGCCTTGGACTTGAGTGGAGGAGGAGCCCATCCCTCAGACCCTGTTTCACCTGCAGCCCCTTCACATTTTACCTGCAGGAGCTCCTTGGCAGACCAGCGCTGCTCCTCGTCTCTCTGCAGGCAGCAGCTCAGGAAGTCACGCAGGCAAGATGAAAATAGGTTGGGCTGCCGCAGACGTGGGGTCTTTTTTATGGCTATCAGGAGTTTAGCCTGGGGAAAAAGGAGACACCAGGCTCCACCTGCTTCTTTTTCATCTGTAACTGCTCTCCCAGATCCCATTGGTTAAGCTCCACTCTGCAGTGGCAGTTTCTGCCCTGGCAAAGACCCAGAGATGACTTTTCTTTACCAACCAGAAACCCAAACCCTGATGCAGCCACAGCTTTTCCCCCATCCCGCAGATCTTGCCTTGGCAGCTGATTTCATTCACTGACCTAGTTAGTGGGAACTACATCACCACAAGCATGTTTGCTTCTCTGAGGATTCACACCAGCTTGAGAGGCTTTTTGGAAGAGGGTCTTTGCTATACTAACCAATTCCAAGGATTAGTACATGAAAGGCATCTCTGCAGTGCTTGTTGGTCCCTTAAGCATAGCTGCCTGTGGTGGTTTCAGTTGAAAACTGGGCAGAAACACTAATTTTGTCTAGTGGTTTTGGTTCACCAATTTAAGATTTCCCCAGTTCTTAGTTTTTCCCGGCTACTGTATTCGAGAGTGTGGTGGCTTTGGTGTTGGTCAATTATCAATATACTTACTTCCTGTTGTGAGCTAGGAAGATAGGATTAGGAGAAAGTAAAACAGGCTTAAAACTTTCAAAGGGTATAAAGAAAATGTTATTAATAGCAACCAGAAGAAAGAGTAATAAGGATCCGAATAAACCCTTCAGAACATTTCTCCTCTTGCCACAACCTTTTCTTTCTCACTGATAATGTAAAGAAACAAAACCTAAAATTTCCAGTCTGTTGACTGCTTTTAAAATAGTCTTTCTTCAGTTTACTTAGGGAGAGAAGTCCCTCTTGTTAATGTTATGGGGACTTCTCTACAAGAGGAAAAAACAGTTTTCTTGTGGCTCCTAATTTCTTCATCGATAACAGCCGCCTGGGGAACCCTGTTTTTATGAAGTTTCTCCCATTTCTAAAAGCCTTCCCCCAACTTGTTTATGGGCCATGTTGATCTACGGGGTATTGTTTTAAAGATGAGTTGTTCAAAAGTAAAAGTTTTCATTATCTATTTTTAAGATCATTTTTATCCCTAGGAACAGAAAATCTTCTCCTGGCAGTACAGGACTACTCCTCTCTCTTTCTCTCTTTCAGCTTCTCATACGATTATAGTTACTTTAATATCTGCTTACTTTAACGTGGAGGCCTTTGTTCAATATCAATTTGAACTCTTCATCTCCACATAGTTTCATGTGTTCTAAGAAAAAAACCTTTTTCTTCATAGATTCTAAGCGAATTTTAGCTCTAAAATTAAAATATTTCCTCATCCCTCCCATCTAGGACTTAACTTCTTGCTCACTGACGATAATGTTTTCATATTTATTCCTTCACGTACTTATATCTTGTTCTTTTCTTTCGTTCAAGGGAGGATCAAAGCACTAAAAGGATTAATAGTTTACCTAGAGCCTATAAATGGTCAACCTAATTCCAGTCTGACTAGGGGTTGCAAACAGTAGAAACTGGGGCTAGGGGTGCAGCTCAGATCTAATCAAGCAGACCAGGACTCAACAGGGACACACGAGAATAATGGAGAGGTAGTTCCTCCTTCCTTCTGCCCGATGGTTGTGAGTAACTTCTGCGGAGGTCAAATCCCAGCCTGGAGCCGGGGCTGCTCCCGGGGCCGGTGAGCTCAGCTGGGCCCCGGGCTGGGCAGGGTGTCACAAGTACCCAAATATTAACAAGGCCGGCTCCATCTGGCTCCGCAGCACCCCCCTCTCGCTGCCCAGAAACCCATGTTAGGGGGCCGGCAGGCAGCCTGGGAGAAGCGGGGGCCTAACCCCGCCACAAGAGCAGCCGGCCTGGCCCCGTAGCAGGGGCCACCTGGCCGTGTTACCTCACTCCCAAGCGGAAGGGAAAGAAAAAGTTTCTTTCATCTTTTAACGTCTGTTTTTCACAGAGGTGTGTCCAGCTTTCCAGTGGTTAAAAGCTTTATGTCACTTCCCTAAATGTCCCTCGTGTAAAACCGTAACAATACGATAGAACAAAACTCATCAAGCTTTTTGTCCTCTTCTTGAAAACAATGGGAATTGGAAGGAAAGAAAGGAAATCCATCAGTTAATCCTCAGGGAAGGAAACAAACATTTGCAATCTCATCTTCAACACACACACATTAAGATGCCTGCACAAATGTATTGGGATGAGAATGCCTGCATGGGCACACAGGAGCCACCTGCAGCTCTGTCTCTCAGCAGTCTGAACATTTCAGCTTCCCATTTTTCAGCTAAAGAAAAATTGTCATGGTCAGAAGAAGAAGAGGTGCCATCCCTGTGGTCACCCTCTGCTCATTTGGCTACTCAAGTCAATGCATTAATGGTAGGCCCATCCCAGAAAGTGCCAGGTTTTGGCAGGCTCTCCAGGCTCTGGCTTGGTGACATGGACAACGTGGCTTGGGCTATGAAAGAGAAACGGTCACAAAATGTTTCAGCAACACTGCACAAGAAGACTCTGTGGCCTTTACACCCTCATGCCCAGGTTTCAGGCTTGTTTCCCAGTGAGAAGAAACTGCACAGGGGATGCAGTTCCTCTCTATAATCCACTGTTCTAGAAACTTTGTTGGATTTGGGTTTCTTTCCTTCATTTCTGGAAATGTAACACCCGTTTTTAGATGCTTGTTTTCTGTTATTAAGGCCGTCTCCAACGACAGAAGACCATTTACAACCCAAAGGAAAATGTGTCCTGAGAATGAAGCTTGTTTGCATGTGGTAAGGCTTGAGTTCCCCCACTGATGCAACCAAATCTACAGCAGATGCTGATGTGTTGCAGGGACATTTTTAGGAGGGGACATTGGTGGAAGTAGTTCCAGCAGATGGCAATGGGATTTTGTCCAATGGCACACAGGGCATGGGACAGGTGAGAAAGACAGTGGGATCCGTGAGTATTTGCTCCTTACCGTGCCAGAACTTTCGCTCCAGTAAGGAGGTTCTTGTTCTATCATTTCAATCCCCACAATTCCAAAAGACCAGACGTCCACTTTGGGGCCGTATGGTTGATGCATCACCACTTCAGGCGCCATCCACCAAGTAGTCCCAACTACTGAGCACCGTCTGCCCTGCTCAGGGGTGAGCTGAGCAGAGAGGCCAAAATCAGCTGAGGAGAAAACAAAATACTAGTTTTATTTGAATTCTGTGCAATTAGGAAAGCAAGCAAAAGATTTCCCCAATAGAAGTTTGAAAATATGCTGTTGAATCTCCTGGCATTGGTGACTTTTAAAATCCCCCATTTTTTACACTGCCTCTAGCTGTGGCTTTTGTTCTTTGGAAGCTTTAGACTTGTAGCTCCCTCTCTCTGGAAGGGACACACCCAGAGCAAGGCCACTCTTGACTGCTTGTTCCTTGTCCTACCTCTGTGCACATTGCAACTGTGCCCTCAGCTCACAGTGGGTGTCCCTGCACTGCCACCAGCACCATTTTTGGGGAGCTGGCTGTCACTCAAAGCAGCCCTACACCCACATCCCTGGAATGCTGCACCTGACCAAGAATACACTGACCCAGCTTGACAGAACCGTCGGTTCTGAGAAGGATGTTTCTGCTCTTCACATCTCGATGGATCACACGGTTTGAGTGAAGGAAATAGAGTCCTTGCAGGCACTGAGAGAGAAAACAGAGGAGGGCAAAAATGAGTGATGTGATTTCATCACACAAGAAAGGAAACAAAGAATCGAAAAGATTCCCTGTCTAGGGGAATGGGAAGTAATGGCAGAGCACAGTGCCACTGAGAGGAAGAGCTTGCTGCTCCAACACTTGCAGATCAGGACCTTTCTGAGGAAAGGCACGTCAGCTTTTGAAAGAGCAACAGCACCTGCACTTGTAGACTGTGCCCTGCAAAGCAGCCAGGATGACTCCTGCTGCAGTGGATGGGCTCAGAAGCAAAAAGCATTTGGGCTGCACTCCTGTCCTTTTTAGCTGAGGAGTGGGAGAAATGAGTCTCTCTCTTTTTTCTTTGCTGTTTGTTTCAAATCCTGCCACCAGCACCTTTGCTTTCATAGGCAAGGAATGCAGCGAAGACAGGCAAAAGTTTAGAGAGGCAAGATGGAGAACAGCAAACACAAGAGACAGAGGGAGAGTACAAAACGGCAGAAGATAAGAGTACTGGCACTGAGTACAGTGAGTGCAGGGGCACTGGCAGGCCTTTCACTTGAGATGCTTTTACTTGCCCATAGCATACCAGCAACACAGAAACCAAAGCTTGGCAGATGAATGCACTCCAGGTCTGAGCCCTTGTTTCCCAGATAATCCTTCCCAAATCCTCGGAAGCACATCTCTGACCTCCCGACAGATGGCTGCAATGTGGCCTTCAAAGATGTCAGACTCATTGATGACATCTCTCAGAGTGCCTCCATCCATGTACTCCATAACCAGCCAGAGTTCCTCTCCCAGAAGGTAGCTGAAAGAAGGAAACAAGGGCATGAAGATGAACATCCATGGCTATGTTGATTTTTTGCTTCCAGGTTTCTTGTTTCAGGTCCCGTTGTGACAAGGACAGAATCAAAGGAATAGATATTCCCTCTTGGCTGTGCATTGTTTGCAATCTGTGCAGTCTCAAGGAGAAAGGCACAGCTGTGAAAAAAGGAGATGTCTTAGATGGGCAGCAAGTGAAAAATGCACTTTAGTAACAGCCCAGGTAAAAACCTGTCAGGCATGGTGTTTCTGGAAATAAGCACCTAGTCTTCTGGCATGCTCAGCAATGGCAAAGAGGGGCAACAATCCAAGGGAAATACACTTGAGGATGGCTCATCAGCACTTAAGAAACTTGAAAAACTCAATCCAAAAAAAATGTGGAGGCAGTGAACTTTGAGGCTATTAGGTACAGCTGATCCAGGTTTTGAATAATTTTGGAATAATTTTCAAACTAGGTGTGCCAGGGAAGACTCATGCAGACAAAATGCCATCTCTTCTCATCCTTTGGAGATGAGTAGAGAAACATGAATAAATAATAATTTACAGCTCTACTTTCTGCCAGTGACCAAGTGGGTTTATAACCTCTCATGTTTGCCATATATAAATGCACCTTCATGGGATAAGATCATGACCACTCACCTGTCTAAATAATTCACAACATTGGGACTCCTGTACAACTTCATGACCTTGATTTCATTGACAGTTACTTGCTTCCTCTCCAGTCCTTGGAGATTTATTTTCTTTATGGCCACCTAAAATGATGTTGAAAATCAGTAACTTGAGAAGTTGTTGGCATGAGACCACAATGCAATGGAGTGAGTGATTTTGCAATGACACAGCTGAGCTGTGCCAAACTGCCTTGTGATTAGGCACCGCAGTAATTAGGAACTGACATTCCAACAGCCCATTTCTCTGCTCCCTTGGGGGCCAGTTACAGGACACATGGGGCCACTGACATTTTGCCTTGTCCGCTTGGTAACAGTGGTGTCTCAGCTGTCACCCACAAACCTCTGACCACACTCTCTGCTGCTTTGTTTGGGATTCAGAAGAAGTAATCCATGCCTTAATACTCTGAGGATACATCTTGGGCTATGGGCAGGGCTTAGGGCTTTCAGGGATGCCTTGCATTTCTCTCCCTACGTGCAGCTCCCAAGTGCAGCACTGCAGGTGGCTAAGGCACTACCAGTAACTTTCAGATGGATTTGCTGGCAGCCAGAAATGAGAATTCAGGACTCTGAAGCTGTAGCCCCAAAGAGCAGTGAGGTGCTCGAAGGCACCACCTTTGTTTTAGCAATGGAGAGCCAGTGAGCGCGTCCTTCTCTGAAAGGAACCGCTGCCCTCCGTGCCTTCCTTCCGGCAGCTGAGCAGGACAAAGTCCCAAATGTATTTTGCAGGCTGGCACCAGTCTGTGCTTCTTGTGCCTTTTCAGCACAGCTCTGCCCAAAGCTCCAGCCACAGCTCACACCAGAGGGGAAAGCCCCTCAAGAGCAGCAGAGTTTGCAGGGCCTGTTGAACATTTACCTCTCTCCCTGTGGCATTGTTGAGTGCTCTACAAACCTCTCCAAAAGTCCTAGAAACAAAACAGAAGCAGAGAAAGGAGAAGCCATTCAGATCTTGCAGTGAAAGCCACAGGAGATCTGTGCTGTGAATGCCTAAAACTTGAAGGATTCAGGAGGGCTCTGCCAGAAGGCAGATGATGCACTTTCCTCTCAAGTGCATGGGCACTGGGCCTGTTCCTGAAGAATTGGGGTTTACTGCCTCAGCTCCTAAAGACAGCTTCTTCTTTCAACTTGGGTTTCAGTGTCTAAACTGTGCAGTTTCTATTCTGACCATGGAGTATTTCCTTCAGCAAACTCTTGGAAAGAAATGTTCCCGAGAACTGTTACCTCACAGCTTTGATAGGGGGTAGGTTGCTCTTTCAGGCAAGCAAGTTTCTTCTTTTTTCATTAGTGGGGCAGTATGATTTAGTGACATCCAAAAATGCTAAATTAACACAGAGCTGTGCCAAAATTGAGAGACAAGGAGACCTTCCACGTCCTGTTCCTTGATGCAGGCAAGACCTCGGCAGCATGGAAGTGTCTCTGGCAATGCCTTCTGAGCACACTCACAAATTCTGAGCAGCATTCAGAGATGGGACAATCTATCCGCAGTGTGTGAACATATTTGCAGCTGGCCTGACTTCACACTGGATAGACATTCCACCAGAAAAACACCTGGCCCATGGTTTAGTAGACGTAACTGTGGTTGGACTCACCCGCTGCCAATATATTCCTGCACAGCGTATTTCATCACAGGATTTCCAATGTGGTTCACCATTCTCCCTGAGGGAAACAAAATTCAAGATGCTGACTTTAAAGCAGGGATCCCAGCTTCCAGGAGATACAAAAGGCAGCCCCACTGTCTGGGGCTCTGAGCCCTTTGTGCTCAGCTGGGTAACAACAAAAACAACCACAACAGGAACAGGACAGGCAGCCCTGCAGTGCAGGTGCCTGGCACAGAGACTGATTTTGTACAGTCCTTTGAAGAGTTCTCTTGACAGGAAACAAAGCACAGGGAGATGCATTCCCAGCAGAGAAGGACATCTTCCCCACCTTCCAGCAGTTTGCCAAAAGAATGCCTTTCCATTTGTAAACCAGAGCAGCTCATGCTAGAGCCAGTCCCGATGGGGCTTTCAGCATCAGGACCCTGACCTGTTTATGAGCAGGCTGAGCTCAAAGATGCCCCACTCCCAGCTAAGGAAGGCTCCAGCCTCTGCAGTCCCTCCAGCCCTCAGGGACAGGGCAGCTAGCACAACAAGGCTGGCAAAGCCCAAGCATGAGCACTGACAAGCAGTGGGAAGAAGCCACAGCCAGCCTGAGCCCCTTAGGAGCTGTTGCCCCCATTCAGGAGACAACAGGATGGGCTTTGAGATCAGCCACACCGAGGTGCAGATCAGTGCCCTTTTTGTCCCAACAGGTGATGGTAGACACAGAATCCCCTGGGCTCTGGTCTCAGCCCCACCAGGTCTTATCTGAGAGCACAGCACTGGCAGCTGTTAGGGGCAAGAAGCAGATTCATTGGGTTGTGCTGCAGAATCACAAAGGACTGGATGTGTTTTCCTAGAGATTGATCTCAGCAGGGCTTGGGCCAATGGTTGGGATTCTAACAGTCATGGGAAAGGGTGGGAATCAGGTATGGAAAATTGCCATGGATCTGGGGAATATCCCATGCTGGGCTGGAGGCTCTCTCCTGAGAAATGCCTGCAGTACAGTTTTATCTGATCACGCCACGTGGATGTGTTTCTTGGACACAATTTGATAAGCATAAAACTAGAAGATTTAATAAAAGTTGTTATAGAAGTATCTGATTTCTTTCTTTGGGGGCACATCGAAAAGACCTCGTGCTCTCTATTTGTCCTGTAACCTGATGTTCTTTCAAAGTAGTTCTTATTGACAAAAAGATAGCATTCTCATGAAAATAAACTACAGATGTAGTAATGGTAACAGTAACAGTCAGAAAAGGACATCAGCAAGACATGTGGGGCAGAAGGGCTCTTTCAGGATGGAGAAAAACCAACTCCACCAAAAAAAACCCACAAACCAACCAAAAAAAAAAAAAAGGAAAAAGAAAACCAGAAACAAATCCTCACAAAAACAAAAACAAAACAAAACAAAACAAAAAAAGCCCAAAAAAATCCTAACCAAAACGACAAATCTCCAAATCCAGTCCATTTCACCCAGAGCGCTCTCTCGCTGCCTGGGAGCACAGCATTTCCTCTGGGGAGTCCTGAATGGCCCTGTGACACCAAACTCAGGAGGAGCATTTGCTACAGCTCTGCTGACACCTGCACACAATGCACTGTCCCTCAGACAAGAAACACCCCAGACGTACCCAGCATCTCCAGGTACTCCTCCTCAGTCTCCTGTTTTGGGGCGGCCATGCTGCTGTCAGCACTGGAGATGAATAAACTGCCCAACCTCGAGTTCCCAGGTGTGACAATATAGGTTCCTTGAGGTAACGCTGCTGCGGCGGCAGCAGCTTTAGTTCCAGAGCCCGTGTAGATGTGCTGGACCTGGAGCACTTCTGGTGGGCACTGTTCCCGTGCCTCACTCCTAATTTGGGGCCCTTCATTGCCAGACATTCGCTGGTATTCTTCGCAGGCTGCCCGGTGAGATGCCAGCACCTGCACCGCAAGTCAAACAGACCAAAGCAGTCAGGACACTACAGCTTGTCCCTGTCAGAAAGGAGTCATCGACTGTGAGGAAAGGGAAAGAAGAGATTGACAGAGGATACAGACAGCTTGTTTCAATCCTCCGTCTGGGTCACCACCTTCCACTGTAAAAACACCTCAAGAAACAAGGAGAGCAGGAACAGGCCAGCAGGAATCAATTTGGATGACTGCTGGCCAAAAGGCCAAAGGACAAGTTTCACTGTCCAAGGCCGCAGTTGAGATTCAGCACACCAGGAAATGTCCTTCAGAGTGACTGTGATACACACTAGAGCAGGACGGCACTCAGAGGCATGGCCCCACTCCCTGCTGCTCTGCACTGCAAAGGCAAGAAGGCCAGAAACCACCAGTTTGGTGATGGCAGTGGCTATCCCACTTTCACTCACTTGCTTTTCTAGAGCCTGAGGGAGGCAGATAGCTTTCTCTCTGATGATTTTCATGTCTTCCTCAAGCCTCTTCTCCAATGCCTTGATCCTAGCGTCAGTTTTCTGCAGCTCTGCCTGCAGGTATTCCTTGATGTTCTGTAAACAAGGAGGGAGAGGAGGACGCCTTATGAGTGGAGTGGCTGCCACTCTTTCACTCACCTGGTGTTGTTGATCGCCCCTCTGCTGATGGAGATTCTCCTCTTGAATCCTTCTCATGTCTTCCTTGTTCCTCCTCTTCACGTCCACGATGGCACTCTGAGCTTCGGGCAGCTCTGCTTGTGGCTCTGCCTTGATCTTCTGTACACACAAATGCAGAGCAAGTGACTGGGAGCTGCCATCAGGCTCAGCTTTTCTTTCTTGCAGCCTCAAAATCACATTTATTCAGCCACTTCTTTCTGCTTCCCTACCCACATCTGCTTCCAATGTAACCCACATGTCCCAGGGCTGATCTCTGCAGATTCCAAGGCTCTGTGCTTCCAGTGCCTGTGGGACTCCTGGCCTCCTCAGTCCCAAGAGCTCTGGTTTATGCCCCTCTCCCTGCCCTTCCCTCTGTCCCCTGGCCAGTCAGGCTTACCTGGCCATTCTCCCGTGGCTCTTTCACCTGCTGCCTGAGCTGCTCTTCCTGCTCTCCCTGGGCTGGGAACAGCTCTCCCTGAGTCTGCCATGGCATCTCTGTTGAAGCAATCTGCTCCTGCTCTCTCTCTAGAAGCACCTGCACAGAAAGCAAGAGAAGATGGGTTTCAGCTTCCCATACAACCTTGTGGGCCAAAACTCAGAGCCTGCTGGGCTCACACGTTCCCAAAGCACTGTGCTGCTGCTCTGCTGGGTCATTCTCTGTTCGAGGGGAGGCACAGATTCCAAAGTGACTCTGGCCCTACAATCAGGGGCCATCTGGGACTGAAGGTCCAACAGCCTCTCAGGCAGCTGACAGGAAAGGTGTGGCATTTCTCAAGGGTCTGGTGAGGGCCTCCCTCTGCTTCTGCCATGTCCTGTTTGTCTTTCAGTGGTGACTGACACCCCGCCCTGTCCCACAGCTCCATCCTGGCTCTGCAGGTGGCTTCCTGGGTGAGCTCAGCCCTTGTGAGAGACACTTCTGGAGTTCACGTTCTCTTCAGGCCTGCACCAGCATTCCTGCCTTTCTGACATCCACAGGCTTGTTAGAAATCCTGGTCATTCAGGAGATGAGGATGCATACAAAGATCTCTGATGGAGGTCAGTGAGCCTCTATGGCCACCTCAGTATATGGAGGAGGACCAAGGTGTTTCTTCTCCCTCTTTTGTCAACTGAGAATTCCAACTAGCAGTAACAGAGACTCTTCTAAGGTCCCATTACCAAATGCACTTACACAGCCCTGGAGATGACAGCGAAGGAAGCCAAGTGTCATGTAATGCATGGCATGTATGACCAGAGTCACCAAACACCACCTAAACATGGAATTGTTCCACCTCTCTAGGACAGGCAGAAATTTAAAGAATTAACTGGAGACTTCAGGGCAGAAGAGGCTGGAGGAGGAAAACAACTCTGAAGGGAAAAACCATCATATCTGGAGGGGAAAACATCTCTGCCTACTCAGAATCGGTCAAGGAAACATGTCTCTAATCCTCTCCTGAGAGGGATGCTTTAGGTGACCTTTGCGCCTCCAACAGCCTTGGACCAGAGCCAGGAAGATTCAATTATGTAAATGTTACATAGATAGATAGGTAGGAAGATAGAAAGATAGATCTCACTACTATAATCTCCCTTTACTATTCTCTCTGTTGCTACACACATCAAAACTTGGTAGCCAATGCCCCACTCAGCAGCAATCCTGGAATTTCTGTCCTGTTGCTCAATAAACCACACTCTTGGGGAATCTGGAGTGTGCAGGTCCTTATGGAAAGGGATCAGACCCAGAGCATTGCACTGGGAAGTGCACTCTCTGTGCATCTGTGCTCGGCCAAGTTCTCTTGGACTCGACCACAGTGACGATGCTGAAGTGGCTGGAATCAGAAATGCAGCCCAGGCCCTCCCAGCTCCTGTGATCTCTGAGGAGCAGCTGGAATGCAAGGGCATTGACCTCCTGCTCAATTCCCAAACACAACACACACTGATTCCCTGGGCTGTAGAAAGTCACAGCACTGTTAAAGTGATCTTAAAAGCCATGCATGAAGGCCTGGAAACACAGAAGCTCCATCTGCATAAAGGTCAAAAAAGGGTGCAAAATGCATTCCAGAGGTTGATAAGGGCAGGGAAGATTGTGCAGAAGCATCCTTGCTTGCTGGAAAAAGAGGAAAATGAACAGGCCTTCTCCTCCTTGGAAACACACAAACCACAAGATGGAAGTGTCACCCACTCCAGTGTCTAAAGCCCTTCGATGCAGTGAGGGGATGTTTGGCACTGAAACAGCCCTTGTGCTGAGCACTGTCGGGGCAGGGATTGATGGAAGTCTGCCTGAAGGTGCCTCAAGAGCCTCCCATTGTCCGGGCTAAAGCTCCCTCAGCACCTCCTCCCTGGCCTTGTGCTGCAGCCCCTGGCCCAGCTGCCCTGTCCTTCTGGGCACACGCTGCAGCCCCTCCATGACTTTCTGCTTCCCAGGGCCCACAAGTGCACACAGCACTCCAGCTGTGGCCGCAGCGCTGCCCAGCACAGGGCCACGCTCCCTGCCCTGCTCCTGCTGCCCCACTGCTGCTGACACAGGCCACCATGCCCTTGCCCTTCCTGGCCACCTGGCCACACGCTGCCTCATCTGCAGCTGCTCAAGGCCGCCAGCCCTGCCTCCTTTTGGCCCACGCAGCTGCCCAGCCACAAAGGTGCCCATTTCACTTCAGATACAGCAGGCACCATTGCAAGGTGTACATCCTGCTTTTAGCATTACAAGGCAGCAGTCAAGGACTTGCAGCTTTGCTCCCATTGTAGGCTCCAATGCAGTTTTCAAATGCAGTTTTCAAAGCAGACTACACAATAGAAGGGATCAACAGACACATGCAGGGTCTGGTTTTGCCTCAGAAGAAGAGCTCAGAACTACTCCCTCTGTTTCTTTTGCCACACTAGACAAGAATGGCCCCCCACAGCTTCATGGACAACACAGTCATCTCCTTGCAGCTTATCAAAGACCAAGAAACAGGCAGACTCAGAGCACCTATTTGCTCTGCTACTGGCCGCTCTGCCTGAAGAGGCAAAAGAGCAACCTGGCAACAAAGGCACCAAAATCCCTGACTTCAAGCAGCAACTCTACATCCCCAGTGTGTCTCTGAAATACTCCCAAGTAAGCACACCCAAGTAGTTTGTGGGGACAAAGCACCACAAAGAGCTTGTGTGGTCAGATCAACATTTGTTTGTGCTGCAGCTACTTGGCCAGTCTGTGCAGGGGGACAGGTCTCTCCACGCCACAGTGTCCCCTGTGTATCCGACAAGGCTGAGCACAGTGTCTTGGACATGCTCCCTGCTCTGGGATCAGGGAGCCTTCATGCTTCAGGCTGGCCCCTATCAAAATGCCAGGCAGCTGGTGCCTAAACTTGACAGATCAAAGCCCATTGTCCAGCTGTCACAGGCTGGGGGCAATCACTAGGTCCTGGCAGGACTCCGGCACTCAGCATCCTCAGCCAGCAACAGCAAAGTGCTGGCTGGTCAGAAACTTGCAGCTCTGCCTTGCACTAAAGACAGCAGCACACACAACTGGCACTTACAGCTTCAGAATGTTCAGACTGTGGTGTGACCACAGCTGGAGGCTGGCGCTCATCCACCTCATTTGCCTCCTCTTCAGCCTCCTCTCCATGGGCAGAGGGAGCCAGAGGAGAGGCGTCTGTTGATTCTGTGATCTGTGGACAGACAGCAGTGTGAGGGACAGAAAGTTACCTATAAGTTATAACCTTATTTCTATTCAGCCCTTTATTCTGTTCAGCTCTGTTTCTACAACCAGCTCTACTAAGGACAAAGCAGAAACTTTGATAACAATGGGATTCTAAGTCACTGCGACTAAATTTAAATGGGCTAATTCAACAGAATTGCTAATCGTTCTGAATTAGACATTACGCCCTGGCTACTATCAAGAAGCAACATTCTCTCTGCAAAATGAACTTTTCATTCCTTGAAAGTTCTGAAATGGAAAATTAGGAAATAGCCAGCCATGCCTTTGTTATTCCTGCTGCAGACATGGAAAAGGATTTTCTTTCAGCCTACCCAGCTGGCCCTCTACTCTCTACTGCCACAGGCCAGGCTCACAGCCTGTTCTACAATTCTTAAGCACCAGGATCATGAAATGCTCATTTCTCACTCACCTCAGGATCAGCACCTCTGAATACACGGATCATGTGATCTGGAGTGGGCAAGGGAAAATGAACAAGTGCTGTGAGAAAACTGCCTGGGCTGCTGAATCCCACAGAAGAGGAGAAGTCAACCCAAACAGAGAGTATTTTTCTTTATCAACATCTCTCCACGTGACATAGTTCTTTCACACAGCCAGCAAGAGATCAGGACAATAATCTTGGTTGTGCCTACACTTTGGCCTGTTTAGCCAGTAAATGAATACAAACACGATCAAGAAAATGCAAATTGTTCTTCAACACTCAATGCTTCTGTTCTGTCTAATGTCTAACAGATAAAACAGCTTTTGTTCTCTTGTCTTTCAGGTATTAAAAAAAAAAAAAAAAAAGAAGTTCCATGCACTAATTCCCATTAAGTTGCTAAAAGCAGTCACCCAGAAAAGCTTCCCCAAAATTCCCCTGAGCAGTAGCAGTTCTATTGTGAAACAGCACAGCAGCAGCTCCAGGGCTCAGGAGCAGACATTCACTACAAAGTCTTTAGCAGGCCTTCTGAGAAGGCCTCCCAGTCTGCATTTTGGAAGTTGTCCTGCTTGATCCAGCGAACTGAGGAAATGACAGACTCTGCTGCCACAGACTCTCCCGTGGAGGGAACGGAAGCCCTGCAGGTTCCCTTGCAAATGCTGCCCCTGTGGCTACAGACACCCCCTTTTTAGCTGAACTCCTTGACAGGAGCTTTACCAAAACTCCGGCATCATAATGCTCTTTCTCTTTCAAAATCAACTCAGTCACTAAGAAAGAGCAGGAAGACATGCAAAAGCCAGGTTAGGTTACACCCCAACATACATAGAGTTGAAACCTCTACTTACTTGCCAGGCTAGTCATGAAATATGCAGAATAAACAGTGCCAAACATAGTGCAAACTGCAGCAGCAATTTGCTCAATCATTGTAGCACTGTTCTTCAATTCACACCAACACTAGAAAGACAAAGATTCCTGTCAGTGTGCAGCTACACACTGACAAATGACACAATCAGGAGGATGCTCCTGATTTGAGCAAGCCCTAGGGCTGCTCTGGCACTGAGGCCTTCCGTGCAACAAGGCAACCGTCTGATGTCAGCACGACAATGTGGCAACCATGCCCTGATATCACAAAGCAAAGTATGACAAAGCAAAGCATCACAAAGCATGTTAGTCTGTGAATTTATGCAAAGCAACAACCAACCTTCCCTACAGAAAAGGCAAAATGGCCTCGAAAGTTCTCCTCTGACACAAAGCAGCACAAACTCCCCCCATGGGCCAAACCCTGTTGTTCAAGGGATCCAAGAAGAACTCCAGGAGTGCCCCAAGCACCTACAGCCTAGACCCCAACTGAGCCCTCAGATGGGACCCAAGCAAAGGAAACCAGACCAAGAAAATGGCCCAAAGCATTGTACAGAATCAGGAAAGAAAGCACTATCGGCATAGCGGCTGAAGTAATTCCAAACAAATCACCCCAACTATCTGCATGTTTATTGGATGTTCCCAGGGCTGCTCTGCATGTGCATCTCTTCCTCTGTTTTGCCTTTCTTCCCCTCTGGGAGCAGTCGAGCTGGCAGCATCTGCCCACCCGCAGCAGCTGCTCCAAGCTGGGAACGCGACTGGCGGTGCTGATTTCCAGAGGCTTCTGTGTGCCAGGGGAAGCCGAGGCAGGAGCGGGTTGAACGGTGCTGGCGCTGCTGCTGCTGCTGCTGCTCTGTGCCAGAGAGCCCCGGCTGGGCAGGGCACGGTGCCCACTGCGCTGCGGGCTCCTTCTCCTGCCAGAGCTGGGCACACCTGGCCACAAGGCATGGCAACCTGTGGGCAAACCAAGGGGTTTCTGGGGCTGCACTGCTCTGCACACACCCAGGACACCTGCAGCACAGAGCCTTGGTTCCCCAAAAGGGAAACAAGATGGAAACAGCTGGAAAAGATTTCATTTCAACCATTCTTTATGCTTCCATAGAAATGACCAAAATGAAAGTTACCGAGCAGGGCCGATCCACACTGCCAGCTCAGTGTGAGAAAAGAGGCATTACTTGATTTCAGTGCTGGGTGCGTGGGGGAATCACTTCCCTGAAACATGCACACCCACGTGTTAGTACCCATGGAACTAAGACATTACTTTCATTACTTTTATTCGTTACTTTGCTCAAACTCACAGGCTAAACATTCTCACAAAGTATTTGACATGTTTAAATCACTTCCCCAAAATTACTGACATTTAGAGTAGGGGTCTCTTGAGGGTCTCTGGTGGTCATGTGGTGAACATCCCATTCCTCAAATTCTCCTTCCATGGTTAAGAGCCTTCTTCTCCTTGAATGCATTGCAGCTACCTCCTCAGCAGGCCCACTCTATTCTCAAGGCTAAGATATCCACTTGCACCCATTAACCACTGGTGTGAGGGAAGGTACGACTAAGCACTGCCTGTTAAAGCTTAACAAATCCACCATTTGTTGCAGGTAAACACTTCCCCAACATCTCTCGTTTCTTCTCTGGGAATCAAACACAAGCTTTTTGTGATCGCTGAGCCCAAGGCCGCCTCCAACCCTCCTGTCACCCACCAGCCCTTCTCTCTTCCCAAGCAGCAGGTCCAGCAGTGCCTTCCCTCACTGGCTCAGTCACCAGCTGTGTCAGGAGTTCTCTGTCACACGCTCCAGGAACATCCTGCTCTGTTTGCTCTCCGCTGCACTCTGCTGCCAGCAGACATCCCCACCCTGGTCCATACCCCTTGCAGAACCCTGCACCTGCTGTCCATTGACACCTGGAAGGGGAGGCAGTCACGGAAGAGATGTGCCAGCTGCACCGGGCAGGAACCAAAACCCTCTCGCAGCACAGCTGCTGGCCTGTATCTGGCACAGCTCTGGCTGCCCCACTCCTCACGGGCTTTTGGCTGGAAATGCCATTGCACTTTCTGCCTCGTGTAGAAATACCAGGGCTGCACAAACAGCCAGCAGGCCGTGTCCCAAAGGCACTGCAGCATGGAGCTGAGAAGGAAGAAGACCCTTCTTTCATGGTTTGACACTGGCACAATACCTGTGCCCCCGTGAAAATACACTTTCCTTGGTGTCTGCTGTGGGATGTGACCAGGACAAAGCAAAGCAGGCTCTTATTTGAAAGAAAGAAAAGTTTATTAACTAAACTACAAAACAATTACTAAACTACACACAAAAGAAAATAAAAACACAAGGAAAATGAAAACCTCACAGAAACACTTCCCTTTTTCCCCCTAAATTCCTAATACAATACATCTTCCAAAATCACCAGTTCTGGGTCCAGCACCACCCTTTAGAATGCTCAACTTTCCGTTCTTCAAGAGGAGAGGGAGTCCTTCCATGTGTCGTGGCAGCGTTTTCCATCTTGTTCAGTGCTCTCACCAGCTGAACAAGGATCAGGGCTGCTTCCAGGGTCGTCTTTTTTAGGATGCTTCGTCTCACTCCAAAAAGGCACAGTCTCAACTTTGGGACATCTGTCCCCCCCATATTTTTATATACCCCCTGAGGCTGAGGGGTGCCCACACTGAATCTTCTTGGGTCTTGGGCATTTCCCCCCCTGGACTCAGTCTCTGTATCACAAGGGAACATGGCTCTGTCCATGGCTACACAAAAGAGTCCAGCATAAAATGCCACTCCATCTTCTCCATTCCTCCAACATCTCTCACTCTCTCTGGTCCAGACCTTCATCACTCGTCCATTTCCTTCTTCATCCTCTACCCTTATCTCTCTTTTAGGAAGGGTTCATGTTCTGTAAAGTTTTCATTGTCCAAGAAGGGTTAAAAACTCCTCCAAGCAGCTGGACTCCTGGCTGCATCCCCCCCTGCCCATCTTCTCCTTTTCAGCCGTGCTGCCTGCTGCAAGCACACGTTTACCAAATTTCAAGGTAACACAGCCACAAGCACAGGCTGCACCCTCTCTCTGTCTGTCTCCAAGGGGTGGGAACGGGCTGCCCATTTCTTCCCGGCATTTCTTTACTTCTTCCTTCCACCCTTGGGGGACCAGGCCTACCTCTCCCGGGCCGGGCCGCATGGCTTTTCCCCTCCCCACACCCAGCCAGCAGCTGGGCCGGGGGGAGAGCTCCAACTCCTTCCCGCCGGAAATTCAAAGAGGCTTTTTTGGTGAGCAGCTCTGGTGTTTAACCCCTGTGTGTTCTCAGAGGCGGACCAAAATTTCAGTGGTCAAACTCAATGCCAATGTTAAAATCTGAAAACTCATTGGCCCTGACCACAGCACCCCAGAAATCCTGTTTCCGGGTCAAACCACGACACCTTCCCCAATTCCTAACCATACCAAAACCACCATAATTGGGACTTCAAATCTTCTGAATGTAGAGTTGATTCACAGAGTGACAACGGAATCTTCCACTGGAGTTGAAGTTTGGTACAGATTTTATTCTGAGTCCTACTCAGACTGTTGATTTGAAAATTTATTTTAAAATATTTCTTAAAAGGCTGTGCAGTCATATGGTTTTGTTCTAATACCAAAATGGCTAGATGAAATGTACTGGCATTTTAATTACATCCAAACTGACTAGTCTGTAAAAGCTTTCCTGCAGAATAGCCACTAAAGAAGAAATTAAAATCTGTGGACTCTTGACTTCGCAAATTTCTACTAAACTTATCCGACAATGAGGCATTTTTAGGTAGATCATAGAGCAAATTAATTCCTATGGATATCTTGATTTGGATAAACCTGTTGATTTCAAATTAAAACATACTAAGTGGAACTCTGAATACTCACTTCTATGAGCTCTGAATTATTAGATAGTCATTGTTCGCCATATGAACAAAAATTAACATTCTGGCTATTTTTTTTTTTTACTTACAGTCAGCTCTTCACACTCTTTGTAACATCAGAAAGGGAGTTTGTAGCAATGTGAACCATGGGTTGGTGGAGCATTGCAGAAGGCTCCTATGTCAGCACTAACTGCTCACATTTACCATGGCATCACTTCTTGCCTTTAATTCCAAGCTACAGCTCAGTTCCTGCAGTAGAGATTCACCCTTGTAGTCTGTATTTGCAGCTGGTTCTTACTTCCCTGTTCAGAAAAAAAATCATGCTTGGATCTCAAATCAAAATAAAATGAGGAGAGAGTCAGGTTCTGGATAGGTATAGCAAGAGATAAGAGATTTTTTTGCAAATATGTTGAAAAGTTGTTCCTGGACACTGCAGAAATGGCAGATTAAAGACTTGCACTCTAACTTGCAAGCTGAGGTTTGCCTATTCTTTCTGGACTGATTTCTTGAGGCCAGACACTGAACCTAATCAGTAAGAAAATCAAAACCACAGGAGTAGTTTGGAGAATATTGTAAATTATTCTGTCAGATGCTTTTTGCCTAAAAGTTCTGGCCATCATCCAATTGGAGTAATTAGAGGAGATCAAAGCCCTCATACTGTGCCTGTGCACACAATTCCTTCCCAGAAGTAATACATGAAGCAACGCTGACAAATCCACACCAGCAGCTGTTGCCACACAGTCATGAAGCAGAGAATATGTATTTCTGCAACACTTGGACAGCTGAAGATGCCCCTGCTGAGCTAAATTTAGTGACTGCTCACCACAGATGGGACCTTGTGGTCAGTCTCCAACAAGTCAGGGCAGTTAATATTCTGCCTAAAGGAAGTAAGTCTAGCAATACATAGACCATGGAGCCTGAGGAAAGCCAGCAGCTGTGGGAGATTTAATTTGCTTCCGTATCTTTCTTTTTACTGATTTATTGCAGTCAATTCTTTAAACTTTTGGCATACAATTGGCTGGAAGGCTGGTCTGTCTTCCATTCACGACCCCTCTGAAAGCATCACCCCAGTGTTTTTATCAGTAGCTCTTCCATCATCATGGCTCACACAGCATTTCCTGCAGCTCTTCCTGGGGTCAGGGAAAGGCACCAGGTGAAGGGGGAGAAAGCTGTGCCGCGAGAGGGTTTTGGTTCCTGCCCGGTGCAGCTGGCGCATCTCTTCCGTGACTGCCTCCCCTTCCAGGTGCCCATGGACAGCAGGTGCAGGGTTCTGCAAGGGGTGTGGACCAGGGTGGGGATGGCTGCTGGCAGCAGAGTGCAGCGGAGAGCAAACAGAGCAGGATGTTCCTGGAGCGTGTGACAGAGAACTCCTGACACAGCTGGTGACTGAGCCAGTGAGGGAAGGCACTGCTGGACCTGCTGCTTGGGAAGAGAGAAGGGCTGGTGGGTGACAGGAGGGTTGGAGGCGGCCTTGGGCTCAGCGATCACAAAAAGCTTGTGTTTGATTCCCAGAGAAGGAATGAGAGATGTTGGGGAAGTGTTTACCTGCAACAAATGGTGGATTTGTTAAGCTTTAACAGGCAGTGCTTAGTCGTACCTTCCCTCACACCAGTGGTTAATGGGTGCAAGTGGATATCTTAGCCCTGAGAATAAAGACAGTGGGCCTGCTGAGGAGGTAGCTGCAATGCATTCAAGGAGAAGAAGGCTCTTAACCATGGAAGGAGAATTTGAGGAATGGGATGTTCACCACATGACCACCAGAGACCCTCAAGAGACCCCTACTCTAAATGTCAGTAATTTTGGGGAAGTGATTTAAACATGTCAAATACTTTGTGAGAATGTTTAGCCTGTGAGTTTGAGCAAAGTAACGAATAAAAGTAAGGAAAGTAATGTCTTAGTTCCATGGGTACTAACACGTGGGTGTGCATGTTTCAGGGAAGTGATTCCCCACGCACCCAAGCACTGAAATCAAGTAATGCCTCTTTTCTCACACTGAGCTGGCAGTGTGGATCGGCCCTGTTCAGTAACTTTCATTTTGGTCATTCCTGTGGAAGCATAAAGAATGGTTGAAATGAAATCTTTTCCAGCTGTTTCCATCTTGTTTCCCTTTTGGGGAACCAAGGCTCTGTGCTGCAGGTGTCCTGGGTGTGTGCAGAACAGTGCAGCCCCAGAAACCCCTTGGTTTGCCCACAGGTTGCCATGCCTTGTGGCCAGGTGTGCCCAGCTCTGGCAGGAGAAGGAGCCCGCAGCGCAGTGGGCACCGTGCCCTGCCCAGCCGGGGCTCTCTGGCACAGAGCAGCAGCAGCAGCAGCAGCGCCAGCACCGTTCAACCCGCTCCTGCCTCGGCTTCCCCTGGCACACAGAAGCCGCTGGAAATCAGCACCGCCAGGCGCGTTCCCAGCCTGGAGCAGCTGCTGCGGGTGGGCAGATGCTGCCAGCTCGACTGCTCCCAGAGGGGAAGAAAGGCAGAACAGAGGAAGAGATGCACATGCAGAGCAACCCTGGGAACATCCAATAAACATGCAGATAGTTGGGGTGATTTGTTTGGAATTACTTCAGCCGCTATGCCAATAGTGCTTTCTTTCCTGATTCTGTACAGTGCTTTGGGCCATTTTCTTGGTCTGGTTTCCTTTGTTTGGGTCCCATCTGAGGGCTCAGTTGGGGTCCAGGCTGTAGGTGCTTGGGGCACTCCTGGAGTTCTTCTTGGATCCCTTGAACAACAGGGTTTGGCCCATGGGGGGAGTTTGTGCTGCTTTGTGTCAGAGGAGAACTTTCGAGGCCATTTTGCCTTTTCTGTAGGGAAGGTTGGTTGTTGCTTTGCATAAATTCACAGACTAACATGCTTTGTGATGCTTTGCTTTGTCATACTTTGCTTTGTGATATCAGGGCATGGTTGCCACATTGTCGTGCTGACATCAGACGGTTGCCTTGTTGCACGGAAGGCCTCAGTGCCAGAGCAGCCCTAGGGCTTGCTCAAATCAGGAGCATCCTCCTGATTGTGTCATTTGTCAGTGTGTAGCTGCACACTGACAGGAATCTTTGTCTTTCTAGTGTTGGTGTGAATTGAAGAACAGTGCTACAATGATTGAGCAAATTGCTGCTGCAGTTTGCACTATGTTTGGCACTGTTTATTCTGCATATTTCATGACTAGCCTGGCAAGTAAGTAGAGGTTTCAACTCTGTTTAGGTTGGGGTGTAACCTAACCTGGCTTTTGCATGTCTTCCTGCTCTTTCTTAGTGACTGAGTTGATTTTGAAAGAGAAAGAGCATTAGGATGCCGGTGTTTTGGTAAAGCTCCTGTCAAGGCGTTCAGCTAAAAAGGGGGTGTCTGTAGCCACAGGGGCAGCATTTGCAAGGGAACCTGCAGGGCTTCCGTTCCCTCCACGGGAGAGTCTGTGGCAGCAGAGTCTGTCATTTCCTCAGTTTGCTGGATCAAGCAGGACTTCCAAATGCAGACTGGGAGGCCTTCTCAGAAGGCCTGCTAAAGACTTTGTAGTGAATGTCTGCTCCTGAGCCCTGGAGCTGCTGCTGTGCTGTTTCACAATAGAACTGCTACTGCTCAGGGGAATTTTGGGGAAGCTTTTCTGGGTGACTGCTTTTAGCAACTTAATGGGAATTAGTGCATGGAACTTCTTTTTTTTTTTTTTTTTTTTTTTTTAACTGAAAGACAAGAGAACAAAAGCTGCTTTATCTGTTAGACAGAACAGAAGCATTGAGTGTTGAAGAACAATTTGCATTTTCTTGATCGTGTTTGTATTCATTTACTGGCTAAACAGGCCAAAGTGTAGGCACAACCAAGATTATTGTCCTGATCTCTTGCTGGCTGTGTGAAAGAACTATGTCATGTGGAGAGATGTTGATAAAGAAAAATACTCTCTGTTTGGGTTGACTTCTCCTCTTCTGTGGGATTCAGCAGCCCGGGCAGTTTACTCACAGCACTTGTTCATTTTCCCTTGCCCACTCCAGATCACATGATCCGTGTATTCAGAGGTGCTGATCCTGAGGTGAGTGAGAAAGGAACATTTCATGATCCTGGTGCTTAAGAATTGTAGAACAAGCTGTGAGCCTGGCCTCTGGCAGTAGAGAGTAGAGGGCCAGCTGGGTAGGCTGAAAGAAAATCCTTTTCCATGTCTGCAGCAGGAATAACAAAGACATGGCTGGCTATTTCCTAATTTTCCATTTCAGAACTTTCAAGGAATGAAAAGTTCATTTTGCAGAGAGAATGTTGCTTCTTGATAGTAGCCAGGGCGTAATGTCTAATTCAGAACGATTAGCAATTCTGTTGAATTAGCCCATTTAAATTTAGTCACAGTGACTTAGAATCCCATTGTTATCAAAGTTTCTGCTTTGTCCTTAGTAGAGCTGGTTGTAGAAACAGAGCTGAACAGAATAAAGTGCTGAATAGAAATAAGGTTATAAATTATAGGTAACTTTCTGTCCCTCACACTGCTGTCTGTCCACAGATCACAGAATCAACAGCAGCCTCTCCTCTGGCTCCCTCTGCCCACGGAGAGGAGGCTGAAGAGGAGGCAAATGAGGTGGATGAGCGCCAGCCTCCAGCTGTGGTCACACCACAGCCTGAACATTCTGAAGCTGTAAGTGCCAGCTGTGTGTGCTGCTGTCTTTAGTGCAAGGCAGAGCTGCAAGTTTCTGACCAGCCAGCACTTTGCTGTTGCTGGCTGAGGATGCTGAGTGCTGGAGTCCTGCCAGGACCTAGTGATTGCCCCCAGCCTGTGACAGCTGGACAATGGGCTTTGATCTGTCAAGTTTAGGCACCAGCTGCCTGGCATTTTGATAGGGGCCAGCCTGAAGCATGAAGGCTCCCTGATCCCAGAGCAGGGAGCATGTCCAAGACACTGTGCTCAGCCTTGTCGGATACACAGGGGACACTGTGGTGTGGAGAGACCTGTCCCCCTGCACAGACTGGCCAAGTAGCTGCAGGCACAAAAAAATGTTGATCTGACCACACAAGCTCTTTGTGGCGCTTTGTCCCCACAAGCTACTTGGGTGTGCTTACTTGGGAGTATTTCAGAGACACACTGGGGATGTAGAGTTGCTGCTTGAAGTCAGGGATTTTGGTGCCTTTGTTGCCAGGTTGCTCTTTTGCCTCTTCAGGCAGAGCGGCCAGTAGCAGAGCAGATAGATGCTCTGAGTCTGCCTGTTTCTTGGTCTTTGATAAGCTGCAAGGAGATGACTGTGTTGTCCATGAAGCTGTGGGGGGCCATTCTTGTCTAGTGTGGCAAAAGAAACAGAGTGAGTAGTTCTGAGCCCTTCTTCTGAGGCAAAACCAGACCCTGCAGGTGTCTGTTGATACCTTCTATTGTGTAGTCTGCTTTGAAAACTGCATTTGAAAACTGCATTGGAGCCTACAATGGGAGCAAAGCTGCAAGTCCTTGACTGTGGCCTTGTAATGCTAAAAGCAGGATGTACACCTTGCAATGGTGCCTGCTGTATCTGAAGGGAAATGGGCACCTTTGTGGCTGGGCAGCTGCGTGGGCCAAAAGGAGGCAGGGCTGGCGGCCTTGAGCAGCTGCAGATGAGGCAGCGTGTGGCCAGGGGGCCAGGAAGGCCAAGGGCATGGTGGCCTGTGTCAGCAGCAGTGGGGCAGCAGGAGCAGGGCAGGGAGCGTGGCCCTGTGCTGGGCAGCGCTGCGGCCACAGCTGGAGTGCTGTGTGCACTTGTGGGCCCTGGGAAGCAGAAAGTCACGGAGGGGCTGCAGCGTGTGCCCAGAAGGACAGGGCAGCTGGGCCAGGGGCTGCAGCACAAGGCCAGGGAGGAGGTGCTGAGGGAGCTTTGGCCTGGACAATGGGAGGCTCTTGAGGCACCTTCAGGCAGACCTCCATCAATCCCTGCCCCGACAGTGCTCAGCACAAGGGCTGTTTCAGTGCCAAACATCCCCTCACTGCATCCAAGGGCTTTAGACACTGGAGTGGGTGACACTTCCATCTTGTGGTTTGTGTGTTTCCAAGGAGGAGAAGGCCTGATCACTTTCCTCTTTTTCCAGCAAGCAAGGATGCTTCTGCACAATCTTCCCTGCCCTCATCAACCTCTGGAATGCATTTTACACCCTTTTTTGACCTTTATGCAGATGGAGCTTCTGTGTTTCCAGGCCTTCATGCATGGCTTTTAAGATCACTTTTACAGTGCTGTGACTTTCTACAGCCCAGGGAATCAGTGTGTGTTGTGTTTGGGAATTGAGCAGGAGGTCAATGCCCTTGCATTCCAGCTGCTCCTCAGAGATCACAGGAGCTGGGAGGGCCTGGGCTGCATTTCTGATTCCAGCCACTTCAGCATCGTCAGCGTGGTCGAGTCCAAGAGCACCTGGCCGAGCACAGATGCACAGAGAGTGCAGTTCCCAGCGCAATGCTCTGGGTCTGATCCCTTTCCATAAGGACCTGCACACTCCAGATTCCCCAAGAGTGTGGTTTATTGAGCAACAGGACAGAAATCCCAGGATTGCTGCTGAGTGGGGCATTGGCTACCATGTTTTGATGTGTGTAGCAACAGAGAGAATAGTAAAGGGAGATTATAGTAGTGAGATCTATCTTTCTATCTTCCTACCTATCTATATATGTAACATTTACATAACTGAATCTTCCTGGCTCTGGTCCAAGGCTGTTGGAGGCGCAAAGGTCACCTAAAGCATCCCTCTCAGGAGAGGATTAGAGACATGTTTCCTTGACCGATTCTGAGTAGGCAGAGATGTTTCCCCCTCCAGATATGATGGTTTTTTCCCTTCAGAGTTGTTTTCCTCCTCCGGCCTCTTCTGCCCTGAAGTCTCCAGTTAATTCTTTAAATTTCTGCCTGTCCTAGAGAGGTGGAACAATTCCATGTTTAGGTGGTGTTTGGTGACTCTGGTCATACATGCCATGCATTACCTGACACATGGCTTCCTTCGCTGGCATCTCCAGGGCTGTGTAAGTGCATTCGTTAATGGGGCCTTAGGAGAGTCTCTGTTACTGCTAGTTGGAATTCTCAGTTGACAAAAGAGGGAGAAGAAACACCTTGGTCCTCCTCCATATACTGAAGTGGCCATAGAGGCTCACTGACCTCCATCAGAGATCTTTGTATGGGTCCTCATCTCCTGAATGACCAGGATTTCTAACAAGCCTGTGGATGTCAGAAAGGCAGCAATGCTGGTGCAGGCCTGAAGAGAACGTGAACTCCAGAAGTGTCTCTCACAAGGGCTGAGCTCACTCAGGAAGCCACCTGCAGAGCCAGGATGGAGCTGTGGGACAGGGCAGGGTGTCAGTCACTACTGAAAGACAAACAGTAGAAGCAGAGGGAGGCCCTCACCAGACTCTTGAGAAATGCCACACCTTTCCTGTCAGGTGCCTGAGAGGCTGTTGGAGCTTCAGTCCCAGATAGCCCCTGATCATAGGGAGAGGGTCACTTTGGAATCTGTGCCTGCCCTTGAACAGAGAATGACCCAGCAGAGCCGCAGCACAGTGCTTTGGGAACGTGTGAGCCCAGCAGGCTCTGAGTCTTGGCCCACAAGGTTGTATGGGAAGCTGAAACCCATCTTCTCTTGCTTTCTGTGCAGGTGCTTCTAGAGAGAGAGCAGGAGCACACTGCTTCATCAGAGTTACCATGCCAGACTCAGGGACAGCTGTTCCCAGCCCAGGGAGAGCAGGAAGAGCAGCTCAGGCAGCAGGTGGAAGAGCCACAGGAGAATGGCCAGGTAAGCCTGACTGGCCAGGGGACAGAGGAAAGGGCAGGAAGAGGGGCATAAAGCAGAGCTCTTGGGACTGAGGAGGCCAGGAGTCCCACAGGCACTGGAAGCACAGAGCCTTGGAATCTGCAGAGATCAGCCCTGGGACATGTGGGTTACATTGGAAGCAGATGTGGGTAGGGAAGCAGAAAGAAGTGGCTGAATAAATGTGATTTTGAGGCTGCAAGAAAGAAAATCTGAGCCTGATGGCAGCTCCCAGTCACTTGCTCTGCATTTGTGTGTACAGAAGATCAAGGCAGAGCCACAAGCAGAGCTGCCCGAAGCCCAGAGTGCCATCGTGGACGTGAAGAGGAGGAACAAGGAAGACATGAGAAGGATTCAAGAGGAGAATCTCCATCAGCAGAGGGGCGATCAACAACACCAGGTGAGTGAAAGAGTGGCAGACACTCCACTCATGAGGCGTCCTCCTCTCCCTCCTTGTTTACAGAACATCAAGGAATACCTGCAGGCAGAGCTGCAGAAAACTGACGCTAGGATCAAGGCATTGGAGAAGAGGCTTGAGGAAGACATGAAAATCATCAGAGAGAAAGCTATCTGCCTCCCTCAGGCTCTAGAAAAGCAAGTGAGTGAAAGTGGGATAGCCACTGCCATCACCAAACTGGTGGTTTCTGGCCTTCTTGCCTTTGCAGCGCAGAGCAGCAGGGAGTGGGGCCATGCCTCTGAGTGCCGTCCTGCTCTAGTGTGTATCACAGTCACTCTGAAGGACATTTCCTGGTGTGCTGAATCTCAACTGCGGCCTTGGACAGTGAAACTTGTCCTTTGGCCTTTTGGCCAGCAGTCATCCAAATTGATTCCTGCTGGCCTGTTCCTGCTCTCCTTGTTTCTTGAGGTGTTTTTACAGTGGAAGGTGGTGACCCAGACGGAGGATTGAAACAAGCTGTCTGTATCCTCTGTCAATCTCTTCTTTCCCTTTCCTCACAGTCGATGACTCCTTTCTGACAGGGACAAGCTGTAGTGTCCTGACTGCTTTGTTCTGTTTGACTTGCGGTGCAGGTGCTGGCATCTCACCGGGCAGCCTGCGAAGAATACCAGCGAATGTCTGC
This sequence comes from Calcarius lapponicus, assembly GCA_039654755.1. Lineage (NCBI taxonomy): Eukaryota > Metazoa > Chordata > Aves > Passeriformes > Fringillidae > Calcarius > Calcarius lapponicus. Next base: position 1,353,418 of record JBBFKN010000027.1, on the reverse strand, counting down.
CAATGAAGGGCCCCAAATTAGGAGTGAGGCACAGGAACTGAGCCCACCAGAACTGCTCCAGGTCCAGCACATCTACACGGGCTCTGGAACTAAAGCTGCTGCCGCCGCAGCAGCGTTACCTCAAGGAACCTATATTGTCAAAGCTGGGAACTCGAGGTTGGGCAGTTTATTCATCTCCAGTGCTGACAGCAGCATGGCCGCCCCAAAACGGGAGAGTGAGGAGGAGTACCTGGAGATGCTGGGTACGTCTGGGGTGTTTCTTGTCTGAGGGACAGTGCATTGTGTGCAGGTGTCAGCAGAGCTGTAGCAAATGCTCCTCCTGAGTTTGGTGTCACAGGGCCATTCAGGACTCCCCAGAGGAAATGCTGTGCTCCCAGGCAGCGAGAGAGCGCTCTGGGTGAAATGGACTGGATTTGGATATTTGTCTCTTTGGTTAGGATTTTTTGGGGGCTTTTTTTGTTTTGTTTTGTTTTTGTTTTTGTGAGGATTTGTTTCTGGTTTTCTTTTTGCTTTTTGTTTTGGTTGGTTTGTGGGGTTTTTTTGGTGGAGTTGGTTTTTCTCCATCCTGAAAGAGCCCTTCTGCCCCACATGTCTTGCTGATATCCTTTTCTGACTGTTACTGTTACCATTACTACATCTGTAGTTTATTTTCATGAGAATGCTATCTTTTTGTCAATAAGGACTACTTTGAAAGAACATCAGGTTACAGGACAAATAGAGAGCATGAGGTGTTTCCAAAGAAAAAAATCAGATACTTTTATAACAACTTTTATTAAATCTTCTAGTTTTATGCTTATCAAGATGTGTCCAAGAAACACATCCAAGTGGCGTGATCAGATAAAACTGTACTGCAGGCTTTTCTCAGGAGAGAGCCTCCAGCCCAGCCATGGGATATTCCCCAGACCCATGGCACTTTTCCATACCTGATTCCCACTCTTTCCCATGACTGTTAGAATCCCAGCCATTGGCCCAAGCCCTGCTGAGATCAATCTCTAGGAAAACACATCCAGTCCTTTGTGATTCTGCAGCACAACCCAATGAATCTGCTTCTTGCCCCTAACAGCTGCCAGTGCTGTGCTCTCAGATAAGACCTGGTGGGGCTGAGACCAGAGCCCAGGGGATTCTGTGTCTACCATCACCTGTTGGGACAAAAAGGGCACTGATCCGCACCTTGGTGTGGCTGATCTCAAAGCCCATCCTGTTGTCTCCTGAATAGGGGCAACAGCTCCTAAGGGGCTCAGGCTGGCTGTGGCTTCTTCCCACTGCTTGTCAGTGCTCATGCTTGGCTTTGCCAGCCTTGTTGTGCTAGCTGCCCTGTCCCTGAGGGCTGGAGGGACGGCAGAGGCTGGAGCCTTCCTTAGCTGCGAGAGGGGCATCTTTGAGCTCAGCCTGCTCATAAACAGGTCAGGGTCCTGATGCTGAAAGCCCCATCAGGATTGGCTCTAGCATGAGCTGCTCTGGTTTACAAATGGAAAGGCATTCTTTTGGCAAACTGCTGAAAGGTAGAGAAGATGTCCTTCTCTGCTGGGAATGCATCTCCCTGTGCTTTGTTTCCTGTCAAGAGAACTCTTCAAAGGCCTCTACAAAATCAGTCTCTGTGCCAGCCACCTGCACTGCAGGGCTGCCTGTCCTGTTCCTGTTGTGGTTGTTGTTGTTGTTACCCAGCTGAGCACAAAGGGCTCAGAGCCCCAGACAGTGGGGCTGCCTTTTGTATTGTTTTGCGGAGACAAAGAAAAGAGCCCCACAACTTTGTTAAAGTTGTAAAAGCCGGTATGTTTATTACAGCGCTGGACGTATGCGGAGATGCTCTCCTCAAAAGGCATGCGTGCCCTAGGAATTTCAGATCCCCTTTTTATCTTCCTTGTAAATACATATGCATACAGTTTCACAATAGGTTCATACATATTCATTTTTACAAGATTTCGCGTGACATTTGCCGCTAGTTTCGTTTATCAAGAAGAATTCCTAGGTCAGGCTGACTTGTCCTCGTACTAGAACATGTTATGGGTTCCTGCCTACCCCTTGTCTCCTTATTATGTCTGTTATGCAGTTTTTTCCTTCAGCTTTAACCTCAGAGACTTTTCACCTCTCCTGGACATTTCACCTAATTCAAAATGGGCTTTTACTCTAGGGATTTTTACTCTGTCTCATTCCCCCCTTTCCTAGGAAATAAGTAAATTCTTTTACTTAAAGCAAACCCTTACGACAATAAGTGTCTCTTAATGCTTTACCATGAACATCTGATAAAGAAGTTAACACAGCTACTCGTTGCAGTATTCTCCAATTCCAAACTAACAATATAATGGATAATCCTAAACTTATTCCAACTAATATTAACAAAACTACAATGGGATGACATAACTTATTAAGGATTCCATTCGCAGTTGGTGACCACCCAAAAATCACATCCCACCAGTGATGATCTATATTTTGTTTTATTCTTTGCAGTACTTTGGTTATTTCTTTTGTATCATGTTGGACAGTGATTAAGGTTTTCTTTCTGCTCTCCTGGATTTCTTTCAAGATCTCTAGTAGGTCTTGGTGTTTAATTAATTGTTTTACTAATGTAAGGTCCATCTCAATAGGGGTAGGTGACAGTTTGTGATACATTGTATAATTGGTTTTAATCAACTGGTGAGATGTCACTGGGGCTGAATACGAAAAATCACACCCGATAATCTTAACAAAGTTACAAATACAGAAATTAGAATGATTTCTACTAGACAAAATAACATCGTTGCTATCAATTTTTACAGCAGCACAGGCAGTTCTCAGGCATACACACCCTTTTCTAGTATATACGAGCACAGTCTTCTGGTCAGTGTTTGGATGAACTTCGAAGTGGCAAATACTCTGTTCAGTGTCTAGACACACATCCTGAGCAATAATAGTATTGCTTTCACAAATTAATCTCATCTGTTTTCTAGTAATGCAGGATTCTAAGTTTACTGTCTGCCACTTTTCATTTACCTTTCATGCCCACACTGTGTTCTGAAGGGTGGAGTACTGTTTTTTTCATGGTTTAATCTTAGTGCAATGATGGGATGAATAACATAAACAGTGGCCTTGCGTATTGTAAGCACAAAGGCAGTGACTACATTAGAAGCAGGGTCATAGGTAAAATTTACCATAGTCTACCAGGATTGAAACTTCCTTTCAAAATCAGTTGCATTATCCCAGACAATCTTCCGAATTTTAGCTGGAAAATTCCCTTCACCCCCTTCTCGTATGATCAGGGCTGCTGTTGCCTGCATCCATAACTGTGCTTGTATACAACTGAAAGCTAAAGACACATTATCTTGAACTGTATTAAGTGCTTCTACTATTAACTTGTGGTCTTGGTCCCCGGCCTTTTCCCACTGTGGCAGTACTTTTGAAATCTGCCACTGGCTAGTTCCTAATGCCAATAGAGATGACTGTAAAGGCTGCTTCAATTTAGTTAGGCTACCTGCAGTAGTGGCCAGCCTATTCATCAGTATTTCTGAATCAATTCCGTTTAAAACTCCAAGCCCTGTCCCTAATATCCCAGTTAGATCTTTTCTTATTCTGCTCTTGAGATATGCCTGTCTTTGTAACCATGTTGTCCAGCCTTCAAAGGATGTTTTTAGGAAAGAGGAGCAGGCGGGTTGGATTTTTGAGATGTTAATTTGCATTATTAACTCGACACGTTTGAGAGACCATTCTGGATTGAATAACAGTTGTTGTTCACCCACATTCCTCACTACATAGGGGCCTATTTCATACACTTCGGGTTCAAGTTTGGGTTGAGTCTGAACTATTTGAGTGCTAGTATGGGTTATGTAAGGTCTCGCTGTTGTAAAAAGTGCAGTGTCCACTTTAAATTTAAATGAAAGTCCGATATCATCTCGAGCCCAAAGGCAAGTCACTTCTACAGGCTGTATCAAGGTAAAATTACACCAACAGTCTGATTCACTTAGGTTATCACAAACTTTCTGATGTTTGTATGCATCAGGAGAGATTGAGACACTAATTACACCTGGTTTCTCATAAGCTGTTCCATTGACCATCCGACATCCTACCTTGATTTCTTCTCCTCTGGTCCCTTGAAGTGTGCACAGTTCCCATTCCTGCCATTCCTGCTCCTCATATACCTGATCCCCATTAATTCCTACAGTGGACAGATTTAAATTTTGTATCTCAGAAGGTTCTCCCATGGATCCAGTATACTGATTAAACGCCTGGGACCAAGGCCATTCAGCATTTCTTTGCATAGAGTACTCTCTAGTTCTAAAACTTCAGTTATAATTACATACAAAACAATTCTGTAAACTAAAGTATAAACTACCCCCGACCGCAATATACTCATTTTGCCCGAATAAGTTTTAGTCTCAGTTCCTTGTCTCCTGGTGTCACTCTCCAAGGGACTCCTGGGGCCTTCTTCACTTGAGAGTGGTGGATCCGGGCATTCTGCTCCTTGATCTTGATTGCGGTGAAGGTGGTGAGAAGTGCTTGCAGTGGTCCTTCCCACTGTGGTTCTAAAGTCTTTTCTGCAAGAGGCTTAACATATACATAATCTCCAGACTGTATGTTATGTACTGGTCTATCTAGCTCCTTGCTCTAAGTTCCAGCCACGTGTTTCTCAATTTCTCTGAGCTGTTTGCTTAAAGCCACCATGTAGGTGGCCAGTGTTATCACCCCAATGTGGGTGGACATTCCCTTTTTGTATTCCTTTAGCCTGAGGTTTAGTTTGAATTTGCAATAGTGCCAGTGGAAGAGCTTGGGGTCAGGGTAGATGAACTTCCTGCCCCAGTCTTACAATTTGCTGCTTAATAAAATGATTCATTTTCTCTACTTGGCTGCTTGATTGGGGCAGTATGGAGTGTGAAGTTCCCAATCCATGCCCAGATGGCTACTAATCTGTTGCACTGATTTGGAAATGAAATGTGATCCTCTATCTGAGGATATTGTGGCTGGAACTTAGAAGCGTGGTATTATTTCTTGTAATAATACTCTGGTCACCTCTCGGGCTTTGACAGTGCTGGTGGGGAAGGCTTCTGGCCACCCTGAAAATGTATCTATCAATACTAATAAATACTGATACCCCCCTTTCCTTGGGAGTTCTGAAAAGTTAATTTGCCACTGCTGTCCAGGCCCATGGCCTCTCCCAGTCTGACTAAGTTTCGGCCTGGGGTAATTTTGGGGTTAGTCTGGAGGCAAGGATCACACTGTCAATTTACCTGAGTAATAATGGCAATAAATTCTTGACAACGATTCTCTCAATCAGATGCGTGTTCTAGAAAGTGTGGAAACTACTACTTTAAAGTCAACACTTCATTTCGATGCACTCTGTATCACTAGCAGCCTTGGTCATTTTGGGGAAGGAGCCACACTTTATAAAAGCTTTTAAGTAGTTAGGCCCCGATGTGTTTTCTAGTGCTTCTCCTTCCTTAATGACCACGAAAATGAGAAGGGATTACCAGCTCTCTTTCAATGGTAGCTCACCCCTTGTGGTTGTATGTCTCTTTTGATTAGTATTATTGTATTCTGGCTTACCTCTGAGGAAAATCTGTCCATAATTATGTCACCTTTTTCTGCTTTCTTTGCCTCTCCATCCGCCAGCTCGTTTCTTTCTTCCAATTCTGAGCTCACTCTTTGGTGTGCCTTAATGTGCATATTTGCTACCTTTTCAGGCAGCTGAACTGCTTCCAGCAGCTGGATTATCTGTGCATGTTTGATGTTCTTCCCCTGTGAGGTCAGCAGTCCCCTCTCTTTCCAGATGGCCCCATGTGCATGTACGACTCAGAATGCATACCTCGAGTCTGTGTAGATGTTTATTCTCTTTCCTTTTGCCATTTCCAAGGCACGAGTCAGGGCAATTATCTCAGCCTTGGTAAGGGTCTAGATTCGATTACCTCTCTGCAGGTGGTCACTGCATACCCAGCACGCTGCTCCCCATTGGCAATGTAGCTACTCCCGTCGGTGAACCAGGTCTCTGCATCATCCAAAGGAGTGTCCTTTAAGTTGGGGCGGCTGGAGTAGGTAGCTTCAATGGTCTCCAGGCAATCATGGTGTACTGCTTCTCTTTGATTTCCACTGAGAAAGGAAGCTGGGTTGACAATATTAGTCACCACTATCTCTACATCATCTTGCTCTACTATGATGGCCTGGTATTTCAGAAACTTCTGCGAAAGCCAGTGGCCACCTTTCACTTCCAGTACTGCAGACACTGTGTGGGACACTAGCACAGTCATTTTTGTCCGAGGGTAAACTTGCGTGCCTCTTGAATATTCAGCACAACTGCTGCTACAGCTCTGAGGCAACCTGGCCATTCTTTGGCCATTGCATCTAGTTGCTTAGAGAAGTAAGCAACTGTCCTTTGGTAAGGACCCAAGTCTTGAGCCAGTATTCCCAGGGCAATTCCCTGTCTTTCATGAGAAAATAAAAAGAATGGTTTACTTACATCTGGAAGTCCCAAAGCTGGAGCTGACATGAGAGCATTCTTTAGCTGGTGAAAGGCCCGTGTGGCTCCTTTTGTCCACTGGAGATTTCTGTTTCCATCAGCAATAAGAGCATAGAGGGGTCTGACGAGCAGTCCATAATTATAAACCTACAGCTGGCACCACCCTGCCATGCCTAAGAAGGTTCAGAGCTCTTTTATTGTCTGGGGTTTCGGGGTTTGGCATATGGCTTCCTTGCGAGCCTGCCCTAAAGTCCATTGCCCAGCACTCACCTCGTACCCCAGGTAGATTACTTTCTGTTTCACTACCTGTGTCTGTTTCTTTAATACCCTGTATCCTTGGAGTCTTAGGAAATTCAAAAGGCTTACCGTCCAGGCCACACGTTTCCCTTGTCTGAGTGGCTACTAGAGGATCATCCACATACTGCAAAAGCCTTCCTTTTTCTTGTGGAGCTTCTCAGGACTCCAGATCTTTTGCAAGTTGTTCTTCAATTGGAGTGGGGGAATTACTGAAGTCTTCAGGAACATGGACCATGTGAGCTGTGTCATTTGAATGCAAAAATTTTCTGGCTGGCTTTGTGGATGGGGAGGCAAAAGAAGGCGTCTCTCAGGTCTGAAACAGTGAACCAGGTTAGCTCAGGTGTTAAACAAGTTAGTAAAGTATATGGATTTGCCATCACAGGATATAAACTCTTTGTTATCTTATTGACAGCCCTCAATCCAGTATTATCAATTATTGGGCTGATTCCTTCCCTATCTTCCTTTTGAAGGGGGGGGGGGACTACTTAATTCTCACTGGTTGTGCTCTTTCCTTAAGCTTGATTACTATGGGGGGGGGCATTTTTCACTCTCCTTGGTGCACCATAGGCCCATACCTTCGAAAACACTTATTTTTTTACTAATGTCCTTCTTAATTTCAATGGCTGTTAATGTTAAGCCTAACATCTTTATATCATTTGCCTCCAGAGTAACCTTTTCATTTGAAAATATTTAGCGAATTGAGCATAACAAAAGCTTCTAAGTACACATGTTACTTTAAAGGTTTGCAAAGGTATGCCTTCTCAGACTGGCCAGTTGCTCCTCACACTACAACATAAACATTCTCCACAGGTATTAAAAGCTCTATTTAAAACTATATGGCCCCTGTATCAACCAAAACTCCCCCCCCTTTTTTGATCTCACTGCCTCTCGCAGAGGGGTCTGTTACCTCCTAGTTCTGGATGAAATTGGGACTGCCAGGAGGGGGATGGGTGCAAATGGGTATACCTTTGGAGCCTGTCCTCTTCCCTTTTGGGGAGGTCATCTTTATGCTTCCTCCCTTACCTTAGGAGGAGCCTTTAACAAATCATATGCACTCATTCTGTGAACTGCAATCGCTTTGCATGATAATCTTTGTTTCACTTCTTACATTGCTATTTTATGCTGCATGCTGAGCAACACGTTTGATTTGCTTTTTCTTTCCCCTGTTTTCTTTTTCAAGGGCCCAGGAGGGTGATCTGGTCCCACAGTCTTTTTTGCCATTCTTGGTGACTTCTTAAAACAAAAGCATATCAGCATATAAAACTTCATCTCATTTACTTTCTCATTTTGAAACAGCATTAACTGCAATGAGGTATTATAAATCTTTTTACTTTCTGAGCTGCCCCTACTGGCAGCCTTCTCCCCCTCCTAAAAGGGGCTAGTTCAGGAATCTCTTTGCTCCGGTTAGTTCTCATTATGCTATCTTGTTTCTACCCAAACCTCTCTTCTCAGAGCTTTACAGTAGTTGTGTTTTTTCTTTTTTTTCTTTCTGTTTTTTTTCTTTCTCTTTTTTTTTTTTTTTTTTTTTCTTTTTTTTCCACACACAGCTCCAGGTGACAGGTATCAGATGTGATTTCCTACACGCAAGTTTTAAGATCTTAGGTTCTGAATCAGCTTGATCAGCGTCCCTCACAAACTCACTTCACTGCTTTGCTGTGCTTGTAACAAAACTCTGATATGCCCACAAACACAGACACACACACACCTCCTTATCTCAAATTCACTTGGATTGCTGTGGGGGGGGGGGAATTCTTGGAATTCCTTTAATTGCTTTACCACAGTTAAACATAAATCACCATACCATAGTTCTTCTGTGTAAAATACTACTCTTGTTGCAAACAAAATCCTAAAATCTCCACAAACACCACTATACACTCCTAGAATCAAATTACCACAATGCAGTGGAAGAAAATCACCACACAAAATCACTGGGAAAGGGCATATCTCTCAAAGTACCTACTTTTCTCAACACAACACAGCATACCACAATTCCGCATTTACCCAACATCAGCTTTCCCTGGACACAATCAAAATAACGGCACACAGTGAAATTCCAGAGATCCAAATATCCAGGGCAAAGAAACTCTTTGAGCTCTTTAACTCATGGTTAAAATGTACCAAATCTACACAAATCACTAGATTTAAACACAATAAACACCGTCACTGACGTTTCTCTACTCATTCCGCTTCTCTGGGGGCACTGCCTGCCCCCACAGCCTGCCGCAGCCGGCGCCTCAGGCTTCACTCGGCCGCTTCAAACGCGGGTAGAATTCACCCCCCCGCGCCAGGGGTGAACTCACTTGTTCGCTCTCTCTTTCATACGCCACACACTTGCACGATTACAGACACATTAACCACACAATGATACACCGGCCGGACACCACACACACACACACACACAGAGGTTCACTGGACTCACTCCCAGGATCGCTGGTGGTCCGCTCTATCGGACACCCTCGTCTCTAATTCTGCTGCCGCTGCCCCATCAGCCGCACAGCTCCATATCGCTGGTGGTCCGCTCTATCGGACACACCCCCCTGTCTCTAATTCAGCTGCTGCTGCCCTATCAGCCACAGCTGCATCCACAGCACTCAGACGTCTCTGAGTGACTTACGTCTTACTTGGCCTCAGCTCTTCTATCTCTCTTTCTCCCCCCCCCCCCGGCGCCCCTCAGAACATACCGTATTCTTCTCTCCGCTGGCCAGCAGGTCCTTGTCTGTCCTCTCAGGAGGCAAGCTGAGACGAGCGGAGCCCGACCAGGAAAAAAAATCCTAGGGCGCGCCTTGGAGGTCCGTCTATCCCCTCTGCCCCTGCGGGGACAGAGAACTCCTGGCTCGGCTTGCCAAAATGTTTTGCGGAGACAAAGAAAAGAGCCCCACAACTTTGTTAAAGTTGTAAAAGCCGGTATGTTTATTACAGCGCTGGACGCATGCGGAGATGCTCTCCTCAAAAGGCATGCGTGCCCTAGGAATTTCAGATCCCCTTTTTATCTTCCTTGTAAATACATATGCATACAGTTTCACAATAGGTTCATACATATTCATTGTGACATTTGCCGCTAGTTTCGTTTATCAAGAAGAATTCCTAGGTCAGGCTGACTTGTCCTCGTACTAGAATTTGTTATGGGTTCCTGCCTACCCCTTGTCTCCTTATTATGTCTGTTATGCAGTTTTTTCCTTCAGCTTTAACCTCAGAGACTTTTCACCTCTCCTGGACATTTCACCTAATTCAAAATGGGCTTTTACTCTAGGGATTTTTACTCTGTCTCAGTATCTCCTGGAAGCTAGGATCCCTGCTTTAAAGTCAGCATCTTGAATTTTGTTTCCCTCAGGGAGAATGGTGAACCACGTTGGAAATCCTGTGGTGAAATACGCTGTGCAGGAATATATTGGCAGCGGGTGAGTCCAACCACAGTTACGTCTACTAAACCATGGCCCAGGTGTTTTTCTGGTGGAATGTCTATCCAGTGTGAAGTCAGACCAGCTGCAAATATGTTCACACACTGCGGATAGATTGTCGCATCTCTGAATGCTGCTCAGAATTTGTGAGTGTGCTCAGAAGGCATTGTCAGAGACACTTCCATGCTGCTGAGGTCTTGTCTGCATCTAGGAACAGGACGTGGAAGGTCTCCTCGTCTCTCAATTTTGGCACAGCTCTGTGTTAATTTAGCATTTTTGGATGTCACTAAATCATACTGCCCCACTAATGAAAAAAGAAGAAACTTGCTTGCCTGAAAGAGCAACCTACCCCCTATCAAAGCTGTGAGGTAACAGTTCTCGGGAACATTTCTTTCCAAGAGTTTGCTGAAGGAAATACTCCATGGTCAGAATAGAAACTGCACAGTTTAGAAACTGAAACCCAAGTTGAAAGAAGAAGCTGTCTTTAGGAGCTGAGGCAGTAAACCCCAATTCTTCAGGAACAGGCCCAGTGCCCATGCACTTGAGAGGAAAGTGCATCATCTGCCTTCTGGCAGAGCCCTCCTGCATCCTGCAGGTTTTAGGCATTTACAGCACAGATCTCCTGCGGCTTTCACTGCAAGATCTAAATGGCTTCTCCTTTCTCTGCTTCTGTTTTGTTTCTAGGACTTTTGGAGATGTTTGTAGAGCACTCAACAATGCCACAGGGAGAGAGGTAAATGTTCAACAGGCCTGCAAACTCTGCTGCTCTTGAGGGGCTTTCCCCTCTGGTGTGAGCTGTGGCTGGAGCTTTGGGCAGAGCTGTGCTGAAAAGGCACAAGAAGCACAGACTGGTGCCAGCCTGCAAAATACATTTGGGACTTTGTCCTGCTCAGCTGCCGGAAGGAAGGCACGGAGGGCAGCGGTTCCTTTCAGAGAAGGACGCGCTCACTGGCTCTCCATTGCTAAAACAAAGGTGGTGCCTTCGAGCACCTCACTGCTCTTTGGGCCTACAGCTTCAGAGTCCTGAATTCTCATTTCTGGCTGCCAGCAAATCCATCTGAAAGTTACTGGTAGCTCCTTAGCCACCTGCAGTGCTGCACTTGGGAACTGCACGTAGGGAGAGGAATGCAAGGCATCCCTGAAAGCCCTAAGCCCTGCCCATAGCCCCAGATGTATCCTCAGAGTATTAAGGCATGGATTACTTCTTCTGAATCCCAAACAAAGCAGCAGAGAGTGTGGTCAGAGGTTTGTGGGTGATAGCTGAGACACCACTGTTACCAAGTGCACAAGGCAAAATGTCAGTGGCCCCATGTGTCCTGTAACTGGCCCCCAAGGGAGCAGAGAAATGGGCTGTTGGAATGTCAGTTCCTAATTACTGCAGTGCCTAATCACAAGGCAGTTTGGCACAGCTCAGCTGTGTCATTGCAAAATCACTCACTCCATTGCATTGTGGTCTCATGCCAACAACTTCTCAAGTTACTGATTTTCAACATCATTTTAGGTGGCCATAAAGAAAATAAATCTCCAAGGACTGGAGAGGAAGCAAGTAACTGTCAATGAAATCAAGGTCATGAAGTCGTACAGGAGTCCCAATGTTGTGAATTATTTAGACAGGTGAGTGGTCATGGTCTTATCCCATGAAGGTGCATTTATATATGGCAAACATGAGAGGTTATAAACCCACTTGGTCACTGGCAGAAAGTAGAGCTGTAAATTATTATTTATTCATATTTCTCTACTCATCTCCAGTGGATGAGAAGAGATGGCATTTTGTCTGCATGAGTCTTCCCTGGCACACCTAGTTTGAAAATTATTCCAAAATTATTCCAAACCTGGATCAGCTGTACCTAATAGCCTCAAAGTTCACTGCCTCCACATTTTTTTTGGATTGAGCTTTTCAAGTTTCTTAAGTGCTGATGAACCATCCTCAAGTGGATTTCCCTTGGATTGTTGCCCCTCTTTGCCATTGCTGTGCATGCCAGAAGACTAGGTGCTTATTTCCAGAAACACCATGCCTGACAGGTTTTTACCTGGGCTGTTACTAAACTGCATTTTTCACTTGCTGCCCATCTAAGACATCTCCTTTTTCACAGCTGTGCCTTTCTCCTTGAGACTGCACAGATTGCAAACAATGCACAGCCAAGAGGGAATATCTATTCCTTTGATTCTTTCCTTGTCACAAAGGGACCTGAAACAAGAAACCTGGAAGCAAAAAATCAACGTAGCCATGGATGTTCATCTTCATGCCCTTGTTTCCTTCTTTCAGCTACCTTCTGGGAGAGGAACTCTGGCTGGTTATGGAGTACATGGATGGAGGCACTCTGAGAGATGTCATCAATGAGTCTGACATCTTTGAAGGCCACATTGCAGCCATCTGTCGGGAGGTCAGAGATGTGCTTCCGAGGGTTTGGGAAGGATTATCTGGAAAACAGGGGCTCAGACCTGGAGTGATTTCATCTGCCAAGCTTTGGTTTCTGTGTTGCTGCTATGCTATGGGCAAGTAAAAGCATCTCAAGTGAAAGGCCTGCCAGTGCCCCTGCACTCACTGTACTCAGTGCCAGTACTCTTATCTTCTGCCGTTTTGTGCTCTCGCTCTGTCTCTTGTGTTTACTGTTCTCCATCTTGCCTCTCTAAACTTTTGCCTGTCTTCGCTGCATTCCGTGCCTATGAAAGCAAAGGTGCTGTTGGCAGGATTTGAAACAAACAGCAAAGAAAAAAGAGAGAGACTCATTTCTCTCACTCCTCAGCTAAAAAGGACAGGAGTGCAGCCCAAATGCTTTTTGCTTCTGAGCCCATCCACTGCAGCAGGAGTCATCCTGGCTGCTTTGCAGGGCACAGTCTACAAGAGCAGGTGCTGTTGCTCTTTCAAAAGCTGCCGTGCCTTTCCTCAGAAAGGTCCTGCTCTGCAAGTGTTGGAGCAGCAAGCTCTTCCTCTCAGTGGCACTGTGCTCTGCCATTACTTCCCATTCCCCTAGACAGGGAATCTTTTAGCTTCTTTGTTTCCTTTCTTGTGTGATGAAATCACATCACTCATTTTTGCCCTCCTCTGTTTTCTCTCTCAGTGCCTGCAAGGACTCTATTTCCTTCACTCAAACCATGTGATCCATCGAGATGTGAAGAGCAGAAACATCCTTCTCAGAACCGACGGTTCTGTCAAGCTGGGTCAGTGTATTCTTGGTCAGGTGCAGCATTCCAGGGATGTGGGTGTGGGGCTGCTTTGAGTGACAGCCAGCTCCCCAAAAATGGTGCTGGTGGCAGTGCAGGGACACCGGCTGTGAGCTGAGGGCACAGTTGCAATGTGCACAGAGGTAGGACAAGGAACAAGCAGTCAAGAGTGGCCTTGCTCTGTGTGTGTCCCTTCCAGAGAGAGGGAGCTACAAGTCTAAAGCTTCCAAAGAACAAAAGCCACTGCTAGAGGCAGTGTAAAAAACGGGGGATTTTAAAAGTCGCCAATGCCAGGAGATTCAACAGCACATTTTCAAACTTCTATTGGGGAATTCTTTTGCTTGCTTTCCTAATTGCACAGAATTCAAATAAAACTAGTATTTTGTTTTCTCCTCAGCTGATTTTGGCCTCTCTGCTCAGCTCACCCCTGAGCAGAGCAGACGGTGCTCAGTAGTTGGGACTACTTGGTGGATGGCGCCTGAAGTGGTGATGCATCAACCATATGGCCCCAAAGTGGACGTCTGGTCTTTGGGAATTGTGGGAATTGAAATGATAGAACAAGAACCTCCTTACTGGAGCGAAAGTTCTGGCACGGTAAGGAGCAAATACTCACGGATCCCACTGTCTTTCTCACCTGTCCCATGCCCTGCATGCCATTGGACAAAATCCCATTGCCATCTGCTGGAACTACTTCCACCAATGTCCCCTCCTAAAAATGTCCCTGCAACACATCAGCATCTGCTGTAGATTTGGTTGCATCAGTGGGGGAACTCAAGCCTTACCACATGCAAACAAGCTTCATTCTCAGGACACATTTTCCTTTGGGTTGTAAATGGTCTTTTGTCTGTGGAGACGGCTTTAATAACAGAAAACAAGCATCTAAGAACTGGTGTTACATTTCCAGAAATGAAGGAAAGAAACCCAAATCCAACAAAGTTCCTAGAACAGTGGATTATAGAGAGGAACTGCATCCCCTGTGCAGTTTCTTCTCACTGGGAAACATGCCCGAAACCTGGGCATGAGGGTGTAAAGGCCACAGAGTCTTCTTGTGCAGTGTTGCTGAAACATTTTGTGACCGTTTCTCTTTCATAGCCCAAGCCACGTTGTCCATGTCACCAAGCCAGAGCCTGGAGAGCCTGCCAAAACCTGGCACTTTCTGGGATGGGCCTACCATTAATGCATTGACTTGAGTAGCCAAATGAGCAGAGGGTGACCACAGCGATGGCACCTCTTCTTCTTCTGACCATGACAATTTTTCTTTAGCTGAAAAATGGGAAGCTGAAATTTTCAGACTGCTGAGAGACAGAGCTGCAGGTGGCTCCTGTGTGCCCATGCAGGCATTCTCATCCCAATACATTTGTGCAGGCATCTTAATGTGTCTGTGTTGAAGATGAGATTGCAAATGTTTGTTTCCTTCCCTGAGGATTAACTGATGGATTTCCTTTCTTTCCTTCCAATTCCCATTGTTTTCAAGAACAGGACAAAAAGCTTGATGAGTTTTGTTCTATGGCATTGTTACGGTTTTACACGAGGGACATTTAGGGAAGTGACATAAAGCTTTTAACCACTGGAAAGCTGGACACACCTCTGTGAAAAAAGACCTTAAAAGATGAAAGAAACTTTTTCTTTCCCTTCCGCTTGGGAGTGAGGTAACACGGGCAGGTGGCCCCTGCTACGGGGCCAGGCCGGCTGCTCTTGTGGCGGGGTTAGGCCCCTGCTTCTCCCAGGCTGCCTGCCGGCCCCTAACATGGGTTTCTGGGCAGCGAGAGGGGGGTGCTGCGGAGCCAGATGGAGCCGGCCTTGTTAATATTTGGGTACTTGTTACACCCTGCCCAGCCCGGGGCCCAGCTGAGCTCACCGGCCCCGGGAGCAGCCCCGGCTCCAGGCTGGGATTTGACCTCCGCAGAAGTTACTCACAACCATCGGGCAGAAGGAAGGAGGAACTACCTCTCCATTATTCTGGTGTGTCCCTGTTGAGTCCTGGTCTGCTTGATTAGATCTGAGCTGCACCCCTAGCCCCAGTTTCTACTGTTTGCAACCCCTAGTCAGACTGGAATTAGGTTGACCATTTATAGGCTCTAGGTAAACTATTAATCCTTTTAGTGCTTTGATCCTCCCTTGAACAAAAGAAAAGAACAAGATATAAGTATGTGAAGGAATAAATATGAAAACATTATCGTCAGTGAGCAAGAAGTTAAGTCCTAGATGGGAGGGATGAGGAAATATTTTCATTTTAGAGCTAAAATTCTCTTAGAATCTATGAAGAAAAAGGTTTTTTTTCTTAGAACACATGAAACTATGGGGAGATGAAGAGTTCAAATTTATATTGAACAAAGGCCTCCACGTTAAAGTAAGCAATATTAAAGTAACTCTAATCGTATGAGAAGCTGAAAGAGAGAAAGAGAGAGGAGTAGTCCTGTACTGCCAGGAGAAGATTTTCTGTTCCTAGGGATAAAAATGATCTTAAAAATAGATAATGAAAACTTTTACTTTTGAACAACTCATCTTTAAAACAATACCCCATAGATCAACATGGCCCATAAACAAGTTGGGGGAAGGCTTTTAGAAATGGGAGAGACTTCATAAAAACAGGGTTCCCCAGGCAGCTGTTATCGATGAAGAAATTAAGAGCCACAAGAAAACTGTTTTTTCCTCTTGTAGAGAAGTCCCCATAACATTAAAAAGAGGGACTTCTCTCCCTAAGTCAACTGAAGAAAGACTATTTTAAAAGCAGTCAACGGACTGGAAATTTTAGGTTTTGTTTCTTTACATTATCAGTGAGAAAGAAAAGGTTGTGGCAAGAGGAGAAATGTTCTGAAGGGTTTATTCTGATCCTTATTACTCTTTCTTTTGGTTGCTATTAATAACATTTTCTTTATACCCTTTGAAAGTTTGAAGCCTGTTTTACTTTCTCCTAATCCTATCTTCCTAGCTCACAACAGGAAGTAAGTATATTGATAATTGACCAAGACCAAAGCCACCACACTCTTGAATACAGTAGCCGGGGAAAAACTAAGAACTGGGGAAATCTTAAATTGGTGAACCAAAACCACTAGACAAAATTAGTGTTTCTGCCCAGTTTTGAACTGAAACCACCACAGGCAGCTATGCTTAAGGGACCAACAAGCACTGCACAGATGCCTTTCATGTACTAATCCTTGGAATTGGTTAGTATAGCAAAGACCCTCTTCCAAAAGGCCTCTCAAGCTGGTGTGAATCCTCAGAGAAGCAAACATGCTTGTGGTGATGCAGTTCCCACTAACTAGGTCAGTGAATGAAATCAGCTGCCAAGGCAAGATCTGCGGGATGGGGGAAAAGCCGTGGCTGCATCAGGGTTTGGGTTTCTGGTTGGTAAAGAAAAGTCATCTCTGGGTCTCTGCCAGGGCAGAAACTGCCACTGCAGAGTGGAGCTTAAGCAATGGGATCTGGGAGAGCAGTTACAGATGAAAAAGAAGCAGGTGGAGCCTGGTGTCTCCTTTTTCCCCAGGCTAAACTCCTGATAGCCATAAAAAAGACCCCACGTCTGCGGCAGCCCAACCTATTTTCATCTTGCCTGCGTGACTTCCTGAGCTGCTGCCTGCAGAGAGACGAGGAGCAGCGCTGGTCTGCCAAGGAGCTCCTGCAGGTAAAATGTGAAGGGGCTGCAGGTGAAACAGGGTCTGAGGGATGGGCTCCTCCTCCACTCAAGTCCAAGGCATCAGATGAGCCCCCTTCCTCCTCACCTCCACTCTTGGAGCTCTTCAAACGAAAACGGTGAGGAATCCTAGACTGGGCTGGGCTGGCATGGCCCTGTAAAGGTCCTCTGGTGCAAGCGTCCTGCAATGAGCAGGGACATCTTTAAAGAGATCAGGTTGCTCAGAGCCCTTTGCCACCTGACCTGGAATGGTTGCAGGGATGGGGCACCTACAAGCTCTTGGGGCAATCTGTGCCAGGGTTGGACCATGCTCCAAGTAAACAAGTTCTTCCTTAGACCTACTCTGATTAGATGCCCTTTGTGTTTAAAAATATTTGTCCACATCCTATTGTAACTGGCCCTGTTAAAAAAGATGTCCCCCACTTTCTTCAAATCCACTCTGAAGTCTTGGAAAGTGGCAGTAAAGTCTCCCTGGGGCCTGTTCTTCACAAAACTGAGGAACTCCACCTCTCTCCGCATTTCCTGAGAGGAGAGGTGCTCTGTTTTCTCTTTTTCTGTCACCCTCTTTTGTAATTTGGTGGGTGTTCAGTTTTGTCTAATGGCAAAAGAACTGAAGTAGAGCAATGCAGGCTACAGAGTCATGAAATGGTGGTGCAGGAAGCCAAGGAAGCCAGTCCCAGCTGAGCAGTCAGAGATTTGTCTGTGGGCAGGAGGGGCTGTGAGGGGCTCACTATGAGCCTCTGAGGGGCCCTGGTTTGTGCCCCCCAGCCCACCCTTAGAGGTTTCTGCCACACAAACAGGGACAGCTGGGAGGGACTTGTCCCAGCCCCATCTGCTGCCTGGCACACCCAAGCAGAGGGGAACTGCGCCAGGGTTACTGCCAGGTTGTGTGGCAGAGAGGGAACTGCAGGGCCCAGTGCCACTGGGCTGGCCCTGCTGGGAAGGAAGGTGCCACCCAGCACACGAGGGGCAGGGCATGGAAAGGTAGACACGTCTCTGTCTCCCTGTGGAAATCAGCACAGTGCCTGTCTTGCAAAGGCAGGGACCTATGGGAGTCATTGGAGTTTCCTGAAAGGAAGAAACCCCAGGGACAGAAAGCACCATTTCTAGAGCACTGACAGGGCAAAAATCCCAGCAAGATAAAGAAACCAGAATAAACAGATGAATGGGATTCTAGGCCAGGTTTGCCTGTAATGGCAAGGTCCTGCACATGACGTCTGGCAGATGATCCCATCACTCCTCTTTCTGGGTCTGTCTGAGAACCAGAGCTATCCTGATTGAGCCTGTGAAGCCCTGAGCTTGGAAAGTAATGATTGTTTTTTGTTGTTTTTTTTTTTTTTTTTTCCTGTGGACAGCATCCTTTTGTAACATCAGCCAAGCCAGCGTCCACCCTGGCACCACTCATCAGCTCTGTGAGGAGGAGGATAGAGATGCGAAAACTGTGACCATCACATCAGCACTATTTACTCCATAGCCATCTTAGAGTAGGATTGTAGAGTAGGATTGTAGTGTAGGATTTAGAGTGGGATTATGTGAAGAAAAGACAAAGGACTCTGCACAATTCAATGTGAATCAAGGAGAAGCCATTTATTGCACTTCTAAGCATAGTTAATATTTACTTCCTATCTTATAGGTCTATATAGTCATGCATTGTTTGGTTGGTTGCTGTGCTTTGTCCACGCATCTTTCAATTGGTAACTCTTCTATCCTGAGGCAAGCACATATTTTTTTCTTAACCTAATTAGTAGATCCTGTAAGGGTCATTTTATTTGGGTTGCTACCCCTTTGTCTGTCAGCAACACTTCTGCTTCTTCTTTCTGCTTGCAGCATCAACTTTTTATCCACAAAGATAGATGCAGCTTTATTAAAAATAAGACTTAGTTCTTTAGTTCCAGAAGGTTAGGCTAGTTTGTTCAGCACCTGTCCATTTTTCTGTAAATATGACCCTACAGGATTATGGAGTAGGATTGCAAATAAATAAAGTTTCTGAAATTTTAACTCATCTGGAAGATTCCATTCTTTCTCGCCCTCTGAATTAGCTCAGCATTTCCTTCTGAGCTGTCAGTTGTCTCTTAAAGCTGCAAAGTGACATTTATGGCTTCTTTGGTGTGCTTTGAAAATGGGGAAGACTCTTCTTCATTCATCATCTCCAGACCACAATGCCTTTGGAATACGGCCCACTGTCCCATTTTGGCACAGCTGTGACACTTCCAGGTGAGGCAAAAAGGGCAATGGCATTTGCAGGCAAAACCAAAGGAAGAATGGGGATCCCCAAATATCCTGTGCAGATGCAGGCCTTCAGCTGTGACTGGAGAGCATTGGGGTTCCTGCCACTTGGATTTGGATCCCTAAATGCAATCTCTTTGGCTGGAGGAGAGCCTTGCTCAAGTGAGAAAGCAGAAGGATCAGAGAGGGTGCTCGGGAAGGTCTCCTGTTGGGCAGAGCTGTCAGCGCCTGTGAGGTGAGAGCGGGCCCGGCCTTGGCCGGGCTGGAGCCCCAGCAGAGCCCCGGCAGAGGCCGGAGCAGGCTGAGCCCCGGCAGAGGCAGGCTGGAAGGAGGCCCTTGGAGCTGCAGGAGGCAGCAGCCGGGCCCTGGCTGCCTCTTGCTGGCAGCGGGCGAATCCTCCGCTCTCAGAGCCCAGGGGGCAGCTGGCTGCTGCCGAGGGGAAGCGCAGCCGTGCTGGGCACAGCCCGGCCTGGAGGCATTGGCCGTCTGCAGTGTGCCCAGGAGCAGAGAAAGGCCAAGGGCAGCCCAGGGCCGCTGGGCTGGCTGAGGATTCCTGCTCTTCTGCCGGCTGCCCTGCACCTCCTGGCCAAGGTCAGCAGTGTGTGCAGCACTCTGGGCCCCGGGGCAGGGAGCGGGGCTGCTCGGCAGGCTGGAGCACAGGGCAGCCTCCTTCAGGCCCGGCCCTTCTGCCAGGGGAAGCCAGGCCAGCGTCAGGCAGGGACAGCTTGGCAGGGCACAGCTGCAGGAGCCAGCGCCTCACACAGCTCTGGCAGGAAGCGCCTGCAATCCTGCAGCTCTGCACTGAGCCACAGCAAAGGGGTGAGATGCAGAGTGTCTGGCAGAAATATTCAGGCCCACCAGGCCAGCCTGCTTTGTGCTCTCTGGCGCACAGCAAGCGCTGTGCAATGCAGCTCTGAGCTGCTGGGAGAGAGGGAGTCGGGGATGTGCCTGAGGTGAGTCAAGGGGTTAGCTGTAAATGTCATTAGGATAATTAAAAAGTGCAGATGAGTCGAGGGGCCAGCTAGGAATAGAATTGGGATAGTAGAAGATTGCATAATTCAGTTAACATTTTAAAATGAGGTAATAAGCTAAGTTAGCAATACAGCTAGCAGCAATCACATACCTTAGTTAAAGAGTACCAAATATATTAGGAACATAAAGCTAAAAGTGATAGAGGAAGCAATTGTGAAGAAGCAGAGACCATAGAAATACCTTGCCTTAAGAATAATTGAACAGTTAGGAGAGGCTTGGACCATGACCAGCAGGTCAAAAGTCTTGCCAACTGGCCATGGGAGAAGAGTTCACCATGAGGAAGACGGCTTTCTTCCTCCCATACAACCACTCCCTCATTTCAAAATCCCACCGAGCCAGTTATGGGAGTACAATTGTGCAGCTGTAATAGATATTCAGCTGATAAAAATATTACCGGGCAGGTAATAATTATGTATTATTCATCCTTAGAAAACTAATGTAAAACCTTTTCTGTAGAAATAGAGAGCAGGAGTCTGCACCTCCTTGCACGTGTCTTTGGAAACTTGTTCACATGTGCCCAGCGCTGCAATAAATACCCTTCTTTTCTACTATAATTAGCTGAAGAGTCGTCTGTCTGTGCTTCAAGGGTTATGCTGGAGTAGTGAACTGATTTGGAAGGGAGAAGAAGAGTTTCAGCAGGCAATTTTTGGAAGAAATGGAAGGCTCTTGTGACTGAAGGAAAAACTATTTGGAATGGAGTAATGATCCCAAAGTCCATACTATTCTATCTTTGTGTCTGAATTTAAATCAGAATGATTATAGATACCTTCATGCAATTTGTCTACAAATTTTTCAAAGGCTTCATTCCTTCCTTGGCAAATCTGTGTAAAAGACATAATGTGTAACTTACCTGGAAGTGCAAGGATAGCATTATATGCTAGTTGTTGGCTCATCTGTGTTACGGCGATCACATGGTGTTTCGGGGTGAAGGAAGGACGAGAATGTGAACTCCATTATCAGAAGGCTTAATTTATTATATTATGATATATATATATATTAACTATACTGAAAAGACATGGAGAGAGAGAGAAGGTTTCTCAGAGAGGCTAAAGCTAAGAATAGACTAGAAAGAATGATCAACAAAGAAGCTCTCCCGGACTCTGTCTGATAGAGCACAGTCCTTGATTGGCCATTAATTATAAACCTCAGGGATGGGCCAATCACAGGTGAACCTGTTACATTCCACAGCAGCAGATAACAACTTGTTTACATCTTGTTGCTGAGACTTCTCAGCTTCTGCTGGAAAAATCCTAATGAAAGGATTTTTATGAAGAGATGTCGGCAACATCTCACCCTTTTTTATTTAATTAAATTAAAAAGAAAGATGTTTGTAATTTCCTCTGCTGTAACCATGCAGAGGAAAGAACAAACACCTGACAGGTTATCTTTTGCCAATGCAAACCTCAATCAAGTGCTGTTGTGGAATGAACAGGGAACTTCCTCACCTGTAGAGCATAAAATTCTATCAAATCACTAAAACAATCTTACAACACAGGAAAATGCAAAAACAACACAAAGAAAATTCAAGTCCAAGCAGCTGAGTTTCAGGAAAAGTCCATGGACCGAAGATGTTCCTCTTTGGCATCTCTGAAAGTTCCTTTTGGTCCTGAAACCAGACTTGCTGGAGAAATGTCCATCAATAGCTATCAAAAGTCCATTGACAGTCATCAAACAATTCCAAACAGTCTTTAGAAAATCTCTGAAATGTCCTAAATGTCTTGCCACAGCCCTTTATTGAAGAATGCGGGCTGAAGCTACTTTTTGGCTCTTCAATGCCTTGAGCTGCTGCCAGCTCTTTCAACCTTTTTTATTTAATTTTTTTTTTTTTTTTTTTTTTTTTGTCGGAAAGAGCAGCAGCAGCAGCAGGGCCAGAGAGAGACCCTCGGGGCCCTGGAGAGACCAGGAACCCCAGACCTGGCCCACAAAACGGTGGCCCAGGACGAGAAGGGGCAAGCAGAACCCCCAAAAAGAACAAGAGGCCATCAGGCGGCCCTGGCCCATGGAACCAAATCAGACAGCACCTTTCTCCAAAATCACATCCCAGCAGCAGGGGAACAGCTCCAACAGAAGCTGTCCCGAGAACCGCCATCTCGGGTCTAGGAATGTTCGTTCCCCACAGCAGACGAGCAATGATGACCTTCTGCTGTTCCCTCTGCCTCTGCAAAGCAGACGGAAGATGTTCTGCTCCCACCTGCCCCCCAGTATCCCCCCCACCCCCTCTGGGGTGGGGACCGGCGGCAGGACTTTTGGGAGCCCCCTCGCCGCTCGGGCGCACGAGGGGCGGCAGAGACATTCGCACCCCCCAAGGGGACACCGCGGACCAAACACCTCCCAAGCTGCCAAGAATGCTGATCTTGAAAACCGGCAGCCGGGCTGTGCCCACAGCCAGCTGGCGGGCCATGCCCCCCCCACGGAAGGGGAGGCTGACGCCCTCTTCCCCTGTCCCAGCTCCCCCCGCAGGGGCAGCCTTGGGACAACCCGAAAAACTCGGGAGAGGAGTCATGCTGAGGGCAGCTTCTACAAAGGCAAGCGGCCCGGGACAGCCCGAACTCGGACAAACGGCCGGCTCCGAGGCAGTCTCTGACGCAGACTCGGAGGACGAAGTCCCCGAAGGTGGCAAAGCCGCTGGGGCACCTGGCGGGACCGCCTGCGGAGGTGGCGGGACCGCGAACTCGGCCCCATTTTCAGCAGCATCCTGAACAGGGACTGGCTCAAGGGGAGGCAGCAGGGGAGGCGGCAGAGGCGCCGCCGTTGTCTCAATCGGCTCCGGGGGCGGCAGCACAGACAAGGGCTCGTCAGCGTCTTCAGCCCCTAATTCTGGGATCAGCTCCGAAGTCGCAGAGCCTGGCGGGGTCGACACAGGCGCGGGCGGGATGGCCGGGGGAGCGGCGAATCGCTGTTGCCTAGCAACGTGTGCACAGGAATCAGTGTTTCGAAGCTCTCCGGCGCACGCAAAGGCACGGGCGGGGAGGCGGCCCGGGGAGGCGGCCACGGGGCGGGTCCGAGAGGCGGCCCCGCGGGCCCGGAAGGCGGGACCTCGAAGGCTGGTGCCGCCCCCATCTCTGAGCAGGGCCGAGCCCAAGAGGCTGCCAGGGGCGGCTCAGCCCACTTCTCCTTCCCCGGAGGGAGACGTGGGGGGAGTAAAGATGGCTCCATCTGAGCATGCTCCGAAGACACAGTAAAAAAAACTTCTGTTGCGGGCAAAGCTTCGCCCCCCCCCCCCCCCCCCCCCCCCCACCCCGCAGCGATTCAGGGGGACTGGGAACCAGCAGATCGTCCGCCTCCAGAGGGTCTTCCCCGGGAACCGGGGGGAATGGGGCTTGCCCCTTGCATTCAGCAATCCAGGGAAAAGCAGCTGCTCTCCATTTCAAGACTAGAAAAAACATCAAAAAGGTTGGATAGATCCTTGGATAGATCCAAGGATGTTCGAAACCACGGTCAAAATAGAATTGGAAAACAGAAACCATGCATTCCCGTACAAACATATCAAGGGCATAGAGTACATCTGTAAAAAACCCAAATAGCTTTGCCCATCGAAAAAACTCATAGAAATCTGTTTCCAAAAGGAGAAGACCGTCCTCCTTACCCCAGTTTTGCCAGAGGGCAATATGTTTCTCCTCTGAAGGGGAGAATGGAACCTCAGCCTCTGTGGGAGGAGTCCTCCACAACTGCAGCCACAAACTACGAATGGGCTCATCTTCAGGAGGGCAAAAACCCACAGTACCTTCTACCAGTGTCCAAGACTCTCTGGCTACCTGCATGGTGCTGTGAGGCTTTCCTGCCATCTTCCTGGAGGCTTTTCGGAAGGTTCCCTCTGTGATCAGCCTTGGCTGTTGAAATAAACAGGGCAGGAGACTTTCTCTCCTTTAAATGCCTTTATTAAAAATTATCAGCTCAGGATTAAGGGGTTGCTCGGCAGATCTGCAGCGTCTGTCGAGTCTCCCAGCGTGATGCCGAGGAGGCGGGTAATTCACAGCTCTGGCCGCTGGGGACAGAACTGAGCAATCTTGCTTCTCTAATTTCCCAGTGAGATTTCACTGCAGCCCCCGACATTGGGGACTACTCCAAGCTCAGGGTGAGGGTCCACGAAGGTCTTCAGTCATCTAGCATCTTGTTCCTCACACCTGGACGCTATTTTAATCTTCTAATGTCTCTGTTGGGTCGCTGTTTTGGAGTTCTTTTCCGTCTATCTGTAGCAGTCCCAGGATGCATTGGAGGGTATTTTGCATGTTCCCTGCCTCTGTATCTCATTTGGGAAGACTCTTTGCCTCAGGGGAAGGCTATCAGCCCGGCCCGGCTAAGGTTTTCTACTAATACAAAGAGAACTATTAACTGTAATGGCTCGTAATTACCATAACAAACAATCATCTTCGCAGCTAAACTGGTTTGGTCAGTTTTGCAACAAGCAAGTTCTTCTCTGGAAGGAAAGTTTTTAAAACTTTTCTTTTACAAAAAAAACACTGGCAAAATTTTGTTCATAACAGCTGTGAACTCTGTCCAAATCTGGATCTTCAGTTCTTCAGCTCCTGGCTAGAATCCACTTTTGTGGTCACTTGTGAAGCAACCACCAATGCCACTCATTTGGGGTTCACCCAGTGCAGCAAATGCTCCTCTGGGGTCTCACCAGGCGATGAGTTGTCCTCTTCAGTTGGGTGTCACCATCTGTGACGGTGGTCACAAGGTGTTTCAGGGCAAAGGAAGGATGAGAATGTTGACTCCATTATCAGAAGGCTTGATTTATTATATTAAGATATATATATATATTATACTATACTAAAAGGACATGGAAAGAGAGAAGGTTTCTCTGAGAGGCTATGCTAAGAATAGAATAGAAAGAATGTTCAACAAAGAAGCTCTCCCAGACTCTGTCCGAGAGAGCACAGTCCTTCATTGGCCATTAATTATAAACATCAGAGATGGGCCAATCACAGGTGAACCTGTTACATTCCACAGCAGAGGATAACAACTTGTTTACATCTTGTTGCTGAAACTTCTCAGCTTCAGCTGGAAAAATCCTAATTAAAGGATTTTTATGAAGAGATGTCGGCAACATGCCCCCACATGTCCTGATGGCATTAGGGTACACTGCACACCAGTATCAAATAAGGCTTCATAAATTTGTGGCTCTGATGTGCCAGGCCATTGAATCCACACATTCCAGATGATCTGATTTTCCCGTGCCTCTTCCTGGCTAGAGGCAGGATCCCCCTAGCCATTGTTATTATTTGTTTCCTGGGCATACATGGTAGAGGTTCCTTCAAGGGGATCTGACAGATCATACCTGGCAGCTCGGTCATGGGAGGCTGAGGCTACCTTCACTGTAGTGGAACTCCCTCAGTCATTGTTTCCCTCCTTGAGTTGATGCACCCATGCTGCCAGGACAGAAGTGGGTTTCCCATCCCACCTTCCCATGTCTTCCCCATGGTAACACAGGAAGAACCACAGGTCAGCCTGTGGGGTGTACCCTCTCTCTCTGGCTGGGGGATGCTGGGCTCTGACTTTGGGGCCTGTGACTGGCACAGGTGCTGCACTGATCTTCCTCACACTCACTCATCTCCTGTTTGAGTTAACCATGGCAGAGACATCAGCCTGCATCAGACCACTGATCACACTCTCACAATTTCTAAGCTTGTTGGTGACAGAACCCACTGTCTCTCAGTTGTTATCAGCATTGATCGTTGCAATGAAGGTGGTGTATTGAGATGGCCCCAGATTTGCCAGACTCCACAGCATTTGCCCTGTGCACCTGACCTTGTCGGGGTCATTATCATGCTGTCCATCCCTCCCAAAGAGTACCTCCAATACTGCCACTTCTCTCAGCTGTTGGATCCCTTCCTCAAGGGTCTTCCAGTACATTCTATGGTGGTGCTCCTGCATTCTCTCCCTGTGGACAAACCTCTCTCTGACACTCATTAAAAGCCACTCCCAAAGGGAAAGGGACCCTGACTCCCTTACAAAAATCTGATTCACACCTGAGTCCTGGGTCAAGGGTCCCAAATTCCTTGCCTCACCACCATCCAGTTGCAGGCCTGTACCCATAAGGTCCCAGACCCAGAGTAACCAGGTTGTATAAGCCTCACATCCCCATCGTACAACGTCTTTGTGCAGATTACAGAGACTTTTGTGCATCAGGGACTCAGTGATAATCTCAATCATTGGCTCCTCTATGGGTTGTGAGGGCCCTCCTTTCTTATCCTTATCTGGGTGCTCTGATTTCATCTTAGATCTCCTTGTTTCTACAGGGTGGACTGCTGCTTGCTATGACTGCTGTTATGTTAATCTGGAACCTTATTACATTTACAACTGTCATAAAAATACTTTTCCTGGGATTTTTCTTCTTGCAAGTATGTCAGAGAAAACCGAAAACAGTAATTATCTAATTAGCCTTTCCTGTATTTTGCTGCCTTGAAATGTATTTGGAGATTGTTTATCCAAAAGGTGGTTGTTTGATTGGTTTCATGTAATTTATTTTTACTTAATGACCAATCACCGTCCAGCTGTGTCGAGACTCTGGAAGGAGTAATGAGTTTTTCATTATTATGTTTTAGCCTTCTGTCTGTATCCTTTCTCTATTCTTTAGTTTAGTTTTAGTATAGCATTCTATAATATCATATCATATCATGTCGTAACACGGCATCATAATAAATTAGCCTTATAAGAACATTGAGTCAGATTCATCATTTCCTCCCTTCGTTGGGGGACCTCAAAAATACCACAGAACCTGGACAGTTGTAACATCTGTGGGTTCCACTGCTGCACCATCAGACTCTCCCTCTTTGAGGCAGGGGAAGGGTTTCTCACCAGCTGTGGAAATGTGCTCCTTCAGCATCTGGCCCATCTCCTTCACCAGAACCCCCAGCCAGTCTGGGTGGTTCATTTCTGAGGTGGGCTGTGGGGCAGGGTCAGGCTCTGGGCCAGCAGCATCCCTTGTCTCTGGGGCAGGTGTCAGCCTGGTTATCCAGGTTAATCTGCCCTTATCTCTGAACAGGCCTATCAGCAACACCAACCACTGTATGATATCATTAGCATTTGGAGTGGATCTGAACCCTTTGAAAACTGGTGGGGCAGACCCAAAGAGCTGGGTGAAGGGCTGGGAGAAAAGTTCCCCCAGTGTCATTTCCTCACAGTAAGTACCAATATTAAAGTAACCCCAAAACCACACAGGTAGTGTGTGATGGCTCTGAATCCATGTGCCTGCCTTCCAGCGGAAGTTAAAGATCCATGAATTCCTCACCTTATTGTGATATATGTTATGGAATAATTCGTGCCTGTGTAAAATATACATGAAATAAGCTGTGCTTGTACAAAAAATGCTTAAAGATTTAAAACCACAAGCAGCAGCCGGGGAAAAGATTGTTTCACAAATTGAGAAATCACAAAGGGCAGTGGAGAGAAGAAACTAATTAGCAAATAAAAAAAACGTGGCTCTGTGCAGAGATGGGCCCTTTCCCAGGACAGTCCAGAGACACCCAAGCAACGAATACTCAGTAAGTATCTTTGATCAAGATAGTAAGAGTGGGTCAAGGGTCCCAAGCGTGTGCATCCCAGTGCCAGGTTCCCATAACGATCAGCATTCATCACTTCCCAGAAACAGTTTTGTCCAGCCCAGCACAGAGAAAAGGAAACTACATAAATATGTGAAGCGACAAAAAGAATAGGAGCAACTCCGCCCCAGGCAGAAAAATCTGTATAAAACCAACCCAAAGGAGACAACATTTGTGAGCAGAGGGGATCCAAAGCGATAGAGTTTAGATCACCCAGCACCGATCCCGGGCTCAAAGCTGTCCCTTTGACTGTGGCTATCGGAGACCGAATCTTAGTCGTGATTTAAAAAACTTTTTTATTGATTATTGATTGGCTTTATCATTTATTACTTTATTAGGCTATAAAACAAACTGGATTGCTGGGGAAGATCAAACAGGAAAGCCTTATAAATATGATTGGCTTTCAAGATTTTGCAAATATAGAAACTATAAGCGAGATTGAAACGAAAGCAAGCTTTGAGATACCTTAGTTACTGAACAACTGGAAAACAATGGTGTGGCTGGACTGAAGGTAATCCCTTTTTGATCAAACAATTCCCTCTGCTTGCAGACAGGTGCAAGGGTCAGAGCAGACCCCACTAGCTTGGCAGAAGGGGCCCAAAGAGGAGTTTTTAGGGTTTAAAATGTAACACAGTATGGTAATGTAATGATTCTTATAGGCTGTATGTAACTGCTATAGGATTTGTATCTTGTACTAGATAGGTGAGAAATAGAATATTCAACACAGAAGATGATTTATTGTATTGTAACAAGAACCTCGCCCTCTCATCCTCACTCTCTCTCATCTCTTTACCACGCTCTTGCCTTCCCTCTTTTTACCACTCTCTTTACTTCTCTTGGGCCTGCTCCAGCTGCATCTGGCAGCTCCCAGCAGGGCCCTGCACCCACACCCTTCGCAATAAACTGCAAGTTCCACGGCTGATGATTGGCACAGCTGAGCCTGTGGGAAGCTCCCATAGCTCCTGCCTTCTCCCTCCCTGTTGACAGCTCCCTCCCTCCAGCCCTCAGACCCTGCCTGTGGTAGTTGGTGTTTTACAGTTGTTTTAATACAAAAGTTGGATTTCCTAAGTTAGTCAGTTATAATGGTTTCGCCCATGTGCCCCATTTGTTCCCCATAATAATTCAGTCCTAAGTTGTTTACCACAAAGTTTTCCTGCCACTTGTCTGCCCATCAGTGTGTCAGTCTCCCTGATCCTCCCCTCACTCCCTTATAAGCCCCTGTCTATCTCAGTTGTACTACCCCTTACTCTTGTCAGACTCTGTAGTTACTCCCCTTATATCCTCGAATGTTCTGTATCAGTGTAGCTATGTCTCGATGGTTGATTGGTTTGTGAGGCTTCTTCCCTCCCCTGAATGATCCTTATTGGAGTTGCTAGTTGGTGATGTGTTCCTCCCCTAAGATCCCCTCATTGGGTGAGAGTTGTATCCATCCCTTGTACCATCCCCTCTTTAAAAATGCTAGTCAGACCCATTTGCTTTGTGACTTGCACCTGACCCCTTTTGGGAATAAACCTTCCTTGGAAACTCAGACAAGTGATCCTTCCTTGTTTCCTTGGCCTCTGATTTCTCGTGCCGTGCTCCTGCTGTGTCACCCAGGCCGTAGCGATTGCTGCCACCCTGGACGGTCTTGGCAGAGATCAGGGGGCGGCCACTCTCGTGTGTGCCCTCGGCCACCAAGGGTGTGCCAGCCAGAGAACCTCCATCCCGTGGCTGCAGAGCGCTTCCACACCTGCCCATCCCCTTTCTTCCCTTCCAGCTCATCCCTTTGCTTTGCCTTCCATTAATAAACAGTTTGGCTTCTTCACTTCACCTGCATCTCTGTGGAGCTGGAGCGATGCAAATCCGGGGCCCTGGGACACTCAGGCCCCTCCTGCCGTTCTCTTCCACGCCGTGTTTTGTGCACAGACACAGAGGAACAAGGGCAGATCAGGCTGGAAAGGTCCCTGTGCTGAAGGTCCAGTTCCACAACACTGTGGAGTTACAGATGTTGCTGAGCACCCTGGAGCCCCTGGACATTGGAACAGCCAAGCTGAGGATGCTCTGAACCCAGCCGTGAGGGATTCCATGGCAAGCATCCATGGAGGGCAAAGGAGCTTGGAATGCTGGAAGGTTTCAAGAACAGCTTCCTGAAAGCACAGCAGTGCTCCATCCCTGCACAGGATCAGGAAGAGGGCAGAACCAGAGACCATCTGGGCTTAACAGAGAGCTTTGGGTGTGCCTAAGAGCAAATGAAGCAGCAGCACGGTGCCCGAGACTCAGACACGCGACCGTGTCAGTGCCCGGAGCGCTGTCAGGCAGTGCCGGGATCCCGGGTGTGGTTCTGGTCCCCACAACTGAGGAATGGCAGCCCCAGGCTCAGAGCCAGTCAGAAAGCCAACCAAGTGAGACCACAGGGAGGGCACCCTTCCAGTTTCTCTTGGGCATGGCCACAAAACAGCCCCTGCTGCTTCTTCCTCTGCCTGTGTTTGGGGTGTGCTGGTGGCAGAGCCAGCCAGGTTGTGCTCTGCATTCCAAAGCCTGTTGAGAGCCGGCATGAAAAGTGCTGCGTGCACAGCAGAGAGTCCTGGAAGGTGCTGGCAAGAGCCTCCTGTGTGGACAGGGCTCTGGGCTCTGGCTGGGAACAGCCTGGTTTTGCTGCCATGAGCCCAGGCATGAGTTGAGGCAGGTGAAGAGGCAGCGGGCAGCTTGTGTTTGTAGAGGGCCTGGGGCTGAACATCTGAACCTCCACCTGGAAACACACTTGGGGGAATACGAGCTAGAGCTGGAGTGCCTGTCCTGAAAGACTTGGAGTCATTCAGCCTCACAAACTTTTTTTAAGGGTGTGTTGGTGTTCCCCAGGAAAGCTACACATGTGGGAAAATGCCTTTGGAGGAAAGGGGCTTGCTTCTCAAGGAAAGTGCTTCCCTGGGAGCTCCCAGTGAGGCAGGTGCAAGTGTCCCCCTTTGGCTCTCCGTGCTCCTTTCAGTCCTTGAGGCCCGTTGCACTTGGCAGAGGGGCAGGGCAAGGGAGAAGGCTGTGAAGAGCAGGTTTGGCATCTGCCTGGACCTGCAGAGACCAACCCAAGCATCTGCAGCAGGGTGTGTTCCCCCTCTTTTGACGGAGGTGTGAGCAGGAGCATCTCTGTCCAGCCATGAGCCCCAAAGATCTCTTTGAGAGCTGTGATTTAAAGGACCTTTACACGCACACTTTTCACATCTTCCCTGTCTCTGTGTTTCAGTTCTTGGCAATATGCATTTGCCTCTTGCTTGGTGGAAGCTGCTGTGGCCCAGGGCCAGCACAGAGCTGGGCTGGGTGGGCCAGGCAGCGTGGAGAGCCTTGGCTGATCTTGGTGTGCCCCTGGCCTCAGAAAAGGCTTGGAAGGTTTGCCTCCCCAGGCATCCTGCTCATTGTCTCTCCCTGTGCATCTTGGAGAGAACAAGGTGGGCATTTCTGGCAGCTGGGCATCAGCAGGCCTTAAAATGGGGGCGTGTTGTGGAGTGAGCCCAGCTGAGATACCCTGAGAGGAGCCCAGTGCTCCTTGCTCCCCTCTGCTGACACGTGAGCGTTTGTCTGGTTTGGGATGGCCCTGGCTGTGTCAGGGGTGCTGCGTGGACACGAGACAGCCGGTCCTGTCCCGCTGGGTCCCAGCAGTGCCTCGCAGCAGCCCTGCATCCATGTCAGGATGCTGGCCAAGAGAGGTTCTGGAAGCTGAGGCAGTTGATTTTAAGCTTGTGCAGGTGCCTACAGGTCAAGGCCAAGGGTGTTCCCTCAGGATACAGCAGTCCTGAGGGCTCTCCCTCATTCAGAGAAATCAGCAGACAAATGCATTGTCTTTCAAAAGCCCTTTTATTGACCTGGTGAGAGGGCCCGAGTCTGCAGCCCACTAAAATGTCAGCGACATATAAATTTCAATGGGTTGATGTAGAAATTGTATCAAAAATACCATCCATCTTTACACTGCTGAGGTAATTCGATAGGCAGGGGGTTAGAAATACATTGTGTAAGATTCCTAGACTTGAAGCTGATGTCCAGGCACTGGCCAGGAGCGATCTCGATGCCCTAAAGCAGCACAAATTCTTCTCATGGTTTCCCTGCACTGGGCTGATTCCACACTTGCCCTTAGTTCTTCTGGCAGACTATGTCTAAAGCTTTTTGTCAAGCCATTCTCATGTCAAGTTAGGCCAGCCAGCTATTTCTTATGCTAACAGGTGCTCAGTACTGATGTCTGTCTGTGCTAATTACTTGTTTACTAATGTGAATTGCTTGTGCTTACTTATGTCAAACAAAGGCCTTGTTTCATTGCCAAAGGTGCCTGAGGCCCCCTGCTCCTTGTGGCACCAGCTGCCTTCCTGTGGGATGTTCTACTTCCCCAAGAGAAAAGAGGGAGCTGGAGAAAGAGCTGGCCAGGCTGCTCTGGATCCTTTGCCAGCAGCCCTGGCTGAGTGGAGCAGTCCGAGCTGAGCGCAGAGGTGCCAATGGAACAGCCGTGCCCAGGAAGGCTCGGTGGGAAGGGGGATCCAGGAAGCACAGGCCTGGCAGCCTGAGCTGCCACTGGGGAAGGCCTTGGAGCAGATCCTCCTGAGTGCCATCCCACGGCACGTGCAGGGAGCCAGGGGGCTGCTGGAGGCTGGGAAAGCTCTGCGGAGGGACAGGGACAGCTGGGGGCCCTGGTGGGGTGTTGAGGGCTTCTGTGTGGGAGTTTGGGGGTGTTGGTGTTGGTGGGTGTGGGAGAAGGCATTGCCTGGAAGGTGAGGGGTCTAGGCTGGAATTGGAGTCAGTTTGAAGGCAGCATCTGTGGTTTGGCACAGCTTTGGTTATGGGGGGCAGAAAGAATATCTGTGATTCTTGCTTTTCATGGTCCTGATTCTCCTGCAGGGAACAAGAGGGGAGAGCTGTACTTTACTGGCCACTTAGACGTCTGTACCAGGGGAAGGATTAGCCCCTTTGCCATCTACTCATTTGTTTGGGCTACTTTTGTAACACTGAGTGGACCTTTGTGTCTTGAGAGCTTTTATCCCTTAAGAGAATTAGGATATTATCACCCCTTCATAGAAAACTGTTTGCAAACCAAAGAATGGCCCTTTTTTGCCTCTGTGTAGTGTTATGTTCTGTAAAGTGACTGTCAGTGTATGACATTAGGGCAAATGAGTTGCTGCTTAGAGATGGGAAGCAAAATTCCAACTCTTCACCTTCTCAGGCCATCCCAATGAATTTGGGAAGTTGCAACTTTTTTGGAACTACTTGAGTTGAGGAATGGGAAGTAAAGCTTTCCTGAAGTGAGGAGTCTTAAATGCCAGGTTCTTCTGTGCCTTCGCCACTAAGGTGTTTTTGTGCTGAAGGAAATGACTTCAATGAGAAAATAATTTCAGCATGGAGTGAGAGCTTCTGACAGAGACCAAGTGTTGCCAGCAGTGTCTCCAGGTGCTGCTGCCAACAGCCCCTGCAGGAAGGAGCACAGCCCCGAAGGCACAGAAGCCCCCCGGGGGCACAGGTCTCTGGGGCAGGAGATGGGCACCAGCGCTGCCAGAGCTCGGGGGGGTGGCAGGTCTACTTGGGCAGGGACTCTGCCACACCTGCTGATGTCAATGCTGCCTGGGCCCCAGGGGTCAGAGCAGCATTTGTGCCCTGGCTCACATGTTCCCTGTCCATGTCACACCCGTGGGTTTAGGATGGCCACCAGCTGGGACGTGTCCCAAGGAGGCCATGCCAGCTTCTGTGGAAGGTCCTGTGTGCCCTTCCCAGTGCAGCTGCATCAGCAGCCCTGGGGCTCCTTCTGCTGTCCTGAGCCCGCAGAGCAGGGCAGCGTTTGCTGATGCTCTGAGCCGTTCCTAAAGACCCTGTCGGGCTGTCTTAGACACTTGGGGTGAGAGATTCCTTCAAAACTGAGCCATTTTGGGTGGGCTGGAGGCGGCCACAGGGCAGGTGGCAGTGTGTGCAGGGGCCCTTTG
Source organism: Calcarius lapponicus (assembly GCA_039654755.1). Lineage (NCBI taxonomy): Eukaryota > Metazoa > Chordata > Aves > Passeriformes > Fringillidae > Calcarius > Calcarius lapponicus. The sequence goes on along the minus strand of JBBFKN010000027.1, from coordinate 1,319,774 downwards.
TGACACGGTGCAGCACGGTCACTGTGGCATGGAACGGGTGTCCAAGGGCCCTTTGTGACACGTGGTGACACAGGAGCTGGCGGTGACAAGACCACGCCACAGTGCTCGGAGCACGCGACGGGACAGGACGGGACAGAGCGGTGCCGTGAGGAGCCCCCGCACAGCTCACTCGTTCCTGTCTGACCCGGAGCCTTTCCGAGGCGTTATTCCTGCAGCTGACCTCGAGGCCAGACCACAGGACTTGGTGACCCGTGGCCTTCCCGAGGCTTCTCTTCTGCAGGTGCCCTCGAGGGCAGAGCGTGGGACTTGGTGCCCCAGAGGCATCTCCCATCCCTGCCGCCAGTGCCCTCAAGGCCCAACCACAATCCTTGACAGGAGTCTCCTGTCCTTGTGGCAGGAGCCCTCGAGACCAGAGTGCAGGACTTGCTGTCCTGCAGCCTTCCCGAGGCTTCTGTCTTGAAGGTGCCTTCCAGGCACCACTGCAGGACTTGCTGACTTAGAGCTCTTTCGAGGCATCTCTCCTGCAAGTACCCACAAATCCAGTCACTGACATGGAGCAGGGAGCCCCAGGAGTGCCCAAGCTGGCTTGGCTGGGAGAGGAGGAAGAAGGCCCTGAAGCTGCCCCAGCACAAGAAAACAAAGAGGTGGTGCCACTTGAGCTGCCACAGGAGGGTGAGTGGCAGAGCTGGGCCACAGGGTTGGTACCTGCAGCCAGCTTGGTGCTTTTAATCCTATTGTATCCCATTGCATCCCATTGCATCCCATTGCATCCCATCGCATCCCATTGTATCCCATCCCATTGTATCCCATCCCATTGTATCCCATCCCATCCCATGCCCGTGGACAGGACGGAAGAGGGGCCGGGCAGACACCCCGCAGGGGCCGTGCTCCATCCCCTGGGGCATCCCGGGGCTCTCCCTGCCTTGGGAGCGCAGGGCTGGGCTGTGTTCTCCGGCCTCTCCCGCAGCCCCTCAGCTCTGGCTGCGCTCGCTCTTTGCCAGGTGCAGCCCTGGAGCGCACACAAGAGCAGGACCCCGCCCGTGGCCTCTTCCGCAGAACAGCACAGGTACCTGCAGCAATCTCCACCTGGGCTGGGCCTGCTGGCACCGTGCTTGGAGCATTCCCTGCAACATCCCTGGCTTCTGCCCTTCTCCTACAGCTGGTTTGCAAATTCATCAAGAAAATTCGGGCGGAAGAGACCAGCACCATGGGTAGTGGGCTCAGAGCATATTCCCACATCTTCAAAACCAAGACCAGTGCTGCCCTGCTGGACATGCTCGTAGAGGAGGGCTTTTCCAATCCAAAGCAAGTAAGCAGCCTGTGCCCAGCGTTTGATCCTCCCAGGAATTGCTTGTCCTCCTAAGCCATGCCCACTGGTCACTGTAACTCTCTGAAGCCATGGCAGTGTGGTGGGAAGGGAAGCACTTCTCTGACGAAGCTGGGGACATTCCTCCCTTTGACAGCTTTCCAAGTCTCCCTGTGCCTTCTCCAGGTGCCCGCCCTGGTCAGGTACATCCACCAGTGGCTCCTGGCCAATCAGTTTGCTGAGCACAGGCTGAACAGGACCCTGCTGGATCTCACTGATGCCCAGCCTGCTGACGTAGTCATGACGCTCCTGCGTGTGGCCCCATCCTGTGACAGGTATGGGGCCCACCTGCCCAGAGGGCTCAGGCCTCCCCAGCCCATCAGCCTGTACAGCCTGGCCCAGGTGTCTGAGCAACAGAGAGTTCCAGGGCTCTCTGGCTGCTCCCTTTGCCAGCCCCTGCGCATCAGCCCTTGAGCCTGCAGCCATGCTCTCTCGCTGCCCCTCAGGGGCCTGTCCCCACAGGGCTGGGCTGCCTGGGTGCTGCTGGCCAGGGGCAATGGGCAGAGGCAGAGCTGGCAGCCAGCTCAGGTCCCCAGTGCTGCCCTGAGCACGGTGCTGTGTCTGAGACGCCCCTGAGACAGAGCTCTGACCCCACAGAGCTGCTTTCACCATGTGGATGAGCATCGTGTGCTCGCCCAGGACTGCGGAGCCGGCGCTGCTGATACTCCTGGATGTGCTGGGGAGCTGGCCCAAGCACAGCACCTGCACCTCCGATGGGGACAAAACGGGTGTCTTTGTCCTGGCTGTGAGTTTCTGCAACGGGCCTTTGCTGGCCCCAAGGCCACCTCTCCAGCAGCTCTCCATTCTCCTTTCCCTACAGCATCTCCCTGCCTCAAGCGCTGGGCTGAAACCTGGCCCAGGGGCAGCTTCAGGCCCACCAGGCCCCGTGCTCCCCCTGCCTCTCTCCAGGCCTCTCCCTGCCAAGCTCGGGCCCTGCCACACGGACACCTCGGCACTGAGCGCTGTCTCGGGGGGCTTTGTCCTTTGCAGGCAACCATGGTGATATGGAAGGTCATCCTGCCCAGTGTCCCACATAAGGTGATGGTGTATTTCCCCCGCCTCTTTGTGCATCTGCTCTCCCAAGTGTTCTTCAGCACTCTGGATATGCCAGAAGAGGTCGATGCCTTCTGGAAGGGATGCCAGGAGGAATATGGCCTTGCCACCAGCCCTAACAGGTGCTCCATCCCACTGCTCCTGTCCCTGCCATGTCCCTGGGCAGGAGCCAGTGCTCCCAGCATGACCTGGGCTTTGCTGTGCACGCAGGTTTGCAGTGCGGACCCTGAAGTCCCTGCTCTGCCGAATGCAGCACGAGGATGTGGTGGTGGCAATGGAACGCAGGTGTGGCTGGGACACGCTGCTGTGTGCTGACACCCACCACTGTGCCGTGGCTCTGCTGGCCAGGTGAGACCCCCTTCTCCCCGCTGCCTCTGACATTTGTGCTCCATGCCCAGCGAGCTCCACATAGTCCCCGAGGTCATGGGCCAGAGGGCCTTGTCACCGAGGGATGGCCAAGCAGACTGGAAAAGGCTGGGAGAGGAGGGTGCCCACCAGGAGCTGCCTCCCAAATAGCCCAGAGCCCCTTGCAGGATGCTGGGGAAAGACCAGACTTCTGTGAGTCAGTCCTGGCACAGGTTTGTCTCCCTGGCCCACAGTCTTGGTTCCTTTTTCTCCTGCCAGGGAGATGTGCTGTGTCTCCGTCCCCTTGTGTTCCCGGATCGCTTGCTACCTGCTCCCACTGCTCAGCACACAGGAGCCACGCTGGGATCTGCCCGCCCTGGCGTTCCTTGTGGAGGTGAGCCTGATGGCCAGCGCTGCCTGGCTGAGCTGCCTCCCAGCTCTCTGCCCTCTCGGAGCCGCAGCTGCCTGGGACGGTGCCCGCGCCCTGTGCTGCTGCCTGGGCCCAGCCCTGTGCGGCTCCGGGCTCCTGCCGGCCGGGTCCCTGTCACTGCCCTGTGCCTTTCAGGCCCTCGAGTTCCTGGACTTGAGTGAACGTGGAGCTAACAGAGTCCTGGAAATCTTGTCAAGGCAGCTGCAGAGCGAGTGCAGGGAGAGGCGTCGCCTGGTGCTCAGGGCCCTTCTCGAGCTCATTGACGAGCCCTCAATGGTGAGAAGGGGGCAGCGGCTGAGGCTGTGGTGGTGAATGCAGTCACTTGGGCTTGGCAGGGCTTTGGGTGCTAGGGCAGCTGCTCCCAGCTCTCCTGCCTCCCAGTTCAGCTGCCCAAGTGCTTCGGGACAGGCCTTTGGCTCTGGGCCCTGCGGCAGCAGGGTGGCGTTTCACAAACTTGTGTTCTGCACAGACCAAAAAAATGTGGAGCCTGACTGAAAATCTTGTGGAGTTCCTGTGGGATGCAGATGGAGAGATAGTATTCATGACAGTCATGCTACTCAGCTTTATCATCTTGGACAATGACATGCTGATGCCCGGCCCCATCACACTGCAGCTGCTTGAGGCAGTCCTGCCACTCTTTGACCACGTAAGGCTCACTGCGCCCAGCCACGGCCACTGGGTGCTGCCCGGACACTTTGTGCCCTGTGGATTTGCAGGCCCTGCGCCACGCTGAGCCCTGTGCAGCCAATGCTGAGGTCTTTTTTTTCTTGCTTCCATACAGAGCAATTGGCAGGTACAGCTGATCTCCATACTGCTCTTCCGAACATTGGTGACTCTTCCACAGGAAAGGGAAAAAAAGGCCCTGAAGACACCCCTGCGCCAGAGCCTGCTGCCCCTCTTCTTCCACTGCCAGGATGAGAATCGGCTTGTGGCACAGGTGAGGGCTCGTGGGCTGCTGCTGTCCCCCTGGCAGGGGCTCGGCTGCCTCCTGCCCTGGCGCCTGCCGGGCTGCAGCCTCCTCCAGGCCTTGGCACAGGGACGTGGGTCCTGCGCCCTGGGCTGTGGGGCCATCTCCGCATCTCTGCTGCTCTCCAGGAATCTCAGGAAACGCTGCTTTGTGTGGCCGAGTTCCTGAGGAGGAGGGATCTTGAAAGACTGGTGAAGAACCAGAAGCTGTGGAAGTTCAGCGAGCGCCTGGTAAGGACTGCCTGCAAGCCCCAGCCTCAGGCCGGAGAAGCCCCTGCGGGCGGTGCTCAGTGTGCGGGGCTGGCAGCTGTGCCCCTGCCCGCTGCTGCACCCAGAGGCCGCGCGGGCTCTTCTCCAGGCTCCCGTGGGCCCGAGCCGGGGGCCGATGGAGCCCCGGCCCGGCGGGGCTGCGGGGCGGGCCGGCACCGCGGCTCCCCGGGCAGCAGCCGGCCCTCTGCCCCCTGCCCTCGGGAGCCCGGCGCCGGCGGCTGCTGGCCGCGCCTCAGGGCTCTGCGGGCAGGGGAGGCCGGGGCTGGGCGCAGGCTGCGCCCGGCCCAGGGGCTGAGCCCGCGCCAACCCTTCCCTCCTGCCGCTCTCTGCAGCTGGCAGAGGACAGGAGCCGAGCAGCCGAGCACCTGCGCCGGGCCCTGCCCTACCTGCAGAGCCCACAGGAGTCCCTGCGAGCGGCGGCCATCAGGTTCATGGGTGAGTCCCGAGCCCGGGCTCCCTCCCCGGCCCGCCGCAGCTCGGCCCCAGCCCCGGCTGCTGCCCCGGCAGCGCCAGCCGGGCCCGGCGCCGTGGAGCCCCGCCAGGCCTGGGCATTGCTGCTGCCGCCCTCTGGCAGCCGTGCCCTGGGCCGGCAGCGTGCGGCAAGGGCCGGGCTGAGCCCTGCCGGGCCAGCAGCCCGTGTGGCCACAGCGCCGGCAGCGCCGCTGGCAGGGAGCTGTGCTGCTGGCGCCGTGACAGGCTCTGTGTTCACAGGCATGGCCGGGCGGCACCTGAGGGGGAAGAAGGAAGAGCTCCGGCTTATCTGCAATGGTGAGTGAGGGCAGCGGGCTGGCAGCGGGGCCTGGCGGGGGAACTGCAAGCTCTGGCCTGGCTGCGGAGGGCTCTGCTCCCTGTGCGGACGAGGGGCGGCGTGGGCAGAGCACACAGAGATTTCAGGGCCACCTGAAGGATTCGTGGCCAGCAGCTTCGGGCTGGTCCCGTTGGTCCCTGCTCCCTCCTGGCCATGGCTAGAGCCGGCTGGGATGGCCCTGGCAGGAGGCTCTCCTCGGGTCCCTGCAGATCCGGGATCTGACCATGGCTCTGTTCCTCTCTCTTTCAGCCCTTGAACACCTGACAGAGGACACCAGCACTGCCGTGTCAGACGTGGCATTTCAGACACTGTATGTCCTCCAGGCACTGCAGAGTGAGCGATATTCCGTCTTCCAGAGGGTGCAAGATCAGCTCCGCAGGGCATGGAGGACACGGCCTCGTCTGTCGGGGCTCGGCTGGCTGCGCTGCTGGAGCTCTGCAGAGAGCTGATCCCAGAGGCTCTGTCTGCTGGGGCCACCTGAGCCAGCAGGAATTTTCTATTTCTTTAATATTGTTCTTTTTCTTTTCTTCTTTTTGTTTTTTTCTTTAGTATATGAATATAGAGTGTGTTATAATACACAGACTCCCAGGAGCTTTCTTTTGCTGCCCAGGCTCTGCAGTGCATAGGGGAAGAGGGGGAAAAGGGTGCCTGGGCTCAGCAAGCTGCCCAGGCGTGCAGTGTTGCAGGGAAGATGGCCAGAAGCCCCTGGGCCTGTGGTGGTTCTGCTGAAGCCGTTGTGCTGGTGACAGAGCGGCTGGGCCGGGGCCGGAGCTGCGGGGATCCCTGTGAGAGCAGTGCCTGGAGATGGCCACAAGCCCTGTGCCAGGCAGGAAGCGCCATCCGTGTCCTCCTGCCCGTGTGCTGCTGGCTGGATTGCTGAGGGCTCCCAGGTGCCTCTGGATGGGGCTGCTCTGGAGCTGCTGTGGGGCTGCGGCGCTGCTGCCGGGCAGCTTGGCCGGGCTGGGGCAGCCCCTGAGGGGACAGGGCCATGAAGGGATGAGGGGCTGGGAAGCCCTGACAGGACACAGCAGTGGGAAGGCACGAGGGGGATGTGTGAGGGAGTGAGTGGCTGTAACGTTGGCTGGGGGGGAGTGGGCTGGAGACAGAGAAAGCACTCACCCCGATGTTCATGTGGCAAACAGAGCGTTTATTCTCAAGCCCTTCCTTCTAAAGGGCCTTTGAAAAACCCAGTCGGGATAATTCCATTGCTCTGATCTCTATGCCTTGTCACATTCTGGCCAGTGAAATGCTGCAGCCTTGGCAGAGATGTGACTGGGCGAGGCCCCTGGCAGTCAAACCAGGGCTGGTACATTCACACAGCCCGAGCCAGCCTGCCCTGTGACACACGGCAGCAGAGTGCAAGGCACAGCTCCGGGTGCTCGCCAGGAACCTCAGCTCTGGGAGCACTGTCTGCCCCAAGCTCCAGGGGCTGCAGTGGGAGCCCGGCTGGGCTCTGCCCTGGGGCCATCCTGCAGGGACAGCTGCAAACAGGGAGCATTCCCTTGCCACAAACAGCCAAGCCAGGGCTGCAGGGCACCTCCTGAAGCCTGGACTGCACTGTTGTGTGCTGTGCTCTGGGGCTGGGGCTCCTGGCACAGGACACTGGACTGGTGTGCCACAGGAGACAGAGAAGCTGTCAAAAAAGCAGTGGAAGGCAAACTGTGTATAGCTCATGGTATTTGATAGTGTCTAAAACATGCCAAGTCATGGATCTTAGAGGTGAGATCCATTTGGAATGAATGGGATGGTGAAGCAGTGCAAAGGGGAGCATAAAAATAAAAGAGTACAATGTAGTAGAGACGGCCTTTGAGTAAAATATATGTATCATATTTGTATAGCTGTATATGGGCCTTGCCCCAATAAGTCCCAGTTGATTCTAAATGGCTTGCAGCTGCAATGTCCTTAATTGGGCGCAGCTGTGGCTAGCAGGGATAACTGGGATAAAAGGGGGCTGGGTTTCCCAATTAGGGAGAACCCTGAAGGAACCTTGAAGAAGCAGGAACAGCCTGCAGAGGAAGGAGTTAGTGTGATGAAGAACGGGCCACAAGAAAACCCCCGAGAAGATACGGGACTTTAGATAAATATTGACTACAATTAATAATGACTACAATTGAGATTACAGCGTACGGCTACAGTAAAACATCTCGGGTTTTTTTTCTGTTTTCATTTCATTTCCTAAGAACTATTTCAGTTCTTCCAGGATCTTGTCCAAAATCCTGTTTGCTTTTTCCAAGAACCTTTCCTGGAGAACCAGGTGCAGCTTCTGTCAGAAAATGTGCCACTAACTGTAGCGTCTCTTGGCTTTCCACACCATGCGTGCAGCATGACTCTTGCAGCAAAGCAGGACAAATGTTTAAAGAACTTACAGCTTGTTCTTTCTTTTCCTTGTGGGCTTGGCACTTGTGCCATTGGTGAGGTTTTCATTGTTACTGTTCTACACTAAGAAAACATGACCGGTATCATGGTTCGACACTGGCACAATGCCAGTGCCTCCATGAGAATACACTTTCCCTGGTACTTGCTGTGAGATGTAACCAGGAATAAGCAAAGCAGGCTCCTACTTAGAAATAAAGAAAACTTTATTAACTAAACTGCACACACAAAAGAAAAAAACAACCACAAGGAAAATGAAAACCTTACAAAACACTCTCCTCCTCCCCTCAAATTCCCAATACATCTTCCAAATCACCAAGTCTGGGTCCAGCACCACCCTTTAGAATACTCAGTTTTCAGTTCCTCAAGAGGAGAGGGAGTCCTTCCATGTGCTGTGGTGGCTTCTTCCGTCTTGTCCAGTGTTCTCACCACTGAACAAGGACCAGGGCTGCTTCCAGGGTCGTCTTTTTAAGGATGCCTGGTCCCACTCCAAAAAGGCACAGTCTCAACTTAGGGACATCTGTCCCCTCCATATTTTTCCACCCCCTGGGGAGGGGTACCCCCACTGAATCTTCTTAGCTCTGGGGCATTTCCCCCCCCTGGACTCAGTCTCTGTATCACAATGAAACATGGCTCTGTCCATGGCTACACAAAAGAGTCCAGCATAAAATGCCACTGCATCTTCTCCATTCCTCCAACATCTCTCTCTCTCTCTCTCTCTGGCTCAGACCTTCATCACTCGCCCATTTCCTTCTTCATCCTCTACTCTTATCTCTCTTCTAGGAAGGGTTCATGTTCTGTAAAGTTTTCATTGTCCACAAAGGGTTAAAAGCTCCTCTAAGTGACTGGACTCCTTCTTGGTGCATCCTCCCCCCACCTCCTTCTCCACTGGCCGGGCTATGCTGGCACCACATATCAAATTGCAAGGCAACAGTCCACTCCCAGGCATTGGCTCTCTCTCTCTCTCTCTCTGTCTCCCGAAGGGGGGCTGCCCATTGTACTTCCCGGTACTTCTTGACTTCTCTCTTCCACCCTTCCACCCTCGGGGGGCTGGGGCCAGGCCTACCTTTCATCTCTGTCCCAGGCCTGGCCTGCCTCACCACCGCGTGGCTTCCCCTCCCCTGCCCAGCAGCGGACAGCTGGGCAGGGGAGGTCTGACCTGCTTCCCTCGCTGGAAATTCAAAGAGGACCTGCCGGGGGAGAGCCCAGATTTTACCCTGTGTTCTCAGGGGTGGATCTAATGCCCCAGTGGGCAAATCAGGTGTCAATATTAAAATCTGAGAAGCCATTGGTTTCATTGGTTTGACCATAGGTTCCCAGAAATCCTGTTTCCGGGTCAAACCACCACAACAGGCTACCAGGAATTGTTAGGGAATGCAAGCCTGACTGAATGCAGAGAAAGAATCTCCAGAGCCTGCAGCCAGAAATGGAGAGCTGTGTGATAATCATTCCAACACCCCCATGGACATCTTGAAATGGATGTAGAACATGAAAATGGGCTGACAGAGGCACTTTGTTTCAGTGTTCAGTTCAGATGCTTCTACATCTCCTGCATTGATATAAATCAAGAGTACAGTCAGTTTATGAAAGGCACCAGAACAAGCTGGACCTCTCAGTAGATGACTGAAAGAATCTGAAAAGAAATGCAGGGAATGACTTGGTGAGCTTTGCCTGTAGAAAGGATCATTTTTCCTAATAATTTCCAATCCATTCCCTCTGCTTTTGTCCTTCCTAACAAGTCCATTTTCATCCCAGATTCCCCATGAAATGAGAGACCTGAGCTTGTGGAAGTGCCTGAAAGATGCCCTGTTCCTCTGCAGGGACACTGAGGCTGAAGCAGGAGCCTGAGCCCTCTCTGGGGCAGCCTCCTCCGAGCTGGAATTTGTGCCGTGCTGGGAGAGGAGGAGGAGGGGCAGAGCGCAGGCGCTGTGTGGCAGGAGCAGGAGGTTTGGGCCGCAGGACATTCCGTCTGCGCCGCTGCCCCGCAATGGGCGGCCGTGCCCGGGGCTCTTGGCCTGGCCCCGCGTGCGCTGAGCTCCTGACACTGCGGGAGCTGCCCGGGCTGGGCTCAGCTTCCCGCTGGGCCTGGGCAGCAGGCTGGGCTCCAGCTGGGATCAGCAGCAGCTGGAAATACCTCTGGGCATCTTCATTTGCCGCTGCTGCTCGGAAGAAGAGACAATGGAGGGAGTCAAGAAGTTCTGGTTTCTCTTTTTCCTGGTGGATTTTTTCATTTGATTTGATGCTCCAGAGGCAATTTCTGTGATGGCCTCTGTCAGTTGATTCTATTTCAGCAGCAGCAGCAACAGGGCTGTGTTTGAGCATTGCAAATGTGGCCTGTGTGGCGTTAATTCTTTTTGACTTTTTGCTCAGGGACTTGAGAGCATTTCAAGATTTGCTAATCATGATCCCTGTGACCAAAAGCCTGAGTTCACCTATTGCCAGCCGGGGGCTATGTACAAATCACCAACAGGATGGGACTGCTGAGGAACGTGTCTCGAGCTGTTTATTTTCCAGCATCAGTCTCATTACATGGGTATGACAATGGGAAGATGCCAGCAGCTCGTGTCCTCGGCAGCAGACAAAGAACTCAATGTTACAACTTACTTTAAAAGTTTTTTGACCAATCCCACAAAGCAAAAGCTTATTGACAGTAGTTCCATCCAACCACTATAAGCACAGGTACCTTTGGTTAAAACAGTGCTTGCCTATTTTTAATACAATACCTGCTTGTAAGCCTTCAAACACAATGCACAGAGCTCAAGCTCAGAACCTCCTAATGTCTCACTAGATATACTTTTCTGTAGCTTAGGGAGTTATTCTACCAAGTGTTAATACAAAAACCATTGTTCTATTTGTCCTTCCTTTCTACTTCTTATAGAACTCTTCTGCTGACAAATCTCATGGCTACTGCTTAGCTCTAATCACAGTTCTGCTGTCTCTGAGGCCTGCCTTTTGCAGCTTTCTCAAAACCCTCTGATTTTAAGGACTCCTAAATTCACTGTCACAAAAGCACTCTGGGTAGCACTGACCAAAAAAGACAATTGCAGTTTTACAGGTAAATTTCAAGTGGCAAGCAGAAGAGGGGCAAGAGCAGCCAGGATCTCCAGTTCTCAAGGGAAAGGCAAAGGCAGCCTCCTGCTGTCTCCTCAGGGTGGGTAAAACAGTGCTGAAAACAGCGCTGGAACCCGATCCTTTCTTTCTCTGAGGGCTGGCTCAGGACTGCACAGGCGGGCCCTGAGCAGTCAGGGCTGTGTGTGGGTGATTGCTGCTCTAGTCCAGAATGGAGCTGGAAAAAGCCCTTGGGAGCCGAGGCAGGAGCAGGCGGGAAGGGGCCGGCGCTGCTGCTGCTCCTGGCCGGGAGCCCCGGCTGGGCCGGGCCGGCGCCCCCTGCACTGCGGCTGCTGCTGCTGCCAGAGCCGGGCGGGACTCGGGGACAGGGAACGGACACGGGGGGACAGCAAAGGCCTGGCGGCTGCAGGGATGGTGGCGCTGGGGCCAGCACCAGCACAGAGCTTCAGCCCGCAGTTAACCCCGAGGGAAACGCTGGGGAAAGGCTCCATTTCAGCCTTTCTGCACTCGTGGCTATGAAGGGACCGAAATAAAAGGAGAACAAGCAGGGCCTGACCCCTTCTCCTTTGGGAGGAGCCCCAGGCCTGGGGCAGTGAGGGGCCATGAGGGGCTGTGAGAGGCTCTGGGAAGAGCCATGAGGGTCTGTGAGGGGCTGAGAGGGGCTCTGAGGGGTCATGAGGGGCTCTTGGGGACCTTGAGGGGGAGAAGGTTCTCTGAGAGGCTGTGGGAGGCCAGCCAACTCATGGAATCAAGGGTCACTTATGACACTGTGGAACCAAGGAGACTGTTGTTTGTAGTATGGAAACTTATGGAACCAAAACTCCATTGTGACATTCTGGGGCCTCATGGAACCATGGAGACCATTATGACACTTTAGGACCCACTGGAACCAAGGAGCCGTTGTGACTCTGCAGGGCCTCTTTTAACCAAGGGCTCATGGTAGCACAGCAGGGCCTCATGGAATCAAGGGGGTCATAGTGGGGCTCCATGAGACCACGGGGACATTCTGACTCTGTGGAACCAAGGAGACCACTGTGACACTGCAGAGCTTGGTGGAACTAAGAACTCATGTAACAGTGAGAGTCCCGGTGGAATCAAGGGGCCCTTTCGTACTTCAGGGCTTCATGGAGCCAAGGTGCCCTTGTGACACTGCAGGGCCTCATGGAATCCTGGAGACCATTATGGCACTTTGAAGCCTCATTGAATCAAGGGGCTCTGCAGGGCCTTGTGGAACCAAGGAGCTCTTTGTGACACTTCAGGGACTCAGGGAATCAATGAGACCATTCTGGCACTCCTGAGTCCCCATGGCACCAAGGGGCCAGTGTGACACAGCCATGCCTTGTGGAATCAGGCGTCCATTGTGATCCTGAGGAGCCCAATAGAAGCAAGGGGCCATTGTGCCACCGCAAAGCCAAGGAGACCATTGTGGTATTGCTGGGCCTTATGGAAACAAAGATCTCTTTTGATACTACAGGAGGTTATGGAACCATGGGGCAGTCATCATACTGCAGGGCCCCAGGGATCCAAGAACATGGAAAAGTTCTAGTCAGCTTGGCCTGACTGGTCTGTGTGACCTTGGCATGTTGAGGCTTGCTTCTCATCTGCCCCTGAAGCCCTGGAGTTTTGTGTTTTCCTTCCTGTGGGAAAGAACTCTCCTCCTCCAGGGGTTCATGGCTGAAACTGAGATTCTACCTCCATATTTGATTAAATCCAAAGATTATTCCCATATGAAACTCGCCAGTACAGACAGCTCTGGCTAGTCTTGGAATTTTGGGGGCCACCTCTCATTTGCCTTCAAAACACTGGGGGAGCCAAGCTTTTATTTCCATGGAAAAGAACATCTTTCAGGTGTCCATGGCCAAAATTGGGAATCCACTTCCAAAATTCCCTATATCCAAGGACAGCTCCCAGACAAAAGCTGCCAGGACTGTCTAAGTTCTCTTGCCTTCCTGAGGGCCAGCTCTCATCTGCCTGTGAAACACTGGAGCTCTGTACTTTCCTATGGAAAAGAACTCTCCTTCTTGTCCAAGTGCCCATGGACAAAACTGGGATTTGGCCTCCCAAATTCTGTCTATCCAAGGATTGCTCCCAGACAAAAGCTGCCAAGACAAACAGGTCTGGCTGGCCTTGGCCTCCTTGGGGCTGCTTCTAATCAGCCTTTGAAACACTGGGGCTCTGCCCTTTCCTTCCTGTGGAGAAGAACTGTCATTCTGGTCCAGGCAGTCATGGTTAAAATGGAATTCCACCTCCAAAACTCCACAAATATCCAAGGGTTGCTTTCAGACAAAAGCTGCAAGGACAGACAGGTCTGGCTGGCCTTGGCCTCTGGTGGCTGCCTCTGATCATCCTTCAAAACCCTGGGGCTGAGTGGTTTCCTTCCTGTAGTAAAGAACCGTCCTTCTTGTCCAGGCACCCATGGCCTCAAGCACATGAGCAATGTACAGGGACAGAGGAGCTCTGTGCTCAGTGGGGTGGAGACTGAGGACAGCAGAGGAGAGCCCTGGGTGGGACTGAAGGGTGGTTTCAGAGATGGTGGATCCTTTGACTTAATAGAAAAAGGACAGAAAAAGTAAGACATAATAAAAATGGCAGCTGGGGAGGTCCAGACTGGTCCAGAAAGAAGAAAAAAATTCCCTTCCAGGGCAGGGCTCTGGTCCAAAACAAGAAGGAGTCTGGGTCAGCCCCAGGCTTTGTGTGAGCAGCCAGAGGCAGGCAGGAGGCAGAGCTGTCAGCAAAGGAATGGCCCAGCCAGGTGGGGCAGCTGGGGGATGAGTTTTACAACACGGCTTATGTGGTCCAAGACCTGTTCCACATTACCAAACGATGGCTGCAGCCTTGGGAGATATTATTTGGCCAACATCCTTGTCAATCACTGTAACAAGGTGATCAAGAGATATTCACATCACACCTCTCTCATTAGTTTGGTTCTACTGAAGGACAGAAGTTTATTCAGTATTATCTTCATTTTGAAAGTAAGAACAGTGATACTGGAGTTTTCTATAGCAGGGGATACGGTATACCATATGGAACATGTGGACCATGGTAAAAGATGTTAAATAAATAAAACACATTAAATTTAAACATACATTTATAAATAAATAAATAAAAGCATTCCCAAATGTTCCAGGAGAGCCTCAGCCTCATGGTCTGGGAAGAAGACTTATCACCATGAGTCAGCAGAGTGGCTCTCCAGATGGCTTTGAAGAATGGCTGCTATTACTGCCTAGTGTTACAGGGTTAATATTGAGGTGCAAGGAAGAAGCATTTTTGAATTTCACTTGACTTAATATGGAATGTTAAGGGAAGAACCAAAGAAGGATAAGAGAGGGATCAAGGTGGTTTGGAGAGAAATAGACATAGGAAAATAATAATAATACAATAAGTGGGGTCAGTCATGCTGACAAATGCTGATCAGTGTGCTTGTAAGGCCCTGCCTTGCACCTGGTCCCTGCACTGTTCCACAGTACCCTGTTTCCTCATTAGACTCTATGTGTATTTTCTGACTGCTCTGCAGAGCCAGTGGGATCTGGTAGAGTCAGATAAGAAAGCTTTTTGCACACTTGTCTGTGTGTATGAACATGTCTGTATGAGGTAGCTGAAAAGTTGAGTGTCCAAAAGCCAGCTACAGGGTGGTCCATATGGTGTTGATAAAGGTACTCTTTATCAAGGTATACCATGATAACTTATCCTTTGGGGCTCAGTAATCTAAAGATTTATAGAATGTCTTATGGATAGGCCTTAGTTACCCTTAATCACCCCTTTTTTCCTCTAAACATACAAGTGACATCAGCTTAGTTATAATTTTACACATGAATTTCTTAAAAAAGAAGCATCATAAGGCTGCAGGACAAAGTCACTTCCCAGTTGTCCTCTTCAGCTATGTTTCAAGCTTCCAGAACTTGAATAGTTGTATTGAAGAAAGATGGATTCTAACACAGCCCCTTCCTGGAGTGCTATGGTCAAAAATTCCAATGCCTAAAATGATTCCTAATTATTTTTACTTTTGTATTAGATATTACACACAAAGAAGGACACCCTTGTATTCAGAAAGGTCAGTTTCATTATAATGAAAACCACCAAAGGATAGTATAGGGACTTATGGTCCTATATTTTCAGAAAAAAAGGGATGAGAATTTATGTTTTGGTGTTCTGTGGCCATCCATGTGGACAACATTCCAATATGCCAAGGTATGTGTCCACAAGGTACAGGGGGACCTGTTCCCAGAGCCTGCAGGGACAGAGGCGCAGGGCAGGGACACCGTAGCACAGCCTGGGCTGCACAGGGCACAGGCATGTGCAGCAGCTGCAAGACAGCCCCAACAGAGCCAACTTGGGCAGCACTTTGGCCATGGCTGCTGGGCCTGGGCCTGAGGCAGGAGCAGGAGACAAGTGACCCTTGCAGGCCTGGGGCCTCATTGCCTCCTTGGCCCTGTTCAGCAGCCTGGCAGGGGCCGCCCCATGCTCCTGCCCTTGGCATTGCACGTCCCCACATGCCAGTGCCCATCCCGGGAAGAGCCCTGAGCAAGGAGGGAGGGACAGCATCTGCCTGGCCAGGCCCTGGGGCTCAGGCCTTGGCCCCTGGCATTCCTCAAACACATCCAGCTTTGCTCAGCACCAGAGACACTTTGGCCTTGTTTGTCACCAGATGTCATCACTGCCTCCAGTGTTCTGCTCTAACTGGAACCTGGGGACACTTTCTCAGTTGTGTTCCTCTGTGGAACCCATTAAAACTTCAAGAAACTTTGGAGTTTAAGTTTAATTTTGAGTTCTTGAGAAGTTTTCTGAACACTCTCTCAGGGACTGAGTCTGATGTAAACAACACCCAAGCCCCAAGAGGCTCATTAAAGTCCTTGTGCTGTGTCTGTGCTGCTGAGCTTTAAAGGAACAGCTCTTCCCAGGACCAGCTCCTCTCCAAGCCCAGCAGGGCTGAGGGCTCTGCCTGCAGGCACTGAGGGGACAGGAGCCAGGCAGAGACAGGCTGAAGGCAATCAGGATTGGGAAGACATTGAGCTGAGACTTCACCTGGGGAAAGATCTTCACAGCCCTGTGCATGGTGAGTGTGTGGGTGCAGGGCAATGTCCCCTGTGCTCCTGGAGGGATCTCCTGAAGCCAGCACAGCCCACAGCCTGGGGATGTGTCAGGAGGACTCTCCCAGTTTCTCTGTGGCACAGCAGCAGGAGGAGGAGGAGGATGTGCTGCAGAGCGGGGCTGCCCTGGGCACCGTCAGAGGGACAGGGCAGGACGGCTCCTGCTGCCAGGGACGGCTGCAGGGGCTGAAGCGGGGGCTGCAGCCAGGGCTGCCCAGGGCTGTTCTGCAGAGCAGCTCCTGCAGCCCTCAGGGCTCTTGGCCAGCCCAGGGCATGTGCCACCTTCCAGGGGCAGCTCTCAGCCTGCCTGGCAGCTCCCCATGGACGCTGCAGGGGAGAAGTTGGAGGGGGAAGGAGCCACCCCCATCAGGGCAGATTCCTCCTGCTCTGGAGATGGTGCTGCATGGCCAGGGCTGCTCTCAGCTTTCTCCTCAAGGGAAGGGAAAGGGGCTGTCAGCTTTGGCTGTGTCACTGACACTCCTGCAGTGTCACCCTGGGCATCAGCAGATGGGCCTCAGATCTCCCTCAGAAAGTGCCTCCTCAGCCTCCTCTCCCCCCAGACAGCAGCAGCAGCAGCACCTTGGCTTGCAGCATCTCTGTTTGTCTGGCCTGCCCTTAAGGCCCTGCTGCCAGGGAGATGCCCCTGGGCAGTGCCCTGTGCTGGGAGGGGTCTGCAGGGCAGAGCTGAGCCCCCAGGGCTGGGCTGGGCTCTGGCAGCACTGTCAGGGACAGGGCTTGGATAGAAAGAAACAGCTCCCAGTAGGCACAACTCCAGGCAGCAGAGAGTCAGACCAGCCCTTGGTACCCCATCCTGTTCAGGTGCACTGGGAAGGAGAGAAGTGCTTAGAGAAATTAACTTTAACATTGGAGTCTTTAGAAACTCCTCCTTTTTTTTTCAAGCATGTTTAAAGTTTTATCACCCTGAACTAGGAGGAGATGTAATGGGCAAAAGGCACCTATGTTGCGACCAGCCGGTCTGACTGCACTGGGGCAAAGGGAGCCCTGTTTTCCCTCTGGGCTTCCCTAGGGTTCAGGCTGAGAGCAATGGTAAAGATGAGGCAGGAACTCAGGAGCATAAAACCAATTAAAAACAAAAATGTTGAGTGAAATTCCCCCACAGGCAGAGAAGTAGTTTTGAGAGAATTCCTAAAATGACTCCATAGGATTGACTCAAAGAGCTTGTCAATGTCTTCTTTCAACAGTCCACAATGCCCAGAGGGAAGGAATGTCCAATAGCAGCTCCATCAGGCACTTCCTCCTGCTGGCACTGGCAGACACGCGGCAGCTGCAGCTCCTGCACTTCTGCCTCTTGCTGGGCATCTCCCTGGCTGCCCTCCTGGGCAACGGCCTCATCATCAGCGCCGTAGCCTGCGGCCACCACCTGCACACGCCCATGTTCTTCTTCCTGCTCAACCTGGCCCTCAGCGACCTGGGCTCCATCTGCACCACTGTGCCCAAAGCCATGCACAATTCCCTCTGGGACACCAGGAACATCTCCTACTCGGGATGTGCTGCACAGCTCTTTATGTTTGTGTTTTTCATTACAGCAGAATTCTCCCTCCTGACCGTCATGTGCTACGACCGCTACGTGTCCATCTGCAAACCCCTGCACTACGGGACCCTCCTGGGCAGCAGAGCTTGTGCCCACATGGCAGCAGCTGCCTGGGCCAGTGCCTTTCTCTATGCTCTGCTGCACACAGCCAATACATTTTCCCTGCCCCTGTGCCATGGCATTGTCCTAGGCCAGTTCTTCTGTGAGGTTCCCCAGATCCTCAAGCTCTCCTGCTCACACTACACCTTCAGAAAAATTTGGATTTCATTGTTTGCTATCTGTTTAGCTTCTGGCTCTTTTGTGTTCATTGTTTTCTCCTATGTGCAGATCTTCAGGGCTGTGCTGAGGATCCCCTCTGAGCAGGGACGGCACAAAGCCTTTTCCACCTGCCTCCCTCACCTGGCTGTGGTCTCCCTCTTTGTCAGCACTGGCTTTTTTGCCTACCTGAAGCCTCCCTCCATCTCCTTCCCATCTCTGGATCTGGCCCTGTCAGTTCTGTATTCCGTGGTTCCTCCAGCCCTGAACCCCCTCATCTACAGCCTGAGGAACCAGGAGCTCAAGGCTGCAGTGTGGAGATTGATGACTGGACAATTTCAGAAACTTTGAACTGCTGGTCAGTTTCTGGAAATCACTTGTAATAAAAGTTATCCTGTTGTCGTTTTGATTGTGGATTTTTTTCCTTTATATTAGCTTTCTCATATTGTCCATTAAAAAATGTCATTGTTTGTGCCATTTCTCATTTTGTTTCTGTCGACGTTTCCTGTGGCCACAGACTGTGTCTATGCGGGGCTGCGCTCTTGGTGGCTTTAAAGGAGGTAAAGGACCTTCCAGAAGAGTTTTCACCAGAGATCCCCCTTTTGTTTCCTTCTCTGGAGCTGCAGCAGCAATGTCTGTGTGCAGAGCTGGGGCAGATCAGTGCTGGCCCAGCAGCTGTGCCCAGCAGCAGCAGAAGCACTTGGTGTTGCCAGTGCTGCTGCCGTGGCCCTGCCCCGCTGCCCTGCTGGCCCTGGTGTTGCTGCAGGGCCTGAGTGCTCTCGGGGCCGGGCACAGCCCTGGGGGTGGCAGTGCCAGGGCTGCAGCAGGGACAGGCCATGGGCACTGCTGGGGCAGCGCTGACGCCTCAGCCCAGGGCCTGGGGGCTCCAGGCTCCTTGCCCAGGCTCTCTCAAGAACACGGCCAGGCCAATGCTCAGCACAGAAACCCCCGTGAGCAGCCCCAGGCTGGCTGTGGGCAGGCTGGGGGCAAACAGCATGGCTGGGGCTCTGCAAGGGCCCTGGGGCAGACAGGAAGGAGCAGCAGAGCAGGGGCTGATCCATCCCCAGGGCGCTGCACAGCCCAGGGCAGCGTCCCAGAGCGTCCTGATGCAGCTGCCAACAACATCCCCCCTCTGCAGCCCTGGCCTCTCCCATAGCTCACACAGGTGCCCCATCCTTGCAGGCACAGCCATGGCAGCACTGGCTCAGCAGCCCCTGTTTGCATTGCACAGAGCAGGGGCAGCACCCCCATGCTGTTGGTGTGGGGACATGAACCTGAGGGAGCACAAATGCCATCAGCCCCTGGGGCCAGCAAGGGCTGGGGGACACCAGGGAAACCACTCAGCTCTGTCCTGGCCTCTGCACTCAGCCAGAAAGTTTGTTCCCATCAGCTGGGAGTTTCCTGTCCCACTGCAGACGCTGTTGCTCAGGGCCAGGGCTGCCTGGCAGCCACCCCCAAACTGCCCTGAGCATTTCCTGGGCTTCACCTTTGCTTTCTTCCCTCTTTCCTGATCCAGATTTCTTCCTATTGCCCATCTCTGTCCCCTCCCTGCAAACAGCCCATCCCTGTTTGCCCTTTCCTCTCTGACCCCACTCCCCATTGCAGTTCCTGACCTGGCACCATGGGAACGTCCCTTGGGCAGCAAGATCATCCTCCAAGTGCTGCAGGAATTGTCTGCAGGCTCCTGCAGTGCCTGGTGCTGCTCCCTTGCTAGAGGCACCTCAGGCCACGGGGGCACATCTGGGCTGCTGTGTCTGCCTCTGGGGCTCCCTGTTCTGGGCAGCGAGGAGGGGCTGCAGAGGCTCTGCAGGACTTACAGGATGGGCTTTGGGGCTGGCAGGAGAAGCTGAAGGACCTGGGCTGCTGGAGCTGCTGAAGAGGAGGCCCAGGGCTCATCCTGCAACTGCTCCAAGGGTGGTTCCAGAGAGTCACAGAATCAGCCAGGTTGGAAAAGACCTTGGAGATCATCAAGTACAACCTGTGCCCTGACACTTCCTTGTCTCCCTGAGCCTCCTCTTCTCCAGGATAAACAACCCAAGCTCCCTTAGCTGCTCGTCACAGGACTTGTGCTCCAGACCCCTCCCCAGCCTTGTTCCCCTTCTCTGGACACGCTCCAGCCCCTCCCTGGCCTTCCTAAATTGGGGGCCCAGGACTGGACACAGCACTCGAGGTGTGGCCTCACCAGTGCTGAGCACAGGGGAAGAATCCCTGCCCTGCTCCTGCTGGCCACACTATTCCTGATCCAGGCCAGGAGCCATTGGCCTTCTTGCCCACCTGGGCACACTGCTGGCTCATGTCCAGCCTGCTGTCCATCAGTGCCCCAGGTCCCTTTCTGCCTGGCCGCTGTCCAGCCACTCTGTCCCCAGCCTGTAGCACTGCAGGGGTTTTTGTGGCCAAAGTGCAGGACCCAACACTTGGTCTTGTTCAACCTCACCTGGTTGGATTTGGGCCCTGGATCCAGCCTGTCCAGGTCCCTCTGCAGAGCCCTCCTACCCTCCAGCACATCCACACTCACACCCAGCTTGGTGTCATCTGCAGATTTGCTGATGCTGGACTCAATCTCCTCATGCAGATCATCAGTGCAGATATTGAAATCCACGCTGGCTGGCTCTGATCCCTGGGCCATCCTGTGGGTGCCCTGGGATGGCACTCAAGGGGATCTGTTCCATAACCTTGCCGGGCACCCAGGTCAGGCTGACAGGCCTGGAGTTCCCCAGCTCCTCCTTCCAGCCCTTCTTGGGGATGGGCTCACACTGGCACCTCCAGTCCTCTGGGACCTCCCTGCTGAGCCAGCACTGATGGTAAATGATGGAGAGCAGCTTGGGGAGCTCATCCACAGCTCCCTCATCCCCCTGTGATGGATCCCATCTGCTCCCAGAGACACCTGTGAGCATCTGAGTGGCTCAGCAGGTCCCCAGCTGCTTCCTCCTGGATTACAGGGGGCTGTTCTGCTCCCTGTGCCCATCTACAGCTCAGGAGAACACTTGTCCTGAGGACAACTTGACTTATTCTTGAAAACTGAGGCAAAGAAGGGGTTAAATACCTCCGCCTTTTCCTCATATTTGGTAACCATATCTCCCCTCATAATGAATGGAGATTGTCCTTGTACCTCCTTTTGCCATTAATGTATTTATAGAAACATTTTTATTATCCTTCACAGAAGTGGCCTGGTCAAGCCTTAAGCTTTCACCTCTCTAATTTTCTTTCTGCATGACCTAAGAACATCCTTAAACATTTCCTGAGTTACCTGCCTCTCTGTCCAAAGGTGATGCACCTTCTTTTTTGCCCCAAGTTCCTGCAAAAGGCCCATGCCCAGTCAGGCCAGTTGTTTTTCATTCTGGGTCATCTTTCAGCATGCAGGGACAGCCCACTCTTGCTCCTTCAAGATTTGTTTTTTGAAGTGTGTGTGCAGACCTCCCAGTCAGCCTCCACAGCTGATGTAACACCCAAAGAGGCTAAAGTGGAAAAATTGTTCCCCCTCAGAGAAGTTCCCATGGGTGGGGTGGCCAGTGAGATTGCATTTGTAAATGCTCTCTTGAGTGCATCTGAAGTTAGAAACTTTAGGAAAGAATTGGGAAATTTAGTGTGTAGCAGTGACAGGGGATGGATGGAGACGAGAGATCTCTGAAGCCAGGTTGTGGAACTTGGCATTTATTGCAAAGGGCCTGGGTGCAGGGCCCTGCTGGGAGCTGCCAGCCACAGCTCGGAGCAGGCCCGAGAGAAGAGAGGGGTAGAGTGTAAGAGAGTAAAAGGGGTAAGAGCTGAGAGACAAGAGTAAGAGTGTGGAAAGTAAGATAAGGTGGCCGAAGTTCCCGTTAGAACACAATAAATCCTTTTCTGTGTTGAATATTCTGATTCTAACTAACCAATCTAGTACAACATACAAATCCTATAACATTTCCATACAACCTATAAGAATCACTGCATTACCATACTGTGCTACATTTTAAACCCTAAAAACTACTCTTTGGACCCCTTCTTCCAAGCTGGCAGGGTCTGCTGGACCCTTGGACCTGCCTGCTTGCAGAGGGTCTTGTTTCATCAAAAGGGGATTCCCTTCAGCGGCCACAGCATTGTTTTCCCGTTGTTCAGTAACTAAGGGATCTCAAAGGTTGCTTTCATTTCAATCTTGCTTATAGTTTCCATATTCTCAAAATATTTTGCAAGGCAATCATATTTATAAGGCTTTCCTGTTTCATCTTTCCCCAACATTACTGGAAGACGCAGTAGGAACAGGAAATCAACTTGATCCATTTTTAGGCCCCAATATTTATAGATGGGGAGAATTGAACTCCATCTTTAACATCCTATTTTCCCCAGAAGAGACTCAATCAGAAAGTAATGAGAAGAGTACTGTCTGATCTGGGGGAAGAGAGTTGGCCTTGCAGCCGTTCCAAAGTGTGCAGGTAGACCTCACAGAAATGCCCCCTGTCCAGGGATACAGACACTTATTAGTGACCGTGGATCACCTCACCAATTGGGTAGAGGCATTCCCGACCAAAAGAGAGACAGCCCAAGTAGCCACAAAAGCAATCCTAGAAAACATCATTCCCCAAAATGGGTTGATAAATAATATCGATTCTGACCGAGGTCCACATATTACTGCCCAAGTCTTACAACAAGTTGTTGAAGCCCTGGGAATGAAATGGAAGTTGCACAGCCCATTGGCATCCCCAGAGCTCCAGAAGAGTAGAAAGAATTAATAAAACCATCAAAAATGCATTAACTACATTAGTTACAGAAACCCAGATGAATTGGCTTAAATGCCTACCCTTAGCACTGTTACAAATTAGAACAAGGCCTCAATCAGGTATAAGAGTCTCACCTTATGAAATGATGTTTGGATTCCCCTTCTTGATAACCTCGTATAACATTGGAATTTATCCAGAAGGAGAGACCGCCACCCAAAAATATCTAAAGGCTATGGGAAGTATGTTAGAAGATCTTAGGACAAAGGGCTATCTCCCTCACACCTCTCCCTTAGACACCAAGGTACATAACATCAATCCAAGACACAGGTGTTAGTTAAATCATGGAACACTGCACCTTTAAGCTCTAAGTTTGAAGGCCCTTTTCAGGTCCTACTCACCACCAGTAGGCACTGTATGGACCCAGGAGAAGGGGTGGACACATATAACCCAGATTAAAGGACCTGTACCACCTCCCACTGAAGAGTCAAAACCAGCCACATCCCCTACTAAGTCTTCTAATGAATAGATTGTGACTAATCACTCAGACGATCTAAAACTAACCCTCAAGAGGAGACCTAAAGACTACTAGAGACTGTTTATAGTCAAAAACTTGTTAAGAACTGTTTAAATAACCAAAACTTGTTAAGGACTCCTAAAAATTGCAGTTAATGTTATTTATCTT